>CAMTZC010000027.1:10000-2510000 GCA_947086505.1 Morpho deidamia
TACCTACCTACCTACCTACCTACCTACCTACCTACCTACCTACCTACCTACCTACCTACCTACCTACCTACCTACCTACCTACCTACCTACCTACCTACCTACCTACCTACCTACCTACCTACCTACCTACCTACCTACCTACCTACCTACCTACCTACCTACCTACCTACCTACCTACCTACCTACCTACCTACCTACCTACCTACCTACCTACCTACCTACCTACCTACCTACCTACCTACCTACCTACCTACCTACCTACCTACCTACCTACCTACCTACCTACCTACCTACCTACCTACCTACCTACCTACCTACCTACCTACCTACCTACCTACCTACCTACCTACCTACCTACCTACCTACCTACCTACCTACCTACCTACCTACCTACCTACCTACCTACCTACCTACCTACCTACCTACCTACCTACCTACCTACCTACCTACCTACCTACCTACCTACCTACCTACCTACCTACCTACCTACCTACCTACCTACCTACCTACCTACCCTACCTACCTACCTACCTACCTACCTACCTACCTACCTACCTACCTACCTACCTACCTACCTACCTACCTACCTACCTACCTACCTACCTACCTACCTACCTACCTACCTACCTACCTACCTACCTACCTACCTACCTACCTACCTACCTACCTACCTACCTACCTACCTACCTACCTACCTACCTACCTACCTACCTACCTACCTACCTACCTACCTACCTACCTACCTACCTACCTACCTACCTACCTACCTACCTACCTACCTACCTACCTACCTACCTACCTACCTACCTACCTACCTACCTACCTACCTACCTACCTACCTACCTACCTACCTACCTACCTACCTACCTACCTACCTACCTACCTACCTACCTACCTACCTACCTACCTACCTACCTACCTACCTACCTACCTACCTACCTACCTACCTACCTACCTACCTACCTACCTACCTACCTACCTACCTACCTACCTACCTACCTACCTACCTACCTACCTACCTACCTACCTACCTACCTACCTACCTACCTACCTACCTACCTACCTACCTACCTACCTACCTACCTACCTACCTACCTACCTACCTACCTACCTACCTACCTACCTACCTACCTACCTACCTACCTACCTACCTACCTACCTACCTACCTACCTACCTACCTACCTACCTACCTACCTACCTACCTACCTACCTACCTACCTACCTACCTACCTACCTACCTACCTACCTACCTACCTACCTACCTACCTACCTACCTACCTACCTACCTACCTACCTACCTACCTACCTACCTACCTACCTACCTACCTACCTACCTACCTACCTACCTACCTACCTACCTACCTACCTACCTACCTACCTACCTACCTACCTACCTACCTACCTACCTACCTACCTACCTACCTACCTACCTACCTACCTACCTACCTACCTACCTACCTACCTACCTACCTACCTACCTACCTACCTACCTACCTACCTACCTACCTACCTACCTACCTACCTACCTACCTACCTACCTACCTACCTACCTACCTACCTACCTACCTACCTACCTACCTACCTACCTACCTACCTACCTACCTACCTACCTACCTACCTACCTACCTACCTACCTACCTACCTACCTACCTACCTACCTACCTACCTACCTACCTACCTACCTACCTACCTACCTACCTACCTACCTACCTACCTACCTACCTACCTACCTACCTACCTACCTACCTACCTACCTACCTACCTACCTACCTACCTACCTACCTACCTACCTACCTACCTACCTACCTACCTACCTACCTACCTACCTACCTACCTACCTACCTACCTACCTACCTACCTACCTACCTACCTACCTACCTACCTACCTACCTACCTACCTACCTACCTACCTACCTACCTACCTACCTACCTACCTACCTACCTACCTACCTACCTACCTACCTACCTACCTACCTACCTACCTACCTACCTACCTACCTACCTACCTACCTACCTACCTACCTACCTACCTACCTACCTACCTACCTACCTACCTACCTACCTACCTACCTACCTACCTACCTACCTACCTACCTACCTACCTACCTACCTACCTACCTACCTACCTACCTACCTACCTACCTACCTACCTACCTACCTACCTACCTACCTACCTACCTACCTACCTACCTACCTACCTACCTACCTACCTACCTACCTACCTACCTACCTACCTACCTACCTACCTACCTACCTACCTACCTACCTACCTACCTACCTACCTACCTACCTACCTACCTACCTACCTACCTACCTACCTACCTACCTACCTACCTACCTACCTACCTACCTACCTACCTACCTACCTACCTACCTACCTACCTACCTACCTACCTACCTACCTACCTACCTACCTACCTACCTACCTACCTACCTACCTACCTACCTACCTACCTACCTACCTACCTACCTACCTACCTACCTACCTACCTACCTACCTACCTACCTACCTACCTACCTACCTACCTACCTACCTACCTACCTACCTACCTACCTACCTACCTACCTACCTACCTACCTACCTACCTACCTACCTACCTACCTACCTACCTACCTACCTACCTACCTACCTACCTACCTACCTACCTACCTACCTACCTACCTACCTACCTACCTACCTACCTACCTACCTACCTACCTACCTACCTACCTACCTACCTACCTACCTACCTACCTACCTACCTACCTACCTACCTACCTACCTACCTACCTACCTACCTACCTACCTACCTACCTACCTACCTACCTACCTACCTACCTACCTACCTACCTACCTACCTACCTACCTACCTACCTACCTACCTACCTACCTACCTACCTACCTACCTACCTACCTACCTACCTACCTACCTACCTACCTACCTACCTACCTACCTACCTACCTACCTACCTACCTACCTACCTACCTACCTACCTACCTACCTACCTACCTACCTACCTACCTACCTACCTACCTACCTACCTACCTACCTACCTACCTACCTACCTACCTACCTACCTACCTACCTACCTACCTACCTACCTACCTACCTACCTACCTACCTACCTACCTACCTACCTACCTACCTACCTACCTACCTACCTACCTACCTACCTACCTACCTACCTACCTACCTACCTACCTACCTACCTACCTACCTACCTACCTACCTACCTACCTACCTACCTACCTACCTACCTACCTACCTACCTACCTACCTACCTACCTACCTACCTACCTACCTACCTACCTACCTACCTACCTACCTACCTACCTACCTACCTACCTACCTACCTACCTACCTACCTACCTACCTACCTACCTACCTACCTACCTACCTACCTACCTACCTACCTACCTACCTACCTACCTACCTACCTACCTACCTACCTACCTACCTACCTACCTACCTACCTACCTACCTACCTACCTACCTACCTACCTACCTACCTACCTACCTACCTACCTACCTACCTACCTACCTACCTACCTACCTACCTACCTACCTACCTACCTACCTACCTACCTACCTACCTACCTACCTACCTACCTACCTACCTACCTACCTACCTACCTACCTACCTACCTACCTACCTACCTACCTACCTACCTACCTACCTACCTACCTACCTACCTACCTACCTACCTACCTACCTACCTACCTACCTACCTACCTACCTACCTACCTACCTACCTACCTACCTACCTACCTACCTACCTACCTACCTACCTACCTACCTACCTACCTACCTACCTACCTACCTACCTACCTACCTACCTACCTACCTACCTACCTACCTACCTACCTACCTACCTACCTACCTACCTACCTACCTACCTACCTACCTACCTACCTACCTACCTACCTACCTACCTACCTACCTACCTACCTACCTACCTACCTACCTACCTACCTACCTACCTACCTACCTACCTACCTACCTACCTACCTACCTACCTACCTACCTACCTACCTACCTACCTACCTACCTACCTACCTACCTACCTACCTACCTACCTACCTACCTACCTACCTACCTACCTACCTACCTACCTACCTACCTACCTACCTACCTACCTACCTACCTACCTACCTACCTACCTACCTACCTACCTACCTACCTACCTACCTACCTACCTACCTACCTACCTACCTACCTATATATATAAACCACGCTTTGACTATCACAAGCACTACGCGCTTTGACTATCACAAGCACTACGCGCTTTGACTATCACAAGCACTACGCGCTTTGACTATCACAAGCACTACGCGCTTTGACTATCACAAGCACTACGCGCTTTGACTATCACAAGCACTACGCGCTTTGACTATCACAAGCACTACGCGCTTTGACTATCACAAGCACTACGCGCTTTGACTATCACAAGCACTACGCGCTTTGACTATCACAAGCACTACGCGCTTTGACTATCACAAGCACTACGCGCTTTGACTATCACAAGCACTACGCGCTTTGACTATCACAAGCACTACGCGCTTTGACTATCACAAGCACTACGCGCTTTGACTATCACAAGCACTACGCGCTTTGACTATCACAAGCACTACACGCTTTGACTATCACAAGCACTACACGCTTTGACTATCACAAGCACTACACGCTTTGACTATCACAAGCACTACACGCTTTGACTATCACAAGCACTACACGCTTTGACTATCACAAGCACTACACGCTTTGACTATCACAAGCACTACACGCTTTGACTATCACAAGCACTACACGCTTTGACTATCACAAGCACTACACGCTTTGACTATCACAAGCACTACACGCTTTGACTATCACAAGCACTACACGCTTTGACTATTACAAGCACTACACGCTTTGACTATCACAAGCACTACACGCTTTGACTATCACAAGCACTACACGCTTTGACCACACAAGCACTATTCAACACAACACTATTTCGCCTCGCAACCGAAGCATCATCAGGAGATAGACTCCACGACAAAATCGCAAAGCTTTGTTGTTTGTGATAGTGAACCTGTGTAGTGCTTGTGTATTGTGGTGGAAGTGATGTCGAGTTGGTGGTGAGTTGCGCATGTGTTTTTACGAATCCTGCACTATCTTGCACTACTATCGGGTATGAAAATACGGACTGTCCACTATACATTTAACACTATATTTTCTATTTACTGTATCGCGGATTATAGTAAAATAATTTTATTATTACGTTTTTGTAATTCTTAGTAATAAATAAATGAATTAAATAAAACAGCTCCTTTTATTTCAAATTATATTTTTATTTCAATTTTTATTTAAATCAGTGCTGAATGTTAAAATTAAGACATTCAGCAAATACTGATTTGAAGCCTTTTCAGAACTATGTACTAGATATTAGAGAATTAGATTAGTTATTTAGATTCGTTTTCCTTTTTCCGTAAATCTTGTATATAGAGCAGAATACCTACCTTTGTTGGTTTACTTAAATTAATACTGACCAATTATGAGGTTTTTCTTAAGTTTCTTCGTATAGTGTAAAAAAATATGTTGCCCTTTGACTCTTTAGATGATATAATTCAAACATAAAAATTAAATTTTGCGTTCAATGTATACTGAATGTACTAGCAGCGTCGCATATGTGTTTCATTTCTTTCATTCTAACTCATATTATTGTTGAAACAAAAGTGACAAAGAATGCAAAGCCTGGTACCTTGCAAATATCTAACACCCACACAAGAGAAAAGGCTTAATTTTCACAAATGTAATTACCCAATGATTGAAGCTTGATGAAATTAATGATGAGCTTGCCAAAATAGACTGGACTGGCATAGCCATGATGTCGAAAGGGAACATTAAACACTTTTGGAAATTTATTAATAATCGCAGGAAAAATAATAATTCTTTTCCATTAACCATGTCTTATGGTAACTCTTTCTCTAGTGATCTTCAAGGTATTTGCAAACTGTTTGCTAACTATTTTCAATCAGTATTTGCAAATTATGACCTATCAACCATTGCTAAATGGTGCGATGAGAACTTAATGGTACTTAATGTTAATAAGTGTCGCGTAATTTCATTTTCCCGCAAAGCAAACTCTATCACTTATGACTACTCACTCGATAACACTCTTCTAGAACATGTAACAACATTTAAGGACTTAGGCATACTTTTTTAATAATAAGCTTACATTCCGCGAACACTATGATACCATTATAAAGAAGAACAACAATATGTTAGGCTTCATATGTAGATCCACACTTAACTTTCGAAAACCTAATAGCATATTGTTGCTTTATTATGTTTACGTGAGAAGTGTCGTTGAATATAATTCTGTCATCTGTTGTATTATAAAATTCATATAACTCGTATCGAAAGAGTGCAAAAAAAATCCTTAAAACAATTAATTATAGATATGGTTCCCCGCGCGTACAATAGTTATGACAAAAAAATTTCAGCTACATTCGCTAGAATCGCGACGTAAACAACACAGCCTTTTCGATCTTCTTAAAATTATTCATTCAACGCTTGATTCATCTGTATTGCTTTCCCTAATTAACTTTAATACTCGTAATTAATTAATTAACTAATACTTTCGTACTCTGTTTTGTGTACCTCTTGAATTAAATAAATAAACGGCAATGGAAGTATCAGGTCTATTAAATTTGTCATTATCATTATAGGAAATGCTTTTACACTCAGTATTATTATTAATTACTGTTCAAATTATGAATAAACTGGGGTAATTGCGACGTATAATTGGAAAGAACGCTTACTTGAACGTTAACTTCATCAGGGAATAAATAAGGGGTTCGAACAAGTACGAACCTGTCTCGACCTGCGTTTAGCCCTTTTGTTAGGTGATGGTGATGCGTATTCCTCTTCATCCTCCGAGGATGTACTGGATGATGATTGAAAGCCTCAACTCTGAGTACTATGCACTCCCGGATCCTTATTAGGAACGTCCTCCATCACCATTAACCACTTATTCTTACGAAGATTCTTAGGAATGTAATTGTAATACAGTCTTAGCTGATTTTTACCGAAAACCTTAAATAAAAACAGAATTCGCACTGAATTTAAACTTTTTTAACAAGTGAAAACTTTTTCACCAACTTACGCGGCAAAAATCTAAAACTGGCCTAAGCTTGTATAGTTCGCAGACGAACTAGTTCGAAAGTTAGTAATCTATGGAAAGAATAACTTAGGGATGTCAAAAATTAATCGATTATTTAATTAAAATAATCGATCTTTAACAAGAAATTATTTTAACTTTAAAAATCGAATTTTGCAAACAGCGCATCTGTTAATTTTTATTCGTAGTTGTCCACTTTAATGAGTCTTTATTCTAATTATTCTTAAAAAATAAATTTTTAAGAAGTCAGAAAAAACGACTATAACCTCTCGTAAGCACGGGCGTAAAAATTACGTCGCGTTAAAATTCCACAATAGGCGTTTTAAGAAGTTTCGTATGGTATATTCAGCTTAACGCCCTCGCCCTAACGACTAAAATGGAACACTGCACGATAAAAATACGTCGCGATTTAATTACGCTGTCGTGTGAACAGATACCTGGATACCCATTTGTTTCAATTCGACGTAATTTTTACGCGCGATAAAAGTCCTCTCGTGCTTACGAGGGGTTAAGTAATCGATCATTTCCTTTCGAGTTAATAGACTTACATATCGATTTATTTTAGAAGGAGAAAAATCGATTACTTATTAAACCTACTAAATTTAGAAAACATTTTATTCCTGGCTATGAAAAACTGATATAATATAAATAGAATAGAAATATTCTTTTAAAAAACAATATAGATTATTTTATTTTACGTATTATATATAGAATTTATATTATGTAAAATATATAAATAAATATATAAACATAAAGTTTCCCTGATTATTTTTCAAATTTTACAGCAAATATAAAAGGGTCCTTTTATCACTACCTAAAAAATATATTTTATGTAAATTCATAGCTTTATACTATTTTAAGTGCTATAATTTTAATTAAATTTAGTCTTCAAGAATCCTGTCATAGCAAGAGCAGTATCAAAGAAGCGAAATATTTCATGGCAGTTGGTTAACTGCCATGAAATATTTCAATATAAGACAGATGGTTCGCTAATCATAAAACGGCTCCTGCGGTGAAGAGTCGAGAATTTGTAATGACACACGAATCGCGAACAAACATACGAAAGGAATCACCTAGTTTATTTAGGCGTGAAGATTCAAAGGAATCAGTATCATTCTCAGCTGCGAACGGTTACGCTCGAGACTATCCAAACCGCTATTAATTAAAGTTGAGACAGATCAAAATGGCGCCGATCGTGAGGACAACAGCGCCACCTATTGGATTCAAACATACCAAATAGCCAAAACCAACGACAAACAGGTTTGTTTCATAAACTATTGGCATGAAAAAGGTAAAAATTCATTCCGCTTCATTCATTCTATCATTCAATAAAGATATTATAACGCAATGTGTTTCGACAAGGCATATAATAAATTAATTTAGTTTCACGTTCCACCGCCGCTCGGAACCGCCTCCAAAGACTACAGTGTACATACTGAAATAGACTTGTTATAATAGTAACAATGGTGCTCTATAGTCTATAGTGGTGTTATAATAAATAATGAGTCCACGTTGGATTTTTACATCGTCGGCGTAAGTGGACCATAGGACACCGTCGCCGTGCGGCAAATCATTGTAATCGGATATGTTGCCGCCGGCCCTTAGGAATAGTTATTTAATTTGAAGACATTCTTTCCTTAGCATCGAGCTAGGATAGACGCTTTTTAGTTTGTAATTTTTATATAGAAATAAATTACAAGCAATATAACAGAACTAACTACTTTGCTACAATCCGCACGGGTTAAGTGAATGCATGCAAAGCCACGACTACGCATTACGATTACTAGGCATTACGATTTTTGTCGTGGAGCCTATCCTCCTGATGATGCTTCGGGGTTTCGGGGCGAAACGATCGTCGGGATTGTGGTGGTGGGTGTGTGTGCTGCTTTTGTGTGCGTTGTTGCTGGTGAATTGCGCCTTGGGGTGAATGTGGTGGCTTGTCCTGCATGTATAAGGTACGTAGATTTTGCCTGCTTCATACACATTGGCTTTGCATGCATTCACTTAACCCGTGCGGATTGTAGCAAAGTAGTTAGTTCTGTTATATTGCTTGTAATATGGAATTCCGCAAAGTAACGCCTGCTTCTATAAATCAGAAATAAATTAGTTTTAGTAATTTTGGGTTTTCTTGAGTCCTCCGACAGCGACTTCTGTAATTGACTGGTAACTCGAAGTCATTATTGGCGATTAGTAAAACCGCCATCTAGGAGATAGCTATGGTACTAAATCGACTGGCCCGTTGGTGCAGTGGGTTGTGACCATGCCTCAGCTTCGTGAGTCGCGGGTTCGATTCCCACCGAGAGCCAACATTTTCTATAAACAATTAGTTGATACTTCGAGCCTGGGTGTATATTTGTATTTAAGTAAGTATTTAAAATTATATATAAATATATCCAAATACATTGATGTTTTGTTTTTTTCAATAAAAAAGGACTTCCTTCCGTCTTTCAACTAAGGAAGTTTTTCACGTTTTTTTTCGGCTATCCAACTTCTGAGATATTAAAATACTTATAAAGGTTTCCAATATCAAAATCATTTTTAAAACACTTTATTACGCGTTATTACTTTTATATTCATTATTTTTCGTCACACCAGAATGCCGCCAAAATGAATTACCCTATACTTTTTTTAATATCCCTCAAGTTGAGGCTAATGCCAATATTTAAACTTCCTAATACACTTAACTCAATACAATATTATTATTATTATTATACAAATGTTAAAATTGCTAACAATGTAATCGATTTTATTCGATCGAAAATCGATTTGTAGTTCAAATAATTGTTTATTGTAATCAAATAATTGATTTATATAAAAACCGATTATTTTTTAACATCTCTAGTGAGCCCTGGTTTGTAAACCTAAAAGCTTAAAGCAGCGTATTCTAAATGCTTGCAACGCTGTGCATTGCATTTTACAATCTTTTTTGTTAAGTTTATCTCTAAACTTTAGTCCTCCATATTATATTGGCTGGTATGTATATCAAGAACTCTGTACATTTGACATCCCTGATTCACTGACACTTGACAAGTTGACATTTTTCACAGGAAAATGGCGCCAAAAGATAATATCGCGATCTTTTGTGAAGACTCATAAAAGAGGAAGCAAAAAAGACCGAGATGCCGTTCACTAACTCCGCCAGCCCTGCACGTCCTATATATTTTATGAGATAGCAACAATGGCTACTACTAATAGAAGCCGGTGGAAACAAGTGATCCACTCGAGGATAAAATCTGTACCCCTAGGTTTAGGTACCTTCATAACTAAATGTAATGTCAAAATAAGGTTCTTTTAGCAGGCAGATTACACGTTACATTACGATTTAATTATTCTTATTTATTTGTTTGAAATCTATGAAAATTATTGATTTTTACTATGGTGCGATTGTTATCGATAATTATAAATACTGTAACAAATAAATAAGGATATTTTATGTTGTAAACTGACTACTATTAAGAAACCAATACACAGGTATTTTAACCATTCCAAGAAAACAATTGAAAGTATAAAATACTCTAAAATACTTCAATATCCAAGTGTGACTATATAAGATATTATGTTACTTTGGTCAATTTAATATAATTACTTTTGCCAGAATTGCATATTTTATGGTTTTTATTGACTCAATTATGTATCTGATGAATCAATTTCATCAAATTAAATGTTTAAGATTTTGATATAGGCACTCAAGAAATAAATATTTAATAGCCTAAAGTAAATATTTGATTAAGGAAATCATTTGAACACACTGACACCAACATTTGTAAAAAAATATACATTCATCTCACATAACTTGCGACCTTATTATTACTACTATTCCACTGCTGTGTAAAAACTCCTCCACTTTCAGGAGAAGGGACTTAGAGCTTAGACCTACGAAGCTGTTCTCATGCTGATTGGTAAATAACACATTGACCAGCCTGTTGGAGCAGTTGGCAGTGACACTGCCTATAGCTCCATGGGTCGCAGGTTCATTTCCTGCTTAGGGCCAACTTTTTTTATTTAATTTTTTTTGGTTCTTCTAGTCCGTATGTTTATATATTTATTTAAGTATCTATAAAAAATTATATATGTATATATTTCCATAACACAAGTATCAAATTACTGACCTTTGGACAACCAAGTGTCCCATATATTTATTTATTTATATTACACATATTATACCAACAAGTAAAAACTTAGGTTACATACATACATATAATATTGTTCTAAGTTTACAATATTATGGACTCAGTGTTAACGGGACTAGACTCAACAGAAGTACAGTTTAAATATCTAGGTCTCAAATCTCAATAAAAATCTCAAAAATCATGTATATATAGAGTGTGAAGGAGGGGCACTAGAGGCTCAATGCAATATATTGGCCCACAGGTTGTCTTGTTGTAGCATTCAAGCAAAAATACATCTGTTTAAAGCATGCCTTAATAAAGAACAACAAGACTGGTCCAGCTCCAATAGCATGATGCAGATGTTAATATGTAACATGGACTCGCTTATGATGCATCATTTTATTAAGGTGCTTGTTAGGCAGACTTGAAGTTCTATTAACATTTTCTTTTTAAATTTACAATTTTTAGTTCCTCTGTTCAAATCTGTACTATTAACAAAATGGGCCTGAGTTATCTGAAATATACTTATTATTATTAGTGGAATCCATCAGTGATATTATGACAATGTGACAAAATTTGACAATTGCACATAAACAAGTCTCATCTTTTGTGTTATAATACATTTTTCAGGACCAGCAGTTGATTTTGAATTGAACATATTTTTGGATTTATTCTTAAATTCATGATTTGAAACTAATAAATAATTAAATAATTGTTAAAATACTATAAAAATAAAAGGCAGATAAACAACTTTATCATTCTATATTATATTATTATTTACACATTTATTTTCATATAAAATCTGTGAGTTATCAACAAGGAGGGCAATAGAGTAATTATTCATATTTGAGGTAGGGTTTGGCATCGGGGGGTGCAGTCGAGTGAGACAGTCCAGTGTGGGAGTGTGCCGAGTGTTGCCACGCATCTGACGGCCAACTGTACACACGCGGCGCTCCACCCTCCAGCACTCCCCAGCCCAGGAGCTGAGACCTCGCACCGCGTTCTCTCTTGGGGGACGCCGTAGAGATGTTCACCGATACCCCCTTTATGATGTGGTCCTGCCCGCAAAGAGACTGCGCTACCTCAGGATCTAAGAAAGTGACAAAACTGAACGCTCGAAACGGTTTAGGTACGAATACGTCTGTCACCTGACCGAACGCACCGAAGTACTCTCGGAGGTCTTCAGCGGTGAGGCTCTCGGTGCATCGGCCCACGAACACCTTCCGATCCGCCGCCGAGCCCCCGTCTTTGCTGTTCGGAATGCGCACATCGCACCAGCGGCCGTCTATCATGTGCCGCCGGCCCAGCGCTCGAATCTGTGCGTCGTAGTCCGCAAATTTGATAAAACCGAATCCTTTAGATAGTCCGGTCTTAGTGTCACGTTTCACTTGCACCATGAGCAATTCGCCGAATGCAGAAAAATATTCACGCACGGCGTCCTCGCCCGTCTTCCAGGGCAGGCCGAGCACGATCAGGTCCGAGCAGCGCGGCCGCGGCGTCGGGCCGAGCGGGTCGCTCCTCGGGAACGCGCAGAAGTAGCGGTAGGCCGGCCAGCCCTCGGCGGGCGGCAGCACCCTGTCGTCGGCCAGGCGCAGGCCGCGCAGGCGACCGCCGGCGCGGTACTTCAGCCCGCTCGCGCCCGCGAACTGCGCCGACACCGTGCTCAGCAGCAGCGAGCCGTCGTCCTCGGTGGGCAGCTCGATGGGTTCGTCTTGCTCGCCCTCGCTCACCACCACGTACTCTATCGACATCGCGTTCACCAAACGACAGCCGCTGCCGTACTCTTCATCTTCGTTTACATTATCGCATGCTCCAGGACGTAGACGAGCCCCGAAGTTGAATTTTTGCGTTTTTTTTCTAAAATTAAATTATTTAGACTCAAGTCTGACTGGTGTGAGTAGTATTTTCATGAAGTTGACGTGAGACGTCACCGTCGTCAACAGATACCCCATAATCATAGACCCCATAATTGTTAACGTCATGTAAATATTTATAGTTTTGTTTGTTTTTAGTTTATTTAACGGCCTGGAATCGAGTCCTTTAAGGCCTCGTGTTTAAAGTTATATTTGTCGTAATTATTAACCAAAGACAAATAATAAAAATTATATACAGTATAATACGGAAACATGTCTAAAAAGTTTGTATAACGATATTTTTCCTTTACACATATTCAATAAATAAGAAGCAATTTTCTCAAAAGTCAACTTTTTGATCTTTTTCAACAACTCAATGACATCGTTAGCGACAATGTTTTTTTGTATCAGCGATCAACTATATGAAGGAGGTTGTATTTAAAATATGTTGTAACATTTATCGTACGTAATATACGATCGTCATCATCATTCTCCTGCCCTTATCCCACTCTAAGTGGGGTCGGCACAACATGTTACAAACATATTGTCATATGATTTGGCTGCGTATTTTACGACCGGCCGCGTGCCTGACGTCAACTTACCTTAGTCGCCTCTTACGACACCTCGGTAAGAAAGGGCGGTGGTCTTTTCTATTCCGCCGGATACCACACGGCTAGTATATAGTATATACGATAATATACCCTATTTCCGAGGAAGTGATATTGAATAGAGAATATAGGCTTCATAAATTAATTCATTAAATTGTTAAGTAGGCAGGAAATTAATAAGAAAAAAGGTGTATAAATATAAAAATAAAAAGAGGAATATTAAATTGAAACATCTATTACTAGACATCGTATCATTTTATAGTTTAAATACATCATTTACAGCAAAAAATATTTTTCTTAAAAAATACAGTTTTATAATAAGGTAAAGGTATCGCCTGACTAATTGAAATAGATTAATTCAGAAAGAATAAATCCAAATAACCTGGTTAAATATAATTGCTCACTACAATGTTTCCGCAAGAGAATCTGAAATTCAATTAAGCTATATGTTAGTTCGACCGTACCAAAGTTCATCTAACAGACTTCGACTGACAGCCAGGCAGGCTTTCTCCTCTACAATACAACTCTCAGTATGCATATGAACTAGCCACACAACAAGTTCTCGTTTTTGCCACACAAACCTGCGTGCCGCGTAGGTTCGGCCCGCCACACGGGTGATAATTTTTAAGACATGTTTTGCAGGCCTGATAGTAGTTTCTCAGCAGATAGCGACAAAAGATATTTCTTTGTATTATATATGTAATTTTATTCGCTCGCGTATTAGATTTTTAATGCCTTTCTATAAAAAATATAACTATTGAGTTATTCACAATGGGGACGGGCGACCGTGCGTGTGATCGGTCCGTATGTATTAATTCTTCAATTACTGATTTATATTTATAAACATTTAAATTTCCATTGTGAATTATACTTATCGACTGAAATAGAATTTAGAATGGATCCGGGAAACGGGATGTCCGATCCGCACGTGCTCTCAGTATCAACGCAAGTATTTCGCCGCCCAGTCGACTCTCGGCGCTCCGCTCCCGACGGCGGTCGCTTCTGAAACAGGAGCGGTTGGTCGGCCGCGCCCCCCCCCACAGGCGGCGGCAGGGTGTCGCGAGCTCCTCACACAGAGGGTCCGAAGATGACCCCGATATTTACTTGTATTTAAAATTTCTATATCGTTTAAGCGCAAAATATAATTCTTTAAATCAATTAAATGGAAGATATTCCATTCATACATATAATGTTTTTTGTAGTTATTTATTATGGGATATGGAGATAAAAGTAAAACTCTAACTTGGATTGAGTTGCTCTGAAAAGAGATTTTTAGATTTATTACATAAAACTTTTACATTACTGTCTTTTATAAATGTAAGTCAAAAACTCACCTGAAAAGAGAAACAACATTCAAAGCTATCGCTTCACAACAATTATTAATGAATTAATTAGAATTTAATCATTCAACGGTTTAAGTTTGATGTGTTTACGTCAATCTGCCAGCCCGCCCCGTAGAGCCACGAGTCCCCAGACAAATCGACGTCAAAGACGACGCGGCAAATTTGAAAACTTAAATGAAATGTCACGCATTTCGTTTACATACATACGACATACATTTATATAATAAGACTAATTATGCCCGCGGCTTCGCCCGCGCGCCAATCGATGTGTCTGATGATCTACAATTTTGTAGTACGTCACTTAAGTGTAAGTATGGTGATTCACGCAGCGCACGCTAAAGCTCTCAGTGAGCAAGTTTTTTAACAACCGGTCGGTCTCTTCGATACAATTTACATAATACCGATTTGTACCATTTACCTAAACTATCGGGAAGTTTGCACAATTTTTTGGTAAAAATTGTACAAAAATCCGTTCCGTTTGATAAAATCGATTACATACAGACAGACAGCCGTTTGGGACTTTTGTTTCATAATAAATATAGATAGATAGATATATAGATAGATAGATAAATAGATATAGATAAAGTATTTCGTGTGTGGGCCCGCGCTATCGACGGCAACGAGTGAAACTGACGTATGTATATTTCCGTGCATGAGACATGAGTTAGTATTAAACGAGCAGGCGTTCAAAGTACGAGCGTGTTTCCTTACCGCCGGCCACAGTTATTATTTACATACTCGCTCACACATCAGTGGCGACGAGGCTGCGGTAGAACATTACAAACGGTTATTAAGTATATGAATATCGGTTTTCCACGAAAATAAATCGTAACGCAGTACCCAAAGCCACGACATACCTCGATGCGAGTGGAACGCTAAGGGATGGAACAGCGTCGTGTCGATCCGCGCTCCCGCCACGTAGCGCGCGGCCCCGAGGTAGGCGGCCGCCGCGCCCGCGCCCGCCACGCCGCCCGCAGCGCCCGCCGCGCCGCGGTCCGCGCCCGCCGCGCCGCCGCCCGCCAGCACGCTGCGCCCGCGCGGCCGCCCGCGCCGCGCCGAGCGCGTCACGACCCCTCTGCGGCGACAACGTGCTCGCCGGAACGACGCTGCGACTGCGCGCATCTCGTATAGATTGAGCGGTTTATAGTTTTCACCCTGACAGGTGACAGGCGTGCACGCGTCTCTATCACCCCGAGGACCGAAGTGCGGTCGACAGTCGACCGCGCCGACGAGCTGCCAGCTTTCTGAAATCAGACTCGCGGTCTGCGCTCCGGACGGCGCGTTGACCGATCGCATCAGCGACACCGGTCCCACGCCTATTTAGAGCCGCGACCTCACAGGAGACATTCTCGGGGTCATCTCATCCAACTGTGGAACTTTCCTTTCGACCCCTCCCCTCCCGTTCTCACCTTGGACGATGTTCTTCCGCCCCGTCCTGCTCGGTGACGCCATAGAAGCACTTAAAAATTAATATACAAATATCGGCTAGAACGTCAAGGTATCACTGGCGCGGTTCCAATATCGCGAACTCTGAAGACAAATCGTACTTCATTTGTAACGTACCCCAGTATGTCGGCGAAACGATCGCCAGGCAGCGCGGGGCCCGCGGGCGCCGGCCCCCCGCCGGCAGGCTCCTCCGGGGGCCCGCACTCGACCTCGGCGCGGATACTGCTCCTGCAACGCAGCGTACGTGTCCGTCGGGCGAGGATAGGTTATTTAAAATCCCGATTCTAGGGAGACAAGGTGACGTTCTGTCACACGATATACTTTTCGAGAGAGATCTACTTCGGTCTCTGCAAAAATTATCGTTGCTGAGTTAATTTTACTGATAATAATAGTTAAAGAAACATTCGAGACCCGTCACGAACGAACGACTGCGAGTCGCACGGAGTACGAACCGGCGCGGTCGGGACGGCGGAGGCAGCGCCAGCGCCGCACCCACGGCGAAGTACGGGAACCTGCGGAGGGACGGGCGGTCAGCGCGGGCCGGGCGGGCGGCGAGGCGGCGAGGCGGCGCGCGTACCGCAGGGCCTGCGGCGCGGTCGGGCGCTCGCGCGGCGCGTACCGCAGCAGCGCCGCCAGCAGCGCCAGCGCGGCGGGCGCGGCGCCGGGCACGACGCGCGCCAGCGGCACGCCGCCGCCCGCCGGGAAGCGGAAGCGCAGCGCGGCGGCCAGCGCGTGGCCCTCGGGCCAGGCGGGCGGGCCCAGCACGGCGCCGATCTTGTGCAGCTGGTCGATCTCCGAGTTGCCGGCGAACAGCGGGCGGCCCGAGTGCAGCTCGGCCTGGATGCAGCCCAGCGCCCACAGGTCGACGGGCGCGCCGTACTGCGGGTCGCGCAGCAGCACCTCGGGCGCGCGGTACCAGCGCGTGGACACGTAGTCCGTGTACGGCGGCCGCGAGCGCACCTCCCGCGCGAGCCCGAGGTCCGCTATCTTCACCAGCTCGGGGCCCGCGCACAGCAGGTTCTCCGGCTTGAGGTCGCGATGGAAGAAGCCGTGCCGGTGCATGTGCGCCAGCCCCTGCAGCACCTGGTACAAGATGTTGCGCGGCACCGGCTCCGGGAACGGCCGCTCGGCGTCCCGGATCAGCTGGTACAGGTTCCCTCGCATGTACTCGAACACGAAATACAGGGTGTCGTTCTCCCTGATGACCTCTCTCAGTTTCACTATGTTGGCGTGGTTCAGTTTCTTGAGCGACTTCACTTCGCGCAGATTCATCGCCTCGTCCCAGGAGTAGTACTTGCGTTTCATGCGCTTGACGGCCACCTTCTCGCCGGTGTCGCGGCGCCGGGCGAGCGTCACGGAGCCGTACGTGCCGTCCCCGATCTGCTGCAGCAGCACGTACCGGTTCATTCTTCGATCGGGCCGGGTGGATTGTTTCCACCGAGTCGAGTTGGAGGAATTATTTAATAATAATTTAAACATTTACATTTATCTACTTTATTACTCATCTAACCGCCTCACTAGCCCGAAAGTTTAAAATGTTATTCGATGAATATATTTTCAAAGTTAGCATAGGAAATGAAAAGGAACATTTCTTTTTTGAGTATCTGGTCGATGTAATAAATGAAATTGTTTTTTTTTAATAAGCTTCTATTACTATGGCAACCGATGTTAAACGATCCGAAGTCATAGACTACGAAACGAACAAGAATAGACGAAGAAGAAGAATCACAAAATTTATAGCAACAGTTATTAATATTTTATTTAGTAGTTAATGCTTTTTAAGAAAAAATAAAATAAACTTAATATTATCGCTTTTGACGTCAACGTCTACATCACGACTTAGTTAAAGATGAGACATACATATGTTTGAAGCTTTTTTATTATTTTAGTTAGTAGTCGATAGTTTTGATAATGAAATTACTTAATTTTCTATTTACCAAATAATCATACTTGTCAATCATCTTAACGATAGAGAAAAATGTTATTTAATATTTAGTAAATTTAATATCTAATATTAAATTTAGTAAATATTAAATAAATAAAGATTAAAGTTCACAACTACAAATAAAAAGTAACAGATTCGTTGTTTGCGAAATTCGATTAAAATGTGATGTTTGGCTACATAAGTTTTATCCAACAACGCAAGATATGCGTTGTTCGCATCTTCTATTATATATCTTAAGAAAAAAAAAGAGGGTACAAAAAGAATAAAAAGAAAATAATTAATGTAATTGATTGTTTAAAAATCGCTTTATAATGTTCAATTAAACGATGATTAAAAATTGATTATTTTCTAACATCCCTACCGTCTTGGAATATAGGTTAACTAGCTGTGCCAGCGGCTTCGCCCGCGTCGAAATCAGTTGTCACAAAAAAATCCAAATTGTCATTTTGGACTTAAAAGTAGCTCTTGTGACTTAACCGTAAGAGCTGTGATAGCCCAGCAATGATACCGTGCGACTCTTTCGAGGGGAACACGAGTTCAAATACGGACAGGCACTAATAAGTTTTTCTATTAAAACTCATATGTCTAATTGATAATTGCAATTTATCACACGCTTTTCGGTGAAGGAAAACATTGTGAGGAAACCTGCATATCTCTAGAGATATCTGGAGATATGTGTAACCTACCAATCCGCATTGGAGCAGCGTGGTAGGTCTCAGCTCCAACCCTTCTCTCCAGAAACGGAGGGAATAGGCCTATTCCTAGCAGTGGGATATTAGCAGGCCGTTACTTTTAAACGTAAGAGAGAGAAACATGCTAACGCGGACCTTTTTGTAGTATTTTTGTAGATCTACAATTGTCTAGTTCATTACTGTAGCGTATCTCTGCTGTTTTACGCAACGCACGCAACTAAAGCTCCCAGCAAGCAAGTTTTTTAACAACTGCTCGATCTTTTCAACACAATTAACATAATACCGATATGTACTATTTACCTAAACCATCCGGAAGTAGTGCACTATCTTTTGGTGAAAACCGTACAAAAATCCGTTCAGACAGACAGCTTTTTGGGACTTTGTTTTATAATAAGTATAGATAATATGACTGTTTTGCATTACAACAAAACAGATATTATGTATCAGATGAAACACAAAGCATGCAGTGAAGAATACCTCATGAATTTCTTAGATCATCTCACCTGTGTTTTATGTCTGTAGTCTATCCTTTTACCTGACTGTGCCACCAGCTGGCGCTCCTCTTGCCTCCTGACTTGGCGCTTGTCTGTGACATTTCATGTAGGTATTTGTATTAGAGGTTTCCAGGCCGTTAAAAAAACTTGTATTAGAGGTGTTATATTAGGATGATATTTGAATAATCCTATTATGTGATATAATAGGTTTCTCATATTAGGGTATCATACCTATTATTTGGTAATAGGCAAATAATGTCAGTTGATCGCCTCTTCGGGTGACAAGAGGGCTGGCTCCTTTTTCGCACAAAGAATCAGCTTAGCGATTCAACGCGGAAACGCTGCCAACATTCTTGGGACCATTCCACGTGGGCATGATTTGTATAGTAGTAGCGGGTAAGTAATTTAAGATAGATATAACTTGTATATATTTGTTATAAATAAAAAAAAAAAAAAAAAATTATATATTATTACATTACAATATTCAATATTAGTTTAGTACAATAGATTATCGCAGTGTACACTCGTACATTGCTTACTTACATAGTAACCATCCCAAGGCGCATTCAAACAAAGCCTGACATGTATTTAGTAAATCAAATCCTGATTTCTCGTTCACAGTTGGCGACTCGCTACTACTGAAGTTCTAAATACGGGTATTACCGTATGGCTAATACGGTAATACCCGTATTATGTTACGGAATAGTCCCTATTATTAAGCGGAATAGGTAGCGCTCCGGCGAGCGCCACGCACACGGCGACCGATATCGACCCTATTATCTTGTACAGCTATTATTTGTCTATTATCTGGTAACAGGTTACTTTTATATCGCGTATTATATTACGGTATTCCATATACCTATTACGAATTTATTCATAACACCTCTAATTTGTATTAACTGGTATTAACTTATAAGTAGTTATTTTATATTTTCGGTTATTGTTGTTTATTGTCTGTTGACCACAGATTGTTTAAATCTGCATGAAAACATAGTATTATAATTAATATTTTTAAAGCTAGTACTTTATGTTAATTAATATCTAGCTTCTAGAGTTAAACGCTCATTAAAAATAACTAATGCAACTTATGAGGAAAAGTTTCGTATTTTTTAAGCGACGTCTTAAAAATGACTGTCAACCGATTTTCGTCAAAAGTTTTCAAGTTAAGGTGCGTAAAAATTAAGATAACAAACTGATAGTAAATCAATTTAGAGTAGTAGTTTATTATTCCGAACAGGCCGACGCGGTGACCGAGGCCGAGGCGGACGCGGGCGAGGCGGGCTGGGCGCGGCGCGTGGTGTCGGGGCTGCAGCCCACGGGCGCGCTGCACGTCGGGAACTACTTCGGCGCGCTGCGGCGCTGCGTGCGGCTGCAGCAGGCCGGCGACGAGCTGCTGCTGTTCGTCGCCGACCTGCACGCGCACACCACTCCCCAGGTAGTTAACTTTGCAAGCACTTGGAATTTTATAAATACGACAGAAATTACTCAGTCGTGATGTGATATAAGAACATTTGTATAAACTCTATTCTAATTATTCAGATTAAAAGAATTCATAGTCAAATCAATGTTTCAGAAATGTGGTCAAAAACATTTTTTTTAATTAAATGTGTTTAATTAATTAAGTTTTGTCACTATTACCTCCGGTAGGCCAGCAAAACATATGGTTTAACACATTTGTGACAGGGCCTGAATTCACAGATGGGGCAGGGCTATTTTCCATTGTGTTCAGGATGGCTTTGGTCATACAATGTTTCACAGAAATTACAGTTCTCTTATGTATGTAAATAAATTTGTTAGTTCGATTTTTCTAAACCTTTTTTAGATTGACCAGGGAGTGTACAAGTGAGACAGACATGTATGTACCACCCCCTTGCAAATGTGTTAAATCTGCAGATCCTATGTTGTGTTGTATGCTAAGTTGAGACAGAGAATATTTTTTGGTAATACCTTCTGTGCCACCTTTTGGTAGTTAACTTTCATAAGAGCAGCATGAAATAACGGTGAAACAGATGATTCAGAACGGTTCAGTTCCATGTTAGAACAACAGAAATTTCCATGTGCCCCAACTGGATACACCCTAAAAATCAAGTAATTACAATACCTAAACATCAATCTTAGGTAGTTAGTAGAAACAGAAGAAGTGAAAATCTGCAAGGTGCTTGATGTAGTGAAACACCACACATATTTAAATAAGATGCTTTAATCTACTTTGCTTTTTTTGTTTGTTTAAATTTTAAGTGGTTTATTTAAAAAGGTAATGGAATATATAATAATTTAATGACTTTATGAAAATAGTAAATTCTATTATGATAATGTAATGTTAACTCTTTGGCTACTTTTTAACTTCAATCTAAGGCTGACCTACTTTTATACAAATACAATCTTATTTATCCTTTTAATTATCTGTTCAAACTTATAATTTTTAGTGAACAATTAGTAATAATTTTTATTTAAAAAGTCTGTATTATTTTTATCCCTTTTTTATTATGTATGTGTTGTCATATGCCGAGGAGTATAACCAGCCACTTTGCTTGGTGTTTGTGAACTATGAGAAGGCCTTCGATTCGGTGGAAACATGAGCTGTGTTAAGATCGCTCCAGCGATGCCGAATCGACTATCGGTACGTCAATCGATGGGCGGGGCACATAGTGCGGAGAACCGATGGGCGTTGGGGTCTCAAGGTGTTGGAATGGCGACCCCGCACCGGTAAACGCAGTGTTGGCAGACCCCCTACACTATGGACGGACGACCTCAAAAAGGTCGCGGGGAGCCGCTGGATGCAAGCGGCACGAGATCGTGTGTTTTGGAGATTCCATGAAGAGACTACTGTCCAGCAGTGGACATCCATCGGTTGAGAATGGTGATGATGATGTGTTGTCATATAAATTATGTAATTATTTTAATTTATACACTGTCCATTATATTAACCATCTTTTGACAGATTGACGATTTACATATTTAGTGATGTCCTAAAGATTCTCGTATGCGATACCATTCCGATTATAGTACCTACTATCATTAATCGAATTACGTACCTAAGTAATTCGATTAATGATAACCTACGTAAACTAATAACAGATATAGAAATCAACATTTTGATTTAATATTGCCTTAGTTTTTTGAAAATAAATGTTAATCCGTGTGTATTTATTATAATCATAAAAAATATATTATACATCAACTGGCAACATCAACAGACCTTCCGCTCGGCCGCCATTTTGACGTGATCTGTCACTCTCAACGAAACGCCCGTGATAGTCACACGCATTTACGTTCGCTGAGTGTTCTCTCGCATCTGTTACACCTTGAGTTAAGTAGCTTTATTCCTCGGAAAAACTTTTGTGAAACTTATATTAATTGATCGTGAAAATGCCGAAAGGACGTGTGTTGAAAGCACAATCGAGACAGTTAGTGTTAAAACTTCATGAGTATTTTGAGCAAGAAAATCAAAATGGCGGACCTCTTATACCTATCACGCAAGTCCGAAACCGTGTTGCAGCCGCGTTGGGGATCAGTCTATCAACTGTGACTAAAATCACTACTGATGCCTACGGCAGGAGCGGCTTGGAGCAAAACAAACCATCTACACCAAAAAGAAAGCGCCGGGCTCATAAGGTGACAGCTGTTGATGACTTTGACGCTGACGCTATTCGTCGTCATGTATATGATTACTACTTGAGAAAAGAAATTCCAACTTTGAGAAAACTTATTGTTTCTTTGAAAAGAAGTGGTCTATTTCATGGTGAAAAATCTTCTTTGGTCAAAGTTTTGAACACAATTGGCTTTTCATATAAAAAGTTAAATAAAAGAAAATTATTAATGAAACGCACAGATATAGCTATAGCACGTTGTGATTTTTTAAGAGAGGCAAAGAAAATACAAGATTGGGCAAATATTGTTTTCACGGATGAAACATGGCTCAACGCTAACCACACACTATCTCGTTTCTGGACTGATGATACTGCTGATTCCACTTCCTCAGTACCAATGGGAAAAGGTGAGCGCCTAATCATTTGCCATGCAGGTACAGCAAAAGGATTTGTACAAGACGCACTGTTGGCATTTAAATCGAAGAAATCAAATGACTACCACGAAGAGATGAATGCAAATGTGTATGAAGAGTGGTTCAAAAAAATGCTCATTTCATTGGAAGAACCATCAATAATTTTTATTGATAATGCGCCCTACCACTCCCGTCAAATTGACAAAATGCCAACACAGGCTAATAAAAAGCATGAAATAATTAATTGGCTTCGGGACAATGGAGAAAATGTGGACGACTCAATGTTAAAAGTTGAATTAATAAAAATATTAAAAACCAAAAAGAGAGCAAAACGCTATGGAATCAATGAAATGGCAGCAGAATATGGCCATACTGTTCTTCGGATTCCTCCATACCACTGCCAGTACAACGCAATAGAACTTATATGGGCACAAGTAAAAGGGCATGCTGCGAGATGCAATACAAGCCCCCCATTCACAGCGAATAAAATGTTGCAATTGCTAAAAAATGCTTGCACCCACGTAACGGCCGAGAACTGGGCAAGTGTGGTGGAAAGAACTAAAAGAGTAATATTCTCTGATTGGGAACGTGATATTGCGTTTGATAATATATTATCTACACAAGAGCTAATAATAACTGCTACTGAAGACTCCTCATCGGAGGAGTCTAGTGTTGATTATCATTCCGACGACTCGTGCTAATAAAATAAATTAAAATATCCTGATTGTTTAATTGTATTCATGTATTAACTAAGAAGAAAGTAAAACTTTATATAATGTTATTAAATGTCTTTTAATACTCGTAACATCGATTTCTACCGATTATTTTTAATCTGTGGCATAATCGTAGTAACCATTATGTGTGACATCACTAAGTGGGCGGTACCCATCCATAAAGTACAAATATTATTTGTATGATATTTGTACGTAAGCAATACAAAACTTAATGAGCGTGAGCTGTCAAAAGACTGATAATATGATGGACGCAGTATAGTTGTTGTATTTTGTCTATTCTATCTACCGTGTTGTCATCTGGTTGCAGCTGAAAATCTGTGGCCATTGCCAATGACACTCGGTTCACAGCTGACTGAAGACTGTACAAAAATTTAAATGTTTATGATATTGGAAGCTTTTAGTAAAGAGAATACGTCTGGGAGAACGCAGGAGCCCGAGGCGCTCCGCCTGCGCAGTCTGCGGACGGCCGCCTTCGCGCTCGCCAGCGGCGTGGACCCCGAGCGCGGGGCTCTGTTCGTGCAGTCGGACGTGCCGAGGCACGCGCAGCTGTGCTGGCTGCTGGCCTGCCTCGCCACGCAGGCGCGGCTGGCGCACCTGCCGCAGTACCGGGAGAAGGCGGCCGCCACCAAGGAGGTGCCGCTGGGGCTGCTGCTGTACCCCGTGCTGCAGGCGGCCGACGTACTGCTGTACCGCGGCACGCACGTGCCGACCGGCGCCGACCAGTTGCAGCACCTGCAGGTGGCGGCGCAGCTGGTGCGCACCTTCCACCACCGCTTCGGCCGGCTGTTCCCGACGCCGCGCGCGCTGCTGCCCGGTGCGTAGTCCGCCCCGCACCGCCGCGGCCCGCCCCGCACCGCCCGTCTGACGTCTCGTTCCCGCGCAGAGGACGGCAGCGACCGCGTGCGCAGCCTGCGCGACCCCGCCAGGAAGATGTCCAAGTCCGATCCGGACCCGAAGTCGCGGATCCTGCTCGAGGACGCGGACGAAGACATACAGTTGAAGATAAGGAAAGCCGTCACGGACTTCACGCCGGAGGTGATTTCATCCACGCTCGGATATACCAGTGAACGTTTTGGCATATGGCTCCGTTCTAGTAAAAGACAGTAGAAGTTCGCGAAGCTGCCTCAGGTTTTCCTCGGTATGATTTCTGAGAGTTCGGGAACTTTCCGAGCGAACGGTCCCCTCGGTATCGCCAGCGGCCGTCGTGCTGAATATGCCTCTTATGGCCGAAATTAATAATGTATCCGTAATCCAAGATATATATATATCTTAAATATATGGATCGCTCTCTTATCCGCGTGCCAAGAACATTACTAAACACCGACAATCTACAGTTGTCTTACATAATCTATAGTAACCTTCAAATCTTTTCCTTTTGATCATTAAGCTTTATGTAATAATTCTGTATACGCACAGAACATGTAACTTTATTCTATGGATTTGGTGATATATTTTTACATTTTTGCACGTTACATTTATAATCAATAAATATAATCAACAAATTATATACGGCCTTTGACGACAATTTTTTTTTATTATATATGCATACATATGTGTAAACGAAATGCGTGACATTTCATTTAGGTTTTCAAATTTGCCGCGTTGTCTTTGACGTTGATTTGTCTGGACTCGTGGATCCATGGGGCGGGCTGGCAGATTGACGTAAAGACATCAAACTTAAACCGTTGAGTGATTAAATTCTAATTAATTAATTAATAATTGTAGTGAAGCAATAGCTTTGAATGTTGTTTCTCTTTTCAGAGCAACTCAATCCAAGTTAAGAGTTTTACTTTTATCTCCATATCCCATAATAAATAACTATAAAAAACATTATATATGTAATTAAAAAAACAGCCGTGCCAACTTCTATACTTTTTGTGCTTATTCACTTTCTACATTAACTAAATTCTTAACCAATGTCTTTATTCTAGTTTTATAGGCAATCCCTTAACTAAAGAATATTTGAAAATAATAAATTATAATGTCGAAAATCACCAATCCTAATCTGATAATCGAGCAAGGATGTCTATATCACTATCACTACTAAAAATATTCATCTTTTCATTTTAAAAATGAAATCCTTGAATTGGCAGAGGTCAATATTCGAGATTTGTCCTACTAAAGATAGATCGGTTTGACAGATGCAGACTCCAAATCATATGTCCGCACACTATGGTAATTTAGCGATTATTGCCGATCTAAAATCTAAAGATTTCGGATAACATTATGATAACCAATTTTGGCAACAATAAAACGTAGTTAACGAAAAAGTGACTGGGAAAAAGGACCGCATGCACAAGTCTGACAAAGTAAATGAGTTGATTTTATTTAGTTTATGATAGATATTGACATTCCTTCGTTGAAATCGTTAGAGGGTAAATCGCATGCGTTCTCTGCGATCTCTAACAGGTGAGTTTCGACCCCGAGGCGCGACCCGGCGTGTCCAACCTCGTGACGCTGCACTGCCTCGCCGCGGACAAGCTGCCCGAGGAGGCGGTGGAGGAGGCGCGGGGACTCACCACCGCGCAGTACAAGCGCGTGGTGGGCGCCGCGCTGTGCGACGCGGTGCGGCCGGTGCGCGAGCGCGCGGCGCGGCTGCTGGCGCGGCCGGGCCTGTTGCGGGACGCGCTGCGGCACGGGGCGGCGCGCGCCCGCGCCCTCGCCGACCCCGTGTACGGGGAGGTGGCCGCGCGGCTCGGCCTCACCGCCGCCACGCCGGCCAGCGCGCGGCCCGCCGCGCTGCGCCTGCCGCCGGCCCGCTAGCGCCGAGACGACCGCCCGCCCGCCGCTCACAGCCGGTGGTGGTGGTGCTGCATGGCGAGGTGGTCGGGCGGCGCGGCGGGCGGCGGCGCCGTGCGCTCCCGCAGCAGCGCCACCAGGTCGCGCAGCAGCTCCACGCCCTGCGCCACGGCCTCGGCCTGCTTCTCGGCGGCGAGCGCCTGCCGCATGGCGGCCTCGGCCAGCAGCTCGTCGGTGGCGAGCCGCGGCCCGTCGCCGGCGCACTCCTGCTCCGAGTACATGTCGTCGTCTGCCGGCTTGCGCTCGTCGTCGGAGAGGGCGCCGCGCGTCGCGCCCGTCGTCGCTATCGCGACCGAATTCATAGTTTCGAATTAATAGATTCAAATATTGGTTAGATAAAATTAACTCATTTGTTTTATTTTTTGTTATACTAGAATATATAATTACTGGCTTTCGCTGACGACCTCGTTACCGAAAGCTTTAGCAGTATGGAATAAAAGGCATCCTTATTAAGTAGGTCTCGACTTTAAACGACACTGTGAGCCTACATTTTTTATCTGTTCTGTCATGATGACCGCATATGCAAAACAGGAGGATAGAGCTGGCTGGTTCTGGCTAGCAGATGACAAAACAGTCTATTTTTTTTTACTTTTATATTTGATAGTAACAGTAACATTGCCACAACAACCTAACTAACTTTCCTTTTACATAATTACTGTTAAAAAAAATTTTTTAAGGTACAGAGAGCATAGCATGGCAAAGGATTTTTTCATCTGCTGCAATCAACTGCTGACCTTCAAAAACGATCATATAATTGTTTTGCTATAATCTGCAATATAATTTTGTTATTACTTTTGTATTATAGAACTTCACAAACTAATGCCTGATTCTATAATTTAGAGCTTAATGCAACTAAAGGTCTGATATTTCTTTAGTTACATGAATATACCAAAATGTGTTGCTGCACCTTGCATCTTCAACACAGTTGATTGTATGCCACAGATTCCTTCAGAGTGCTAAAATGTGTTATGTTGACAAAGGTGTTTATAATAGCTCTAGTACTAACAGTCAGTTGTTCTTGTGCCAAGGATGCTATGTAGCCGCTCCTCCACACTGGATAGATCCCCGAGCGATTCCCCAGCCGCCCACTTCTTACGGGCTCTGTATTTGATGTCAGCCCAGTACTGGTAACAAATTAATTGATTTAAACTTTTCAATCCAGATTTTAATTTTATTATTCATAGGTAAATTGTTATTTTGTGTTTCTATACAATTAAATTATATCACTATTCAGTTATGGGGCAAGGTTTTCTTCTGCACTTACCAACTTTCTTTAAAAAAACAGTTTATATAATTCTCTTACTCCTGTCTGTCTTGTAGGAAGTAACTTATTTGTATTTACTCATAATTATACAAGAGTGTGTGACCTATTTTTGTTGTTTTAGTTATCAATGAAGTTAATTACAATTTAAATGAAAATAAAATCAATTTTTGTGTGCTTGTTGTTTTAAGGTTAAAACCAACTAACCAACACCAACAAACCAACTGATCAAAACAAACTCCACTCCTAAACATTATAGCAGGTTATGCTGAAGTCAAAAAAATGTTATCAACCACTTCAGTTTTGAACATGATGACAAATAATTAAGTTGACTGTTACAAGTTACTAAAGAGATGCATTTTATCTGCTTTGTTAACACCTTGGTGAGAGTGGGTCTCTTTCACCCTATCACAGGTTCAAATCTCCCGGGCAGTCACCATTGAATTTATTCTGTTCAAACTTATAAGTTTAAAGCTCATATGTTAGACACCTATGTCTAATTAATAATAGAAATTTATGAAAAGCTTTTCAGTGAATAAAAACATTGTGATGATATCTTTAGTTAATTCTGGACATATGTGTAACCTATCAATCTGCATTGGAGCAGGGTGGTGGGTCTAAGCTGCAACCTTTCTCTCCAAAAATAGAGAAAAAGGGCCTATGCCCAGAAATGGGATAGCAACATATAACTTGTATCCTTATCTCGACAGAAATAAATTTAATTCAGTCATCCTTGGTTATGCACGAAGGCAAAAAAGTCTAATTAGCGGCCACTCACTCGACACCACTTATCAGGAGACTTGTGGGCTCCGCCAGACTCGTCTGCGGCGGCGTTCAGGCGCTCGGCCAACAATCTCCACAGTTTGCATGCACTGAATCTTGAATAAATAGATTGTTTGCCGGCCGCGAAGTCGCGATGCTCTTCCATGAATAATAACAGAACGTGCAGTTGCTCGGAGCTAACCCTGCACCTTGTTAGCACGCCACTCATCTCTTACTGTAAATCATTCCGTGGGGCTGTTTAATCTACCCCGCTGTAAAACCGATATTTATTATGAATAGCATAGACTACTAACTAATAAATAGATACTAGATTAGTAGATATGGGGAGTAGCAAGCTTAAATAAATACCATAAACTACTAATCATAGATTACTAACTCTACTAATTCAAATAGAGAAAAAATACTACGGTAATTTTTAAGTTATTAGTCTTTGCTTGCTACAGTCTTGCTTGCTATGCTACTTTTTCCCTTAGATACACTTGTCATATGAGCAGGCTACAGTTGTACCTTATCGCCTTGTCAATCCATGACTACAAAAATTAACAACAAATTATTCTAGTCAGTCGTCTCGGATAATAATTACAAGTTCAAAACACAGAGAAGAAAAAAATAATGTTTATTTTTGAACTTAATAAATTGGCAACAATTCATTCCGGGGCGATCTCTATTCAATTAAAAGCAATACAGGTATAGATCTTTCATTCTAAAAGTGCACGCCCCTCCAATGTCTTTACTCACACACAGAAAACTTATGTACAGACGAAATACACGCAAACTTGTTATTCTAATTGGTTACTCAGTTGCCGGACAGACACGAAAGTAGGAGCACGCATTGATTATTGCCAAAAGTACAGTTAGCATGTCATAAAAAAGAGGATAAATATTTTTTATTTTTTATTTTAAATAATAATTAGATACATTTTTTCTTTAATAGAAAAATATGGAAAATTTTAAAAAACTATGGCGAAAAAAAAACGGGCAAAACTTAACATCTATCATTAATTCATCATTAAAGCCATTGCTTTAATTAAGGAACGAATTGACATGATTGATAGAAATATGTGGGAAAATACGTGTCGAAATGTGAATGATATTGAGATAGAATATATGAAAAATTTTGAATTTATAATTAATGTTGAGTCTGAATCTGAAGATAGCGACGTGAGTGAATAGCGTTAAAATAGTAAATATTTATTGCAGTTTAATTTTTTTCTTTTTTTACTAATAAAATAAATGAACAGACTTCTGTACACTACGTTTTATTAATTATTCTAATAGTTGCATAATGAATATATGATATGATCTTTATTTTAGTGATTGGGCCACTATTGGAATTTTTAAAAGCCGAAATAAATTGTACGATTTGTACGCAGAAAAGCAGTTCAATCAGAACTCAGATTTTATTGATTATGTCAAAAAATATTCCAAACTGTTTAAAATTGTCTGTTTTCAAGCCAAGTCACTTTATATTAAACAAAAAATAAGGAATTCTGACAATAAAATTAAAACAGCCTGGGATATTATATGTAGAGAATCGGGCAGACATAAAGTGCGACAAAACAAGATAAATCTTAAAATTAATGATTGCACTGTTAGCTCTGACATTGAAGTGGCAAATATTTTTCAAAATTTCTTTAATAACATTCCAATAGCAACTACTCAATCGTTAAATTCATCGCCAACAGAAGCTCATAGTCTGCTAAGAGGAAGTGTGGCTAAGTGCGACGTCTCATTTAACTTTAAACACATTACCCCATATAAAATAATTAAAACTTTTAAAACCTTAAATAATAAGATAACAGGAGACCTTTGGGGAATGTCAGTGAAATTATTAAAAAATATTATAGAAATAATTGCGCCATATCTAGCTAAAGTTTTTAATGATTCAGTAGATTCAGGTGTTTTTCCGAACTTAATGAAACACAGTAAGCTAGTACCTCTTTATAAAGCAGGTGATAAGAGTGATCCAAATAATTATAGACCTATTTCTGTTCTACCAACGCTTAGTAAAATATTTGAAAAGATTATGCTCGACCAACTTGTATGTTACTTTAATCTTAACAACTTCTTACATTCAGAGCAATATGGTTTTACTAAGGGTCGGTCAACTACAGATGCTGGTGCAAGACTCTTAAGACATATATTTGAAGCTTGGCAGAACTCACAAAATGCTATAGGCATTTTTTGTGATTTATCTAAGGCGTTTGATTGCGTTGAACATAAGACCCTTCTTTTAAAATTAAGTTATTACGGCGTAAATGATAACTCGCTTGGTCTTATTTCCTCTTATCTTAGCGATAGATTACAAAAGGTATGCATTAATGATGTTAGGTCATCTGGATCGTTTAATGTTATGGGTGTCCCACAGGGGTCAATCCTTGGTCCTTTTCTGTTTTTAGTATACATAAATGATTTAGCATATTGTGTTCAAAATATTTGTGATATTGTGTTGTTTGCAGATGATACCTCTTTTATTTTTAAAGTAGATCGAGATAAAGACAATTTTGACGATGTAAACAGTGCTCTATCTCAGATATCAAATTGGTTTTCAGTAAATAATTTACTTTTAAATGCAAATAAAACCAAATGTCTGCAATTCGTGTTACCAAACGTAATTAGGTCAGACATAAAGTTAGAGATTAATAAACAGATACTAAAGATAGAAAATACAACTAAATTTTTGGGGCTCACTTTGGATGATAAACTCCAATGGGGCACCCATATATCTGTCCTCGCAGGAAGACTTAGTTCCGCCGCTTACGCTGTTAGAAAAATCAGACATTTAACCGATGTTGAAACAGCGCGACTTGTTTATTTTGCTTATTTCCATAGCATTATGTCATATGGAATAATGCTGTGGGGTAAAGCGGCCGATATAGAAAAGATTTTCGTTGCCCAAAAAAGAGCCATACGGGCTATCTATAATATGAAGCAACGTGAGTCCCTACGCGAAAAGTTCCAAGAAATAGGCATACTGACTGTAGCATCACAATATATATATAGTAATATTCTATTTGTGCGGAAAAATATAAGTACATATAAAACAAAATTTGATGTATATCATAGACATACGAGAGGTCACAAACAGCTTGCGATACCTGCGTCGCGACTCAGCAGAGTAAGCAACTCTTTTGTTGGTCTCGCTATTCGCTTCTATAATAAAATTCCTCAATCCATCCTAGACCAGTGTACTGAAAGATTTCAATCAAGTGTAAAAAATATGCTTATACGTAAAGCATATTACAAAATTGAAGATTATTTGGATGATAAGAAAGCCTGGATTTGAAAATCCTTTCAGCTTCATACAAGACAGCGGTTTAATAATGTATAATTGAAAATATTTAAAAGATTGACCGCCGAGTTTCTTGCTGGTTCTTCTCGGTAAGAGCAACATTCCGAACCAGTTGTAGCTTCATTAATCATATTGATGCTTGACGATTCAAAAGTGCCTGAAATGGTTTATTTGAATAAAGATTATTTTGATTTTGATTTTGATTTTGATTTTGATTAAATTAGTTAATGCAAGCTAGCTCTTGATTGCGAATTCACCTGATGGATATCGATGTAGTTTAAGTTTCTTGAAAGGGTTTGGAGATTAAACGTGTAACCATTCAGGGTTTTTACACGACATCGTACCTGAATGCTAAACCGCTTGGTGGTACGTCTTTGTTAGAAGGGTACGTCGGAAGTATCTATCTAGTCAAGACCAGGGATAAATTTTAGAAATATACTAATATGTTTTTTCTAGGATTCGAATGCGGAACTTCCCGTTTACAATCCACAGCGCTTACTATTACTCCAGGGAAACGTTAAAAACTTACTTTTTATTCTATAGAATTTTCAACATAAATTTAGTTATAAATATTATATAATATTAATTTTATTTTTATGCAAACGTTACTTGTAATCCGTGGAACCGGATTGGTTGGTCAACCAGTGCACAAATAATAGGAACGCGTGTCTGAATAGACGTGTTGCCTCATACAAAGCGTGCATTCTCCGCCATATAAATGCTTGACTTATACCAGTCGAACAATTAGTAGACCTTTAAGTGCGCGAATGAGTCGAGTCAACTTTGAAATTGCTGCGCGCACACATATAAAATAGTACAGTCGATATTTTCTCACACATTAAAATAATGTAATTTGGTGGAGGGGCGTGCACTTTTAGAATGAAAGATCTCTACTTAGTTGTACTTAGTAATACAGACGGCCATCCAACCATTGTCCGCCTCCGGCTTTTTCTGATTGGCTAAGAAAATTATTAATTGATTAAAAAAAAAATAAGACAATAAAAAAAATTGTGTACCATTTTTTTAATCCGTTGAATATACATAGATTGTAGTCATTATGATAGATTTTGTTTATTTCTTTGACTTAAGAAATATGTACAAATGAAAAGTTTTTTTATTCACAGTTTATATGATATTAGTTTTATCAAGAGACAGTTACTCTTGGACAAGTGGATTCATTTATGCAACCTTTTTTTTTAATGAACGCCAATAACTGCATCTGCGCTTCCTAAATTTTTGATACATGTCTTACAAATTTCTTCAAGAAATTTTCTTCTACATTACAGCAATGACTCGATTAACTAGTTTTTAGAAATAGATAGGTGTATGGTAAGTACTAACATAATTTTAAGTTTTTTATGTTACTAATAATAAAACAAGAGTCTCTGTTGCTCTTTTTTGAATAAATAAATATATAAAAAAATTTAGAAACATATATTCGGTTTCATTTCAGAATTCCTGAACCTGAAGTAGAAATAAAGACGGGACAAAATAATATGATATGAACAAAATAAATAAAAGTGCAATTATTAATAAAAAAAATTTTACGTCGACTCCCCTTCTTTAAATATTAAATATTTATAACTCTAGGAATAAATCGCCTGTTAAGAAGTCAGCTGTTACCTGTCAGTTGTATATTAAAAGTTTAAATTTATAGTTAGTATTAGTATTCTATGGTAAATTCGAAATACCTGGCATAATTATATAAGAGTAGAGGAGCCAAAGGCAAGCCTTACCCCTCGTACGCACGAGATGAATTTTATCGCGCGTAAAAATTACGCAGAATTGAAACAAATGGGTATCCAGGTATCCGTTCACACGACAGCGTATTTAAATCGCGACGTATTTTATCGTGCAGTGTTCCATTTTAGTCGTTAGGGCGAGGGCGTTAAGCTGAATATACCATACGAAACTTCTTATAACGCCTATTGTGGAATTTTAACGCGACGTAATTTTTACGTCCGTGCGTACGAGGAGTTAAGTGATAGAAATACTTTATCTTTGTCTAATCCCACATAAAAAGAGAGAGAGAGATTGATAGACCAATATTTGCTTTCGCTTTATTGTAATATAGCTTTTATAAAGGTTGCTTCTACTCTAGTATAGTTTAGTTAATGGCCTGCAATCAAGTCTTTTAAGGTACAATAGTATAGTAATTCTGTTTGTCATAGACTAGTATTACCTGGAATGATTAGTTTTTTGGTGTAGTTGGTTTATTTTCTTTCTCTATGGTTTTATCATGTTCATGATTTGTATATGATCAATGGTGTATCTAATTCTAACTTATTTTAGACTTAGTAGTCTATGATTCTAACATCTATGTGATGTATGTTTACAATATCATGAGTTCTTATTTCAGTGGCACTTATTATTATTATTTCTATTATTTTAGTAAGTAGTTTATGGTGACTTTCCCTATCATTAATAATTTTAACCAATAGCGAAAAATATCAGCGAAATAATTATGTGGAAATAATATTAATTTGGAAGGATTTTTAATGTTGATAGTATTATAAGGGTCTTAATAAAGGAGTACCGTTAATCACAGGGAGGTAAACAGTTACCTTCGTAAAAAATTACCACTTATTACCTAGTTTTTCTTTACTTTTATTAATGACAGTTTTTTTAGCAACATTATAACTATGTTGATAGTCCTTTAGTAGTAGGTGTTATCGATAACATCTTACATAATGAACTGGAACAGGTAGAAATTCTCTTTTGGTGTTCGCAGTACATGTGCAGACCACATTTCTATATTTGGACACCCCCACCAAACACAGTCCAGTGCTGTGTAGTACACATAGGACTATTAAGAAGATGCACTTTTACAACAAATTACTTTCTTAATAGCATTTTGTTGAGATTGTTTTGTAATTTTCAGACAGGCTTTATTTTTACGTTAATAAAAAAATAATTATTTTTTTGAATAATAAAATGTAATTAGTTAGAACATTTCAAATTGAAGGAAATGTAGAATATATTAAGAGCAAACATCATTTATCAAAATTTACACATTAAAAAAATAATAAACTATATATTACTTTTTAATGACAATATGTCTGGCCGTGTATAATATAATAGAAAGTAATAGTGTTATGGTTACAAAATGGCTTAAATATGAAACTAGCTGATGTATAAATGAACGAAATCATATCTTTCAGTTTGCATCTTTGAACCATGTCTTATTTAGAGTACTTATATTGATATATAAGAGATATATCTAGTCCTTCACATAGATGAAATTTAGATATCCATGTCATGTAATCACCAGATGTCTTTTGAAAGTAGGTGATAATATGAGATAATCAGACCTTCTTTCCCTAATAATCTATTCATGCTGGGGTTCTTATGGGTCGAGTAGAGTCCTACTTCAAACATAACTATAACCCGACAATAGAGAGTAAATTTTCAAGGTGGTTTAAGTCGATATGGGGTTATCTGATGTAAGGTAGGATCAAGGATGCATCAGATCACTTTTCAAATAGGTGTACTTCTTTTTTGCAAACCCACATTCGCTTCGTTGGTTTGTTTGACAAGATAACTTTTAATCAATTATTTATTATCTTATACAAAATCGTCTTTAATAGGTTACTAGGTAGGAGCCAGCCATGAGCGGGGCCGCGCGCATGCAAGCGTGGCGCGCGCACGCGTACGGCGCGGCCGCCGCCGAGCTGCGGCTGGAGAGCGCGCGCGTGCCGGCCGTGCGCGCGCCCGACGACGTGCTGGTGCGCGTGCACGCCGCCTCCGTCAACCCGCTGGACGTGGCCATGCTGGGTGAGCGGGCGCGGGCTCGGCGGCGGCGGCGGCGGCGGCGGCTGACGGCGCGTGTTGCAGGCGGGTACGGCGCGCGCGTGCTGGGCGCGCTGCGCGGGCTGGCGGGCGGCGACGAGTTCCCGCTGGTGGGCGGGCGCGACTGCTGCGGCGAGGTGGTGGCGGCGGGCGCGGCGGCGCGGCTCCGGCGCGGGCAGCGCGTGTGGGCCGCCGTGCCGCCGCACCGGCCGGGCGCGCACGCGCAGTACGTGCTGCTCAAGGATCGCTGGGTGCGTCGGCGTCCGCCTTCAGTCGCGCTACGATTACGTCGTACGATAAAGAGAGCTCACGTTTTGGGGGAGATCGAAGTGTTAGCTTTAATTACTTTATTTATCATTCGTTAAAAAATTCGGAAAAACTCGGGCGGCTTTAAAACTCGCCTCGAGGGTTTAATAACGTAACTCACGTTGCGATATTCGATGTTCGGTGGTGTGTATTCTCAAATTCACAGTTCATAAAATTTCTTTTCCTCGTTCTTTTGCTCTACTCGCGTCGATCTGGACAGGGTCGCTAGGGTAGTTAAGATTAAAAAAAAGTCATCTCGCACCACCGGAAACAGTTCGGTAACGTCAGTAGCTAATTTAACAAATTCACGATCGGTTCGTTTCACTAAAAGGAAACACCGCGACCCGGATAATATTATAAATTCCGTCCTTCCGGCGGCCGCCCGCAGGCCGGGCCCGCGCCGCGCGTCCTCAGCGACCTGCAGGCGGGCGGCGCGCCCTACGCCGCGCTGTCGGCGGCGGCGGCGCTGCGGGCCGCGGGCCTGCCGCCGGGCGCGCCCGCCGCCGGCCGCGTGCTGCTGCTGGGGCTGGGCGGCGTGGGGCAGGCCGCGCTGCAGCTGCTGGCGCACGCCGGCGCGGAGGTGAGTGGCGCTCCGGCGACCGGCCGGGCGCGAGGCTTGCGGCCAACGCGAACGGCCCCGACCGACCGGCCTTCGCAGGTGGTGGTGGGCTGCTCGCCGGAGCAGTTCGCGCTGGCGGAGGCGCTGGGCGCGGCGCGGGCGCTGGACCGCGGCGGCGCAGACTACGACCGGCAGCTGGAGGAGGGCGGGCCGTGAGTGTTGGCGGGGGGCGCGGGCGGCGGTCGCGGCGCGGCGCCGGGCGGCTTACGGGCGGCTGACGGGCGGCGTCCGCGCAGGTACCGCGCCGTGCTGGACTGCGCGGGGCTGGGCGGCGCGGAGGCGGGCGCGCGCCGCTGGCGGTTCGCGCGCTACGTGACGCTGAGCTCGCCGCTGCTGCGGCTGGCGGACGGCGGCGGGCTGGCGGCGGGCGGGCTGCGCGCGGGGCTGGCGCTGCTCGCGCAGAACGCGGCGGCGCGGGGCGCGGTGCGGGGCGCGGCGGGCGGCGCGCTGCTGCCCGTGCGCTGGGCGTTCTTCGCGCCGGCGGGCGGCGACCTGGAGGCGCTGCGGCGACTGGCGGAGCGCGGCCGGTTCTCGGTGGCGGTGCAGGCCGCGTTCCCGTGGTGGGAGGCGCCGCGCGCCTACGAGCGGCAGGCGGGCGGGCACGCGCGCGGCAAGCTGCTGCTGGACTGGACGGCGGCCGGCCCCTAGCGGCCGCGTACTCTGATATATAAATGTATACGATGTTGTTATGAATATACGCACCCCTTTTGATATAATTTTATGTAATTATTTTATAGCGATGCTGATGTGTCGATATCGAAGCGAACGAAGCGGTCGCTCTGTTGTAGTGAGTTATGCTCGATCGTAGGTATCGTATGAACGGGTGAGATGCGTAAACGTTTCTCGGCCGAGATAGTGTAGGAAGCGAGTTGCCGTACGCGCACGCTTTGAAATGAGCACAGTTCTATTGACATTAGAGGGTGGATCGTAAAAATATAATTAGGAAATATACGAAGTCACTCATTTTACTATTAGTAGAAGCGTTGAATGAAATATTGGAAAATGAGCGACGCCTCGTTCGGACGAGGCCATGGATGTCGAGAATACCTCGTCGTGTCGGTAGCGACACTGGCCGCGTGTGGTACTCGATGTAGTAGAACGGCAAGCGAGCTATCGTCTCGCCGCTTCGTTAGGCCTTCGCGATCGAGGCATTAATTGGCATACAATTACATGTGTTATGATGGTTAACTTGTATTCTGACAGATGCTACGCTTTCAATATTAATATGGCCGAAAGATATTTAGCATTATTTAGCGGTCATTTCCTTCTGTACTCGATTAAAACCCTAAAGTCGTGAGTGAGACAAACCCAAAATGTTCCATTCAGAAAGTCCGCTGTCGAACGGTCAGTGCGCCAACGTCTCGACCGCCGGCGACTGCGGGCGCGGTACTCGGTACTCGCTCGTGCTGCGATCTTTTATTAAATATCATTTGTAGCCCGAAGCGGTCGCAGCACCCTCGGTGTCCCCGTACCGTCCCCTGCTAGTGCGCGCGCAGCCCTCACGGCATTTAGTTTACGGAAGTGAGGCGTTTTGCTATAATCTTTGATTAGAGGTATTAAAAATGTAGAGTGTATTGTCAATGTTCATACTTATGCACGTACAATTAAAGCGCACGCACTACCACTGCACACGTTCACTGCCACAATCTCTGCAAACGTTTCCCTCCGTAACAGAAGCATATAGTAGATATTACCTCACGGTGACACTAGTGCTAGGCGATACTGCTAGAGACGAACTCATAAGCTACTTTGTGAGATTAAATTAATAATATACTGTATGCGAAACGAGCGAATGAACGCATAATAAGCTATATCTCATTCGGCCGTATCTCTCGTTGTCGACTCGACCGGCGGTCGGGGTAAATAAATAATGTAAATACGTAATTTACAGCACTGAATGGTCAGAAAGTTTTAAAAATATGAACGTCACGTCGGTCGAGTTTCGTAACGTTTGTCGTAATAATATTTAAAAACACGTTTTAGATTTCGGACGGCACCGAAAGACTCGAACGGCCGCCTCCGGCCCTACGTCGGTCCCAGGGCGGCTCTCCGCGAGTGCTCGACCTCGGCCGGTGGCGCGGACTCCCGGTCCGGTCTCCGGGATCACCCGCCGGCCGCCTCCCGGTGCTCGCGCTCGGTCGACTGTCGCCGACGAAACGACCACTCTCTGTCGCCTGCACGGCTTGAATTGTTCCATCGACAGAGATTCTCGTTGACGGATCGCTCTTGCATTAATGTTGATCGTTTTTAAATTATTATTTTTCAGATATTATTGAATTAAAATTCGGTCGTAAAAAATTATGTCGGCTGTTAATAATTTATTTTGTTTTTTCCATCGCTGCTAACGATGGAGGATATTTTTTTGTATCGAAGTTTTCTTTCCTGAGCTAAGTCTTTTTTGCAATGTCCGAGACCACTTTTTTATTCAAAATTAAAATAATTACGAAGGTCGTTTCTGATTAAATCGCACATAAGTTTATTATTTACGAAAAGAAACATCAAAAGCAAAGTCAACGAAGGTTAGATGTTTTCCGCGTAGGCAGAGAGACCGCAGCCCCGCACGACTCGTAAACAATTCTTCGAACGTTACATTTTAAAAACTCTTAACTACCTTCGGTGGACTTTGATTTTAGAAGACGGGAGGAGACTCGAAACTAACATTCTAAGCGACTCACTACGTTTATAAGATATTACTCGCTACTAGACCCGCACTAGAGAACTGTCGCCTGTGCCTCTATTCGGGTAGGATTCGTGTTTGAATGCGGTTCGGAATACGCATACGGCTCCTGGTCGCGAACACCGGGGGAGATAGGTACAAAAATGAAAGAATAATCAATAAATTTATGCACGAGGAACTGGCAAAAGATACCGATAGTGGTCTCGTATAACACCGAGCCCGCCCGGGCCGCCCGGTGGCGCACCGGCACTGACCTGATGCGATGTGGTGAATCTGAACCTGATATCTTCATTCTTAACCTCACGGTATACATACGACATACCGAATATAAGCCTGATACAGAATACAACGAAAGATAATCTGCCGCCGCGCGTCGCTCGCGGAGGCCGCAGCATCAGGCGCCGGAGGCGGCTGTTATATGTAACCTAGAGCCGACCAGGAACACTAAAATTTATGTTTTGTATGCATATACATATTCATGAAATTTTTATGATTTTGAGTATAGAATAACTATTGACCTTGTCTATGTTCTGCGGACCATGGAATTACATATATAATATGAAAATATATACCGCTCGGAAAATGATGAGAAAAAATAAAATAAAAACCATTTATTACAATAATATTGCACGGTTAGGTGAGATTTGAAGGTTTCTTTTATGTTATCGGTTCCGGAAGACTCCGCTTTTGTACTTTCCGCTTTTGTACTTTCATTACGGAATCGATTCACGCGCACGGCCGGCGGCCTCGGGCCACGTTACACACTTACATTTAGTCATTACAGTCTTGTATAGGGTCGAACAGTTGCTTATATATCCACGCATTCTTATAATCTAAAGTAATCCCCAACAGTATAGCTGTTTCTGTCGGCGTCCCTTTGACAGTGGTGCTCTAATGGCAAGGGTAAACTCGATTGCGGAATTTTATTGTAGAATCTTATATCCAAACCCACAAACGGCTTACGTACTTAATTAATACGATGCGTTATATTTATATAATGCGTTACTTTGCGGAAATCCTTAATATAAAAGTAATAATAAGTTTATTATTAAAACGATATTTCTCCTTTACTCTTATTCAATAAACTCCGTTTTTGGAGAGAAGGATTGGAGCTAAGACCTATCATGCTGCTCCAATGCGGATTGGTAGGTTACACATATCCCTAGATTTCTCTGAAGATATGCAGGTCTTCTCACGATGTTTCGTTCACCGAAAAACGTGTGATAAATTGCGATTATCAAATAGACACATAAGTTCTAATTGAAAAACTCATTGGTGCCAACCCGGGGTTTGAACTCATGATCGTTCTAGAGAGTCGCACGGTGTTACCGCTAGGCTATCACAGCTTATTGATATAAAATATATATAATACTAAATGTAGAGTGGCCTATCCGTTTTCATACCCGATACATGCAAAATTCGTAAAACACATCCATAAATCACATCACCGCCACCACAGTAAACGAGCACTACGCACGTCCACTATCACAAACTCGACAACCGGGCACACCAGGGTGGGCCGGCCGCCGGGGGCTCTAGCTCTACTAGCGTCGGGGAACGTCGTAAAATATACATAATTATAAAAAGATTGGCGATGTATATAATAGACAAAGTAGGAACCGACATAAGCTTGCGGCTCCTGCTTTGCGCCTTGTAAGAGTACGTAAGTCGTTTGTGGGTTTGGGTATAAGATTCTATAACAAAATTCCACAATCAATTTTAACTTTGCCATTACAGCAATTTAAAAATACTGTTAAAACGAGGCTGATACAGAAAGCCTATTATACCGTGGAGGCTTACATTGATGATAGGAATGCGTGGATATAGCTGCTCTTTGACCTTGCGCAGGATAGCTATGACAAAATGTAATTAGTATTAAGAATCTTCTTTTTTAAAAGAGCTCCACCGAGTTTCTTGCTGGCTCTTCTCGGTAGGACGGCTTTCCGAACCAGCAGTAAAGGTGACGATTCAAAAGCACTTGTTTACAAGTTTACTTGAATAAAGAATATTTTGAATTTGAATTCGTCCTAAGGGTGCCTCCGATGAGGCTGGACCACAGCTTAGGGCGACGCGTAGTGGAGGGCTGATGGCGAGAAGCCACGACCGACCGACGTCAGAAAATTGGGACCTCGTTTTCGCCGGCGAAGACGCTGTGTGTGTGTATTGGGTACGTGTTTCTGTGTTTGCGATCGTTATTTGATCGTCGGGGTCATACAGGACGCTTTTTGGACGCCTATGTTTTCGGTGGTCAGACCTAACTGGGATGTAGGTGGAAGCAACTCAAATAAGCGGGTTCGGGTGTATCTCAGGTTTCTCGAAGTAAGATTTCAATAAACGTTTAAAGAGGTAAGTAATAAAAAAGGTTTAAAGTAGGGAGGTCGAGGTCTCTATGGAGGTCAACGTTCTGCATGAAGCACGGACAAGCAGTAGCTGTCCGCTTGAATCGGACAGTACTGAGTGCTCTGAGACTCTGACTGTATGAACTAGGGACCTTACACTACTGCATATTTCTGCTTTACTTATTGTACACTATTTCGATCCAGCGACCAGCCGCCATCAGTTCATCAATTAAAATAAGTAAAAATAAGCAAAAAATTGTAAATAATATTTCATTTGACATCAGAACTTGAAGTAATTTGTTAAGTATAAAATAAAATTTAATGTATGATTTGTCATAAAATCATAAATTGATTGAAATATACCTACTAGTAATGTTTCAAAAATATGCAAAAAATTAAGCTGCCAGGAAGCTTCAATTGACGATTCAACGCTGCCAGTTCTGTTTGAAGTTTATAACAAAACGTCCCGGTCATATTCCTCTCTTACAGGATCCAAAAAGGCTGGGGTGGCTTGTTTATATTTTAAGGATATCTTGCTATTCTCATTTTAACTCGCAAAACATGTTACAATACGTGGTTACAGTACATAACTTGATCGTAACACACACAGCGTCTTCGCCGGCGAAGACGAGGTCCCCGCTTCCTCACGTCTAGCGGGAGGGGCGTTCAGACCCGACCGTTATGACATTAGGCCTTTTCCGTGAGTCCGATACAGTTCACCACAGCGTGTCGCTTTAAGCCGAGGTCTGGCCTCACAGGAAGCACCCTTAAGGCGACGCTTCCAGGGTTTTGCGAGCCTCGCTCGAGACTCGCTCTCCCAGTTTATACCCCCGGCGATGCTTCCGATTGCTCGCCCACTCTCTCGGTGACGCTGTAAGAGCCATTAGAGCTAACTGCATTAGTTAGTGTCCGAAAAAAACAAAAAACTTGATCGAGTTAAATACGTTATAAACGTGAAAAATGGGATACGAATTACTCATACATGACAATATTCCTTATACTGGAATATAATTCGCGAACATAAATGGCAGTGGGAAAACTGTCTGATGCGATCACGCACGGGCCCGATGACTGATGAGTCACTCGACTCTCGTGCAAACACGGGGGCGGGCGGCGGACGGCGGCCTGGACGGTGACTTGACTGGAAGAAAGTACTACAATACATTAAAAACAATGGACCACTTTACCCACGTCAATTTATTAGTCACAGTGCGTGCACCGTGCACCGCGCGGCGCGCTCTCGGGCCCGGCCGTGCGAGTGTGACGCGCTGCCGCCGCGGTGGTGCGGTGGTGCGGTGCGGCTCCTCCGGCGGCGCGCGGCCATTGGTCGCGTGCACGTGGCCTGATCTCGCACCATGGCAACCGCCCCGCGCCCCGCGCCGCCGCCCGCCGCGCCACCCTCGCGCCGAGACCGTCTCCATTCTCCGACCGCAGTACCGGTCGCGCCGCACGGGAGCGCGGTCGCGGTGTTGCTTGCAACTCGCCGTTCGCGTTAGACGCCGGGTCGATACGTACGAAACCTTACAGCGCGAGTTGCGTATTTTTATTAATAATTTAAGTATCGCGGTTGGAAATTGTGACTTTTGTAAACTCCGTATCTCCCGCCGGCCGCTAGTGACCTGCCGCGGTAGGACCTTCGTAGCGGGGACTCCGCCAGCGATCCTTTTCGATGTGAGTGATCCTAATTTTTATTTAAATATTTAAATCGTTTCTATTAAATTAAATTTTCAGTTAACTCGTAAGATAACACTTCTGAGTCGTCCGTATGTGCGAAAACTCGAACCTTCGGCGTGATCGTACATCGCGAATAGCACTCAATAGAGAACGTATGACCGTTGGATTACAATAATAAATAGTATAAAGTGGTGCACGTTTATACGAGGATATGATGGTAAACTACAATAATTGGTTTCGTGCGTGCATACAGACTAGAGCTTTAGACTTCTTTGAAGTGCGAACGAAAATTGGACCTTATTGAAACAAAAAGAATTAATGCAAAATTAAAGATGTAACCGTTGATGAAGGTACAAAACGTACTCTATCTTATTCGTTCAAGAAATAAAAAATAAAAAAGTGCGATAAAGGAATCTCTGATTTGCAACCGGGTAGCAAAAAATGAATGCGGAAAGGTTCATCGCTCTCCCTGTACTCGTAAGTCACAATTAAATGAATTCCGGTCGTGGAGAGCATAGAAGTTAAATCAAAATAATCTTTATTTAATTAAGCTCTTTCGAGCACTTTTAAATCGTCATGGATCGATATGACTAATGAAGCTACAGTGTTGCGATCGTCGGTGAAATCATCCGCCAACTACTAGATAGCCGTCGAGTGCGAGCTGAAGCACGCGCCGCTCGCCGGCCGCCTCGAAGGCCGCGACTGCGAGCCCGGTATCGGTTGTTTACTTCGGAACGTATTGATTTTAGGAAATCAGACATTTTATTTTTAAGCTTTCGCGATGACCTCATATGTTATCGTCGTCGCGGGTCATCACTATCGAGCCCTCGTTACGGAGACTCGACGTGCGGGCGCGAGCTGACTCTACCACAGTTCGCGGTACGAACAGCTGACCGCCGTACTGCCGCGGCACGACCGCTCATCGCTCCGTTCCGGCTTGGGTTCAATTCCCTGTGCAATATATGGTTTTGTTTATAAGATAAAAATTAACCGATCGTATGAAATGGAAAGATTATGGTGTCGGCGGGCGTCGTGACGTCACCTGACGAGCCACACCCTGGGAGCCGGGATGGCCGGGACGGTCGGGACGGTGGGCACACCACAACGACAGACGGCCGGCAATAATTCGCATCGGATCTTGTCTTGTAATCACGAGAGGAATCGCACGGGTCGTCGTTCCTATCTCGGCAGTCGGTCACTGTACTGTTACTGAATTGTATTTATTTTTTATGGAAGATCGAGATTTTTTTCGAACAACTATGGCAAGTACATTTTCACCTATGGCTAGAGAAAAAAGCACCAATCTAGCTTCATTTATTGTCGGTCGGTGTAGCAATATGCAGCCCAAACAGACCTGGGCCTGTGCTAGGCTAGCGAGCTACTGTTTTGCTTAATGCCAGATAACGACCGGGTAGCAAATGTTTATCAAGAAAAAGTAAAGGATAAATAATGAATAAAAAAAATAATTTATGTATATAAATAAAGAAAATAGGAACCGTGAATATAAATATGTTTACACACGCACACTCATGATAAATCTATATTATCTAATCTATAGTTAAGTTGTAAATTATTTATTTATATACCTAAAAGTAAAAGGTACAAGAAAATACAGTTAAAAAGATAATAAGTACAAAGGATTATATATCTCCATATGAGATCTCAACCCTCGGTGGTGTTGGAAACGTACATCAATCGAAATAGGTTCATTAAATAGTTAAAAAATGTAATATTAAAATATTATAAAACAAAATTATTAATTAAATATGGATAAGCCTACTTTATTGGTAAATCATTCAACCCTTACAATATTAACCATTAAACAATATATTTCGTGACCTAAACTAAACCTAAGACTCCATAGAACGACCCAACTAAACCCTACAAAACTTATTATTACTTAACTACTTATTATTATTATTTTTTTTAATTTATAATCATAAAATAAAATAAGATAATGTGCAATTGTAATATTTATTAGTTAGTATAATCCTACTTCCTACTAATCCTATCTTACTTCCGACTTAATCCTACTTGTAATATTATAAATGCGAAAGTTTGTGAGTATGGATGGATGTTTGTTACTCTTTCACGAAATAACTTTTGGACGAATTTGGATGAAACTTTACAGTTATATAGCTTATACATCGGAATAACATACAGGCTGCAATTTGTAATAATTTTATGTAATATAACGATACATGTCAATAAAGTCGGAAAAAATCTAGCCTCTGAGAGCTATCTTGGCGTACGCTGCCTAAACCATTGGAGTTGCACAAAGATGATGTACTGTAGTATTGTTTATCCTGAGTAGTTCTAAATAAAAGTCGTCAAAATCATATATCTACCTTTTATGTAGAAGCCACTATGACCAAAATTGTGAATCATAAATTTAATTTAACTGAATACTGTTTTATCAAACTCTTATAAAAATCAATATATTTGTTGCTTTCAGTATTTCATGTTGATAAACTTTGTCTTTCACACTAAGTATTTTGGCCGAATAGTTTAAAAGTTAAAACGATATGATTGACTTGAATGAAGCACCATAGAGGGCCTAATATACATGACGCGCGTAGATTGTTTGGAATCTGAAATTTTTGATGTACGAGTAGATAAATAAATTATTATTTTTAATATTAAGTAAAATTATATGATCTGTCACGAAACTTAATGTGGCAGGCCAAAATCCACGCGAGCGAAGCCGCGGGCAAAAGCTCGATTAGTACACAAAGTCTCTACTTTAAAAAAAATAGTAATAACAATTGTAAAATTATAAAATAGTAATAATAATTGTAAAATAATAATTGTAATAATTGTAAAATAGTCCGGTTCGGGTCTCTACCCGAACCGGACTATTTTACAGAACCCGATATACTTTAAGGTGAGTGCCGCGATAGGGACCGTGCGTCGGTCCGCGCCACGAGAATGCAAATAACAATCGCAAAAACTCGATTAGCATTCCTCCTGTTAATCGTTTCCGTAGTGAGTGGATGACGTCAAGAGCCGTAGTTTTTTTTATTTGTCGTAAGTTTGTAAAATGTTTTTGAATTTAAACTTCATAATTTATTTTAAGCAAAGTCAAGTACTGCTAAGTTGTAAATCAACAATTTATGCAGTGTTTAGAATCAATCCCATTCGGTCAATCGGTAACGATAACGATGCACCGCTGACCCCTCCCCCCGCCCCGTGACCTCCGTGCTGCTCGGAGCGAAGCGCGCTGCTGCTCGGGGCCCGGCGCTGCTCGTGCCGCTCGGCCGCTCGTCCACTCGTCGTCGGCCGCACAGATAATACACACGTCGGCCGCGACGGCACGCGGGCTGCCGGCTGCGAGCGCGCTGTCTGTGGCTAGATAATAGAAAGAAAACATCTATCATCGAATGACCTTTACGAATGACGTAAAATACTAATGCACTTGTCTAAGGCGAGAACGACGAGGAAACCGACGGCGTGATGTTGGTAATTGCTAGAACCGACACTCGTTATTGCACGAACACTTTTTTTATCGATATTTGAATAATTGTTTGTAGACAATGATATCACCTTGTGAATGGGAACGTGATACACGACAAAGTGTCATTAATCTATTTATAGTTAAATAAACCGCCGCTTATTAAAGTAAGCAAGCGCTGCCGCAGCAATAGCACTGTACATTAGCGTGGACGCTGTCGAAGCAGCACTTGTATCACTAAATTGTATAACACACACACACACACACTCACACACACACACACACACACATACACACACACACACACACACACACACACACACACACTCTTGACTCAGGCTTTATTAAGCTTAAAAGAAGTCCTCAACAATATATTATGCATCCGTATGATGTAAAATTGTTCCTGTCAATAGGTTCTATTTTATTTTATTTATTTATCGTATGGACCGATTCACACAAACGACGGGAAAATGACACAGTGCATCGACATTATTTGTATCCTTATATTTTACGTTTTTGAAATTTCCATAATAGATCTGTCATTAATACTGTTTTTTCTACATAAATCGAGAAAATTTTGTTGAACCCGAAATTAAGACTAAAAGAGAGTCTTAAAGTTATGTTCTAAAACTTGTTGCACGCGTCGCACACGATGCTATGCGCCTCGCCGCTTCTCGGGACGGTCGGTGTGGCCAGGAGAAGCTACGATATACTATATCGGAGCGTCTGTCGTCGGACCAGAGGGACGCCCGAGAGCCAGGCGGCCGGTCCGGCCCGGCCCGGACCGTGCGCGTGCCGTGTCGAGTCGCTAGTGTCGTGTCGAGCTCTCGCGTGATGCGTGATCGGCCGCTAGATATTATGAAACGCGCAAACATCACTCGATCGGGAGGTCGAGACCCAGATTTGCAACGCAGATATCGCGCAGAGGTCGAATCGGACATGTATCTTCTGAAAGTCGCAACTCGCGATCCGGGCGGCCACCGTTCTGGCCGGGCCGGCCGCGAGCCGGCTGCGACCTTGTTCGTCCTTGCGGCGGGCGGCGCGCATCTCGCGTGGAAACGTGCGGCGGGTCGCGACCCCGCTATCGCGCCCTTTTAACCGCCCGCAGCGCGGCCGCAGCTTCATTTCCCGCGCGCACTTCCTCGGGAGCGGGCGCCGCGCGAGCTGACGTCGAGAGCGCGGTGAGAACGACGGCCGCTACCCCCCCCCCCTCACCACCACCAGCAGGTGCCCCCTCGCCACCCGTCGCCCGCTGATTGCCCGTGTCGTTCCAGATCTGTGCACGCACCAGCAGCCGAGGATGCCGAGCGTGGTGAACGGCAGCGGCGCCGCCGCGGACGCGGACGACATCGTGCTGACGGGACTGTCGGGCCGCCTGCCCGAGTCCGACTCAATCGAGGAGTTCGGGCAGCAGCTGTTCGCGGGCGTGGACCTGGTGACGGCCGACGGCCGGCGCTGGACCCCCGGTGAGTGCCGCCATTGTCCCCCAATCAAGCGCGCCGGGGCCGCGGGCTCTTTGTCCGCTAATGGCCGGCTACCGCCCGTAGATAGAGCCCGTTTCTTTCGTTTCTTAGGTCTCCGACCGACGCCGAGTGAATTTTTGCAGTCGTAATATTTAATATTAGTTAGAATAAACGTTACGTAATCTCCGTCTGCCGTACGATATGAAACATGGCATTTCGTATGGACGTGAATATATTAATTACAATACGCTTCTCACTATTGATGAACTACAGCAGCGAACTGTTCCAATGTATCCAATTCGCCACAAATTAACTTAAAACTATTCAAAATCAAATTCAAAATAGTCTCTATTCAAATAAACTTATAAACGAGTGCTTTGAATCGTCAACTCTACTGCTGGTTCGAAGAGCCGTACTATGTCGGATGGTAGCTATAACCACGTATTCTTATCATCCAAGTAATTCACGTAATCCTTAACAGTATTCATAATTTGAAGTCGGACCCGCACGCCGACGACGTATTAAAGAGCTTCGTGCGCTCGAGTCGTACTGGAATTGATATTAAATGTTTGTATTGCGTAATGTGTTGTTTAGATCCGTAGTCGATCTCGAATCGCCTTATAGTTATTCCCTCCGTGCCGGGCTGACTCGAGGCAACCTGAGGCCGGATCCTAACTTGCCGCTTCAAATGGGCGGGACCGTCACAGGAGGGGTCCTGTGACGGTCCCGCCGCTCAGTGCCCTCACTGAGACCAGGCATAACCTTTAATGACATAATTAGATAATGCAATAAAATTAGCTACTATTACTTTAGACTATCGCGAGTGGTATTCCTATGTTATGTGTATGTATATAACCGATTCCTGTACATCACGAACTCAAGTAAAAACATTAAAGTGACCATCCTATTAATTTAGTGAGGATAAAGTTTGTGAGAGCGTTCGTATGTTTGTTTGCACCGCATCAGCACACCGACGGCTAAACGGATTTGTACGGAGTTTCGTTCGTAGGTAGGTCCGAGTGACTCGCGCCGTACCGCGGTGTACTGTCAGTGATGACTTGCGCCCACCGCGCGATCCGACAAGGCCTAAACGAAAAAAAACAAGTTTTTATTCAGAGCGAGGGCCCTTCGCCTCGACGACACGGCTGTTCGTCCGCGGTCTATCCTGCTTGCGGTTTGCCGTCCGCGGCGGCGTACGTAGTAACTGCGCCTCGTTATTCCAGTATCCTCGTTGAGTCACCGCGCACGGAACGATTGCCGCTCGGACCATGCGCATCGTAGCGGCCCGCGTTCCCTGAGACCAACAGGGAGTCCGTCGGAGACTTGGTTCTAGAGATGATATGAATGAGGAGCTAACAGTTCACGGCGGGAGCTCTCGGCCCGCTTTGCATGCAAATGATAAATGATTTCTGTCAATACCAATTTAAGACGCACGACGAATCACGCGTTAAGCGTGTGACGAGGAGGTAAAGGCATCGACGACCGTATGAATTATCCGAATGTTATTTGTTTTGTTGTTATATTAATGTTCCATTCTTCCTTAAACCTGTTGTTGATGATGTGAAGCATGCGTCAGGGAAAATGATAGACTATTTAATAAACTTATATAAATCGGATATTACTTTTAGGAATTCGTATTGAAACTTAACGTGACGATTTTAATAGGTAGTAGCTCGTTTGATTTTGCGAAAGTTTGATATATATTATATCTATTAACATTAAATAGAAATAAATAATTCATAATTCAACAATTATATATATGGGACACTCGCACACGAGGTCGTGCTTTCTCAAAGTAAGTACCTAACTCAATACTCGTGTTATTGGTGACAGACAACTGGTAAATATACATATATAATTTTAAATTAATATTATATATTTACCATCCCCAAATTAAGTTACTCGATGCTTGTGTTATGGGTAACGGACAACTCGTAGATATAATACATATATAATTTTAAATACAAATATTGTTTATAGAAAATGTGGGCCCTCGACTCGAATCGAACCCGTCATCGAAGGCCAGGTTGCCGCCGACGGGGCCAGTCAAAATTGATAACTTTGTATGCGTACAATGTAAATTTAAAAAAATTAATTAAAATCGGAGCTCCAAGGAACGAACTGACGTGCGGTCGCTCGGCAGGCTTGCACGGGCTGCCGGAGCGGAGCGGCAAGCTGAAGGACCTGGCGCACTTCGACGCCACGTTCTTCGGCGTGCACGCCAAGCAGGCGCACCTCATGGACCCGCAGCTGCGCCTGCTGCTGGAGCTCACGCACGAGGCCATCGTGGACGCCGGCCTCAGCCCCGCCGAGCTGCGCGGCTCGCGCACCGGCGTCTACGTGGGCGTGTCCAACTCGGAGACCGAGGAGCTGTGGACGGCCGACCCCGACAAGATCAACGGCTACGCGCTGACGGGCTGCTGTCGCGCCATGTTCCCCAACCGGCTGTCGTACACGTTCGACCTCAAGGGGCCCTCGTACGCCGTCGACACGGCGTGCTCGAGCTCGATGTTCGCGCTGACGCAGGCCGCGGCCGCGATGCGCGCCGGCCAGTGCGACGCGGCCGTCGTGGCGGGCACCAACCTGTGCCTGAAGCCCGCCAACTCGCTCAACTTCCACCGGCTCAGCATGCTCTCGCCGGAGGGCCGCTGCGCCGCGTTTGACGCCGGCGGGCGCGGCTACGTGCGCTCGGAGGCCGCCGTGGTGGTGCTGCTGCAGCGGCGCGGCGCGGCGCGGCGGGCCTACGCGGCCGTGCGCGGCGCGCGCATGAACACCGACGGCGCCAAGGTGCAGGGCATCACGTTCCCGGCCGGCGACGTGCAGCGCCGCCTGGCCGAGGAGACCTTCGCGGAGGCGGGGCTGCGGCCGCGGGACGTGGCCTACGTGGAGGCGCACGGCACCGGCACCAAGGTGAGCGGCGGACCGCCTCCCCCCCCTCGACGTGCCACCCGCCCGGGCCGCACGTCGCTGACGCGCTCGGCTTGCAGGTGGGGGACCCGCAGGAGGTGAACGCCATCGCCGAGCTGTTCTGCAAGGAGCGCTCGACGCCGCTGCTGCTGGGCTCGGTCAAGTCCAACATGGGCCACTCGGAGCCCGCCTCGGGGCTGTGCTCCATCGCCAAGGTGGTGCTGGCCATGGAGCGCGGCGTGCTGCCCGCCAACCTACACTACGAGCGGCCCAACCCCGACATCCCCGCGCTCAGCGACGGCCGCATTAAGGTAGCGCGGGCGGCCACCTTACGAATACTATAATGTAACATTTTGAAATACGATCATTACATCAGATATCGCCGAGGCACGCGTTCTTTGAGTTCGCTGTACATTTTTTTACCGTAAACATACAGCATCCTGGATACGCCGCCGATGCCATACATTCGGTTATCCATTGGTATACGAGTTCGGTCCGTTCTGTAACCTTGCTTTTATTTGAAATTCTCGCATGCCTCAAGCGAAATATAGCTCACTCGGCGGCTCGTGTCCCAAAACATTCGTCATTTATAGCAGCAGACGTATACTTTGCGGTATTCCATATTACAGAAACTATAACAGAACTACTTTGCTATAATCCACACGGGTTAAGCGAATGCATGCAAAGCTAATATGTATGAAGCAGGCAAAATTCACGTACTTTGCACATGCAGGACAAGTCACCACATTCGATTCGAATCACGACGGCGACGGAGCGATCACTCTCCATAGTCGTTTCAACAAACAGTTATAAGAAACTAAATTGTAAAATATACTTTGGAGTTACCATATTAAAGCTGATATTTCTTTGACATATATTCGTAGCTTTATAAACCAGTTTCTTTAGTTTAGCAGTTCGTCATCGGACATATGGAACCGGTTTGTGTCATAGGTTATTAAAATTGAAGAAAATTTAATGATTATTGTTTTGGTCGCTGTTAATAAATTCGTGCCATTTTTAGGCGTCTTTTTGAATTAGTGCAAAAATGAGTATTTTTATTGAGAAAGTAAAATTGTAAATAAAGTGTATTTTCAATATTTAACTTGTATAGTGTTATTGTTCTAAAGCGTTCTTAAGTAACTGTTTTTTTTTAAACCGTTTCTTTTCGTCTAATAATAATTTCGTTTCGTTTTTACAAAAGTACGCTTACTACGGTACATATGACATCTCGAATTAATAAATTTTAATATAAACATAAAATTTTTAAAATAAACCTAAAAATTTTAAATATAATTTTGCATATACATAGGATTTTTCCGGCTCATATCATATTTTTTCTTTCGAACACTAACTAATGCTGTTAGCCATAATGACTTTAACAGCGTCACCGAGAGAGTGGGCGAGCGCAGAAACATCGCCGGGGACTAATCCATAGATGATACACTATAATATAAGACGTACTCAGACTAAGGGTCCCCTTCCCAGAACTACCAGAATCACTCAAGATAGTAGCAAGCTATAGTATCTATTTTAGTAGCGCCACCTATGATTACATCTTAAACTATTCTCCCGTAGGTAGCCTTTATGCTTAATTTTAAAGAAAAGTAGAAATAAAAGAAAGAATTCATAATTAAAAATACCATTTTACAAATATATTTATTATATACAATTTGTGAAGGTAATAGTAGACATAACAAATCGCTTAGGAAAATTTCATTCCTATGTCCCGTCGATTCGTAGACATCACCAGGAAATACACGAACGGGCAGAACATCACTTAAAATCACAATGAATCACACAATAAAATTTATTAAGCAAAATTTGCAGCTAACTTGTCGAATTATTCACAATCACTAGCGCCACGTAATTCAGTACGGCGCCATCTAGTTTGGAGAGAGCACAACTTTTAAAATGTATAATTTTATCTCGTCTTACAATAGGTTTCGAAATATGGTTTCCCAATTATTAAGGTAACTCACTAATTTTTTCTGACTGGCGTGACTCGCCGGACGACGACGACTTATCGCGTGACCGTGCAGGTGGTCGACCGCAACACCCCGTGGGACGGCGGCCTGGTCGCCGTCAACTCGTTCGGCTTCGGCGGCGCCAATGCGCACGTGATCCTGGAGTCGCAGCGCGGCGCGCGCCCGCCGCCCGCCGAGTACCCGGCGCCGCGGGTGGTGCTGGCGTCGGGCCGCACCGAGGAGGCCGTGCGCGCGCTGTTGCGGCTGGCCGCCGAGCACCCGCGCGACGCCGAGCTGCACGCGCTGCTGGACGCCGTGCACGCGCGGCCCGTCGCCGGCCACGGCTTCCGCGGCTACCGCGTGCTCGCCGAGCGCCCGCTCGAGGACGTGACGGTGAGTGCCGGCTGCCGCGGGAGACCGCCGCCCGACGCCGCCGCCCGCCGCCGACTGACCGCCGCCGTCCGCCGCCGTCCGCAGGAGCCGGAGGGCGAGCCGCGGCCCGTGTGGTTCGTGTTCTCGGGCATGGGCTCGCAGTGGGGCGGCATGGGCCGCGCGCTGCTGCGGCTGCCGGCGTTCGCGGCCAGCGCGGCGCGCTCGGCGGCGGCGCTGCGGCCGCACGGCGTGGACCTGCTGCGGCTGCTGGCGGACGCGCCCGACGCCGCCTTCGACGACGTGGTGGCGTCCTTCGTGTCCATCGCCGCCGTGCAGGTGGCGCTGGTGGACGTGCTGCGCGCCGCCGGCGTGCGCCCCGACGGCATCGTGGGCCACTCCGTCGGCGAGATCGGTGAGGCCGCAGAGCGCTCCTCGCGCTTTTCACTCGAACATATGGAGACTCCTAGATGAATTCGAAAGGCTCGGGCTCGACCTGAAAATCATCATATTGAGACCGATGACTTTCCCGTCTGAGAAGCTCTGCAAGATATGTCATGTCCTTTCGCCGAGTACATTATTTGTTTTGCAGTTAGCCATATCTCCATCTAAAAATATAAATTTTTCCTTTAAAACATGGCGCCACGATCCATGCCCGTACACGTTTGTCTAGTCGTTACCTGGCCTCAAACGAACGCACGGACTAGCGTGAGATTCGACAATCGGTAACGATAAATAGATAATTTATAGAATTAGGCGTTACTTTGCGGAGATCCATAATACGAAAGTAATAATAAAATTATTTTGCTATAATCCGCGATATAGCAAATAGAAAATATATATATAGTGTTTAATGTATAGTGGACTATCAGTATTTTCATACCCGATACGTGCAGGATTCTTAAAACACATGCACAAACCTCCACCACTTCCACCACAATACACAAGCACTACACACGTTAACTATCACAAACTGAACAATCGTTTCGCCCCGCAACCGAAGCATCATCAGGAGATAGACTCCACGACAAAATCGCAAAGCGAAGCGTTATCCAAACAAGCGTTGTTAAATAGTACTTGTTTCATCCCCATCCTTTATTTTACCTCGGAACACGTGCAACAAGCTTGAACTAGAAACATTTATCTGCTCGTTAATGAGCAATTCCAAATTCCAATTATAAATAATTCTAAAATATTTAATTTCAAGCTTTTTTCGCAGGTGTGCAGTATTTCGAAACAATGGTCATTAGGAACTTTATGACCGCTTTCTAAAAAATGTTTAGCGAAATGTGAATTTTGTGGCTTATTATTCCTGAAAGCGACTGATATACGGTGATATATATATTCAAAATTACGACCAGTCTGACCCACATATGTATCATTCAGACTGGTCGTAATTTTGAAACCCGTTTTAAAGAACATATGGTCGCTTTCAGGAATAATAAGCCACAAAATTCACACAAAAGTATCGGGTATGAAAATACTGATAGTCCACTATACATTAAACACTATATATATTTTCTATTTACTGTATCGCGGATTATAGCAAAATAATTTTATTATTACTTTTGTATAACGGTAAATAGAATAGAATGCAAACATACCATAAAGTAGCCCGCTGGCTGACACGGCTCCTCGACTGATGCCCGGTTCGTACGTGTAATTCGTAGTCACGTATCGATAAAAAAAGGTTTATTTATTAAATATTTGCTACAAATATAGTACAGTTCTGATGTCGCACAGCCGTACTTACCGATACTGCCCTCGGTAGGGTATCCTGCATCGAGACCTAGGAATAAAAAAGCTCCGTACCGATAGTACATTTTTATTAGAAACAAACCACGAATAAGGCGAGTCCCTACAGACGTTACACGCCGCAGGCTGTGCGTACGCGGACGAAACGCTCACCGGCGAGCAGGCCGTGCTGGCCGCGTACTGGCGCGGGCGCAGCATCGTGGACGCGGGCCTGCCGCCCGGCGCCATGGCGGCCGTGGGCCTGTCCTGGGAGCGCTGCGCGGCGCGCTGCCCGCCCGACGTAGTGCCCGCCTGCCACAACGCGGCCGACAGCGTCACCGTGTCGGGCCCGCCCGAGGCTATCGAGAAGTTTACGGCCGAGCTGTCCGCGGAGGGCGTGTTCGCGCGTCGCGTCAACAGTTCCGGAGTGGCCTTCCACAGCAAGTACATCGCGGCCGCGGCGCCCCTGCTGCGCCGCAGCCTGGAGCGCGTCATCCCGCAGCCCAAGCCGCGCTCCTCGCGCTGGGTGTCGTCGTCACTGCCGCGGGACCGCTGGGACTCCGAGCTCGGTGAGTGCCGGCCCGCCGCCGCCGCCCCCTCCGCCGCCCGCGCTGACCGGCCGCCTCCCCCGCAGCCAAGCTCAGCGACGCGGCGTACCACGTGAACAACCTGCTATCGCCGGTGCGTTTCGCGGAGGCACTGCGCGCGGTGCCCCCGCGCGCGCTGCTGGTGGAGGTGGCGCCGCACGCGCTGCTGCAGGCGGTGCTGAAACGCGCGCTGCCGGACGCGGCACACGTGCCGCTGGTGCGGCGCGACGCGGCGGACGCGTGCGCGCACCTGGTGGGCGCGCTGGGCCGGCTGTTCGCGGCGGGCGCGCAGCCGCAGCTGGCGCCGCTGTACCCGGCCGTGCGCTGGCCGGTGTCGCGCGGCACGCCGGCGCTGGCCTCGCACGTGCTGTGGGATCACTCGGTGGAGTGGAGCGTGGCCCACTTCGGCGCGGTGCGCTCCGGCGAGCACGTCGTGGAGTGCGACCTGTCCAAGCCGGACGACGCCTACGTGGCCGGACACAACATCGACGGCCGCATCCTGTTCCCCGCCACCGGCTACCTCGTGAGTGTCGCCGATTCGCCGACCACCCTAGTCCGATCCTGTCCGAATTCAATTCTAATTCGAAACGTTCTAGTAAAGTAAATTTGTAAACGAATGCTTTCGAGCCGTCAATTCTACTGGTCGCTCGGAAAGCTGTTAAGTTATGTCCTAGTACGATATAACTGATGTTTTACATTTCACGCGCACGCTTCGTATGCGGCTTAACTCGCTTCGGTTCGGTCGCAGACGCTGGTGTGGCGGACGCTTGCCAAGCTGCACGACCGGAAGCTCGAGGACACGGCTGTGGTGCTGGAGAACGTGCAATTCAAGCGCGCCACCATCGTGTCGCGCGACGCCCCCGTCCGCTTCCTCGTCAGCGTGCTGGAGGGCTCCGGCGAGTTCGAGGTGTGCGAGGGCGGCACCGTGGCCGTCAGCGGCTCCGCGCGCCTCGCGCAGCCCGGCGACCGCCCGCTGCCGGACGAGGGGCCCGCGGCGCCCGCCGAGCCCGAGCTGCTGCCGCTGCGCACCGACGACGTGTACAAGGAGCTGCGGCTGCGCGGCTACCACTACGGCGGCGCGTTCCGCGGCATCCGCTCGTCGGACCCGCGCGGCACGGCCGGCTCGATCGCCTGGGAGGACAACTGGGTCGCGTTCATGGACGCCATGCTGCAGTTCGGCATCATCGGCGCGGACACGCGCGAGCTGTACCTGCCGACGCGGCTGCAGCGCGCGCTCGTGGACCCCACGGCACATAGCGCGGCGCTGGCGGCGCTGCCGGCGGACGGCCCGGAGCGCGCGCTGCCGGTGCGCATGCGGCGCGACGTGGACGCCGTGGCGTGCGGCGGCGTCGAGTTCCGCGGCGTCAAGACCAGCCTGGCGCCGCGCCGCGCCAACCCGCAGGCCGCGCCCAAACTCGAGAGGTACGCGTTCGTGCCGTACGACGACGCGACCGCGGGCGCCGAGGACGCGGCGCGCTCCGCGAGCGACGCGCTCGTCGTCAGCCTGCAGCTGGTGTTGGAGAACGCGGGCGTGCTGCGCCTGCGCGTGGCGGAGGCCGCGTTGGATCGCGCGCCCGAAGCGCTGCTGACTCCGCTCGCGCTGGCGGCGCTGGAGGCCGAGCCGCAGGTGCGCGCGGACGCGACGCTGGCCGCGGCCGACGGCGGCGCCGCATACGAAGCGGTCCTGCAGCCCCTCGGCGTCAAGGTGAGCGGTCGGCGCCGGCCCGATAGCGTCCTCCGGCGGCCGGCCAGTCGGACGTCGCGATCGATGTCGAAACGCGCGTTTACATTGCCGACTGTAGGTAACCTCGAAAGACGCTCGGGGCGGCCCCCCGGACGCCGAGTGCCACCTGGTGCTGGCGGCCGACGTGCTGAGCCGGCACGGCGCGAGCGTGCTCGCCAACCTCGCGGGCGCGCTCGTCGCCGGCGGCATGCTGCTGCTGGAGGAGCCGCGCGGCACGCTGGCCGGGCCGGCCGCGCGCCGCCTGCTAGACGAGTGCGCGCTGGAGGCGCTGTCGCGGCAGGCGGCCGGCGGCTGCGAGTACGCGCTGCTGCGGCGCCGCGCCGCGCTGCCGGCCGCCAGCGTCGTGGTGCACGCGGACGACGACGCGTCGTACGCGTGGGTGGAGCCGCTGCGGGAGGCCCTGCGGCGCGCCGAGAGCGAGCCGCTGCGCGTGTACGTGGCGGCGCGGGCGGCGGCCGCCGGCGTGCTCGGGCTGGCCGCGTGCCTGCGCGCCGAGCCCGGCGGGCGCGCGTTGCGCGTGTTCCTGGCGGAGGGCGCGCGCGAGCCGTTCTCCGTGGACGCGCCGCAGTACGCGCGGCAGGTGCGTCGCGACCTCGCCGTGAACGTGCTGCGCGGCGACGCCTGGGGCAGCTACCGGCACCTGCCGCTGGCGGACGCCGCCGCCGCGCACCTGCGGGTGGAGCACGCGTACGTGAACACGCTGACGCGCGGCGACCTGTCCTCGCTGCGCTGGGTGGAGAGCGAGCTGCGGTTCGCGGGCGCGCTGCCCGCCGCGCCGGGCTCCGAGCTGTGCCGCGTGTACTACGCGCCGCTCAACTTCCGCGACGTCATGTTGGCCACCGGCAAGCTGCCGCCCGACGCGCTGCCCGGCAACCTCGCCGGCCAGGTCGGTGCGCGTCGATTGTTGTAGTTTTAATAGATTAATATAAATGAAATACTTAAAAGGATTCGCCCCGACGATGATATTTCATGCCGCAGGAGTGCATCCTGGGCCTGGAGTTCAGCGGGCGCTCGTCGGACGGCAAGCGCGTGATGGGCATGGTGGCGGCGCGCGGGCTGGCCACCACCGTGCTGGCCGACCGCGGCTTCCTGTGGGAGGTGCCGTCCGCCTGGTGAGTCGGAGCGAGTTACTTTATATAAATAAACAAATATATGGGAAAATCTCCGTCATCCATCCGCCGAGTGAATAACAATACTTGTATGGGGCTAGGTATAGATAGAATCACCAATCACCTAGTGATCATGATACGAAACGCTCATCATATAGCACCATCAGCTATTGCCTCGCGAGCTCCTGCGATCACGATTGTTGCGTTTGTTATTACAAATAAATGTAATTCTTAAATTGTACACAATACGGGCGATAATTCTAAGTTATACGTTCTCAACAAAATATCTAAACAATGTAGCAAACTATCGCCACCTGCTTACATTCGTTTGAACCAAGACGCCAAATGTTTTGCTATTTGCGGAACAGCTGTCGCTATTTAAATATACTATTATCAATTTCTGTTATTTGATTCGATCATCATGATTTTACATTATGCATTTTCAAGCACATATAATAAGTTTCCATAATTTTAAAAATAAATACATAATCATCGCTATAAACGATGCTGCCCTAGTTTCATAAGTGACTGTTAACTGATAGGTTCTCGCCAAACAATTTGCTGAAATGATTGATCATTATTGTACGGGCTGCTACTACCCTGTACTATCTTTTGTTGATAAATTGATAACTGCGACGCTTAATTGTTATATTTATTTAATTGATAGTTATTATAATGATTTGATAGGTTGAGCACGCGCGGCCGCTAACGTCGTACTGATTTTAAATGTATGCGAATATTAAAAATATGGCGTAAATGCCTATGGTACGTGTTAGCCCGTACAATTATCATGGACGTTGAGTCGTCGGTACATCTTTTCGATGTCTGCTGTAAAAGCGTAGGGATATTTACGCCATTTTAAAATGAGGGATTGGAGATCCTTTAGTAAGTTAGGCCTCTTGCACATTAAATCATTTAAACAATGACCGCTTGATGTTTTTGCTGACGCGTTAAAAACCACTCTTTGTTTCGTGGTAGCTGATGGTGGTAACACGCTGTACTCCATGGTGTAAACATGCTAAATTGTCATTGCTGTGCTGAGAGTATTTTTAGACGGAATCTTGTGATTTGAAGTTTGATTTGTTTGATAGTGAAAATGAGTTTTCTGTTGTCGTAGCGATGGTTAAAATATCCTAACAAGTGGAACTGATGGATAGGTGTTGGACTAACCTTTCGGCCTCACCGAAAACTTTGCTTTATAAAATTGCATCTTTTGGACGTTTGATAAACTTGTGTTACTGTGAATGGCTTCAGTAATCAAGTCTTTAAATGATGTCTATTCATTGTAGGACCCATTAAATTCGGGAATCTCCATTTGTGGAGTGATATTTGCTCTGTGCTTTGTAGATCACATCTCGCTAGAAATGGCCTTTTTTAAAGTGAGGAATGTGTTTTCGTTGCTATTGAATTGCTCTTCATAATCTTCATTTCCTCCATTTAACTCTAAATACATCTCCCAGTGGAGTTCGTCTATTGCTACCCACCGTGACTGTAATTCTTTAAGAGTATCTTCTAATTCCAATTTCTCACTACCTTGACTATATTGATTCTTCGTGCTGTTTGCATGAATGCGAGAAAGTTTAATTAATATTTTGTATATTTTTGTAATCAACATTTCGTACGCATTAAAAATTATAATAACTTTGTCAGTAGCGGTTATTATAAAAGCTATTAGCAGATGGTGTTATATGATGGAGTATTAAAATTTTTTGTTCATTTTTTGTTTTGCCAAGCGAAAGGGTAAGGACGAAAAGGACTAGTGTCAATAATTATTAACTTTTACTTATCGAAATACTTATTTTTATTGCATATTTAGAACGAGAATCAAGTATTAAGTCTTCTCCATGAATATTGCGGGCGTTTGACTGACTGAGTCACTCTGATAACCTGAATGTTGCAAACGCTCGTCGGTGGTTAGAGATTTCGTAGCCATATTCACGATACCGAGAGACGCTCGGTGGCGTGACGGTGGTGGAGTGACGCTGGCGGCGCCCGCAGGAGCTTGGAGGAGGCGAGCACGGTGCCGGTGGCGTACGCCACGGCGTACTACGCGCTGGCGGTGCGCGGGCGCATGCGGCGCGGCGAGGCCGTGCTGGTGCACGCGGGCACGGGCGGCGTGGGCCAGGCCGCCATCGCCATCGCGCTGCACGCGGGCTGCACCGTGTTCGCCACCGTGGGCACGCCCGACAAGCGCGCCTTCCTGCGCGCGCGCTTCCCCGCGCTGCCCGACGAGCGCATCGGCAACTCGCGCGACTGCAGCTTCGAGCAGCTCGTGCTGCGCGCCACGCGCGGCCGCGGCGTCGACCTCGTGCTCAACTCGCTGGCCGGCGACAAGCTGCTGGCGTCCGTGCGCTGCCTGGCGGTCGGCGGCCGCTTCCTCGAGATCGGCAAGCTGGACCTCTCCAACAACACCGCGCTGGTGAGCGCCGCCGGCCCCGCCGCCCGCGGCCGGCGGCGGCGCGCGTCACCGCGGGGCTCGTTCCGTGCAGGGTATGGCGGTGTTCCTGAAGAACACGACGTTCCACGGCATCCTGCTGGACGCGCTGTTCGACGCGGACGGCGATAGCGAGGAGAAGCGCGCCGTCGTGCGCTGCGTCACGGAGGGCATCGCGGCCGGGGCCGTGCGCCCGCTGCCCGCCACCGTGTACTCGGACCGGCAGCTGGAGCAGGCCTTCAGGTGAGCGCCCGACCGCGCCGTCCGACGCCGTCGACGAGCGTGCTCCGTTACCGTTTGCGAATGTTTCGGCGCAGGTTCATGGCCACGGGCAAACACATCGGCAAGGTGTTGCTGCGCGTGCGCGAGGAGGAGGCCGAGCCCGCGCCGCGCGCCAAGCTGGTGCCCGCCATCCCGCGCACCTACATGCACCCCGCCAAGAGCTACGTGCTCGTCGGTGAGTCTCTCGAACTTCGGCACCGAACGCTCGTGTGGACGAATTATTTATCCGTTTTTACAGTATTTAAATATATCTCGAAGCCGGCAGCGCGGGAGGCGCGCCGAGAGTGCCGTTCGTAGTTTATTCTAGCGTGGTAACGTTTGATTGTGTGACAAGACGCTGTCGCCGTCGATGGAGGTCGCCAGCCGCGGCTCGGCGGCCGCGACTGCGAGCTCGATGAGATCCGGTGGCCGTCCGCCGACTCGGCAGGTAGATTGGGTTTCGAGGATGCAAACTGTCACGACTCTATACTTCCGATGCTCGAATGCTCGACGACCGCTCCGTCGGCGAGATGACCTATCGGCATCGGAAAGATGGACTAGGACTCCAAAGATGCACATTCTACCGCTTTCTATCTCTCTGCGGCTCCAGAGCTCGCCGCCGACCACGGGCCAGCGGACTGGCGCGGTGACACGAAAACATATCGTCGTCGAAAAGTATACGACCACTAAAATTTTCTAATTTTCAAAGCTTACTGTATAAAAAACTAATACTTTTATTTATTTTAGCAAATTTTCACCTCTGGTGGATCACTTAAAGACTGAGAACGTGCTTCGAATGATTATCCTTTATGTTTTCGTCGGAGGCGTTAAATCTACGATAAAATAAAGTACAAAATCTAGTGTAAAATCACCACTAGCGCATCGTCCCGACTAAAATAACAATCTCACGTAGCTAAGAACAAAAAATAACTCAAACGGCTTAACAGACTCAAAAACGTCAGCCGACGCTCGCGACCACACGCACAGGTAGAGGTGGCTAAAATCTAAAATGGGTCAAAAACGGTACACCGTCGGACGGAGGCCGCACGCCCGCACCTCGCACCGCGCGCGAGTCGGGCGCGCCTCGCCGCCTGACGCGGCCCGCCGTGTGTCCGCAGGCGGCCTGGGCGGGTTCGGGCTGGAGCTGGGCCAGTGGCTGGTGCTGCGCGGCGCCACCGCGCTGGTGTTCAACTCGCGCAGCGGCGTGCGCACGGGCTACCAGTCCTGGTGCATCCGCAGGTAGGACAGTTCGCCGACAGACGTTACGATAGTACGGCACGGGCGAGCGTCGAACGAGATCGGGCCGTCCCGCTCGGTTATATGACGCTCGTTCGAGTGAAAACTGCTCGAGCCGATCGAACGACCGAGAGAAATAGTACAGTCGACGCGTCACTGCTATACTCGTTCGGCGATTTTTAAATGAGAGACGTACGGTAGAATGACGTATTTTGCATCAATTTTACGATACGTTGTTTCTTTTTAGTCGGTTTAAACTTTTAGGAAATGTTTTCAAACCACTATAATTCCATAAAACGTAGCACTCACTGAACATTGTTTTTCCTAAAACGAGTACTGATAAGTCGAAATAAGAATTTTGAATTGTACGCGCTAACACGTACATTTGCACCGTCGGCATTTACGCCATATTATTAATATCACTTAATACAAATTTGAAATCAGTACGACGTTAGCGGCCGCGCGTGCTCAACATATCAAATCATTACTATCAATCATTATAATAACTATTAATTAAATAACTATATCAATTAAGCGTCGCAGCTATCAATTTATCAACAAAAAATAGTACAGGGTAGTAGCAGCCCGTACATGAATAGTACGTCGCGACTGCAGCAACGAACGCCGCAGTCGCGACGACGTCACGCGTTAGGCTAGCGACGCGCTTCGGACGCTACAGCCGCGCGTGTGCAGGTGGCGCGAGAGGGGCGTGCGCGTGGCCGTGTCCACGGCGGACACCACCACGGCGGCGGGCGCGCGCGCGCTGCTGCAGGAGGCCGCCGCGCTGGCGCCCGTCGGCGGCGTGTTCAACCTGGCGGCCGTGCTGCGCGACGCCTTCCTCGAGAACCTCACGCCCGACGACTTCCGCGCCGTCGGCCGACCCAAGATCGACGGTGAGCTCGCGGCGACGGGCCCGCGGCCCCGCCCGCGCCCCCGCCCGCGCCCCCAGCCCGGGTCCCTCGCTGACGCTCTCGTCGCGCGCAGGCACCAAGGCGCTAGACGTCGCGTCGCGCGAGCTGGCGCCGGAGCTGGACTACTTCGTGGTGTTCTCGTCCGTGTCGTGCGGGCGGGGCAACCCCGGCCAGAGCAACTACGGGCTCGCCAATTCGGCCATGGAACGCATCGTGGAGCAGCGGCAGGCCGACGGGTTGCCGGGCCTGGCCGTGCAGTGGGGCGCTATCGGTGAGTCCGCCGGTGCGACGCGTTTCGGCCGATCGAACCGTGCGAACCGACAGCCGCACCGTGTCCTCCCGCAGGCGAGGTGGGACTCATAGTGGAGACGATGGGCGGCGACGAGGCGGTCGTGGGCGGCACGGTCCCGCAGCGCATAGCGTCCTGCATGGAGGCGCTGGGCGCGCTGCTGGCGCTGCCGCACGCCGTGACGGCTTCCATGGTGCTGGCCGACAAGCGGCGCGCGGCCGCGGCCCCGCAGCAGGACCTGCTCCACGCCGTAGCCAACATTCTCGGTAAGCGTCGGCCGCGGGCTCCCGCCGCCGCCCGCTCCGCACGCTAACGGCGCGCGCTTCGCAGGCATCAAGGATCCGAGCAAAGTGTCGGAGTCGGCGAACCTCGCCGAGCTGGGCATGGACTCGCTGATGGGCGCCGAGATCAAGCAGACGCTGGAGCGCGGATACGACGTAGTGCTCGGCGTGCAGGAGATCCGCGGACTGACGTTCGGCAAGCTGCGCGAGCTGGGTGGCGGCGGGGGGCCCGGAGCCGGGGCCGGCGAGGGGCCCGCGCAGCCCGGCCAGGCCGGCTCCGGCGCCGACCTGGTGCAGTTCGCGGCGGCGGGCGAGCTCGTGCCCGAGCAAGTGGTGGTGAAGCTACCCAGCGCCGCCACCGGTGATGATGTGCCGCCGGTCTTTATGGTGAGATACGCTTTTTTATTTTGTCAACTTCATAAACTGTAGCTGACGTCGTAGTGACGTGAAGTTACAGAAACATCCGCTGGGTCATTCTAGACATTGTCTAAAAATTTCGTTAAATATCGATCGGGGTCTAATAAGGATAGTCGTTCATTTTTATATATAAGATGGTATCTTCGTCGTCGTCCGTAATCCGTTCGTCGTCATACCAGAGAGCGGAACCCATTATTCCGTGCAACTCGGCCGACCTCGGAACGTACCGCGACACGGATATCGAACACCGACCCTGACACATCTCGTGCTGTAACTTTACGTTTTCGTATTAAAGTATCCCGAACTCGTAGGATCCACGCTTTCATGTTACCGAAGGAAACTCGTTTCGTATGGCGATACGTTAGCTACGACGGCGGCTAGCGACCGAGCGCGGTGTGAGACGCGGCGTGCCCGCAGGTGCACCCCATCGAGGGCGTGGCGGAGCCGCTGCGGGGCGTGGCGGCGGCCGTGCGCGCGCCCGTGCTGGCGCTGCAGTGCACGCGCGCCGCGCCGCTCGACGACATGGAGGCGCTGGCGGCCTTCTACGTGTCGCACGTGCGCGCGCTGCAGCCGCGCGGGCCCTACACGCTGCTGGGGTACTCGTTCGGCGCCGGCGTGGCCTTCGAGATGGCGCTGCAGCTGGAGCGCGCGGGCTGCGCGGCGCGGCTCGTGCTCGTGGACGGCTCGCCGGCGTACGTGGCCGCGCACACGCGCCGCTCCACCGACAAGCGCGCCGCGCGATCCGAGAGCACGGACGAGGCGGACGCGCTCGCCTACTTCGTGCAGCTGTTCAAGGACGTGGACGCGGCCAAGGTGAGCGGCGGACGGCGGCGGGCCCCGCGCCGCGCCGGCGGCCGTCCTCGAACCGACCGTTCTCCCGGCAGGTGTCGGGCGAGCTGGAGCGGCTGGGCGGCTGGGAGCAGCGCGTGCGGCGCGCCACCGCGCTGGTGGCGGGCGCCACGCCGCACGGCGCCGACGAGCTGGCCGCCGCGGCCGCCGCCTTCTACCGCAAGCTGGTGATGGGCGACAAGTACCGGCCCGGCGGCAAGCTGCGCGCGCCCGTCACGCTGTTCGCCGCCAGCGACAACTACGTGGCGCTGGACGAGGACTACGGGCTGCGCGCCGTGTGCGCCGGGCCGCTGGACGCGCGCCGCCTGCCCGCCAACCACCGCTCCATCCTGGCGGGCGCCGCGGCCGCCGCCATCGCCCAGCACCTGTCCGAGCTGCAGGCGCAGTAGGCCCCGCGGACCGACCGGACTCACGTGTACGCTTAGTTTCGTTGCGTTCTATTTAAGTGCCGGGCCGCGTGAGAGAAGTGGTAGTTGAGGTTGTGAGACGGCGCGGCGGCCGGCGATCGTCGGATGGGATCTGTGACTGAACCAAAAACACTAAATTTATTTATATATTATGTAGTTAGCGTTAGGACGTGCGGCTCCTTCGGTACGGAAGCGGCCTTCGAGAAGTCATGTATTTTGAGTCCGATTGTAAATTTTACGATTGGATAGATTCGGACATAGATTTTAGCTCCCGACACGAATATTGTGAAGGTTAAAAACACTAAAAACAAAAACTGCGCTAACGTAAAATGTATTTTAAAAATGATAGAGGTTACACTCTTGTATAATTTATCAGAAAAAGGATAGCGGTTAGAATAATCTATAATTCATTAAAAAAATTATGAGGGTTACAATTTATATGTATGTATATTGTATATATTTTTTTTAAACGATAAAGGTTACAGTTATGTATAATTTGTTAGAAAAAGGATAAAGGTTACACTCACGTATAGTCCATTCAAAAAAATGCAAGACTACACTTATGTATTGTAGAATTTATTTTAAAAAAGGATAAAGATTACATTCATGTATAAATTATAAGAAAAAGGAAAAAGGTTACACTTTTGTATTGTATAATTTATTTAAAAAAAAATAAAAGTTACACTTACGTTTAAGTCATTTAAAAAAAGGATAAAAATTACACTCATGTATAATTCATAAGAAAAAGGATAAAGGTTACACTTATGTATTGTAGAATTTATTTTAAAATAGGATAAAAATTACATTCATGTATAATTTATTAGAAAAAAGAGAAAGGTTATACTTATGTATTGTAGAATTTATTTTAAAAAAAAATATAAAGGATACACTCACGTATAAGTCATTTAAAAAAAGGATAAAAATTACACTCATCTATAATTCATCAGAATAAGGAGAAAGGTTATACTTATGTGTTGTAGAATTTGTTTTAAAAAAGGACAAAGGTTACCCTCATGTATAAGGCATTTCAAAGAAGGATAAAGTTATACTTATGTATAATTTGTAAGAAAAAGGATAAAGGTTACAGTAATGTATTGTAGAATTTATTTTAAAAAAGGATAAAGGCTACACTCATGTATAATTTATCAGAAAAGGATAAAGGTTACACTCATGTATAATTCATTAAAAGAATGATAACGGTTACACTTATGTATAATTTAATATATTAATAAAAAGGATGAAGGTTTCACTCTTGTGTAATGTACTAACCGGGCCGCTGTCCGGGCCGGCCGGGACGACGGTCGCTCGTGTCCTGGTTGTGTTACTTCGTGACTACTTACACTGTAATGTAATGGAGCTGTAAATTATTAATTTATTGATTGCAACCAGCCCGGGCGGCGACAGCCGGCTCGTCGCCGCCCGTTACGGAAGGGTGCAAGTGGTCTGTGATTAAATAAATACTAATATTTTTCGAAACTAAGTTTTATTTTCCAAAGCCCGGTTCGTACACGGTATTCGGTTGTTATATTTCTATCGTAGCTAAACTTACTTTCATATGTCATATGAAGTTTTAAGAATTGATTGAGATTTTGGTGGTGCACTTGACGTCGTCGTATCGAGCGCGGCCTACAGTCGTGCTGGCCGCGTCGGTCGGAGTCAATCGAAACATCGTAACTGCAGTCCGCTGGCCGCTAGTGCTGCATCGACTACTAACAGTCGCGGCACTCGGCGGACGACGTTCGCTATACTTTTATGTTGGGGTACATATCCCAACACGGACGTCTACAATAAATCCATTGAAAGCGAACAAACTTATTATTTTTTAACAGCCATGATGAAATGCTCGATGAACGAACTCGATCGAACCCAAGTTTAGGAATTGCGAGCAATTACATAGTTCACCTTACGACGAAGAATAGCTCCACGATAGAGCCTTCGTAGTGGTAGGTATGCATCGCGGCGGGACAATGGGTCTGCTACAGAGGTTCACTATGCTTGTTTTTGCAGTCAGGCGCGTGAACAGTTCAAAGTCCTAATAATATTACAAACGCGATTTCGAAAGTATGAGTATGGATGTATGTTTGTTACTCTCACGTCGAAGCCGTTAAATCAATATCGATGAAATTTAGCACAATTATTCCTTATACACCGGAGTGACATATAGGCTATAGAAATCCTGTTAATTCTACAGGAATAGGATGACATTGAAAAGCGCCATCTATTATCAACCTATCGAAGCGTTTTTATTCACCATGTCTTAAATTCAATTCAAATCTGGTAATCTATATGTATGGTAAAACGATGTTTCCCGGTCAGCGTGTATTTACAAAAAAGAGCCACTCGTGGCATTTACTATTTAAGTCCGCGTGATTCTCTGCGAGAGAAGTTTAAGGGAATAGGTAGGTATTCTTACATTTTCGTCGAAGTATTTTCTTTGCAATTTAATTTTTTGCATAATAAAAAAAAATGGCGATATATATAATAGACAAAGCAGGAAAAAAGGTTGCGACTCCTGCTTTTGCGCTTTGCAAAAGTACGTAAGTCGTCTTTAGGTTTAGGTACAAGATTCTTTAGTTTTGTTTATAACTTTATTTCTAAGCGTGTTCTTGTAGTCTTAGACAAAATTTATTTGTGAAATCTTGTAATTAGCTTATTTGATTTTCTATAGTTTTATATATTATGTCGCTGTAAGTTTTCCTATCAAAATAAAATAAATAAAATAAAATAAAATTCAATACACTATTTATTTTTACTTTTATTTGAGTTACTATCTTTTCTATAATTTTTTTCGTCATATTTTAAATGGCGTTCGGAAAATGCACATTTCTACTCGTATAGTTAAAACTAGAAAGGTATATCCTACATGGTATTCTAGTAAACTAATTAAAATCATCAAACGAAAGTTTAGGTTTCATTCCAATTAATAGTTTATATGGCAATCTGGCAGACATTTGTCAATTCGAACGTAAGGTTATTGAAATCGAAAAAATGGTTATAAATTGTACGTTTACAGAATGGTGTCTTCAATAGTACCTAACGCTAAGAACATTTGGTCTTACATGCACAAACTAAACAGAAACAATTCTATTCCCGCATCAAATGAATAATTCAGGTGCTAAAAGTGATTCAGGCGAAGGAATCTGTCACAAATTTTTTGGTAAGAAATGAGCTGTGACCTTTTCTCGAATCAAAGAATACGGCGCAATTAAAGAATACGTATTGAGGAATCTTAATTAATACGTTTTTACAACTCGCGGCTAATCAATTTATTGACCGAGTAGGGGTTGATGGATTGATTACGTCCGACGTGATCATAAGCGCGAGGTCCGCACGCGGCATTACAATTTATAATGTGGTGCGGTCGCCGGTCGCCGCCAGCGTTTTTTAGCGCAGTCGCTCGTTTTGGCGAGCGGCGGGCGCGGGCGCGCTCCGAGCGGCCGGCTCCAAATGCGGAGGTCGTTCCGAGAAGGGCGCGCCCGCGCCCGCCGCAATCGCTCGAAGGTGGGTAACGCTGAACCGATTTCTAAGCGACCGAAACCGATTCGATCTCATTCGATGCACTCCTGACTGTCTTCGGCTCTCTGGTCGTACGGGCCGCCTTGATGTTGTCCGAACGCAAGTGCTAGACGACAACCGGCAGATAGAATTGACTGCTTCTTTTGGATTGCATACAGAGGAGGGGCTCCAGCCCTGGCGGCGGGACGGTTCCCCGTGGCCGGGCGCGGTCAGTGCGCGCCGCGCCGCCGCACGCTCCGGGCGCCTCGGTCGCACGCCGCCGCGCGCGAACCGTCGCTACCGATACGGGCCGAGCCGTGTCCCTCGACCGGCAACCTTTACTAGCCGTTCTCAAATCTTCCGCCCGACGTCTTCGATGACGCCGGGTGTTTTGTTTGTTTCGATAAAATTCGAAAACCTTAAGTGTTCCGAGATATTTCTCCACGGTGATATGTTACGTGCGAATGTCGAAATGAAACATAAATTCATTTAGTGATTATCGACGGCCGTTTGTCGTGGCCGTGCGGCGGCAGTCCTCCGCCGAATCGTCGACTGCTAGCAAAAAGAGCCTCCTCGCCGCCCCGCTTTGTTCTGCGACCGTCGATTTTCGTTAACGAGTTTATTATTAGGACATCAGAGCGTTAATTGACGTCGCGTTCGGAAGTCGGTTACGATAGTTTGTCCGAAATTCGGCGGTGTCCGTGAGTTAGTGCCGACTCACCCCCCGTAATGACAGCCGCCGGTGAGGCCGCGGCGCCCGCGACGGCCGCCCGTTTGTTCTATGTTTAGGACCATATGCCACGACACGGGCTAGTGACGGCCGTGATGCAATGTACAAATTTTTACTGTTCGTATAACTAGTATATTGTTATTTTGAAAAATAATTAGAGAATTTGAGAAATAATTAGGGTCCGAGGGATGACACTCTATACGATGTAACTGTCCGAGATACAGGTATGTAGCACGAATAGTTTAATTAAATAACAGACATTTTTATATTTCTTCCTCAACCGAAGGACGTCCACTGCCGGGCGTGAAGTCTCTTCACAGGATCTCCACGACATCATCATCATCGTCCTGCCCTTATCCCTTCTAAGCGGGGTCACAACATGTTACAAACATGTTGTGCCGACCCCGGCAATGATTTGGCTACGTATTTAACGACCGGCCGCCAGCGTGACGTCAACTTACCTTTGTCGCCTTTTACGACACCTCGGTAAGAAATGAGGGTCTAGCATTCTACTCAGCCGGATACCACACGGCGGGAGATCTCCACAGCACACATTATTATATGTATTTACGTTAACAATATTTTTGTTGAAATTGTTCGAATTTGTATGAGATCCCTTCTTCGTTCAACATTTCTACTCTTTATTTGTTTAGAAAGGCACGTAGTCTTTGCGCCTTAACCGTGATAACACACAGAATTCGTTGTAAACTCCGTGCGAGTTACATATTAGACTGCTGCCACACTGCGCGGTGACACGGCCCGCTATTCCTGAGCGATTGAAACAAATACATAATTATCGGGCCGTGACTACAGCGTACGCCAATATTTAATTTGCTTAAGTAACATCGATACTTCTGGGATGAGTAAAAAACATAAAATATTATTTCAATTTTATTTAAGAGCTATTGAATTTTATCAAGGAACGTATTGCATTTAAGTGGTACGGAATCGAAGGTGTTCAATGATATGACGTGATGAAAAACAAATGTATATTTTATTGACTACATGCTGTGTTTATAGTTATAATAAGGAATGATATGTTAATAATTAAAAGAGAAAATACCTTAGCTTATATACTATGGATTTCTACAGGGGAGCGAAATACAGGAAATTAATTGTCACTAACATTATATTTCCTATATGCCTATTTCGCATAATATTTTTATGTAGTCATAGTTCACGTACTAGTTATTTAAAGCCATACAACATGTGACCTATGGTTTTGCTTGTAAATTATTTGTGGCCGTACGACACAGAACGAATTGCTATATATTTTCAACTTTATAACACGCTATCTTTGAATTAATTTTGAAAACTTTAAAATTAGTAAAAACTGGAATTGGCGATTCGTAAAACGTTAGATATGTGTTTAGAACAAATATAATTACTAAGTTTTATAATCAGACACGCAACCTCTTCTTCGAGATAAATTTTCGACAAAATCGCGACGCCATGCTCGCGGCATGCTGCTGCCGGACCAGACTTACGAGGTCTCCGGCCTCCCGCCCGCCCCGCTGGCCGCGCTGCTGCGGGCGCACCGCGTGCGGCCCGACTTCTTCTGCACGTACCGCGCCCGCCACCCGGCACGCCGCAGGTATACGCTGTATCAAATTTTAATAGATAATGAACCGACATCAGAGATTGTCAAGAAAACTTTTAACGTTCGTTCACATTTACAATCTCTTGACGCTTCGCGTGCAAAACTGGAGCATTCAAACTCCGTGTTTTGAGAGATGGCGTGTCTCGTCGACTGCAATTATTCTCGGTGACCCAACTTGTGAAAACCTAAACATCCTAACCGCCATTGCAAAAGTTACAGGTGTATGTCGAGGAATACGTCGGCCGCGGTCCGTTCGCGGAGGTGGACGGCACTAACGTGCGGTTGTCGGTCGCAGGTGGGCGGCGCCGCTCGAGGCCGCGCGTCCTCGGCCTCGCGGTGCGTACCTCAGCGCTGAACTGCTCAAATATTGGCTCGAACGCGGTCGCTTCCTGGACCTTCCTGGGTCCGCACCGCGTCTGGGCGTTCTGTTAGAGCTTGTGTACGCATTTACGTTTACGTTCAACAAGTGTATGCGTTAGCACATCGGAACGTAACGTCGTAAGGTACCGTAGAAAACCTGGAGAATTTGCGAGAATTTAGTTATCAAATGTAAATAACACTTGAATTTATTGTTATATTAAACTTTATCAAACTAACTAGTACTTTCACTGGAATTGAATTGTTTTCCGAGTATAATATTTCGATGAAACTTCCCTACTTGCACTTTATATAGCACATACTCTCGATCCAATAATAAACTAGTGCAGTCAGGTTAACCGCAACCCGCGGTAACCAGAGCCGGTGCTCGAAGAGAGGGCGAGGGCCGCCAGCGAATTGTTGTCTACTATTTCCCGACGCCACGAGGATCGGTATCTGATAGAACTTCCCGACCCAATATAACTGTAGGGAACTTTACCGCTTGCAGGTCGATTTCCAAACCCATCATGGTGATAGAGTTCGAGTCAGGGCTCCGAGCATCGCGTGGAGAAATCCCTTGACCGAGCGGGTCGAATACGTCTAATTCCACCTTGGAGTATAAATATTAAATTTCGACTATAATGAGTCTAGAGCTATGATGGGAGCCGCAATTTACAACTCACATTACAGTACTCAAATTTGATAAATAAATAATTATCGGCAATAAATTACTTAATTCAATGAACAGTCTCGAAAATCTAAAGAAATTAGATCTGGCGCCGTAATCTGGCGCCGCGAGCGCTTAACATTCAAGCAGAGTAATTGTCCCATTATTCACAATTAAGCCCTAAGGTGCGCAGGCTATGTCCATTCGTCCGGATTACGACTCGTGCCATGCTAATACGGGGGGCCCATCGATCGGGGCGGCCGCCGCAATCAGAACAGGAAAATCTATTAGATCTGACTGACACCAAATTTGTTGAATTCTATTCGTACAAAGCTCCACTTTCAATCACTGGCGTCGAGATACAAAAGCTTTATTTTTGGTGTTAAAATGAAATCTCTTTTTGATACCAGCTATGCGACTCGGATGCAGCTAATTACTTAATTTTGAAATAATAAAAGATAGTAGGAAAATTACTGTATTCGTTTGAATAGCTTTCCAAAAAGCTTTAAGTAGAATGTTTATCCTTTAATTAAGCCATTGCAAACTTTTCTGTAGACTTATAAATAAGAAATTAACCTGCTGTACTCTGTTACCTTATCCCTTAAAGTGTTTAGGTAGCGTTTTCTATAAGAGATTTTATTCTTCTTTTTCAATTTTCGCAACAAATTTTCATATTTATACCAATTTACCGAAACCTTAACAAAACCTGTTTAATTATTTTGTTTATATTGGTGGAAACCGCAACAAAATTAGTTCAGAAGTTTTTGAGCTTATAGTGAACAGACAGACAGACATGCCGAAGGATTTGGTTTTATGTTACAAGCTGTGCCCACGGCTTGGCGGGAAAATCAATGACACATAGCTTCTCCAGCGTAAGTCACGACCCTGCGGGAGTTCTAGGATGTAAATAAGCGTATATGTCGCTACACAATACGTGGCTCGGTTTTGCCACGCCGGAGAATCTACTATTGACCTAAATCTTCCTAAATAATCTTAATATCTTTTGGAAAAGCCGCACCTAAATCCGTTCAGTAAATTTTGAGAAATCTATAATATACAGACAGAAAGCTCTTAAGAACTTTGTTTTCTAATATGGATAGATAGATGGCGAAGGTTGCGAACGCATTATTCAGATAAGGATTAATATTGAACGAAAACTGTCTCGGAAAACAATGTAATGTTTTTAATTGAAATTTTTAACATAAAAGTAGTTATTGTGAATTAACTATCAGGGATAGAGACATGCTGTCCCGAATTCGACAGTATTATTTCATAGTATAATATATTTGTAGATCTGTAATACTCTAGTACATTACTTAAGGGCATCTGTTGCCTTACGCGGCGCACGCGATTAAAACTCTCAGCAGGCAAACTTTTTTACAACTGCGCGACCTCTTCAACACAATTGAAATGAGAAGTGTGTTGTATTTAACCTCAACCTTCCCGAACTTATCTTTTAGTAAAAATAGTTCATATATTCGTTTAGTAGATTTGGAGAAAATCGATCACATATAGACTTTTGAGACTGTTGGACGCGAAAAATTCGGTCGCCGCCTGTTTACGACCAAAATACATCCACCGATTGTGGAATTTTTAATCGGCTATGGGCTACGAATTAAGAGAAAAAAAAGTGAAAATAAAAAAACAACTGTAAAGATACTGAAATACAAAATATATCGTGTTCCATATGATTATAATTCTAATATCAGTCGACCGCTGCACGTGCGTTGATGTCTTTAGTACGACGCGAACAGTGGCAGCAGCAGCCGCAACTATCCGCGCGCCGTCTTTCGGCAGGCGTCCTTGGTAACGTTCGACTAAAAAGAAATTGCAAAAATTAAGTTAAAATTAGCTGTTCTTTAAAAGAAGTGTAAAAAATTATGATAGTTGCCGCCCGCGGTCCTGGCTAGCCGACTGGCTCGACTCTGTCCGGTCGAAGCAGCGCCCCCGCGCGGCGCCGCCTCGGAGCTGCGCGCGGACAGCGCGCCTCCCGCGCCGCTCCACAGGTGGCGTTCGCCCGTCGGCGGCGAACACGAGCTCCTGGTTCCCTCGCGTCCGCCGGGCCCCGACCGCGACACTCCTAGTCGATGTTACATCACCAGGTAGTGGAGACTGGAGACACTACGTGTCGCAGCAGGCACTCCTGGAGGACGTTCCCCGACGCAGTAAAGCTTCTGCGCTAGCCCGGCGGCGCTGTAAAACCTTTTGGTTAATAATATTATAATAGCATCATCGGTTCGATCGATGACACGCTGTGCCCTGCAATATGTAGGGCGAGCGTTGTGCGATCTGATATTCGATAATACATGCACAAATAGAAATTATTGATAGTGCACGTTCACAGTATGAGGGCGGAAATAATTTTTAGGTACATAAATGAAGAATACGCCGAAACGTTATGCAACTATTTTCACTTCCCCGAAAAGCTTACGTCGCAGAGATGCTATCGGAAGGTGTTACCGGCGGGCCGGGAGAGCTTTCGGCGCGCGCGCTTACACATAAACGAACCAGTCTCCCCGCCGCCCGCGCCCGCCCGCCGTGCTCGCTCGGCGCCGGGCAGCCTAAATACATTCAACGAACGTTTCCTAACTGATCGACAAAGGCCTAGATGTAAACTATCTGCGTTCGGCTGTCGCTCCCCTTGCAGGCTGGCGGTGTCCTCTCGAGGAGGCTACGGTCGCGTCGCGTCGATCCGACGCTGTATTTGCATTCATCAATATCTATATTGTGACTTGTGAGTTGTGACACGATACGAGCTTTCGGCTACGGTCGGCGATGGAGGGAAGCGGGCGCGGCGCGGGGCGAGCGGCGCGGGCGCGTGCGGGCGGCGGGCAGTCCGCGGGGAGACGCGCGTGAGATCGGTCGTCTCTGTACCTTGGGTGCGGCGCGGCCGCGACGTGTGATGCGATCGCGCCGCCCGTCATGGCCACGCTCGGCCTGTCCAAGGTGTTCATCCTCGACAAGTACTTCACCGAGTTGCAGAAATTCTGGGAGACGGAGAAGAAGCTGCAAGGTGAGCGAGCGCCACTCGCCCGATAGCGATCGCTGTAGCGCCGCTCGGACTCGAAAGTTGAAGGCTTTCAAATTTTACACTCGCGAACGACGCGCGTTACGTACGAGAGTCCTCCGCGCGCCGGCCCGCGGTCGGCCTATGTTTTTTTGTGGTGTTTTCTTCGGTAGATCGAATCGTGACGTTGAGTCACCGAAAGGTTTCTTTTTGAATCATCAGGTTGAATCATCGATCCAGGTATTTATGGTTTTTTTAATTGTACGACTTAGAAAGGCATATAGATCGAGAGTTCAGATAATATTATACTTTAACCGAGCAGTCAAACAGAAAATGCAACATAAAGTGACCGCTATGCATCTATTCGTCTCGTAACATTAACGAATCGATATCCGTATTCCAAAAGTGCAGTTCACGAAAGCCTACCCTCCTCCCCCTCCCGTCCCCGAACCGAGACCGGCCATGAACGTATATTATTTAGAACTAGACTTCATGCGCCGGAGCAGGGAGGCTGCGGCGGCTAACGGCGCGGGGCGCGGCTCGCGGGCGGCGGCAGTGTAGCTGCAGGTATGATGCCTGCGAGTTGCGCCCTGCCGGCCCTCCCGCTCGGCTCGCGTGGGCGCGGCGATCATTATTGAGCCGGTATTATTTCCCTAAAGAGGACTAACCATTCGATTTAACGATACTCGGAGTCGGCTGGCTAATGTCGTACTCTGGAGCCTCACGGAGCACTGAACGAAGCGCGGTCCCGGGATAACTTTGGTTCTGGTCGTTAGTGACACGCACATCTCGGCCAGTGCCGCCTATCCGGGGGCAAGTTTCAGCGATGTATTTATTCCTAGCGATCGGCATCCTTCGGGAGCCTTATGACATTTCCGTGGCGACACGAGTAGTGATGGCGCGCTGCGGCGGCTCGGGCGCCGGTATCTTATCGATATAGTATCTCGGTCCATCTATCTCGCTTAGCACGAGATAGATCGATCTATTTTATAAATTCACTGAATAAAAATTACGTAAACGAGCAAAAAATATTCTATGAATCGTTGCAGAGATGCCACCGAAACATATACAGTTGGTATAGTTACAGCCAGAACGGACAGTGTCACCGATTAAAGTAGATTATCTTTTGTTTGCCTGGTTGTCTGTATGTGTATGAACGCAGACAACCCTCGAGCTGCCGCTGCGGGCAGGCTGCTCGGGCATTTCCTATTGATCGTCCTTTATTTCAAGCTGAACCTTAGGTCCGCATGCCTGGTCACTATTCTCTTTAATATTGTTTCAATCAGCCTCAGTTCATTCTGCTCATTTGAATCGGATCATGACTACTGTTAGACGTTTAGGGCCGTCCGTATGTTCCCGGCCCGGCCCTGGTGTTAGTGATATTGCTGGTGGTTTTTAGTTAAAGGGTACCGAGTAGTTCGTGTAGATTCCGACGAGTATCTGTTTATCAAATTCTAAACCGGTTGTTTTTCTTTCGAAAGTACCTCATTAATTTTTTTATGCCTCAAACGGACATGTGTTGTCGCAAACGGGTTTGAATTGCGGTGCTTTTGATTTACAGAACATTTCAATTGAATGTATCATTAAAGTAATTTATAGAATTAGGCGTTACTTTGCGGAGATCCATAATACAAAAGTAATAATAAAATTATTTTATTATTACTTTTGTATCATTAAAGGTTGTAGACGACAGAGCAACTAGAGAGCCTCAGGCTAAGCTGCCTCGCTAGACTCCAGCTTGTGGAGCGACAGCTCGTCGATACATCTCACACTAATTAAGGATCGGTCAATGATGGATTTGTCTACTTCTCTTGTTGATGTTAATTATTTTTTATTATGTTTTGTTTGCGAGCATCGATGAAGAAATAATTCACTAAATACCACTTAATTTAATCATACTTAACTTTACTTACTAATTATTATAATTTGAGAGATATGTCAACGTCAAATGAAGCAAATTTTTTATTAAGCCATAGTCTAAATATCAAAAAAAAAATTCAGTTCGTCTTAAATATACGATCTTAAAAACTCGGGTCTCAATAACTCTGTTTCTTTTTGTGGAGTCTTATCTCTGCAAATGCGTGCCCTCGCTCCGGCTGTGTTCGAAACATGCCCGAGTGTGATTGCTGCGATCGCACACACAGACTTTAAGTACGTTTAGTATCTATTAAAACACTCTGAGGGAAGTGGGCTGTGAGGATCGGAACCCGAAATAGCTCCGGGCTACTCACAGTGGCACGGCATGTTAGGGCAGCTCTTATTGTGTCCAGAACAAAGGTCCAACGCAACGCAAAGAAAGGCAAACATTAAATAGTAAGAACACAGTAACCTTCTAATAGTCCAATAACAGGAGAGCCCCGCTGAGCTTCACGATCCCTATAAAAAACTCTACATACTAAGAATAATGTCATAAATGTACTATCTCCATATGTATAGGTTATCCTTAGTAAGTTTCATACATGCGCTTCAGATGGGACAAAAAATTGATGCCGCTGTTATGTTTAGCATCCAACTACTGCATCTCTACACTTTTACTACACATTCCACTCTCGCCGCGCGCGAGCCGCTCCGCGAGGACATTCCAGGCGCGGGGGGGGGGGCTGCACTTCGTGCCGAGCTTTTTGTCATCCTCGGCTCACGACCGGTCTAGTTAGAAGCTTTTGAATTCAATTAATAATATAAAATAGTTTTATTTTTGTTTCTGGATGAGACACGCTAAGAACGATCAGGTCAGTAATGTTCGCTCGACGACCACCCCGACACACGGCTATCGGTCGTGACCGATAGAATAGAATAGTCGATAGGATATCACAATAATGTACCGAGTCCTCATTCAATCAATCATTTAAAATTCCTTTCGACTTGATTCTCTTCAACTCGGTTTCGTTACTGATAGGAATTTAAAATGTTTCGCCAGTCCGCAGCAGCTCGTCGCGGCCGGGCCACCCTCGCCGGTCGGTCGCGGTGAGTCGCGGGCGCGGAGCTATCGGTCGACGGCCTTTTACCTCTCGCTAAACTCGTTTCGGACATTATGGCCGTATAAAATGATCATCTTGACCTCTAACAACATTATAAAAATAATATAAACAATCCAACAACATAACGGGTTACCGATCGTAGAGAACGATTAGGGATTCCGACTTATCCAACATAAAATCTTGTCAGTATATAATCTATATTACGTATAGATAAATGACATAATATATAGTGTAAATATAATCTAGGGATCTTGTTGGGTATGTGTTGTTCGTTGGTGCCCTCGTGCCCGCCCCGTCGTCCTGCGGTGCCGCCGCAGTCGGCGCGGGTGGCGACGACGGCGATCGCAGGAGGTCTCGTGGTCAGGGAAGCCTAAATGATAATTTCTTACATGAAGGTTAACAGTAGATGACGCAGATAATTATATTATCTTTAACAATAAATCTGGCTTGCCGCTAGATGTTATGCTCCACATAAACTATTACGGACCACCATTTACATTTTATTTTGCATATTTTTCCGCTTTGACCGATACCACCGTCGCGACGATGGAACAGAAATCCAAAAACACAGCCAATACCTTAGAACGTTATCTGAAGGCTTTGAAATGTTTCACTAACAGGTTTGAGGTTAGAGGTTGCTGATAAAAACTAATTCAAAATAATTTCTCTGTTCGCGCGAAAGTGCGCAAGTTCATCGCTTTTCCACACTTTTATTCGCTAGAGTAATAGCAATTTAATAAAAAATATTCCAAAGAACGTATAAAGTAAAATCTGATTGAAAATTAAGTTTACGTTGGTGTTTTCCAAAGAAAGGAATAACTATGTTATAATAACAATTTCGCAATTATGTAAATTGTATTATATTCTACATTCTTCACAAATTTCATCGTTGAAAATAGCGCAATTCTAAAGATTTTCACATTTTACACTTTTTCCAATTGATCTAATTTTAACGATTCTACTATAGTTTTTCTGTAGATTAGGACCACGAGACAAATACGATAGGTCGACAAAACCCGTGAAACAGTCATTTTCGAACTGATCTTGCAGGGAAAATAAAAAATACTTGCGCCAAAAGGAAGGTTTAGAGACTCTGCTTCCGTACTTTACGTTCCGCAACAAAAGAAACCCGAAAAAAATTTATACAATTAGGGCGTTACTTTGCGTAGGTCCATAGTTCACAAAGTAATATAAATATTATTTTGCTATAATCCGCATAAGAATATGTATGAATCTGCTGCTCCCTTTATACGCCATCATTCTTCGAAGGAGTCCTCCATCTTTTTTCGGCTTCCCTCTAGTCACGTATCCATCCACGTTCGCATTAAACCCACGTTCGGTCACATGATTTCCATCCCGCCACGTTATATGTCCGGGTCATCTTTATCTCGCATTTGAGGGAATGTGGACCTATTCAGACAACCGTTTAGTAGCGAATATATTGCTGCCCACTATTCTTATATACTTTACATCTTTTATATAATTAGACTATTAGAATAGATATGCTTACATACTACGTCTCTCACTCCTCGTCTTTTCTATAATATAAAGAGCGCAACTTTCAGACTTCCCCTCGGATACTCGCTTCGTATTATATCCGGTCTTGTCACACCTCACGTCCACCCTAACATTCATTTGATGCACTCTTCGTTCGTCCATACATGAGCGTCTCCCGGAGCCGGTCGCTATCCGTTGATGATCGATTATGAATAGATCATATTAAAACGGTGCTATTTCAGAGATTCATGGTTTTTTATTATAACGTTTTCTTCTGATTTTTACTATCTATTGTATCAGTAGTTAATTATAGTTCAATTGTAATATTACTCAGTAGTTACAAAACGTGTAGGAAGTGTGAAATTATTAAACATCTTAAGCAAAATGTTATACTCTAGAATACGTCGGAAACTTCTTATATTATAAAATGTATTGTTATTTTATTCTCGCTTCTTTTCTATATTTAGATTGGCTTCTTCATATCCCCCCCAATGTCTTTGAATATTGAAATATGTTATATTATGTACTGTGTGGTATTTACCTGTTCGCGAAAGGAGAATCGTTATTTTGTAATCCTACATATTATTAGCCAGGTATATCAGCTACATGAATGATAAATATTTTTTTCTCCTATTTCATATATTTTCTATATTTCAGTCAATTTACATAAAAACGCACTATCAACCCCAACCTTCCTCGAGATTTGCACTATGTTTTAGTCACAATCGTACAAAAATCTGTATATTTTGAGAAAATTGATCACATACAAAGAGACAGCTTTTGGCTACTTTGATTTATATGTATAGACAGATTAGTGAAACCCGCGGCATGCATTTATCTCCAACAATGTAATTTTCTTTTTCCAAGTTCTCGAAAGAAATACGCGAAATTTTATCATACACGGTGTATCGATGGACCTGGCTAGCCTTACAGACAGACAGACTTACGTATTTATAGGTTTGTATCGATTATGGATGATTGATACGCGTGCACTTTGCGGTCGGGCAGCGCGCGCGGCACACACTCGGCTCGCGTGCGGGCGTGCGGTCGGAAACATCCCTGTTTTTGCCTGTTTGCGTTCTAACGATCGATTAAATGTACTTTCGCTGTACCGAGATCCATTTACGACTGGACCTCCAAGGCCGCTTTTTGCCGTTCGGGCCCTCGATACAGATCTAGAGAAACTAACGTTATTTCTCAATTGAATCGATAAGAAGCCGGGCAGTAGTTAACGGCGGCCGTCTACGGAGCGAACTCTTTACGCTATTACACTATATCACATTTTTATGTATTACATATTACAGTGTTATTATACAGGTGTATAGTTATAACAAATGCAATATACACGATCAGTTAAGACTTGTCGACACAAAACATCAAAATGACTATTAAACCTACGTCTGCTGGCTGTCTTCGAGTGTCTTGGTTTCTTTGGTAATCTCTCTCAATCCCAATCTCAATCTCTCATAAATCAAAGAGATTTAAATGTAATTATTTTAATTGAATTTAATTTAAATACTTGCATTGCGTCGATTTGCGTTTCGTGACGACTGCCGACGGGGCCGCGTGCGGCGCCGGTGCCGCTGTGCCGAATTAAAAATAAAGAATGTGAAATAGAAGAGGAGTAATGCTTACCGTGCGTGCCATCTTTATGTTGAACGACCGTGACCTTTTTATTTATAAAAATACTCTTACATGTTCCATATTTGTGAATATTGCTTGTTGCTGCCATCTCGCTCGTATAACTTGACGTTAGTTTATTTTTTGTGAAACATCGCGTCGGTCAGAGAATGGCGGCGCGAGCGCGCTCCGCGACTTCCGCGGCGCATTCCTACCGCAACGAAAGCTGCCTTAATGATCGCGAAAGCTTCATTAATCTGAAAGTAAATATATAATTAAAATCGCGTACCTGTCTAGCAATATTGAAGACCTTTTCTGACCAACCCACTACAGCAATCCTGACAGTGCATGTAAAATTTATAAAAGAAAAAAATAATACGGAAACACATCTCGCTTTGGATGATCATGATGTTAATATTACTTTAGTTACCAAAAAAAAATGATACCTTATGTAAAATATGTTTTTATGTTAGAATAAAAAACTCATCCGCAAGAAGTCCGAAGTGCACCGGCTGCGGGCTACGAGCGCTAATCGTAATGCTAATCGTAGCGGGCCGGAGCCGAGCCCGGCCGAGCCCGGCTGCCGCGCCCTCCCTTCTTTCTACCGAAACTGCGTATAGGCTCTTATAGATATACCCGATACGAATATACCCGCACCGGAACGTCCGTGTCCCGCGATCGCGGCTCGGCAAACGTACGACTGGGAGCGTCACAGGCGAGATAAATATAAATAAATAAATATGTAGGACACACAAACGGTCGTCCGTCCTCAAAGTAAGTAACTTAATACATGTGTTATGAGTAACAGACAACTTATACACATATACGAAGCATTTACAATTTAAGTTCGCGTAATTCCCTGCGAGAGAAGTTTAAGGAAATAGGTATTCTTACTTTGGCTTCACAATATATTTTTAGCAATCTAATAATTGTGCATAAGAGTATTGTTACAAAAGTATTTCGGGATGTCCGCAAGCAAAAGTATTATTTACTCTAATCAAACCCAATTCCTGCAGCGTTACTGCTACGACAAGCACTGACAGACTAACTCCTTACATCTACCCGCTCCTTTACTTATATTGAGAATAGCCCGCCAAAACTTAGTCGTTATTACACTACAATACAACCTTATTAATTTTATGCATTATGTTATCTATAATTTATTATAATATTTGTATTTTATCATCGGCCTATATATATATTATTATTATATAACAATCATTTTATAAAGATCCATGTGCGCCACCGGAAGTAGGTAGACTATGACACATTACGCGCGTTAGTGGTATTCAACAGTATGAATAAGTATAAAAGGATTGGTGATGTATATAATAGACAAATAAGAACCGACCGACATTGTTACTTTGCGGAGATCCATCATAATACAAAACTAATAATAAAATTATTTTGTTAAATATATATTATATTATAGCAAAATAATTTTATTATTACAAATGTAACTAGTTATATGAATTCTATTTGAAAAGAGCAACCACCGAGTTTCTCGCTGGCTCTTCTCGATAGGAGCAGCTTTGCGAACCAGCAGTAGATTTTGATGATTCATAAGCACTCGTTTACAAGTTTACTTATATAAAGAATAGTTTGAATTTAAAAATATAATTTAAAATACATACATAAATATAAATATACCCAGACTCGAAGAACAAACAAATCGTTTAACGTTTCCGCATTCATTATCGCAGACGCGTCATCGTCCAACGAGGCGGTGCACCTCCAGCGGCGGCTGCTCAGCCTCAGCTCGGAGCTGGTGACGCTCCGCAACCACCTGCACGTGGGCGGCGCGCCCTCCGCCGCCGGCGCGCAGCCCGCCGTGCCGCCCCGCGCGCCGCTGCCGCCGCCCCCGCAGCCGCTGCAGCCGCCGCCGCCCCCAGGTACGGGCCGCGGGCCGCCGCGCGCCCGGCCCGCCCGCCCGGCCTGACGCCCGCCCGCCGCACGTTTCAGAGGCGCGATGGCGAGGCGCGGCGACGGCGAGCGCGGCCTCGGGCCCCGAGGTGGACGACCTCATCCACCTGCGCGGGCCGCTCACGGAGGACGCCGTGGTGCGCGCGCTGCAGGCGCGCTTCTACAATAACAAGTTTTACGTGAGTGTCACGCGTGCTTCTACTTGCGAACACGCCCCGATCGGTCTCGGCCGCCACTGATCGCCGCGCGGTCCGCAGACGTCGGCGGGGCCCATCCTGCTGGCGCTGAACGCCTACACGGACGCGGGCAACGCGCTGACGCCGGGCGCGGCGCGCGCGCAGCGGCCCGAGCTGGCGCGGCTGGTGCACGACGCCGTGCGCCACCAGGCCGACACGGGCTGCCCGCAGGCCATCATCCTGTCAGGTGAGCGAGGAGCGCGCGGCGACGCGTCCGGTCCGAACGTGCCGTTCGAAGCTGTATCGATAACCATTATCGAGTTCCGTCAACTGAGAAGGAAGTGCCGTCAGCTGAGGGCTAACGCCGGCCGTTCGGATCCGAGGATGGAACTTTAGAAGGACGTTTCTATACGGTAACGACGCGCGCGTGCCGCCAGGAGTGTCGGGCTCGGGCAAGACGCACGCGTCCATGGTGCTGCTGCGGCGGCTGTTCGACGTGGCGGGCGGCGGGCCCGAAACCGACGCCTTCAAGCACCTCGCGGCCGCCTTCACGGTGCTGCGCTCGCTCGGCACCGCCGCCACGCACGCCAACTCGCACTCCAGCCGCATCGTAAGTGTCCGCCGAAGCCGCCGAATCGAGGGCGACGGATGCCAAGAGTTAACGATGAACTTTACTATTAAATCCTATAGATGTTTTCGTCTTTATGTATATTTTGTGCTGTAATCTATTCGATAAAATAAAAGCGAGCCGCGTCTCCGGCGGCGCTATCTATCAAAGGCCGCCGCACCCCGGCCGCGCCGGGCGCGGGGTGCGCGGTGCTCACGGACGGCCCTCGCAGGGGCACTTCATCGAGGTGCAGGTGACGGACGGCGCGCTGTACCGCACCAAGATCCACTGCTACTTCCTGGACCAAACGCGCGTGGTGCGGCCGCCGGCGGGCGAGCGCAACTACCACATCTTCTACCAGATGCTGGCCGGCCTCAGCGCCGACGAGCGCGCGCAGCTGCACCTGGACGGGTACTCCGCCGGCGATCTACGGTACGCCTCGCCCCGGGCCCCGCGCCCGGCGCCCCGCGTCTCCGGCGGCCGGTTATATCGGGGCGACTCTGGCCCGCAGCTACCTGACCTCGACGCAGCCGCGGCGGCCCGAGGCGGAGGACGCGGCGCGCTTCCAGGCGTGGAAGGGCTGCCTGGGCGTGCTGGGCATCCCGTTCGCGGACGTGCTGCGCGTGCTGGCCGCCGTGCTGCTGCTGGGCAACGTGCGCTTCGCGGACGGCGCGGACGGCGTCGCGGAGCCCGCTACCGAGGTACGTCGCACTTCGCGAGCGGATTTCCTTAGACGTCATCGCACTCGAGGACGTCGGTCGGTGCGAAGACGAGTGGAAAAATGATTTACAGTATATCGGCAGTTCGACGTCGTAATCGTCTTCGCTCGTGTTTCGAGTTGCGTTTGCGACGTCGTAATCTTCTTCGCTCGTGTTTCGAGTTGCGGCGCTGACGAGGCTCGCGCGGGCGGTGTCCGCAGGCGGAGCTGGTGTCGGCGGGCGCGCTGCTGGGCGTGGGCGCCGCTGCGCTGGCCCGCGGGCTGGGCGCGCGTGGCGCCGTGCGGGCCCGCGGCGGCGCGCGCGCCGCAGCCACGGCGAGCGCCGCGACGGCCGCGCGCGACTCTCTGGCGAAGGCGCTGTACTGCCGCACCGTGGCCACCATCGTGCGTCGCGCCAACTCGCTCAAGCGGCTCGGCTCCACGCTGGGCACGCTATCCTCGGATTCCAATGAATCGGTAAGACGTCGCACGCATTATTATATCTCTCGAATTCTGAAAGTCTTAATTATAATATATGAATTTATTTATTACAGTTTATTGTTTACAAAATTTTTGGCATTTCTATAGATACTTTCTAGTACCTCAAAATTCCGATCTGTCTAAAGTGAGACTCGCCGACGACTGTTTCGGCATAGAAGTAGGTAGGGATGCCGTTCTTTGTCAGGCACTTCGGTGGTCTCGCTCGAAATTAATATTTTAAAAATTAAATTAAGGCTATAGCATGCCCCGGTCGCTCTCGTATTCTAAACTTATCTGATTAAGAATGAATGAGAGCTCGAGTCGTCGCGGGGAGACCCGCGGCGGCGGCCGGTGGCGGTGGCGAGCGTGCAGTGTCGCGACGCCGCAGGTGCACCAGGACGCGGCGTCGCGGCGCGCGTCCACGGCGGGCAGCGGGGCCCGGGGCCGCGCGGGCGCGCGCAGCATGGCGGCGCTGCACGACGCCGTGCGGCACGCCACCGACGGCTTCGTGGGCATCCTGGACATGTTCGGCTTCGAGGACGCCGCGCCCAGCCGCCTCGAACACCTGTGCGCGAACCTCTGCGCCGAGACCATGCAGCACTTCTACAACACTCACGTGTTCAAGGTGAGCGAGCTCGGGCGGCACGCGACCGACCGTGTCGGCTCGTGCCCTGACGAGCGCCCTTCCGCCCCGCAGTCCTCGGCCGAGTCGTGCCGCGAGGAGGGCGTGGCCGGCGCACTGGAGGTGGAGTACGTGGACAACGTGCCGTGCATCGACCTGGTGTCGTCGCTGCGCACCGGCCTGCTGGCGGCGCTGGACGCCGACTGCGCCGCGCGCAGCTCGCCCGAGCAGTACGTGGCGCGCGTGCGGGCGGCGCACGGCGGCCACCCGCGGCTGGCGGAGCCGCGCCCGCCGCACCCGCGCCGCTTCGCCGTGCGCCACTACGCCGGCGAGGTGACCTACGACGCCGGCGACTTCCTCGACGCCAACCGCGACGCCGTGCCGGACGAGCTGGTCGCCGCCTTCGACACGCGGACGTGCGAGTTCGGGTTCGCCACGCACCTCTTCGGAGCCGAGCTGAAGGTGAGTGCAGGCGCGGGCGCGGCTCGCCGGCGGGCCGCGCCCGCGCTCACGGGCCGCGGCGCAGGCGCTGGCGGCGGCGGGCGGGCCGGCGGGCGCGCAGTTCCGCGCGTCGCCGACGGCGGGCGGCGCGGCGGCGGCGGGCGCGGTGGGCGCGGCGGGCGCGGGCGGCGGCGCTGCGGCCTCCACGCTGACGCAGGACTTCCACACGCGGCTGGACAACCTGCTGCGCACGCTGGTGCACGCGCGGCCGCACTTCGTCCGCTGCCTGCGAGCCAACGCCACGGAGACGCCCATGCACTTCGACCGCGCCACCGTCGCCAGGCAGGTGGGTGTCGGGCTCGAATAGTCGCCGGTAGATCGGTATCGATACTTCTTGAAAAATTTACCTTAATCTTTAATGAAATTTATTTATAGAAATAGGCGTTACTTTACGGAGATCTATAATACAAAAGTTATAGTAAAAATATTTTGCTATAATCCGCGATAAAGTAATTTAGGAAATATATATAATGCTAAATGCAGAGTGGACGATTCGTTCTCACACCTGGAACGTGCAGCATTTGTTAAAACACGCGCAAAAACCTCCACCACCAGCGAACGGTACAGAGCGGTAGATGGCGCTGCACGGCGTTATATTTAAATAAGATTGCGCTAAGGAAATTCTGCGCCTCAAATATAGATAGGGCAATGGTTTTTTTCTAAAGTCATTTTATCTGCCGGTGTAGCTGTAAAAGCCACAAGGCTTACAGCATATTGTCATTTTCCAAAAAAAAATCTAAAGTCGAGAATCGAGATATGTGTTCTATCGGTGAAGTTTCATTTCTCCTGTCGGCTCAACTTATTGAGTGCGTGTGCGAACACAAATTAAGAAACTAAAGTCCTTGTTTGGTCAACTTTTATAAATAACGCTGCAGTATAGCATGGGCAGTTGTCAGCATCGGTCCAAGCTAAAGTCCAGCCTTGGCTCGGCGCTGTGCACCAGCCTCTGCCTTAGTTATCATTCCAGACTTAAAACTAGATTGGGCCATGGGTCTGCAATTTCGGGCCAAGCTTGACTTGCCAAGGTCAAGTCGGCGCAGGCTCGGGCTGATATTGGGCCCATAGTCATTTCCTTCATGGGATATCCCGTGCCCGCGCGATATACTTTATTTATTGATGTACCAAAAATAACAGATACAAGAAAATACAGTTAAAATAAAAACACAAGTACGAAGAATTACTTATCTCTATAAGAGATCTCTGCCAGAGAATTTTGGTGGTTGCATAACTATTGAAAACGTAGTATTAAATGTAAGGTTGTTCGGAGAGTAAATTCGTTCTTTCCAACAGCGGATTTGTGTAAATTTTTTAAAACCCAATTTACGATTAAGTCATAAAATCATTATATGTTTCGAAACACGATATAGCAAGGCTTGTGTGTGAAAGAATGCAGTTAAATGTACGCAGTAGTTTTTGATTGGTGTCTCCTTAAATATGTAGAACGATCAATAGCATTTTCTTTAAAAAGCGTAAAATGCTATTCAAGCTCGAAAGATATTAAGCGATGTGTATGAAGACGTGTCGATAGTATGCCAGAACTGATTTGCAAATTTTGATTTGGCGATTTTGATATCGAAGATGCATCACGTTCTGGAAGACAAGTTGAAGCTGATAAAGACACGATAAAGGCGTAAGTTGATGCAAACCGCATAATAACAATGACAATATACCATTTAATAAAGTTATTATTCAGCATACGAAAATAGTCTCTCGATTTCACACAAAAAAACGAAATAACTTTCCGAACAACCATTAACTCAAAAATTCAACATTAAAAACACTCATCACCCTCCTGCCCTAATCCCACTATAAGTGGGATCGGCACAACATGTTACAAATGTTGTCATACGATTCGGCTACGTATTTTACGACCGGCCGCCTGCCTGGTTTTGAAAAAAGTCAGTACTTAGAACTCTACGTACAGATGCGACAGTGGTACACAAAAGATCTAGTTTATTCTTGTTGGAAATATTGATGAATGCAACGGATGATCGCAGCAGGAAGCTTTTTCATCTGTAGTTAGTATGCGAAATTGGGGTCTGCAAGGTAGAGCGGCGACGAGAGTTTCCGATAGGAAGGATATAACTTTAAGAGAAGATGAGGGCGATCTACAGCATCGCTAGCAATATTTTTTAAATAACAAACATCACTTATATTCCTCCGCGTATTATGTGGATGAATGTAATAATAGTAATAAGAAAATATTATAAGACTATAAAATAAATGATCAAAAATTCCATCGGGGTGATGTCCTCGCTGCTGCTCCAGTAATACGTACCCACGATAGAGTCGAGCCCGCAGCGGTCGGCGCCACCGTCGGCTCGCTCTCGAAAGCGGAAACATGTAGTCCGTCACGAATCGCAGGTGCGAGCGCTCCAGATCCTGGAGACGGTGCAGCTGATGGCGAGCGGGTACCCGCACCGCATGCGGTTCCGCGCGTTCGGCGGCCGCTACCGCGCGCTGTGGCGGCGCGGCGCGGCCGGCGCCGAGCGGGAGGCGGGCGCGGCCTGCGCGCGCGTGCTGCGGGCCGTCGCCGCCGCCGCCGCGCCGCCCGCGCCCGCCTCGCCGGCCGCCGTGCGCTGGGCGCTCGGCAAGCGGCACGTGTTCCTCAGCGAGGGCATGCGACAGGTGACGGCCGACCTTCGACGCTACCTCGATCGCGTGCGATCCCTGCCCCCGGACGACGGTATGACGAGCTCGTTCGCGGCACCAGGTCCTGGAGCGCATGAGACGCGCGCGGCGCCAGGCGGCCGCGGAGCGCATCCAGGCCGCGTGGCGCGCGCGGCGGGCTCGGGAGCGCGGCGGGGGCGCGGCCGCCCGGCCCGCGCCGCCCGCCCGCCGCCGGCCCGCGCCCATCGCCGGCACGCCGCCGCCCGACCCGCCCGACCCGCCCGACAAGTGCGACCCGCAGCTCGTCAAGCGGACCTGCTCGCTGTTCGGGCTCGATCTCGTGAGTGTGACGACCGGGCGCGCTCGAGCCGCGGCCGCCCCCGAGCGCGCACCGACCCCGGCCCGTCCGGCAGGAGCGGCCGCCGCCGCTGCCGCCGTCGCGCGCCTACACCGTGGCGCACGGCGTGAAGCTGGGCTACCCGCAGCAGCGCGCCGTGGCGGCCGAGTGGGCGGACGGCGGCGTGCACCTGCGCGTGGGCGACACGGTGCTGGCGCTGGGCGCCGCGCGCCGCGGGCACGTGGCGGTGCAGGCGGGCGGGCGCACGGTGCCGGTGCCGCACGCCGTGCTGGCGCCGCCGCGCGCGCCCCGCCCCGCGCCGCCGCCGCCGCCCGCGCCCGCCTGACGCCGCCCGCCGGCCCACGCTCTAGATATCGACCTGCAGTATTAACGCAGCTCGCGTCGTCGGTGCGAGCGCCCGCTAGTATACGGTATTCTATGGTGCTACGAACTTCTTTCCTGCGACGATATCGCTAAGTATTTGCGAATCGAAAAAATATGTATTCGGCAGGAACCGTTTTACTTTCAAAGCTCGATACGATCGATCGACTCGGTCCGCCCTTCGTCGGAGTCCTTCGAGGCGGACGTGCGATGATTTGATTCAGTGCAAAAATTTAAAATTGTGCCAAAATATAAACTATAGTTCGGCTCGCTTATTTCGATCTATTGAAAGCTAACGAGCGGCGAACTGCGTCTGAAGTCGTCGACGCGCTCCGAATGAAGACTTGATGTACATATTAGAATTAAGTATTTATGAGGTGCGAAGCGGTCGTGCTGCAGGCGGTGCTCGGTGCATCGGGAGCTAGCTTTGTGACACTAGGACTAAATAATCGACGTATAAAAGAACAAGTTTCGAACGAACGACACGACTCGCGGGCGTCGCGCCCTCACCGCCCCACATGAATGACTTTTAACGTAAAAATTAGATGAATACAAAGAATTACCGTATCGATTAATGTATAGCTTGACAATAAAACAGGCAACCGACGCTCGATGTGATTACAGGCTATGGCATTCTCCTTAAGCAGCATGAGACTAAATCTTTGAGCTCCGGAGAGACAGATGTCGGGCCATACTGACAGTCCTCTCTGTAGTCGACGATGATATTAAAATACAACATTGTGCGAACGATCGAAGTAGCAGTATTCCTTTCACAAACATGTATGTTTCATACGTAAAACGTCGATGTAGTGTTGTTCGCGGTTTGAAGGATAATTTTTGCGATTGCCAAGATTCTTTTAATTAATTTTTGCGATTGTCAAGCTTTCTTTTCGTACCATGAAGTGTATTTGAAAAGGACAACGTTATATGAACTATAGATAACAATATCTCTTTCACTCAAATGTTTTAGGACGCATTCCGAACGCTCATTCGGCAAGGACTTAAAGTGTGCGTGTTTAAGACGTCATTTTATGAAAAAATCAAAACAATTTGGTTTACGTCTTCAATTGAGTCACAATAAGAGTTCACGGTAGGCCTGCTGGTCAGTGTTAGTAGTTTTCGTAAAAAGTGTCCGTAATTCGTATCCCAGCACTCGAAACAATAACTTCAAGTGATACAGTGTGTGTGTATGTACGGACTACGAGAGCAATTTCTGTATTAATATTATGAGCTCGGTGTAATATACGAATCGCCATCTAGTTTCCACGATAACAAATTCAATAAATAATTTTCGTAACGCTTTGTTAATTCGATCAACATTGATATTAAATTTCATTTTACCTATTTTGCCATTTGTCATTTCCATATTTAACCTTACGGTCATTGAAATCCAATATGGTATCGTGTAAGTCGACTTCACGGCGTAGTCGTGTCTAGTAGGGTGACGTGATGTATCGCTCGGTACTCTCACAGGTTTATTAAAATTCAAATAATAAATGCAAAAATAAATGTACATATATGTTTGGTGTATCGATTTCTCTACAAACCGTGGTCGATTGATTGCATTCGTGGTCTGAAAAACACTCGTGATCGTGGGGAGGTCGCCTCCCCCCCGATTCTGGGAGCTGGATGTATCAGGATTATTTTGTATTTAATATGTTATGTAAGGTAGAAATAAAACATATACTTCAAAATAGATTTTTTATTTTTCTATTTATCAATACACAAATTAATTTGGAATGTGAAGCCGCGGCGCGCGGCCGCAGCGCTGCGGAGGTCTCCCGGCGGAGATATAGAATCAATTTTATGTATTGATCACATTTTGTTATGAAATAACAACTGCAACTCATGACTAACGGTAAATTTACTATGTATAACGCAACTATATGAAACATATCGATGTATATCATATCGGTGGTACCATAGAACGCGCCGCTGTAGTAGTTCATTTGGCCTAGCGTCCGCAACGCTGCCGGTCGGCTGCCGACCCGGTTCCGGGCCGGTGCCGCGCCGCCGTCGTGCCGATCTCACGCGAAGGAAGACAGACATTCGAGCGTTTTCTCCGCGAGCGGCACTCGCCAATACACCGTAACAGTAAAAAGGCATAAAACGTCTAAATTTATTAAAAAATCTTAATAAGGATTCGTAGTAAATTCATCGAAGGCTTAAATATACATACATTTCTACAAACAGTAACACTAATATCTCTCGAACGTAGCACAACAGTTGAATATAAATTTCTCTCAACGGTATAGAATAGTAAGAACACTTTACGTCGCATCACGTGACCGCGCGCCTCGCGGTACTCCCTCGACCTATTTATATTTACATTTTACAATTTATTTGCATTAACACTGCCGACCACCAACCCTCTGCCACCAACTCTCCCGTTAACACTCTCTCTCTCGCTAACACCAAGCCACGCCCTGGAGCATTCGAGAGCGTGCGCTCAGTACTTCGAACACGTAAATCACTCGTTCTATGAATATTGCACTTTTTTAGGACATACGTGCTGCAATCTGAAGATAAAAATACATTACAGACGCATTCTCAGTGCTGTCACTCGATCGCAGCACGGGGTAAGGTACTGGATGCTGTTATCGAACGAGATGTCTTACACGTTTCCCTCACACTTACCGTTGGGATGCTGCAGTGAACGCCTATACCATCTGTTAGGTCTGTCGAGTGAACATCTTAAGTAGTATATCCCGACTCGATCTGTATCGTATTTATTGAGTCGGTGGCGGGGCCGAGCGGCGCGCGGACTCCTCGTTAGTCTCTTACAGAGGTAGCGGAGAAGTTACAAACATACGAATTACAGCTACAAATATTTGGCCACTATTATATAACTTACATTATAAATTTTATTTCTTCAACGCTAACGCGACACGCACGAATATTGCAATTAATATTGTAACAATACATCATACTAACATCAGCCGACAGCCTGGCTTCGGAGTGTGACGATCTCGGCTCGAACGGATCGTTGGCTGCCTATAAGCTTGCGATTGATGAAAACTTTTGTTACACACGGTACAATTAACGTTATTAAACGAGTAATTAAAAAATGTCCACGACGTCACGAGCGCCCTCCACAACCAAAATAACATTACACACGCATTGTGCCATCGAACGACGTCGTTGTGCTAAGCATTACTCAAAATTCAGCTCTGATATTAACAATATTAATCTTCACTAATGATAACAATATAATATATAAGACAATAGAACTAGGAGCGAACGGTAAACGCGTATAAAACAGGTAAATTGTAATAATATTGTCAACGTCCACATAAAGTTTAAATTACGACCGTGAACTGGTGACTCGCGACAAGAGACGTCCGAAATATTAGATGGGAGTCTACATCGACGATGACGAAACGAACTATGTATCAAGAGTGTTATCACTAAAAGTAATATACATATATCAAGTATCGCCAGGTCGAGCCGGGCATTCCACCGAGCTCTCTACAGTATATGAAGACGGGGAGCTGAACACACGAGGTCTATATAAATATTTATAATAACTATTGCTGAAGCATTATCACACATCATACATAATACATATATTTCATCCAAATACACACGAAGATCGTGGGACGCGAGGGGAGATCGCGACCGGGACGGACGACACTCGATGACGAAATTCACTAGCTGGCGGTCATGCACCGCATCATATCACAACTATGTAATCATTTATTTTTTAAACAATAAAATACAGACCATTATCCAGCGGCTGATGCCGCAACACTATCGTCAAACAAACCGGACAATCGAGCAGTCCGAACAGAAACGATAGCTTCGTACTTCACTTATATTTTATATAAGAATTTACAACAGAACGGATGTCGCTTTTATCCCAACTGTTCACTTTCTGCACATTGGGTAGAGAACAGAACGGTTATAGTTATGTTATTTTTGAAAAATCAAACCAGGCGCTCCAGTATCGCAACCGGCAACGCTCGTGTCGTGCTCGTCGCGTGCCAGTACACTACAAGTATCGTGCGAAGACAGGGTCTCGACACGCGGCCCTCGAAGGGGCCGTGGTGATGAGACACGAGAAAACTTTATCACTATTCGAATTACATCACTTCATTACTATGGAGTCCGCGGACTAATAGAAAGCAATCGAATATATATGCACAGATCATTTATTCCAGGAATGGACGACGATATTATTTGTAACTGTAAATGCCGCGGATAAGTTGAAAAACGATTTAACATACAGATCGCTGTCGGCTGCGGTAGAGTTTATGATATCCGCAGACTGTTCCCATACATATGCATAACCGTTTCAGAAAAATATAATTCGTTTTGGAAACAAATTAGTCGGTGCTACCCGCACGACGCACCGCGGACGATGCATCCTGCTTGTGATAAATTATGTTCGTTAATGAAAAACATTAAATTTAAGAATGTTAAAAAATAAAGAAACGGCAGATTTTAATTGCGTAATTCCCTATCGACACAAAACGACCGCGGAATAAAACGAGCATCAGTTAGTTAAGAACGAAAGAGGTAGAGCCAGTTAGTTAAGTTAGGAACGCACATTTAGAACAGTTATTTTCACAGATATTATCGTCGCCCATTCGCACCAGCCTCCTTTAAAAGTCATGCACTTAAAGCGTTCACAGTGGGAGTTTCACTTGACTATGTTGAGCGGGGCGGGGAGAGGAGCGCGGCGCCCAGCCCGCAGCACAGCGCCGCCAGCGCCGGCCGCCGCGCCGCCCGCTAGTCGCGCGCTATGGGCGTGCTGCACGCGCCCGACTGCGGCCGCCGCGCCGGCGAGCCCGCGCCCGCGCCCGCCTCCGCCTCCGCCTCCGCGTCCGCGCCCTCGCCCGCGGCGCCGGCGGGCGGGCCGCACAGCGCCGCGAACACGCCGCTCGCCGACACCTCGCGCACGCACCGCTTCTGCTCGGCTGCAACGTTCGCAGACAGGACGCGAGGCTTTAGGATACCACTTTTTTATTCGAATAGTTATTTCACTCCAAGTAGGGTCAGCACGACATGTTACAAACATGTCACATGATTTGGTTACGTATTTTACGTCCGGCCGCCTGCGTGACGTCATCTTACTTTAGTCGTATTTTGCGACCCCTCGATAAGAAAGAGGGTGGTCTGTTCTACTCGACCGGATACCACACGCGGCGGGTCAACATACCTTAGTCTTAGTAATTAGTCTAGTAGTACTTTGAAGATAGCATATTAAAAAACTACTTGGGCTATGTTTATTGCGAGTAGCTCTAGCAGAGTTAAGCGGTAGCCGGAGCGACATCTGTTCGTTTCCAGCAGCTCCGTTTGGACATCGTTAAAGATATTGTATATTAATAGATTAAACTTTAAAATTTAAAGATCATCAGGGTCCGAACTGAGGTTAAAAAACAAAAATTCTCCACAAGAAAGTAAATGTAATCGAGACGATAACACAACTCTCATAAATATGGTTTTCAGTAGTTGTGAACGAAACCCTAAGCGCAACAGTACTATTTATGTCTTTAATAAGTCCTCCATTCAGTTCCCTGTTAGACCAAACGACAACCTCCTGTGAATGTTTGATGTGTGTTCCAAAACGAAATCTCTTCTAGATTATCTGTATGTCCGTTTACAACGACTGTACCAAAAAAAATCTTCTTACGAGAACGGAAAACAGCTTAATGTACACACAGTCGAGAGTATCTTCAAAACCTAAAGTAGACGAACGAAGTCACGGGTACTGCTAGTACTCGTTTCTTTAGTAATAAGTGAGGCCCCGGACGCGCCGGCAGCCCCCCCCCCCCCTACAAGCAGCAGCTCGAGGCAGACTCACCGATGAGGTTGTGCACGTTGTCCATGACCACCTCCGTGTGGTAGGTGGCGTCCACCGCGCGCTGCAGGAACGCCGTCCACGTGCTCAGCTCCGCCTCCTGGAAGGTTGTACGCGTTGGTCATACGGTGACACATACTTCGGCAGAACGGTGTTTGGACGATTAACCAGTTCCAAAATATAATGATTTATACTGCGATATCTATAGATAAAATTTAACATAATTCTAAAAATATTTATTTTATTAACGGTGTAATTACTCTTAATGTAGTAGTAAAATTTAGTACAATTGAATAGAAAAAATATTTTACAATTAGGTAGATAACATACAAAAACAATATAGTGTATCTAATAAAAATGGCATTTTAATGGCGATTTAAAATGAAGGCGATGGTGGTGGGCGGGGCGCGCAGTTCAATGGACCGTCAGACGTTGAGGTCCCAAGCCGCCGCCTTGGGACTCCAACGCTGACGATGGTGACCCCACTGGGAAGATCGTTGACCTCAGGTCAGAGTTTAATTCGACATTTGGAAACCTATATTCGTTCGACTAAATAATTAAGACCCGGCCGGGCACCGACGTACCGATAGACAGCCGCCGGACTCTCCATAGGCGTCCCATAGGAATGTAGAGTCGATCTTTATATTTAAAGAAATCATTCTGGTATTTTTTTGTGGACAAAGAAATACACTGTCATCCGTCCATCAACTGAATACACATATAATTTTAAATAGATACTTAAATACTCCCACTACGACTACTACTACTACTACTACTAATAATAAATTCGTATTACAATTTAAATTCGCGCGATTCCCTGCAAGAGAAGTTAAAGGAAACAAGTCTTCTAAGATTGGCTTCACAGTATATTTTTAGCAATTTAATTTTTGTACATAACAATATATATAATTATAAAACGATTGGCGACGTATATAATAGATATAAGTTTGCGTTTCGTGCTTTGCGCCTTGCTAAAGTTCATAAGTCGTTTGTGGGTTTAGGTATAAGATTCTATAATAAAATTCCGCAATCTACTCTAACTTTACCATTGCAATAGTTTAAAAACATTGTTACAAAAAAAAGGCTAATACAGAAAGCCTATATATACTATACTATTGAGGATACTTAGACGATAAGAATGCGTGGATATAGTTACTCTTCGACCCCGTACAAGACATCAGTAACTATATGTAACAGTATAAGTGATAAGAATTATTCTTTGAAAAGAGCAACCGCCGAGTTTCGTGCTGGTTCTTCTCGGTAGGAACAGCTTTCCGAACCAGCAGTAGATGTTGACGATTCAAAAGCACTTGTACAAGTTTACTAGAATAAACAATATTTTGAATGTGAATTTGAATAATAACGTCCAGATTACAAGAATCAATAAATTGTTTTTTAAACTGTCGGCCCTCGGAGGTAATCAAACCTGAGACCTCCGGAACTGAAGACAGGCTCACTGACCCTCTTGCCAATTGCTTTAAAGTTTTCCGTTTCCGTGCAGTGGGTATTTTCCCATCATTATCACACGAGGAAATGACATGCTGCATGCTGCTGTCGGAAGTAGGTACCGGAAATAATATGTTTAATTGAAATGTAGTTAAACGCTCAGCGCAATCGACCTCCGTCGCTCTTCCCATACACCCTGAGTGGCACTAGTACTCACCATCCTAGTACTCACCGCCGTCGCCTGCCAAGAGGATGGCGAAGATGGTAGGCGCCCGCTTTTATTTTCAAACAGACAATCTAGTCATTTTCGTATTGAGGAAGCCTAGCTCAGATTTCGCTTAATAAATAGCGAATGATGCAGTCTAAGTTGAGTGCCCTTGGCAATGATTAAAAAAGGATGTTTTCGTTTTTTAAGATTTCCAATTTGTCTAGAAAAATGTATACATTGGCCATACGTGAGAAATGATGATCCGGATGACGTCCGGTTGTTACATGGTGAGTGACCAGGTCAAATAGAGCTGTGGCAAACAAAGCGACGCGGCTACAGGTGTTCGATCAAGACTAGCGAGCTCAATATGGACCGGTTCATCCTAACGTGTCGATCCACTGCGGATTCATTCCCGAGATAACTGCGGTACTCCGTATAAGAACGGACCAGAGCAAGTCCTATTTCTGTATGAGGTTGCGATCAGTTCTGGTGCGAAATACTGCGTCAGTCTACTAAGGCTGCTGGTTTCCTAGCGGTATTTTACATCATCAGTATTCGATCATTGCCGTCAATGTCAGCCAGGTCACGCCGAGCCGAGATCGTAGCTATTAGCATCGTTTTTTCGGATTGGTCTGCAAATTTATTTAACTCGATAAAAACCGCTATATTTCCTTCATTGCTAATAATGGTTTTGTTCAATTAATTTTATTAGCGTAGCTGTTCATTACCACAAGTATTTGTCCGTGCTAAATTCAAATTATAAAGCTCATTTTCATGTGGTTTTCTTTAAAAGATTCATAAGAAAAGTTTAGGTATACAATTTGCAAACTGATAATTTTTTAAAACGTTGGAAAATGTCAAATCAGCTTTCATCGAAAGCACAAAGCGCACAAAGTTATTTCTCTTTAATAAGTCAACAGAAAAGTCCGCGATGGTATACATGTAGCTTTTAGGGATAGATTTACATAATCAAGTTTTATGAAAATCAAGTACATCTTGCAGTAATTGTAATGCTACTGAGACGGATGCAATATTAGTCCATCTCAACTTAAATACCTAACTCACTCTAACCGTTGAAAGCTCGACACCAGATAACTTAAAATCTGAGGAGTTATCGCTAGACAAAAACAAACAGCGACTAGCTAGTTCGATGAAAGTCAGTTTCAGGGAACATTTGAGGCCAGCGGCAGTGTCCCAGCGAAGCCGCACAACGGGGCCGCACCCGGCGCGGGCTTACGGCGGTGTCACATTACGGAGCGACACCGGACAGACTTCAATTAAATATATTCAATGGAAAAAACATTACAAATACGCAAGACGGAATTTGGTACAATTAAGGCTTTCTATCAACCGGGTTAAAATAAAGGGTATGGAAATTCCAGTTTCCCTAGTTTATTAAAGACTACAGAAGGAGACGAACATAGTCGCGGGTCTAGCTTGCTTTTAACTAATAATTAAATTCGTTTTTTCATCAACTTACAGTTTTTTTTAACTTTATTAATACCGTCATTTGGTTATTCAGGGCTGAGTAATAAAAGTAAAAATTTTATAAATAATTATACTGTATTGGTTTCGCATGTGTTTGTATTTATATATTATTATGGCAAACAATTGTTACAGTAAGAAAATTTCAACTGCGAGCTTTCATTCAATAAAAATAATGTAAAACCGCGGTCACTACTTTCAACTCGAAACACGTGGCGTTTAATAAATACTGAACTCAATTAATTTATAATCTTTTTAAAAAATCTATGAAAACTCAACTCGTTGTAATTCTCAATAAATTGCTGTCAACTTCTATAATTATAACATGTAAAATGTCAAAAGGGTCTTATATTGATTATAATGATAGGTAGTACAGACACGCCCAGTAACGTGCAAAAAATATTTAACCCTTAAGTATCGATTTTCATACAAGGCTCCCGATATAGAAAGTTAATATGGAGGGGAAGCAGTATAAGAATCAAAAGAAAATATATGTAATGCTAAATGTAGAGTGTAATCGCAAAGCTTTGCGATTTTACAAAAAAGTCCGCTATAGCATGTGTCTATTTCTTATGGTTAACCCACAATAACTATTTTTATTGCGATTTCGACATGGAGTCTATCTCCTGACGATGCTTCGGTTGCGGGGCGAAGCGATTGTTGAGATTATGGCAGTGCTTGAGAATTGTTGTGTTATTGGTGACGAATAGAGCAAGTTTTTTAATGAATTCTGCTTGTATCAGGTATGAGAACGGATAGTACACTATATTTAGCATTACAATTTTTATTTTATGGCGGACTAAAGCAAGATAATATTTTCAAATAATGCTATGTTTACTCTGTCCCAGTTAAAGAAGAGGGATAGATGTGTATCTTTTACTATTAATAGGTACGAACATTAGACACGTTTGAAAATAGTGTTATCATTTTTAATGGAATATTTAACTTCGCACACTTAATCATGACGTTACGGTCAGCGAACTCATATCATGCCAATGTTTAGCACGCAAACGAAACATTTGAAAGCGAAAGAATTCGTGGTAATCAAATTATTTTAATGTATCCAAAATCTGGAGCTGCCCACGTTCGGTCACAGTGGGCGGCTTCATTTCGATTTGTCTAATTGGTGTCAATGAGGTACACAGCTGTCGTGTCACCTCTCGCTGGATGATGAAACACTCTGCACGTTGCGACGCTCTTAGGACAGGACTCCAAGATGTACTGGTTTTGGTGGTATATCCAATTCGTTCCAAAGAGAGATCTCTATCGGTGGCGATAGTAAATTCTATGCATAGTTTAAAAATGTATATTTTGATATAGTTGAACCCGATTAAAATTATATTAATTATATATATAAGAGGAAAAAAACAATATAGTACATAATTGGTTTTTAAAACTACAGGTGACGCGAAAGACGTAGCGGGCTCACCTAGTTTTAAATACAAAAGTAATGGTAATGAAAGAGGTAAGTAATTAACTCATTACTCGAGCATTAAAATGTATCGATATAGGATTTTAATTTTTATTTATCCCTTGAAAGTATTCATAATAAGTGAATAAATTAGTGAGAAGTGGTTACTTTAGGTGTTTATTATCCAGTACGCGTGGCGGGGGAGAGGACAGGAATTTTATAGTTATAGTTCAGTAACATTCTATACAATTCTAAAATTTGCAAATAACACAATAGTAATGTCTCTGTTTTGCCAAGTCCCATGTGTACATCGACGCAGCGGTGGCCAACTCGAAATAGAGACAGTGTATTGAACTTGACAGCGGCACTTCCTGACAACTCCCGCGACACGCGACCACCGAGAATACTTACATACGAATATGTTAGTTAACTTTAAATCGAAAACTTATTAATAACTATATAGTTGTGCATGTCTTGTCCGACAAAGGCAGCCGACGCAAAAAAGTAACCGTTACATTTTTAACATGAGATCGAATTGAAATATCTACATTTTTTGGATTTTTTTTTATTCCTGTTTCGCGCAGACATAATGAAGGCAGTATGACGTTAGAACAGACATGATTTTCGTGGTGATATTTAAAATAATAGATTCGGGCACGGCTGTAACAGTCCCGGCGCGTGCGGCCGCGTGCCCGTGCGTGTATATAAATAGCCGTGACGGTCAGGGCCGCGCCGCACTTGGGTCGCGGCTGATGTCATCGCGCCAGGCCTCCCCACCGGTGGGCCGATTGATGCCGACGACCATCGAACATCACGCTGCCCACAATTATATCAAAATATACTTCATTCAAAACAATATTACCGCTTTTGAACCGTCACATCGTGAATTTTTTACAAATTCGGAATATGTGTTCGACCGAGATTTACGAAGAGAATCAATAACTGATTTTTATAAAAATGTTTTTGGTTTAATTCTGTGAAATTTTGTCGTAACCAGTCTATCGTTAATATAGGCTCAGATGTACCGACGCATGTGTGACATGCCTAAAATTGATTTCGAAAAAAAAGCCGTATAACTGTATAGAGCTACAAGCACGTAAAAAATAAACCTATGATAAAGGAAGGTGAGCTGTGCCACCTGTCTAGCCGAAAGTTTTATCGTAAACAATAAGAAAAATTAATCCTACTTTCTCACCCTAATAGATGGTTAACTAAGGTACAGAGGAAGCGAGAGCATAGTTCGCTTCGTGTGCGAGAGTAGGTTAAGGAGATCCATAAAGTACCGGAATCCACGCAGCGCTCGAACGAAGTACATTATCTCGGCGGACAGTCGACCTTTAGCTTTCTAAAGCAATACCGGCTACGAATCAAACCTCGGCAGAGGTCAGGGTGTCAGCGCGCGGTTCACCGGTATAGCGACCCAATTAGACCGTGGAGACGGCCAATTTAGACAGTGACATGTCTGTAACACATAGTAGCGGATAACACGAAAATTGTTATGCAGGCAGATACATGATCTTAAACACTTTAATATATATATATATATTACAATAATACCAAAAATGCAAAAACTCGTAGGTGTTGGCGTCGCGACTCCGCACTGGAAAACGAAGCGATACCAAATGTCCCACTAGGTGGATGCCGATTTCGTTTAGATAGCTGCTGGGGGCGGATGGCGCAGGATCGCGGGGCGTGGAATACCCCTGAAGGCACCTAAGTCCACTACTGGATATCTCTTGGTTAAAAGAGAAGAGGAAGAGGTAGAAGGAAAGGAAAGGTCGATTCTTCACGACGAAGTTCTCTAACGCTAATGGGCCGTTGAATCTATAAGCAACTTATATTATATGCAAATACGTTGCCAATAGAGCGGAACCTTCCGCGAAACAATGGCGGTACGACATAAAACTCTCGTAGCAACGATCGCGAGCTGCTAACTAAATAGAACAGAACCGTCGACCTTCACCTAAATTAAATATATTTACGCATGAGATAATATACTTATTATCTAATCACCGTCAGACGTGCGTTAGCTTACGCTACTGGGCTCCCTGCGCCGCGCCCGACTGACTCGTCCGTATCTCAGTTTGACGACCTCTGCATGCCGAAAACAACGCGACGGGATTCTTGGAGATTCATCTCAATTCTAACAATTATTCTTGGGAAAAACACATTTTTCCTTCCGATCCTATTATTAAAAAACATATTCTTTAAAATGGCATTCGCCCGATTTGGGTGGTATTTGATGATTTAGACGGAATTTTGAAATATGAAAGATCCATGTTTGGTATATTGAGAATTAGTAAACGAAAGAATTGACGAGAGCAATGACCAGAAAAGAAACAACAAGAGTAATAGATACGTAATGAGACATTTCGGAGAAAGAGTTTCTAGGTCGCGCTGATCAACGAGACGACATCCGAGCGAAAGCCGCGCGCCCACGCAGCAGCCGGCTCCGGCACGGGCGCGGGGCTCACAGGACGAGCGCTTATCGATCTGGTTCATATTATAGTTTTTATTTTGTACACCTTCACATATATGTGTTACAAATTCAAATTCAAAATATCGTTTTATAATTCTTTATATTTTTATGTACAATTTTTTTTATTACAATTAGTTCTACAATAATTGTAATGGGTAACTTCTATCCGAAAGCAATATTATGTATTTTTTTACCGGCAAATATAAATACAGTTTAAATTTTAAAAACCAGTAGAAAAATCTCTTTACTACTGGTCTTTATATCTCATAAATGAACACACTAGAGGCATCATACGTCAGGCAAACACGATAATTATATCTTTTCTTTATATGTGTGACAGAGAAAAAACATTAGTAACAACAGCGCACATTAGTTAACATATATGTGATATTCACTCTTTTCACAATTCCATATATTGCCATATAAGGGCCCTGTAAGAGAATCTATTCTTAAGGAACAAACTCTACTTATTTCGTGGCCACACGCGGGAGAAATCAGGTCACAGTAGGAGCAAGGTTAAGGACCCCCGCGCCCTCACAGTCCTGCCGCCTGCTCCTCTCACACCGTGCATCTAAATATCTCGACACAAAGCTCTACGTGTATCGCAGGACGTTGTGAACGATTAGTCTTTCATCTAATATAAATAAAATATTGTCTAAGAAGTATTAATAATAATAATGGATGTTTATTTTTAAAATTGCATTGAAATTTATAGAGTAAAATAACGGATAATATTTTGTTGTATTGTTAGTGTATTGACGATTGATTTTAAACATATTCTAACAACTTTTTATTTATTATTATCCAATTGTTACAAATTAGTAAAATAAATGCATTTTACGAATCTTACAAATAGACAAATATATGGGGCACGTACACACACGGTAGGTCGTCCGTCCAAAGTAAGTAATTTAATACTTGCGTCTGTCATGAAATACATACACACAGACTCGAAGGCCTAACAATCTTTTTACAGAATATTGGCACTCGGCGGGAATCAAACCCGCGACCCGCGGAGCTCACTACAGAGAGCCAACTGCGACAACGGGCCAGTCTTCATATCCGCATATCAACTAGTAACTGACGATTTAACTAATAGAGAAAAAAAACAAATCTGTGAAACTCTAAAAGTAGAGTGTACTGTCCGCTTTCATACCTTAAACGTGAAGGATTCGTTAAACAGGTGCACTACAGACTTTCTCAAATCACAGATTATAATACCACATTATTTACATTATTTTTGCATTATGAAACTCCTTAAAAGTAACACCTAATACTATAAATGGTTAAACTCATGTTGTGCGCTACCTCGATTGCTTAGTAGCTAGATTTCATTGGGTATGTAAGCGGTTAGTTAGATATCAACAAAGGCAAGGCAAAAGGCAGTAATTATCATATATCAAGCTAATATGAGAGTTTTCATTTACAGATGAGTTTAAATAATCGTAACGTCAATCAACTGGCTTCAAGGAAGTAGTTAACACCGACAATTGGTCCAAGTCTTATTTCGCGCGCTGATCGCGGCCAGTCCATCCCGGCCGCGCTAAATGTCCAAGTGGTCCTCTTTAGTGTTAATGGGCATCATTCATCCTAATTTGCAACTCGTCGAGGAGTTGCCGACCCGCTCGTTGACCCCTGCGCGCGGACTCAGCTCTTTGATCCTAAAATAGTGCTTACTTCAGACCGTCCGCATGATGGCATCTGCCGAATTGATAATAGGACGGAGGACATATTTTTATATTATTGCGGTGTAAGGAGTCTAGCTCGTTTGTCTCATATTACCATATATGGCATCTGATCCTGACCTGAGGTAGCGAGCAGTTAGAGGAGTTCATCGTTCGAGTGTTGTTCGCAACGATGTAACCGTGTCGACGTATCGAGTTACGCGCGTGTGTCGTAGAATGAGGTGAGTGCGACATCGCATAGCATCGCTCAGCGGAAACCGGTGTGTGTAAACTGTTCTATTGAATAATTGTAGCTTTAAATTAAGCTAGCAAAAACATCGTTTCGTACACTTGGATTGTATCGTTTAATATTGCTTCTACTTTCAGGGTTTTCTTTAACAGGAAAATTATATTTGTATTGTTGCGTAACTGGTCGTTGTATGGAGAATTTTTGGAAGTGTATGAGTATTAGTGGATATGTCGGATAAGGCGCGTCGTGCGTGTGAACGTACCCCAGTGTTGCGCAAAGGCATGCTGCTCCAATACAGGTCCGCATAAAACGCTAATATCAATTAAACACAAGTATGTTCCTGCCGGAGCTACGAGCTTGGGAGTGTATGGTAAAAGTCACGCTCTATCAGCAGAGTGGTTTAAATTGGAACAGTAGCCTTTATCGTATCTACTAAAACTGATCAACAAGAGTAGAACGACACAGCGATCAAAACAATCGATACGATAACGGGCGCCAAAATATATGCGATATTAGCAGATTGCGAGTTCGGAGTGGTCCGATACGGCATGACGACCCACTTCCCTTTATCAGCGCGGGTCGCCGGCGGCCGCTCGCGCAATGCGACCGCGAGAAGCGACAAAAAAGCACTTTCTTTAACAATTACAAAATAGCTGAGTGCGGCAACGGTGCTTTTACAGTGCCGTAATATGCTAATAATCGAATTACTTTATGTAATTCGAGAAAACGGTGTGCGCGACCGAGTAGTCGACTCACTGGCGCGTGCAAATGTGAGATATTAAAAATAAAAGCCTCGAATATAAGAGCATATTTACTAAAAAAGGGCTAACAAAAAATTGTAGGATCACTACCGCGAAGAGTTTGCTAGCACACAAGACAGCACACGAGTTCGGAACACGGTCCTCTCGTTGTGTCAGCACTTGACCTGTGCCAACACGGGCCTGCCATTAAAGCTGTAATATGGTTTGTTTATGTTTGTTTTATTTCTTTATTGTACAACATAAACACACAAGACACAGAAATATAAAAATAAAATAAAAAGATAAATGTACAAAGGCGGACTTATCCCAATAAGGGATTTCTTCCAGCCAACCTTTGAGCTCTGAAAGGACAAAATAACGATATAATAGGCGGGGAATGCCGCGGAAAGACAACAAAAAAAATAGTACTTAAGACTATAATAGTATAAAATAATTTAATTGATTTATAGAAGCAGGCGTTACTTTGCGGAATTCCATATTACAAGCAATATAACAGAACTAACTACTTTGCTATAATCCGCACGGGTTAAGTGAATGCATGCAAAGCCAATGTGTATGAAGCAGGCAAAATCTACGCACCTTATACATGCAGGACGAGCCACCACATTTACGATTTTTGTCGTGGAGCCTATCATCCTGATGATGCTTCGGTTTCGGGGCGAAACGATCGTCGAGATTGTCGTGGTGGGTGAGTGTGCTGCTTTTGTTTGCGTTGTTGCTGGTTAATTGCGCCTTGGGGTGCATGTGGTGGCTTGTCCTGTATGTATAAGGTGCGTAGATTTTGCCTGCTTCATACACATTGGCTTTGCATGCATTCGCTTAACTCGTGCGGATTATAGCAAAGTAGTTAGTTCTGTTATATTGCTAGTATAAAATACTTAAAAATAGTACTCGAAAAATTAAAATTATCAACGACAATTATCTAGTAAATACTAAGTACTAAATAATAATATCTAGTAAGTACTTAGTTACAGTTGTCTTAAAAGAGTTGAGTGAAGGTGATTTCCTAACAGAAATGGGCAGAGCATTAAATATGGTATGGTATGGTATATGGTAGCGAAGTCAGTGGTCCTTCCACGCAGATCTCTCAATACCAATGTCATTAGGTCGTCACGGACGACTGCCTTATTAGTACTTTGAAATAACTACAACGGCTAATTACTTTAACCACGCCTAACTAACCTTACTCTCTATTACTATAATAAAAAAGGAATATACATAACCTAAAAAAACCTCAAACAGGTACCTAGTCTACAAACAGTTCTGCTGTACTAAGCGACATAACAATAAGTAGTTCAGTTAAGCGGCTGGCCCTATACCGAGTGGCGTCCACGGCGGTCGGAAACCAGCTTTCTAGGTGCATTACTTGAAGCTTCCGGCGCGGGCCCTCGGCGACGCTTTCGCCCGGCCGGCCGCGCCGCTCGGGACAGCTCGTAAAGCGTTTTTACTGCTAGCTTTCCATAACAACGAAGTAGGTGTGTGAAGTTTTAATCTATAAATGGTCCTATACTATAACTTATATGTATAAATTGTGAATGTTCTTTTAAATATTTTCATTCTATTTGATGTGTATAAACATAGTACGTATACATTTAGTGAAAAAATACTACCATTAATTTCGTATCATGGATCTTCGCAAAGTAACGCCTAGAAGTAAAATATGTGTAAAGCTTAAAACCGCAATAAGTTGTCGCAAAAAATAAATTAGTATTTTATCAAAATAGGTATATACCCTTCTACGTGCTTGACTAATTCCGTCAAGCTCGATCTCCTCCAGTGAGAGACTGGAAGAGCGCTCCCACGCGATAAAAAAAGCGGCGATTGCTAATGTATTTAAATATAGGTCACGCCGCGCCATACAATAAGCTGGACACGGTTATTAGAAAGCGAGCACGCTCGTATGCAAACCCCATACGCGAGATGTATGACGCCTTCATATTTTGATTCAGCACGGTACTTTTACCGGCGGCGGACCGTGGCCGGCTGTCAGTCGCTGCCGTTTATCTCACACGCAACAATAATCCGACATCCGGCGATATCTCTTCCGGACCGCGGTGGATATTTGAAAGTGATTGTAAAACGAGTTACTAAATTTTACTTTAATAATCCTTTAAAATACGCTCGCTACGCCGCGCGATATGTTGGACATGTACAAAACCTCGGAAAAGCATCAGCTCACCACTGGGATCACATAAATAAACGGTATCGTCACATGAAATCACTGAGTGGTTGATTGTAGAATCGTGTTGTTAACATGGAGATAAAAATATATTTTAAGCGACCGTCGCCTGAAAAATTGTTCGTCTGACTGAGCCCTAAGGAACCCATACTAATATTATTAATGGTAAGTTTAACGCCTGTCTGTCTGTCTTTCTCTTACACTTTCTCTTTTCCTTTGGGCCAATATTGACGTAAAGTTTAATTCCAACTTTTATACAGGAGTAACATATGTATATGATATAAAAAAGCCATATTTTCTTTCGGAAATAGATTACTTCATTAGACAGTACACAATACAGGGTATTTAAAACACGTAAGTTGACGCGAACGGAGTACGCAGGTACGGCTTGTACATATGTAAAATAATTAGCTTTTAAACGCATCTTCATTGGCGTGGACTGTAGTCTTAATATTTGAGCAAATAATTGAGTTATATCAATTATGGTTAAAGCGGATTAACCTTAAAAGCTAGACATATGCTGTCGCGGACTTTATTTAAAACTCTTAGAGGGGAAGAATTTTATAATACGTGATTTTTGAATAACTTTCACCGTTTAGTTAACGCACGTAAGGAAAGCATTAAATTTTGCCGTTTTCGCAATGTTTTTTATTGCTGCTCCTCTCCTATTCATCTTAGATTGATGTTATGTCTATTCTATGCCTTTCTCGATAAATTAACTATCTTACTCTTAAAGATTTATTCAAATCGTTCTAGTAGTTCCTGTGATTAGCGCGTTCAAACAAACAAACTCTTAACCTTTTATATATTAGTATATAAGTGCTTCGACATCAGTGTGAGTAAAACCGTACTGACATCTGAACCAGCACACGCGACGCTGAGTCAAAGTAAACGTTTGGTTTAAGTCGCAAATGACCTAGATGAAGAACGACTCACCCCTTAATTACAACGGTCGGTTGAGGCGACGTGATGGAGGCCTACACAACCAGGGCCGAGAGCACAGTGCAGCTGGATGGAGCAGGTGATATAGTAGTACAGAGTCGGCAACACTTACAGAAAAGAATCATTAACAACTCAAAATACCGCCCATATGTTCATAATAATACTTAATGTATTTTTCCTGTTCTTGACGGAAAGACGGGAACTTCTTGATGCCTAATGTCGGCAATAATATAGATTTAGCAGATCAAATTAGCAGTTAAAGGATTTAAAATATTAGTAAGGATTAAGAAAAAAATATCAAATAAAATTACGACATTATATAAAAACAAGTATTAGGATATACATCATATATAAGGATAATATATCAAAGACTTGTACCGGATTAGTGGGACCATTATGAAGAGTTCACGAATTAAAATCCCGGGCAGGTATTTATGAGTTCACTATATTAGGAAACATGAGTTCGATTGATACGAAAGTAATGTTAAGATTATTTTGATTTATTTTCAATATGATGTTATCCTTACTTTTTATTATGAAATTATGTATTAGTTCGATTAATACTTCATCATAGGATTTTCAGTGAGGTACCTGATATAAGAAAAATAACATATTTAGGAAATAGCGCATATCTCCGGACAACTCTTGTCGAAGCTCCAATCCTTTCGACCGAAGCGAAGAGACCTTCGTTCTGTAGCGGGATAATAACAGAGTTACTTTTTAAGTAACTGGAATACATTGTATACCAGTGTAATTTTACCGTACACACCATCACATTGTCATATACACAACCAAAACAATAAACTCGCTAATATTTTGGACTTTGTAATTATAATTTAAAAATCCAAACACGTTATGTTTAGACAGTGACAGTGAATCAGAAAAGCAGCTCGTGTGCGTTTAACATTCACATGCTAAATCGATGGTTCACTTTCACTGCGGACATTAGCATTTCAACCTAAACACTAAGCAATAAACTATATTCAGGTAACGAAGTAACTGATGTTTCCGTTCATCTCACAACTACAAAAACTAGGTATCCAGTGTTTAAATTAATTTAATATTTTTTTAATCTACTTGCATATCAACAAAGTTCTTGTCTATTTATTCGACCGCTATAAATCCGAAAAGTACTGAACGTATTTTCATGCGATTATCTCGAATATAAAGAATGGCTGATACGCTTTCGATTACGCTGGAGAAATATTGGTGCAATTTGGTTCAATAGAAAGAACTATTTACCTTAAACACACGTAAAATCAGTTATAATTTCCTATTAATAATGCTTTTAAACTGAGCTATTGGTCTTTGCCAGGAATTATGCTTAAGTTCCTCTCATTACTCAACTGATATCCGCAAATAGACAGGACATAGATCTCTTAACACGACACGATTTTGTGTCGCTTGGTTCCAGCGGCTTCCCGCGACCTTTGTGATTTTCCCCATCCTAGCATCTTATTACTCCAACTCCCACCGGTTCATGATACTATGTGCCATTGCCAGCTTCGCGATATGCTAATCTCTATCGCTAATTTTGATTCTCCTATGGATTTCCCTCGCCCTGATTTGATCGTGTAGAGAGAGCTCGCTCCATCGCCCGGTGAGTGACTCTGAGCTGAGAGTTCCCACTAAGCAAAAGAAAATATTTCCCTACAGATTTGTCATAATGTAATCTGCTCAACACCTATGAGTATATGAGATAAGGGCTTACTCGCGGGCCGGCGGGCGGCCCTGCGAGGGGTCGGCGACCACTCGACACAATAGACAGCGACACCAGACGCGGGCCGCCGGTTCACCTGCTTGCCACGCAAGTCGGCTGCCGGTACCGGTGGCTGTGCGTGCGTGTGTTGTGTGAGCTATTTTAAATTTACCGATTAACTGTCTAACGACTTAGTTTATATACAGGTAAACCTTAAAATGAATGTGTTATAAGGTACTGTTTATTCCATGAAAATCTATGATGTCAAAAAACAAAACCAATAATTTTCGTCTTCAACTTGCTATAGATAAATATCTGTATGTTATAATATTTCTTTCATCGCGGGTGAAACCACGTTGCATGGCTAGTTTAATAGAGGGTCACGATAGCTATTGTATAGTTCCGAGTCCACAGCGATGTCCAAAAGAAAACATACCCAAACTAATACTGAACGAAGCCAATGGCCTGCCTTAGTAAAACTCAATAACGTTAACAAAGTTGGATAGTTGATTTATTACAATCGTAACCCGTAATTTTGTAAGTCGCAAAAAGTTTCACTCGCTTCTATCGATAATAAGCTCGGAGGAACTTTGGGGTGTCTGATTTATTTAACGAACAGAGCAACCGTTTCTAACATATACCTTACGTTATACCTTTTACCTTTGCATATCGTCAAAAAGAACAAGGAAAACCTAGAAAAATATCCAAAGTCCAAAAAAAAACATAAATCGCGAGCCTCGCTGCAGCACTAACGAAAAAACAAAACAAATCCGAAGCGGCAAGTTTAATGACTACTTTAGTGCGCAGGAATACTTAATTTCGCGAATTCAACTTTTTTCTTTTCACATATTAAAAAAACGTATACAAGTACTTTTGAATCGCATCAACTTTACTGCTGGCTCCGAAACTTGTTCCTTCCGAGAAGATCCAGCAAGAAACTCGGCGGTTGCTCTTTTCAAAATATAGTTCTTATAACTAGTTATATTTCGTCACAGCTATCTCGTGCAAGTACGGAGTGTCGCTATGTACACGCATTTTAATCATTTTATAATCGTCTGTAATATTACGAGAATGAGACCGGTGCGTCCCCGCGACGCGACGCGTCGGCGAGACGTCGCGGCGGGACGCGCGCGGCGAACGGCAGACGCGAGACAGGTCAAAGAACAGCGCGCGACCGCCGCAGTAGGTGCGATTAACTACTAATTTACATACAACTTGCATTCTACTTAGTTTACAAAGCCACTTCTGATATACAAAGTAAATTTTCATAAAATCCAATTCTTGCTTAGCCGGGGTAAACAGACTTGATGGTATTCGTGGTATTTAGAGATAACTACTTCATTTGTGGTCACAGTTTACTCGTTGTGTCTGTAAGTGCAAGAAAATATCGACTGTACTATTTTATATGTGTGCGCGCAGCAATTTCAAAGTTGACTCGACTCATTCGCGCACTTAAAGGTCAACTAATTGCTCGACTGGTATAAGTCAAGCATTTATATGGCGGATAATGCACGCTTTGTATGAGACAACACGTCTATTCAGACACGCGTTCCTATTATTTGTGCACTGGTTGACCAACCAATCCGGTTCCACGGATTACAAGTAACGTTTGCATAAAAATAAAATTAATATTATATAATATTTATAACTAAATTTATGTTGAAAATTCTATAGAATAAAAAGTAAGTTTTTAACTTTTCCCTGGAGTAATAGTAAGCGCTGTGCATTGTAAACGGGAAGTTCCGCATTCCAATCCTAGAAAAAACATATTAGTATATTTCTAAAATTTATCCCTGGTCTTGACTAGATAGATACTTCCGACGTACCCTTCTAACAAAGACGTACCACCAAGCGGTTTAGCATTCAGGTACGATGTCGTGTAATCTCCAAACTATTTCAAGAAACTTAAACTACATCCGGCATCCATCAGGTGAATTCGCAATCGAGAGCTAGCTTGCCAACTTAATTTAATAAAGATCATATCATATATTCATTATGCAACTATTAGAATGATAAATAAAACGTAATGTACAGAAGTCTGTTCATTTATTTTATTAGTAAAAAAAGAAAAAAATTAAACCGCAATAAGTATTTACTATTTTAACGCTATTCACTCACGTCGCTATCTTCAGATTCTGACTCAACATTAATTATAAATTCAAAATTTTTCATATATTCTATCTCAATATCATTCACATTTGGACACGTATTTTCCAACATATTTCTATCAATCATGTCAATTCGTTCCTTAATTAAAGCAATGACTTTAATGATGAAATAATGATAGATATTAAGTTTTGCCCGTTTTTTTTCGCCACATAGTTTTATAAAATTCTCGATATTTTTCTATTAAAGAAAAAAATTTATCTAATTATTATTTAAAATAAAAAATAAAAAATATTTATCCTCTTTTTTTATGTCATGCTAACTGTACTTTTAACTGTACTGTACTGGCAATAATCGATGCGTGCTCCTACGTTCGTGTCTGTCCGGCAACTGAGTAACCAATTAGAATAAAGAGTTTGCGTGTGTTTCGTCTGTACTTAAGTTTTCTGTGTGTGAGTAAAGACATTGGAGGGGCGTGCACTTGTAGAATGAAAGATCTCTACCGCGTAGTTTACAACAATTCCTTATAGGACCTACCGTTCCTCGAAAAGTCGAGTGCCGCGTAGTGTTAGGGACAGGTTGGAGACTTGGATATAACGTCGAACAATACGTCGGAATGCTTTTGCGCTGCGGACTGTCGGCTTACTTTTTCCTATCCCTAGAGAGAATCACTTTAGTATTATGTCAAATAGTAAGCCAAAAATATGTTTCATTTTTCGCATTGGCGCACTTTCCACGTGGTGAGCATATCACATCTCATTATTCACCAGTAAGAAATAAAGGCATTACAAGTACATAACCAGATAGTTAAGAACGATATACAAATAAATTCTTGTTTAACGTTGTCGGATTATATTGAAAAAAAAAACGTATTCAATATTTGAAAATTTATTAAAATAAACTTGGCGTCAAAAGTTCTTAATAAAGCCCGTACGTTTACAAATTACTAGGGAGCATCGTACTATTGAGGTAATGAAAAACTTAGTCTTAACTAAAATATAATGATAATATTATTGCTTACATTATCAACATCTGTAATTGATGATGCATTTAACTAAATACCGCTTCTTACTAATTATTTGTTATTGTGAAGGATTTATTTGCGATTTTATAGATTAACTTATCAATAAATAAATAAAATATATTCCTTCATTGGAAACAGATCACAAAGGTAACTGAATTTAGGTATACATTTAATCTGCTGCCAACATTCGAGTGCGTGTTAAAAAAAAAAGAATTTTTATTATTATTAATGATAAAATTTTATCTACGTGGCTTTAAAAGAAGTTTATATACAGACCTTCGATAACATTATCTGTATAATTCCCATTTTATTAGCAACTTGTCTACGATTTAATTTAGGATTACTGAGGTTTAGATTATTGTTGTCAGTCATCGTGTATTATTTTTTCAGTATTATTATTATGATAACAAACAATTATACACATAGTTTACTTAAATTGTACTGAGCGGAACGAATGGACGAGTATATTAACAGCCGAGCCATCGGCAGTTAATCTAAAATTGTATATAATTCATAGAAGTAGGCGTTACTTAGCGGAATTTCATAGTATAAAAGTTATGATATATTAATTTTGCTACAATCCGCGTTTGTTAAGAAAATCTATGTAATGCTAAGTGTTAGAAGCAAAATTTTATAGGAAATAGATTTCATGTTTTTTTATTTTGTCGTGGAGCCTATCCCCTGACGATGCTTCGGGGCGAAACGATCGTTGAGATTGTCGTAGAGAATGTGTGTAGTGCGTGTGTAGAGTGCTGTTGGTGGTGGTGTCTTGCGATAAGTGTGGTAACTATTAATATGTAAAAATACGGGTCACATCGGGATTAAATCGAATTACCTTTGTGTAAGGTAACTGACTGGACAGTCACAGACAGTTACCTGCGTGACCCGTATTTTTACATATTACTAAGTATGAATCGCGAAAGTTTAAAATCTACTATTGCAAACCGCTAGGGGTGCGGTAACTACTCCTGCATTTACAAGGTATGAGAACGGTTTTTCTTCTTACACTTAGCATTACAAATTTTACGCGGATTATAGCAAAATAATTATTTCATAACTTTTGTACTACAACTGTATGATGAATTACAATAGAATTAATAATGATTTTCACCACAGCAAAATATCCACATGACGGACGCTATTTAAATGAGAATACAAATATAAATGTTTCTTTTATTTCCGTTACCGTTTAGACAATCTGAATTCTTTCCCCGACGGTTATGAAATGTTCCAATGTAATCAGTAATTAACGTGTGGTTGCACTGGCCGGTCGCAATCCGTATCGCAATACGATAACGATTGCAGCACCCTCCGTAATGGCGCGATCGAGCAAGCAAAGAACAGTCGGTGACGCTCGCTACCGGGTCGTCGTACCTCGTACCGGTACCTCGTACGCACGAGAGGATTAATATCGCGCGTTAAAATTACGTCGAATTGAAACAAATGGGTATCCAGGTATCCGTTCACACGACAGCGTATTTAAATCGCGACGTATTTTATCGTGCAGTAATCTATTTTAGTCGTTAGGGCGAGGGCGTTAAGCTGAATATACCATACGAAACTTCTTATAACGCCTATTGTGGAATTTTAACGCGACGTAATTTTTACGCCCGTGCGTACGAGGGGTTACTCTACGTCTGTAGCCTAAGGCGATTTTGTCCTTTTTGAAAACAAAATGCGACCCTAGCGCCCCTAAGAACGAAATAACCTTAGTATAATAATAACAAAATAAACTTGGGAAGAGATTCGAAATCGATTACAATATAGTAAAAAAAATGTTTAAATCGTTTTCATCGTTTTTTTTTCGTTTTAAACTGTGACATTATTTAGTTGTTTCAGTGATTAACTATTAGCTTAAAAACTTATTAATACTTATATTTATAGCTTACGTATTGCCCTTTTCTTTATTTCTACATATATCTTTAGTTCAATATTTTTTAAAAAATTGTTTAATAGTTGATTTTCATGATTTGGCACGTATAGCACCGTATGTATACCTGTAATCAATGTTGTACTTGTAGCAGGATACAATGTTGTTTATGTTTAAGTTTGGTCTAGGTATGTGCATCCTTTATGACATGCCCATTAAGAAAATTAAAAATAAGTAATAAAGTGGAATTTCTTATTTTTGTGGAATATCGGACGATCCTTCGGTGAGCTGCTACCGAATGATGGTAGATGATACATCGTGTTCTAACCAGTAAGGAGGTTCTTCAAGCGAAACCTTACGCTCCGAAGTTCTGTTAATTATTACACAACATGTGTTGAAAAATGAGCTATACACTGGAGGGCTAACGTCACGGCATTATCTTGTTAAGTCTGTATGTGAAATTAGGTGTCATCGTAAAATTAAACTGTTAAAACGAAACGAAGTTTTAGAGTAGGATGGCCTGAACCACTCGTTGCGGAAGACTGGGTTTTCTTAGTTCGTGTTTGTTACTAACAAATAAGTTGTACCGTGACGTCTAACAAGTGTTCATTGTTCTAAATCGCTGTTGTGGAAGAAGTTAGGAAGGCCGCCGCTCGATGCGGCCAAGGCGACCTGTACCGCACAGACCTCGGAGAACTTTTATGTTCTCAAAGGAAAAACAGGTTAATTATCGCTATATGATAGCCCGGTATATAAAGATAATTGTATCAATATTGTTACAGCGAATTAATTTTGAAAACGTTATGAACGTACAGACAGACTTTCGCATTTATTATATTAATATAGATAGATTATTTTGTGTATTATCACTTTGTATTTGTTGCTTTCCCCTGAGCTATGGGCGACGTATTTTTTCCGCGAGCTCTCGGTGTACGAGACTATGAGACGGGCGGCTGCGAGCGACGGGTAACGAGCGTCGCCGGCCCTCGCGAGAAGTGTGCTCATAGCTCTTTTTTTAACATAACTCCAAGAGATCCCATTGTCAGATGCGTTGTTTTATCTCCGTTCTATACAATCAAAATAGAGATATGTACATAAGAATTTTCAATCATACAAACAATGATGGTATTGTTTTAAATAGACTTAATTTACAATGGCTGGCAAGAATTGGCTTGCAATTTACAGTGACTGGCCCGTTTGCGCAGTGGGCGGTGACGCTGCCTTCAGCTCCGCGGGTCGCTGGTTCTATTCCCGCCGAGGGCTAACATTTTCTACAAACTATTAGTTGATTATTCAAGCCTGGGTGTATATTTGTATTTAAGTATGTATTTAAAATTATATATATAGTATGTCTCCCAGTTGTCCGTCACCCATATCACAAGTATTGGGTTACTCACTTTGGGGACGGACGACCGTGTGCGAAAGTGTCCCATACATTTATTATTTATTATTTTATAAATAGCAATCATTCAAGCAAATTGGGACAGCATAAGGTTATCAAATTTTTTTCCTATTGCTATTCAAATCGTAATCAAGAAGTAAACTCCTTTCGTGTATCAAAGCTGACAAACACCTTATAAATTATTAATTAATTAAACAACACCAACAGGTAATTATACAACATCTAATGAAATGTTAATATTGAAGCCTCGTTTAGCAAAGACATGTCTTATTCCGCTCGTTTCGCACCATAGTACGGTGCATAAAAGCTGGGCCTCTTTCCTATAAAAACTCTCCCCGACGGCCCGGAGCGGTGTCCGCGGGCCGCCAATCGAGGGCCCCCGCGTTGCCATACGTAAGGTTTGTCTTGACATCTATACTCCACGGCACCAACCTAAGCGACAACTGATCCACCGTGAAATAGCTTAAAGTCCATCTGGCCGCTTAAATAAAATAGAAATAAGGAAACCGATATAGGATGAAATGTTAGAAACCTATAAATCTTTTAACATGTTTTATAAAGGCTGAGACCTAAATCACTTCAATGAACTAACATTAACAGGTCGATCCAATACTCAATTTAGTGACATTATTGATTTCTACACTGTTTACATTATTCAATTCAAATTCGAAATATTCCTTATTCAAGTAAACTTGTTAAGTGTTTTTGAATGGACAACTCTATCACTGGTTCGGAAAGCTGTTCCTACCGAGAAGAGCCAGCAAGAAACTCGGCGGTTGCTCTTTTCAAAATTTAATTCTCACAACTAGTTACATTTCGTCTTACAATCTTTTAGAGGGTCGAAGTGTAACTATATCTGACTGTATCGAACTCATCTTAATACAAAAGTAATAGTAAAATTATTTTGCTGTAATCCGCATTAAAGGTTATAGCAATATAATTTTACTATTACTTTTGTATTATGTATCTCCGCAAATTAACGCCTAATTCTGTAAATTACACGTCTTAATAGTTCTTTTAAACTGCTGCAATGGCCAAGCTAATATTGATTGCAAATTTAATATAGAATCTTATGCCCAAAATCCACAAACGACTTACGTAGGTTTTTAATTATTATAGTAAACAGAATAGAAAAGAATTATTATTGTATTTGCGATTAATCATAAGCTTTACCTTGATAGAAAACATGACGAGAAAACCTTTTATCCTATATTTTAGCCCGGTATATAAGCTTAATTTATACGTAATTTCTTTAATACCGCTCCGGCGGATGAGCCGTGAAATGGCCACATATAAACAGAAAGAAAGACGTGCGGACAGTTTGACTTTCACATTTTTAATAATATGGATAGATAAATAAAAATCTCCCACTGATAAACTAGATTTAGTCGACTTATCAGCTATTACGTACCTACAGATGAATCAAGTAACAGACATTAATATTTATTAAGAGCGAACCGGTCCCTCGTTACGCAACACACTCGAATACTCTCTCATCTCCCAACAAAAAATAGCTAAGCGAATGTACATACACTGTCCGGTATGAGGACGGTATCTTTACTATGATGTTTCAATACCGGCAGACCTGGCGGTGCTGTCTGTTGTCGCCTTCGAATATTTTACTCTGCGTTAGTTTTAATTTTGCGACAATTTTTAATATATATATTTAAATTATATAGTGTATCGGATCTTAACATCGTCAAGGTAAATATCGCTATAAACGAAATGCCCGCCCTTTGTTAGTTTTAATAATATTGCCTGTATATTAATTAATATGTATAATAAAAGGCTCAGCTCAGTTAGGTTAGTAGGGTCGGGACGTCCATCGAAATCTCGGGTACTCTACAGTACCTGGGATTGCTCCTCGACAGCCGATGGACGTTCGAGGCCCACTTCCGGCGGCTCGCCCCCAAGTTAACGGCGACCGCCGGAGCCCTGAGCAGGCTCCTCCCAAATTTGGGGGGGCCTAATGCAGGCTGCCGGCGTCTTTATGCCGGAGTGGTCCGCTCTATGGCTCTGTACGGCGCTCACGTGTGGGCGGAGCGGCTGACTGCCAGGTCCCTGCCCCTGCTGCGCGGGGCGCAGAGGATCATGGCGATCAGACTCGTGCGGGGCTACCGGACCATCTCCGGCGAGGCGGCCTGCGGTCCTGGCGGCATGGGGTCCTCACCTTCCGCCTGACACAGGTACTTTCCGGGCATGGTTGTTTCGGGAGGTATCTGTGGAGGGTGGCCCAGTGCGAAGCATCTGGTGTGTGCCACGAGTGCGGCGCCGAGTTTGATACGGCGCTGCACACGCTCGCAGACTGCCCAGCTTGGGCGGTTCAGCGGGTGAAGCTCGTGGCAGAGGTGGGGCACGATCTCTCCTTGCCCACTGTGGTTCGTGCCATGGTGGACAGGGAGGGATCGTGGGCAGCGATGGCCTCCTTCTGCGAGGATGTTATCTTGCGGAAGGAGGCGGCGGGACGGATCCGGGAAGTCGAGTCTTTGGATCCGATCCGCCGCAGGCGAGCGGGGCGCAGGCGACTCGCCGAAGTCCGTCGCATGCCACCCTAACGGGGACCTCGTCGGCGTTCCGAACGGGGTTTGTCGGACGCCCTCCTTATAAGGTCCCCGAGGCGGTCGATGCATCTGGTGCTCCCGATGCATCGTCTAGCGGAGGGAGGGGCCACTTTTAGAGAGGCCCCGACCCAGAGGTGGCGCACTCTGGGGTTTAGAGTTGCTGCTGGCGGGGGTGGGGTCAAATAAGGTACCCTGCACCCGCCACCAGCAGCGTGGGGAGCATACAGGTTGTTTTAGTCACCCATAAGGGGTTCTTTCCTGTATAAAAAAAAAAAAAGTTAGTAGGGTAAGCTCTCTAGCGGCTTGACATTTTTCGAAATGGTAACGCTTTTCGAAATGTTACTCGGCGTGACGTTCTCAGCTATATCTAAACCATGCTGTGCCGTATACATATCGGCATCACACGTCACCATATAGTATCACGACACTAGACTTCAAACCACAGCCCCGACCGACAACAGCTAGTCTGCGGCTGGAATACTTGAAGTATCCCCGAGCAGTGAGGCGCGCTGCGACGCTCATACGTCCACAGTTTTGGCTTTTTACATTTACAGAACAATTTATTATGTACTACAATAATGTAACAAACAAATAGTGAGATAGACTTTTTCAATTGAACATTCGGTAAACTGAAAGAATTTTCAATACGAACGTGTGATAACAATTATATTATTGAGTTTCGTTACGGCTGTAGATGGAAAAACCTAAGAAACTTGTATCTCTACTCTACACCTCTACTTGACTACACGAGATGAATACCAACCGACAGAACACCGGACAGACGGACGGTTGACGATTTACAATATACGTGTTACGATCAGATAGTACTAATTAACTTGCAAACGGCGATATCGCATGAAGTATCTCGGACGGGGTTACGGCACTTGGAGTGTGCGCGCACAATAGAACAATACACGTTGTGTTATACACACTACATGTTATACACAATACACCCGTAAAAGAGGATTTTGCAAAAATATCTGATGGATCGATGATAAAAGACAATCTCTCGACTCTAAGAAAGCATCGTGTCGAGACTATCTTCAATCTCCTATTGTTACGGCTTAAAGGTTACGAACTGAAGGAGTGCAATATTTTTGTTTCGCGTCCGGCTTATTAACACGCTCCCTCGTACGTATCGGTGTTATACTGGTACAGAGGCGGCCCCACACAGAAATAGGCTATTTCTATATTACACCATCTCAAATTGTTCAGTTCTAATTATTGTTTATAGAATTAGGCGTTACTTTGCGGAGATCCATAATACAAAAGTAATAATAAAATTATTTTGCTATAATCCGCGATACAGTAAATAGAAAATATATATAGTGTTTAATGTATAGTGGATTATCAGTATTTTCATACCCGATACGTGCAGGATTCGTAAAAGCACATGCACAAACCTCCACCACTTCCACCAAAATACAGAAGCACTACACAGTTTCACTATCACAAACTCAACAATCGTTTCGCCCCGCAACCGAGGCATCATCAGGAGATAGACTCCACGACAAAATCGCAAAGCGATAGTTTTGTGATAGCAGATAGATTTGTGATAGTGAAACTGTGTAGTGCTTCTGTATTTTGGTGGAAGTGGTGGAGGTTTGTGCATGTGCTTTTACGAATCCTGCACGTATCGGGTATGAAAATACTGATAATCCACTATACATTAAACACTATATATATTTTCTATTTACTGTATCGCGGATTATAGCAAAATAATTTTATTATTACTTTTGTCTAATTATTGTGTTCAATGGCATGGTTAAATATTTCTTTAGATGGTGGCAATCTGAAGGTAGCCCAAACGCAAAGCGCGTCACCGGCCCTGCGGACCGCGAGCTATTTACACGCTCAAGTGGCGCGCACTCGAGCGCAGCGACCGCACGCACCTATCCATTTTCTTCACAGGCATTTACTGAATACATATCTATTATAGTGCTATGAAATACGAGCGTTGACATCGTGGAAAGCGCGAAATGCATTCACCGAGGCGGTGTGCGTGCGGCACACACGGCCGCCCGCCGGGGCCGCGCGAACTACTTACGTATTACTGCACTCAGTGGAGTGTTCGTCTACTGGGTACAAAGAAATGATGTTACCCGAGTTGCGAAACGACCGACTGCAAAATTATACAATTCACGGAATCACATCATGGTCTGATAATTTTATTGTTGTGTATTTCGAAGACACCGCTCGATGTGAACACTGCAATATCATTGCAGTGCGAGCGACGGGACTGGCGCAGTGGCAGAGGTAATCTGTTATTCCGCAACATTAAATGATGTACGTGAGACTTAAAGAAATTATCAAATTAAACATAGAACTATATTAAGTAATAACAGTTATAAAGTAAGAGTAAAAGAAAAATATCTCGGGCCCATTCTTTTGTCGAAAACGATAGACGCTTTAGCATCTTTCCAATTAAAGTTGTAATTGCAAGAGAACCATGCAGATTTTTCATAAATAATTCTTTATGTATACAAATTATATTTATTTAATAAATTGTAGGTAATTATTAAATTATTCGATTAGACGATGATCAGCCCTATAGAAGGGCCATTCACGTTTGTAACAAAGAATATTATAACGGAGAATATTTGCATGTGAAAATGTGTTGCAGCTTAACAATAACTGCAAATAAATATACATTTAATCAAACGAGGTCTTTTGTCTGTCGTGGTGGTGTCCTCCTTGTCGGTACTTAGTCGGCACTCGGCACTGGACAGCGCTTCGTCAGCGTTAGGTGACTGCGTGCAGCAAAAAGCGACACAATCAACTCAGTAGGTGTGGGATAAAAAATACGATACAAACTGCTAGCCACGTGATATCCACCAGCGTCTGGTAAAAAATACGTACAAAAACTTAACCATACAAACTGGAGGCGCGCGCTCGGAGCCAACAACCTCAGTCAATTACTGTAACCGGGCTATATTAAAACATTATTCCTTATCGCTTCTCAGAATCTATGTGCGGATTATTGTTCGTACATAGTTATTAAATTTATGGGTTTTTGACAATATGACATAATACTAACACAATATTAAAGTTCAAATATACAATGCGTGAAAATAATCCAATCCGATGGACCGACTAAACGTACAGTGCTCGAAACTAAATATATCATTCGCGTAGCTGGGGATCGTAGCAGATGGAACAATGTCATTCTTCAATCGCAATTTCCGTGGTCGATCACGACCTCCTGAATAAGGGAAATCAACTAGAGTTGGAGAAAAATTTTTTTGATCGCGTTTCCGAAGGAAAAACGGGTTTATGTCATATTTATAAGTAATAATCCTCATCGGACTAGTCGAGATAGCGTAACAGGCAGACAGAAATTCGCATTCGCATAATACATGTCAGGGCTGCCCGCGCTCTGTTACACGAATTACTGAGGTATCTACAATTTACTTTCCTTATTGTTGGAAATCGTATCTTTTCAACTAACGCCTAGAGAATTTTACGAGAAGTGTAAGATGTATATCATCTATTAGCACTGAGCTCGGAAGCGAGACTAAGCTATTCTTCTCACTACCTGATAGTAAAAGATTTTAATGAATAGTAGCAGATAAAATTGAAACTCTAGTCGGAGGAGGTCCTCGACGTGGCCGATATATCTGGTGATCTCGAGGCATGGAATAAGGGAAAGCCACAGTGTAGAGGCCCCGGCCCGGACTGGGCTTTCTCGGAGATACTGAGCTTCTGCTAGCGGGGATAGGGGCAATGTGCACAGCATTACCCTGTCCCCGCCACCGGCAGCGTGTTGGAACACTGTAAAGTTGTAGTCTGTTCTGTTCCTTCAATCACAACTCGCAGGTCGAGTCACGTTCGCACACACACATACTTACGTATATCGCAAGCAACCTCAACAAAGCGTTTCGACTGTGGGAACATTAAACAAAAACGTCGTATACCAAAAGAGTATCAGCAATCGGTCGCTTGCAATAACGTGAGAGATTTTGAGTAATATTACAGCTCTGCACAATTTAAAACGCTACGTTAATTAAAGTACAATAATGTGTTAATGAGAAGTTGCGGCCTTGACTGGTTACTGTGTTGCCGTTAGAACCATGGGCTGAGCAAGAGTGGAAGAGGTGCTGCCGACGAGTGTTTCAGACGTAGGGATTAGTATGTGCGATTTAACTAACCCAAAGAATTGATAAATAATAAGTGCTATAGGGCCTACTTCTGACTATCATCTTTTAAAAAATATATCATCTTTAATATTCTGTTACTTATACCAATCAGTCACATGCGTGTGTGCGACAAATTTATGATGCACCTATTCATCACGTTTACATTAACGTTATACGCTGAAGGTACCGATTCTCGGTATTCAAAGTTTTGTAACGCAACGTAACTCCTTGTGACTTGCGATTAAATAGTATAACGGTATTCTCAAGGCTTTCAATAAACACAACGAACCTCTTATAAGGGCGAATACAATTTTTATTAATCATGAAGCCTATAAATGTCCTACTGCGACGTGACGCTACTTTTAATGATGACAATTTAATTGGAGCTATTGTGATAGAAGGCCTTCCGCCGAATCTTCTAGTGGCATCGATTTTCCAAAGCACATAAACTATTTAATATCTCCAACACGCATTGGAACGTTGACAGCTTCTCTAAAGAAAGTTATCATATTCATAAAGAAATTTTAGCGTGCGAAGTCGAAACAAATGGCACCTCCTAATGTGATTTTAAGTGCAGCACATTAGCGGCCGCTCCGCTCACGCCCCACGTGCTCTTCAAAATCGCCTAAGCACCGTGACCGAATGCTTTCTCCCGCCGGTCGCCGCGAGTCGGCAGCTGCGGCCGTGCGTTGGAGACATTGTTTCTAAAGTTCAACCGTCGCCGGCGGCGCCGTTATGAATGTTGATTATTCGATAAGCCTTCAATGAAGAATCACTTATTCTTTCTATTTTATATTTCAATGAGACAAAAGAATCGTGCGGAGAGAATCATCCCGCGGCTATTGTTAGGAGTTGTCGAGTCATGAATTAAAATCAGTCGTAAGCCGGGAAAGGGAAACAGACGTGCGATTAAAACCAGCTACGTGATTAGCATAACTTAATGTTATGTTGAATGTAATAAATAATTTCAAAATTTTGAACTTTTTACCGGTTAGCTAGCTAGCTCATTTTGCTAGCGAGAGAATCGTAAGAAGGGGCTTCGTTTATTCTTACGTTCTATAATATGATTGATAATCGAGATAGGATTTATAAGCAATTATATGAGAGATTAAAATACATTAAAATAAACGTATGATTATTAAAATAATTTACGATTTCAACACTTCCTCTAGAGATTGAAGCCTTAGGCTGATTGATGCCTATAGTTAGCCTGTAGGAAATAGCCCGTATTTTCTTACAGGGTAGGGTTATTTAGTATCAAATTTTTTAATTTTTTAATTTTTGTACATAAATAAATAAATAAATAAATTAGTCACAAACGTAACTAACTGTTTTTATAATTTTTAGACTTAGGCGTTACTTTGCGGAGATACAATCCGCAATACATTCAATACTATCAATAGGTACTTAAAAATAGTATTGATAGTATTGATTTCATCGGATTCTATAATAGCATAAACATAATTATTACTTTTAAATTATTTGTTTCGAAAGTCTTCATGAACAATGTAATTTTTAAACGTCTATTATAAAATTACCTTAACCTAATCGAGCCAGCCGGTGACCCCTAAAACCGCTAATGCATACAAACAGATTTCATAATTGGCTTGTTTTAGTGATTAGGTTTGATGTTTACTGAATAGTAGTAATCAACAAATTATTGGTGTCGCTAATTATCTTTAGGTAGGAATTTATCGAATGTGAAAGTTATTTGATAAAGACCACTGATAGATATCAGATAATCCAGAACTCTGATATACAGATTCCTCTTTGTCATAATCACGTGACAAACTCTAATACAGTTTTTTTTGCAAAAAAAAAGCCATACCCTGGGCTTAAATCCGCAAAACCTAGATGATTAGCACAGTTTTTGATCACGGCGTACTTTAAACTATAAACAAAATTTATATGTAAATTATATATATCTCTCAAATATATTTTTTTATTTTGATAACTATTTTAAGAGCCCGCTGAATCTCTATAAAAGCCGAAGCTATATTACATTTTAATAAGACAACTTAATAAATGATTCTTACGATGATCCTTTTTCCATTTTAAATTAAAATATTTTTTGCCCAGTCTTGTTAATTATATCATAAAGGAGGTAACGAGAAATCAAAAAGTATTTATCGCCCATCCTAAAAGTTCGTTAAAATAGTCTTCGATTTCATAGGCTTCTGTTATGATCGACTATGATGATGATATGAATTGTATTATTGAGTCGATAAAATGTCTTTTGATACTAAATGTTTCCATCTCTATATTCTAGTAAGTTACATTTATGAAAATAAAATCTTGGATAGCAAAATACGAGTGAGCCTCATTAGTACTATATATACTCGATAACGTCGTCGACAAATACGTAATATATGTTTTTTACTGGCCCGTTGGCGCACTGGATAGTGACCCTGCCTTCAGCTCCGCGAGTCGCGGGTTCGACTCCCGCCGAGAGCCAACATCTTCGAATAAAAATTTTGTTTGTTCTTCGAGCCTGGGTGTATATTTCTATTTTAGTATGTATTTAAAATTACATATAATATATATACAAGTTACAGGCACTATAACAAAACTACCTCGCTATAATCCGCACGAGTTAAGCGAACGCATGCAAAGCTACAAATACGACAAAATCGTAATGCCGTAATGTCGTGGAGCCTATCCTCCTGATGATGCTTCGGTTTCGGAGCGAAATGATCGTCGAGATTGTTGTGGTGGTGGGTGTGTGTGCTGTTTGTATGCTTTGTTGCTGGTGGAGGAGCCTTGGGGTGCGTGTGGTGGCTTGTCATGCATGTATAAGATTCGTAGATTTTGCCTGCTTCATACACATTAGCTTTGCATGCGTTCGCTTAACCCGTGCGGATTATAGCGAGGGAGTTTTGTTATAGTGCCTATAATATGGAATTCCGCGAAGTAACGCCTGCTTCTATAAATCATTATCTACCAGTTGTCCGACACTTATAACATAAGCATTAAGTTATTTACATTGGGGACGGCCGACCGTGTATTAAGTGTCCCATATATTTATTTATATTATTATTTATTCATCAACTCTAGCGATACTTCTTATACAAATATACATATCATATTCTCATGATCCATCCATCTTTAATTGGCAACCCTCTATTGATATATAAATTGTATTCGGTCTCGATAATTCGGTAAAGTTACTCGTAACTTATAGTGTTTCGGGCGGCCCGTTGTAGTAATGTTTAATGGACTTACCATTTTGGCGAGCATGGTGTCCATCTGCGGCTGGTGCGCGGCCGTGAGCAGCTGCCGGATGCGGGCCGCGTTGGCCACGCACTGCGCCATGCAGCGCTGCAGCGCGGAGGCCTGGCGCACCAGCGCGGCCGGCAGCGGCACGGCCTCGCTTGCCGCGCTGCGCAGCACCGTCTCCAGCACGTGCGCGTGCTGCGACAAGTAGTCCAGGCAGCGCCGCAGCTCCGCGGCCTCGCGCTGCTGCCGGTCTGCAAGCGAACGCTGCCTGAGTTTGACGACTTCATTCTAAAGAAACCGTAGAAAAGTTTTTCTAGAACAGTATGTCTATTCATCATATTACCATTGACAGGCAAAGGGAGACTTCATCTTTCCTGTACTCTTTGTTATAATAGTGGTGTATTCACTTCCACCCACATTGTGATTGGCCATTTTTTCTCTAGCTAAAAGCCAGCAGTTTGGAACTGTAGCTATTCATTTTATTGTGTAGTGTCTGGTCCAATAGAGGTCACGATTGGCATGTAAACATGGCTGAGGAGTCTGGAAAATATCAACTTCAAGGAAATGATAGCTCTAATGTTGAAGACAACAAGAGAGCTCCATTCTCTAGACGTTTTGAGTTTTCCAAGAGGCAACATTTTGTGTTAGTGCATTAGCAGATACTAAAGAGATATCTAGGTTCTCCTCGCCAACTTCCTTCTTCATATGTGGGTTACATCTTGTAAGTTCATAAACTATAACTGACTTACCATAAAACATGTCAAACACATGTTGTTGAGCTACACAAAGCTACATCATTATTAACCAAAAAAAGGTAAACAACTATAATTAAAAAAAATGTTTATTGTTAAACAAGAGTTAATTTGTACAGCTGTACTGGAGGTCATTAGGGCAACTATTCAGTTCTTTTAAACGTACATTATGTGAAACTATTGTATGTCTAGTGTGTAGCATTGTACTAAGTGGGAAACAAGCCAGTGTTCAGATGTGAACTGAACCCACGATAAGTACAGCCATTAGATTCTCAAAGAAAAAATCTTTATGTTATTTTTCCATCGTTGTAAATATATTTTAAGTTGTCATTGTAAATTGTAATATTTTATTACTTTCCTCGATTTCACCAATACATAACATTGCAATATAAATTTTATATAAACTTATATTAATTCTAATTATATATTTTATTTATATAAATAAAAAAATGCTTCCTATTTTTTTTTAAATTTGGCAAAATTTTATAATTGTAATCATTGATATTTTTAAAACAATTTTTTCTTAATTATATAGAAACACTTAATTCTTATACACAAATATTATAAATGCAAAGGTTAGTCTGTGTTTTGGTTACACATTCACAGCAGCGCTGCTAAGGCAATATTACTAAGATTGAGTGAGATTTGGACCAAGTAAAGCCTAATATTGGTCATTCCTTTAAAAACATAAAAAGAGCACATTGACAAGAAATAAGTCACACATACAGCTTATAATATATAATAAATTCAAGGGTTATTGTCAAAGATATATTTAAGTAATTAGTTAACGTTTAGTATATATTGTGTCTTACAAAAATTTAAAATTTTTCAAGTAAGTAAAATACATATTTTTTGACCAGACACATCAAAGTTTTCATATACACATCAATTTGCCAGGATAATTATATATTTGATACTTATATATTAAGGTTTATGAATATATCATTGTTACAATTAAGCTATAAGTATGCTACCGCTACGCTATACTATATAATATAGCATAGTATAGTATATATTTGTAGACTGTTTACCGCCATAAAAAAATTAAATCTCTTTCATGCCAGTATATTTTTTTATTCAAAATTGTTTACCGTGAAAATCGTAGATCCGCTGAGTTCTCCTTTGATATTTTTCCTCCTGAAGTTCTCTCTCCGATTGGGCCTGCACGTCCCGTGTTTCGAGGACTTCCAGGAACGCAGAAAACAATGATTTATTCTTCTCGTTCTCGTTTGTATTTGTAACGGTTTCTTGCATCTTTATGTTTAAATAAATACCTGATAGCTAAATAATGAAAATTATTTTGAAAGGTGATATTTTAAATATATCACAAAATAATATGTCCTTTTATTAATCAAAAAAAGATCGATAACTAATACAGCCTAAATAATAAAAAAAACTTAACCCTATACACCCTCCTCCTAACCCGCACAGCCAAAAACTGACAAATTTAAAAACAACTGACAGTTATGTTTGACATCTAAGGCATGCATATGAACTCTATGTATTTGGATGTACTATAATATAATGACATATCTTTTGTCTATGTATCACGTACAGCCATATTTTAAATCTGTGCTAAGCAATGATCGTTACCTTTTTTTAATATTAAAAATCCATACACGGCCTTTTGCTGGGGACAGTTTAATTGTAATATTTCAATAAAAATAATGACTGTATTTTATTTATTTCCTATTTTATAGACTAAAGGCATCTAGGTATGACTGGTTAAGCGAATTAATAATGAATACTTATTGAATAATGAAACAAAAATATAAATTTACTTTAAACTAATATATAAATTATAATATAATAAAAATGTTGTACAACGGATAATATGCAAAGACAATTACATAATATGATTTTTAAAATGAGTAAATTGTTATAATCATAGACAAAGAGAACGGTCATGGTTTAGCAGAGTGATATTAAGAATTTTAATTGGTCAAGATTATAAATGCGTAGTTTGCTTATGAAAACTTTCAAACTTTGTTCAAAGAGAACACACTCATGACTTTTGAAAATTGAATGACTCTGATTCGGAATTCTGTCAATCATAGCGCGGATGTCAAAATTTGTGAAATCAAGCTTATGAATTAATATTTAATAAAAGTTGTATTTAAGAACAGTTAAAAATATGGCCCGTGAAAGCAGCGCCGGATTTGATAGACATATAACTATTTTCTCACCTGAAGGGCGTCTTTACCAAGTCGGTAAGTAAATAGTTATAGATGTTGAACTTTTTTTTTGTAAGTTATGGTTATAGATATAATTGTAATTGTTTCTCAATTATTATAGAATATGCACTGAAAGCTATAAACCAAGGCGGGCTGACATCGGTAGCTTTGCGAGGCACGGACAGCGCGGTGGTGGCCGCGCAGCGCAAGGTGCCAGACCGGCTGCTCGATCCGGCGTCTGTAACTCATCTCTTTCGTCTCACCGACCACATAGGCTGCGTTATGACTGGCATGACTGGTACGGTTACTTTGTAACATATTACAAATACTTATATAAATTAAATCTAATGGACCTATTTAATGTCATTATTTTATGTTATTTATCTAATTAACCACAATGTACTTTATTTACATTTCTTAGAAGATGGTTAGCTAATTTAAACATGAGTTAGCTGAATAGAATATCTTGCTCCATGGCCTGCTGAGTGACCATGAGGCTTCTTATTAGGCCCATAGTTGGCAACCACATTTTGAATTCAACAATGTCTATATAATTGGTAATTTTATTTCTGAATTATGAATTATACAATTGTTTATCATTCCTTATTAGCTTTTAACATTGAAGTTTAGGAGATGAAGAGTCAGAACTGATGAATTTTTTGTGGTCCTTGCAATCAAATGGTAACCTGCAGACTGCCATTAATAAGCCTGCTATTATATTTATATTATTACTATGCATATTTATTGGTCGACCCCTAAGAAATAAGAAACCTGGTAAAGGTCTTAGGGAGCACCCAAATATATAAACCAATTATAAATATAATAAGAATACTCTATTATGTATTATTATTATTGCAAATGTATGTAAATTAAAAAAAAAATAATTATTATGTATTATTATTAATATTATTGCAAACAGAAGAAAATATAAAGATGTAATTATGGAATTTTCAGCTGACAGCAGATCGCAAGTACAGCGAGCGCGCTATGAGGCTGCCAACTGGAAGTACAAATATGGCACTGACATCCCGGTGCACATTCTGTGCCGTCGGATAGCTGACATCTCACAGGTTTACACACAGAATGCTGAGATGCGTCCGCTTGGTTGTAGTGAGTATATTGTTTCATAATTAAATGCAATATTTTATACTAAATGTAGTCAAATAAAACTTTTTCAAATAATCTTAATATCTATGTTAATATGATTGTTCTATATAAATTCTTATACTATTATATGTATAAAGATCTCAATGATGATCTGAATGATTGTTTAGATGAAGATAAGAATACCGGTCAAAAGGATAAATTGTAGAATATTATTGAAAATCAAAAAAAAAATTATTGTTTAGTTAATGTAAAAAGGTAACCAGAAATTTAAATAAAAACTTTCCAATTTATCACACCCTGTTCAGTGAAAACATCGTGAGGAAACCTGCAAATCTCTAGAGAATTCGAGGGATATGTGTAACCTACCAATCCGCATTGGAGTAGCATGTTCGGTTATAGCTCCAACCCTTCTCTCCAGAAACGGAGAGAGGAGGCCTATTCCCAGCAGTGGGATTGTAACAGACTGTTACTTTACATAAGTATGATGACATTGTATATACTAAATTACATAAGAAATGTTTGATACACTATTCATATTTTATGTTTAATATCCCATTGAGGTATTTATTCGAGTCTCTCTGAGTCATAACAGTCACACATCTTTTCTACTCCTCTATACTTCATTGAAATAGCAGAGAAAAAAATGGAAAGAAACATAATATGCTAATTTCTAATATTTTGGGGGGTTTTCCCATAGCAGTTTATTCTCTAATCATAAAATAATATTTCAGCATGCTGTCTGTGCACAATTTAGATAGGCAATAAATAAGTTATAGATCTTGCATTCTAAAAGTGCACGCCCCTCCAACATAAATTTGATTATAAATATTATATAATATTAATTTTATTTTTATGCAAACATTACTTGTAACCCGTGTAACCGGATTGGTTGAAATTGCTGCGCGCACACATATAAAATAGTACAGTCAATATTTTCTCTCACACATTATTAAAATAATGTAATTCGGTGGAGGGGCGTGCACTTTTAGAATGAAAGATCTCTATATTTGTCATAGTATTAAGTTTTTGTATTACAATGGTGTTATATCTGTTGTGTGTTGCTAATAAATAAAATATAATAAAATATAGTATGTACCTGTAAGTTAGTTCATATGTTTACTTTACATCTGGAGCACAGACAGGGACCGCTAGGATCACAGGTAGTACATACGTGTTTCATTGATAAAGAGCTGTATGTTGAGTCTAAGTGAAATGTTGAGAATGTGATTACATAAAACATGTCGTCGTCCACTGAACGTACCGGGCTCCGTCAGGCATGATGCTGGTGGCGCTGGACGCGGAGCGCGGGCCCAGCGTGCACAAGACGGACCCCTCGGGCTACTACTGCTCGTACCGCGCGGCGGCCGCGGGCTCCAAGGCCACGGACGCCAACGCCTACCTGGAGAAGAAGCTCAAGAAGCGCGCGCAGCTGAGCGCCGACGACGCCGTGCAGCTGGCCGTGGCCTGCCTGTCCACCGTGCTGGCCGTCGACTTCAAGGCGGCCGAGGTGGAGGTGGGGCTGGTCACCGCGCAGGACCCGCGCTTCCGGTGAGCCCCCGCCGATATCACTTCAAAAGGCACCGAGCCTCGTCTTGCTGATTCTCATTATGGTAACCGTATAGTGGCCGTTGAACGGCGAAAAGCGCGCAGTATCTGTGCCGGTTATATGACTGACGCTTCTTAACGAAAATTAATAATTGTTTTCGATTGACGCCTGGATTTCTCAGTAGGAGTTTGGGTGCTGATACCCAGAGGTTGGCGTCGTCGTCTTGAGTGTTTATTTGTTATAAATGTATTCAATTCTTATTTCTAGGATACTCTCTGAGAGCGAGATCGACAGACATCTCACTGCGATCGCTGAGAAGGATTAATGGAATCATTGTTCTATTTTAATGGTAATTTAAATAAAAAACATATTCGGTGAATTGTAATTGTTTAATTTGCACGTTCACATATTGTTATCTTGATATATTATCTGTACGGGCTAACACGTACATTTGCACCATCGGCATTTACACCATATTTTTGATATCGCATAAATTAGAAATCAGTACGACGTTAGTGGCTGCGCGTGCTCAACCTATCAAATCATTATAATTTATATCAATTAAATAAATCTATAAATTAAGCGTCTAAAAGATAGTACAGGGTAGTAGCAGCCCGTACATTATCATACATATAAATGGCAATACATTGTTAATCTGCAAAGTACTACCATACTTATGTAAGGAATCTAAGGAGAGCTATTGGGAGCGTACGTGTGGCGCTGACATGTATATACTTACACTTCGAGCAGAGTACGATTTAAGTTCGTTAGCAATAGAAAATTTTAATTGACAAAAATGAAGGCACTTTAATAAATGATATGACAACGATAAGCGCTACTGTGATGTACTGTGATACATGTTCTATAAAACGATTTTTATATTCTTAAATGCATACTGATGGAATCGCACCGTACCACTTAGGTGGCTTTACATGGCTATTCGAACGAGCAATTTCCAACTTCAATCGATTCGATCCGTATCGAAGTCCAAGAGCAGGCCGCTCGGGCCGCGCGGCACCGCGCCCACCAGCGCTTCGGGCAGCTCGCGCACGACCGCCGCGAACTCGTGCACCTCGCAGCAGAACGTCAGCCCCAGCAGCGGCGTCTCGTAGTTGCGGTGCCGGCGCAGCGCGCGTAGCCAGCCGGCCCGCGAGCACGCGCTCTCGCAGAACACGGCGTCGCGGATCTCGCTCACCGCCACGAACGGGTCGTTCAGCACCACCACGGCCAGCGCGCGCCGCGACGCCCGCGCCACCACCACCGTCCACACGTACTTCGGGACCGGGAACCGCTCCGCCTCCAGGAACAGCTCGAAGCGCGCGCGCTCCGTGCGCAGCGCGGCGACGCCGTGCGTGCCCGCGTACACGTTCAGCGCGCCGGGCCGCGCCGCCCGCAGCAGCTCGGCGACGTCCCGCTGCAGGTGGCGCAGGTTGCCGGCCGCGACGCTCGCCCACGCCGCCACCGCGTTCGACGGGAAGTCGGCCGCGCGGGCGTCCTGGTCCTCGAAGTAGGAGGCGTGCAGCAGCCGCGCCGTCGCCAGCGCCTGGCCGCCGAGCGCCACCCGCTCGGGGCGCAGCAGCTCGCGCAGGCGGCGGGTGGCGCGCGCCGCGTCCGCGTACAGGCGCTCGGCGCGGTGCCGCGTGCTCAGGTCGAACAGGTGGTTGAAGTTGCCGAGCAGCGTGAGCGGCGCGCGGCCGGCGGCGTGCGGCGCCGGCTGCGGGGCGGGGGCGGCGTGCGCGAAGGCGGCCAGCGCGCGGTCCGCGTCGTAGCACAGCGCGGCCAGGTGCCGCACGCTGCGGTCGCTCGGCCGCACGCGGTACGCGCGGCCCTGCAGCGGCGGCGCGCAGTGCTCGACCTGATCGCGAGGATGCCGTTTATCATTCACGATGTACCGGAAAAAATGAAATGTACATTCGAAATACTGCCAGTTAGAAAACCAAAAATAACAACTTCCAGCAGTTCCACGTCGCATGATGCCGTAGCTATTCCGATTTACGTTCTTATACATGCGTATTGTAATGGTAATAATATGGATTGCTGGCAACGTAGTATGGCAGTATATTTGACATTATAAAAGCACTAGCTATTCGGTCTCTTCGTGGTATTATACAACAAATGGCCGACACGAAGCGGCCGTAGGTTACCGCGTGCAAGACGTCCTCGAACACGGTCTCCTGGCAGCCCAGCTCGAGCAGGTGCCGCAGGCGGCCGTCGGGCGCGCGGTAGCGGCCCGCCTCGCAGCGCGCCGTCAGCGCGGCCAGCTGCGGGTAGGCCAGCAGGCGGCCTGCGCCGCACGAGAACGTCACCTGCGGACCTCACGGCACATTGCAACTAAATCATGGAATATATCAATGGAAATAGTCAACATTTTTTTTTTTTTATTTGATCATATTTGTCGCTACCTGGCATTAAGCAAAATAGAAAACCTATTGACTCTTGCTAGCCCTAGCACAGGCCTCGGTCTATTTGGGCTGCATATTGCTATACACCAAAAATAAATAATGTTAGTCTGGTGCTTTTGTCTCAATTAAAGGTGTAAAATTTACTTGTTATAACTTTTCAATGAATAAAAAAAAAAAAAAACTACTGATTAGTAAAACGAAAATAAAAAAACTGCGAGTCCATTCAGTCAGTCGCAAACAGAAAGAGCTCTCTTGCGCGGTAATAAGCGCTGTTTCCGTAATGATATACTATAGTTTTTTTGAGTAGTAACGCAGCTTTTAAGAAAAAAGACAATTTAACCAGTTCGAACTCAATTAAGAATTTCAGTTGAAATAGTAGATTTTTAATTATTTTAAGTAATAATCTATAAAGTTCGGGCGACTGAAATGTGCCCTCCAACGATTTAATTTGACATTTATTGATTCTATCTAAAAGGCAATCGGACTCGAATTGGTTAGCAGCAATAGTTCTACTAGAATCGGTGAAATATAACACGCCACATCCTCTGCACATATAATACGTTAACTGTCCGTCAAATTCGAAATCATCGTTCGAACGGTGAGGCGTAGTGCCAGTCCCTCTCGGGGGTCAGGCGGCGCTACCTCGTCGCCGGCCGCCGCCGCCAGCGAGCCGTTGGCGGCGCGGTGCGAGGTCACCAGCGGCATGTTGGCGGGCAGGCAGTCCGCGCACTGCAGCTCGATCACGCACGCCGCTGAAACCACGGCCAGATTCACTTTATATTATAGCATTACATATATTTTCTTTTATCGCCAATTATAGCAAAAAAAAATTCAATTCAATTCTTCTATATGGACCTCCGCAAAGTAACACCTGATTCTATTAATAATAATACCCACCATATTGTATTTTTTATATCCTTAATTAGGGCTATATAAACAATCTCTAATAGCACTTTTCACGAAAGCTTCCAGGTGACTTGGCTTTTTCCGACATTTTTAACAAACATCTTGTATCGACTAATTCACACAAAATCTTACAATTTATACATCTAAATCTTACCTTATGAATATACCTAATAACATTGACGAGTAGATATAAAATTATCGAAGAATTCACTATCACGCTTGGATTCATTATTAACAAAAGGAAAAAATTATATTTAGCTTTATTTGGCCTGTGAATATTTCTTTATTTTTTATTTTGGTAAACAAGTTAGGTAAGTTTATAATGAGGCCATGAGAGCCAGAATGGCATAAGTGACAGTTTTTCAATAGAGTTTTATTTAATTAATTAATAAGATTCTTAGGGTTAGTAAAATCACTTTAAAATAAAGAATATTATATAATGAGTAAGACAGCAAATATTTATGAAAGATATTAATTTGCTTTAGTGGCAATTATTTTAAATCAGGGCTAATTGCTTTTTCTTAATACTGAAACCTTTTGTTCGAGCAGTTAATGGCCTAACTGCTTGAACTCTCGTAGCCTCAAATTATGTTAATAACTAGAATAAAGAGCATGTAAATATAAATAATTTATAGAAGCAGGCGTCATTTTTAGGGAATTCCATAATACAGATGTTATGATAGAATTATTTTGCTATAATCCTATATTGCTTTTAGCTTCAACACTCGAATAATTTATAGAATTAGGCGTTACTTTGCGGAGATCCATAATACAAAAGTAATAATAAAAATATTTTGCTATAATCCGCGATACAGTAAATAGAAAATATATACGCGAGTTTTGAAAAGCTGTTCCCATGATTGATCCTGATATCAAAAGGAAATGTGGGGCTATTTCATCTTATCTAATTAACAGGTAGTTTTGGACCTAAAGAACTTCCAATCACGGACTCGGACGGGTGTTGATCAAGTTTAGCTAGTAGTTAAGTATATTTTGTGGTATATATAACAAAAAAATATCTCTTACGTTCATCGCAAAATGTCCACCGTAAGCATAATAACAAGACGAGACGCTCGCCCCAGCCCATGTCGCAGCACAACACGCCGCTATCGGGCGGACTCCACCGCGCGATAACCCAAGCACACTTCACACAATGGAAGAAAATATGTCAACGAGACTGATTATCACTTAGGAAACATACACAGCACTGTCAGTGTACCAACCGTCTATAAATTATTATGAAATAACTAGCTTCTGCTGCAGATTCCGTCTGCGAAGTATTAGATAAAAATGTAGCCTCTCACTTTGTAACCCACAACTACCTCCAGGGTCGCTAAGAGCCTGGAGGTAAGCGCTACTCCTGGAGCCTTGGCTACATGGGGATTCAGGGCCCATTTGAAATTGATTATCTAAGGTAAAAAACGAAGTTTAAAATATTTGGAATCGACATTTGCTTTTCATCGAAACACTCGGTCGAAGCCGATATCCGAACAATTTTTGTACGATTTGTAACTTCGGCTTCTTGAACTCATAAAACAACTTAAACAATACATATCATCATCTTAATGCTATTCATTGGATTCAAATTTGCTTGTCAATAAAATGGATTGAAGCGAAATATCAACACAAATTACTAGGTACCAAAAAGAAATTTTGCGGTGAGTCTTACGAGGTCATTGACTTGTTTATCGGTTGTCTCATGACGTTTATCAGTTTTCTTCAATCGGGTTCAATCTCCTGACCTCCTTCTCGCTAACAACAGGGTCCACATTGTGATGTGATACTGCCATGTTGAAGGGTTACCAAAACATGCTTTATTCTTGTCTAAAAGTATTGTGCCCAAAACAGTGAGAGGATTACGAAATAAAACAATCGAGTGACCACAGGTTGTGTATTATGACCGTAATATACAATGCCGTTTATTATAAAAGCGGGTAAAAACTGACGACACACCGTCCGATAAAATAGTCATTTATTCAAAATTCCATCCGCACATTTATATAGTGTGATTTCGCTTAAATAATTACCTTAACTATATATTTTAGGCTAACTTAGCAAACTTCTCTTCGGTCGTCCGCTAACTATATGAGGATACCAAATAATTTTGACTGTCGAGATATTTTTGAGTAGAAATCGCTGCTATTTGAATATCGCTATTTTAAGTACAATTTTTAAAGTTTGACATAATATACTTTTAATATGCGATAATAAGTATACTACCTACTCTCCAAATGAGAAAGAAACTTTCGTGCTCGATCTAGAACGCGTTGTCGGAAGATTCTTTAAGGATGGTTTCAAAGGTATATATTATTTTCCTATAATATGCTATTAGTAGTATTATATTCTTGTATACTAGTCTGCATTACACTAAAATAATAATATCATTATTTTGTATTATAGGATTCTGGATTACGTTAAGTGCCAGCTTTGCGGGCCTCCTGAAGTCAATAACACAATGACCCTTAAAGCGTTACAAGAATATAACAGGACGGACGAAGAATAGTCTACTAAATTGGACTGTGAATAATAACAAAATATGAACTGTACTGTAACACCAATCGCATATCGATACCCGTTATATCAATTATCGTAAGGGACAAAAGGTCGCTGTTACGGACAGATAGTGTTATTAATGACGCTTTATCTTTTAGAGAATTTAAGAGTAGTGCGTTTTATCTGTGTCTAATACATCCCGAGACGCGACTGTGTACCGTCTGGTAATTGATATTTTAGGCATCGGTATGGTACACGGGTAAAGCATACTATTGCAATTGCACGTCGTGGCCGCGGCCATTTTGAACGCACTGATATAAAACACCAAAGACATCGAGCGTAATGTGTCGCTATCGCAATGAATCGTAGTTATTCGTAAATATCTAGTCTACATGAGTGAATAGTAGGCTTTAGAATTCTTTGGAACGAGTAATAGCTCTGACTGAGTACCACCCATCAGTCCAGAGAGTTCATCGGTTGCAGTGTCCCTGGAGGGCCTACAATCGTCAGTTTGTCATATAGCTGTTGCTTCTGCCAATTAAATAGTGAAACATGGTAATTAACCCAGCGTGGGATTCATAACTTGATCATTTAGTTGCAAGATGTGATCGCGAAACATTTGAATTTTAAATGAAATTGATCCACGTGAAATATTTTAGTATACATACTTAAACGGGAATTCATTATTTATTTATATAAATTTATTCAATCATTAAAATTCATTAATAGCCTTTGTATTTTTCCTAGGAACGATTTCACGTTATTTTGAAGTACTATATTATAACGTTTGACAGGCGCTCTTTCATAGTTGAAATCGTTCAATTAATTGAAAATTATAATAAAGACGTTAACCATGCTTCCGACGAAGAGTTAAAATGTTCTCTACTTTTGTTTGGGCACAAACTGTCGTCCGAATGTCGTACGTGCAACTAATATGCCGATGAGCCACTTCCTGGCACAATAAATGGTTCGTACATATAGCACGGCGAGCGATATTCAAATCGAGGTACTAGATCGCGGCACGCAGAGGGATCGTAGCGGATACTGTTCAAACTTGGTTACAGAGCTACGAGAAGAACTATATTATAAAGATGAAAAGTTGTAGACACCGTTAATTTGCGACTCTCTTTGGGTTTTAATACCAATGTCAGCACGTAAAGAACACGGAGGGCGCCGTGGACAATTATTGCACGAATTACACTTAATCCTAAGGTTATTTTAGTGAGGAAAAGATAGGATTAACGAAACACCGCGGGAACCCCGCAAAAATGACGCAAGCAGACATACACGCGAACATAAATACGATACTACGAAATTTAAGGTTCAATTAGCATTGACAGTAGTACTGTAGTAAAATTCATACCTCGCGAAAAAATAAATAAAGCGTACATAGCAACACTGATCGTGCTCAACTGTTTCCAATTATTTAAATCCTAAGTTCACCTTCATATTTAAAATCAACTTAGACCTTAGACTGATATTTCCGATAACCAGTGCCAACCAGAGGGCTGCTAACGATTCAGACGGACTGCACGATACAATTTGCATCTTCGATATCCATCTAGAGAGCAGATTGCGATCGGCAATGACAACAAAATTTCGTTACATTTCTTCAGTTGTAGGCTGGAGATAATATACAAGAAGCATACACTTTGAACTATGGAGCGCCACGACCACAGACAGACAGAGACAGAAAACAAGTTTCCGATAGAAGTTTTGCCCTTCGGGTAACGGTCTGCTTTCATGTCCTGCAGGTCGTGACTTTTGATTCTCCGTCGGTCAGAGCGAGCCCCCAGTTGACAGGGGTTCGAGCGTCAACTCTCCGACTACGAGTACCGACAAGGATCATAAACACTGCATCACTAAACGAGACTACTCTGCATACTGCCGCTACATCTAAAACTAAAATTATGCAGTAAATATAACTGTTCTAAACCCTTATCGAGTGCTCGCCGATCCTCAAGTCCGTTCGATGTTACGTTCACCGATTTCCGAATATGTTATAATTCTGACACATACATACAATGTGTATTGTTAAAGTTATTTAAGTTTCATAGCAACAATAACTGATTATTATTTACGACTCACGACTGACACGAGTGCGATGAGCCGACGACGACCGCACGGCTGACCGACGCTATCTATCTACATTCTTGAAGATGTATCCTTGTCAATGTATTACCAGTGGCGAAGGGGTGTACCGTTTAGAGATTCGACTAACATTCCCGATAGCAAACCTCAATAAATGTGACAAATCGCGATAAGACGGCCAGTCGGTAGCAAAGTTATCACTGCAGCGTGAATAACTTGGCAATCACTAACCAGCTCGCATTAGTGACGAGCACCCAGGGCTGGCGGAGGGCGGCTGTCGACGGCCCGTCCAGGAGCTAATATTGACACGCGATTGTTATACTAGTCGTCTGTGCGACTGTGCCCTAATACGATAACGTACGAATATATTTCTGCACCATCGCATCGCCGTAGCAATATTAATATATTCTCATAAGAAGCCATAAACTAAATACGATTCGACGTTGAGTTAAAAGTATGCTAACAAGATTAACTTATTCGGTTATAATTACCGATATACCTCAACGTAAATCTCGATATATTATTCCTGAATAATCGGGAGTTAAGCCTTCAGAATAATATTATTTTTTAATGAAAGGAGCGATAACTTGACTCGGTCCGTACAAAAGATAAACATCGATCTGATACGTCGAATATTTAATGTTTAATTACGATTGAAGCGCACGAATGTATAAATAAATAAGGACTGAACGACATCGAGTTCGCTAGCGATAGATGAGTTGATATAGTGGTAATGATTTAAAATAGCTCGTCTGAAAGATTAAAAACAAAATGCAGTCGGAAAGTGTCGCTCGACGGGCCTACGTGCAGCAGGCGCGGGCGGGCGGCGCGCGCGACGGCCGGCGCTCCACGGCGATGCGCGCGTGGTCCGCGTCCGCCTCGCGGCCCGCCGCCTTGTCCAGGATGGCCTCGGCCAGCTCGGAGAAGGCGCGGTCGATGTTGATGTTGGACTTGGCCGACGTCTCCATGAACCGGATGCCGTGCTCGCGCGCTATCTGCCGGACGATGACGTGGTTGACTCGAGGGAGTGCGGCGCGGTGCGATCGATGCGACTCGACCGTTCTATCGGGCGGCCGAGTCGTAGCGTTCGTGCTTTCGTATATTTAAACTATTATTCTGAATTAAAACAAAAAGTGCTCGTCGTTTCGCATTCCATAACCTTTAATGTTTCTCGGTAAAAAACAGTTTATTTCGGAATTGTCTTTTAATATAATAAATCAGCAATACGACAGCGTGATGACATTCGACCGACTAACGAACACCTCCTCCCGTTATAAATGGAACTTTCATATATACAACTTTGATTCATACTATGACGTTTCAGTTCTAGATTTGATTAATGAAATTTCCTCGAAGATATGATAAGATATCGATCGATAATCGTTACTACTGAGTATTACCTGACTATAATGGCTGGCTAATACTTAGAAAAACATTTTTAACACAATTAATTTGTAGTACGCACATTAATGATAGAAAAAGAATGTAGTGGCTTGTAGTATAAGAGTGACTAAGGAACCATTTTCCCATCGAGAAAACTATTTACTAAATCAAAAGGAACAAAATTAAGCAAATTTATAAATTTTACACAACAAAAGATAACTCTATTAAAAATACATTCAAAGCCTAATTAACATGATTCCTATAATCAAGCAAGCCTTTGTTTGTGTACAATAATAACAATTATATAGAGCACATTGGGAAAGCCTAAAAATAGCTGCCAATGAGTGATAACTGTGAGTCAATCACGAACCGCAAGTAGCTATAGATGTTCTATGTTCTTTAGAAGGAAGTGTTATTTCACAAATACACATACATAATGCAAACTACAGCATAGTATTGAAATCAATAGATTGCACACCAGTAGACATCACTAACACACATCTATATTATGGGTACCTATATTTCAGGTAATAAGTATAACTATATTAAGAATAGCAATATGGAAGAGTTTAGACTGTAAGAAAGTCATTAACAGTTACAAGTAATGATAGCAGATCCTTGTGTACTGAGCATTTATAATGCTGCAATACCTGATCAACTGCTGTTTTAAACAAAAATAACAAATCAAAAGATAAATCTAATAATGGTTCAGTATATTCCTGATATAAATGGGCAAAGATTACACAACACACATCTGCTAACCTATCTCAAGGAATAGGTAAAATATGCAGATCATAAAAAACAGTTTAAAACAATGGCAACAACAAACCATAAATGACATCCAGTAATGTAAAATGGAAAGAACATTGGATTCCAGTAGAGTTCACAACTTCAATTCTTAGTTACTTATTACTAGTAAAGTAAATTAAACTGAAATATGCATTGTCTAAATAAAATATAACATTAAAGATTGAGTCCTTATTGTGTAGGTTTGCTAATAATTTGAATGATTTGTGGTTGTTAACATGTAATCTTGTCACTATGATGAGAATGAGAATAAAAAACCCAATATAAATTTATTTTAAACCAGAAATATGTTCTTACTATTTATAATACTTACAAGTTGTCAACAAGCCTATTGCATGACATAGTAACAAATGGGATAAGAGGTGGATTGATTAAGTTGAAGCTACTATGTAATCTATTTTGCTTATTTATATTCATCACAGACCCTTTAGGAGGGGTTTATTCTAAAATACCACCCTCAGTACTGGGTGCAGTATTGAAACTTTAGTAGTTGTAAGCAATTCGAGAAACAAAAAGATTGATATGCAGGATAAGGAGAAACATCTAAAAAGGTTTCAGTGCATGAATAGAACCAAACAGCACACTATTTCTAGTCCAAGTAACTCTTGGTTAATACATATATTTTTTTCATCCAGTTATATATATACAAGGTTATTAAAAAATAACAACTCTACTTACTGCTTCTCCTCTCTCTTTACTGACAACACGCTTCTCTTCCATATCACATTTGTTACCAAGGATCATCTTCTCCACATCCTCATTTGCATGCTGTAACAAAATATGTAAAAAGAGATATATTAATATGTATAAATAATAAGAGAATTTAAATAACAATACATGCATATATTTTTTAATTAATTTAATGTATTTATTCATAAGTCATTAAGATTAACATTTCGATGTATTTGCAAACACACATATATAAATATTTTATATAGAACTTGGACATTAAAATTGAAATACATTTTATAATCTAACAAGTAAAGGAAGCAAGTGATTAATTGCAATGTTTATATAGTAACTTGCACAAACCTCATCAATATTTCTCAGCCACTTCACGATATCGTCGAAAGTCTTTTCGTTCGTGATATCGTATACCAACATGATACCCATCGCGCCACGGTAGTACGATGTGGTGATTGTGTGAAATCTCTCTTGGCCTGCTGTGTCCCAGATCTGTAGTTTAATTTTCTTACCACGGAGTTCCACTGTTTTAATTTTGAAATCTATGCCTGATGAAATTACGGAATTTGTTGACATTATTAACCCAAGAGGAAAATATTTCATGATAATTAATTATTTACATTTACCAACTAGCTACTTTAAGAAAAAGATAATTAATAATTTATCTAAAGAACGAAATAAATAGTTACAGTAACACAGACCCTCATTACGTTTAAATATTTTCAAGAAATACAAAAATAATACTTGGATGAGTTTCGTACCAATAGTTGATATAAATGTCGTTGTAAAGTGGTTATCTGAAAATCTAAACAATATACAAGTTTTGCCGACACCAGAATCACCAATCAAGAGTAGTTTGAACAATAAGTCGTAAGTTTTCTTGGCCATTTTACTAATTTATATGCAAAAAACTATATTATTTTCTTGTATAAAAATCATCCGACGAACAAAAAGTGACAGCTAGCTCATCCTAAAGTCATTCAATTTTGTTGCTATTGTAAAAAAATTATAACATTCTTTTCAAGAAGTTATTATTTGGTTTCTTAAAAAAAAATAAAGTAATCTTTAATAAATACATATCATATTAATATATAATCTTTAAAATTAAATCTTTGGTTATTATATATAACGATTCCATTTGTATATACAGCTAATGATTACATTTGTTTGTATTAATGTATTACTTTGCTTTTTCATTGAATATCCATAATTTAATATATTATTGTTACCAACATTTCGTACGCACTATATTATAATTGTAATAACTTTGTCACAGCGGTTATTATAAAAGCCAATAGCAGATGGTGCTATATGATGAGTATTTCATATCATGATCTAGCTAGCTGATTGGTGATTCTGTCCATTGATCACTAGTTGATTGACTGATTGATTGATTCTGTCTTCTGTCCATGTTTACTCTGTTACGCTAGCCAGTAGCCACACTCATCATTAGAGCTGAGAAAAACGACTTTTGTGAAAAACGAAACGAATCAGGTTTTAGACAAAAAGAAACAGTAATTTATAGAATTAGGCGTTACTTTGAGGAAATCCATAATACAAAAGTAATACTAAAATTATTTTGGTATAATCCGCGATTCAGTAAATAGAAAATATATATAGTGCTAAATGTATTGTGAACTATCCGCTTTTTCATACCCATTCATAAAAAATCGTAAAATTCGTAATCGCAAGGGCTTTGCGATTTTGTCGTGGAGTCAATCTTCTGATGCTGCTTCGGTTGCGGAGTGAAACGATTGTTGAGATTGTGATAGTGAACGTATCTAGTGCTTGTGTATTGTGGTGGCGGTGGTGGAGGTTTGTGCATTTTACGAATCCTGCATGTATCAGGTATGAAAAACGGATAGTATATATATATATCAAATCATCAATCAGGTATGAAAAACGGATATTGCGGATTATAGCAAAATAATTTAATTATTACTTTTGTAAAATGAAACAGTTTCAAAAACAGTTACTTAAAAATGCTTTACAACTACACAGTATACATATACTGAATATGTATACTGTGTATACTTAATACACTTTATTTACAATTCATATCTTTTCAAAAAGCACTCATTTTACGCACTATATTCTAAAAGCTTAAAAATGGCACGAATTTATTAACAGCGACCAAATCAATAATTGTTATTTTTTCTTCCTACGACACTAACCGGTTATATATGTCCGACAAAGTCTATTTGTTACAGAATATCAGCTTTATTTTCATGAGCCTAAGGTATATTTTATGAGTAAGTTTTTTGAAACGACTTTGGTGAGTGCTCGCTTATTATAACTTTATTTATGGAAGATGTGAGCGAGCTAAGGGAAAATTTGCACCGCATTTACCGTTGCATGCTGTCTTTCGATACATGACGGCCCATCGAGACGACCGCAACTATTTTTTTAGATAACGGTTTCTGCTGTAGACAAAAACCGTTTGGACGTTACGGAAAAAAACGCCCAGCTCTACTCATCATAGACTACATTCACAAACAAGAAAAATAATTTTAGTAATCTGTTCTTAATTCTAATTTGCGTTTGCGCGTTTTCTTAGCTTCTCTTTTATTGATTTAGAATTTGGTATAAAATCAATTGTTTTTAGGGAGGGTTTTTTGGGGTTTTAATATTTCCTGATTAACTAGAATGTGAATTTCAAGAGGTAATGTAAAGCATGTACCGAATCTAGTGAGTGACAACATAACTGTAAAATGCACCGCCGAGGCGGTAAACGCATTCGTATGGATGACCCTCCTCCAGAATACGTCAATCCGATGATCCCTACAATTCCTGTTGTCGATTTTGGCGAAGTTCAGACCGTGCGCGAGCCGAGTGCGTCTGCTAAGCTATATAGTAAGACCCTCAGTGCAGTTGCTAAGTTCACACTATGTGATGCCGTACGAGAGGAAATCGAGGAACCCAGTCCGGAGTCGAGGTCGCCGTCGCCAGCTCCCACTAAACGCATAACTAGAAGTCGTGGTCGAGGGGGCGATGGTGGATACGTAGGTCGGTTGGCGGAGTCGCCGCCTCCACCACCGGTACGCCGACGCGGGCGTGGTGGTCGTGGTCGTGGAAGGGGGCGAGGTGCTGCGCCGCCGCCAGCTTACTCTCCGCCACCGGTGCTGCTGCCAGGAGATGATGAAAACAGTCTTTATAATATTCTTCGCTTCAATAAGACTGCAATAAATGTAAGTAACAAGGATTTAGTATCTTAATGATTTTGTGAGTTGAAATTGAAAATACAAGATATTTTCAATATTATATATTTTAAATAATATTGTTTTCTAGATAAACAAAAAGATCCTTTTAATCTCTCAAATATGCTATAACACCCCTAATTATTTATTGTGATTTTTCATTTTCATGGTGGAAAAACAAATTTAAGATAAAAGATAAAATAAAATAAATAAAAATAAAATAAGATGCTATTTCATAAATGTATAAGACAGCTATGAATATAAACTTTAATTGTGCCAAAGTTCAATGTTGGTCCAGTAGATTAGCAGTGAAAGTGTAATTCTTCTAAATAATCTCTTCTAAAAGTATTGTGAAAGTTTAATTCATATACACACTATGAATGTTGTATGCTGTTTGATGCTAACCATGGCCTTTTTTCGTTTATATCTACAATTTCCTAAATCATACAGTACTGCATTGTCAATATAAGTGTTCCTAAATGCTGTGTAATCGTTTTACTTAGAGGTGAAGATTTCAAAATATTCAGAATGTGTCAGTTTGGCTTGTATGCAAAAAAAACCCCTTGCTAACTCTGGTCTGTTATTCTAATAACAGAGTCACATTTAAAAGGGTGGGATGAATTCATATTTTGTATGTTTAACACTCATTTTGCTTTTGTTTTTTTTGTATCATTAGTATTCTCTACACCAGAGAAGCCACTTTTATGAATGTAGATAGTAAATGCTTGCTCTGCAGGTAGCTAATTAAGAAATATTCCATCCATGCTAGATCATGGATTTTGAAAATACTTTTTCTTTTTAACTTAGCAAGGTCTTTATAAATCTTCACCTTTTAATTTGTTCTAGTATAGCCCATCTTACTAGTAAGTATACAGGACATTCGACTATAACATGAAGTTTTCTTTCATCTCTGCAATCTTAGAATGCTATGTTATTATTCTCACTATTGCAAGGTGTTTATTTAATATTTAGTGTCTAGAAAATTTATAGGATTAGGTGTTACTTTGTGGCAATCTATAAAACCAAATTATTATTTTTTCTATAATCTACAATAAAGTAAATAGTAAATATATATATATATATAATGCTAAATGGAGATTGGACTATCTATACTGATACATGTAGGATTCGTAACGCCACATGTACAAACCACCACCATCACCTCAACACACAAGCACTATACACATTCACTATCACAAACTCAATAATTGTTTTGCCCCGCAACTGAAGCATCATCAGGAGATAGACTCCAAAAATTAAAATGCTTGGCCAACTTAGCTTAGCTTTTTGCAACAAAATCACAAAGCTTTGAGATTTATTTGGATTAAATGATAACCATAGTTAGGCCCCTATAATTACAGTTGAAGGATCCTAATCCTAATGTACCTATACAGCTTTATAGAGCTTATATTGAAACAGATTATGTAATACTAAATGTTAAAGAAATATTATTTTTGTATTTAGGTATATGTATTTCTGTAACATGTATTACAAATTCATTTGTCTTAAAAAAGCTATAATATTAAATGTATAAACACATTCAAGTTGCCTTTCCAGCAAGTAGTTGACATGTGGATAGAGGAGTACAAGACTAACAGGGAGAGTGCACTAGTGCAGCTGATGCAGTTCTTTATCAACTCCTCTGGCTGCCGAGGGAAAGTCACTCCTGATATGGCTCAAATGGACCACACTCTTATTATTAAGAAAATGACACAAGAGTTTGATGAGGTGTGTATGGTTTAAATTAATTATAATGTATTAATATTTATCTTACGTTTTTCTTTTTTTCCAATACATAACATTCTATTAATGTTTCTGCACACAGGAAAGTGGAGAGTATCCTTTGATCATGACAGGACAGACCTGGAAGAAGTTCCGCTCTAATTTCTGTGAGTTCATCCAAACCTTGGTCAAGATGTGCCAGTACTCCATCATCTACGATCAATATTTAATGGACAATATAATCTCCCTGCTTACGGGACTGTCTGACTCTCAAGTGCGTGCCTTCAGACACACCGCCACTTTGGCTGGTAAGTGTTCATTTCAACTATTAACATTTATTAGAATTTTGTAATTCAGTCTAAGATATATTTATATAATTATTTAAAGGTCTTGTTAAATATTAACATCAATTTATCTCTATTTAAAATTATACTTTGTAGTACTAACTGAAACCCATATTGTTTTTTGAATGCATTTATATATAATTCTAAGACTTACTAGGACAGCAATTTTGAAATACAACAAAGAATTATGTTTTTTGAAGAGTAGCCTGGTTTATTGCAGGTATTCTTTGTTGGAGAAATTATCCACATCAGATTTGTGAATTATTATATGCAACACTACAGCCTTGCAAAAGTTCGTAATTCGTTTGTGGGTTTGGGTATAAGATTCTATAATAAAATTCAACCATCTACTTTAAATTTCCCATTACAGCAGTTTAAAAATACTATTTAAAAAAAGGCTAATTCTGAAAACCTATTATACTATTGAAGATTACCTAGACGACAAGAATGCGTGGATATAGCTTCTCTTCAACCCTGTACAAGACATTAATAACTATATGTAACTAGTGATAAGAACTATTGTTGGAAAAGACCAACCGCCGAGTTTCTTGCTGGTTTTTCTCGGTAGGAACAGCTTTCCGAACCAGCAGTAGATGTTTACAATTCAAAAGCACTTGTTTACGAGTTTACTTGAATAAAGAATATTTTGAATTTGAATTTGAATTTGATGCCCCCAGTGATGAAGCTGATGACGGCGCTGGTGGACGTGGCGCTGCTGACTAGCGTCAACTGCGACAACTGCCTGCGCCAGTACGAGGCCGAGCGGCTGAAGGCGCGCGACAAGCGGGCCAGCGAGCGGCTCGAGGTGCTGGTGGCCAAGCGGCAGGAGCTGGAGGAGAACATGGAGGAGATCAAGAACATGCTCTCGTACATGTTTAAGTCGGTGTTCGTGCACCGCTACAGGTGCGCGCTAGGAGCCTTCGGGGCTTTGACACCTTGGAGACAACCACAACAAGTACAGCCTGTTGCTTTCCACTGCAGAAAACATGCCTCCTCTCCTTATTAGAGAGTGCAACATAAATGAAAGGCGGCTGACCGTTGACTGTTTTATTCATTTACATAACCAAACTACCTACATACATTATTATAATACCCAACACCTTTCCCGTCTTATAAATGAAAATTAACGTTTAATATAAATATAGTATAATGAACAATAACATAAAAGTAAGCCTAAATTCTAATCTTCCTTTTTGCCCGCCCGATTATGTGCACGTAGTGCTCGGGCTGACGCCTCAGGTGGGATTGGAGACGAAGAGAAAAGTTCATGTTTATTTTTATTTATCTCTTTGCTATTAGCCTGCTGGCTTACTTCTACTTCTTCCGGGGGATCTTTTAAAGTGCCTTTTGTTGCCTCATCCTCGTGCTCTGGACTCGTTTCGGGTTGGCTAACACCCGCACGAGACAAGGAGTAACGAGATTTTTCAGCGAGGGATATGATCTGGTCTTGATGTCTCCGCCAATCAAGTCCGTTATTCATCCGAACTTTAAAAGATACCGGACCCGTTCTTTTAGTGACTGTTCCTTCCAACCATTTATCTCCTCTAACCGAGTAATCTCTCGCAAGTACTGGGTCACCCACCTGGACATTCCTGGGCGTGCCCCCCGCATTTAGTGTCTGTCTGTGTTGAGCGGCGCGTGCTACCTCCGCCACATCGGGACGCAATGCATCTAAGCGATTGCGCAATCGCCGCCCTAATAATAAAACCGAGGGTGGCATCCCCGTGGTAGCATGTTCACAATTTCGATAACTAAATAAAAATTCGCTTAAAGCTTGACACACATTCTCGCCAGCATGCGCCGCTCTTTTAATAGCCTTTTTAACAGTTTTCACAGCATTTTCCGCAGCCCCATTACCCTGCGGTCTATAAGGTGCGACTAACACATGTCTTATACAATTATTGTTACAATAGTTCTTAAATTCGTACGACGAAAACGGTGGTCCGTTGTCAGTTACCAGTTGTGATGGTAAACCGAACCTACTAAATATAATCATAAATGCTGAGATAGTGGCTTCTGCTGTGGTTCGGCTCATAGGCAAAGCTTCGATCCATTTCGAGTGGGCATCCACTATAATAAGATATCGCTTACCAAAACATTCCGCGAAATCGGCGTGGAGGCGCTGCCAAGGGTGTAGCGGATATTCCCAGGGATGAATTTCCGAGTGCGGCGGCGAGTCGCGCACCAATCGACACCCTTCACAGTTTTTACAAACATTCTCTAAATCACTGTCTAAACTAGGCCAATAGATATAATTTCGCGATAGATTTTTCATTTTATTTAAACCCAAGTGACCCTGATGTATTTCCTCTAACAATTGTTTCCGTAACGTTACCGGAATAATAATTCTAAATTTATAAATTAGACACCCAAAATCAACAACGATATCGTGTTTTCTTGCGAAGTACGGCTTCTCCTCATCACAACTGGTACTGGCCGGCCACCCAAACTTAACGTATCCCACTACCTTATTCAATATCTTGTCTTTAGCTGTCTCCCTACTCACATCGCGAAAATTTATCGGTAAACTATCGTGTACTAAATTCACATACGTTTGCGGATAAGTATCGCGATGTTCCGTAGACACAGGTAACCTTGACAAGGCATCTGCGGGGCCATTCTGTGTTGAAGTTACAAATTTAACTGAAAAATCGTATGCTGCGAGTCGAGCCGCCCACCGCTGTAACCGGCTGGCTGCCGTTTGAGGTATACCAACCTTATCCCCAAGTATATGACTCAACGGTTGGTGATCCGTACGTAATTCGAACTTACGTCCGTATAAATATTGATGATGCCTGGTTACCCCAAAAAAAATAGCCAAAGCCTCCTTATCGAACTGACTGTAATTGACCTCGGCAGCGTTGAGTGTCCGCGACACGCAGCTGACAGGGCGCTCGCTGCCGTCCGGGTACCTGTGCGCTAGCACTGCGCCCACTCCGTACGCACTGCTATCCACTGATAGCACTAGAGGCAGACCCTCCTCGTAGTGTGCTAACACACGCTTGCTAAGCAATGACTCTTTTGCAGACTTAAACGCCCGCTCACACTCTGTACTCCATTTCCAACTGACGTTTTTCTTTAATAGCTCATGTAAGGGATGTAATAGGATGCTTAAATTAGGAATGAATTTACCGTAATAGTTTAAGAGTCCTAAAAAACTTTTCAATTGTGTCGTATCTGTGGGTCTACGTATATCCATAATAGCTTTCACTTTTGTTTTATCCGGATGCAACCCCTCTGCATTAATTATAAACCCCAAATATTTCACAGATTTTTGTAAAAAATTACATTTTTCTACCCGAACCGTTAACCCCATATTACGTAATCGTTCTAGTACTTGACGTAAATTACACATATGCTGAACCCTGCTAGTCCCCGTTACACAGATGTCATCCAAAAACACCACCGTATTAGGTACTCCTTTTAAAGTTTCCTCCATTAATTTTTGAAACTTTTCGGGTATGCAAGACAAGCCGAAAGGAGTGCGGCGATAAACGAATGTCCCTAAATGGGTAGTGATCGCGGTGCACGGTTGTGAATCTTCCGTTAATAATATCTGTTGATATGCGTGCGTTAAATCTATTTTGGAAAATTCGACTCCTCCACTCAACGAAGCAAATAACTCTTCAATACGGGGCAAGGGGTATATATCGCGTTTGAGAATAGGGTTTATGGTAACTTTGTAATCCCCGCAAATTCGTATATCGCCGTTGTTTTTAATCACGGGCACAATCGGCGTGCCGTAGTCGGAGTGTTCGACGCGATAAATCGTCCCCTCTCCCTCTAGCCGTTCAAGTTCACGGCCGACCCGAGCCCGCAGCGCCAGCGGCACGGGCCGCGCGCGCACATACACCGGCGTAGCGTCCGTCAGTTGCAAATGGAGCCGTTTTTTACATAAACCTAATTTATTAGTAAAAACCTCCGGAAATTCTGATATAATCCGGCTCACGGATTGATCTTCTATAATTTCATTAAGATTAATTTGTTTTATATTTAACGCGCGAATCCATTCTCTTCCCAACAGAGGAAGACCTCCGTTTTTAATGACATGCAGTGTTAAATTATGTACTAATAGCTCTCCCAGTTTAACGTCCACCTGAATATATCCCATGGATTCAATGCGGGAGCCGGAATAACATCGTAACATAATATTATCTTGTTTCAACATTTTATGAGAAAAACTTTGACGATACAAATTTTCGTTAATTGCTGAAATTCTACTACCCGTATCGATCTCGCACTTCGTCAGATGTCCATCAATTTTTACGCATAAAAAATAAGGCTTGTTACCTTTCGTTTCCAGTTCGATGTTAAAAAAATCCTCATCACCTGAACTTTCAGTCTCCGTTACGTAATGCTGCCTATTTATCGCACGACCGTTAGCACTATCACCTTTTTTGCACATCACTTTTAAATGACCCCGTTGGCCACACGCATCACAATTATAATTAGCGAACCGACACCGGTCCGCACGGTGCGCCCGGCCGCACCGCCAGCAGCGCGCCGCTGCCGCCGCGTCCGGCGCGCGGCCCCTCGCCGGCCGCCGCGCGCTCGCCAGGTGCAGGCCCTCGCCCGCGTCGCCGCCCGCACCCGAGGTCTTGCCCGCCGCGCTCGTCGCAGCGCTCACCTCCGCGTGCCTCTCCGCGGCCTCCAGCGCCAGAGCCAACTCGACCGCCTCCTTGTAATTAATTTTCTTCTCGGCGAAAATTCGAGACCTCATAGCCTCGTCCGCCAGTCCCGAAACGAACTGGTCGCGTAGATTTTCCTCCAAATTTGAGCCGAAGTTGCATGTCGCAGCGAGATGCTTTAAATTTTGTAAGTATTCGGTTAAAGGCACTCGTAAACTGTCTTTAATTTCGTTCAACAGTATATACTGTTTCACACGGCGCACGTATGCCGGCCACTGCTTAGAACTTACGTCAAAAGGTTCCAATTTTCCAATAGGCATGATTATTTATCGGTTTAAACACTTAAAACTCTAAAAAAAAAATAAAAATATCCCGTACTCGTCGCCAGTGCAACATAAATGAAAGGCGGCTGACCGTTGACTGTTTTATTCATTTACATAACCAAACTACCTACATACATTATTATAATACCCAACAGAGAGAAGAGTTGGGCTAGGACCTCTTGCCCTGCTTTATAGGTTCCAGAGATATGTGTTAATCTCTGGAATTCTCCAGAGGTATGCAAGTTCGAGCTGTGATAGCCCAGTGGTGAGACCGTGAGACTCTTTCGAGGTGAACACTAGTTCGAACCCGGGCAGGCACCAATGAGTTTTTCTATTGAAACTCATGTGTCTAATTGATAATTGCAATTTATCACACGCTTTTCGGTGAAGGAAAACATCGTGAGGAAACCTGCATATCTCTAGACAATTCTGGAGATATGTGTAACCTACCAATCCGCATTGGAGCAGCGTGGTAGGTCTTAGCTCCAACCCTTCTCTCCAGAAACGGAGAGAGGAGGCCTATTCCCAGCAGTGGGATTGTAACAGGCCGCTACTATGCAAGTTCCCCAATTACTACAACCAATGTGGCTAGATATAGTCCACCAAGTTCTAGATTTTTAATTGTTACAGTAATTCATTATTTATTACAAGTTTATTCCATCTTCTTGTTATTATTTGTTATTGTAAAAGTATATGTAATACATTTTGCTAAGGCAGCAGTATACTAGCAAACCTCCTAAAGAATTTTTCTACTTGAAATGAAATTCAATGAAGTCTTGTCTTATTTGCAAGTGATGTTGACATGAAATTAAACTTTCCTTGTGTTGTTGTAACCTCACATAGAAAGTGTTTTCTTGATGAAATTTAGACGATAAACTATTGGTCTGACCAAAGTACCCTTGTGTGACATGACATGGTCTTCACCAGGGACACGTTGCCAGACATCAGGTCCATCACCATGTCTGAGATAGGCAACTGGATGGAGAAGTTTCCGGCGCACTTTCTGGACGACCTGTACCTCAAGTATATCGGATGGACTCTACATGACAAGGTATATTGTACTAATTACTTTAGCAGGATCTCTGAGACAACTTAATTGTCAGTATTATTATATATTTTTTATATTTTGGTGAGGAAGATAAAACAAATACAATATGTGTATACTATGTTGCACGGCGTCACATAGTCATACTAACAAAAAGAATCAGCGAAACTCGGCGATATCAATCCTTCAAATTATAGTTTAAATAAAACAGTCCAAAGTTATAGTTTAGATAAGCTGCATTTTTAAAGAAAAGTATTTTTAAGTTCAAAGTTTTTTATCATTCATATGTATAATGTAATTGTGTCATAAATTGTTTTGTTCAAATTTCTTTTCGATTTCTGCTTATTAAATCTAATTATTGATCCTTGATGATTCAGTGCTTGTAAAAAGCCTGCTTGATTAAAGATTGTTTTGATTTGATTTCGATTGGCAATATGGATTGAGGAATTTATTTATAGGCCAATGTCCTAGCTTAAGTTCGTGTTCAAAATGAAAGTTCGCACGTTGCAGGTGGGCGAGGTGCGGCTGCGGTGCCTGCAGGCGCTGCAGCCGCTGTACGAGTGCGAGGAGCTGAAGGGCAAGCTGGAGCTGTTCACATCCAAGTTCAAGGACCGCATCGTGTCCATGTCGCTGGACAAGGAGACGGAGGTGGCCGTGCACGCCGTGCGGCTCGTGATCGCCATCCTCAAGATGCACCCCGACGTGCTGACGGACAAGGACTGCGAGAACGTGTACGAGCTGGTGTACTCGTCGTGGCGCGGCGTGGCGGCGGCGGCCGGCGAGTTCCTCAACGTGCGCCTGTTCCGCTGCGACGACGCCGCGCCCGCGCCGCGCTCGCGCCGCGGCAAGCAGCGGCTGCCCAACACGCCGCTCGTGCGGGACCTGGTGCAGTTCTTCATCGAGTCCGAGGTGACGGCAGCTCTAACACTGTACTCGTCACACGGACGACAGCAGCCGATAATTAATACTAATATGTTCAAACGTCGGTAACAATACAACAAAGACTTGCGAGCATGATCTAAGAATTAATATAGGCAATAAACACCTAACACGAATGACAAAAACTAGCGTGAAGGACGACCAGTGCTGCCATCTAGGCACGAGTAAGAACAGAGACGAACATTCAATTGTCACCTTAAATTGTTTAATGTTTAATTTTGAATATGTTATAATGTAATTGTGAGAAAAGAGAGCCGCGTGGAAGTCTATTGTGAATGTAACGGATTGCTGTTTTGCAAGTACTTGTAATCGTTTTAAATATAATATTTTTGTAAGGTCTGTTTTATTATGTGCTTCCGTATGACCGAACTGTTTCCATTGGCAGCTCCACGAGCACGGCGCCTACCTGGTGGACTCGTTGATAGAGTCCAACCCGATGATGAAGGACTGGGAGTGCATGACGGACCTGCTGCTGGAGGAGGCCGGGCCCGGCGAGGAGGCGCTCGACAACAGACAGGTGATGTAGTTATACAATGTAATGACAATACTACATGGACTACCAGAATTAATAAGAAATATTTCAAATAAAGATTTATATAAATAAAGATTATAATAAGCTCTGGTTTTCAATTTAATTTCTTGTATTTGTAGAGTATCATCAATATTTATTTATTTATGTAGCATTTTAAATAACCCTTTGACAGAGATCTCTGCCTAACTACTTATAAAGTGGGTGGGACAATATATACTAAAGCAGTTTGAGTAGTTTATGTGAATGTTGATGGTTCGCCGTGGACCCCCAGGAGTCGTCCCTGATCGAGCTGATGGTGTGCTGCGTGCGGCAGGCCAGCACGGGTGAGCCGCCCGTCGGCCGCGGCACCTCGCGCAAGCACCACCAGGTGCTCTCCAAGGAACAGGCCAAGGTTCTTCATCTTGTCAGTTTTATATTAGCATTAGCGTTAATTCGGACCCTGCCCTCAGATACGTTAGGTGGTTACAATTCGTAAAAACACAGCAATACACGAGTATTGATTTATAGAAGCAGGCGTTACTTTGCGGAATTCCATATTACAAGCAATATAACAGAACTAACTACTTTGGTATAATCCGCACGGGTTAAGTGAATGCATGCAAAGCCAATGTGTATGAAGCAGGCAAAATCTACGAATATGTGCAATACACGAGTATTGCACATATTCACCACCACTATCTCAACAATCGTTTCGCCGCGTTACCTAAGTATCGTCAGGATTTTCATTTGATATTTTGATTACTTTTGTACGATCCAAGTATTGAGGTCGCTCGGAATGTAAGGACGCACCGTGTCGGCAGGTGGTGAGCGACGACCGCGCCAAGATGACGGCGCACTTCATGGTGACGCTGCCCGCGCTGCTGGACAAGTTCGGCGCCGACCCCGAGAAGCTGACCAACCTGGTCGCCATCCCGCAGTACTTCGACCTGGAGCTGTACACCACGCAGCGGCAGGAGGGGGTGAGCGCCTGCCGACCGGCAGCTACATTATACAATGTGTAGATCGTTACAATATACGGAAAACAAACAATAATAGATAATAGCGCCAACTTAACCATCTACGTACTGTGAATAATGCAATAAAAAAAAATTTCCTGTTCGTGAAAGAAATGTATTTTTTATCCTATATGTCACACATCGTCGGCCGCCTTCGGCAGAACCTGACGCTTCTGCTGGCCAAGATCCGCGAGATCGTGAAGGTGCAGACGGAGGCCGAGGTGCTGGAGACCTGCGGCCGCACGCTGGAGTACCTGTGCAGCGAGCAGCACGCCGTGTACACGCGCTGCAACGTGGCGCGCGCCACCGTCACCGACATGTGCGTCAACCGGTACAAGGAGGCCATCGACGAGTACCGCAGCCTCATCGAGGGGGTGAGCGCCCGTCGACTAACTTTGTCATGCCTACTATTCTCTACTCTTTCGGATCTGATTATGTACTTTTATTTGTCTTACGAATATATCATCTGGGTTGTAGTTATAATTTTTTTTCTTTTAGCAGCATAAATGTTCTGGACTGACAGCAAATTTATATTTTAAGCGTGTCACTTATCACGATTTATTCATTTACTTGAGTACATTTTGAATGCCCGCTTAAAATTACGTTATATATACTCGTGTCGTTTCGAACCTCGTCGTTCTGCTTACGACTTTATACAAAATAGCGATATAATTTGTAATCTAATCATCCCACCAGGGTGAGACGCCCGACGCGGACGAGGTGTTCAACGTGATCAACTCGCTGCGCAAGGTGTCCATCATGTACATGTGCCACAACCTGAACGACACCAACATCTGGGACTCGCTGTTCGAGGACCTGCCCAAGTGCGTCAAGCAGAACGAGACGCAGATGCCGACTCAGGTGAGGGGCGGCGGGCGCCGGGGGGGAGGCGGCGGGCGGCCGGCGGCGGCGGCTGACGGCGCGGGCGTGCGCAGGCGCTGGTGTACGTGGTGCGGGCGTGCTTCTACTCGGTGCTGTGGTCGCTGCACGAGCTGGAGGAGCGCGGCGCGGGCGGCGCGGGCGGCGAGGAGGCGGCGGCGGCGCTGCGCGAGCGGCTGCACTCGTACGCCGCGCACTGCCGGGAGATCGTGGCGCACGGCTGCACGCCCGAGCTGCGCGAGGAGGTGAGGCGCGAGCGGGCGGGCCGCGCGCCCCGCACCCCGCACCCCTCACCCCGCCCGCGCTGACCCTCGCCCCGCGCAGGCCTACACCAGCATCTGCGACCTGCTGATCTTCTTCGCGGAGGCGGCGGGCGCGGCGGGCGGCGCGCGGCGGCTGGCGCTGGAGGCGGACGCGGCGCTGTGCGACCTGCTCAACGCCTTCGTGCAGGAGTTCGTCTTCGTGCACCACAACTACGGTAACGAGCACCACCCCGCGCCCGTCCGCGGGAACGGAAGCGATATATTGATCGAATCGGAATTTTATCGTTTTTTTATCTAACCCACTATACACTCTGAACGGTTCTCATATTTAGGAAAAACACAACCCAAACCATTTTTTTTTAATGTATTTCATATTTGATGAGATATGATGTACCCTCTATAGTAATAGATAGAGATAGTAAGTAAGTTTCCGGATTTACAAGAGATTTCAAAGTTACCTTTTTCATCCTTCTTAAACTTATCAATGATAATGCTAAAAAAAGAATCTGTACAGACTTTTGGATGTACGTATTGTGAGACGATTGTTGCACGATTGACACGTGTAACTGTAGGAAGGGATAGAGAAAGTCTTTTACTATTAAGTTTGAAATTGAATTGACATGAATCACATTGTCAGTATGGTATATATTAGTGTTACCAGGAGCCTACGAGTTTTGTATTTGGGCTGAATAATAATATGACAAGTTTATTATAATTTCTACCAGTAAGCTCCAGCCAAACACACCATTAGTTGGCTAGCCGTAATTTCAGATATAGGGCGCGAATTCCTAATGCCTAAGAACAATATAACTGAGTATAAAATAATGCTCGAGATTTTCACAACCATGGGGTGCGTTCCAACGTCTTTGAACCCCGACGTCAACCGGTTATTGAAACTATGTGCTCCGTCCACTTTATGCTTGCGAGTTATTTAACTAAACCTTATAGTTGTGGTACCGGATACAAGATCTTTATCTAAATATGTCTTCTCTGGAGGATATTTACAATCTCACATTGAACTGTACATTTCCCCGTGAATGAACACGACTGTCGAGCGAACAGACTCCAACGAGGCATGAGCATCACCATCTTAAATCATTCCTATGAGTACGGCGGTCCTTTCTGTTGAGCATTTACGGGAAAGTGCACTACTATTCTACTTATGCAACTAAATAAAAAGTTCATTACGTACATAATTACGTACGTAGACCTAAAAATCAATAAAACAAATTATTTTTATAGCGCTTGTTGAGAATTAAGAGTAGATTCTGTCAACGAGTATATCTAGAAATAACATAGGCGCTGTTCGTTGTCGCTATTCACCATTTAAACCCAAGCTTGCAAGATCAATGACATAGTAAGTGGCCGTTGCCCATTAAGACATACGGCTTGGAAAATTGACTTTTGGACTCATGAGGTAGTCCGAAATCTATCACGGGCGATATGCCTTTACGTCTTTCAGTTGAAGAGACGTAATTCAAATATTTCTTGATTTTGTTTTGAAATTTGCGGAACTTAAATGATTTCAAACGGGCCGTATAGATCAAAATACCAAAGGACGTCGGGGTCCCAAAGTTATGGAACGATGACTACGAATCGAGGACTGCGAACGACACGCAGGACGCGCCGGATCCATTTTGATTATGTGATGAGTGTCAGCAACACATTTTGAGTATAATCGATGATGTTCCTATAAGTGATTTTGTTAATATACATTGTTTGATAAGTACTATTAATTACGTTCGATCGTTTTATTGTTGGAAACGATTTATTCTCGCTCATTTTAACAGACCATAAGTTTCGTTTATCAATGTGCTCTCAGCTGCAACAGTCTCTACGGCGCCGGCGAGCGGTGCTGGTCGCTGGTGACCATTACTACTGGAATTTAAATGCTGTCCGTTTAGTTTTTAAATTACTTAGTTTTTAATAACTTATGTGTACAATGGCTAAATATCGTCGTCACTGACGTCATTATTTTGAAAATCTTTGTTTTTCAACAATATAATTTTGCTCGTTTCGACCATCGAAACCGTGTTCTTCTTTCTATCCGCGCCGAACATGTTTTAAATTGTTATTCGAGCTAAACTGTACTTTTAAATCGTATCATGACTCGTGTAGAGCACAAGGTCACGATGTTTGATAATGAGACAAATTTTTGGAAAAATCAATTTGCACTTGAAATTCGTTATCATACGTTCTAATACGTTATCGGTTAATGGAATGCTATGTTTAGCGTTAACGTCGTAACTTTAATTGAGATCAATGATTATCAATCGTGCGCAAGAGACGCACCATTTCGTGAACTTTCGTTCTACGCGTGCGTCTCTCTCGGCCGCCCGGCCGCGACTGACCGTGCGGCCGGGCGAGCCAGGCAGCCGTGACGACGAGGAAAAATATGCATTATTTCCGTTCCACCCGCGTGATAGTGCGCGTTGTCGGAGGCGCGCCCCGCGGCCCCCGCGGCCCCCGGCAGCGCGGGGGGCGCGGGGCGGCGCGTAACGTGCGTGTGTTTGGTTGGTTGCATGTCGCGTGCGTGCGCGCGGCGCGTCGCGGACCCCTCGCCGGTAAGCAGTCGCTCTCCGCTCGCACTCCACTCTCGGCGTATTTTACCTTAGTAATGCCGCGACCGCCCCCGCCGCCCGCGCCCGCCGCCGCCGCCCGCCCGGCCCGGCGGGGGTGGTCGGAGCCGCGTCTCGATAATGCATATTTTTGCCTCGATCCTAGCGAGCGCCGCGCGCCGGCCGCCGGCCGCCGGTCGCCGGTCGCTCCCGTGTGCGACCCGCCTAACATTACTAAGGGAAAATTGTCGCGCCCGCTTCTTCGATCGCGACCCGAAACCGGCCGCGAGACGCGTCGGCGGCCGCTCGCGCTGCGGTCGCGCTCCGGGCCGGACGGTTCGCCGCCGGTTTCGAGTCGCCCTTTTTATTTTATTAACACTCTTGAAGAGTCAACTCTGAGCATGCTGCGTCCGCTGCGACGGGCGATTTAATTTTCGTTGCGATTTTCATCATCGTGTTTGTTTTCTGCAACTCTTTTTTTTAACATTGGTTGAGGTTTGTCACGCTCTTCACGGAGACTCGAGACTAAAGCTTGGGAAATAACAAACATCATTAACGGCCCTTCCGCCTCGCGTGTCCGCCACTAATTCGCAATGACAAACGGAGACATCTGTACGCTTGTTATTACTGTGACCGTAGTTCGTCTTAGAGTGATGCATGACTCGTATGTAATCTAGCCGCGTGCGATGTACCGCGGTGAGGCAACGCTGACGCTCGGCGACCTCCGGCTTGTGACTAGCGAGTGTCGCTCGGCACTCGGCTCCTTGCTTGGCTCGCCACCGACCCGCGCCCGCCCCGGGCCGGCGCCGTCCGGGGCCGTCCGGGGCCGGGCCGGGCCGGGCCGGGCCGGCGTACAGTGGCGCTGCTTGCAGACGGCCAAGACGAGAGACGCATCGAGGAGCTGCACAAGCGGCGCAACTTCCTGGCCGCCTACTGCAAGCTCATCGTGTACAACGTGGCGCCCGTCCGCCGCGCCGCCGACGTCTTCAAGCACTACATCAAGGTACTACTGTTACTTCGACTTTCGTTGCTATGGCCGCCGAGATTTTTTGTGGATACATTTACATATACTCCTTTGACTGCATTATTATTGTACCCCTTAGAGTGGGCGACTTTTTTTACAGTGTCATCTATTGCACCTCGTGACGCGCTAGTAAAATACGCTTAATTTGCAACGATAGGTGTTTCGATAAACAAAAAGGTTCCAGTAGTCACTCTAGACGCGTTCGAACGGATCCCCGAGAGTCGATAGCGTCGCGTACAGTAGCGCGTTTCGGTGTTGCAGTGCTACAACGACTACGGCGACATCATCAAGTCGACGCTGAGCAAGGCCCGCGAGATCAACAAGCTGAACTGCGCGCTCACCATGCAGCTGGCCATGCAGGCGCTGTTCGCGGACATCCTGCAGCGGCACCCCGCGCCGCACCGCCAGCTGCCCGAGTTCCTCGAGCTGAAGGTGAGCTCGGAGACGACCCGGACGGAATCTTTTTATTATAACTCGTAAAAATCACGCAGTCAAACTTATATTCTATTACGAATTACGTATCTATTTATTAGGAGAGAACAAAGGTTTACTTCTAGGGTTCGTAAACATTCGTTCACATTAACATTCTCGTTATAGGAGATGGTTTTGTTAAAATACCAAACTCCCACCTGGCTGTCGTCGCTCTACCGTCCGTGTCGGGTAGCGTGACGGTAGAGCTCGTACCGCCGGAATGTTAATGCGCGTGCGCCGTGCGGCAGGAGCTGGCCAAGCGGTTCTCGGTGATGTTCGGGCTGGACGCGGTGAAGAACCGCGAGGCGCTGACGGCGCTGCACCGCGCCGGCGTGTCGTTCGCAGCGCTGGACGCGGCGCCGGCCGGGCCCGCCGCCTCCGCGCCGCCGCAGAACCTGCTGTTCCTGGAGCCGCTGGCCGAGTTCTCGGGCAAGCTGCTCCGCCAGGACAAACGCACCGTGCTCAAGGTCCTAACTCTCGACCGCCTTCGGCTCGACGAAATGACGCTCTCCCTTTGACGGATTGCTTAAATTTCACGTTCGAGTGCTTCGCGCGTTCGCTGGATGTTTATAATGAAGGTTCCTTTGGGGCTTCCGCTACGTGAGCTTTTGGTCTATTTCGATATAAACGTGAGAAACGGTCGAGCGTAGTGACCGTGCCCTGTCCGCTCGCAGTTCGCGGAGTCCCGGTTCACGGCGGTGCAGTGGGGCGAGGAGTGGGCGCCGCTGCTGGCCTACCGCCACTCGCTGCTGACCGACGCGCCCGACGAGCGGCCGCCGCCCGCGCGCCGCCACTACACGCGCCGCAACCGTAAGCGAGCCCGGCACCGGGAGGGTGGCGGAGGAGTGTGCCGCCCTCCTGCTGCCACCGCGCTCTGTGTGCTTGCAGGCGGGCAGCACGACGAGGAGGAAGGCGACGACAACGCGGACTCGGACCAGGAGCAGGCCGGGTGAGCGCCGCGCACGCACCGTACGCGTACATATACCACACGCGAACGGCACGTCGACTCCACTGTTTATAACTTCGTCTGTCTGTATAGTGATTTACTCGACACGTATAATTCCTGAACCCAATTTAAAGAGTTTGCTGAACTTAAAAAAGTTATCTCAAAACCTTGTAGAGTAACTGAAGACTATATTTAATTGTTTTACCGCTATCTTGCTTAGTGAATGATTATTGATTATAGTGTCACACGAGTGTTATAAGACCAAGTTATGTACAGTATCATACACTACTTTATCTACTCACATACTATAATACGTAAAACTAACGTTTCCATTCCATGAACTCGTGGTAACATTTAATATAGTTGCTCCTAGATTTCGTCGGCGACAGGTTTACGGTCATGTTTGACGCAGCTTTCAGAATATCTGGTGGCGTACAATTACCACTATCCCCGCTCTCAGACATGTTTTTACACAAACACTTATTTTTTTACAAACAAAACTAAACTTCGTTTAAATATTGAAAAGGTTTTATAAATGTCATATATTGGCGCCAAGGCGCAAACATCGATTGCGCCTTGTTGCGTCGCCGCGGACCCATTCATTGAAACCTTTTTTAAGGTGTGTCGTTATGATTAAAAAGTTACATTATGATACAGGTGTCCATACAAGACCTGTATCGTAATGAAACTTTTTAATTTTTAATTTTTGTTCTGTGCGTAATGTTTGTCATAAGAATTTTGTTTTAAGTTTTATAATCTTTGTATTATAGTATCAGAGTAGATAAAGTATTTAAAAAAACATAATGGACAAATTATGGCAGTCGGGTATTCCTGTAGTAACTCTTGATTTATTGTAACATTTTTGTATCTGTATCGTATGGTCGACGTATTTATACTTATTAAATACTTGATAATAGCTTGATACTAGATAATTTGTAAACTATATTTCTGTGAACTGTTTAATTATCCAGATATTTATTTTTAGATATTTTTATTTATATTTTTATACTATGTATAAAATATTGTACCCAGAACCCCTTATAGAAGTCTTTTATAAAAATTTTAAAGGTAAAGTACTATAACAGGAGTGGCACTTTATTTTGATTGCCCTTTGGTAATAGAAATTGAAGATTTGAGCAGGAGGCAAGCAGACTGGCGGGAATCTTTATGAAAGATTAGGTTGTACAGCCGAAATTCACTAAAACTGACATATTCATCAACAAATTAATTGGCAACGGTCAAAATTGTGGACGGAAATGTTCTGTTAGTGTTAAGAAACGACCGAGTTAAATTACTAAATTCAATGGGAAATTTCAAAATTTTCATTTAACAACATTAATATAATATAAAAATAGATCCAAAAGCTTACTCTCGTCCCGATACAATCGTCGGCTGTGCTTTTATTTTGTCCTTGTCTATTACATATTGTACTATTATTATGTAATTTTTGTACGTATTATGTGTTAGCGTATTTTGTATACCTCGAAATTATAAATATTCATTACTATATAATTATTATTTTATTCAATCAAGTCCTAATTACAGCTGACAGTGAACCATACGACAAAGGAAGAAATTGTTGCTAAATTTATTTGGTTAACCGGGTTGTAAAGCAATAGAGGACTGAATGAAAATAGGTAACACTGCCAGTACTTGGGAAATGGACTTTAAGTAAACACTTTGAAATATATACTTTATACATGTCCGCGGCTCGTATCGCTTCGATACCTAAACTCGTTTGGAACTTTTCCGACATTTAGGTACAGTTTCACGTGCCTCAAATGCCGCGACTTTTCGATATTAATCGTGCTTCTCAACTCGACTTAAGTATCGCGCAAGCTTCCAATAGGTATAAAGTTAAAAAGAAGCATTATAGTTCCACATTTTATTAGAAAATATTCATATATTTAGTTTGTTAATGGCTTAAGACCAATCGTCTCAGTGGCATCTGTGCATTTATCTGCACCTACGAGAGTTCAGTGTGCGTATAATCGTAATACTGGGTTGTATGTGTAGATTTGAATATATTTCAGATTATCCGTTAAAAATAGCCACGTTTCCGTTTTTAGGTCTCTGACCATATTTTAAGCCCTAATATTCGAAATTTCGTTACATTCTACATGATATAAAAAGCGAGATGCCCGTAATAGCGATACGAGTCGTGCAAATATCTGTTATGTAGTGAGTACGTGTACTGTGTAGTGTGTAGCACGTAGTTCGGTAAGTACGGTAGAAGGATGTCCGTTCAGAACGCGTTCATATACGACGTACGCCGCGTCAGAGCTGCCGCTGACTTTTAGAGTGAATAGCAAGAAGACTTCATTGTCTTTCTAATTGTATCAGGGAACATTGTTACTATTTATTCCTATTGCTCGTTTTACTCGAACTCGTTCTGAACGGTTTGTTGTTTGTATTGTTAAAGGTTAAGTATATAAGTATAGTTAAGTTTAATTTACTATTTTCTCTTTTAATAAAAGTTATTCGTAATTATGACTGTTATTATTTACTACGTTAAGACCGTAACGTGGAGACAGGCAAAGCCGTCTAATGACTTAGATTGAGCGTAGTGAATTATGTTGAATAGATATATCTTGCACAGACTCCATTACACAGGTAGGTCTTTTAAGATTCAATATTTTGCCAAAACGCAAATATTTTTTACTTATATATTTATAAACAAGTATTTCAATATTATTCAAAGTTACGCCTCCAGTATTTGACACACACTCGCATAAATAATACATTCGAGCCAGTTTTGTCTTTTCATTGCACAAATAGAGTTCTTCAAAGTTTAGAACAAGCCCTAAGAGTTATATTTTGAGATATCGTCTTCAACGTTGGTACAATATAGATAAGGAGAGCAATGCGCATTTAATATATATGCCGACCGTGTAACTCAGGGGATCGTCCAGCCACAATACCGACTAGCTATCGTTCCAAGGATTATTACACACTCCAGAGTGATCGTTTGAGGGTCGAAGCAGAAAATGAATGTTTTGTTAAGCGTCAGAAGTAGTACCTTCGAGGGACGCATAAGTATGCGTTTTCTTCTGGCTCTGATATGCATAATGTTATCTTGAAATGCAATAGATGTATTTAATTGTATATGTTTGTCGACTTATCTTCTATATAACTATGTAGGTGAGTAATTTATAGAATTAGGCGTTACTTTGCGGAGATCCATAATACAAAAGAAATAATAAAATTATTTTGCTATAGTCCACGATAAAGTCAATAGGAAATATATATAATGCTAAATGTAGCTTGGACTATTCGTTCTCATACTTGAAACCTCATTCGTTCGAACCTCCACCACCGCCACAACAATACACAAGCACTATACGCGTTCACTATCACAAACTCAACAATCGTTTCGCCCCGCAACCGAAGCATCATCAGGAGATAGACTCCACGACAAAATCGCAAAGCCTTTGAAGCGTCCACTCTACCATTAGCATTACCTCGATCTCCCTACCATAACTCACCTCTTTAAACGTTTTTCGAAATCTTACTTCGAGAAATCTGAGGACACCCGAATCCCCTTATTTCAGTTGCTTCTACCTACATCCCAGTTAGGTCCGACCATCGAAAATATAGGCGTCCAAAAAGCGTCCTGTATGACCCCGACGATCAAATAACGATCGCCAACACAGATACACCTAATACACACACACAGCGTCTTCGCCGGCGAAGACGAGGTCCCAGTTTTCTGACGTCGGTCGGTCGTGGCTTCTCGGCACACTTCCGACGCCGCAATGACTAATCTAAGTCACACCATCAGTCCTCCACTACACGTCGCCCTAAGCCGTGGTCCGGCCTCACAGGAGGCACCCTTAGGACGACGTTCCCCGACTTAAGTAGAGCTTCTGTGCTGTACTCCCTGCATTTCGCAACCTCGGCGATGCTTCTGCGCTCGCCCGTCCCGCCCGGTGACGCTGTAAAAGCCATTAGGGCTAACAGCATACAGACAGTTCGAAAAAAAAAACCATTAGCATTATATATATTTCCAAATTTCTTTATCGCGGATTATAGTAAAATTAATTTTACCATTACTTTTTAGGTGAAGTTATGATGTAAAACAAAATGAACACAAGAATGCTGTTGACTTAAGGTACTGTCGCGGGAGCAGGCGCCGAGGCCACTCGCCGGAGCACGCGCGTACGCAACACAAGCGAGCTCGTCCGCTCAGCCCCTCGGCCTGCAGCGGTGCCACGCCGAGCACCCCCTCAGCCTGCAGCGGTGCCACGCCGAGCACCCCCTCGGCCTGCAGCGGTGCCAAGCCGAGCACCCCCTCGGCCTGCAGCACCACGAGGGCGGCGCGCGTGCTGCGGCGACGCTGACGGCGGTCCGCGAGACTGCCGTTTGACCCCACCGCTGGCTGGAAACGGAAATAAATACAGCACCCTTAGCGTCCACGATGATCAAATATTTTGTCACTTTATTCATAATTTTCCTTCCCTTATCCCATTGCAGTAGGGTCGGCACGATATGACTTCATCTTCCATCATCTTCTACCGTCTACATTCATATTTGAAACTCTTTTGTCAAACATATAAATTTTTCCCCTTAATTCTATGGTCATTCAAATTCAAATTCAAAATATTCTTTATTCAAGTAAACTTGTAAACAAGTGCTTTTGAATCGTCAACTTTACTGCTGATTCGGAAAGCTGTTCCTACCGAGAAGAGCCAGCAAGAAACTCGGCGGTTGCTCTTTTTAAACAATAATTCTTATCACTAATTACATATATATAATAAATGTCTTGTACAGGGTTGAAGAGAAGCTATATCCACGCATTCTTATCGTCTAGGTAATCTTCAATAGTATAATAGGCTTTCTGAATTAGCCTTTTTTTAATAGTATTTTTAAACTGCTGTAATGGTAAAGTTAATATAGATTTTGGAATTTTATTATAGAATCTTATACCCAAACCCACAAACGAATTACGAACTTTTGCAAGGCGCAAAGCAGAAACCGCAGGCTTATGTCGGTTCCTACTTTGTCTATTATATATACATTCTGTGGTCGCATATTGTTCCCGAGACCTGCCTCCACTTCGATCCTGCATTTTTATCTTCTTCTTTTTCTGTTATTGTGATTGATCCCGGAAACTGGCAAAATTACACCATTTGACCCTACTCTGGGCCGCAGTTGTATTTTCTCCGATTACAATGTCATCGGGAAATAGTATACAACAAGAAGTCTCTTGAACAAAAGTAATAATAAAATTATTTTGCTATAATCCGCGATACAGTAAATAGAAAATATATATAGTGTTTAATGTATAGTGGATTATCAGTATTTTCATACCCGATACGTGCAGGATTCGTAAAAGCACATGCACAAACCTCCACCACTTCCACCAAAATACACAAGCACTACACAGTTTCACTATCACAAACTCAACAATCGTTTCGCCCCGCAACCGAGGCATCATCAGGAGATAGACTCCACGACAAAATCGCAAAGCGAAGCGTTATGCAAACAAGCATTGTTATATAGTAATCGGTTCATCCCCACCTTTACCTCTGAACACGTGCAACAAGCTTGAACTTGAAACATTTATCTGCTCGTTAATGAGGGTGCCATTGTTATGCTTAATGATTTCTAATTGTTCCAAAATATTCAATTTTAAGCTTTTTTCGCAGGTGTGCAGTATTTCGAAACAATGGTCATTAGGAACTTTATGACCGCTTTCTAACAAATGTTTCGCGAAATGTGAATTTTGTGGCTTATTATTCCTGAAAGCGACCATATGTTCTTTAAAACGGGTTTCAAAATTACGACCAGTCTGACCCACATATGTATCATTGCATTCAGGACATTTTATTTTGTAAATACCACTCTTTTTCGGGCTTTCTAATTTGTCTTTATTATTGCATAATATCTTTAAAGATATTATGATTATCTAAAGATATTATGCAATAATAAAGACAAATTAGAAAGCCCGAAAAAGAGTGGTATTTACAAAATAAAATGTCCTGAATGCAATGATACATATGTGGGTCAGACTGGTCGTAATTTTGAAACCCGTTTTAAAGAACATATGGTCGCTTTCAGGAATAATAAGCCACAAAATTCACATTTCGCGAAACATTTGTTAGAAAGCGGTCATAAAGTTCCTAATGACCATTGTTTCGAAATACTGCACACCTGCGAAAAAAGCTTAAAATTGAATATTTTGGAACAATTAGAAATCATTAAGCATAACAATGGCACCCTCATTAACGAGCAGATAAATGTTTCAAGTTCAAGCTTGTTGCACGTGTTCAGAGGTAAAGGTGGGGATGAACCGATTACTATATAACAATGCTTGTTTGCATAACGCTTCGCTTTGCGATTTTGTCGTGGAGTCTATCTCCTGATGATGCCTCGGTTGCGGGGCGAAACGATTGTTGAGTTTGTGATAGTGAAACTGTGTAGTGCTTGTGTATTTTGGTGGAAGTGGTGGAGGTTTGTGCATGTGCTTTTACGAATCCTGCACGTATCGGGTATGAAAATACTGATAATCCACTATACATTAAACACTATATATATTTTCTATTTACTGTATCGCGGATTATAGCAAAATAATTTTATTATTACTTTTGTATTATGGATCTCCGCAAAGTAACGCCTAATTCTATAAATTATTTAAAGTCTCTTGAACTTAAGCTACTATTTTTTACTACTACTACTACTACTACTACTACTACTACTAGCTTAACTTACTTTATTATATTTAAACTGTATTGACTTATTTGTCTACACCTCAAATTAAAAAAAAACAACACTTTAAATAAAAACTTGAACGTTAAAATATACGCCTGCTCTGAATATCAAGCAATTTCACATCAAGGAATCATTACTATTTGGACTACACGCACAAACACACGTCCAAAATCGTCCCTTTGTAGTCCTATCACAGAATAAGTTTTATTTGAGCTACAAAAGTACTGACAATATACAATTATTTTGTCATAGTCCGCGATAAAAGAAAATATAATTAATGCTTAATGTACTATCCGTTCTCATATCTGATACATGCAGAATTTGTAAAAACATATGAACAACTACACTACGAACAAACTATCCGCCACTAATAACACAGCAATACATAAACACCGTATACATTCACTGCCGAAATGTCAACAATCGTTTCGCCCGTAACCGGTAGGCTAAGGTAAACAAAGTCTCCCGCTGAGTCTGCGTGTTTCTCTAAATCTTGCAGAATCTTTCTCAACCCTTTGTGACTGAACATAGTAAAATCCACCCTAAGGTCGCTCTTTTTACGTCAAGAGGAAAAACCAATAAAATAATTAATCAACTGCCAAGAAGGTGCCAAATTGTAATCACGTGTAATTTCACAGATATCTGAATCTGCCGTAATCATTAGATTGTTGTATCTGAACATGAGACTCCGTGTTAGGCATTTGATTTTCCATACTCCACGCCGTATTGTGGGAGGTTATGTTAACATTAGTGCGGGGGTCAGCGATTTACAAGGTCGTGTTACTTTTCCCCCTGTGGCGCCGCGCCACGTAGAGGAAATTGCCCGCCTCTGTGATGACGCTGCGGACACGTTTTCCCATGACGCGGCGTCGTTTAAGTGTTCCACTGAGGAATCACCCATCACTGACACATCTACCTACGACTTGTCTTATAATACAACGGTAGACAATTGTGTAATAAAATTACACAATCAATTGTAGCTTCGCCATTTCAGCAGTTCAAAACAACTTTCAAAAGGAGGCTTCCGCAGAATGCTTATTGTACGAATGATAAATATACGTGGATTTAAAGATTTTAAGAGCTTTACTCGAAGATCGAACAAATTTGTTGAAAAGATCAACTGTCGAGTATTTTGCTAGCTCTCGATATGAAAACTTATGCGGACAGCCACAGGGTGTCCGTGGTTCATGCGAAACGTTGACCTCCATAGAGACCTCGATATCCCTACCATTACTCACCTCTTTAAACGTTTTTCGAAATCTTACTTCGAGAAATCTGAGGTACACCCGAACCCCCTGATTTCAGTTGCTTCTACCTACATCCCAGTTAGGTCCGACCATCGAAAATATAGGCGTCCAAAAAGCGTCCTGTATGACCCCGACGATCAAATAACGATCGCCAACACAGATACACGTAATACACACACACAGCGTCTTCGCCGGCGAAGACGAGGTCCCAGTTTTCTGACGTCGGTCGGTCGTGGCTTCTCGCCATCCTTCCGACGCCGCAATGACTAATCTAAGTCATACCATCAACCCTCCACTACGCGTCGCCCTAAGCCGTGGTCCGGCCTCACAGGAGGCACCCTTAGGACGACGTTCCCCGACTTAAGTAGAGCTTCTGCGCTCTACTCCCTGCATTTCGCAACTTCGACGATGCTTCTGCGCTCGCCCGTCCCGCCCGGTGACGCTGTAAAAGCCATTAGGGCTAACAGCATACAGTCAGTTCGAAAAAAAAAAAAGAAAACGATATGACAATTTGTCCGAACCCGCGGTAGAGTTGAAATACTTGTTTAAAAGTTTAAGTGCACTAAGTAAGAATATTTTGAATTATTATTAGATTCAAACATCCACGACCTCCTCTAATGGGAAGCTCTCGCAGGTTTGTTCCTCATCTCACCGCTTTTTTAAAACTTATTATTCAATTTGCAATGTATCTAGGTATGTGAATCCCGCTGTGAATGTTGAAAAAGTTAAATTTAACCCACTTTCCGGTGTCTGATTGGACCGAAATTTAAAATAATAATAAAATATTGGTCCAGTACCAATGACAATGCATGTTTATGATAAGCATGACCTGATGCTGCTGCCAGGATTGGCTCCAGACGAGGGAATTCCTCAACGTTTAACAGTGGGGACATTAAATTTTGTTAAAATCCTTTTTTACTTCAATTATTTAAATTTATGTACAAAGGCAGTTTGTAAATTATCAAACAAGATAAGCACGCGATGCGTCTGATGTGTGACCGATCTCTATAAGAGATCTCTTATAGTGTTCCCACAGAGAATTTGTAAAAGCACTCTATAAGTCAATAACTTGTGTAATACATTACATATAATAAGGAAATATTTAAAGTAAAAAAAGTAAAGTAACACACCTAATAATACACCTAATAGATAAACTTGAACTTGTGAAATGTTCGAAATATTAAAAACTTTATGGATTTTCCTTTCGTTATAATAATTTAGCCAATTTCAATAGCTATATTGAGGTTTTATCTTTTTCTCTTTGCGCAAATCGCAAAGTCGCAACATACTGCCGGAATCCATGACCTATTAGAGGTTCAGATTACTGATTCAGACTTACTGAATATGTATATAAAATTTGATAAAAATCGGTTAGGCCGTTTCGGAGGCGTATGGTAACTAACATTGAGAATTTTATATATTATATATAAGATTGTAATATAGCTTTCACTGATAGCCAAAGTCCTATCTTGTTGGAGGAGAGCATATGAAGTGGGTGTACCTAAGCGTTGCATGTTGACAACCAGTCTTCGACAGTTTAAAACAATTATTGGTGCATAATGTTGTTTTCTTCCGCTCTAAAGTTCATGAAAAGCTAACAAAACATAAGTACTAATAAAAAGTTTAAACGCTAAAGTTCGGGATTGGAACTTGTAAGGATCTTACTCATTGAATTGAGTGTAAGGCATGTGCATACAAATTAAAGACAATGTAAATGTTAAAAATGTTTTGACTTGAAAATCCTTTCAGCTTCGTACAGCAAAGTAGCGTAAATTAAAAATGATTAAACGATTGATCGCCGAGTTTCTTGCTGATTGTTCCCGGTAAGAACAAAATTTTGTACCAGTTTTAGTTTCATTTCTCTTACTAATCCTTGAAGATTCAAAAGTGTGTGAGAAGCTTATTTGATAACGATTATTTTGATTTGATTTGATCAGCAATGTGTGGTAGTCCACAGCTGCTGCCCGATGCCACTAAGGGCAGTATAGTGCCGGGGGACGGGACAATCGATATGGTGTTAATACCGCTCGACTCTGCGGTGAATACTATATATTCTTATAGATAAATTTAACCTTTTATTGTTAAAAATGTTATCGCTTGGCTTCTACATTCTGCATTCTTTATTCAAGTCAATTTGTAAACAAGTGTTTTGAGTCGTCAAGATCTACTGCTGGTTCGGAAAGCTTTTCCTACCTAGAAGAACCAGAGAGAAACTCGGCGGTTGCTCTTTTCAAAGAATAAGTCTTTATCAGAGTACTTTATTCATTTTAATAATAAAACTAGGAAAACTACACTTACAGTTAAAACGCTAATGCGACTAAAACAAACACTAAAGTGGCACAAGTCATAACGAAATAAGAGTAGAGAAAAGAAGGCCTAAAACTGTAGGTAAGGCTACTACTGTATTATACCAATGTCCGGGGTAAGGATTGGATTTTTGATCTAACCAGTTGCTCCATTGCAGATCGGTAAGTTAAACATATTCCAGCAATAAGTATCCTTACAATATTTATCTTCACAGAAAGCGTAATAATTTTATTTTTAAAAAGGTGCATGTCTGGAGTTGAACCCAGTAATTCCTGGTACTTGACATAAAGTATGCTTTATAAGAAAGAAGTCAGAAAAAATTATAACGTTTTAAATATGGTTATAATTTTTTTTTAAGCAGAAAGAAAAACATTTGTTGAACAAACATTTATAATTTTATTTTATTGTTATGTATAAAATTACAGTCTTATAAACTTATGGTATATATAACTACATATAAGATTTAAGAATCGAGTGCTATGTTATTAGGGACAAGATGTCGCAATACTCTTAAAATATAATATACTAGCTTCTACCCGCGACTTCGTCCGCGTGGACCGTAGTCCGGTAATACTCAGTAGATTCTATCACTATCCAACCCTGCAAATATCTCCATCACAAAAATCTGATCGATTCGGAGGGTTAAATAATAAATAAATAAGGAATAAATAAATAATAAATAAGGAAGATATAGATATAGATATTATTATAGATATAGATTTAATTATAAAAAAATGGGTATCATTAATATTCTTGGAATAAGAGCTAACTCACCAAATGCAGGCCCTGCTATAACGGTCGCTACAATGAATTTGTTATAGCATTATTTGCTTTCGATTCACATTATTAAATTCGTTATGTCTTTTGACTGGGATGTCGGATTTTAATAATTTAAAAAGTATTTTACAGGTATTGAAACAGTTATTAATAAAATATAATTTAATGGAATAAGGATTAATACAGAGATATGAATAAAATGGTTTGATTATTGTCGGCACTTTTATCAACTTTTACAATGTAAAAAAGTACTTATATTGGCATAACTATAATAGTTAGGCATATGGTATCGCGGACTTTTTTGTGGATATTGATACGTTCTATAATACTGTAGGACATTTTTTTGTTCTATCATTTATTTATTTATTTATATAGGATCATAGGTTTTACATATTAATCTTACATGAAAACGTTAAATTAACAATTTTTAGAACATTATGTAAACCTACTTAAAGATAATCACAGCTTGCGTAAAAAATGAAGTTTTGGTTAACAAAATATTTAAATAAAGAAATGAAATACACACACACACACACACACACACCATCAATCATCATCATCATCAATAGTTTCCGCAGCGCACGCGATGAAAGATGTTTACGACAAAAAATTTCACACCTTATTACTATTTTATTAGGGATCCCTATTTTTTTTTTAAATGACATATAGCCTATGTTGCTCAGTGAAAAAGCAGCTTTCCAATGTCGAAAGCATTTTTGAAATCGGTCCAGTAGTTTTTGCGTGAAAAGGTAACAAACAAACAAACATACAAACAAACAAACAAACAAACAAACAAACAAACAAACAAACAAACAAACAAACAAACAAACAAACAAATCTTTCCTCTTTATAATATTAGTATAGACGTGCAATATTTTTTCGAGACTAATATTATTAAGGGATACTATTTCTATTCATATTACATATTATCTTACGTTAACTAACTGAAAAAGAAATACATTACGATATAAAACAGAAATATTTGGTTTTACTCTCGTTCTTGCTATTTTAACAATGTGAAACATCGTTACGATAAGCAGTAAGCGTTTTACGTCCCCAGAATACTAGGGGGTGATTTTGGAAAATGACAGAGGCTTATTAACTAGTGGGCTTCGGTCGCCCCCACAACCGTAACTGTTCAGTACCACTGAAGCACTAGCTCCACTCCTAATGACTAGAAACAATCACACGACATAATCAGTGACCTAATGACTTAAAAGTGGGCACCGTCGGCATATCTTCTTCAGTGCGATGTGTTCGATACACATTTTGCCATTTTTCGCGCATGCTGCCCCTCGCAGCCTGCAGCCATCGCTCCCGGCGGCTCGGCTGCGCTCACGGGTCGCCGGGCAGCCTGGCCGCGCTCACGTACTGCTCGGCGGCGGCCACGCAGCCCACGCTGACCGTCAGCGGCTCGTGCCGTCCGTCCCGCACGTTCCACACCCACACCGTGTCCGTGACCTCCACGCAGCTGTCGTTCGGCTCGGGGCCCAACTTCATCACGTCGCACGTGATCGTCTTGATCTTCCTCGGTATCTGGTTGTCGTCTGCGCGGATCGTCACGCTCATCGGACACTTCAAGTTCGTCTGGACCACCTCGTCCACCGGCAGCAGGGGCAGAGCGTAGGTCGCGGTCGCCTGCAGGACTACGGCGGTGCCCATCGCGATCAGAACCAATTTAGTGTGGGAGCCCATGTCGGGTGTCGCTCTATGTCGGTCCGGTGCGTTCGAATGACAGGTTCGGTCCGCTGCGATCGTTACTTATATTAGTAGCTCTTATCTTTTCCTCTGAGATATTTCATTAGGACAAAAATATGAATCGAATCGTGGCACGGGCTCGTTCAGTCGAGCCGGGGCGGCGCGGCGGGCGCGCGGGCGGCTCTGCGCTATTATCGCGGCTGCAATATTTATTTAATTAAATGACCGGCGACCGCATGATCGTGCTTCGTGTTTTAAAAGTATTATAGTAAATATTTAAATATTTCGTCAGTATGTTATAAGTGATAGTTTTGTGTTCTTATCCGAATAGAACTGGTGTAAGTTTAAGACCGGTGGGAAGAAGACCGGTGCTGTGATTACCTTAACTTTCTTTAAGGAAATTCTTTACCTCCATTAAATTTGTAGTATATAAATGTATAGTATATAAATATATGTAAAAAAGTGACGATTTCAATGTTCATTGAACACCATTAAAAACAATTCGTTCGCAAGTTCGTTTTCAACACCATTAAAAACAATCGTAAAAATGATGTTACTGTGCCAGGAAGCTGACGTTCGAGCAGTGTTGAGCTTTCTGAACAACTCACCGGTCCGTACTGCAGCCGCCCCTCGAGGGGGCTATGATATACCGGCTCAAAGAGGACGTGGGCCGTGACGCCACAGCCAGGAGCACATACGCTTTAGTTCATAACGAGACGTCATATGGTCGGTCAGCTGGAGCTGATGTTATGCAATACTATCAGAATGATAATGCTCCCTACAGTCTAAAATCATCTTGTACAACGATTTTACAGAAATTTGAAGACTCAGAAAACAGAATATTCGCCGGCAAAGACGAGGTTCTAGTCATCGCCAAAAGGCAAGACCCAGCCTCACAAAAGACACTCAGTGACATCATTTACGATGCAAGTTCATCTTGTGAACTCTACTCTTCACATTTTTTGACAAAAGTATAGTGAAACTGACTTCATTTGTTATTGATTATATTAAATTAAAGAAATAATAACAGTGAAACCTAGTACAATATTGAGCAGTACAAAAGTTATGCTAAAATTATTGAGATATTTATCTTAATTAATTAACACAATATTGATAGTAATAGGCATTCATAATTATACTATAAATGCGAAAAATAATTTATTGGTTTTTTTTTCACACACGACGAAAGTAACTAACTGTATATTTTTATCTTGGTATTCAAGAGTAAAAGTCCAAGCAGCCCAATTGCAGAAGAATGTAATTTATAAACTAATATATTTTGATTATAGTAACCTATCCCACAGCTGGACAAAGGCCGTTACCGTTCTTTGGATAGAAGATGAGCACATATACATTTGGGTAAAATTTATTGAGTGTCATTAAAGTACATTAAATCTCATTGAATCTTATAATATTTTGTAATAAAGTAGTTTCTGAGGTAGAAAAAATTACAATAAGTAAATTCAATGACGTTAGCACATCATTAACGCTGGATGCAGAGCGGCCGTTTCGCCAGGAGCCACATTGACACTCCGCTCCTCGTGACACCGGCTGAGCGAGCGGTCCTTGGGAGAGCGCTTGGCAAACGGTGAACAAAACACCCAAACAATTTAAGGAATTAAACATCCTTTGTCTATCTGTTTGTTTGCTAATTTTTGACGTATGTCCGGAGTAATTTTTAAAGTAAACTTGACTACTGTCGGTGTTAAGCTGAAGAAAAATAGTGATTTTTCTTCAGCTTACCACCGACAAAACTACTCATTAAACCGTTTAGAGCACTAAGAGTCGTGTAAAGTAATGATAAATATTTTTCAATAGAACCTCTAATTTAGTTCTACAGATAGAAACTGATGTCTGAGTTTTGTACTGACGATAAGTTTACTGCCGAAGCATATACATGTAAAGCGAAAAGAAAAAAGTTCAGCTGCTCTATAGTATCAGTTATTTCGAAAATTGTACCACTAACGTGCTTATAATGTGCATGAGAAAGCGTCCAAAAGCTTTGTGATGTAGCAGTTTGGATCGGTCGTAGCCAGCGAATGGACTAACGATGTACTCGATGGTACTCGCAGCTTAGTAAGTTGCGGTTTAACTTGGCGGGTAGCTTACTGGGTAGCTTAATCAATATTTTACTAACATATGTTTTATTTAAATTTTTAAAGTATGATTTTTTAATGTTATATTTAATCACACATATCAGCAAAATCAGCCGTGCTAGCGCTGACTTTATCGTTATAAACGGCACGGTCGTTCTAAGGGTAGGTAAGGGTTTTAATGAATACTAGGAATGAGAAAGAAAACGTTACATGTAAATTAAAGCTTTTACCTTTATTGACTTAAATTCTACGAACGAGCAATAAATACTTAACTAACGACAGTCTATCACTCGGGGCTCCGCGGCGTGCGGGGGCCGCCTCATCACAACCATTTCAATAAGTTAACAACAAACAGGGCGGTCGGCCTCCGCGGAGGGACCTCAGGAACTGGGAACGCGGGCGCGCGGCGCCGGTCGTCACGCCGGCCCGTGCGGCAGCTCGAAGGCGGCGCCGGGCCGCTCCAGCATGCACGTGCAGCCCACGGACACCACGTACGGCTCCGTGGCGGCCCTGCTCTTGTAGTACACCAGCACCGTGTCGTGGATCTCCACGCACTCCAGCAGCGGCGAGCCGTGCCGGCGCTGGCAGCACTCGTGCGCGGGCAGCTGCTGCGAGCGGCACCAGTCCTCGGAGACCTTCGCGCAGTTCATCATCTTGATGCGGCGCGGCACGCGGTCGGCGTTCTCGTCCACCTTGACGTCGATGGGGCACACGGTGCGGTTGATGGCCTCCGTGAGGTTCACCTTGCGGACGGAGCGCGCGCCGGCCAGCGACGCGCCCGCCGCGAGGGTGGCGAGCGCCGCGACGATCCAGTAGGTGCGGGAGGACATGGTGGCGGCTCGGAGGCTCGATTGCGAATACCTGTCGGGGTCCGGGCCCGGTGCTTAAATACGAGCGAACGGTCGCGGTCGGCGCGGGCGCGACGGCGCGAAGCTCGCTCACACGCCGGCCGGCCGCCGCGCGCGCCGCGCGTCTCGAGTTGTCTACGTAGTCGTAGAGTTCGCCGGGTGCGGTGCGATCGCGTTCCTCCCGCCAATCTGTACGGTTTCGTCGGACAGTTTGAGATGTGGTGATTTGTATTGACATGTATCGTGGCGTTGTGCGAAGTGTGGATTTTCGTGTCGATATCCACGTTGGCGTATAGCTGGTGCCCTTATGTAATCCGTTATGTAGTAAGCGGGCAGTGATTCCGAGCGGCTCGTGCGGCCAATGGCCGCGGGCCGGCGGCCGCGCTCGCGGGATTGGCCGACTGCCGGCGCGGCCTCCGCCCGGCCGCGATGTTTCACGCTATTCAGTTACAGTGATGTTACGTTTCACGCGGACGCCGGTCACCTCGGGATTTATAAACTCTGCCCGTGTAGGACGTGTCTGACTTTGTCGGTATTTCTGGTACGGAACTGAGCGGCGTGATGTACGTTATAATCGATGAAATTGTTAAAGAATCACTCAAAAAGCTTTCAATTGGTTGTGATAATGTATAAAGTTGCGTACGATATTTAAGTTTAAACTAAACATGACAATCGAGCGTCAATTACTTAACTTACACACTTTTTGTTGTCACACAATTCGGTCTCAATAAACTTATACTTATTGCTTTCTTTTAAACTTATGTAGACGTTAAATACTTCAAGTGTCGAAAGCTCGAGTATTCCCTTTCACGATAATTATTTTTTTAAAGTTAAAATTATTTTGTTTTTTGTTTAAATTCATAAAATGTATGTATTCGTTAGTAATACGAAGTTCCAAGTTAGTTTATAGTTTCTAGTCTTAATTTAATAACTACCTATGCGTTAATTATTTGCGATATAGTATGATGTTCATTTATACTATTACCAAAGACAAAATATTTGATAGGTAAAAACACCACAACTTACAGAACATTGTTCAGTTTTAGAATACTAAAATTGTATGTCGTATTTTTGTAAATCAAAATCATTCCGTACGAATATCTCGGTCGAAGCTACTACGATCCAAAGTTTTCGATATTCGTGTTGCATGAGGTGTGTGTGACGGCACACCTGTCGAGCAGCGTAGGTCGTAGTTTGTTCGGTGCGTCACACGATAGGTGACCTACTTAGTGCGGTCGGATTTCCTTCGCGTTGCGGTAGGTCCGGCGCCCGTACGCTATCCGTAGTATATTGGAATACTTAATGAATTTTCAATACAGGCACAGTCACAGAATATCACTTTAAATATGAGTAATATCATGAACAGTCCATTTGGACATATTGTTTCCAGAAACATGTAATAAACTTTTACATGGCACAAAAATCATCGAACACCACCATTTTTATATTAATGATTTACAATTGTTATATATTATTGTTAAATTTTAGAACGTTGCATTTGTAGTTTTCTGCGAGTTATAAATAAATAATAAATGAATATATAGGACACTCACACACGAGGTACAATTTCGGATGACATGTGATATGCATTAAAAAAAATCTTTGTAATTTAATTAATTTAAGGCAAGAATTATGTAAAACACAGTGTAATAGAATCCTTAAAAACTTCTTAAACATCTTTACGTATATAAATTACAATACCTCATAGAGAGATCGTTAGAAATTATCGTCAGTTAATATTTCTCAACTCGTTACATACCACAGAAGAATAACGACTCGGGTCGACTACGCGTGGTTCCAATTCGAACGACTTGTACGGACGTGTCGTGTAAAGTTTATTAATCGCTGCAGCGACATTGACTCTATGACGCAACCTTAGCCTCGGACGCCGCAGGCTGCCCGGCGCGCGGCGCTCGGCCGACACACTGTCGATAACAAGCACGTGTCGGAGGATCAAATTGGTATATAATTATCCTTAAAGCTATTTGCTTTGAAAGGTACATTTAAATGATAATAATTTACTTCTGTCCTAAACCCAAAAAATGATGAAGTGGCTGAATTTAATATTAAAATTTTTTATATACTACTTCAGTATACTTCTGAAACCCGCGACTTCTTAAGGCATGACATTTAAGTGCAGTTAATGCCATATGTATTTGTCCCCTGTTCTCGAATTTAACAGCAGGCACCCTTAGGACGACTTTCCCCGACGCTAGTAGAGCTTCTGCGCTCTACTCTCTGCATTTCGCAACCTCGGCGATGCGTCTGCGCTCGCCCGTCCCGCACGGTGACGCTGTAAAAGCCGTTAGGGCTAACAGCATACAGTCAATTCGAAAAAAAAATCTCGAATGTATGCTCCTACCGAAAAGAAATAGTTCGACGAGGTTTATTTCGACGGGATCCGACACCGCCTACTGACTACATATATCAATCACATTCACCTAATAACTTGGAAATTACATATTAATGGGTTTCCATTACGTGTTTCGGCTTTGCACATTCCGTTTTACGGATATCATCCTCCTGCCCTTATCCCACTCTAAGTGGGGTCGGCACAACATGTTTTAAACATATGTATATGATTTTGCTAGTTATTTTACGACCGGCCGCCTGCCTGATGACAACTTACCTTAGTCGTATTTTACGACCGCTCGGTAAGAAAGAGTCTATTCTACTCAACCGGATACCACACGGTGGGTCATCTTACCTTAGCCGCGTCTTACGACATCTCGGTAGGAAATGAGGGTGGTCTATTCTACTTTGCCGAATATCACACCGTTTTCCGAATATATTGTATTATATTCGTTATTTAAATTTCACGATAAGAGGTCGTTGTTCGCGGGTTCTGTCGCCGACAATCCAGTAGTCACCAGCAGTCCACTGCTGGACATAGTTCTCTTCAATGAATGTCTGCGCAACCTGATCTCGCACCAGCTGCTTCCCGCGTCATGCACGGTTCACTGTTATAGAGTACAAACAAGAACCGTGCGGGTTTCCGTGGGGAAGGCCGAGGTCAAAAGCAGCCTACGATACTAGCTAGGTTGTACTAAAGAGCTAAAGCTCTTCTACTTTCTTTATTGCAAAAAATTGCACTAACCAAAAAATAAGAAACAAACAAACGCTATTTGGCATATGTGATGATTAAATGTGCTTTTCCGTACAGCGTCGCGTTTCGCGCGGCAATGCTGTAAATATTTACACGTGCTTAGATGATTGTTATTGTATGATCTGGGCTGTTTGTCTGTAGCAATCGTATCATCCTTTTATATTTCGAATCCTGCTTAAATAACCGCACGTCTTATCCATACCCATAATATAAATACGAAAGTAGGTCTGTCTGGGAAATGCACATAACCACGAAACCCTAATTATATTACAAAAAACGATCTTTCGCTGCATTATTACATGTCAGAATCAGCCGAAATAAATCAGATTCGTTGTACGTAAGTCGTTTGTGAGTTTGAGTATAAGATCCTATAATAAAATTCAGCAATCAATTTTGTTTTGCCGTTATAGCAAGAGAGACTATATACAGAAATGTGGTATGTTCATTTATAAAGTTTATTTTGTTATTATTTTTTCCAAGTGTTTTTAAGGGTTTAATTAAAATAACTTTTAATGCACTAATGTAATTATAATGCACTTATAAAACGTATTTTATTATGATAAATTATGAATGTTATATACACGAATCAAGTTACCAGTAATAATTTGACGTACATGAAAATTAAAGTAAACGTTTTAATTTAACGTAACATTGGTATACAATTAATGATAACATTACTAAAAAAATTTAGAAATAAGTTTTTTATAGTTGTTGTGGACATTACATTATAATTTTAATATATCCTGAATGAGTGAGTTTTGAACATTATTTATAACAAACAGATATGATTTTCTTATAATATTAGCATTGATATTACGTATGTGATTGTATTATATAAACGTTCGTTTAAGTTTTTTTTGTCTATAATTTGTTAGAATATAAGAATATTTTGTATTCCGCAAAATAAAATTATTTGTAAGCGAAACGTAGTTAAGTTTATAGTTTTAATATATTAACTAGCCATAATGATCTTTAGCTATTACTAATTATAAGACTATTATCTCACTGCACATATTGTAGAATAAAATTTGTTTTGATATTAATAAATCGTTGAATGATACTTGCGCTGTTTTAATTGTGTCTCTGAGACTGGGAGCCACGTTCGAGGTCTGAATAATAAAATAATGTAATATGAATAAATCATCAAATCATCGCATCGCCTTCTCGCATCACAATAAGGCACCGCCTCGATTGTTACGTTGATTATTTGCTTAAAGCGTTGACATAACTTACCAAGTCATCATTCACACGCCACTTTAGCAACGTGTGAATGAATTATCTAACACGCATGGGAATTAATGATTAGTTAACGGTGAATTTTATTATAACTTATTAAATTGTTTACCAAACTATACATAATTATTAATCATGAATTTATCTACGTTCAATTATTAATAAGCAATTTGAAAATAGTATTTTTTTTATTCATAGAGATAGATGTTATATTGTCGGGATTACACGGTACAAAAGGTACGAGAGAATGATTTTTAGTAGCAATTACTATAAGAAAATTATTCTATATTTCCTTATATATTTTAATTTTTATGTTGAACATCAGGCTCATCATTTTGCGAGGACGGCATTGCGAAAGTACTGTGCTGCACATGCCATCCCCACAGTCCTAATAAATAGAAAAAATAATGAAATGAAAGTAACGATTGACAAATAAAATGTGTCTGTGATTTGTGTGTATATATGTTTACTTACGCGGATGTGTGTTCATAAAATTGAAGTACAAAATGTATTAGTTTATGATAATATTGTTTGGTATAGAACGTAATAAATTGTCCTGATTAGCTCCGGTTTTATAATTAATAATACTTGTCTTAACTTCTCACCCTTGTGAGTTTTCCAACACGACCCGTTGATTGTTTTATTTGTGGAATCCACGACAAATGTTCATCCTTTAATATGCCTTAATATCGAATATGTAATATGAATCATTCGTAAGTTCCTTGCACTCCATATTCCTTCCTTTTAAGTCTGTTGCGTAACCGTGTAACGCAGCAGACTCACAGAGGATCGGCATACGTCCCTGCTACTGGGAACAAGTTTGATTAACACGGTAAGGTTACGTGGTTACGTGGTGGGGACACTCCCTCCTCAGCCGAGCGACTCGCATACAAAGTGTCATCAGCACACGTGAGTAAAATATGCAACGAATGACGTCGACAACGTGCCGTACGCACTTAATATTAACATATTAGTACACACATTAAAAGTAAAGCCATCTGAGAGCTTGCATACAAATGGGAATATTCCTTTTTAGTAGATGTTCAGGACAGTCCTCGATAGCATATATCTGTCTTTTGAAGATCATATAACAAATTGTCACGTTCAATTACACCCGTTTTAACCCCTCATGTAAGAGCAACCAGTCGCCGCGGAATGGGGGCGAGCTGCAATGTTGGTCGAACCTTATATTATGACTTCAGTGAGGCACCTCAAAGTTGTTGTAATTTTATTTCTATGATTTTTATAATTATTAACCGCTGTATTTTTTTTATATAAACATATGTAAATAAAATATTTTCAAAATATTTTGGTAATTGCTTGGACCCGGGCGCCCGTTATGCTTAAGATGGGTCTGCGTGAAATGCGGCATTAGGAAAGTTATTTAGATGGATACATTATTTATTATTTACGAGCTTGAATGTAATAGTGACCTGAACCATAACATGTCTAAAATTATGATCATGTACACCTTATGATTTAAAAGGGTGTTTTAGAAGTTATCGCAAGTTTTAACGACTTTGACGAAAGTTTTTAAATTTTTCACACTCTTTAAAGCCTTCAAGGTCACATATACAAACTTGGATTCAAATTTTAGCAGGCCACGATGAAGGCAGAAGGATGTAAGTAGATGGAAAATGACACTACAGACAGAACTAGTTTCGTACCACATACGGATTAATCGATATAAGCGATCTCTTCCAGGCAACCTTAGGGTAGAGCGGTTATCAGCTTTAGGGATGTACGAACTTATGACAAACTCTATACTTATCATAAAACAAAGTCCCTAAAAGCACTCTGTCTGTATGTAATCGATTTTCTCAAAATTTACTGAACCGATTATTGTACCGTTTTTACTAAAAGGTAGTATTATTCTTCAGGAAGGTTTAAGTTAATAGTACATTACGGTTTTATGTAAATTATGTTGGTAAGAAAATCGCCTGGGAGCTTTGGTCGCGTGCGTCTCGTATTCCAAAAGAGATGCAATAAAGTAATGTACTAGAGAATTGTAGATCTACAAGAACACTACAGAAAAGTACGCGACAGCATATCTCTATCGCTTATACCTCTCAATAACTACTTTTATATTCAAAATTTAAATCAAATACACTGATTTCCACGCGGGTGAAGCCTGAACCACAGCTAGATTTGAATAAAAAATAAATATATGGGTCTTTTATACACACGGCAGTCTGTCCCTAAAGTCATTAACCTAATACTTGTGTTATATGTGACAAACAACTGATAAATACATACATCTATAATTTTAAATACATATTCACACATAAGTTGTCTATAGAAAATGTTGTGCCTCGGCGGTGATAGAAGCCGCGACCCGCGGAATTGAAGCCAGGATCACTGCCAACTGCGACAACGGGCCAGGTCAAATTAAAATAATGTAGAATCTAGGGATCATATCTAGAGTACATCTATGACAGTGGGATGCGATTACTGTAAAGTGAACAATTTTTTAATCATATAAAGTATTTGAAGTAATCTGTCAATTCGATTTACCTGTAATAAAGAGCCTTCGGTTTAACGGCACGTGGAAATAACAAACATAAATTTAAAAAAACAAAAGGAAAAACAGGTACCAGCGCAGGGTCGAGCTGCCATATAACTTGTCGAAAATGCTGTGTCATGGTCCCAGTGACACCCTGATGGAAACATTATTATCGAGCTTTCTCAGATTTCATAAAATCAAAGTTATGCGTCATTAATGTTAGATATGTCGAGACAAGACTTTATATTTTGAACTGTTTTTATTTCGATTTCCCTTAACCCTGGGATCTGGTTATTTGGAATCTTGCATAGTTTGTTGTCTGTCCTAGACATGGCACTAGTTAAAGTTAATATTCTTTTGAACTAATCGTAAATGAAAGAAAGAAAGAAAAACATTTATTCATTTATATATCTTTTATTTGTATATCTAACTGCAACACTCACAACGGTATCAGAACAGGCCTACAGGCCCAAAAAAGACATGTGTGCGAAGTTGTATGTACTAACATCATATAGGATCATCATCCTCATCATTTTCTTGCTCTTATCCCACTCTAAGTGAGGTCGGCACAGCATGTTACAAACATGTTGTCACATGATATGGTTACGTATTTTACGAGCGGCCGCTTGCCTGACGTCAACTTACCTTAGTCGTATTTTACGATGCCTCGATAAAAAAGAGGATGGTCTATTCTACTCAGCCGGATACCACACGGCATTAACATCTTATAGGATATGATTATTATAGAATTTCAAATTGAGATGATATACGAGAGGTCAGAAAAAGCTTGTGATTCCTGTGTCGCGACTCAGCAGAGTTAGCAACTCATTCGTTGGTCTCGGTATTCGCTTCTACAATAAAATTCCGCAATCCACACTAGACCAGTCTACAGAAAGGTTTAAATAAAGTGTAAGAGATTTATGCTTTTACGTAAAGCATATTAAGAAATAGAAGATTATTTGGATGATAATGGATAAGAGTGCATGCAAAGTTACCGACGACGATGTCCATGACCGAGCGAAGTGGAAGAGAAGTGTAAGGAAGGCTGACCCCACCACCATGTGGGATGCATAGCTGGGAAGAGAGAGAGAGAGATTTAGATGATAATGATAAAAATATTAGGATTAATGTAGCTAGTTATAAGATTATTCTTTGAAAAGAGCAACCACCGAGTTTCCTGCTGGCTCTTCTCGGTAGGAACAGCTTTCCGAACCAGCGGTAGATTTTGACGATTCAAAAGCACTTGTTTACAAGTTTAGTTTGAATAAAGAATATTTTGAATTTGAATTTGATAAAAATGCTCGGATTTGAAAATCGCTTCAGCTTCGTACAAGATTGCATTTTTATAATGTAAAATTGAAAATTATTTAAAGATTAACCCCCTAGTTTCTTGCTGGTTCTTCTCGGTAAGAGCAACATTCCGAACCAGTTGTAGTTTCATTAATCACATTGATCCTTGACGATTAAAAAGTGCTTGAAAGAGTCTGTTCTCTTAATTCTTATTTGAATAAAGATTATTTTGACGTGATTTGATTAAAAGTAATCATTAATTAAATGGAGCATTTTCCAAAAAAAATTACGATAGTTTCCTGTGATCAATTCAGTTGGTTTGGTTGATTAATTTAGTCTGAATATCGGCACAAGAAAGAAATTAGTTCGCATAGAATTCTCTTTCTCTAGATAAAGATCACTTTCACCCGACTTGTATTTGCTTGTGTTTGCTGACGCTCGAATCACCCTGGAAAGACGCTATGTTTTCTATTCCATACTTTATGTTTAAAGTTTATGTTAAATCTCCATAAATTGCTAGTGCAGCCTTGCGAGCGTTAGATTTCCCAACGTGTAATTTCGTTAGGTGATCTTTACGAATGTCATACGCGCTGTCTTTGGTCGGTTTTCACGGAGGTCTGTCCCGCGCTGACGTCATCGGGCCTTACGACACGAGGTATATTAAGTGCTGCTATAAACTTTTGTGGTAAGGTCAAAGAGATATAACTGTATGTAGGTAAGGCAAATTCAAATTCAAATAATTATTTATTCAAGTTGGCAAAGTGCTCGTACTTTTGAGGCAAGTCAAGGTTTTATCCTCTATATTCTTTAAATATATTTATATAAAGCTTTACTTGATGTACGCTGACTTCGTTTCAAAACTGAAGTTACATCTTATTTATAAATGATAAATAAATAAATATATGGGACATTTACACACACGGTCGTCCGTCCCCAAAGTAAGTAACTTAATACTTGTGTTGTGGGTGACGGACAACTGGTAGATATACTACATATATAAGTTTAAATGCATACTTAAATACAAATACACACCCAGGCTCGAAGAACCAACAATTTGTTTATAGAAAATGTTAGCCCTCGGCGGGAATTGAACCCGCGACCCGTGGAGCTGAAGGCAGGGTTACTGCTCACTGCGCCAACGGGCCAGTCTTTTTAGGTATTTATACCTAAGTTATACCTTCAATTATAACCTTTGAGTTTTTTCTTGTTCTCGAAGGCAAAATGGGATTTTTTGTCCTTTATTTTAGTAAAGCATAAAAGCTTAATAACAAATTTCATCAATATTTGTGCGTTAGACTCCAGTTAGCCGTGAAAGCTAAACAAACAGACAGTGTTGATAATTTTCACATTTAAAATATTCGTATTGAATCATTTTCAGATTACCAGAGGACCAATTGTATCATATTGAATTTGTTTACTGAAAATCAACTTCCTATATTTTTTTAAATTTAATTTTACATTATATACAAAAAGTTATGGTGTCTATAGCACTAGCAGGTAACCATGATTTTTTCATGTTATTTTTACGTCATAAGGAATTTCATCATTTAGCTAATATATTATGATTATTACGATGACATCAGGCTCTGAGACCGTTGTTTCTATGACGAGGGTAACAGGTTCCCGGCCGGTAGCGTCAGACGTGCACGGACGTGATTGAACAGGTAATTCGCATAGTGAAACCCAAATGTGAAATCGTGACACCTACATTATCTATTTCACCAGAACATAAGGTGTGATTGCCCAGCACGGCGGTGAGACGGTGCCCCCACGAGAGGATAACGGGTTCATACCTCGGTGTTGGTTCAAACCAATGAATTTTCTGTTAACACTTTTGCAATTTATCACACGCTTTTGGCGATGAAAACCATCGTGAGGACATATAATATATCTCTAAAGAATTCTGGGGCGAAAAGATAATTTATATAGTCCTAGTGAATGTGCGTAATGCTTGTGTGTGTCGGAATAAAGAAAAATAAGACCAACAGATAGATACAACTTTACTTGTAGTGAGTAATGTAGGTTGTGTATGAAAACTTAGAACTTTTTATTAAAAGCTTCGACTTAACTTTACTTGTATGTATGTGAAGGTGGAATCTTACAAGTTAAATTTGACTCACTCCCTGGTGTCTGATTGACATGAAATTTTACATACTGATCCAGTCGCGATGACATTGCATTTTTGTAATAAGAACGACCTGATGCTGCCGCCAGGATTAGCTGAGGACGAGGGAACTCAGGGTTAACAGTAGGGAGATGAAATTTTATTCAAATCTTTTAAAAGTTAACTTGTTATTTGTTAAACTGATTCAGTGGGAATACGTGACCAATAATTTGCAATGTAATTGTTTGTGTGGCCAAAACGTGACGCGACAACATCAAACAAAGACAACACAATAACAATTGGTGATACGGGGAGTTTGTGAGGTGAGGAATTCGGAGAAGCAATAGAACCTGCACTTGGTACTCCCACTTCAATTATAAATATTGTTTCTTCAAATCGACTTTAAATATTGAATAACTGTAATAAGCCTAATAATAAGCCTAACTAGAAATACTAGTGAGAAACTCAGTGGCACGTTTTCAAATATTACTTATTGCGTGCGTACCTGTTTGGTATTCAAATCCAAGCCTTCTTAACAATTGCTTAGTTAACAATAGTAAAATTAGCTTTGTTGAAAAATGTACCGTTGGTATTTTTGTTACACTTATTTAAAGGTTACAGATTGTGAAATTTTATCATAAAAATATATACCGAAGTCCACAAATGATTTCGAACTTTCTGGAGCTTAGTTTTTTTTTATTACCCAACAAGCAGTAGAGTTGACGGTGTAAAAGCACTTTCTTATAACTTTACAAACAAATAAACAGGTCTTACTGTTTCGGCGTCAGCTTATTGCCTAATTTTCATAATAGCATAAACAGCAGAACTAACCTTACCACAAATATTTGTCATTTATTTATTAAATTATTGATTATACTTTAGTAAGTATACTTGTCGTAAACCGAGTCGCGAGTGATGGGTTTAAAATTTTGTTTTCAAATAATTTCAAAAAAAGCATTCATCTTTGTTGCTATTTCGAGTTTCACTAAGCGCTGAATAAAGGTAAAATAACTCAAATCGAGGATAACATCCAATTATTTAATAAATAAAACCCACATGCAGCGGTACGTAAGCGCAGAAGAAAACAAGCAAACCTAGCGAAGATCTACGTCAGCGATCTCTAACACGTTGCCCGCAGCCGCGCGGCCACGCGTCACAGGTGGGTTTTCCGGCGCGGACGCGGCGCGTGCGGGAAACTGCCGCGAAACTGGAGCCGAAGCCGCGCCGGCCATGATTCAAGACGTTTTTTCTTTTCAATGGCACAAAACATGACTAAGATTATGAAATAATATCTACCTGACCGTATTAACTTAAACTTCCTCCATTAAAAAAACCCACATACGCGTGGCGGCGCGGAGGTCTCGGCACGCGATCAGCGCTCCGAGCGCTCGGCTGCCGGCCGCGGAAATTGGAAGGAAATAATAAGAGCTCGTTGAATATTAACTAATATCTTAATTTATTTAAAAGTGAAGGTCTGCACGGTAATGGTATATTCATTCATTTGGAGACTGGTTCGCAAATAGAATGTGAAACATCCTCAACTATGTATCGTACCCGCAACTTCGCTCGCGTTAATTTGACTGTTCAGATTCTCTCAAAGTCGATTGTACAAAATACAAATTAACATGAAACTAATTACAAGAAGCGCATTGTTGTCATCCTTTTTTAATGCATACGCAAGAAATCCAGAGTTAATTCCAAAATACTGTAGTCAATATCAAAAATCTGTCCTTGGAACAGTTGATACCCCATATTATTATGAACGAAGTGCTCCATTCATATCACTGCTCTCCCCCCTCCCCCCCTCTCAGAGCGCGTGTGCGTCGCGTGCTCTATAATTGGCATGTTGTTGTTGTTGCCGCGCTATTTATAGACCGCGTTTATATTGAAGGCTCGATTCAAAGAGGGGAAATAATATGGCGCGTATTGACGCGTTTGACGTTTTTTTTAAAGGAAGACATTAAAAATAAGAAAAGATATCGCGCCAAGGACGACAATTGGAATGTAGGACGCCGAAGGGAACGAGATAAGATAATAAACAAGAGATGTTAAAGAGATTAATGAAATCAAAATATAAAAAACTATCTACTTTTAAGGAACTAAATTAGACTCTCACATAATTCCAGTTCTTCTAACGTTTAAGTTGAGGCGAACGAAGTAGTAGCTTAATTCTGGTACTGTTTTATACTTCATTTATGGGTCGTCGGTTTTAAACGGTTACCGACCTCTGACATTAGACCGAAGCACAGTACGCCATTTACTTATGTGTATGTACGTGAACTGAAGGTCGTCCCGCCGACTGCCGTCGTATGCGACATCAAGGCACGCGTCGGGGAATAACCGCTCCTCCCCGCGGAAACTGATGCAAATTATAGTTATATGATAAAAATAAATTGAGGATCACTCGGTGAGCTATGAAGCTAGCTATACTTGGGTTCTCTCTACATGATCGAATCAGGAAAGAGGAGATCCGTTGAAGGATCAATATTAGCAATATAGCACACCGTATTACGAGGATGAAGTGGAAATAGGCTGGGTATATAGGACGATGGAACAGACGGCTGGGCTCTCCGGGTGTTTGGATGGCGACCCCGCACTGGAGCGTTGCAACGCAGCGTTAATGGCGTATCTCCTACGAGATGTACTGCCGACACCTGGAATATTCGAGCTCAGCTCATTAAAGGTGTTTTTTTGAATTGTAACGTAGACGTTATACCTGAATTAAGGAGTAAATGTATAACAAACTGATGTCCCCATCGCGTCTGTCTGTTCGCGATTAACCCAAAAAGTATTATACTAAACGGATACTATAAACTTAAATAGTATATACTTTTGTAAAATTTTATCTTTATTATGCTTTGAGGGTATTATATTTAATGATATTTTTATGTATTTAATATCCTTCATTTTATTTATTAGATTTAGTTTATATTTGTTTTTGTTATATTTCTGTATTAATTGAAATGTTTCATATTCATAATTGGTTAAGATTCTGTGTCGACTCGGAGGTTACATCAAACACGCTGCGCCATAAGTATTTCAAGCTTAACATTAGAACTTTCAACAAAATAACTTAAATACAAATATCTCAGGAGATATCGCTAATGAGAGATCGAGAGGTCAGTCAAGGGATAGTTTGCTCTATCTACCCTTGCAAGCCCGGGGCGAACCACTACTCACTAGTTATGTAGTTATATCTATACTTCTATACTAATATTATAAAGGGGAAAGATTTGTATGTTTGTGTGTATGTATGTATGTTTGTAATGTTTTCACGCAAAAACTACTGGACCGATTTCCAAAATTCTTTCACCTTTGGAAAGCTGCTTCTTCACTGAGCAACATAGGCTATATTACATTTTCAAAAAATGCTTGCGCTGCGGAAATTTTTCAGTATAGAACAAAAAAGTTTTCTTCAGTATTATAGAAAGAATCAATATCCGCAAAAAAGTCTAACTGTTATAGTTATGCCAATTTAACTTCTTTTTTACATTGTAAAAGTTAATAAAAGTGCCGACAATAATCAAACCATTTCATTCATATCTCTATATTAATCCTTACCTCTTCAATGATATTTTAATCAAAACTGTTTCAATGCCTAAAAAATGCTTTTTAAATTATTAAAATTTGACAATACAATCAAAAGATATTACGAATTTAAGAATGTAAATCGAAAGAAAATAATGCTGTAACAAATTCATTGTAGCGACCGTTATAGCAGGGCCTGCATTTGGTGAGTTAACTCTTATTCCAAAAATACTAATAATACCCATTTTTTATAATTAACAAAAATAAATCTTAGTCCGAATCAGTAGACTTTCCACTACCACAAGATGTATGTACGCAGGTGAAACCGCGGGGCATTGATAGTATTGTATATTGCAATATTTCGCATTTTTTACTTGAAAAATAACAGATGCTCCCAAATGTATTTTGCTGTCACACATGCGACTTATCAATAAGTCGGCAATTTTAGTTTAGTTAAGAAGTAGTCTTTAGTTATTTCACCATTAAGGTATAAAATGACTAAGTGGTTTTTACTTACTCCGGTGGCGAGTGCAGCTATTCAATACTTTCTTCTCGGAATCGGCGGGCAGTTGTTTTCCACTGTTGGTTTGGTCGCTTGATTCATCGATCAGTGGTAGCGAAATTATGAATGTCACCAATTACTGAACACTTGCAGGTATTAGAACTGCAATGACCAAATTTCTTGCACAATACCTAACAATGTTACCATGATGGATTAACAAATATTGAAAATATTCATTTGAATACAACACTTTCGGTTTATCTAAAGTCAGTCACGAATTTTGACACATACAAAACGTTATCTGCTTGCCTTTTTTTATTTACTATAGGATTCCATAATAAACTTCCGCAATCAATTCTAGTTTTGCCGTTACAGCAATTTAAATAACTAAACTGTAATCACACCACACAATTATATTTAAAAAAAAAGCAAACGTTCGCTAGCTCTACTTATTCGGTAGAAGCAATGTTCTGAACCAGCAGCAGTTTACAAGTGAAAAGTGAATAAAGAATATTTTGAATTTGATAGATAATAAAATACACGCGTTTACAAGATGTGCTATCTCTTGGCGCGGGTCCGCGACACGGGCCCGCTCCTCGCCCGCTCGCGCGGTGGTCGGTGACGTGCCACGTGCCACTGGGTCGCTATCATCGACGTAGTCAATATTCTAGTCATCAGTACTTAGGCCACGTAGCGCTGACGTTAGATCCGACACTGACTTATATTCGTGGATGTATATCGGTCCAGCAATTGACTACTATACTACTATAACTACTACAACTTAACAAATATGGACACACACGAGATCATTAATTATGATGAAAGCCTTTCTCTCTGCACTAGTAATTTCTTCGTAACGATTCAATAAAGGAAATAAAAATGATCTATATTCAAACAAACTTGTATACGTGTAGCTGCATCGGGCAGGCAGCTACACGTATAACTCTACATACGCACTTTTTATTTTTAAATCGACAAATCTTTGCATAAGATATATGAAACTGTTAACGATTAGAATACTGTATTTTTATTACCGTATTGGTTATATGTTTGCAAACTTTGAGTTATAAATATACCTACAACTTGTGGTGCACAAAGATGACAGCAGTTACATTAATATAGATGTTTTGTTTTGCTCGAATGTATGGTTTATCGGGTTATCGTAAGTAGAGAGCAGGTCACGATGAAAAATAGCAATAATAACGTAATCAAATATTATTTTGCCACAATCATATGACTCAATGTCAATGTAGAGTACATTATGTAGTCGCTTTTATGTTTCTCTTGATAATTTATAGAATTAGTCGTTACTTGACGGAGATCCATAGTACAAAGGTAATAATTTATAGAATTAGGCGTTATTTTGAGGAGATCCATAATACACAAGTAATAATAAAATTATTTTGATAGCAAAAATAGATATTTAATTTCTTATTTTTATTAAATTAAATAGGAAATATATATAATGCTAAATGTAGAGTGGAGTTATTCGTTTTCATACTTGAAATATACAGCATTCGTTAAACGACGACATAGAATATTGCACGCAAAGCTTTGCGATTTTGTCGAACATTTTACATTATATATATTTCCTATTTATTCTATCGGGGATTATAGCAAAATAATTTTACTATAACTTTTGTTTTTTGGTATAATTATGTAGAAATGAACCAGTCAGTTAACCAGCGGTGACTACCTTACCGTTCAACTGTAATTCGAACGTGTAATGATTTTTGTGAGATTTGATTGTTAACGCCTGAAGCTACTCGATAACAAATGCGCTCGCGAACCTGGTATCACGTCATCGAGGTCCGCTCCCATTGGCTGTTGATGACGTGATATCGCGAAACACAATGCGCGAGCGACAATAAGTGTAAGAAGCCTTGTTCGCAATAAACCGCATGTCATTAAACATATTGTTTTTTAATTTTTACGCATAAAATCGTACATTGATTGAATTCGTTATGATCAGATCGTTAGAAGAGAGAGAGATAGAGAGAGAGTCGTCCATACTTCTTAAGTTGTTTGTTATCTACAGAGGTCAGACGCTGGACCAACATGCATAATCATAAGCTAGTGTCGAAACAAACGTCAGCGCTACGTGGCCTAAATACTGATGACTAGAATATTGACTACGTCGATGATAGCGACGCAGTGCCGCGTGGCACGTCGCCGACCACCGCCGAGCGGGCGAAGAACGTTTCGCGACACGGGCTTGTGTCGCGAAAGTACTTGTCGAGGGATAGCATATCGTAAACGTGTATATTTTACAAAAAATTCAAATATTCTTTATTAATTTTAACTTTTAAACAAATACTTGTGAATCGTCAACTCAGCTGCTGGGTAGAAACATTGATTCTACCGAGAAGAGCAAGCAAGCGATTGCTCTTTTCAAAATATAATTTTTATAACTAATTAAATTGTGTGATTGCTTTTTTTTTAGAGTTCTGTTACTAGTTACATTTTCTGCTATTAGTGTAGTGCGGCGTAGGCGGTGTTGGTTTACGAATCCTATAAGTACAAGGTATGAACACATATTATTACAGCACACTCTGCTTTTTTATCAACCTAAATACGTTATATGCTCTAAGTTTCATGTTTTGCATTATGATCCTCTGAACCACACGTCTTACATTAGTATTCTGGGAGTTTTCAATAAATTAAAACTGACGTCCCCTATTTTCTGGAATTCAAATTTTGAACATAAACATATTTATTGTGAGTTAACCATAAGAGATAGAGACCTGCTATCGCTGACTTTTTTGTAGTATATTTAAAGACATACAATTCTCTAGTACATTACTTTAGCGTATATCTGCTGGTTTACGCAGCGCACTCGACTAAAGCTTCTAGCAAGCAAGGTTTTGTACAACTGCGCGATCTTTTCAACACAATTTACATAATACCGATATGTACTATACCTAAACCATCCGGAAGTATTTCACTATCTTTTAGTGAAAACCGTACAAAAATCCGTTCAGTAGATATTGAGAAAATCGACCTTGGTCCTATTGACAGAAGTTAGGGTTGAAATTGTTTGTAAAAATTAACAACCCTCTCAGAAATATAAAAAGCTTTAAATATTTCTGACTTTGCTCGCTGAATACGATGCATTAGGTGGGATTATAGCAATGAACCTTGAGGATCTTATCAGATAAAGGTAGTCTTATTTGACATAATATTCACCGATTTATTCGACCCCCTTGTTATTTATACAGAGTATTAAAACTATGACGGGCGCTTTAGATTATGCTATAAGGGTGCAATTTACTTATAGCGTATATAAAACGTAAATTATTATTTATTACGAGATAATTCAATCAAAATTGCTAATGACTGTATCGATGTTCTTTTATCCGGCATAATATGGTTCAGCAAGTTATGAAACGGTTGACAGGAGTCGAGCGATTCTGAAATGGACTGCGTGCATTGAACACTCGTTCAATGCACGCACAAGTGCCTCGGTGAGAAATTTGATGGCCATTTCATGATTACACAAGAGGTAAGACGAAAACAACTGATTCACCGGCACGGGGCTAGCCCAGTGACGCGCTGAGCTCGAACCGGCGACCTTCCGTTCACTCGATAACTCGTCCGCCGTCGGTAATCGCTGATTGTTGTGAAATCGACGCGTCCAGTGAAAGGAGTTCTTGGGTATTAACATTCGTGCCCCGTCTATTGAACTGGTTTTTTTCTATTAGGGGTTAATCTTCGAGGTAGCATGTTTCCGGTACGAAGCTTAATGCTCGATGTCGGGGGCTGACGAATACGACAAATACAACTCGAGTTTAACGTCAATTAATTGTTGGATCCAGGCGTTGAAGAAAATCCCTGATATGAAAGTAATGATATAATTTTCCTGTGCAACTGTGATCTAAACTATAATTATACTTACTATATACATTATACTTACTTACTATACATATAAAATATCCATTCAAAATAATTTATATAATTATTTCCCTGACTAGAGGCTAAATAATTATGTCGTTGACTTATTTATTCTTATATTAATTACACACACAATTATTATTTGCAACAAATAATTTTGTATTACGTCACGAATACGATGATAACATTTTAATTAAATTATTTATTTTTAGTTTCAATGGAGTAAAGCGGGAGATAAAGATATTGAACGATATTATTACGATTTTTTTCCATTGAGTTAGTTTAAATTGATTTCTAGAGGAAATAGTTAAATAATTTTATTATTTTTGACACACAAAATTATTATAACGATATCCGTGGTTCATACCGAACGATAACCTTCATAGAGACCATGATCTTCTCACTATTACTCATCTCTTTAAGCGTTTTTCGAAGTCTTACTTCGAGAAAGCACAGATACTTGATAATAGGTACAAGCGCAGCGTCTTCGCCGGCGAAGACGAGGTCCCAGCTTTCTGTCTTCGGTCGGCCGTGGCTCTCCAGCATCTCGGCGGCGGGATGAGTAGTCACAATCACACCACCAGCCCTCCACGACACATAACCCTAAGCTGTGGTCCGGCCTCACAGGAGGCACCCTTAGGGCGACGCACCCGAAGCTAGTGGAGCTTTTACGCTCTACTATCTGTATTTCGCAACCGCGACGATGCTTGAAATATAGCCAATTCGAAAAATAGTAAAGTATCGGAACCCACCGTGTGGTATCCTGCTGGATAGTAGGTATAGACTCTCATTTCTGACCGGGGTGTCGTAAATGGCCGGTCGTAAAATAACTATCCAAATCATCTAACAACGCTTTAGATATGTCGTCCCGACCCCAATTAGAGCGGGATAAGGGCAGGAGAATGATAATGAGTAGAGGTCTCAGAACAAGATCATTCGGGACAGTAGCCCTATTAAAGTAAGACCACCAGTGCATGTCTATCGTTGTTATAAGAAGTATGTATTACGGTGTATCGTGCGTCCGTCCACTCGCCGCAGTGCCGCAGTCTGCGAGCTGCTGTGCTGCACTTTCTCCCGCCACTCTCTGTGTCAATTTGGCGGTCATGGCCGACCGTTCCGTCCGCTTTGCACAGCGACCGCCTGAGACGGATTCGCGTAAAATACTTTGCATTTAAGACTTATAATTGGACTAGCGATGCCCCGCGGATTCACCCGCGTACATACCGATCTCGTGGTAGTGGAAGTTTACTAAGTCAGACTTATTTTTGTAAATTGAAAGTTTGGTCCTGGGAATAATAAATAGTTAAGGAAAAGGAAATTTTAACAAAAGGTATTCATAGCTACACAAATACAATACACTACAATTGTTATGGCATTATTTGCTTTATTTAGATAGTCAAATACAGAGATATAAATAAAATGGTTTGTAAACATTTTCGTAGATATTGATATGTTTTATAATAATGTGGAACATTTTTTGTTCTATCATCAATAGTTTCCGCAGCACACGTTATGAAAGATTGATGACTAAATTTTTCACATCTTATTACAAATTTATTCGGGATCCCTAATTTTTTTGAAAGTGTAATATAGCCTATGTTGCTAAGTAAAGAAGCAGCTTTCCAATGGTTAAATAATTTTTTATATCGGTCCAGTAGTTTCGAGTGAAATCATGACAAACATACAAACATACAATCCTTTTATCTTTATAATATTAGTATAGACAAGCCTAGTTTTTGTCTACAATGAATATTCATATCAGGACGTAAATGTATTTAGGTGTATAATATTTTTTTATTCAAATAATATGATTCTAATTAATCAAATAATAATAATTAACGCTGTCGATATAGATAATATTTTTCACATGTAAAGCCAATATAGATAATATAAATATTTTTTACATGTAAAATTTGAGATATATATTTAAAAGCAAGTCAAGTCAAACAGTTTTGAATAAAATTTCACGTCTTTATTGTTAACCATCGAGCAGTCGCCTCGTCTGGTGCCCATCCTGGCAGCAGCATCACGTCATGCTTATCATAAACATGCATTGTCACCGAGACTGGACCAATAAATATATAAAATTTTAGCTCGATCGGACACCGGGAAGTGGGTCTAATTTAACTTGCAAGATTCCACCCTCACACACATGCACGACAAGTTAAATGAAAGCTTTAAATAATTCGTTTTTGTTGTCATTTTTAATTGAATTATTTTTCTATATCTACAATAGCGATTTGCAGTTGGAGGTAAACGGTTGATATATTTATAAATATGGGTAATATTGCACAATATTGTAGCTATGGCCGGCACCGGCGGTAACTGCTGGTGGTATGAGGTTATCCAACCTATGAGGTAACCTTGTGCAACGACGCGGGGTTAGCTCTGACGTGAGCTGCGCGCTCCGTACGTAGCAGGCCAACACGCGACACACTTTAACAGGCAAATAGCTGCATTCCTGACAATACAAGAATACACTGCAGCTTAGAAATGGATGTTGGAAACTTGAGAACAACATTCCAGAGTGATAATCGACAACACGACGCAAACTCATATTGTTTCTTCTCTTGCGCTAACTTTCCGCAAAGCGAGGCTTCAGTTATAAGCATACTAATATGTGAAATGTGAAAGACTCTGTCTGCGCTCTCACGAGCTAACCGCTGCATAATTTTGATGAAATTTACTACAACTGATGCTACCGGGCTGATGTTTAGGAGAAAAAAATACCGTTTTTCCTTTGGGGACAGAATAGAAGCCTTCCCAAACACAGCTTTGTTATTTATAGAAGTAGGCACTTTGCTGATTTCCATAGTACATAAGGTATAATAGAATTTGTTAAGAAAAAAAAAATTGCTAAGTTTAGGAAGCAAAACTGTTCTCATACATTTTGGCGAAATCGCGACTTAGTAGTCCTTCATGTATAAAGTATGAAAACGGTTTAGCTTTCTACGCTTAGTATTACATAGAATCTCTTAACAAACGCGGATTATAGCAAAATAATTCTATCATAGCTTTTGTACAGCATTGTAAATGTCAATTTTCTATAAAGTTAGGATGCATACCGTAAGTTATCTTTAAATGAAAGGTTTAAAGATAACCTACAATATGCATACGATGCCTATGCCATTGCTGACTTTTTTGTAGCCTTATAAAGAGAAATATCCCTACCATTGCCATTGTTTTGGTAAAACTCAAACGTTTTCGATGAAAGGCTTGACTATTTCCGAAATTTTCGTTAGTTGGAATCACTGTCTATTAGTGAAATCAGCTTGAAAATACGTTCAATATTTTATGTCAAACAAACAAAGCGGCAGACTCAGAGGGGGATTTATTTTTATGACGAAAGTGTTTGATAAGGATGACGATATTAAGATATCGGCAGTAGCTTGAGTTTAGGAGTGGAGCGGAAACGGAAGCTTTTAGTAGGTAAAAATAGATGTTATGCTGTTGATCCTCGCTGCATCACGTCCACGCCTAGTTTCTACAAATTGGCCAATGATGACGTGCGAATGACGCTGCAGAATATCAATGATATGATAATGATATGAGCTGCGTGATTGTGATCACATCTGTTAGAACCAGCGATCTATTGAGGAAAGAATGTTGAAATTTAGTCTTAAAATTAACTTAACTTATGACGTTTTCAGGTATCCTACAGCCTGGTTTCTGGATTGTAGTTATTCCGATAATCTTGCTGCGTCAGCACAGGTATAAAATAAATAAATAAAAATATATGGGACATTTACACACACCGTGTCCGTCCCCAAATAAATAACTTAACACTTATATTCTGATCCGATTTTATGCAAGAAAAGTAAGATGTCGCTCCGCAACAAAGTGACACTCTGCAAAACTTGCATAAGACCAATAATGTCCTATGCGAGCGTTGCGTTCGCGCACGTTTCAAAGGTCAGATTGCTCAGGCTCCAAAGACTTCAGAACCGATTTATGCGGACAGCCACTGGGTGTCCGTGGTTCATGCGGAACGTTGACCTCCATAGAGACCTCGATCTCCCTACCATTACTCACCTCTTTAAACGTTTTTCGAAATCTTACTTCGAGAAATCTGAGGTACACCCGAACCCCCTGATTTCAGTTGCTTCTACCTACATCCCAGTTAGGTCCGACCATCGAAAATATAGGCGTCCAATCTACTACTATATCATACACACAATACGGATCTATAGTAATAGATCCGTATTGTTCCTTTTGAGCTACATAAATTTTTCCAATATTCGACTTTTAAGTTAAAGGAATCAATTGACTGACCTAAGGGCAAGTTTAGGTTAAGAAATTTTACAGTGTCATATTTAAGTTTCAAGAAATGAAAGAAATATTTATTTGTGGCGTACATTATGGAATAATATCACCATCTTATATAAAAGGTAAACTTTATCAATTTGCTGTTATCTATGACCAGTCAGTCACGTCATACATTGCAGCTTCCAATTGGTAGAACGATCTGCTCCTATTGTGGCATGACGTGGTACCTACCAAGGGGCTTCATTTACGGGTGTGTCACCAGATGACTCGCAGATGAATTTTTGTCAATTTCAATCATATCGATGATCTCAACAGTTTTGTAGACTCATTTCATAAAAACAAGTCTTCATAGCATACGGAAAATCACAAAGTCCAAAAAAAATATAAACATCGAAAAAGCTTTCCGAATTACCGCATTATGTACGATATTTTTTTAGAACATACAATTAAATCATTTGCCATTATGAGCTCGCTGTAAACCTATAAAAGAGGATTATTTCCATTAAACGTTGTCACATCTCAAAGGGATGAGGCGGCGTTTACGATAAAAGCTTCAAGGCAGCTTTATTTCTATCGAAATTTACAATAATTATTGTCATACTTCAATCAATTAACACAAAACTTTAACAAATCATATATTTATCCCTTCCATTTGAATTATTGGAGAAACCTGCATCATAATTCGTTTAGTACTTCAGAAGCGATAAGCTTTGTTATATAAGTAATATGTTGTAAGGATTGTTATATTTGTGATATAAGATTAGTGTTATATCAGAAAATTATCATTATTTTTAATTTAATGATATGTTAAGATTGTGTTTATTTTGCTTGAGAAATTAATTTTTTTTTTGGTTATTGTTTGTAGTCGCGACAACAGCGTTACCAAGGTTAGAATATTAATATTGTTAGGAATTATAGTTGGCAACACTACAATCACGTGGCCGATAGCAAGGAAGGGACTTGCTTTTGGAGCGAAAATTAGTTATAAAAGATGGAGTCCGCTATATTGAATTCAGTCTTGTAGTAATACTCGACTCTTACGGTTATTAGCTTAGCCTTACGCGGCTAGACCGTTCTGTTAGAATCGTTGTAAACGAGACTTGTACGATTATTAAACGCTCCCGCGTTTAGATCGTGTTACAACCTGTCTCGGTTAAACAAACGGGTGTAATTGGTGTTACCGTGCCGTTCTAATATTGTTACGGTAGACCCGCGTCTACCTACCTACATTGAGTGTTATTTGTTATTAGAATCCAGCCTCGAATAGTTAATATTCGTGATAAGAGCAACCGCTGAGTTTCTTGCCAGTTCTTCTCAGTGGATGACAGCGTTCCGAACTGGTGGTAGAATCGTCCTGGCATAATAATTCCAAATTATATGAAACTGAACCTATCAAATGTTGTAGCTGTACGTTAGTCATCGTTGACTATGTGAGAACGTTTAAATATTTAATTGAAATTCCTGCCATTTCTAAAAATATAATTTAGTATAAATTTATCAATTGGCAACCCTAGTTCATAAGTTACAAGGTAAATTTCAAGGTTCTAAGCCCTTCTGTTTGACGGTTAGTGCGGTGCGCCAGGACTGAGGGCAGAGGTCTCCGCCTGACGTCGCGCGCCCCGCGGCCGGCGCAGGTTCAGCTCTGTCTGGAGCCGGAGCCGATTACTAATAGGTCTATGCACATGCTCCGTACACTGGCAGCGTGACGTCGACGGCTCCGAGAGCTCCTTAACGGATGTTACATTAATGATTCAGTGAGATGCTGGACGCAGATAGCCGCTAGGTAAATACACGTTACGGTTTGCTGAAATAACTCCCCGATGACGTGCATGGGAAATTATTTATTCCCGTCCTAGCATTATGTAAACATACTATTGTCGTTCTCTTTATCTTGTTAATGAATTACATTATTACAACATTCCTCGCTGTTATTGAACTTAAAAGTTAATGTGTCATCGTAAATATAGAGCTTACATCATTAATTATTGAGGATTTTCTACGAGGTTTTCAGTCATGTATATAATTAGTTATTATATATAAACAGAAGAAAAACATATTATGTATTTCTAAATTCCAAAAAGTACGACGCTGCTTTCAAAATGTGCTTTAAATAGACTTCGCACATCTTAGTATCGGACAAATATTTCGTTGTATCATTAAGTTATGCATGACTACTTGTACCAGTGACTTCGATCGCCTCGATTTGTTTGGTAATAACCCTCAATTATGCAATATGTTTCTGTTCTCGAAACAAAAACGGGAATTGTACCAAATATTGGTAATATCTAAATTACAGACAGATGTAGATTGTACTATAGCATATTTCTGTCTGGGTCATCTACTCTGGCATAATAAATTTATGTAATTTTGACATTATAAATTCAATAAGAAGGAGCTCTGTGGCTTATTGTAGCAAAATATTAAAATTTTGTTAAAATTATGTGTATTTCAACATTTCCTAAATGAATTTCAATGAATGAAAATGAAAATGAATTTCACGAAGTTTAAAAATGATGATAGGTTTAAAAAGAGATGGACCAGTTAGCGAGATAAAAATTGGGTATTATTTTGTATTATTCTTTTGTGACGTGTATTGGAGAATTCAAGGAACTACTGCGAACTTCTCTAAATTACATAAACAAACTCAAACAAGGATGGTGAATGAACGATGAGTCACCCGATCCTCATGCTGTAGTGTTAGACACCACACGCCGCACACTATTGAAGTGTCGGCATTAGCACCATAACAATAGTTTGTCTGTACGTCGTAAAGAGACCATGAATGGACGGCTTCCTCTATTGTTTCCGCCTTCCAAAGAAACGAGTGACGCCGGCAGCGGTCTCGTGCCGACAAATATTTAAGGGCTGGAAGTATAATGTGATAAAAAATGTTTGCGCGCCGGCGCTCCGTGCGTCAGCGCCGGAATAACGGAATAGTAGAGAGATGCGAGCATGACGGCAATCTTTATGCGGAACTGTAACAAAAACCCGATGTTGAGTTCTGTTAAAAACTACTCACATATAATTTTAAGAATTGAGTTACTTAGACGTTATAGAATTATTTATAGTAGCTTATATCCACGGTGAAAGTACACTATGTAATATTAAATGCATAAATTTAACATATAGTTACTCGAACCTCCCTTTGAATCGTTCAACCTTTCTCCCCAAGAAGAGAGATGTAATATTAGAATATCAGCACGCCATTATATAACGTTTTTCATTATTAATATGACCTTGGATTCATAAACGCAGGATTGATAAAAAAAAAGTACATTAAACTAGCACTGCATTAAACGAAATATTTCGAATAAATGCTTTTAAGATTTCATCAGGAGATAATTATGTAACGCTTTGGTTTGGTTTTGGTTCTGAGGTTCTGATTTCGTCGTCCCTTTAAATCAGCATTTAGAGTGTTAGATTCCTAAAATTCGATTAATATAACGTGATGGAATAGTCATCTTAAACTATAACATGCAATACGTTAAATTGCACCGATGCTGTGCTAATAGTATTTTAAAATAATAAAAAATATCATAACATTCAATGTAAAAGCTATTTTGTTTTATAACCATAACTTTTGTTTTTGAAATCGAATAAAATGCTAGCAAAATTAACAGTTTTGTACTGTATTTACTACTTAGGCTCCGTATCAACTTCGTAGCGTACTCTATGACGCGCGAGCCTTCCGGGAGCTTTCAATTCCGGTGAGCGTTTATTGGTGCACCAGGCCGGGGTGCGCACCGGACAGGCCTTACGTAGTATTTTGGTGATTCAACCAGATCATTATTCATACTACGGTTATTTTATTAACCTCTCATATATTGGCGTTAACGTCAGTATAATTTCGGTCAAGTCTACTTGAGAAATTACCGGATAATACAAATTCCAATCATATCACGTTATGCGTAGAGGTGACTGTAGAACACTCTATACTAATTGGTTTACGTAATAAGTGTGAGATTTCTGGGATAAGGTTCAATCGTGTCCAAATTTTATCACATGGAATATTAAATTTTAGCGTTGCCAATTTATAGTCGATAAGCACACGTTAGATCAATCCTGGAATATTGTACATTTCGTTTATATATTTTAATACTCTTAAAATCTTTATATTAGCTAATTATTGGATCAACATCTTACCTGATGAAGATATGACGTCACTTTTGTCATAAAAAAACATGCAAGTGGTATGATAAACTACTTTTAAGGAGTCCTAAACGTGAATCCAGAACCATAGATTGTTTGGACCACTTCATGTTAAAAGTTGACAACATCTACCTACCAAAAATTGCTGTCCTTAATTGTACTATCATTAATCACTTAATGATAGTCCTTCATTTATCTAAAGATCATATTTTTATTATTATTATTAACATTAGCAAAATTAAATATGCAATTGACTATCATAAATCAATTGATAGTTTAATAAAAAAGGACCTATCACACTTACTATACTGTAATGACCCAAATGAAATCTTAAACGAGTTAATCCTATATATTTCTGAGTCATTACAAGAAAATACTACCTCTATATATCTTCCTAAAAAAAGAAGAATTATTAAACGTTGGATAACACCAGGAATATTGATATGCATAAAAAATAGGAATAATCTCCAAAGAAGATTACGTGCGGATCCATTCAATGTTATATTAAAAATTAACTACTTTCGATACCGTAACTTTTGTTACAATTTAATTTAAAAAATTAAAGCGTAATTATGAAAGGGATAGAATAAGAAGGTCACTAAATAATAATAAAATATTATGGCAAAACCTAAAAAGCATAACTTATACTAATAAAACAAAATGCAAAAATTTAAATTTATTAAACATTAAATCATTATCTGATGAATCAGTAAATCATATAAATAATTATTTTACCAATATTGGGAAAAATATTGTGGACCATATTCTAAAAATTCAAAACAAATAAACCCACTATCCACACAAGACCCCTCAATCCAAATTAATTCTTTTGTTCTCTTAGAAACTGACCCTGAGGAAGTTAATGACATTTTAATGAGCCTGAATACAGATTGGTCACCTGGTTGGGGTCACATTCCCACTAGCTAAAATTAGCTAAGGATGTTGATGTTCCTATCATCTGCCACTTTTATAATCTATGCTTCACGCAAGGTACTTTTCCCGTACATTTAAAAAAATCTATCATAACACCGGTGCACAAGGAAGGTGATGCAGGTGACGTCAATAACTATAGACCCATATCTATTCTCCCATCAATATCTAAGATTTTAGAAAAATTAATAAATAAAAGATTACTTAGCTATCTGGATAAATATAACCTTCTAGCCGCGTCACAATATGGATTCTGTAAGGGTAAATCTACTGAAGACGCGGTAGCAGAACTAACGTCATATATAGTAAAACAAGTTGATGAGGTAAAGAAATTCCTTACAGGATTTATTGATCTAAAAAAAGCATTTGACACTGTCTGCGTACCAATCCTTGTGCACAAAATTGAAAAAATCGGAGTTAGCCTTTAGCTCTTTTTAAAGATTATCTCAGTAACAGAAAGCAAAGAGTAAAGGTAGGAGAATTTATTAGTGATGACTTAAACATTGAGTATGGTGTGCCATAGGGTAGTGCCCTTGGTGCTACCTTATTTCTGATATATATTAATAGCCTGTGCAATCTTAATGTAAATGGAAAAATAATTTCCTATGCTGATGATACAGCCATCATCTTTTCTGACGCAGACTGGGAAAATACTGGCAGAAATGCAGAAGCAGGCCTTGCTAAAATTCACAAATGGCTTGAAATCAACTTACTCACTTTGAATATACTTAAAACTTATTTTATGTGCTTTACTAAATACAATAGTACTCAACCAGGTAATAATTTCTCGGTTAAAATACATAATCATGACGGGTTAAACCTAAAATGTAATTGCAATGATAATATAAAAAAAGTATCTTCTATCAGATACTTAAGAGTAATAATTGATCAAAGGCTAACATGGTCATCGCAAATTGAGGTGCTCAGCGCCAGAATTAGAAAACTTATATTTATTTTAAAAACACTCAGGCACGTTGTGTCACGGGAATTACTTAACAAAATATATAATGTTCTTGCCCAGTCCTTATTGACATACTGTGTGCCCATATGGGGTGGAGCTAGTAAAAGTAAATTGATTGAAATAGAAAGAGCTCAGCGAGTCCTCCTTAAAGTAATGTATTTTAAATCATTTAGGTACCCCACAAATAGCTTAAGCTCATTAAGTAAATGTCTGAGTGTAAGGAAACTTTATATATTACATTCAGTGCTAAGATTACACAGAAGTTTAACCTTCAACCCTGATATATTAAAAAAAATAAATTCTCATAAAGTTGCTATAATTAAAGCCACGAAATCATCGTATGCTAGCTTACAATACTCAACGCAAGCACCTCGTATTTATAACACAATAAATAAAACACTTAATATATACCCAAAATAATACAAAGATTGTAAAGAAATTCTACGTTCATGGCTACTGTATAAAAGCTATGAAGAGACTGAAGAACTACTTCATCAAACATTTGAAGGGGATAAGATATTAGCAATCATTAAGTTACAAATAGGTAAAATAAATAATAAAATAAAATAACATAAAACAATAATAATAATGAGAATAAAATAATAAAGAAAACACACATACACCCTTTACCACATATGTTAAAAATTGTTTTTTTCTTGTTTCTTTTTTCTTTTGTAATAAATTTCTTTAACTTTAAACTATAAAATCATTGTCGACTTTAAACAGAAAGAGCGAGGTTCTCTGGCACAGGTATTTGTTACTTAAAAGAGGGCCCCAGCACAAACTAAGAAATAACTGTAGTACAGGTAATGAAATAAACATTTTTGTTTATTTTTTATTTTGATTTGATAGAGATATGCAACGCCTGCTTCTATAAATTATTGGAACTGCATACATTAGTTCAAGTAACCGCCGATGCCCGTCGGAGAAGCTATCTTGTAATATTAAATTATACTGAGTACACCTATCCTCCGATTTACACGGTACTTGTTTTACACGTTTTCGCTTTTACACGGTTTTCCAAATAAGTTTTTTTTTTGTTTTTATCGCACTCTACTAAATGCTACTGTGTTTGAACGCGTGCGCTGTGTACACATCTCAAAAAAAGAATGAGAGTAATTTCTGATAGTGATGAAGGATAATAAAACACCTTTGGTTTTATTTTTTGTTCTTCTGTTTAATGTATTGTAATTAAATAAAAACACAGTGTTTCCGTTATATATTACATATTTTAACTTGTCGATGCATTTTATTTTTATTTCTGTGTACACCTAAAAATATTGAAAAAAATCACAACTGTTAAATAGCAAAATTATGCATATTCTGCAAGATTTTCGATTTACACGGTTATGACTTTAAAATGTTTTAATTTTCGATTTACACGTTTTTCTCAGGAACGTATCTACCGTGTAAATCGGGGGATAGGTGTAATAGTAAATTTAATGTAAAAATATATATTCAAATTCAAATTCAAATTCAAAATATTCTTTATTCAAGTAAACTTGTAAACAATTGCTTTTGAATCGTCAACTTAATTCAATTTCAAAATTTCAAATTTATTGAGGGAGATATTGAGATATTAGAGAGATTGAGATATTATATTACCACCTATAATTATATAGGACTAGAGAGAGGCCGATAAATGATGGATGGAATGTGCAAAGCACGATATTATGATTAGTTAGCGCCAGAGTTAACGTACGACAAGAGAATGTAATAGACAAAATACGAACTGAAATAAGTTGTCGGCTCCTGCTTTGCGCCTTGCAAAAGTAAGTAAGTCGTTTGTGGGTTTGGGTATAAGATTCTATAATAAAATTCCACAATCTACTTTAACATTACCGTTACAGCAGTTTAAATACATTATTAAAAAAGGCCAATACAGAAAGCCTACTATACTTTTGAGGATTACTTAGATAATAAGAATGCGTGGAAGCTACTCTTCGACTCTGTACAAGACATTAATAACTATATGTAACTAGTAATAAGAATTATTCTTTGAAAAGAGCAACCGCTGAGTTTCTTGCTGGCTCTTCTCGGTAGGAACAGCTTACCGAACCAGAAGACGATTCAAAAACTTTTTGAATTTATAAGTTTACTTGAATTAGAATATTTTGAATTTATTTCGAATTGAATTTGAATTTGAATGAAAAATGAAAACATTGTGCCGACCATATTTAGAGTGGAATATTTATTATATTATGGGACATGGATGTATTAGGTTTTTCTTTATCTTTATTTATTAGGACTTTATCCCCTATAATGTTATGATAAAATATTTTTTTAAGCATTTCAATGGACGGAAACGTCATAGAAATAAGCTAACGAGGTGCGGTTTTCCTTCCTTCCTTATTGTTTTTCTGCCTTCCCTTAATCAATTAATATCCAATAATGTTTAATTAATGTTAAAAGCGTGTTATATTACCCCTATCTGAAATTGTTTTTGGTATTTATTCAGTTATTTATATAAATATTTAAATATCTAAATTCGACAAAAGGCGCGGTAGTTCAGATGAACTTTTTAACGCCCTCTTTGGAATGATCGGTTGTGAGTTTAATAATACTTTTAATATTATAGAAAAAGAGTGTTCAAAAATCTTAGGTTTAGCGAATGGGCCACTAATGGCATTTATGAGAGTAGGAACAAGTTATTTGATCTGTATGCAGAAAAACAATATAATCAACCCCACACATTCCTAGAATATGTAAAAAAATGTTCTAAAACGTTTAGAGATGTCTGCACACAGGCCAAATCTCTTCACATTAAAAACAAAATAATTAACTCTAAAAATAAAATAAAAACAACCTGGGATATTATAAGCGATATAACGGGCAGACATAAAACGCATAAATCTACCATTGAGCTTAAAATTGGGAATGAACTTATTGATTCCGATACAGCAGTGGCTAGTGCATTTGAGCATATCTTTCAGAATATATCCATTTCTACCACTAGCTCAATAAACTGATCCCCAATGGAAGCTTTCAATGTTTTAAAGCACAGCGTCACGGAGTGCAATGTTAATTTTAAATTTGATCATATTTCCCCATACGATATTGTCAAAAATTTTAAAACTTTAAATATTAAAAAAACAGCTGATCTGTGGGGAATGTCAGTAAAATTAATGAATAATATTATTGAAATTATCGCCCAGTAGAATCAGGGATATTTCCCAATTTAATGAAATATAGTAAATTAATCCCTCTTTTTAAGTCCGGTGATAAGAGCGACCCTGACAACTATAGACCCATTTTTCAGTCTTGCCAACTCTAAGCAAGGTTTTTGAAAAGATCATCCTTAATCAACTGCTCCAGCATTTTAATTCAAATAACATACTTCATCCTGAGCAGTATGGATTTACTAAGGGTCGGTCTACAACGGATGCGGGAGTGAAGTTGTTGAAGCATATCTTCGATGCGTGGGAGAACTCACAAAATGCCATAGGGGTATTTTGTGACTTGTCCATTTGATTGCGTTCAGCACGAGACTTTATTGTTAAAGCTTGGCCATTATGGTATTAAAGACAGTGCGCTTCGTCTCGTTGCGTCTTATCTTCACAGCCGGATTCAAAGAGTGTGCATTAATGAGGTGCAGTCATCCGGAACGGCCTTAGTTATGGGTGTGCCTCAAGGATCAATCCTTGGCCCCTTTCTGTTTTTAGTTTATATAAATGATTTACCATATTTCATTCATAATATTTGCGATATTGTACTGTTTGCGGTGATACATCTTTAATTTTTAAAGTAAATAGAAATGACCATAATATTGACGAAGTAAACAGTGGTTTATCGCAAGTAGCCCATTGGTTCAGGGTAAATAATTAAGTACTAAACTCAAAGAAAAGAAATTGTATTGGATTAAAAACTCCAATGGAGCACATACATAAAAACTCTTGCAGGGAAACTTAGTTCAGCAGCGTACGCTGTTCGAAAGATAAGACAATTTACAGATGTCGAAACAGCGTAACTTTTTATTTTGCTTACTTCCATAGCATTATGTCTTATGGAATATTGCTGTGGGGTAAATGCGCGGATAATGAAAAAATTTTCGTATTACAAAAAAGAGCCATACGTGGCATCTACAATTTAAGTCCGCGTGATTCCCTGCGAGAGAAGTTTAAGGAAATAGGTATTCTAACATTTGCTTCCAGTATATTTTAAATAACGTAATTTTTGTACATAAAAATATAAAGAATTATAAAACGATAGGTGATGTATATAATAGACAAAGTAGGAACCGACATAAGCTCTCGACTCCTGCTTTGCGCCTAGCAAAAGTAAGTAAATCGTTTGTGGGTTTGGGTATACCCAGAATCTTATAAGATTCTATAATAAAAATACCGAAATCAATTTTGGTCATGCCATTACAACAGTTTAAAAAAACTGTTAAGAAGAGGCTGATACAGAAAGCCTACTTACTGTTGAAGATTACTTAGATGATAAGGATGTGTGGATATATGTGCACTTCTACTCTGTACAAGACAGTAATAAAACTAGTAGTAACTAGTTCTAAGATTTATATTTTAAAAAGAGCAACCGCCGAGTTTCTTTCTGGTTCTTCTCGGTAGGAACAGCTTTCCGAACCAGCAGTAAAGTTGACGATTCAAAAGCACTTTTTTACAAGTTTACTTGAATAAAGGATATTTTGAATTTGAATTGAATTTATTGCGGTTGAAATAAACAAACTGAACTCTAATGGCAATTTTCCCTGACACCGTTGTTTTTGTGTACACTCCCTTTCTACAAGTCCTATGGGTTTGGAGAAAATATACTCCGAATATTCCGAAGGCTATTATCATCTAATTGACTTCTGAGCACGGTATGATAACTATATATATAATAAACCGAGCCTAAATATGCTAAAGCGGCACCGTGTCAGTATCTGATGGTATACTGGTTGCCAGGCACGAGAAATTACAAGGTGGCCTAAATTGACAATTGATCAAATTGCATTTATGTTAAGGTTGTAGAAAATAGTCGGAAAAGAGAGGCAGCTTTTAGAAAAGATCGTTAAATCGTTTTATGCTCGGTGAGCTTCTTATATTTTTGTTTTTCTCACGCGAGGTTCATCCGTTGGGCGGCACTAGCAATACCTACCTGTCTATTCAAAAGTCGAGCAAGAACATTGTGCTAACTCTGTTTATATTGTCATAATATCATTCTATAGGTTCATGAGTGTCCAGGTACCACATACCTACACAAAATGTTAAAACACAATTTTTACTATTTTCACTGAAATATTGATCGGATTGTGGATCTGTAAAGTTTATTTTAGTCCGATGGCGTACAGTAGTTATTTACTAATCCTAAGCAAGCTGATGAGCCGACAGCAGCTAGCGTTGAATTAGTAGATCATCATCATCATCATGGCCTGCTCTTATTCCACATTATAAGTGGGGTCGGTACAACATGTTTTAAACATTTTGTTACATGGTCTTGGTATTTTACGACCGACCGCCTGCCTGACACCTCGGTAATAATAAGGGTGGTCCATTGCTCATCCAGATACCACCAGATACTACCAGCTAGATGAATGAAAGAACATAGCTTGCATATTGTGTATTTAAAGTGATGTTTAAATTTTAAATATGAAACAAATCCAGAACACTTTTAGTGCTAGAACTTTGTTTTTCGCGAATGCATTTCTTTCCAGTCACTTTGCCCATCATTATAAGCATCAGTGTCTACTGTCGGATCACGTGGCTTAGGTGTGTAAATTTTTTCTCTTTGATGCTCGCTTATAACATTGAGAGGTTAACGGTCAAAACAGATCTATTTCGTCATCAGTTTAGGACAATAAATTCTGAGAATCTTGATGTTATGTGTGGATCAAATGATTCATAAAGTCATTGTGGATATGTGCGTTTTGGTGTAAGCTTTCGATATTACTAACAAGACAACAAATTATACAAAGATTTTCTCACCTGTTTCATCTAGTTTATTAGTTTAGCGTTTCGATAGACAAACTCATTGAATTTTACTTACGGGTAACGTAGTTAACCTGCAAAATCGGTAGCGGAAAATATAAATGCGAAGAAAAAGTAAAGAAATCTATCTATTTGTCTCACTTTTATGGCTAATGCTGGTCCAATATTGATAAATAAAAGCTTATACACTAAGCTAATATTATATATGTATATAGGAAAAAAACCTGTTGTTCTTTGGGCAAAAACACATATTGCATTATTCAGAGACATAAACGCTTAATTTGACGCAAACGAAGTCGCCGGTTACACATATTTGATTGTAATCGGACGATAAGCAATAGCGGCGAAGGTATTTCTCATACGCAAGAGAGGTTTTTTCCGTGCGTTAAAAATACGTCGTAATGAAACAAATGGGTATGGGTATCTATTTTCACGACAGCGCTTTTATAACGTGACGTATTTTTATAGAGCAGGGTTCCAGTTAACCCGAATATACCATACGAAACTTCTTATTAAACCTATTGCGGAATTTGAACACGACGTATTTTTTACGTCCGTGTTAACCAGGCGATTAGGGTGTAAACGTGAGGTATCACTCGTCGTCGATTCTCGTTAAATTCAATGAATGGCGAGGTTTTTGTGTGGTCCAGAGCCATAGACCCGATAAGGGCGGGTCCGGTCGCCTCGCGCCGCCTTCCCACTGACTAACTGCATAGGAATGTGCCAGTGAAGCTGGCTGGATGCAAGCATCGCAATACATTTAATTAGCTCATAATGGGAGAGCGGAATAGCTTACTGAGGCAGCCAGAAACCTTTTTTAAATCTTGATCACGTGTATTCTTTCTATCATCCTGCAACTGTCCTAGGAACTGATGGGCAAAGGTCACATATTAACTTTTGGAGGTAAGGGTGGAGCTGCCCCAATGTAACCTACATTAAGGTAAGGCAGGATAATCTTGCCGATGATTGTCCCTCCTTCCTCATTGTCTCCTCATTATGTTATCTTTCACCGAACAACGCGCGTTAAATTGTAAGTAGCAATTTGACACATATATTATTAATACAAACTGATTAGTATCTTCCCGGCTATTAATCCCGTTACTGGTAAGGGTCGGTCAATTCAAATATAATGTGTTTATATGATGTTTCTATAATCCGCGATTAGAGACAATCCATGTAATTCTTAGAGTGTGCTGAGCGTTTTCATACTTAAAAAATATAAAAAAGGTATAAAAGTACCGATTTGCAATGGAAATAAATCTAGAATGTAACGTTATAATTGCCATTATTACGATAAAGAAATAAACCGGATTCCGAAGGACAAGTAATATTAACATCGTAATTATTCGTCATAATTTTTTCGGCCTTTCTCTATAATAAACTACAAAGAATATAACTTATATTAAACTAAAAAAGTTTTATACTTAGTTATAAGTAGTTTCCCCAGGTAGCATTTATTATTATAGTATTAGTTTAGTGGTTTTAGCACATTTACATTTTTTATGATGTGTTTAAAACATAATTAACGTATTCTCTATCATCCTCCTGCCCTTATCCCACTCTAAGTGGGGTCGGCACAACATGTTATAAACATGTTGTTACATGACTTGGCTACGTATTTTACGACCGGCCGCCTGCCTGACGTCAACTTACCTTAGTCGCCTTTTACGACACCTCGGTAAGAAATGAGGGTGGTCTATTCTACTCTGCCGGATACCACAGGGCATAATTAACATATTCTCCATTCTTTTTTTATCATTGCGTTAACACTTTTTATTACTTAGCATTAATAGAGTTTGGTCTTCAGGCAACAAGTAAACAATCCATTTTATTTTAAAAACATAAATTGCTTAATCTTTTACTTAATGATTTTTTAATAACGGTATTTTTAAGGAACAAATTTAAAAATCTTGTGTTAATTAAATAAGCAATAACTCAAGAATGTAAAAAGTTGAAAAGAGCTTTTGAATACTTTTAAGATCGTCCATTCAAAGAAAAATGAATATACAGCATACTGACACTGTTGGTTTTAGACGATCATATTTTACAATACGTCTGTTGTGTACACTGTTAAAAAAAGGTGTTATTAGGAAGCTTAAGGTAATAAAATACAAATATTACTAATGACTCCTGTGAAATATTTCGCTAATCACTTCGAGGGTGCCGGAGATAAGGCGTTTAACCAAAAACCATTAACGTTCGCTTTGTGCGTCGGTTTCATAAAAGAAATGCGACGCCGACATGTTTCGTCCTGCATTATTGGTTATTGTAGAATGAATTTTAAAAAACCACAATGGTGTTGCAACTGATTGTATAGGATGGGATTCTATTTATTGCACAATAAATGGAATTTTTTGAAAGAATTTTGACAACCTCAAAAGGACATTTCATAGTGAAAAGTACTGATAAAATGATTTAATTAATAGAATTAGGCGCTACTTTGCGGAGATTCATAATACAAAAAAAAGTTTAAGAAAATAGAAAATGTAGAGTGGATTATCCAATTTTCTACTTCAAATTCAAATCCGTTTATTAGTAGAAAATATTTTTTAGCTAATTTATCGAAGTTATTGCAAAATTTAAACTGCCGAAGAAATATTAGGAGAGCGGGAGTTCGCTACTGGTTGAGCCAAAGCATGCAAGCGTGCCTGGGTCTGCTAGTAGTACATAATTGAGGGTATTTTAGTACTTAAGTTGTCTTAAACAAGTCAATGGTATGGCTTGTGTTTAGATATACTTTTTATAATTAGCGACGCCCTTTAATACAGCAAAATAAAAAAAATACAATAAAAAAAATTACAATAGTTATATATATAAAGATTAAGTTAGTTTGTTTTTATATACCTATACATAGATAGATATTAATTGTTAACCTATAAGTTCGAAGTTGTTGCATTACGAATAGCAACAGTCAAAATATATATATATTAAAAAATAGGCCATGTCCAAAGTCCATGTTCCAAGTCCAAGTCTAAGGACCATCCATGTCCAAGGTCCACGTACAGCGTGGTGCCGGCGGTGGGTCCCCGTCCGCCTCTTAAGAATGAGGGTCGTATACGTGACTTTAATTTGAACTATAAAAAAATAACCGGAATCAAAATAAACCACAGTTAATAATGTCACCGCCAAATCTGACATTTCTTATTATATTGCGACGTTGGGAATATTTAACGAGACAGTCATACTGTTCTTGTCGTAACTTATAACGTCACGTCAACGTTATCACTATTAATGTTATAAAAATAAAAGTCAGTTTGTGTTTCCTTGTATCTGTCTGTCTGTTACACCTTCACGTCTCGCTGGAGCGATATTGATGGCATTTGGTACAATTTCGCACAAAAGGATCAGTTTAGCGATTTAAAGCGGAAACGTTGCCAGCATTCTTGGGACTGTTCCACGTGGGCATGATTTGTACTAGCATTTAAGATTGTAATAAACAGCTATATATAGATATTAAAAATATATATTATAGCTTTTAAGTTAATTGAATTGTCTTATATCTATTGCTTATTCATTGTAAACTGAATCGTCAAGAAACAATACGACTAATATAACTATATATTGTGGGTTCGGAATGTTGCTCTTACCGAGAAGAACTAGCAACAAACTCGGCGGTCAGTTTTTTGAATATTTGCAATTTACATTATTAAACCACAATCTTATATAAAGCTGAAAGGGTTTTCCAAGTATTTTATCATTCAAATAATCTTCTATGTTGTGTAATATTGTTAAGGTAGGTAAACTTTATTTAAACCTTTCTGTAGGCAATTCTACCATGGATTGCTGAAATTTATTGTAGAGGCGAATACCGAGACCAATGAATAAGTTACTAACGGTGCTGAATCGCGACACAGGTACCACAAGCTTATTGTGACCTATCGTATATGTCTATGAAATCATATATATGTGATTTCTTTCTCTGTTCGTGAAATAAAACTGCATTTTTGTATCCTATCTGTTACTCGGTCTAAAAAAAAGCTTCAATTGTGCCAAATTTCATCAATATTGATTTAGCAGTGAAGGCGTAACGAATAGACAACTATTACATTGATTTTCTCACATAACGGATTATATCAAAATACCATTTCTTTTGTATTATAGAGTTCCATTAAGTAATGCCTTATTCTAGAAATTACTTTAACATATACTCAAAAAAGGTTTTTAGTACGCTATAGGGATTTCTATTCCGATATAGTTCTTTACAGACGATAGGTAAAGGAATATGACGTCTGCAGCAGACGTTTTATATGCCGTGTCACATTTCCCGGTACTAGTTACTTCACAGTTACTTCATATGATCACGCTGTCCAAATCAGTTATTCCTCTGAACGGTTATGTAAATGTTATTTATAGTAACAATGTCATTACGTTATTCACCATAGAAAAACCACTTAAAATAAATAATTGGGCACCGGCTTAAAATGACGACCATATGTTGATGAGGAACTTTAATAAAGCAAGAATATTGTACAATATATCAGATTAAAATAGTTTTTATTTACATAAGTTTTTAAATAATTTAAATAACATTAATGAAGCTACAGCTGGTTCGGAGTGTTGCACTTAGGTCTCTCTCATAAGAAACTCTACTGAGTCTTTTGAACACTTTTAATTTACATAACTGCTCTGAGAATTACTTAAGCGCTTAATTTTAGCATTGGAGGTGTAAATAATTGGCGCCATCACGTAATATTTACTTGATATGCGCAGTTGGAATATCTATTACGCTGGGATAAACCTATTCAAATGCCTCTCTAAAATTTGATATTTTGAGTTAATTAAAGATTCACTTGAAGCTGTTCATAGCAGTGCCTCCCACCACCTATTCCCAGTTCCTGTTATAAGCGGTGTTCTCAGATCTAAGAAGACCTTTTCAGGGTTGGAGCTCGGGAACTACAAACTCAACTTTAGTTAAAAAGTGATTAACTTCTCATTTTTAATAAGAGTTCGCTAAAGGATTTCAGTGCAACGCCATCTTCTATTTTTGAATTCAGAGGCCCCTCAAAAACACTTTGAATAAATCTGTCTACTCAATAGACGGTCTACCATGAACCAGGGTGACTCCAATATCTTGGAACCCCAACCTCCATTAGTTAGCGACTAAAGATATGTGAATAGTCTTAATTAAAGCAATTTGATGTAATTATGCGCTAAGAATAATATTCAAATTCAAATTCAAAGTATTCGTTATTAAAGTAAACTTGTAAACAAGTGCTTTTGAATGGTCAACATCTACCGCTGGTTCGGAAAGCTGTGCCTACCGAGAAGAACCAGCAAGAAACTCTCTTCAAAGAATAATTCTTATTACTAGCTACATATAGTTATTAATGTCTTGTACAGGGGTCAAAGAGTAGCTCTATCCACGCAATCTTATCGTCTAAGTAATCCTTAATAGTATTGTTGACTTTCTGTATTGGCCTTTTTTAATAATGTATTTAAACAGCTGTAACGGTAAAGTTAAAGTAGATTGCGGAATTTTATTATAGAATCTTATACTCAAACCCACAAACTACTTATGTACTTTTGCAAGGCCCAAACAGGGACCGCAGCTTATGTCGGTTCCTACTTTGTCTATTATATACAACGCCAATCTTTTTATAATTATGTATATTCTTTTACAAAAATTAAATTGCTTAAAAATTAAAATATTACAGACGAATTCGCTCTTTAAGGAACCGAAGAGAGTTAAATAGCAAAACCATGATTAAATGTGTTTAGCTTTCGAGCACTGATCCAGTTATTACTTGTTATAAGTTTACATCGGTTAAATAATCTAATCATCGGATGTGTGCTCCTACACCTCGGCCACGTATACAGTATAAGTAGGTCGGCAAAGCCTTGTTGATTAGGAAGATGTATCTCAATATTACAGGCTGACTAGCGAGGCTTGTTTATAAGCAGATAATTCATGAGATGGTAATCGACTGATATTACGCAAGTGATTGAATAAATTTTCGAGCTGGTTTACGTGCTGGGACCGGAACGAGTGTCATTACGAATGACGCACGCAAATGGGTGTCCATGCTCTTGCAAATGTTGCAAACGATCCCTCATCATTCTGACCATAGTTTCGGATAGTTTAGATACTTTTAGCATACATCTAATCACGAATTTTTGTCAGGTTATACCTTAACGTCATATTCGTATACATAGTTGCGATAATGTATATGAGACTTTATTTATTTATTTATTAAACAGTTCGCCAACAGACATTACACTAACATAATACAATAAAAACAACAAACTTTATAAACATGCAAATTGTCCAATTGTCCAAAAAAGTCCAATGACTGGCAAACAGCATGCATGAATATCCTGCAAGTGCGGTTTAAAAGGTACAGTCTAAACGGATAACAATTAACTCTTAAATATATGTAAACTAATAAGAAATACAGGAGGCAACACTCAATAGTAACTCAAGTAGATAAATATGTAATAGATGGGCGAAATTTTAGTATATTTTTTGAAAATCGTTTTCTCTAATATTGTAAACTTAATATATAACTACGAAATATTTCAAAGTTGATTTGTTCTAAATTGTAGTTACTCCATAGGACACATTTAATCTCTAGTAGTAAAAGTAAGTAGACTTTATCAAGTACTTTGAATCGTCAAATTTCATCGAAGAAGCTGCCACTGATGGTCAAGTTTGCTCCTATCAAGTAGAACCAGCAAGAAACCTGACCGATAGTTTGTTAGTTAAAAAATAGTTAGTAAAAAACCCCAGCTAAGTGTTATCAAATGTTAGCTAAAGTTAAGTTTATACGTTCACTGTATGTGAATAGGTCATGATAAATTACTTTAGTCAAAAATGTTTATTAATAATTTATCGTTGAAGCAATCATCGCAAAACCTTGATATCTCTCTTTAATCGTGTTGACCTCACAGAACTTACAGTACTATTTTTATTGAAGGCGTAAAAAACCCAAGCCATATGAACTAAACAAAATATAAACTTATAGTAATAGTAACTGTAGAGAAAGTTAAAAAAATTGGGCTGTAAATTAATATTGAAGAACAATTGTTCTTATGATATCTTATGATATGTTCTTATGGTAGCCAATATGATAAAAATACCACTAGACATCCCACCATTTGTTGTTTAGAGTTAGAAGAATTTTTAAGTTGGTTACAAAAAGAGCTGATGAAAACAAATCCTGACTTGTAACACATGCCAGATGCCCTATATAACTTGGTAAACCCATCAAAATCCGAAAAACAATGTTATAATGCCAACTTATTGCAATATAACTTTTAAGAAAGGAGTTTGGGTGAATGTGGCTTACTTTTTTATGTCCGCAGCCATTAATAAAAAGGTATATTTTCGACCAAATACAACAACGTAAGTATTTTTCTTATATGATAACTTCTTTCGAAATGAATTGAATCTGAGATTGATTTAGAGATGAAATACTTACAAAATCATGACATTTACTTATGTTGTGTCAACATGTTGTGCCGACCCCACTTAGAATGGGATAAGGGCAGAAGGATGTTGATGACTGTAATAGTATCCCAAGAAAAAATCGGAAAAACTCAAGGAAACAAATTCAATCGCATCATGTATTCAGCAAAATTTATTTTGTTTATACTCTACAGAAATATTTAAAAATATTTCTGAATTATAAGTTGTTCCCTTATTTCTTACCGAGGTGTCGTAAAAGGCGACTAAGGTAAGTTGACGTCTGGCAGACGGCCGGTCGTAAAATACGTAGCCAAATTAGTTGACAACATTTTTGTAACATGTTGTGCCAACCCCTCTTGTGGGATAAGGGCAGGAGGATGATGATGATGATGATTTTAGAATTATAAGTTGTAACTTTTAATAAATGTTACTCGTGAAAAGAGACCTTTAACAAAAGCTTACTTCCGTTTATAAATGCTTCCGTTGAAGAAACTTTCCTAAGAACAATTTTAATTATATAAATATACTAATAGCGTTAACTGCTGTCCGGTCATATTTGATTAAATAGATAATGAGTATGCAACTTGTTACACAACATTGTAATTTTAAATTTTTAAATTATGTGAAGAGGTTTACAGAACAGTATGCCTACCATGAACTTTTAGATAACGATTCAATTCCAAGTCATTACCTAAACCCAACCGCTTTCTTTTCGTACCATGAAGTGTATATTTTGAAAAGGACAACGTTATGCGAGCTATAGATAATTCTGTCTCTATTACTCACATGTTTTTAGGACGTATTCCGAATGCTCATTTGGTAACGACTTAAAGTGTGCTTCTTTAAGAATTCATGGTATGAAAAAGCAAAACAATTTAGTTTACGTCTTCAATTGAGTCGCAATAAGAGTTCATGGTAGGCCTGCATTGATTGGCGTGTCACTTTTTTCAGATTGAAAATCTTGTCGTAGATTATAAGTCGTTAGTGGTGGTTAAAATCTGATATCAGCTGAACCACTATTAGGGCTATTGAATGTTTTCATAACACAATATTAATGTTTAATACAATAATGTAATTAATTAGTGTGTATTTTCCTCTTTTAGAACAGGGTGACCACAAATATAGACTCACGAGACTCGAACGTAAGTGGGAATAGATCGTCTGATTAATAAGACGAGAAATAATGTTTACTTACTACTCAAATGAAAATTGCTCTTATAGCGATCTGTTACGGAACCCTGATGTAACCAGAACTGCAGACAGACTGCTCTGCTCTCAAGGCCCTGTTCAAAGTAGGTCTCTTGCTCTCAACCACACGTTTCCATGAGCCTTATTATTTTAGTTTCCATAATTATTGTAATTTTTTAGTGTTCTAAATAAATTCTTTTTTTTAAGACTTTTTATTGGCTGCCCGTAACAGATCGATTTAAATAGCAATCGACTATAATAAGAAAGAGAATTAGTTAAAATTGTATTATGGCGAAAAAGCAGTCTTATGATAGAACATAGAAAAGCCCTGCTTTTAATTATTTTAAATACTCGTATAGTACTTTTTTTAAATATTTTTGTTAAGAAGTTATATTAGCATGGAATTATTGTCCGAAGTAGAGTAGTAGTGGTAGTAGTAGTGAATAAGAGTGGTTACTTAACTACTTTTATTGAATAGTTTGGATTAGAAAATAACTAGAACTTCTTCTAATGTCATGCATTTGATTGTGTTACAATTCTTTTTTGCGTCTACTCTCACTCACACTTCTCGTGTCTCGTATACTTTTTATATGATGTGTGAGTTTTTTTTTTATCAGATGCTTTCTATTTTTAATATTTGTTTGGCTTAAATTTAATTTGGAGATTGTCCGCAGAAATTTAAACAGCAAGGCACCGTTCGCCGATAATAGAGCACACGTCTCGGAGCGCGTGCGGCGCGGGCGAGCGGCGCCACGCCGTCTGCAGCCCGCGGACGGTTATCGAATGATTACGGAACGCCGACGGTCATGATGACCTTTGTGAGGTTGCAATACGGTATCGACTATATGATATACGCCGTGTGGTTGTGTTCAGTATGAAGACTATCACTAATCTCTACAAGATTGTATCGTGAACTTCTGTTTTAATTCACCTGAATGTCAAGACGATATTGCAATAACGAGGGTTTTCTTTGTAGCGTTCACTCGGATGGTGTTGAGAGACGTGAACTCCATTTGTTAGAAGGTGGACTTTATACTTTCTATGGGTTCATGAAGATCAAGGATTCCTAAAGTAATAATAATTAATCGGGGATGAAAACAGTTTCCTCAAGTCAGTTTCGAGGTCGATATTAACGTAAATTAATTTGGGGGTTTGATGAGGTATAAAAATCTGGTATAAAGACAATTATTTCTAAGTTTTTTGCTGGCTCTTCTCGGTAGGAACAGCTTTCCGACCAGCAGTAGAGTTGACGATTTAAAAGCACCTCTTTATAAGTTTAATTGAATAAATAATATTTTAAATTAGAATCTTTAGGAGATATTTTGCAAAATAGTTTGGGATTTTGGATTCAAGTCTTTGAGATCGTTTGTGCACTTCGTAGGTCTACCGAATTTAGTTAAAAAAGGGAATACATTTAAGCCGAAATAATCTGACACAACCAACGCTGCCGTGAGATTTGGTGTGAGATGTGGGGTTTCCCTCCTTACTAACAGATTTTAAGGTAGATCACAATCACAGTCATTACTTTGTAGGAAATTATTGAGGAAATATCGCAAAATTGTCCGTGAACCTATTACCGGTTACGTCACAAAGACATGAGGTGTCTGAAACGGAAGGTTCCGAACGTAATGTTGGGGAAAACGGTTGATGGCACTTCTATATTGTGCAACGGAAAATATAACAATACATACACATCCTTTTATATTATTACACAGTTTCTCGTTGCCTCTGCTTGCCAAAAACTATAAATTTACTAAACGGATTTTCATACAGTTTTCAACAAAAGATTGAGTATTTTATGAGACTAATTTTAATGTATAATTTGTTAAGATTTTGTGTCAATTAATTATAGCATAACGAAAATTGTTGAAACTTTCAAACAAGTCAAGCTGCCAGAAAGCAAAGAAAGCACTCTCTGAATTTCTTACAGTTAGTGTTCATATTAAGTTACCTCCTGTATATATCATTAGTTTATATTTCAGTTTTAGTTATTTTGCTTACTTCCATAATATTATGGTCTTAGGGAATATTATTATGGTAAACGCGCGGACATTGAAAATTTTTGTGTATTACAAAAAAGAGCCATACGTTGCATTTGCAATTTAAATTCGCGTGAATCCCTGCGAGAGAAGTTCAAGTAAACAGGTATTCTTAAATTGGCTTCACAGTATATTTTTAGTAATTTAATTTTTGTACATAAGAATATACATAATTATAAAACGATTAGCGTATGTATATAATAGACAAAGTAGGAACCGACATAAGCCTGCGGTTCCTGCTTTGCGCCTTGCAACGACTGTTTAAACATCGATGTGCATTATTTAATGCCGGGTACTATACTAGATATTAATAACTATATATAACCAGTAATAAGATTATTGTTTGAAAAGAGCAACCGCCGAGTTTCTTGCTGGTTCTTCTCGGTAGCAACAGCTTTCCGAACCAGCGTTAGATGTTGACGATTTAAAAGCACTTGTTTACAAGTTTACTTGAATAAAGAATAATCTTAATTTGAATTTGAGTTTAATAGTGTACCTATTGTCACTTCGCATTTGCAAAACTCTAAGCATGCTGTTAGGCAATAATTAGACTTGTAGCTATTAAATTAACGTCTGATGGCAAACCATTATAAACAAGAAATATAGGGTACTTAAAAACAACAAAAGTAAAGGGTTGACACTCTTTCATTTTTTGGAGACAAGTGAGGTGTAATACCTTATGTCAATCCTGAGCACTCAAGCTCAGCTAAATTAGAAAAAATTAAAATTAGTACAGAAATAGATGAATGTATTGAAGGAAAAATAATAACAATGTTATCATATTAGTTTTTTTGGTAAAGAGACATGAATAAAAGATATATTGTACGAAATAAGTCAATACAAAAAATAATATCTTCTTTTTAGTATTTTTAGTATTGTGTTGCAAACGGTAAATGAACAATTTGCTCTTTTATTTTAGATTTATATATTTATATATTTATATCATTAATTATAAATAATAATTTATAATTAATGATAGTTAATGATTGAATTTATAATTGAATTGAATAAACATAGTCTGATTTATATAAATTAGAGTTTGGTATTTTACTGGAGTCCCAATTAATTGGATTCAAAGAATGAAATAAAAATTAAAAACTATAGATACATCAAAATAACGTTTAAGGAAATTTGTTGTTACCTATTATATAGTAAACTTTGTACACGGAGTACATAATATTTTCTAATCGGGCCATATTAATTTTCTTTATATCAAAATAATCTTTATTCGAGTATCGTATTAATCGTCATAATATACTAAGCAAAATAATTCCATTTTCCTTACGTGTTATGTAAAATGATGCTTGTAATGTGAAATCTGTAACGGAGGTTATTGACGTGGTCGCGAGCCATGTGGCGTTTGATTAATTTACCGGAGCATTACTCACCTACGGTCAGGGTGTTACACAACATTAACTAAGGTGGCCAACGCGTTTTGGAAATGCCCCCTTGCATATTCTATTCAATTCAATCCATGCTGAAATTTCGAATGCGAAAACTGTCTGTCACGCTTTCGCGGCTAATCCGATGACGCAATATAGATGAAATTTGATATTATTGAGGCTTATATACCGACTAATATAGAAAAAAAATTACTATTTTTCCATCGGAAATAGTAAAAATACATTAAAGTCGAGCTGAACGAAATCAAGGTTAGTTAAAAATATGCTCTGTTCAAATAAAATTGTACGCAAGTGCTTTTGATTCATCATATGGACGTGTTGATATTGACTTAAGTAAAGGATCCAAATATTTTTAAATTTAAACTATCGTGAGTAGTATTCATAGTTAATAACGATACCGGCTATACTCACGTCTAATTTTATCGGATTAGCCCGACTAGTTTCGAACCCGTCCGGGGCACTTATTCATGAGCTCTTTACACGACGTTATCGCGGCGGGAACTGCGTGCAGCAGCTCGTTGGGCGCGCCTCGTAGGTGGCTGGGGCGGGGGGGGGGGGGGGGAATCTGATCCAAATATTGGTTGCTAATAGTACTAAATGATTAATGTTGAAATTTGTTTTTGCGAAATTACAATATCTTGACCTGATAGACTTTACAGCGTCACTAGATCGGGGGAAGTGAATCTCAGAAGCCTCATGTCAGGTAACAGTAAGGCCTATACCTCTAAGAGTAATGCTGAATCACTTGAACTTGGCTGTGATTAGGGGTCACACCCTGTTTAAAGAAAAGCCACGACTTAACAAAGTTGCCGGTGAAGATTCTGTGTGTTTGTTGCACAGTTGTGGCTGTATCGTGAATTTTAAGCTTATACATCCTCCTCCTTGAGTCGTGTGCTCACTACTGAGCATCGTGATGGTCCCGATCCCTTCTGCTGTGGATTAAGTGCCGCCAATTTTCCCGGTCGGCAGCGCTATGTATGGCCGCGCTCAGTCCGATGTCCAGATGTTCAGACACCTGATCCGTCCATCTTTTCGGGCTCCGACCCCAGTGACCATGAGTTTCTCGAGGTTATCGCCAGGTTTTCTAGCTATATGTCCAAAATACTGAAGTATTCTCTGGAGACATATGCTTGAGAGTCTCTGCTTCACCTTCAGCTCACTGAGAACGGAGACGTTTGTTCTAAAGGCTGTCCAGGGGATACGCAACATGCGCCGCCAGCAGAACATTTCAAACGCATCGATTCGTTTTCTATCTGCTGCTTTTAGGGTCCAGGACTCAACGCCATATAAAAAGATCGGGAAGACTAAGGTTTTTACAATGTGAATCTTTGTTTTTTTTTAGCACATTGCGATCTTTCCATATTTTGTGAAGTTGGCTCAGGGCCGATTTTGCCATGCCAATCCTGCGTCTGATTTCTGTTTCAGAGCCTCCCTTACTGGTAATGGTAGAGCCAAGGTAGACAAAATTGTCAACGGTTTCGTACTGGCTTAGGGAGGTTCCTGTTTGCAGGATGCCGGTTCTATCTATTACCATGAGCTTTGTTTTGGCCTGGTTGATCGTGATCAGACTGACCACCTCCAAACGTTTCAGAATATCTGCCATTTCAGTATAAGAGGCTGCTATCAATGTGGTGTCATCGCAGATTAGAAATTCGCCTGCCAGCCACTGCTACACCGCCATTCCATTCTTCAAGGGCTTTGCGCATTATGTATTCGCCGTAGATGTTAAAGAGGATAGGTGAGATGATGCAGCCCTGTCGTACGCCTTTCCCAAATCTGAAGTCCGATGACCGTGCCGTACCCATTTCTAGTGAACCACGACTGGATAAATATAGGGATCGTACGAGGCGTATCAGATGCACGGGCACCCCCATCTCTTTTAACACGTTCCATAGGTGATCCCAGCTCACACAGTCGAAAGCTTTCTGGTAGTCTATGAAACACAATACCGCTGGGATGTTAAATTCATAGCACTTCTCCACTAGTGATCGAACATTGAATATTTGTTCTCTCGTGCCTTTCTCGTGCCGAGCTCGTCTTTGTTATGAAATAAATAAGCCATCAATAGAACAAATAAGCGTAAACTTACCTACTTGTTTTTCTACTTGGTAGCAAGGATATTATATCCTCTATTGCATCATAGCTCGCTTCACTTATTATTCTATTAATATTGAAATAACAAATATTATGATTTAATTAGAGAGAAGCGGTTTTAAGTTGATAATTTTAATAATGTTAGTATTTTTGGATAATTGAATTGACGCAGGACAAAGACCTTGAATGTAATGTAAATAAGCAGTATTTGTTGTGCAATATTCGATTGCTAAATTTTTTTTCCAATTCCAAATAATATAAAAAAATTATTTGCATTGATATACTGGCATTGGATTTATTACCATCATTTTATTTGAAAAGTAATAATGAAATTTTCATTATTAGTTTTGTATTATGGACTTCGGCAAAGTAATCATTTTATTTATTTAATTATCATTTTATTTATTTACCCCAAGTAAGTAAATGCTTATTTTCTTACATTTAATTTAATGTATAGTAAAGTAAAAAAGTAAAATAACGGCCTGTTACCATCCCACTGCTGGGCGTAAGCTTCCTCACTTCTCCGTTTTCAATTTAATAACGTCTAACATATTATGTATATCGGCCGATATAGATATGTCATATTTAATCCTTGTTAATTCGTGATTAATTCGTTTATTGCTGATGTACCTTTACCGAATACCTAGATATAAAATAAATATTCTTTACTCATTTCTCATAGATTCAAATAAATAATTATCTAACTTGCAGCTTTATTTTTCGACATTGTGCAAATAATCGGAAAAATTGATTCAAAAATGAAATACACGCAGAGAGTTTGAAGGACTATAATTATTTAACTAGTGAGTGAGAGAGAGTTTTATGCGTGATAGGAACTAAAGGCAGATGTTTGATGCCGCTTTCGACGCAAATGGCGTGTGAAATGAAATTTTTACAGCATACTTGAATGGGGAAGCCCGACTGAGTCATGTGCTGCACGTTAACCGATAGTTCATATTTAAACCCTACCACTACGTAATAGAGCATGTCGCAGTACACGAGCATAACGCATAGCTTTCTGAGATGAGGGCCGTGCGTCAGAGTACCGCTAATGGATGTCACAGAGCACACTCGGAATACCCCAGACCCCGCCGAATGTGCAGGTGTTGGCACTGCGTAGGTATTACTGCGTATCGCAAAAATTGCAGTTGCAAGGCGTTAACCATATATGTACGAAACTGAAAGCTTAAAGTAAGGTAAGCTTGTCGTGCCTAATTTGACATCAAATTTATTAACTCCTCCAAGGTGAACTCACAAAGTCATGCATTGAGATTTAGAAGACTTTACATGTAGCATTCTCAAACTTTTCTGTAACTGAGGATTATAGCACAATAGTTAATTATTTTTTTAATTGTGGAACGCTGCAAAGTTCTTATTCCACCATTCCACATATCTTGCAAATATTTGAATGCAGATTTCTTTCTCCTGTATGTCATAGGGCGTAGAGTTCCTATCGCACAGATTGTATTTTTGTGGAACATTATTATTGAACGATCGGTATGCCGCTCGCGTCTGGAATTCCGCAGCGTGGCCCATAAAGTATTCTAAAAAAGTATTCCACGTTACGATGACGAGGCTGAGTCCAGCAGCAACGTCTTCTGATGATTTGTTATTCGCAGCTGCGTTCGACCACACAGGCTACAGAATGTCTGGACGCGCCGCGCCTAGCCCATGACTCAGTCCGGACCTTCAGCAGCCACGGTGCCTGTCAACGCGCTAGCTATGTGCAACCCGAGCTATTAAAATGCACTGAGCTTTTGGGGATTTCTTAAATGATAAGAATGCGTGGATAGAGCTACTCTTCCTTTATAATATAAAAATGACAAACTGTTGTAAGTTATAAGAATTATATTTTGAAAAGAGCAACCGCCGAGTTTCTTGCTGGCTCTTCTCGGTAGGAGCAGCTTTCCGAACCAGCAGTAGAGTTGACGGAGTTGAAGTAAGTTGAATAAGGAATTTTGAATTTGAATATTGCAATCGCGCTCGTACTGTGTTCCGTACTATATATAGTATATACCTATAACTTATGAATAAAAACTTGTACCTATAAATATTTTCAATTTATTACTCGCTGCACGGTAAACGAAAACATTGTTAGGAAATCTCTGAATTTGTGGGATATGTGTAACCTTCTAATGCCAGGAGGTCACGAGTTCAACGAGAGGCTCCGAAAGTTCTCCATAAAAACGTGTGGGGTGATTTTTACAAATTATTACTTGAATTTTGGTAAAGAAAAACACCTCTATATCTTTTAATTTTGATGACATGTGTAACCTATTAATCCATTAACCATTGGAGTAGTGTGGTGTGTCTAATTCAACTCCTATCTCCAAAAAGAAAAAGGAGGACCTCGTAGTAAGTAAGAGGCCAATAATAAAAATCCATATAAAAGCAGTATGGTTTGTTGTGTATACACAGAATGTCATATTATTGTTTATATAGCGTTCAATGAAGTATAAATATCCAAATACGACTAAATTCAAATTCTAAATGTTTTCTAGTGAAGTTTAAGCATTTCGAAATGTCAAATTATATGCAACTATCACTGGTTCGAAAAGGTACTGTTACTGAGAACAATCAACAAGAAAACTAATCATAATTTAAGCAATATGCAATTTTTTTACAAATTAAATAAACTTACAATCTAGTCTAGTTAATAGCGAGTTGCTACTAAAATCCAGGCTTAGTCTATATATTCTAAGTCTGTAAAGAGCTTTTTTAAAATCTTTTATTTAACTAGCATTGTATGTATGTGAAGGTAAAATTTTACCTACTTCCAGATCCGATTAAGCTGAAATATTACATGTTGCTCCAGTCCCCAAATCCATGGGGTCTTATAAATAAATAAATAAATAAATATATGGGATATTTACACACACGGTCGTCAGTGTCCAAAGTAAGTAACTTAATACTTGTGTTATGAATGACGGACAACTGGTAGATATACTACATATATAAGTTTAAATACATACTTAAATACAAATACACACCCAGGCTTGAAGAACCAACAATTTGTTTATAGAAAATTTTGACCCTCGGCGGGAATCGTACCCGCGACCCGCGGAGCTGAAGGCAGGGTCACTACCCACAGCGCCAACGGGCCAGTCAAGGTCTTAAGGTGCTCGAATGGCGACCCCGCACTGGAAAGCGCAGACCCCCTACGAGGTGGACAGACGACCTCAAAAGGTTGCAGGGAGCCACTGGATCCAGGCGGCGCAAGATCGTTTGGTGTGGCTATCCCATGAAGAGGTCTATGTCCAGCAGTGGACGTCCATCGGCTGACGAAGAAGAAGAGAAGAAGCTCCAGTTCCGATGTCAATGCATATTTATGATAAGCAATGCCTGATGCTGCTTAAGGATTAGCTCCAGACCAGGCAACTCCTCGACGGTTACCAGTACCGGTAGGGACATGAACATTTTGTTTAAAGCTTTTGTTTAAAGATTTTATTTAATTAGCTTGTTAAGGCCTAGCTCGTCGTCCGGTAAAATTTAAGTTAACAATTTAAATTATGACGTGTCTATCTAAATAACAAATACCTTTCTGAGTTCACGTCACGACTCTCTCATCTGTACTGTAGGCTGACGTGTCCTAAAGAGCACAGATTTTTTTTGCAATTGATCAATCGCGATTACTAATCTCAAACTGTATAATAGCCTGAGGTCGCCGCTGTCCTGACGCATGCTTTTTGTGAGAAACGTTGACACTTATCGCTGTGAAGGTGCCGCGGATTTACATTTAAGGTTGGTACACACTGACATTTGAATTCGTCGACGGATAAGAGAGTGGAGAGATGCCATAAAAGATTAGAATCTTTCCAAGTATACCAATTAGTTGGCAATAATAATCAATCTTCTATATATATAAAAATGAATATTTCGCCCCATCCGAAAAATAAAGATACCTGTTATATGTATAAACAGAGAACATGTAACTTTCGGGATAGGCGGTTAGTCTGTATGTCCTTTATAGACTCCCAAAAGGGTTGTACCGATTTTAATGAAATTTTAAGATAATCTTAGCTCAACCTAGCGGATAATCCTATAAAGTTTGGTGGCGATCCGCATACAGATTTTAGAGAGAAGTAATAGATAGTATTCATGAAAATTGAAAACAGGAGGGAGAAAATACGCCACCTTGCGAGACGCCAGCAGTGATTGTAGACTAGTCTGAATAGTAATTTTTTAAACGAATACGCTGCCATGCAAATGACAGTGAAATCAATCAATTGCCTTTGGAGATATATTAAGAGAACTTAACACAGCAGGATGTCAAAGTCCACTGTATTGAAAGCATTGCTAAAATCGAATAATACCAATGGTGCAATTTTTTAATTATCCATGCCTAACCGGATATCATTGGTAATTTTAACTAACGCAGTAGTCGTACTATGACCAGGACTGAACCCAGATTGCAAAGGATCTAGGAGCAAGGAAATACTTTTGAAACAAAAGGAAGAATGGGTATGGGCCGATAATCAGCGAAAGAAGTATAATTGATTTTATTAGGTAAGGGAATAATATTTGCGTCTTTCGAGTCCAAAGTAAATGCATCCATATCTCAAAACTAAAAATGGTCGTTATACTCCCAGTAAGAGCATAAATGATAGAAATGATCATTTTACGACTTATGATATCGGTACCAAAGGCAGCCAAATAAAAGGCCAAAATATTCTTCTTAACATCACAACAAGTAAATTGATTAAAGAAAAACTAGGAATATGAGGAGTAGATAAAGCTTATTATTAAGTTATTTATTTCAGTGTTATGGTCGAATTTCACTGGGCGACTGTAAAATATTGGAGTGTGCATTCCGCCCTTAAAAACGCGGCTAACCATCCACAGAATAGTCAATGAGGTCGCATGCCGCGAGTCCACCGGCTGAGCCGGAATGATGCAGAATATTCCATTGATGCATCACGTTAGGATTTACGTGTACTTCGAGCACGAGCTCCACGAGTGCGGCCTGTGGGAAATATGGGTAATTTATTCTTTACATGTCTGGATCGTTCGACTCAACATAAAACATAGCTTCTTAGAGAAACTTTAGTTAAGGTATTAAATCATACAATTATTAGCCTTTAGTATAACAAAAGCATAAACATTTCATTTTATAAAGTAACATATCTATTAGATACAGATTTAACCAATTAAACCAATAAAACATCCAATTTCGGCAATAGTTATTAACAATAGCAATATAGGATTAACCAATGTAACGAAATATCAATCCTTTATAAAGGCGCTCTGTTTTCTTTCAATAAGCAAAGTCCATAGTCTCGGAAACGACACGATCGAAGCAAGATGGAATGACAGTTATCTCCATCACTTCTATCTAGAATTGCTTCCATCGCCGTGGGATGGATGGATTCGGATACTTTATACCGCTATTGCATAGCTTTTATTTAAATAGCGCTGAAAAACGACATCTACAACGAGGCGCTCAATATAGAGGTAATTGCCCAAAAACAATACATTATACAATTTGCTACCGTAATAATAGTCTCTAGACAGGCTATTAGTTGTGGTCTTCTATCTGGCGAAAAGCCATGGTTTTTCTATGATTAGCAAAAAATGGTTGCCAAGCTATTATTGTCCGAAAAAATAGGTAAACTCCTTTGTAATTGCGGCTGCGCCGCAAGGAAACCTGATTAGGTTTTTCAATATTTAGTTTCGCGGCCGCCTCATCAACAGATCGTTTAGTGGGCTGATTAAGCCCAGGAATAACCCGTGAAAAGTTGTCAATTAAAATCGTTCTTATTGTGTGGCTTGGACGGTTATTAGCGGGCGCTAGATACTGCCGCGAACAATGGCGGCGACGGCTGCCCGACCGTGATATTGGAGGGAAATACGTTAGTCACACTTTGATTTTATTGGCAAAACGTTTAACAGACGTTTGTTTTTCATCCATAACTAAACCTCAAATGATGTGCTACGGGTGAAATCCATTCTAATTTTAAATAAATAAGAAAATCTTTCTATCTGTCCCTCTGGTACGCTTTGAAGGCTTAAATGCATGAATATTGATCAAATTTGATAAAATCGTAGCTATATACCGGGCCCAATCTATTGGGATAAAAATAGTCCGTTTTTCTTTTGGGGACCAAAAGTATATAAATGTGTTCAGGATAATTTAACTATTAACGCGACGCAACGTGTCGCAAATTAGAAGCAATAATTTTTATCACTAACTTTTCCCATGAACGTAATTTAACCATAGGTGACAGCACCTATTGCAATTAATCTCTCTGAGATGTATTACGTATACGTCGATTATTGTTGGCTTTATTTGAGGCATTGCTGTAATCAATAAATTTTCATAGAAATTTCACTTCTCGTATGCTAGTGATGCAGCTATCATTTTGACTGGTGCTTCCTCTGAAGAGGTCCGTAGTAATACCGATTGAGACTTGCATACATTGTGGCTAAAAACTAATCTTTCTTACAATAAATACAGACAAAACTAATTATAATTGTTTCTCTATATACAATAACATTCAACCAGATATAAGTTTCAGCATAAAACTTCATGAGTGCGGTAACTCTGCCAGGCTCAAATGTATTACCAAGGTGCCAAGAACAATATATCTTGGCAACATGATTGATTAAAATGTATGTAAAATGCACGCACATGTAGAACTGGTGGCAAGTAGAGTTAGGAAACTACGCTATGTACCCCCGGTGGACCACTTAATAAAATTTATGTGTCTCTTGCTGTCAGTGATCGCTTACTGCATTCTTACTTTTATTACTGCTTACTGTATGGGGCGGAGCATCTTAAACTAAGTTTATCTAAGTGGAAAGGGCTCAAGGTTTTCACTTAAAGTTATGTTCTTTAAAACATTCAGTTTTTCTCCTGATGAGCTATACTCTACGTGTAAGAGTCTATCCATTACAAAATTATATATTTCAAATAGTATATGGAAATTACACAAAAAACTACAGTTTAACTTGCCTACTCTAAATAAAAGAACAATAAAATATGTTGCCCCCCTTTGTTAAATCTAAAACAGCTTTTGCTGGCCGTCAGTAACTATAATAAACAAGCGTCACACTTAGATCATTATCATTCATTATCCTGCCCTTATCCCACACTAAATGGGGTCGGCACAACATGTATTAATCATGTTGTTACATGATTTGGCTAGGTATTTTACGACCGGCCGCCTGCCTGACGTCGACTTACCTTAGTTGCCTTCATTTATTTTTTATCCTTCTATTCTTCTCAGCAAAATATTGCGATGAAAATGTCATGTTTGCCGTTGCTCACATCTCCTTCATTGAAATCAGGCATCACTAAAACATAGGGTACATCCTTTAACTTTGTTCTGGCTTGAATTTAAGTGGTTTAGTTGTTTTTTCTTTCGTTTAAATATAATATTCTCTGGATATATATTTAATTAACAATTGAATTGCATTTTTTGTATATTGATCATTATGAATTGACTTGAAGAGTTAAGATATTGCTTTAATATAAGTGCATTCCTACTAAGAAAATAAATTAATACGTCCATAATTTTCGCATCACACGTGGAATGTCGATCACAGTCCAGTACAACAGATCCATTAATCTTAGCGAGGACCATTAAGGCATGAATCATTTATAGCAATGTGCTCTGGAGTAAAAAATCATCCCGTGACTCATACGAAATCCCGGAACCGTCGAGGGCGACTCGGTGTCGCGTGGACGTCCAGATTTAATTGAACCGTCTGCTGGTTTAATTGCGGTGGACCCGTTATATCATCGCCGGTTAATTTGAACTCAAAAAATCAGAGAGTAAAAGAGGCGGCTGTCGTTTCGAAGCTTGCCGCATTGTTTCTATATTTAAGTAAGCCCCTTACAAGAAGATTGAAAGATTTGGGTCGCTCATCCTACCGTGTTGTGAACCATACAGTAGTATGATGTTCTCTGATTGCCAATCATGCTTCTAAGTAAGACAAAATTGAATCAGAAAGTTATTGATTGTTGAGGCTGTTGTAGGGAATGTGTGCAGGCTATTGTAGTATGTGTATAGTATAGTGCATGTGTATGCGTTTTTGTTCGTGTGTGCGCGCGTGTGCGCGTTTGTGTGTGTGTGTGAAAGTATTTGAGTGCGTGCGTTTGTGCGTGCATGTGTTTGTGTTTTGTATGGTGGTGGTGGATTGTAGTGCATGCGTTTTCACGAATCTTGCATGCAGAAGGTATACGGATAGTACACTCTACTTTTTGCATTAAAAATTTTTTGAATTTACTCTAATCGCGGATTATGGCACAGTAATTTATAATATTTTAGTTATTTTCGTATAATTTGCGCTGCACAAACAAATTTATTTGCTAAATGTAGAGTACACCTTATTATACTGTATAAAGTATTATTAAGCCGGACGCATTAAAAAACACCACACCATTTAGCACAGCACATATTCACTAGTACAATAGCAACAATCGTTCTCCCTTAACCCAATGGTCACCAGAAGACTCCAGTAAAACGATTTAACCCATAATTCTATAAATGATTGAAAAGTCGCTCGATGTATTAAACCTGCGCACTCGCGAATATTAAAATTAAAAGAAATATGATTATTTATCTTAGAGGGTTGTCTTGAAGAGATCACTAGGCAAGACCGCTCTTTGCAATTGTTTAAGTTAGAATTTATATTTATTTTTATTCAATAAAGTTATTCTTATTCTAGAATAACATAATCTCACAGCTATCTCAGCGACTATTCAATACATTAGTCTATTATATTTATTAATACAATTAGATGTCTGCCGTATTTACCCGGCACTTTTAACAGTTTAGCCAGTTATATCGCATTTAAAAGGTTACGACCCCGTGTTTACTGATATCTGTGGCGCAATTAATATGACATCAGAATAACAATACAATGTGTGATATTTAAGTGCCTTTTTAATTATAGGCTATTAGCCGATCCGGCTGTGTTCGCAAGCGGGCTGCAGAACACAATATGCCCTGATTTAGACCCGCCATTGATATTTTTTAATTTTACGTTAAATCCTAAGAGTATCAAGAAGAACTGGTTCAACAGAACTGTAAAATAATAAGAAGAGGTTTGAAGTCAAGAATTTCTACGAGCTACAGACAAGTTTATGTTTGCTAGCAAGCTAGAGCAGTCTCCTTCTTTATTTCGAACTAGCTGTCCGCCCACGCTTTGCTGGGGCTCAGTCTGGTTTCGAAATCCCCTCGAAACAGAACTCAATATTTACAAAAAATGCTCCTATTTTACACTTCTCAGGATCATACGCTGGAAAATTGCATTAAAATTGGTCCAACCGTTTCCAATAAAGGACATACAGACAAACATTTATTTCTATGTCTAAGATGTATAAGCTGTGATAGCCCAACGGTAAGAACGTGTGACTCTCTAGAGACGACCATGGGTTCTTATTCCACTCTAAGTGGGGTTGGCACAAAACGTTAATATACAAACATGTTGTCACATGATTTGGCTACGTATTTTACGACCGGCCGCCTTCTTGACGTCAACTTACTTTAGTCGTATTTTACGACTCCTCGGTAAGAAAAAGGGTGATCTATTTTACTTATACCACACGGTGTGTCAACTTACCTTAGTTGCCTTTTACCACACCGCGGTATAACTTGATAAGGAATAATATTACATCCGTTTCATTAGATTTCCATATAACCTGTAAAAGAAGAATAAGTTGTGCTGATTAAGACTGTATCCCAGACGGCTTGAAGACAAGAAAACAATTATCTTAACCACTTAACTAAAAACAGATAAATCATACAACCTAACTAGTTAGGAAGGAAGGTAGGTGTAACTAGTTACACCTACCTTCCTTATGAATTAATCTTTCTATTGGAGGAAACCGCAGATAATTGTGACCAAATGTCCATTTGGTCACAATAATCTGCGGTTTCCTCAGACGCAGTCAGACGCAGCTTTATCATATAATACGTAGTGATTTCATTTGCCTTTTGAAGTCACCAGGACTGGTCAGCAAATAATTGAGGATGCGACGCACGCGTCACACGATGACGTACTGCGATTGTGAGGTTAATTCATTGCACTGGTGCTTCTTGCCTCGCTCTAGAGCCCGCATGAATAAGACTGGAGTCTCGTTGGCGAGGGTCCAGACGTCATAACGGGACCGTCTACGGGCGACTTATTATAAAAATGTACTCCTGTACATTACGCATCGATAACATCGGCGATATAGCGATATAGTTTTTGTGCATAAAATATTCAGAATTATGAAAATTATGGAGGTATATAATAGACAAAGTAACAACCGACATAAGCTTGCTGCTCCTGCTTGCTTTGCGCCTTACAGAAGAACTTAAATCGTTTGTAGGTTTTGGTCTAAGATTCTGTAATAAATATAATCTGATATTTTTTCTCTGACTCTAAATGTAGTTTCTAATGTTTCACACAAACTTCAAACTCTATTGTCAGTCTCATTGTATTGATTTTTTGATTTGCAATAAAATATCGAGATATAATTATCGAAAAAAAATTGTAATGTTAAATCATAAAAGGTAACTCACGGCACAGGATTACCTAGTGCGAGTTCCTAAGGATATTTTCAATTTTTAACTGTGTTTTTGGTAATAATTTTTTTTTCATTTTCATTAAGTATATCGGAATTAAGAGTAAGTTTCTTCGCCATTTTCTGCGCCAACTTACCCTACAACTATACTCTAATAATTGCAAATTATAAATGACCTATTGCATTTTATCATACACTATTCGGCGAAAGAAAACAACGTTAGGAAACCTTTATATCTCTAGAGAATTCTGGGGATATGTGTAACCTACGAACCCGCATTGGAGCAGCGTGGTAAGTCTTAGCTCCAACTCTTCTTTCCAACAATGGGATATTAAGAGGCCGTTAATATTTTACTTTTATATGTATTAAGCTGGTTCGGAAAAAAAATGTTTTGTCTAAAAACTAAAAAATATGTTAGACGGGAACGACCCTTATTACTTAGGGGTATGAAAAATACATAGTAGCAAATTCTCCTACTGAATATGCATTTAAAATTTGATAGAAATCGGTCAAGTCGTTTCGGAGCAGTACGGTAGCTAACATTCTGACACGAGAATTTTATACTATGTATACGACGACCCTTTATGAGTGAATTAGCGAAAGTTCTACCACGTGCATATCACACCCCGGGTACAGACCATAAAATTTTTCCAATTCCAAATATAATTCGTTAACATATGTGACCCCGGTGATGGGTACTTAGCTGTTTCTATGACACGGTTGAATCGAGAAGCAATTTTAGTGTTCCGTAAGCCAATCATAAAAACGGAACTCTATTGAGATAGAGTTCCGTTTACTCTATAGCTCTACTCAGCTCACTACTCAGTGAGCTGAGTAGAGCTATAGAGTATGCATCGTATTCCAGTTGTAAAATTTCTTCAGAGACGGCTTATCGCTTTTGTCATCTCAATAGACGTCGAAAGCTAGAAGTCTAAACTCCTATGAATGTTTTTAATTGTCATATTAAACGTGCGTACTAAAAGTGTTTAATTAAGAAATATCCTGATACGTAAAGCATATTACAATATTGAAAATAATAGAAATGAAATAAATCGTGTTAAAAAAGCTTTTAACATAGTTTAATGTCCGTACTAATAACCGTTGAGGAGTTCCCTTGTTTAGATTCAATCCTGGGAGCAGAATCAGGTCATGATTATCATAAACCTGCATTGTCATCTGCACTGGGTCAGTATGTAAAATTTCAGCTCAATCTGACAGCGGGAAGTGGATCAAATTTAACTTACAAGATTCCACCTTCACATCATCACACACGGCAACTTAAAATAAAAGCTTTTAAACAAATGTTTGGATATGAAAACTCCTTTTAGCTTCATACAAGACTGCAGTTTGATTATGCAAATTGAAAATATTTGAAAGATTGACCGCCATGTTTCTTGCTGGTTCTGCTCGGTAAAAGCAGCAATCAGTGGTAGCTCTATGAAATCTAACTGATCCTCGACGATTTAAAGTGTTTTAACTTGAGTATCGATATCATTTATTTACCGTAGTCTACCATGGACGGTGTTATGTTTGGAAGACAGAATTGTGCTTCTTACACAGCTACAATATATTGAGATGAAGAGTAAGATCGGCTATACACGGACAGGTTGAAGCACTCAGGTTGGATCGCTTCAAGCTGCGACTGCACAGTGAACTACAGACTTCTATGTACGTTCATACATACCGCTCGAGCAGTTCCAAATGCTTCGGGTGGTTGGCAGCACGGTCATCAATGGCAGCTTTAAGCAGTTGATTCCGACTTTAAGATCGGTCCGTATATGTTGCTCACTAGCTTACCGCTCGAGCAGTCCATGTATCGGTTTAAGAGTTAGTCTCAAGTTAATTCTCGAACTGCCTGTCACTATCCTGTTATACCGTACGGTGCAAGATTGCATGGAAAAGCAACATAAAGATACGGAATATCTCTGAAGCGCTATCAAAAGGTCTTGACAGTGAATTAGAGATGTCGTACGCGTCTCGTCCGTGACACAGGCGTGGCCGATGCAACTCTTGTCATGGTCCCATTCGAGACGGACGGGTTACGTGCCGCCGCGCTCGCGGGAGTGGCGCTCCTACGTGACGGGGCGCAGGTAGGGGCCGGCGTAGTGGCGCGGGAGACAGGAACCCTTGCCCATACACGTTTTAATAACGCTGTTAACTTTTAATTGGTTCAATATGCGTAACGTGTATGTTGTAACTACGCGAGGCTTCAGAAATATAATGCTATTTTATCCGGCGGAACATTTCATTGAAGTTCCGCAGCCTCTGTGGTGTTCTTATTAAATCCGCGATTAGATTTCAGGAAGGTCGGTTTATAAACAGTTTTAAGGTTTTTAAGTTGGGGACCTTTTGAATTTTAATCTCATTATTTCACACCCTTGACGATGATTCCACGCTCACCCGTCTAATGACATAAATTCCTCTAGACTTTACGACAATCACAAAAAAATTCTTAAAAGATAACTGTATAGGCTTCGTAATCCGCAATTCCAAACGTCATTAGGAACAAAAAGATTCCTTTTAGACCCCAGTGATTCCCAAACTGTGGCACAGGTTACCAATGGGGTTAAGCGGGATCTAATTGGAAGGTGAAAAATATATTACTAATGGCGGAAATATAGGAAATAAAGGAAGATGAGAATCTCATATGTAACCCTGGTATAAAAGTTTCAATTGTAGCAAATTTTATTAATATTTGTCCAGCTTAGCCTAGAAAACAAAAAAGGTAGACAAACAGACTTTTACATTTACAATATTAGTATACATTAGTAAATTCAAAACATAAATTGCCAATAAATAGGCCGTATTATCTTGTCAAGGTACGAGTACCTCATGAATAGTTTTATTACAGGGTATGGAAAACAGAAAAGTTTGGAAATCACTGTTAACCTTCGATAAAATCCCTACAAACACCTTGTACCACAATAGAACATTTTCTGAATTATTGACAGTAACAAAGGATCTTTCAAATTTGTCACAGATAAGAAGAGATTGATGATTGACACAGAGTGACTTTTAGACGAAAAGTCATTTTTTTCCACATTATATGTTCAGAACACTTCAGCATTACAAACACAATTATATTTTGGGTCCCAGCCAAAAATGATAAGCTAAAGTGGTGGTTTGTAATGACCGACAGACCATAGATTGTGATAATATATGATTAGGCTGTAAGGAGTGGAATAACTAAGTACTTGTGGGGTTCTAGCTAAAGCTGTCGACATGAAAATTAAATTCTCTAATATACAATGTAATCTATAAGGGGCGAAAGGGGTGTTCTGACTCCTCTCTTGAGCCTCAGTGCAGAATATCTCTCTCTCTACTCTGACACTGATCTGACCCCTCTTTTAGGCCTCAGTCAATACCTCTCTCTTCTCTAAGGCAGTACTTTACGATATACACTAAAGATGAGATGCTGTAACTGATATACACTGCTTAGGATAATAACAGTTCAACTACTCACCTAAATCCTCTCGCAATCACACAACGCCGTTCACTACACTAATGCGGTACTCGGTATACGTCAAATGGCGCCCGCCGCTCGTACTTTTACGATTCCTACCCTCTTCATTATAAACATTTTATTTTACTATTTTTCTACCCGCAACTACTTGTAACATTTTGTTCCGTAAAGTTCATTTTACCTACAATTCGTGATATTTCACGACAAAAGCTTAAGTTGAGAGCCCAGCGGTGAGACCGTGCGACTCTTTCAAGGGGGTCACTGGTTCAAACCCCGGGCAGGCACCAATGACTTTTTCTGTTAAAAACTTACGTGTCTAATTAATAAATGCAAATTATGACACGCTTTTCGGTGAAGGAAAACATAGTGAGGGCACCCGCATATCTTAAGAGAATTCTTGGGATATGTGTAACCTACCAATCAGCATTGGAGCAGCTGGGTAGGTCCTAGCTCCAATCCTTCTCTCCAGAAACGGTGAAAGGAGGCCTTTACCCAGGAGTGGAATAGTAACAGGGCGTTATTTACTTTTTTGGGTTCATATAGAATTGCATCTTGTATTATACGATTAAAAATGACTGCGTTTCTATGGCTTCATTACCTCCTTGTCCAGGCATCATATGCTTTTTTTTAAATCAAATAGTTCTTAGTCGTAATAAGTGTGTCAGAGTGGAACGAGCGATCGAAGAACTTTTGCCAACAATGTCGCAAACACTCTACTAGCTTTATAACATAAAATTATGGTTCCTTATACAATACAGCACCTTACAAATAACAGCAGTTAAAAAAATTGTTAAAGGGAGACTGATACAGAAAGCCATATATCTTTACGCACATATACCTTTGTACTTTATGATAAATTTCACGGGCCCAACATTTCCCAACATAGGGCCCTAGTTGATTTTTTGTCCTAGCGCATTTGATTACCGATCTACCCCACTGCGCGTGATGTCTCGAAAGACTCACACGGTCTCCACGTTAGGCTATTAGTTTTATGTTTACAAACATGCAGTTATTCATCTATTGGGGGTCAAGGAACTTGTCGTCGTCAAATGTGGCCAAGGCACTTGATCAGCCCGTGCGCGATGTTCGGGTCACACTGCGTGGCGACGGGCCGCGGGCCGGCATGCGCCGCCTTCCGGTGCGTCACGACACTCCCACGGCTGCGCAACCTTCGTTTGCTACTAGGTACGCCAGCCCCTCAGGTTTTGTGGGACAGTTCAACTAAACCTTAATATACTCTACGCGACTAGAAAATACGAAATCCATCAAACACACTGTACTTGCATCTGCGTTCGCGTCAACTTTAGTTTTAATATATAAATGCGAAAGATAATAATATTAATTTACATTGCAAACCTTGTTTAAGTCGGTCGGACCCTGAAATACTGCAGATCTTTGAAATACTCTAATATGTATTCCTTAGGTTTGACGAAAGGATCACTGTGGGGTGGCCAGTCCAGTTATCCCTCTGATCAGCAGAGGGCTATCTGGATGGGCCGGGGATTCCGAGGGGGGGCGGGTGTTGTCTTCAATGGACGACGGGTTCAGTTGGACTTCCTTTAAATCTAACTGGACATGGTTTTCGGCCACCGTCGGCAAGCCCGGAAGCCCAGCATTGGGAACGGGGACCTTCGAGTTGCGAGGAAGAAAATATCTATAAAAAAACTACGCCGTGGTGGGCGGAAACGCCCACCACGGCGTAGGGGTCCCTATCTGGGTCTGGTACTCTCCTTGTCCACCGTAACATGAAACATCGGTAGGCAGGGGGCGATCGTGGGCACGATGGCCTCCTTCTGCTCTGCGGACGGAGGCGGCGGAGCGGTTCCGGGAACTTTTGTGCTGGATTCAATGTAATGCTAGTTGTAGGAAGCAAAAACCGTTCTCATACCTTAAACATGCAAGATTAGTTACCGCACGTACCACAAGACACCACCATCGACGGCACACTACACACAATCATTATGACTTGGCTCAATTAAAGCATACCGGATTTGGCACAAATAAATGGGGGAAATTTATAGGATAAAAAAACCTGGAAATGAGAAAAAAGGTAAATTAAATTTAGTGTTGAGAGTAATTAATAAAATTTAAAAGCTCTGTAGACAGATTTTATTTCGATAATTGTGATTTTTCAAAATACAGTAAAATTCAATATGGTGATAAATATAGATAACAATCTACATTTATTATATAAGTATGTATTGGAGATAAGGGTTGGAGCTTGACCCTCCAAGCTCATCCACTGGATGGTTGCATATATCCCTAAAATATCCAGAGATATGCATATTTCAGCACGATTTTCTTCAGCAAAAAGTGTGTGATAGGTTGTAAATATCGACTAGGCATAAAAAATTTAATAGAAAAACTAATGCTTGCTCGGTACAAACCGATGACATTCGGTAAGAGTCAATCGATCTCACATTTTTCACAGCTTATTGATTTATTATTAGTCCCAAAAAAAAATGCGTACTTGGTTATCTTACTTGTCCCCTTTTAAGTAACATACATTACCGTTAACCCAAGAAAGACGTAAACGATCCTTGAAAGTGAACGCGTAATGTACTACAATATCGATACTAGTCCATCTATGTATGGAATGTCCGGAGTGCTAATAAACTTAAGCATTTTGGAACCTTTTATGGGTGCAAGCAACGCAATTTAGTTTCGGAGGAGTGTATTGACCGCTAAATACTTTGTTTTGTTCAAATAATGTATCGAAACGAGCAATGGACATGACGGGTAGACAATTAACGCAGAACATGTTGTTTCTATCCGTAGAATTGCTTCAGTAGCTTTAAATTATTGCCCAAATGACCCCAATACGAAGTATTATTAAATAACAAAAGGCCGCCGATCGATTCTCGATAACTGAGCTGCAATAGTTCTTGGAAGCGTTTAAAATTTTAACCTTTTAAATTAAGTTTAAATATTGATTTAGAGAATTAAGGCATTACTTTGTGGAGTTCCACGATATAAAACATATATTTTGATACATCCAAGATCTAATCTATACGTTGGACTAGCATTAGAGCCTCATAATAAAATAATTTATAGAATTAGGCGTTACTTTGCAGAGATCCATAATACAATAGTATTATTGTACTGTAATCATTACTAAAATAACTATCCCACTGCTGGGCATAGGCCTCCTCTCTCTGTTTTTGGAGGGAAAGGTTGGAGCTGCTCCAATGCAGATTGGTTACACATATTCCCAGAATTCTCTGGAGATATGCAGGTTTCCTCATCTTGTTTTCCTTCACCTAAAGGCGTGTGACAAATGATGATGATGCTTCGGTTGCAGGGCGAAACGATTGTTGAGTTTGTGATAGTGAACGTGTGTAGTACTTGTGTATTGCGGTGGCGGTGGTGGAGGTTTGTGGATGAAGTTTTACGAACCCTGCACGTATCGGGTATGATAATGAATAGTTCACTCTACATACCATACTGTTTAAGACTATGTTAATGATAAGAAAGTTTGGATTTAAATTGCGACAAGCTAGCTACGCACTAGTTTATATAGTAAATTTTGATTTGTGAGCCGTTCAAATACAATATAGAAATATTTACTTTTGAAAAGAGTGACCGCCGAGTTTCTTGCTGGTTCTTCCCGGTTAGAGCATCTTTCCGAACCAGTTGTAGCTTCATTTTAATTTTAATTTGACGATTCAAAAATGCTTGTAAAAGTCAATTTGAATAAAGAATCATTTGAGTTTGATTTTACGCATTATATATATTTTCTATTTACTTAATCGCGGATTATAAATAATAACAAAATTTTATTATTGATTCTGTAAATGAAGCTCAAATACATTATTATATGTATTCCGCTTTGTTTTCAATATTCTAATTCAATATAATATAATTTTGATTACTGAGTATTATTATAAACTATTAAGGTATGTATCGTAGGTAGGTACGTGGAATGGTTATTAATCCAGCCGAGTTCGCAAATGCGGGTGCGTACGACGCCGGATCGGAATGCATTTTATAGATAACATAATTAGTGTGCTCACCTAATGCGACGGTGGAAATGCCCGGAAAGCGAGGGGAATCCATAAGCCCGCTTTTCATGGGCAATTAATGGTTAGATCAGCTTTCATATGATTAATGTTTATGACGTTCGCGCCATGGCCATAATTGGAGAGTTAAAACTGTTTCATGGCCGGAATAAAGTTGTGCTGCATATTTAAAGTCTTCGTGGCATATGCCACAATTTTAACATTCCGACATAATTTGTTTCGACCACATAAGAATGAGTATGGTGGATATGAGTCAGAGGTCCGACCCTTTCACAGTTTTGTGTAAAACATGAATATCACTGTATATACTAAAACTAAATCCTTTGCCGCATTAGGCGGTCTGTTATATTCGATAGACACAAAAACTACTAAACGCAATGATTAATTAGAAAGGTTTCGGTGTATAATTTGTTAATTTTTTGCAATAAGTGATTATTGGTTATTTAATAATTGGATTATTCAAACTCAAACTCAAAATATTCTTCATTCAAGTAGACTGTTTACAGTACTTTTGAATCGTCAAATATTTTCAAGAAGTTACCACTTTTTTTTTAACTTTTACCACTGATTCGGAAGTTTGCTCCTACCGAGAAGAACCAGCAAGAATCTCGGCAGCCATTCTTTTTTTTAATATATTTTTTCTTTACAATTTGACGGATGGTTACAAATTAATCGTTGCAGCTTGGTGCGTAGCTGACTGCAGTTAAGATATGCTACTATCACTCAAATAATCTTCAATGGTATAGTAAGCTTTATGTAGCAGCATCGTTTTAAGATAATTTCTAAACTTGTGTAAAGGCAAGTCTAGATAATGTTGAGGAATTTTATTATAAAAACGTGTACCGAGACCGACAAATGATTTTCGCACCTTTTGGAGGCGCAACCTTGGCGTCATTAGTTTGTTTCGGTTTCTAGTGTGTCTGTCGTATCTATCACTATTCTTACTATAAAGGAGAATATTTTTCTTACAAATATATATTACTATAGATATATAGAGAAGCTACAGTCATGACGCCTATTTCTTTCAATTTCTCCCTTAAAGAATCACGAGGTTTCATATTATAAATACCACAAATAGCTTTTTTTTTGTAAAACAAATATTGATTGTTACCAAGACTATTGGGACTAGCTAAAAGTGGACCTAAAGGGACACAGCGTGATAACGAATGAAGTGAAGAGATTTATGAACAGCTGGCAACTTTAGATGTTTTTCAGTAAAGTTTTTCATTTTGGTCCCATGATCATAAAAGGCAGAAGGCTTTGGTATGTAAGCCTGCGGCAAATTTTGGTAGCAGAATTTTTTTGCTTAGTCATCGAATAGTTTCGATTGTGAGCTGATGACGGCCTGGATGATCAGCAGGATCCTACCTTGAGACCGGAAGCTGGTTGTATCAAGACGTCAATTAAAATATGTCTGTCCTTACACGGTTACGGTACAGTCAAAGATTTAATCGATTCAAAATATTCATTATGTCTATCGACTTTAACATATTCTTCTTTCTAAAAATAATTTGAAAATAATATTCTGTATTCTTTAAATGTAACCTAAATCTTTAGGCTGTATTAATTTCTGCTCAAATTAAATGTGCCTATATTATTTATATCAATTGTTTGTTTAGAAGTAATAAATTTAATGAATATTTTTAATTCAAAATTATTCTCATTCCGCTTCAAATTCAATTTTATGTGACTATTTTCAGTATGTCCACTGTAGTCTTTGGTGACTATTCAATCAAAAGTAAAATGATTTCGAGGTGTGTTACGCCATCTATCAATACAATGTTAAAACAAAATAAATAAACTTAAAAATGATTGGAGCTTGTGCTTTCAATTTATCTGTGCTTTCTTTTTTAAGCTTTATAACAAAAAAATTGTTTATATTGCGTGTTTTACTAGTTTATATCGTAGCGGTTTCTACAACGTAGTTTTCTACTTATACACTAGATAGCGCTGGCATTTCGTTAATATTAAGTAAAGGACTTTCATGATTCATGTAAAATTTAATTGTATTGTAAATTAAGAAAATAATGGAACGATTTGAAAGATTGATTTAACTTTTTTAACAATTCTGTTATTATCGAATTTCGAATAGACGAAACAGATATTTTTCAGCTTTGTGCAGGAAAAGTATTAAATTATTCACTATATATAGGTGTACAGCGGAAGACTTATATCCTTACCTAAATAAATCAGAAAGTTTAAGTTCTATTTAAAATTAACATCATATTTATATAACAAGGTCCATTATATTTTTAAGTAGTTTCGGATATTTCACAAAGTAGAATCCTATTTCCTACTAATATTATAAATGCGAAAGTTTGTGAGTATGGATGGATGCTTGTTACTCTTTCACGAAAAAACTATTGGACGGATTTAAATGAAACTTTACAGTTATATAGGTTATAAATCGGAATAACATATAGGCTACAATTTGTATTGATTTTATGTTACATAACGATACATGTCAATAAAGTCGGAAAAAATCTGGCCTCTGAGAGCTATCTCGGCGTATGCTACCTAAACCATTAGAGTTACACAAAGATGATGTACCGTAGTATTGTTTGTCTTTAATAGTTCAAAATAAAAGTCCGCGACAGCATATATCTATCTTTTATGTGGAAGCCTCTTCGACCAAAATTGTGATTCATAAATTTAATTAAATTAGATACTATGGCAGACCAAATTCCTCGCGAGCGAAGCCGCGTGTAAAAACTAGTAATATAATATAGATTAAAATTGAACGCGAACCGATTCAGATAATGAAAACCACGCTAGGATTTGAATTTTTTATTTTTATAAAAAGCTTTCTATCAATAAATTTATAGTACACTTCTTTGTATTGTTGCAAAACTATATAGTATAGTAGTACATTATAATATAGTTTTATAGGTTTACGTTTGATAATAAAGATTATCATATCTTGTTTATAGAATTAGGCGCTACTTTACAGATATCCATAATACAAAAGTAATAATGAAATTATTATGCTTTAATCCACAATTAGATTTAATTAATTCGATTAATCGCGGATTATAGCAAAATAATTATATCATTACTTTTGAATTATCATATCGTTCGTCATTATACCCTAATCATTGATGGATGAAATTCTCACTTCAGATTGATGATTTCCCCCCATTAAGAATAAATATATATTGGCAAGAAATTCTTCTTTCGTCCACTGCCAGCTAGTTGATAGAGGCCCCTCGTATTCCCCCTTCTACCACTAGTTCCCCCCATCGTGTAGTACGGTCTAGTTGTGGGCCAACGTGAATATCTCGTAGTCGCGCACGGTGAAGTTGTATTCCGGTGCGAGCGAGGCGGTGGCGGAGGGCTCTCCGTAGGAGTGCAGGTTGCTGTAGCTGTCGCTGTTCGCGTTGCAGTTGCTGGCCAGCAGCAGGTCGGCACCGGCACCGAATATAGGTCCACAGCTGGAACAGGCCGTGACTGGAGAACGTCGAGATTAAAAATACCTATAGAAACTAATGTGTCTATATTTGCACTAGTTATTTGACCAACGGGGTCATATATGATGCATTTGTACGCCTATATTTTCAGTAAATTGACGATGCTGGCAAAGGATATGACCTCAGCATTTAATATAATGCTGTACTTTTAAAATGAATCGTCGACGACGACGGGATATTTTCACTCGCTGTCTTTGAAGAGGGTGTGGCTCTTTACTCGGGCTGTTCCTCTCAGATGAATTTTCTTCGCCCGCTTCCTTACCCGGGCGAAGGAAATTCGTTTGACCTTTTACGTTCAGGAGTCCGGCCAGGGGGGACACCTTGAGGGATAATGCGGTCGAGCATCCTTTCTTCTCCCTCGTCGCTGTTTACGGTTTCGGGAGAATTGTTCAATATTAATTTAATTGTTATTCTGAGCTATAATAGACGGCGCTGGTGGTCATACATCACCAATACCTATGCGTAATACGTATGCGTATGAACTAATGAGTACGCGTGCTCATATTAATAGAACTTACTCCCACAGACAATATGAAGTGATGCGATCACATGCTAGGGATGAGGAGCTATGAGCACACTCAGGGCTAAAGTAGACCTGGTTCAAGAATGTCACGGCTTAGAAAATTATTTACCAAAGTCAGGGTTTCGCAAAGTAATCTTTTTTGGGCTAACAAAGATGGGATGTAACGAGCGCAACGTTACTCTGTACTGTTAGTGGTTTGTGTTACAAGTAACAATGAAGATAGTGTTGTCTGTGGTAGTTTCTTAAGATTTTGTTTCTCTATATATAGCTTTTTCGTTTCCTGTTCCTGCCTTTGCATATGATGATCACGCTTATCATAATGGTGTTCTATAATAGATGTAATACAGTGGTTTAATACAGAGATTAAAACATACAGAAGTGTATTATCACTGTAGCTCGTTTGTAATATCTTTATTGCACAAATTGAAATTAATATAAAAATGATTAAAAAAACAACAATGTACAATGGTGGGCTTATTCCGGAGTCGGAATCTTTTCCAGTCTTAAATTAAGAAATGTAAATATTAAATAAAAATTAATTAAAATAGAAAAATTTAACGTAATTAACGTGTAAAAACTGGCTACATTGACGTCTTATTTTATCGGGTTAACCCGACTAATTTCTAGCCTGTCCTGGGCACTTATTCATTAGCTCTTTACGCGACATTCCCGCGTCGATAAGTATAAGTAAATAAATTATAAATGCCCCGGATGGGCTCGGAACTAGTCGGGTTAACCCGATAAAATAAGACTTGAGTATAGGCGGTTTGAGCTGTGATAGCTCAGCGGCGAGACCGTGAGACTCTTACGAGGGGAACACGAGTTAAAAACCCGGGCAGACACCAATGAGTTTTTCTATTAAAACTCATGTGTCTAATTGATAATTGCAATTTATCACACGCTTTTCGGTTAAAGAAAACATCGTGAGGAAACCTGCATATCTCTAGAGAATTCTGGGTATATGTGTAACCTACCAATCCGCATTGGAGCAGCGTGGTAGGTCTTAGCTCCAACCCTTGTCTCCAAAAACGGAGAGCTCCTCTTTCCGTTTCCCAGCCTATTCCCAGCAGTGGGATTGTAACAGGCTGCTACTTTTTTAGGCGGTTTCTACACATTAACTATGAATACTACTCAGGATAATTTAAATTTTAAGTTTTTTGTTTTAGTATGATATACTGTTCGTAAGGCAGAGTAGGGTCGGCGCCACTCACTCGGGGTGGTAGCAGAGCGCGAAGGCCTTCTTGACGAGCGGGAACCGCTGCGGGGGCTCGTGCAGCGCGAACAGGAAGGCGCGCTCGGCCGGCACGTAGCCGCCCGCGCCCGCCGCCCAGCCCGCCTCGCAGTACCCGCCCACCACCTCGCCGCCCCGCAGCTGCCACACCACCAGACACGCCATGTCACATCCACGTTATAAATGACACACGGTCAAGTGTATTTACTACACCGATAACGACGATGACGCAATCGCTCACTTCATCCCTAAGGCAATAAAAGCACCATCTACAGAGATAAGGGACCGAAACATCAAAATGCCAATAAAAGACAAAAATATGGAGGTGGCCGAAAAACTATTGAAATTATTAAAATAATAGCAAAAACATATTTATGCACATAAACTAAGTATACAGATTACCTGTAGTAGGAATCTAAAAAAAAAAAAATTAATGATGCATTACAGTAAGTTCGTTTTAAGTACAAGTACAATAACATAAAAAGAATACAAATGAACTAACTAAAAAAAGGGACGGATATAAAGTCTTTGGTAATGTCACTATTAAAAAAAAAATACAAGAGGCATTATAAAATTATATCGCCACGATCCACGATAAAAGTAACGGCCTGTTACTATCCCACTGCTGGGCACAGCCACCCTCCCCTCTCCGTTTCTGGAGAAGGGTTGGAACTAAGACTAATGCAGATTGGTAAGTTACATATATCCCTAGATTGAGAGAGAGAATTCTATAGAAATATGCAGGTTTCCTCACGATGTTTTCCTTCACCGAAAAGCGTGTAATAAATTGCGATCAATTATACACATGAGTTTGAAAAGTAAAACTCATTGGTGCCTGCTCGGGGTTTGCATTCGTGACCTTCTCGAAAGAATCATACGTTCTCACCACTGGACTATCACAACTTCTGATCCTCTATAAAGCAAATCTAAAATATAAACTTTGAATAACATATTCAAATTCAAATTTAAAATATTCTTTATTCAAGTAAACTTATAAACAAGTGTTTTTGAATCGTCAACATCTACTGCTGGTTCGGAAAGCTGTTCCTACCGAGAAGAGCCAGCAAGAAACTCGGTGGTTGCTCTGTTCAAATAAAATTCTTATAACTAGTTACATTAATCTAAATATTTTTATCATTATCATCCAAATGATCTTCTATTTTTTAATATTCTTTAAGTAACAGCATAAATCTTAATAGGCAAAATTTTATGGTAAAAGCGAATACAGAGACCAACAAATAAGTTGGTATCTCTGCTGATTCGCGACACAGGAATCACAAGCTTTTTCTGACCTCTCGTATGTCATCTCAATTTGAAATTCTATAATAATTATATCCTATAAGATGTTAATGCCGTGTGGTATCCGGCTGAGTAGAATAGACCACCCTCATTTCTTGCCGAGGTATCGTAAAATGCGACTAAGGTATGGTGGACCCACCGTGTGGTATCCGGTTGAGTTGAATCGACCACCTTCTGTTTATCGAGGCATCGTAAAATACGATTAAGGTAAGTTGACGTCAGGCAAGCGGCCGCTCGTAAAATACGTAACCATATCATGTGTACTATTTCTTTCATACTAGGATATTTGCAGCATTCACGAAACACATGCACTACAAACCTCCAAGATATGTTCACAATCACAAACTCAATCGTTTCGCCCCGCAACCAAAGCATGAACTCTTATTGCGATTTAATTGAAGACGTAAACTAAATTGTTTTGATTTTTCATACCATGATTTCTTAAAGACGCACTTTAAGTCGTTGCCGAACGAGACAAGAGTTATCTATATTCATATAACGTTATCCTTTTCATTACGACCCCAATGCAATCCACACTTCATTGATAAGAGAGCGGTTGAGTTTAGGTACTGATTTTGAATCGTTTTCTAAAAAGTTCACGGTAGGCCTACAGAACATAGACTCTATTTATTTTATTTATTTATTTATTTATTCCATAGAACTACCAACAGACTTACACGTGTAATTTAAGTAATACGGATCTATGTTACAGCGTTGTTAGTAACATATGAGTCTAATTAAAGGCAGTCACAGCGTGCTTAATAGGTTATAAATGCACAATAACTATTATAATTAAAAATCAAAAAGAAAAGCAAAATTTAAATAAAATATGAAATTTAACAAACTTAGGGATGATAATCTGTCCATTTTCTTTGCAAAGTTTTATATAATTGTTTTTTGAAAAGGTCTAATTTATCACTTATATCTATTAATGTGTTCTTATTGACAAATTCATTCAATGATACAATCGCGTAAAAATTTAAGGAACAGACCAGGAGAAAGGACTAACTCGGGACAGAAAGTTTTATCTCACGGTCTGTCGTTATTGACAGTACATCATGAGGTAAAATGGCTCCCTGATGGAACATCAGACGGTCGGAAGGTACCTGGACGAGCAGCAGCACCGGCGAGATGCCGTCGCAGTGCGAGTGGAAGGCCTGCGCCGAGTAGCCGTGGGTGGAGGCGCGGAACACCAGCCTCCAGCTCTGCTTGGGCGAGCCGCACCTGGGGACCGCCGTTAGGGAAGACCACCCTCAGTTCTTACCGAGGTGTCGTACAAAGCGGCTAAGTTATTCGTAACTTGACACATCCTTTGGTATCCGGGAGTAGAATGGACCACCCTTATTTCTTACCGAGGTACCGTAGAAGGCGACTAGAGTGAGTTGACGTCAGGCAGGCGGTCGGTAACAAAAAAAGGAGCCAAATCACGTAGCAACATGTTTAAAACATGTTATGCCGACCCTACTTAGAGTAAGGGCAGGAGAATGATAATATAATCATAGAGTAAATATAATAAGGTAAAATGCGACTAAGGTAAGTTGACGTCAGGCAGGCGGCCGGTTGTAAAATACGTAGCCAAATCATGTGACAACATGTTTGTAACATGTTGTGCCGACACTTAGAGTGGGATAAGGGCAGGAGAATGATGACTTTTCTGTTTTATTCCGCTAATATTAAATTTCCTTTTGTTAAACTCACTATCTAATTTTTATTATTTTAGAATGATGTATGTATACGCCTGTAATGGTAGATATTTTAAATAATCATCTCTGAGAAATATACGTAAATTAGCATATCTTACTAAATAAATAAAATAAAAATTATATTGTTTGAATGTAATTTTTATTATTATTGAATATCGTTTTGCTATAATCCACAATAAGGCAAATATAAAATAAATGCTAGTTATGTAGAGTGTACCGGGCTATATCTGATGCAGGATTCGTACAAATTTATCCACTACCCAGCATCAATAACACAACAATACACAAGCACTACACACGTTCACTAACACAAACCCAACAATCGTTTCGTCCCGCAACCAAAGCATCATCAGGGCATAGATTCCATTTTTTCGCAATTTTGTTTGTAGTGTATGCGATTTTACGGATCTTGAATATATGAGGTATGAAAATGGATATGACACTCTGTATTTTATTTATTTATATAAAATATCATTTTGATTTAATCATATGTCATAATGACTTCTTTAACAAAAAGTAAAAATAAATATATGGGACACACACGGTCGTCCGTCCCCAAAGTAAGTAAGTTAATACTTGTGTTATGGGTGACGGACAACTGGTGAATATACTACATATATAATTTTAAATACATACTTAAATACAAATATACACCCAGGCTCGAAGAACCAACAATTTGTTTATAGAAAATGTTGGCCCTCGGCAGGAATCGAACCCGCGACCCACGGAGCTGAAGGCAGGGTCACTACCCACTGCGCCAACGGGCCAGTCATATATGAACATGTCATCAACATATATCGCTTACCAGCTATTGATGAGAGATTGGAAAGCACTTTTGTCATGCTGCAGGATTGTGGTGCCAGTGAACATGTTCACGGCCAGTCTGGAATAGAAATATAAAAAATACTTAGATACAAGTTGTAACCACTCCTTTGTTCGAGTCAACTTAAATGTTAAAATTGTTTAACCAATGTTATAAGGAATTTTATTATAGAAGCTATTACCGTGGTCCTACGAGAAATTTGCTAACTACTGAGGTCCTCTTAACTTGTTACAAGTAGCAAGGAAGGTAATGTGGTGGTTTCTTAAGATTATATCTGTCTATATATAGCTTCTTCCCTTCCTATTCCTGCCTTTTCATGTGATGGTCACGTTTACCATACTGGTGCTTTATAATAGGCTAGCTTTTAAACGCAACTCCGTTAGCGTGAACTGCAGTCTTATTATTTAAGTAAACCGTAAATACTTATAATAATGATGGTTGAAGTTTAGAACTTTTACAGGGGAACAAAATTGTAGTACATAATTTTTTAATAACTTTAACCGTTTAGTTAGCGCACGCAAGGAAAGCTTTAAACTTTGCCGTTTCCGCAATATTTTGTATTGCTGCTCATCTCCTATTTATATTAGCGTGATGTTATATAGTCTATAGCGTTCCTCGATAAAAAGATTATCTATACAAGAAAATAATTTTTCAAATCGGCCCAGTAGTTCCTGAGATTAGCGCGTTCAAATAATCAAACTAACAAACAATCAAACAATCTCTTCAACTTTATATATAACTAGCTGTGCCAACAACGGCTTCGCCCGCGTGGAATTCACTGATTTACAAAACTTTTCACCAATTTTCGAAATCTTGAACATAATAGTAGTTATTGTGAGTTAACCGTGAGAGATAGAGACATGCTATCGCGGACTTTTTGTAGTATTTTTATAGATCTACAATTCTCACCTAAAGTAGTTTTAGCGTATCTCTGCTGGTTTACGCAGCGCACGGGACTAACGCTCTCAGCGAGCAAGTTTTTGAACAACTGCGCGATATTTACCTAAACCATCCGTATTGCACTATATTTTGGTGTAAACCGGACAAATTTCGTTCACTAGATTTGAAGAAAATCGATTACATACAGACAGACAGCTTTTTGGGACTTTGTTTTGTAATAAGTATAGAAGTATAGATATAATACAGTATTTAATCATACAGAAGTTTTATTAGAGCCATAAATTTAGTATCTGTTGAGTTAACTGCTGGTTTTGCTCCGTAGGAGCTAACTTTCGAATCAGTGGCAGCTTCTTTAAAAATATTTTATATAAAAGTAGTGAAAATGGTGTAGTTAAATAAAGAATTAAAAACAATATCTTCATTTAAACAAAACATTAAAAAAAATTCTCAGCCGATATTAATATATGATAATAAATATATTTTATTTTATTTATTATTTTATTATATTTATTATATGTACTATAATATTATTTTATTATTTCGTATTACTTTTAATTCTATTTTCGTTTCTTAATTTAAGTTTTCTGTATTTTAAGTTTTATTTTAATTTTAATTTTTTATAGTTTTAAATTTTTATTAGAACCTTTGTCAAAATTTAAGTGGTTACGAGCAATATAACAGAACTAACTACTTTGCTATAATCCGCACGGGTTAAGCGAATGCATGCAAAGCCAATGTGTATGAAGCAGGCAAAATCTACGCACCTTATACATGCAGGACAAGCCACCACACGCACCCCAAGGCGCAATTCACCAGCAACAACGCACACAAAAGCAGCACACACACCCACCACCACAATCTCGACGATCGTTTCGCCCCGAAACCGAAGCATCATCAGGAGGATAGGCTCCACGACAAAAATCGTAAATGTCGTGGCTCGTCCTGCATGTATAAGGTGCGTAGATTTTGCCTGCTTCATACACATTGGCTTTGCATGCATTCACTTAACCCGTGCGGATTATAGCAAAGTAGTTAGTTCTGTTATATTGCTTGTAATATGGAATTCCGCAAAGTAACGCCTGCTTCTATAAATCATTTAAGTGGTTGGCTGGAAGAGATTCCGATTACGGAATAAGCCCGCCATTGCATTAACACATGTTCTGAATTAGGATCTGTACTGGTCACCTGGGCTGCGTGCGCTTGTCGGGGTCGGGGCGCGGCGCGGCGTGCAGCGCGGCCCGCCGGTAGCGCTCCAGGGACAGCTCCATGGGCACGGCGCCCGTCGGCTCCACCTCCTCCGCGAACACCGCGCTGTCTGACAGACCAGCCCGACCTGAGCCCTCAGACTCCTGAGTCGCAGCCACCACTGAGACCAACCACTGAGACCAGCCGCGATAAGAACCGAGTTTGTAGGTAATATATCGACTGTGAACCGGCAATATGTCCTATCTCAATTTTAAGCCAAAACACTTTTTCGGCATCGGGTACTACTGCCCATCATTTACCGTATCAACATGTATTATCTACTAGAAATTTTGTAAATAAATAAACATATTTAAAGTCAACTGTTTTTTATTACACAAAAATTATTGCGAATATATTAATAATCACGTTTTCTCTTCTTCCTGAAAAGTTGACAAAAATAAGATAGGACAATTTGCCAGTTCACAGTCGATATTCTGTGTTCACCTTGTGGTATCCGGTTGAGTAGAATAGACCACCCTCTTTCTTATTGAGGGGTCGTAAAATACGACTAAGGTAAGTTGACATCAGGCAGGTACTGTGAGTCCTTAGTTTTCACAGCATCGGCTATACTAGCGTAGGTGTCGTAGATTTTTAATATATATTCGTATGCAAGACGAAATAAATATATTCTTTAAATTTTTTTTATTGCCAAAATTCATTTTTGTGTCGTGCATCAACATCGATTAATGAACGCACACCGTCATGAAATATCGCCTGGTCTGGAATGTGGTTTGACTCGATTCACATACTTCGTTAAATGATCTGCCTTTTTTGTCTAACAAACAACTATATGAACAAATGTATTAGCTTAAGCTCTTAATTTTCCAAATAAATATTAATAAAATATAATAATTGTTATCTGATTATTATCATCCTAACCTTATGCCACTATAAGTAGGGCACAACATGTCACCAACATGTTGTCACATGATTCGGCTATGTATTTTACGACCGGCCGCCTGCTTGACGTCAGCTTACCTTAGTTGCCCTTTACGACGCCTCGGTAAGTAATGAGGATGATCTATTCTACTCAGCCGGATACAACAAGGCGGTGTTATTTGATTAAAGAAAATGTTTGTGTCAAGTATGAAAACGGACAGTACACATTTAGCATTACACTTGTATTGATTTGTCGCGGAAATTGTTAATACTTGATTTCTTCCCGTCCCCTCGGCACCTCACCAATGAGCAGCAGCCGCACGTGCTGCATGAGGGGCGCCAGGTGGTGGCAGACGCGCGCGCGCTCCTCCTCGGTCCAGTGCGCGGTGGGCTGGGTCACGCCCGCCCGCTGCTTGGCCCACGCCAGGGCGCAGCGCCACACCTCCTCCTCTTCCAGACACAGCTGGAGGAGCAGAGATGGCCATGCTAATATTATATTATCATACTAACAGTACCTACATCGTCAATTAGTGTTCGGAAGACCGTCGTGTGATTATCATCATTCAAAAGAAGTGTGTGGAGAAGAAGAAACAAGTCTCCACCTTATGGCTGAGTGCCCCATGTACTCGCTGGTAAGATGGGAGATATTAGGTAAGGACAAAATTGAAGCTGATGACCTAACAAATATCTCCTTCAGGGATATTATAAGGTTTGTAAAAGCAACAGGTAGGCTAGAGCAGGTGACACTGTCGGGACAACAGTGAAACCCTTGTCCCAACAAGGGGAAATGGGTGGAATAGTCCAGTATTGGAGCTGACCACCCATCCTGTACCGGCAGGCGTCCCCAAAATTAGATAAGAAGATAAGAAACAGTACCTACATACAGACATACTGAATAGACATTGCATATATGTTACGACCAGGGTAATTTTAGTAACATAAATATAATATATATATATAAATATACTGGATACTTACACACACGGTTGTCCATCCCCAAAGTAAGCTATTTAATACTTGTGTTATGGGTGATGGACAACTGGTAGATATACTACATATATAATTTTTAATACATACTTAAATACAAATACACACCCAGGCTCAAAGAACAACAATGTCCATGTCATGTCAGTGATAGTAAAAGGTCTTGATGTCAGTAACATAAAGACCTTTCACTATCCTGCTGCTGGGCATAGGCCTCCCTTCTCCATTTTAGGAGAGACGAGTTGAAGCTGAGAACCACCCTGCTCCAATGCTGATTGGTAGGTTCCCTAGAATATCCCTAGAATTCTCTATAAATATGCAAGTTTCATCACAATGTTTTTCTACATTGAAAAGCATGTGATAAATATCAAAAAACTTTCAGAATTCAAACTCCGGACCCCCTCAAAAGAGTTCCACGGTCTCACCACTAGACTAGGGTAATTTTAATTTAAAAAAATACTATACACAAAGACGAGGAGAAAATTTTAACTGGGACTTGTCAATCTAATTATTAATTTTGTGTAAACATTAGAAATGTTTTTAGGAACTTTATAATCAACATTCAGACAAGAGATGTAAAGAAGTACAGAAATGCCAGTGTTTCAATTGCCTACCTCAACTATATCCGGTTTTATCTAGCTTTGACTTTCGTGTGACAGTATAACTCACAATAGCAGGTAACAATACTGGCTGACTGACAAGCAAGGTGCTAACCGTGGCAATTGTCATCTCCAGTACACACTCAGGTTATGATATTAAGTGTAAAATTCATGTATGATTAAGCTTTGAAGAGATTTATGAGTATCAGACGAGATTGACATCAAACACATCAGGCTTTGATAATCCTGACAGAAACATCAAGAATTTGATGGGAGTTAAATATATCAAAATTGTAATATTCTTAAGAGTGACAAAGTTATAGCCGCTTAATTGATTATAATTAAAATCTCATATTAATGCTACTAACAAAATCTGAAGATATCAGCTTGATGAGTGCATCCTTGGGCAGGTTTAAAAAGGCATTGGTCTTGATACAGTCTGCTGCATTGTCTCCTATGAAGGTGATGCACCGTTCCATAAATGAAGATGCACTCTTTCCACCTAGAATGTGTTTACTTTATTTCTTAAGTTACTTTTCAAGTAAAAGGTTTTGGCTGATCCCTAAATAAATATACTTGCTATTTACATAGATTTGTCTTAACCTATGGAATTTCCCATTATTTTTTTGGATCTTTTCTGACTAAAGTCTAACTTCTAAATTGTAAGATATAAAATTTTAAAAAATACTTTTTTCTCCTTTTTGGTTATGTATTTACAGTACAACACTATAAGCTACATGTATCAATAATGAACAAATTTAATAATTTATATTATTTTTCCCAACCTGTATATCCTGTTCACAACAAACTAAAGTCACAGGTCCAGTCTACTTCGGATACAACTGCAATTATTGTAGATTTATATTACAGTTTTTTTGGGTTTGACAAAACGCTAAGTTGAAGCCAATCAAATGTTTCAGGTTATGAAATAAAAGCCAATTTGTAGTCTTAAGTTTAATGAAAAATTGTAGTGCATCAGTAATAAACACTTTTACAATTCACAGACAGGGACCATCGCACTTAGTAACTAGGAATGTTCGATTCATATAACCTAATTTTACACTGTTGTCGCATTTGGGTTGACGTTTTGGATTAGCGTTATATTGTCCCCTTTCATCATAATCCTTCCGATCTGCTTTCGGTTTTTTGATTTCATATGAACTTCTTCAGCTTCGTCAAGTACTATATTCATGTATTCATCGAAGCCAACGATGTGACCCTCGATCCTCAAGTTCACATTTTCATACAGCCAAATTTGTACACGACTCCTGTTTTGTAAATATCTGAAGATAAGGTTGATGGGTTGCACCATCACCTTTTGCACTTTAGGTGGGCCCTTGTAAGCCATAGTTGTGGTTTATTTTTTAACCGAGAAGACTAAAATTCACTAAAAACAAATGACCGCCAAGCCGGCGTCGGTTTCGTACGTCAAAAAAGGAAGCTGACTTGTCATAGACAAAGGCAACAACATGGCCGACGATACAGTAATCAGTATAATATAAAACATAGATTATACACTATGCAATTATAATATGCAAAAAAAACTATATGTTCGTCATTACTGTTTGATTTTTAATTTTACATAAAGTGTGCCACTAACAATAAATATATTTTGTGCTATATATTTATCGTTAGTGGTTAGTTAGTATAAATGTTTATAGATTATGATTTTAATTTACTTATATTTAACATATTTGTCTCTCCTTACTGTTTTACTAAAAAGTTGTGATGCAATGATATTCATAATTCGATGTCTTTTATTACCTTTACAAACTTAATAAAATATTTGTTGTTTGTTGTAGTTATCAATATCGATCGGATGTGCCATGTTATTCTATGTACGCTCTTATCTATTTTATATAGAATACAAAAACAATATAAAAAATATTTCATATTTATTTTAAACATAAAACTTAAATGATATTTTAATTATCATTATTAATTAAATTATTACTAAAAAGAGTATGATGGCCGAGAACCTGGCTTGGAAGGCAACTATGCTGACTATTACACCTTTGGCCTCACGAAGAATATTTTTATTCAAACATACCTGGTCTATCTTGAATTTCCATTGCTGCAGCGAGCAATGTACATGCACTTTCGACACTTAAAGTAGATGTAACATGATCTTCACAAGCAGCGCGAAGATCTTCCACTCCTAGGTCTGCAGCTAAAGTCATCATTTCGAAAACGCCAGAATCGTGGAGCAGGAGCTACGTAGTAATATTTTGTTTTAAAACACGATCAATTCGTGTATATTTATTGTAATATATGTTAATTCAGGTTAAAGATAATTTAGGTACTATAAATATTTAATTTAATTTTGATATATCACAGTCTTAAGCAATATTTATTATTGCAGGATAATAATATGAATCTGAATTGGTAAAAATTTAAGAATTTAGACTGTTAACTATGAACAAGTAATATTAAATTCCCAAGCTAGATGAATACCCTAGTAAATAACCCTATTGACGGAACGCTCCTAGAGTGTGTCAATTTGTTTTGGAAATTAAGCTTTTTGAAGTAATCCTCAATCTATTCCTTTTTCATGAACTAAAAACTAATATTGTAGTTTAAATCCGGGCACTATTTAAATAATATATTGGTTCCAATTGAGGGTTAAAAGTTGTATAATTTTTTATTTATTTATTTACAAAAAAAATATACAACTTACGTCTATCTTAAAATACTTACACGTTAGTACTATACAAATCATGCCCACATCCTAATGTAATGGTTAAAAGTATAATTCGCATATGGGCTTTATAAATGACTGTGAAATTTTAAAATTGTAAATACATTGTATACAACAAATTTAGTTTCACGATTTAAGTATAGATGGCACTGATTATGACATAGCCTTTACTTTGACAGTAGAATTTATTACAATTTAGATATTATATTTTAGTATACTTTTCCTGAACATTTAATAAAATAAAATAACCTTTCCTGTGTACACGTATTGAATGAACAGTCGGAAGGTCTCGGGCTGCACGTGGGGCATGCGAATCGGTGTCGGCTGTGTGCCGACAGATGGCGATATTGTGCAGCCTGGAATCCGACACACTTCACTGCGCTTCGTGTTTTGGAAGCTTTTACATCTGGAAGAACAAGATTGAATTAATATTATAAGAATATCTTTCTCTTTTGTATGAAATAGAAATTCAAATCAAATCAAAATATTCTTTATTCAAGTAAACTTGTAAACAAGTGCTTTTGAATCGTCAACTTTACTGCTGGTTCGGAAAGCTGTTCCTGCCGAGAAGAGCCAGAAAGAAACTCGGCGGTTGCTCTTTTTAAAATATGAATCTTAGAACTAGTTACATTTATTTATTACTGTCTTGTACAGGGTAGAAGTGCACCTATATCCACACATCCTTATCATCTAAGTAATCTTCAACAGTATAGTAGGCTTTCTGTATCAGCCTCTTCTTAACAGTGTTTTTAAACTGTTGTAATGGCATGACCAAAATTGATTTCGGAATTTTATTATAGAACCTTATAAGATTCTGGGTATACCCAAACCCACAAACGATTTACTTACTTTTGCTAGGCGCAAAGCAGGAGTCGCAAGCTTATGTCGGTTCCTACTTTGTCTATTATATACATCACCTATCGTTTTATAATTCTTTATATTTTTATATACAAAAATTACGTTATTTAAAATATACTGTGAAGCAAATGTTAGAATACCTGTTTCCTTAAACTTCTCTCGCAGGGAATACCACGCGGACTTAAATTGTAGATGCCACGTATGGCTTTTTTTATAAATTTTTTCACTATCCGCGCATTTACCCCACAGCAATATTCCATAAGACATAATGCTATGGAAGTAAGCAAAATAAACAAGTTTCGCTGTTTCGACATCTGTAAATTGTCTTATCTTTCGAACAGCGTGAACTAAGCACTGAATTCTAACGAAATTCGTTATGTTTTGCATAAAATGAATAATTTATGAATATTATTTTACATTCAAAATTAATCACCACGACCACAGTCAATAGAATTTACTATCTTAATTTAAATTAAAAAATTTTGACCTAAAAGACAATTTTTCCTGCAGTTTCTTTATACTGATAACGTATACAAAGTATTTAAAATTTAACAAAGTACAGATTAACTAAATCCGGTCGGTGCTCAGGTTTTAGGCCCTATCAACGAGCGTTTACTATGTATGCTAGGTGCATCGTAAATTTTTTTATTGGTTTTGGCTTTTCGTTTTCGGATTTCGGGTTTCTGGTGTCTATTTTCGGGTTCACGGAATTTCGGGATTTCGGGGTCTCGGGTCTCGGGGTCTCGGGGTTTAGGGATTTCGGGGTTTCGAGGTTTAGGGGCCGGGGTTTCGGGGTTTCGGGGTTTCTGTTGTTTTGTTTGTTTCGTGTCGTTTTGTTATGCCATCAACAATATATACATTAAATAAGTGTCAAGTAAAAATTTTATAGAGAACACAAACACCAAAAGCTAGTAACAATAACATAAATTAAGTAATTATATCATAATATACAGCTTAAATGGCAATTAAAATATAAATTTTAATTAAATAAGGTTGTACTTGTTTTGATATACATTTGATAAAACTCTCTGTTGTAACGAAAATACAAAGCGATATTCGCTCGCTTTTCAAAGTATTTGCAGAACATGAAAGGCGTTAATGTCAGTACATATAGTATTTCGTTTCTATTTACTCCAATATAAACTAGTACTGAAATCGACAACTTATTTCGATATGAGTTGAATGTTAAAATACCCTCAATTATGTACTATATTGTTTTTTCGCATTCCAGAAGGAAAAACGGGATTTTTTATCATACATCTTAGCCAAGTATAAGCATAAATTGTGTCATATTCCGTTAAAATTGGTCCAGTGAATTAGCCGTTAGAGATTAACAGACTTTCGCATTTATAATATTGGTATGTGTTAAAAGTTGAAAAGTTACGCGAACGAAAGTAATAACTAATTAGAGTTGTATGTAATTCTCCTTGGATACTCGCTCGCTAATTAAAAACCGATAATCTGAGAGTGTAAAGAGGAGTTTGTCGTAGTTCCAAGCGGAAGACGAGTGGGAAAGTTAGCGAAACGGCTCGAGGCGCGGCGCGAATATTTTATAATATTCCTTTAAGTTACAGGAGTTAGGAGATAAGTTACTGGGAAGTGGCTTATAACTTAATTGCAACCACTCAGTTTGACTATACGCATTAGGTATGGGTAAATTTAAATAAAATTCTCTTAACTTAGTACATCTTCTATGTTCTCTATTTCGCATTGTAAACCATAATTCCTCTGCTGTCTTTTTCCGCCCACTTGGTGACTCAGTAAAAGCTGTTAGGTCTAAAAGTATTTTGTCATACTCGCCGTGCCGGCGACTTCGGTCGCGGCAACTTAAAAGTTAAAATCTTATATACAAAATTTTCGTGTCACAATTTTAGTTATTATATTCCTCCGAAGTGGCTTAACCGATTTTTATGAAATTTAGAAATGCATATTCAGTGGATCTGAGAATCGGCTACTATTGGTCATACCCCTAAGTGATATTACCATCCTATATAAAAGCACTGGACTTTATACTTTAGTTAGGCGATTTTTTTTTGGACAATTTTTTAAATCTTTTTATTAATAATGTGCACTAGAAATTTCTTACAAACAATTTATATGACAAAACGACGTTTGCCCGGACAGCTAGTATTTCTATGCTATTGTTTTCTCTTACGTAAGTAAGTAAGAAAACACGTGATTTTTATCCTATGCATTATTCAAATATATGTATGAGCTTAAACAAACAGACAGATAGATGTAAGCCAGACAACTCAGACAACTGACTACAGTATTAGCATAAGAGTGTATCGGCCATAGACAAAACAATTAACTAGGGACATTTAAGAGAATTACCATATAGTGTAATAACATGAAATTAAGGCAAGAAAGACAAGACTAATGGATCCAGGCGTGGGTTGGGGCGATCAATTAACCTCCGAGCTACACCATCGGCGACACCATTAATCAGGGACAGCTTCTATGTCGTCTTATAATTAATTTTGTTGGTCTCCCTGATACTGATGATTCGTTTGACAGTTTCTTTCTTGCGTAATACATAATAATAATAAATTACGTGTACACATAATAATAAAAAATTGGTCTACGTAAACGCAGACATGGGAAGGGAAAGGGGGAAGGCAAATACCGTAAGGAAATCGGCATTCTATAAAGACTATCTAAAATATGTGATATAGTAACAGGTTTGTACTTATGTTATCAATGATATGGGATGGGGATATCAACATTTTCCATTAAATTAAAAATGAAAATGTGGACATATTAACTAAGAATTTAATGAAATTGATTAATATTATAAATAGTAGATTAAAAATATGTATATTATTATTGTAAGCACTGCATTCAAAGTTTATTTTTCGAAGGTAATTTCCTGTTACCTTGAAATTATATTATAGTTTCAAGTTACTATGAAAATTATTAAACTCAGCGAGCGACATGCGTTGATCGTGACACCATCAATCAACCCCCTTTCCCATGCTCCCCTCCACCTGTAATTATCCCCGTAGCTGGCGCATTACAGACATTATGAACCTGCTAATTAGTTGATAATCAGGGAAGCCGACATAGGAACCTTTTGTATCCGATGTGTACAGGCAGCGGATTGAGGACAGTGACAATATCATAAAAAGATAGATATCTTTTAAATTACATACATTGCTGTGGCTGCTGGTTTCGAATTCTTGAATACAAAAATGTCATTGACAGTTCTAAAAAAATTACTCTGATCACCAGCAAACTTTACTAGAACTATCCGCTATGTCATTCTAAAGAATTTCTGCAAATTTCATTAAAATCGGTACAGATTATTCATATAAGAGACGATAGTTGCCGTCCTCGAGAAAAGTAGGAAGAAAAAGAAGTTCACCGTTTTCGTGGCAATTCGTATAAGATATCTGAGAATCAAAAAATAGCATAATTTTTCGACCAGGTATCATAAAGTTGTAGATATAGATTATAGACACATTTTATTTTATATATTTTATTAAGAACGGACTTCTTCTCAACTTCTTTGACGGATACTTTTATATATTAAAAAAATCCTAATATTGGATTACGCTAGTATAAAATACCCATAAAAGTAAGTTAAAAGTCGAGTGCTCGTAACGCAGGATAGAAGACGCTCGCAATACAGGCAGCATTCATTAGACAACTGAGCACTGAGCTGTAATTTGAAGCGCCAACTACGCTGAATGGGGGGAAATTAGAATGTTGCCAGTCGCACGTAGATTACATGTTCATGTTCTATTGACTCTACATGTTCCGGCCGGCGGGACGTGCTGAATCATGTAACGAGATAAAATTCGTAGGAACGTTGGAAAATTTATCCACTACACTTACTTCTGCTGGAAGTTTGTCTGTGCGGACTCCAGAACTGAGATAGGTCAACTATTTACTACTATTTTGAAAACAAAAACCATTAAAAAAAATCTCTACTGTAAGCTAAGGTAGCCAATAAGTGCGTCCCACCATCAGCCGATTTTTACCTGATGATGCAATAAACAAATAAAATGAAATAGTTAATAAAAACAGATTTTTAAAATTGGAATACTTGAAGTATTAATCGGGAGTGAAAGAATTAAAAAGAAAACATACTTTCGCTTTAATATTCCTTTCTATAGGCAAATTATCATTTGTATAAATCGGTTATTTTCGAAATCTCTGAATAAATAATAAACGTTGAAATTTGTTATTTGCTTTAATAAAGCTTTTAATAAGTTATTTATCCCTAACATTACAGCTTCACCATATTTCGTCCTCTTTTATATGGAATCTTTCTGCAGTATTTTAAGCATACTAATACTAATAAATATGAAAGTCTTTTTGCCTGGCTGGCTGAAACACAAATAAGTAGTAAATTATTCAGTTTCAGTTAATGCCTTCGAAGTTGCTGTTACAGCTTGTCTTAAATACACATTTCTCCTTTTTTTGAATATAAAAACGCTAATAATATATTTTAAGAAATGTTTCGTTATGCTTTCGCAGACTTTGTTGCGTCACAGACGTCGTGAAGTAATTTGTAAAAAGAAGAAAACTAATTAAATAATATATTCAAACCATAGGTTTCTCTATGATATAGAGATCTACGTCCAACAATGGACGTCCACAGGTCGAAGGTAAACAACCACAGTTCGTAATCTGTTTACTAGCTACGTGTACCCAATAGATCATTGATCACACAAGACGTTAAACATTAATTGTATCGGAGGCGGACGCCATGATGGATGACGAGCGACGCCCGTCCGGAGGCGTCGCGGCGTACTCGTACAATCTGCATTATTGCGATTAAACGCCGCGCGGCTGCGGGCTTGTCTCCTCTGAGGACATTAATCAACTGTCCTCTAAATTTATCAGAGCGCGCTTAAGTTTGCAAATTATTTTACTGATGAATTATTTATGGGGTTTGCGTCTACAAAAATAAACAAAGATGTTCATAGATTCCTTTGATTCAATCGGCGAGTAAAAGATACTATGGTTCTAATGTAATTTGGCAAATATGATCTTTCTTTATACCGACCATAACTATCCAAAACCACCACCACCATGGAGAAGAATGGTGAATGATAGAGGTGCTTGGAATTGGTTAGAGGAGGCCTTTGTTGTAAGACAGCAGTCACACAAAAAAAAAGAAAAATATATTAAATTTGACGGAAATATTTTGGAGATAAAGTAGCGGCCTGTTACAATCCCACTGCTGGGAATAGGCCTCCTCTCCCCGTTTCTCGAGAGAATGGTTGGAGCTCAGACTTACCACGCTGCTCCAATGCGGATTGGTAGGTTACACATATCTCCAGAATTCTCTAGAGATATGCAGGTTTCCTCACGATGTTTTCCTTCACCGAAAAACGTGTGATAAATTGCGATTCTCAATTAGCCACATGAGTTTTAATAGAAAAACTCATTGGTGCCTACCCGGGTTTGAACTCGTGTTCCCCTCGAAAGAGTCGCACGGTCTCACCGCTGGGCTATCACAGCTCTCAATTTGGACATATTTTGAATTAACGCGTAAATTTATGACACCATCTGACTGGTTGATATGATTTATATGACATGTTAAATAATTCAAAAATATAGCAATTAATAAATTTATTAATAATAAATTAAGTTATTAAATTATTTAGTTCATACTAATACGAAATTATGCTAGCTACATCACACAGATCGCGGCGGAGGATTTAACGTAAAGATAGTTTTAGATAGGTTAGTGTAGAATAATATGAATTTAAAAGCCATTAAATTCCACAACAGCATGTCAAAAGCATTCGCGCAAAGCCACATCATTTTACTGTTTAAACTTCGTGACTGGCTGTCAGTGCACCACGTCGGTCGTACAAGTTTTAATTACTGAAATGTTAAATTGTACGGAAGAAAGCAAAGTAATTTACATTTAACATGACTATGCACACTTAGTAAGTCTTGTTTAGCGATGTACAGACTACAGAAACATTGTTAGAATATTTATAAATATATGTCTGTGCGCTGTATATATTAGTAACTAGCTCCGCCGCTCCGAAATCAGTAATATATACAGGGGTGACGGATTGAACACTTGCACTATTGATAGAAAGTATTTAGTATTCGATTCTCGTTTTAGATATGTAGTAAAAATAGGTATTTAAAATCTTACCTAATTATCGCGAAAATGTTTTAATTGTGGGCATTATACACTGTCCATTATATTAACCATCTTTTGACAGATTGACGATTTACATATTTAGTGATGTCCTAAAGATTCTCGTATGCGATACCATTCCGATTATAGTACCTACTATCATTAATCGAATTACGTACCTAAGTAATTCGATTAATTAATTTATAGAATTAGGCGTTACTTTGCGGAGATCCATAATACAAAAGTAATAATAAAATTATTTTGCTATAATCCGCGATATAGTAAATAGAAAAAATATATAGTGCTAAATGTATAGTGGACTATACGTTTTTTCATACCCGTTACATGCAGGATTCGTAAAAACATATGCACAAACCTCCACCACTTCCACCACAATACACAAGCACTACACAGGTTCACTATCACAAACTCAACAATCGTTTCGCCCCGCAACCGAAGCATCATCAGGAGATAGACTCCACGACAAAATCGCAAAGCGAAGCGTTATGCAAACAAGCATTGTTATATAGTAATCGGTTCATCCCCACCTTTACCTCTGAACACGTGCAACAAGCTTGAACTTGAAACATTTATCTGATCGTTAATGAGGGTGCCATTGTTATGCTTAATGATTTCTAATTGTTCCAAAATATTCAATTTTAAGCTTTTTTCACAGGTGTGCAGTATGTGAAAAAAGCTTAAAATTGAATATTTTGGAACAATTAGAAATCATTAAGCATAACAATGGCACCCTCATTAACGATCAGATATATGTTTCAAGTTCAAGCTTGTTGCACGTGTTCAGAGGTAAAGGTGGGGATGAACCGATTACTATATAACAATGCTTGTTTGCATAACGCTTCGCTTTGCGATTTTGTCGTGGAGTCTATCTCCTGATGATGCTTCGGTTGCGGGGCGAAACGATTGTTGAGTTTGTGATAGTGAACCTGTGTAGTGCTTGTGTATTGTGGTGGAAGTGGTGGAGGTTTGTGCATATGTTTTTACGAATCCTGCATGTAACGGGTATGAAAAAACGTATAGTCCACTATACATTTAGCACTATATATTTTTTCTATTTACTATATCGCGGATTATAGCAAAATAATTTTATTATTACTTTTGAATTCGATTAATGATAACCTACGTAAACTAATAACAGATATAGAAATCAACATTTTGATTTAATATTGCCTTAGTTTTTTGAAAATAAATGTTAATCCGTGTGTATTTATTATAATCATAAAAAATATATTATACATCAACTGGCAACATCAACAGATCTTCCGCTCGGCCGTCATTTTGACGTGATCTGTCACTCTCAACGAAACGCCCGTGATAGTCACACGCATTTACGTTCGCTGAGTGTTCTCTCGCATCTGTTACACTTTGAGTTAAGTAGCTTTATTCCTCGGAAAAACTTTTGTGAAACTTATATTAATTGATCGTGAAAATGCCGAAAGGACGTGTGTTGAAAGCACAATCGAGACAGTTAGTGTTAAAACTTCATGAGTATTTTGAGCAAGAAAATCAAAATGGCGGACCTCTTATACCTATCACGCAAGTCCGAAACCGTGTTGCAGCCGCGTTGGGGATCAGTCTATCAACTGTGACTAAAATCACTACTGATACCTACGGCAGGAGCGGCTTAGAGCAAAACAAACCATCTACACCAAAAAGAAAGCGCCGGGCTCATAAGGTGACAGCTGTTGATGACTTTGACGCTGACGCTATTCGTCGTCATGTATATGATTACTACTTCAGAAAAGAAATTCCAACTTTGAGAAAACTTATTGTTTCTTTGAAAAGAAGTGGTCTATTTCATGGTGAAAAATCTTCTTTGGTCAAAGTTTTGAACACAATTGGCTTTTCATATAAAAAGTTAAATAAAAGAAAATTATTAATGGAACGCACAGATATAGCTATAGCACGTTGTGATTTTTTAAGAGAGGCAAAGAAAATACAAGATTGGGCAAATATTGTTTTCACGGATGAAACATGGCTCAACGCTAACCACACACTATCTCGTTTCTGGACTGATGATACTGCTGATTCCACTTCCTCAGTACCAATGGGAAAAGGTGAGCGCCTAATCATTTGCCATGCAGGTACAGCAAAAGGATTTGTACAAGACGCACTGTTGGCATTTAAATCGAAGAAATCAAATGACTACCACGAAGAGATGAATGCAAATGTGTATGAAGAGTGGTTCAAAAAAATGCTCATTTCATTGGAAGAACCATCAATAATTTTTATTGATAATGCGCCCTACCACTCCCGTCAAATTGACAAAATGCCAACACAGGCTAATAAAAAGCATGAAATAATTAATTGGCTTCGGGACAATGGAGAAAATGTGGACGACTCAATGTTAAAAGTTGAATTAATAAAAATATTAAAAATCAAAAAGAGAGCAAAACGCTATGTAATCAATGAAATGGCAGCAGAATATGGCCATACTGTTCTTCGGATTCCTCCATACCACTGCCAGTACAACGCAATAGAACTTATATGGGCACAAGTAAAAGGGCATGCTGCGAGATGCAATACAAGCCCCCCATTCACAGCGAATAAAATGTTGCAATTGCTAAAAAATGCTTGCACCCACGTAACGGCCGAGAACTGGGCAAGTGTGGTGGAAAGAACTAAAAGAGTAATATTCTCTGATTGGGAACGTGATATTGCGTTTGATAATATATTATCTACACAAGAGCTAATAATAACTGCTACTGAAGACTCCTCATCGGAGGAGTCTAGTGTTGATTATCATTCCGACGACTCGTGCTAATAAAATAAATTAAAATATCCTGATTGTTTTATTTGTATTCATGTATTAACTAAGAAGAAAGTAAAACTTTATATAATGTTATTAAATGTCTTTTAATACTCGTAACATCGATTTCTACCGATTATTTTTAATCTGTGGCATAATCGTAGTAACCATTATGTGTGACATCACTAAGTGGGCGGTACCCATCCATAAAGTACAAATATTATTTGTATGATATTTGTACGTAAGCAATACAAAACTTAATGAGCGTGAGCTGTCAAAAGACTGATAATATGATGGACGCAGTATAGCTTCGCATATACTATTTGTTTACAATGTCACTTCGCCGGCCGCCGAAAAAATATGGCCCCCCTCTAACCCCTCCCGCTTAATAGCACCACACGTCAGTGCTGCCAGATGCACCGTAATTACAGTAGATTCACTTTAATTATACTGCTTTTAATGTATACTATTTTTTAAATACAGTGTATGAAAAATACTGTAATTATGATAATACTAACAAAATATCCAACAACGTAAAACGTTACATATGGTCCGCTAACTATGGTAAACGAATAAATATAATAATGTCGCCGATACCTACTTGACCATAAATATTACATCACAAAACGTAAAAGTATATATTTCTTATATTCTTTGTTTACTGTCAACTACTTTTGTAATGGTGTGGATAATAATATGATAATATTTTCTTTTTCGACTATTAGCTTTAACATTTCGGTTTTAACTTCCAGTAAATATTAGTTATTATTGTTATAGTATTTATTTATTTATCTACTCATAAAAGTGATGATGAAGGACCTTCTACGCCAAAAAAAAAGAAGAATTTCAATTCAAGCAAAAATTCTGCAATTGACAGATAGTGATTAACAAATACTGATAGACAATAATTTTTTTTTTTTTAATTTTCTCATTATTTTTTAATTCCAGAATTACATCCATTTTGTTAGTATAAAAATCTTACAGACTACGTTAGTATTAATTAATTATTAAAAAACTAAATTATTATATACTTTCATTCATGGAACACTGGGGCTGCATATGCAGGCGAATACAGAGCTTCATGAATAGATTATCAAATTTTTCACTCAGTATTTTCAATTCATACTGTTAGAGCTTCCCCGTATTCTATTCATCATGGTGTATTATTTACTGTAAAAATGCTGTATTTAACCTAATTATTTACTATATTTTATAAATAAATCCTGTATTTTTAAATTCAGAACACGGTATTTTTACAAATCTGACCTGGCAACATTGCCACACCTTTAATTTAGTCAAAATAAAGCGCGCGTCGGTTCATTACAATGAATCAAAATATTGTATTGTGATTAAAACAAAATGTCGTTCACAAATTAAGAAAACTGAGAAATTGTTTGAGTATAAGCGCTGAGTGTCGGTGCAGTGATCTCGAATCGTTATGCTTATGATATGCTCGGTGTAAATTAGTGTTCACGGGAATTTGTTCAGTTTACTGTGATAGTGCATGCCAAAGGGAATCTTCCAGAACAATATTTTTATATTCGCCAGAAATACCGAAACAGGTAATTACACTTCTTTCCACGAGATACATTAAATTTTTAAATACCTTATAAGAAAATTAATCTGTTCAGTACTTGTTATCCTGGTATTTTTGTCGTAAGCCAGGAAAAGTATGAAGGAATAACGGATCTTCATTCCTATATCTTATCAAAGGTCACCGGTAACGATGAAACGTTCCGTACGTTGTTAGATTTCTATATTTTTGAGCTTTGGCGTCATTAACTTAATGAATTTGTTTTTAAACGTTTAATGAGACTAAATATTATTTGAATATTGCAAGTGTTCAACCAGTCACCCTGTTCAATTTTAAATTGCAATTTTGAACATAAAAGTAATTATTGTGATTTAACCTAAGATATAGAAACATTTGCCGAACAGCTGTCGAAATTTTTTTTGTAGTGATTTTGTTGAACTCTAGTACACTTAAGTAAGTGATCTACACTTTAATGTATCTCTGGTGGTTTACGCGGCACACGCGACGATAGATCCCAGCAGGCGAGTTGTTTTACAGATGCTCGAGATCTTCAATACAATTTACATAAAACGGTAATGTACTATTAACTTAATTAAACTTTCCGTAAGAATTGCATTACCTTTTAGTACAAACCGTTCAAAAGCCGAGAAACTTGATAATAACAGCTTTTGGGGACTTTGTTTTACAAAATGTGTAGATATTATAATGAACTATATCTTTAGACATTATTTAACAGTGACGCGCGTAGGGAGTAGTTTTAGGTAATTTATCCTTAAAATCAGTAAATAACTCTTTATTTTTTATTTTAAGTGATCACCGATAATAAATGATAATATATATGTTCTTATAATAAATCTTAAGTAAAAATTATAGGGTTAGAGAAAAATCAATAGAAATCGTATTGACTGTCGATACATGGCGTCTAACAGTCAGGAAGTGGTGCCACATGATATAAGACATAACAATTGTGCTACTCTTTACAGTTGCTATTATATTAGCCTACAACAACAACAGCAAGAGACAACTTTTATCCTCTCTCTCATTATTTATTGTGAACATCTCCCCCACCCATTGTCTAGTATAATGACTATGGTATATATACGGAAGTCTCCACTTTCTAGAATCGGTATCGCATCCCTAGTTCTTACACACTCATTGAAATGAAGTACGAAGTTAACAACAAAAATATCGCGGCGGTTTAAGGAGAGTTACACGATTGTTGAGGGAAATGAGAAAAGTTGTGAACAAATAAGAGGTGGCGGCCGCGGCGCCCACACCTGCCGCGTGCAAACGTTTATTATGAGTACACCTTTACAGTTTACACAATAACACCTCTGAATTGGTCTTTATGTGATAGTGCCATATCATTTTTTGTTTTCGCCGTTTGGTTTATTGTTGTCTTTGGTATATCAGCTATGAAGCGACGTTGCTCGTGTTAAGTTAATGTTAAAATATCCACAATGATGTACTTTTGTGTTTTTTGTTTGTTACCTGTGTTTTTTCCCCTCACATAGATAACACGGGATTTTTATTATGCAATATGTTAGCACTATATTCAGTTGTACCTAATTAATTGGCCAGGAGACAGATATATAGACTGATATACAGACGCATATACATATCTATACTTAGTATAAAAGAAAGTCCCAAAAACTTGTCTGTCTGTATGTAATCGTTTTACTCAAAATCTACTGAATGGAGTTTTGTACGGGTTTCACCAAAAGATAGTGTAATACTTCCCGATGGTTCAAGTAAATAATACATATCGGTATTATGTAAATTCTGTTGAAGAGAGCGCGCAGATGTTAAAAAACCTGCTTTTTGGAAGCTTAAGTCGCGTGCGCTGCGTAAACCAGCAGAGATACGCTAAAGTAATGTATAAGAGAAATGTTGATCTATAAAAATACTTTTTGAAGAAAAAAGTTCACGATAGCATGTCTCTATCTCTTATGGTTAACTCACAATAACTATTTTTATGTTTAAAATTTGTATTCTAGGAAAAATTGTGACACGCTAATTTCCACGCGGGCGAAGCGGCTGGCACAGCTAGTACCTATATAACATTGAGATTTAAAAGCACTCGTTTACGTTTTAGTTAACTTGAATAAAGAGTAACTTGAATTTGCTGTAATGTTTTTGATATCCGTTACACATAATTAGTGTTAATTATTTATTTCTACAATTGTTAAATAAATGAGACGGACATTATTATTAGTTACAAAACATTTTCAAGCCATTTAATTTTTTATTCAGACATAGGACTATTAGATGTGCAAATTCAAAATATTCTTTATTCAAGTAAACTTGTAAACAAGTGCTTTTGAATCGTAAACATTTTTTTAAAGTTTGCCGTGTGGTATCCGGCTGAGTAGAATAGACCGCCCTCATTTCTTACCAAGATGTCGTAAAAGGCGATTAAGGTTAGTTGACCCACTGCGTGGTATCCGGTTGTGTAGAATAGACCACCCTCTTACTTACCGAGGGGTCGTAAAATACGACTTAGGTAAGTTGACGTCAGGCAGGCGGCCGGTCGTAAAATATGTAACCAAATCATGTGACAATAAGTTTATAACATGATGTGCCAACCCCACTTAGAGTGGGAACAGGCCAGGAGGATGGTGATGTTTTTTAAAATTAAAATATAGGATTTTTTATAATATGATAAGATATTTTTTCCGCTGATTGCCGATCCTTGGACCACAATTTTGACTTTATATGTATACGCAATAACACAACAATTAAAATAGACGAAAACATTTAGGGGAAAGAAAATAGAGCTCATGGAACCGCTTGGTACACGTAAACCCGTGTCACGCCTTCTTTATTGATAGATCTTCAATTTATTTAGATTCGTGATAGTGATATAGAGCAGACTTCCCGTTACACAGTCTACCACTGCTAAGGTAAGTGCTTTGACTTGTCGTTGCACTATTCGCCTTGACCGTATCTCCGCAGGGGAGGAGCATAAGTGAGCGCAGTACCACACCTTTGGTTTCTTCACCAAAAACTCACTATTATATTATATTAAGTATTGAAGAATATCCCAGCTTATTTCCATAAATGCTTCTTGATGGAATGAAATCACGATTTGCATGACGGACTCGAGACTAGCACCAGCTGTTCCTTGAATTTTTATTTGGCGGCAAAAAACGTTGCATGCTGGAATACAGAGCACGATTTAATAGTCTTATCGATTGCTCTACCTATTTATTGTAAGACGGGCAAAGTTATTAATACCAATGCTTTTGGGCGCTGACAGTGGGATGCACTAGTGTGTAAATAATATACACTGAAAAAATACTGAATTAACCGGAGGGAATGGGGAGGGGTATGTAATAAAATATAATTCTCTTTTATATTGAATTATAATTATTTGAATTATAAGGTGTATGCAGATGCATCCCCCCTAAAAATAATTGTGGTGGCATCCATGGCAATTCAATTTATTTCTGCAGTATTAGTTTAGCTTCTTGTCATTTGTGTAATATAATCAAATTACAAAGAACTTTGTAATTTAAAATTAAAGTAAAATATCTTGCTAGAATTCACTGCTTTCTATGATATGAAGTATTTCATGCATCTATGATATCCGGTCGTTTGTTTACGAATAAATTATTATTCCACTGTTCCTTTAATTCCATTTAATTGCAGACTTATTTTTGAAATAACATTTTATTTATATAACAGATAACATACAATAATTCAAATTCAAAATATTATTTATTCAAGTAAACTTGTAAACAAGTGCTTTTGCATCGTCAACATCTACTTCTGGTTCGGAAAGCTGTTCCTACCGAGAAGAACCAGCAAAGAACTTGGCGGTTGCTCTTTTCAAAGAATAATTCTTATTACTAGTTACATACAGTTATTAATGTCTTGTACAGGATCGAAGAGCAGCTATATCCACGCATTCTTATCGTCTAAGTAATCCTCAATAGTATAGTATGCTTTCTGTATTAGCCTCTTTTTAATAGTGTTTTTAAACTGCTGTAATAGTAAAAAGTAGTTAGTAAGTTACAGTAGAATGCGGAATTTTATTATAGAATCTTATACTCAAACCCACAAACGACTTATGTACTTTTGCAATGCGCAAAGTAGGAGCAGCAAGCTTATGTCGTTCCTACTTTGTCTATTATATACATCGCCAATCTTTTTATAATTATGTATATTCTTATGTACAAAACTAAATTGCTAAAAATATACTGTGAAGCCAATGTAAGAATACCTGTATCCTTGAACTTCTCTCGCAACGAATAATAATATAGAAATAATATATAACGAACTTCAATCAGACTTTTATTTACTGGTGGTATTTAAGCGTAGTTACCCTTATCGTTGTTTAAACGTTATAATTTGAAATTTATCTGTATCCCCTTGAGTTTAAAATTATTGAAAGCCAACTATATACCCGTAAGCCTATGTCTATTGGAGGAAACGGTATGAAAAGTCGTTCAGTAATATGCTTTTTGTAATTTTGCTTAAGTTCTGAAGTTTAAAGCGAACATTGTTGTGAACAGTGATTGTGTTACTATTCAATACTGTGTCTACGATACGCAGATATCAAAGGTCCTATGATGGCTCTTCTGATTGTCAACTAATTAGCGACTTCATAATGTAGCCTGTAATCCAGCCACGGGGGATAATTCGAGGCTTAATTACAGGAGGGAGGCTGGGGTTGATTGATGGTATCGCTGTAAACCCGCGTCGCTAGCCGCGTTTGTATCGTCCATTATAATTTTAGCCGCGATTTTTCCTATATTTTTATTTATTTTAGTTCTCGGAAAAGTAATTACCTATACTTAATATGGGTTTAAAAAATCTACTGCTTTTTGAATTTAAACTATCGTGAGTAGTATTCATAGTTTATACATAGAAACCGGCTTATAATTAGATCTTATTTTATTAGGTAAACCCGACTAGTACCGAGCCTATCTGGGGTACTTATTCATAATTTTTTTTACGACATTATTATTCGAACTTATTCATAAGCTTTTTTTTTCATTAGCTTTATACGGCCTCGCCGTGATACTGCGGTAAACCCTCTATCTCTAGAGAATTCGCGATTGGAGATAATTGGAGATATGTCGCCCCATAAGAAGAATAAAGTTAAATATGATATGACATAGGTCATGAAACTTTTTCTTCGGTTGGGCGATGTGTAACCTATAAATCAGCATATGAGTCATTGCAACCATCTCTCCAAAAAAAAAATGAGAGAGACCTATGCCCAGCCGTGGGATAGTAACAGGTCGTTACTACAGAAATATTATAAATGTGAAAGTTCATCTGTCTGTTACGCGGTGATGGGTTTAACACTGGAGCAATAGATTAAATTTGGAGCAATTGAAGCTTCTATAAAATATAGAATAAAAAATCGCGGATATCCTTTGGGAATAGGAAAAGCAGTAAATAGTTCAAGGTATTAAATACTAAAGTCGATGCGAAGTCACGGTTACAACAAGTTAATATATAAAAACTCAATGCGTACGCCTTAGTACATTAAAAGATTTATTGCGAACTCATGTTGGCGTTTCCAACTTTTATAACTTATACTCGTATCAAAGTTATACCGTAAGCATATAAATGATTTCGACAACAAAGGTATAGCAAAAACTGCAATAAATTACAGAGTGAAAAGATACATTAATAAAAACTACGTCCATAGCAAACTCGTCCCGTATATCAAACCATAGAGAAGTAGAAGCAGAAAGCCGAGTTTCCTAATATTCTACTCTATTATAACAAAGTTTTAGCATAACTTAGCTGTGAGAGGAGGTTGCGAGATTTCCCGCCCTTCTTCGACTATGTTTCTTTTTTTTATCATTTGCAACAAAACTTTAGGAAGTTTTGTGACGTTTTTCTGTGATATTTGCGTACACAGATAATGAATTAACTAAATAAATAGAATATCGTTTAAATGTATTGTTTCTATAAATATTGGGAATAGAGTTGTGTAAAAAAATCGTTTTATTATTATTTTCCTACAATTGACAGTTATACGCTTTCCTATTTTGTCGTGCAGTCTACCCATTGATGCTTCGTTTACGGGGTGAAACGATTCTTGAGATTGTGGCAGTTAACATGTGTAGTGCTTATGTATTGTAATAGTGGTGAATTGTAAGTGTTTTAGGAAGTCTGCATAAAGTTTAAAATGGATAATACAGTTAACATAGATTTCCTTAAATAAAGCGGTAAAGCAAAATAATATCAATAATTTTGTGTAATGGTAACTCCGTAGAGTAACTAGTTTTATAAATTACTAGCAATGCCCCGCGTTTTCACCCGTGTACGTACAATGGTACGGAATGCCTGTGGTAGTGGAAAATCTACTAAGTCGGACTATAAATTATTTTTTGTAAATTGAAAGTTCGACCCTGGGACTTATTAATAGTTAAGGCAAAGAAAGTTTTAACCAGAAATTGAATTCTTTTAAAGGGTATACCTTTGGGTATCATTGGTATCCTTGAAATATGAGCTAAGTTATAATGTTCGCTACCATGAATTCAAAAGTAATAATAAAATTATTTTGCTATAATCCGCGATACATTAAATATATATAGTGTTAAATGTATAGTGGACTATCCGTATTTTCATACCCGATACGTGAGGATTCGTAAAAACACATGCACAAACCTCCACCACTGCCACCACAATACAAAAGCACTACACACGTTCAGCTTTGCGATTTTGTCGTGCAGTCTATCTCCTGATGATGATTCGGTTGCGAGGCGAAACGATTGTTGAGTTTGTGATAGTGAACGTGTCAAATAATAATATTGGTTATTAATCGTTTTTTGGCACTAATAAAACTATTTAAGATTCCAAAAATAATAAAGCTTTTTAACACCTAAATGTTTAATTTAGATTCAATTTTAATATATATCAGAATAACGCCGTCTATTGGTGTTACTTTTAAAATTATAGTTCCTATCGTTACAAGAGATGGCGCTCTGAGGCGCCTTTATAAAACTATTTACTGCATAAATAGTTGTTGAACGACTTTATTTCTGTAATGTTATTACGTCAAATATTCATATAATGTTATAAGAGATATATTTAAATACTTAAAATATTCCATTAAGTACAAAATTTTGATATTACAATGATTAAATTTTTTTTCAATGAAAATTGTTAACAATTGTAATTGATCTAGAGATTACGCGTAGAGTTTATTTAATAAATATCTATTTTATTTATATTGTTTTACAAAACTGACAGATATAAACTAGTTTTGTTTACTTACTTGTTAACCTATATATAAACTGTTCTTTATTATAATTCCATATAAATCCCACATTTATTATTTTCCTCTAGAAATCTATATCGATAGATAAATATATAAAATAAAATCTCAATTTACTTGCTTTAAAGAAATTAAATAATTTCAAATTTGTAGATGCGGATATCTTATAATAGTTAAATTATTATCAAATTCACGATAAAACTTACAATTTTCAATTACATGAATATATCCCGTATGGTCTAGTGGCTAGGATACCTGGCTTTCACCCAGGAGGCTCGGGTTCGATTCCCGGTACGGGAAAGTTTTTTCTTACCTCGCAATCAATATTATTTTATGTGCGTAAACTTTTTCTTCTGTAACTCCTAAAATAAACACTATATCAGCGGAATCTTGGTCTTCAGATAGTCTTTGTAGGTCGCGCAACAGGCCAGGCAAGCCGGCGCGCTCCACGGACGCGGCACTGCAGCAATTGCTGTTAACTCTATTGGCCATTACAACTTATAGGAACAAATAACTATTCTCAAAACTTCACTAACGGTTCTTTTTTGCTTTAAAATAATAGACTTTAGGCTTCCCTACTTTAGTACTTTCACTTTTCCTGAATAATATGACACTCACTGCTATGTCACAACGAAAATCTAATGTAAACAAAAAATTAGTCAAATCAGTTCAAAATTCTTTACAATGAGGCACTTCACCACGATCACATAACTATTTTTTTGTTTCTTAACAACATTCAGTTCAGTTTTTATTCATAAATCACTTGAAAGTTATCGAAGAGCCCAAACTATCAACATAACCTCAAATAAGCTTAGCTTGGTCCGAAACTTCAACTAAATCTCGAAATTCCAACTACTAACTGTGCTTTAGATATTTTAAGATGATAATTGTCTCTGTGTCGACTTCATTGGCCCCGTGCTTCAAGATTGAGAACGGTCATAAAGGTTTAAAACTGGTTTATGTTTTGCTCAGGTAAAATACTTGTAGGAATATAGCTATCTTTGTCTTGTAAGAAGCTATGGATTATATTACTTATTTGTAGACTTGTTCTCAAGTGCCTCCGTGGCGCAATCGGCTAGCGCGTTCGGCTGTTAACCGAAAGGTTGGTGGTTCGAGCCCACCCGGGGGCGGGCAATGATTTTTATAAATCAAAGAATTTACTCCTTTTTATATTTTTTACTAAAATAAACAAATTTTTTCGAGACCTCGCTCACTGTTAGATTGTTCAATTACCCTTAAAAAAATGTGTATTTACACAAAGATACAAAATGACGAAATGACGTCTCACAAAAACTCGAGAACGGTTTGATGGATTTAGCTAATTTTTGTATTAAAATATTTGTAACAGTCTAACGAAAGTTTAAAAGCTAGAGAACATGGAGAAATTGTAAGAAAAATAGTAAAAGTAACAATTATTATTTTCCTGTACAAACTACTCAACGTTCGGTACATTGAGTACAAGTAATTCTCACTTTTTCGTTTGATCTTTGCCAACGGTATGTTTGATTACAGTTAATACAAACTTTATGTTCGTATAAATTTCATTATTTTCAAAGCACCAATATCTCAAATGGATTGCTAAAACACATATAATTTAAATTATTATACACCATAATAAATTCACGTTTATCCTAAACAGTCTGAAGAAATTGGAACAGATAGTCGGAGGGGATTGTAAAAGGATTTTGTATTCTAATCCATGTCGGTAAGGTAGCATATGAACGGGTCGGGAGCGATTTAGTTGCGGACTCATATATCGAGGAGTTTGTTTGTCCATGCGCATTCATTGGTTCCAGACTGCCTCACTGACAGCTATACAGTCCACGGTCTGGTTTTCGTGCACGTCCCAATACATTATTGGTTCCCACTAAATACCGGGATACAGTTTGGACAATAATTCGTAAGGCGTGTTTACCGCGCGCGCATTGCCGCTGACGCGCTAACTGCCCGGACTTACCCTATTTGTTTCTTTTTCTATATTTACGGACCAAGGCTAATGTCTATCGTTGTGCGTTTGTTGTGCTTGCGCTGTCTCGATTTATGTACGCTTTATATCTTAATATGATGAAAACTTGGTTGGCGTGACCCAGTTGATGTTGCGTTTGCCAAACTAAAACTGGTTAATATGGCAAGCATGATGTAGCAAGGTATACTAGATTATTTAACTAGATGTCACCTTCCAACCGACGTTATAGGATGACTATATCCAAGGACAAGACCTGTATAATACGTGGATAAGACAAATAATTATTTCATAATTACTGAGTTCTATAACAAAGAAAAGGAAAGCTTCTGATCAATTGAGTCAAGACTCTCCTAAGGCTCATGAGGCATTTAGGAGTCTACCCTATTATATACTAGCTATCCGGCCAGGCGGTGCTCTGGCTTATTCAGTTTTCGAATACCCTTTGAAATAGAAGTCAACAACAGTTTTAAAACAATTCTCCAATCCTCATTAAACTTTACTGGATCATCCACTGGGTTATCCTAAAGATTGACAGAAAATTTTTACATCGGTCCAGCCATTTCGGGGTCTATAAAGGATATGCAGATAAACTTTAATTTTGATAAATAAGAAGATGATTGGAAAAGCAGATTCCATATGACGTAATAATAAGAGGATAATGACGACCAATTAATTATATTAGCCTCGAGGTGATTCGTGTAGGTAGACCACCAGTTGTCTATGACCACTAGAAACTTCAACATCCAAAGGGAATGTGAATTCGCTACAGTAAAATCTTTTTATCGACAAAAAAAGAAAACAAATAACACGTGTTCCATTTTTAAAATGATTTTACAATTTCAGAATCGTGTAAGGCCAAGTTTGTATAAAATTTGGTTCTGTATTTAATTTTATAAGCATTCCAGGTTATTTATCTGCGATTAGAAGCTTCAATTCCAACAATCATAAAGCATTATCAAGTTTTTTATCAAATTTACCGCCGTAAAATTTGTCGCCTGCTTTGATATATGTAAAAGAAAATACGCTTTCATTACATATAATTTGAGTTGCTTTTGGTACGACAAATATCTCTCATGATTCTTCGATATAATTTTTATATTAATGTAAGCAAATATGTATCATAGCATCAATCACTGTCGCCCGATAAACACAGTATTTGCTTTTGATAATCCGGACGTTTAATAGAGGGATTATTTCCTTTCTGGTTCGATATGTGGTGTTTGCTAACACGTGTTTTGATAAGTAACGTTTATAAACGGATTGTCAGCCCTCGAATTCAAATTCTAATTATTCAAGTAGGCCCATAAAATAACCTTGCCGTGGGGTATCCTGCTGAGTAGAATATACCACCCTCATTTCTTACCGAGGTGTCATAAAAGGCGACTAAGGTAAGTCGACCCGCCGTGTGTGGTATCCGGTTGAGTAGAATAGACCACCCTCTTTCTTACCGATGGGTTGTTTAATACGACTACGGTAAGTTGACGTCAGGAAGGCGGCCGGTTGTAAAATACCTAGCCGAATCATTTGACAAGGTGTTTTCAAAATGTTGTGCCGATCCCATAAATGAGGCACATAATATAACCAATTTTTCTCCAATAACCTTAAATGGTGTTGTTTTGCCAGTCTGCTCCGACTTCCGGTACCTTGGTTCGCTTTTCCAAAAGAACGGTGAAATTGATCGCGATGTGAGGAATAGAATGAATGCAGGATGGATGAAGTGGCGACAGGTCTCAGGCACAATATGTGACCCCCGAATGCCCCCTAAACTAAAGGGAAAAATTTATACATCGGTCATAAGACCTGTCGTAATGTATGGATCAGAATGTTGGGCAATGAAAAAGATGGATGAAAGAAGAGTACATGCAAATGAGATGAGGATGTTAAGGTGGATGTGTGGTGTGACAAGACTTGATAAAATAAGAAATGAGTATATAAGGGGAAGTCTGAAAGTTGCGCCCATTATAGAAAAGATGAGAGGTGCAAGATTGGGATGGTATGGACATGTAATGAGGAGGGATGATAATCATGTGATCAAACGGGTGTTGAGTATGAATGTGGATGGATATGTGACTAGAGGAAGGCCTAAAAAGAGATGGTTGGACTGTGTGAAGTATGACATGCATATAAAAGGAGTAGCGCCAGAGTTGACGAATGATAGAAGAGAATGGAAGAGAAAAACATGTTGTACCGACCCCACTTAGAGTGGGATAAGGGTAGGAGAAAGAAGATAATATAACCACTTTTGAATTGTAAAGTATTTTAGAGGTTACCATTGGTTCGTAAGGTTGCTCAAACCGAGAAGAAACAGCATGAAACTCGGTGTATTCTTTAAAAAAAATAATACAGTGTTTACATTTAATTTTTGTAAGATTTTATTTGCTAAATAAATTTCGATTGTATAGTTAGTTTTGTTTAAGAAATAACATTTTTTATAAGTTTTTAGATGTTAAAAAGACGTTGTTTTCTAGTCCTCATATTTCAAAAGTAATGAAAATATTATTTCGCTATATAAAAGAAAATATACATATGTAAAAAAAATATCTATCACGGACTATAGGAAAATAATTTTAATATTATTTTTGTATTATGGATCTCCAAAGTAACGCCCATTTCTATAAATTATTTGAAAATATATGTAATTAATGCAGCATGTATCACAAAGCTTCTGTCTTCTATCTCTTTTGCGAGGAAGTTATCTTGAGGAGGCGGCGAAGAGGATCTGTGAAGTCGAGTCCTTCTACGTCTAGCCATTCCGAACGGGGACAATTGGACGCCCACATTATAAGGTCCCCGAAGCGGTCGATGCATCTTGGTGTCAGAGATGCTGCTGCCGGAGGTGGAGGCAATGTGTCCCACGGTATTCTGTTAGTTTTAGCACCGACTAAGTCGGAAATAACCTTCGCCTGTCCCCTTCGGGCGGCGGCACCCATAAGGGATTCATTCTTGTGATAAAATAGGCCGGTATACAATAGAGAGACAAAATATGACAGTTGTCATAGATTAGTTAATTCATAGATTGATTTTTATAACTCTTAAATTATTAAAGGTATTTGCATAAATTCACAATTTTCACATGCCAGCTCTCCAGTCGCTACCGGCTCAAAGCAGCACTCACCTGTAACGCTGCAGCCTCTGAACCTGTCAGGGCTAATTAATGTCAGCACTAGAGCGCATCTTACCCTCGGAGACAATGCGCGGCGCCGCGGGCGAGAGCGGCCCTTCGCCGGCTGTAATCAGGGCTAATAGAAGCTGGCGCGCTTTGATCTGGTGCTCAAAGCGCCGCCGCGACCGCCGAACGGGTAGAAGTGGCAGCCAATTATCACTTTTGCAACTTTTTACCGTAAATATTATTTACGAGCTGTACCCCACGACAGCATTTGCGTTAACAGTAATTGAACTGTTGAATACTAATTGTTATGTAGTACATAAATACAGTTCTTCAAGCTATACAGTTTCCAGAAGGAGAAACGTTAATTTTAGCTCATAATATTAGACTGTTATGTAACAATTGTTTGCTACAATTGTACCAAATGTCATCGATATTGTTATTTATTTATTTATTCGGATCTCCAACAGCGTTACATAATAAATCATTCAATAAATATCCCATATAGTTTAAAATTAACTATATCAATTATAGGAGATCACATGATTCTTAGTTACAATGTTAACATTATAAACCTAAAAAATAAACGCAAGAGAATAATGGAAACATAAAAAAACAACAACATTAAGGCTCAAATATTACAACTGAGATTAAAATTTTAGTACATTTTTTCAGATTAGGCGTGAAAGCAAAACAGACAGTCATTGCATCGTATCCTTATATCTTTAAGAGTCATAAAAGTGGTTCTAAAAGTAATAAAAGTATCTTTTTACAAAATACTATAATTACTATTAAGTACTTTTGACTTGAGTAAGTGTATGCATATAATGTATTGCTTGATTATTTATATATTTATTATAACATATAATTTATAGAATTAGGCGTTACTTTGTGGTTAGGTCCATCGTACAAGAGTAATGAAAATTTTGTTTTGCTATAATCTGCGATAAAAAAGTATATGTAATGATATATGTAGAGTGTAGTATCCGTTCACATACCTGATACATTTATAATAACTTATGCGCTAACCGCCACCAATAACATAACAATACATACAACAAACAAGCACTACAATATTCACCACCACAATCCCAAGAATCTTTTCATCCCGTAACCGATGCATCAACAGGAGATAGATGTGTTGCAATGCTTGTACGTGTTATTATCTTTTAGCGCGGATGGTAGCAGCATAATATTTTCATTATTTCTACTCTTTATTACAAATCACATATATTTTTCACATGCTCTTGATGCCTTTAGGTCGTACGCGTGCATTTGGTATAGTTTGTATTATTGAACTAGTAGGTTTGATGTTATAAAAATAAACTCCAAGTGATGTCTAACAAAACATAAGCCTACATCCCAAGGTGCACACGGAATCTGTGAAGGGCCTTGTACAGAGTGCAATATTGTTTTCTCTTTGCTTTGCGTCGCCGTGCACCGCGAGCAGCAGCGCGGCCGCGATATGAGGACCTACACACACAAGGCGCGATATCGCCGTCATTTTACTTCTATAATTTCGTGTCTATTCTTAATAATTTTTACGTCAAAAACTAAGATTAAAACCAAGATACCCGAAACCAAAAACTATGCGAGCCCAAGGGATATTGTTGACTCTTTTGTGTATTTAGGCCATACGTTTACCTTGGGTAATTTGAACCAAACAGTAGAGGTAGAGCGTCGCATAGCCCAAGCCTGAATAGCCTTCGGAGCGAACAAGCAGATTTGGCGTGGAAGGCTGTGAGTGAAACTTAAGCCAAAAATTCGAACAGTGTGTACTGCCAGTCTTGACCTATTGTGTTGAGAATATTTCTTTCACTAAAATGACCACTGAAAAGGTAAGAGTCGCGCAGTGAGCAGTGGGTATTACTCTACGTGACTGCAAGAGAAATGAATGGATCAGGAAGAGGACAGGTCTGAAAGATGTGGTTTCTGAAATTGCTAAAAGTAGGTAGAGATGGGCAGGCTTTTCAGTGAAAGAAAACATCGTGAGGAAACCTGCATATCACTAGAAAATTTTATGTGTAACCTACCTATCCGCATTGGAGCAACGTGATAGGTTTTAGCTCCGATTCCTTTCTCCAAAACCAGAGAGAGGAGGCTTTTGCCCAGCAGTGGGATAATAATACGCCATTACTTTACTTTTATGTAATTTTCCGGACTAGTACGTCCGGTAAATTACGTAAAAGTAAAGTAACAAAATGTTTAAAAACAATTAATAGGCATTAAATTGGCAAGCGCTCTTGCAAATGTAGCGGTTATTCAAATAAATGCCAAACTCTCTTTTCAACATACAATTCTTATAATGTATACAAATATTATAAAGAGGATGTATGTATGTTTGTAATCTTTCCACGCAAAAACTACTGGACTGATTTCAAAAATTCTTTCACCATTGGAAAGCTGCTTCTTTACAGAGCAACATAGGCTATATTACATTTAAAAAAAATTTAGGTATCCCTAACAAAATTGTTATTAGTTCTGAAAAATTTAGTCGTAAAATCTTTCATCGCATGCGCTGCAGAAACTATATGATGATAGAACAAAAAAAAATCTACAGTATTATAAAACGTATCAATATCCACAAAAAAGTCGGCGATAACATATGTTTCATAAAACTGTTTCAATATCTGTAAAATACTTTTTAAATTATTAAAATCGGACATTTCTATCAAAAGATGTAACGAATTAAAAAATGACAAAAAAAAATACTGCCATAACAAATTCATTGTAGCGACCATTATAACATGACCTGCAACTGGTGAGTTAGCTCTTATTCTAAGGATAAAAATGATATAAACGGATATAGCTACGATATTTGACGTATAACTTTTAAAAGAATTCAATAACCAGTTAAAGCTTTTCTTTGACTTACCCGTTAATAAGTCCCAACTTTAAATTTACAAAAATAAATCTTTAGTCCGACTTAGACCTTACACTACCACGATGTCAGTATGTACGCAGGTGAAGTCGCGGGGCATTGCTAGTTATATTTCGTCATAGAAATCATGTGCAAGGTCGAGGATTAGACAAATCCTGAAATTTATATAATCATCAATAATATATCTTTCTGTATCAGCCTCCTTTTTATCGTTTAAAAGGTTCAAATTGATTGCAGAATTTTATTATTACATAATAACAATATAACGCTTAGTGTGTGCGGTGCTTTAATTGATTCCTTTGTAGCGACCAGATCGCGCTGTGTCCCCACGGCCTACATTTGCACTTGACGGGTTAAGCGACTTTGTTTTCTCGTTGTAAGCATTTGTAGGAACAGGTGTGTATCGCACTGTAGGTAGGTATTATCAAAGTGGAAATTGTAATTTACTCCCATGCTATTGTATGTATTGTAATTGTAAAAAACACGCGACTTCTTGCACCTCAACATAAGCGTTAAAATACCTGCAGTTATCCTTATAATATGACCGCGAAAGTTGCTGTTGTATCTGTGTGTTTTTGTTAAGCTGTCAAGACTAAAGCGATGCACTTTAATTGATGTAATATAGCAACAGAAAAATTTATACACCAGGGTAACATGAATTATATTATGGGTGGCGACTATTGGGTACACAAACTCATTATCCAGATAAATCTATTTATTGACAGTTAATTATAATTAAAATTTATCTTATACTATGTTCTATGTTCTATGTTCTATATAACTAAAGCGTCCGGTCCCACCGATGTTAGGTAGGACAAAGGCGAGGTTGAGCGAAGTGTCTTTCCCAGGCGTGGAACACTACACCTCCGGTGTCGAGTGGAGTCTGGGAAAGCGGCAATCGCTGAGTGGACGTAACACATGTAATAAAAAATTTGCATTTTACTTTCGGCAACAGAGAAAGCAATATCTGCTTTATTGCGGGTGCTTAAACCTCTGTTAGCCGAATAATAGTTAAATAATATCTTTGTATTCTTTTATACAAAAATGTATATTAATTTTAAAACCAAATATGCAAGGCGTTGGTGGTGTAATGGTCAGCATAGTTGCCTTCCAAGCAGTTGATCCGGGTTCGATTCCCGGCCAACGCACACTTTTGCATTTCGTTTTTAATTTTTTTCTAAAAATACAATAACAAATTGACAATTTTAAATATGTACTTATTCATATTACTGGTAACGCCTAAAAACCGTTGAAAACGCATATTCAATCTAATGTCTGAGTTTCCATGACGAGCACATAGATGGCGTGAGTGGTTCGCGATCATAAAATATATTTTATCCTCTCATGTAATTCCATTTAAATTAAACACTTCAATATCAATTTGGCTGACTGTCTGTGTTTGCAGACGCCCTCGAAAGCTATTTGCCGAAATAAGATGAAATTTCTCATTCGAAGGTTTTCGTTCTCTATGTAATCTGAAATTTATACTAACTCTTATGTTATTGAAAACACAATAAAGTTTACAAAAGTAATAATAAAATTATTTTGCTATAATCGGAATAGTCCACTATACATTAAACACTATATATATTTTCTATTTACTGTATCGCGGATTATAGCAAAATAATTTTATTATTACTTTTGTGTTATGGATCTCCGCAAAGTAACGCCTAATTCTATAAATTATTTACAATAAAGTTTGTTTTTGCACAATAAAGTTTTGATATTTATACAATCAAATAATAATTCACTCAGGTTTAAAAATAACTAGAGAATGTATGTAATGCCGATTGCTACATGATATTATTAAACTTAAAAATGAATATTGTTTTTAATTAGTCAATAAGTAAGTTTTTTTTGTAGTGGAAATGTTGCTCGTAAGTTTGCTAATACAGTGCAACCTTAATACTCGTATAAGGAACCTCAATATAACGACATCCCCCATAACCAGTATTATATTATTATTGTAACGATTTAACAAATTTTTTGTAATCCCCTTGAATTGTCCATAAGAATTAATGTAAAATATATCTTTATATAACGATTTTTTTACGATCTCTTTATAACGACTCAACTATCATAAAAAAGTGAAAATACGGAATTAACGAATTTTGTCAACTCATAACCTCTATATAACGTTCCCACCAATATATTATGTTCTTTAATCCTATACTATGTTGCTCATTTAACTGCATTTAATTTTGATTATAAATCTAAGTGGAAAAAACATGTTACCTGCCTAATTTTTTAGAGTATGCAATGTTAAGGTAAATAAAACTATTTTTTAACTTCTTCATTGCTTTCTGTCTGTCTCCTTTCGGTTTGTTATATTAAGGTTGCACTGTAGTAATAATAGCTACATGAGTTGGCGATATTTAAGTCAGTCCCTTGTTTGAGTTAGACTATTAGATGCTCTGCCGAGATAAGTAGACGAGACGAGGTTTGTTTTGTCTCATAATTTGTCGTGTGCCCATGCAAATAAAATAATTATTTTCTTGTATTTCCTATAAATATGTCATTTAAAGTAAATCTTATTAACTTTAATCCAAAAAATAAATAAAACATTTAGATTTATTAGTGCACGGGGGACGCCAAAACGGTAGAAATTAGAAGCCAAATTGTGCAGAAGCTGTGTTTATCTCACCGGAAATTGCGTTTTCTGTCAATATTGCCGCCGATTGTACCCAGTAGTTTACACCGTACCCTCCCCTACACTAACCACTAACTTAAGGAGCAGGGGTGCGTGGAATATCGCAAATAACCAATATATGTATTTCTATATTTTTTCTGAACTGTGAGATTTTTATACTGTAAGTTTTATGTATCGCTCATTGTCCTATGTACGTAGTTAAATGTGATATCACTGTAAATAAAAGGTTTTTGATTTGAATTTGGTCCAAATTTTCCTAAGAAACAACTATCAAAATGTTAGTTATACTTAATTTATAATGCATGCTGAACCAGAACAGTACCCTACATTTTGCTCTAGTCGCGTATTGCAGTATATTATCAATACTTTTGTATCATAGATAATACGTTAGCGAATAAAACAATCATGCAAAATACTCAGAAAACATGTGAAGCTGTATGTCCATCAGTGACAAGGCTTGGCGAAGGTACAAGGCAAATTGTAGTTATAAACAAATAATAAAAGTGTTGATCTTAGCCTTTTCCTAATACTTCCTGTGGCAGCGGTTTGGCCCGTGTCGAAATCAGTGTATTCATTTAGAATTATAAAATAATATAAAAGTAGTTATTGTGTGTTTTGTATAAATTGGCGCGCCTAGCCAGCGAGCTTATCGGTAGACTCGCGTCGAGGCTCACTTGACGGGCATTTCGAGTGCGGGGTTACGTACGCTCGCCGCTAGCGTTTATTACGTAGTATTTTTAGTAACGTTTTGAATTACGATAAGACAGGACGTGCGCGCGCACCTGTATACGGCATTCCTTATTGTAGACGCACGCGCGTAATGACGCGTTTTAACCAGTGAAGGGTGTGGTTTTAGATAATACTTATGCGATAGTAAAGATAGTACCACGACTGTATTGACTTTTGATATTGATATAAGTATTTAGTGACGCGGTCAATTAGTGAAGCGTTTCGAATACTATAAAGATAAGACGCGACCGCGACGCGGTTCGAGTACGCGTTGGGATTAATGTGCGCCGATATGGGACGATTCAACAACGTGTGACCTTACGAAGGTTGTGTGCACACCGGGTGTTATTTGTGTTATTTAACCGCGTTAGTGAAGTGTATACGCCGGGAGAAATAGACAGTACGTGTTCGTGGAAGACTGCAGAGGCGAGCCAACGGGTTCGGGAATCGGTCAAGTACATACAAGCGCACACACACACGTACACATATACACGCAGTGATTCATGAGGCCGGACCGCATATAGCTGACGGCCGCATAAGGTAGGTTGAGGCGCCGAGACGGCGGGCCCAGGTTTCGGAGGTTGCCTCATCCGCCCGCACGTTTGTGCAGAACATTGTGCGTTAACCATAAGAGATGGAGACATGCTATCGTGGACTTTTTTTTGTAGTATTTTTATAAATCTACAATTTTCTAGTACATTACTTTAGCGTATGTCTGTTGGTTTACGCAGCGCACGCGACTAAAGTTTGCAGAAAGCAAGTTTTTTTAGCAACTGCTCGATCTCTTCAACACAATCTACATAATACCCATATGTATACTTACTTAAACCATCCAAAGGTGTTGCTCTATATTTTGGTGAAAACCGTACAAAAATCCGTTCGGTAAATTTTGGGAAAATCGATTACATACAGACCGACAGCTTTTTAGGAATTTGTTTTATAGTAAGTATAGATTGATAGAAAAAAAACTAGTTTTATAAGAAGTCTAATTTATAAGACTGTCTTAAGAGTAAGTAAATAGGAAGCTATCTGCAGGTTGTCTCGTAAAGTCGATTTGTCTTTGACGCAGGCTCCTTTCAAGACGGTAGCGGCCAGTGCATGGTGACTGGGGGATTGCGACAGCAAACATAGATAGCATAAATGAACTGAAAGGATGTAGGTCGAGACTAGAGCGGGACAGTGGGGGAAGCTTATTCCGGAACGTTTAACCTCTTGATGATGGAGAGAAGGAAATTGTTCATGTTTAACAGTGATTACCGTGTTCATGCGGGAATGCTAATCGGATAATGCTAGTTCTAGCAGGGTTAACAGAACGCTTGACTGATATCTGAATTATAGGCAGCATTTAATGATCTTGGATTTCCACCCTATACAGTATTGTACTCAATCAGTATACAATTTATTCTATGTTATTTTGATAGGAAACTTACAGCGTTATCTATACATCTGTCTGTATGTGATCAATTTTCTCAAAATCTACAGAACGAATTTTTTTACGGTTTTTACTAAAATTTTTGGGGAAGGTTTAGGTGATAAGTAAATACACCCGATTAAGCCGATTTTGATGGGATTTTGACTGAAAGATAGACGAGGATGTGGAGCGACATATAGGCAACTTTTTGATCCTAGAATTCCAGCGGGGGTTGGAGTTTACGCAGGGAAAACTTTGTGTCACACTGACTTCTATGCTGGCGAAACCAAGGGCACAGCCAGTTAAATATATACAAAAGATAAGGAGATCCAATAAACCAATACTAGTCCTCAGTAATAAATTTTGTCTGGAAATAAAAAAACTCACATAGAAATAAATACTTACTAAACTGCTTGAACTTTTATCAGTTAATGCGAACTACTTAATAATGTGGCTTGATATGAATTAATATAATAAATCAATCAATCAATAGTCTTTTTAACTTTTATTTGTATAATTACAACATATAAACAGAGTAGAACAGAAACGATACCGGCGTAAACGTACGTCATACCTTGTTGCAAGTGTATTAAATTGGTCTGGCTGTTCATTTTTCGGCATTAAATAAATATGAAAAGCCATTCAATTAATGATTGGAGTCCAGACCATCGGCTCTCGACGAGGAAATGCTTTTAATTGGATTGTGAATAAATCCTTCATGGAGTTTCGAGACATATTTGGTACCTACCGCCTCAAAATATTAATATTTGGACGGCCAGTTGTTTTACCTTTGTCTTACTTTCGAGACTTTATCAACTGTTCAGTTCTAACAATGATTTTATCATCTTAACTTATGCCGAACTTAATTGTTTTGTATTATGAAGTGAACAAGCCAAAATAGTAGATCGTTGTTTGTCAGGATCTCAAGATGTTCAGAGTGGTGGCCCTATAACGCAAGATGGTAGACTCCATATGGTGAAAAAGCGGCGTCTACTGGATCCGCAGATATCCGCAGAGATCTTAGAACTAACTAACAGATGAAACTAAGTGGGGCATAGAGAGCCACTTCATAAAATTACGCGTAAACACCCCGGAAATCATATAAAAACAAAAATATTTAAATCTGGATGATACAAACGAAAAGGCATGTTAAAAGGCCTGTTTAAAGCGGTTCGCTATATATTTAATTCTAAAGTGTTCTGATATGACCAAGTACCGAGCATAATAGCTTGCTTGAATCACATTTCCAATTTAAATTTTAAGTTTCGTTCCATTTTTTTCTACATAGAACTGGATTCAATTTGTAACAAGCGTTCAACAAAGTTTCAGCGAAATCCGGTACTTTGTGGAACATGGGAATAATCCGTTAGTGGGGAAAAGATAAATGCTCAGTCGTTTTAATCGCAAGCAGAACAGCCAAGTCCTCCGTCGGGGTCTCAAGTCCACCTAAATTACTTCGTAATAACTTCCGTCTTTGCTGAAGTAAGAAAACGCGTGAAAATTGCTATCGGCTTAAGGTTCGCTAATTGTTGCCAGGTTTGGATAAAGTTGACTAGGTTTTTTTTTATATAAAATTTAATTAATTATTACCTGACTATTGTTATTAATTATTGGGATGTTAACAGAAAATATTGTAATTACCCATGAGTTGAAACTCTGTACTGACTCTTATTTTCCTTAATTGTTATTGACGAATTACAAAAAAAATCTGTATACTTCTGGTGGGAATCTGGGATATGTGTAAGCTAATAGCCTATAATATAATAGGATATATAATATAAGAACTGTATGGTGGGTTTAATTGTTTGTTTTGTTTAAATTCAAGCTGCCCGCGCGCCTAGCCAACGGAGCTTCGGTAAACTCGCGTCGAAGCTGTCTTGATTGTGCATTCGAGTGCGGGGTCACGTAGGCTCGCCGCTCGCGTTTATTACATAGTGTTTTAGTAACGTTTTGAATTACGATAAGACAGGACGCGCCTGTATACGATCTTATTGAAGAACGCACACGCGTAATTATGCGTTTTAACCAGTGAAGGGTGTGGTTTTAGATAATACTTATGCGATAGTAAAGATAGTACCACGACTGTATTGACTTTTGATATTGATATAAGTATTTAGTGACGCGGTCAATTAGTGAAGCGTTTCGAATACTATAAAGATAAGACGCGACCGCGACGCGGTTCGAGTACGCGTTGGGATTTATGTTCGCCGATATGGGACGATTCAATAACGTGTGACCTTACGAAGGTTGTGTGCACACCGGGTGTTATTTGAGTTATTCAACCGCGTTAGTGAAGTGTATACGCCGGAAGAAATAGACAGTACGTGTTCGTGGAAGACTGCAGAGGCGAGCCAACGGTTTCGGGAATCGGCCAAGTACATAGAAGCGCACACACACACGTACACATATACACGCAGTGATTCATGAGGCCGGACCGCATATAGCTGACGGCCGTATAAGGTAGGTTGAGGCGCCGGGACGGCGGGCCCAGGTTCAGGAGGTTGCCTCATCCGCCCGCACGTTTGTGCGGAACAATTCATTGTTGCTCCGTACAATTATTTTTTTTGTATATTTTTGTTTTGTATCCCAAAACAATGACATGTGCGCCATCTAGCACACAACTCGCACTATCTACGACCAACTTCCGATTTGAGTTGTTTATGGCACAGGTATGTGATACAAAGAATGGTGTTTAAATAGTATGGACACCATTAAAAAAAACCCTATGAATTTCAACCATTATTATATTAAATTAATAAAACGGAAATACCCAAAGAGTCACTTGAGATGCATACATAACCTCTCACAAGTTTTAATACTCTTCTCTCTGAAGGAAGAAAATTTCAGATTAGTTAAGGCAAAATTGAAGATTACTTTAATGATAAAAATTGAAAATCCTTGCAGCTTCATACAAGACTGCGGTTAAATAATGTATAATTGAAAATGTTTAAAAGATTGACAGCCGAGTTTCTTGCTGATTCTTCTCGGTAAGAGCAACATTCCGAACCAGTTGTAGCTTCATTAATCGTATTTGATCCTTGACGATTCAAAGGTGCTCGAAAGAGCTTATTTTAATAAATAATATTTTAAAGTGATTTGATTTGAAGGCCATCCTAGCAATCGAATAATAACAGCCCGATTCTGTATAATTGTTGTAAGATTTTGTTTAAAAAATCGGGACCTATAGAAAAACCGAAGCAAAGAAAAGCGGGACGAGTGACAACACTAGTGGTTCCAGAATAAGAGGTCGTATTCGGACTCGCAACTCTTTGAGAGTATAATTTGTTCGCGCAAACACCGACCGAACCGCTCGCGACAACTTTATGCCTCCTTTGATATTTTGAACTGCCTGCCGCGACAACTTTTCTTGGATAAATTTTTTAAGCGATAAAGCTGAAAATTTTAGCCAACACTATGACGAATATAACTTTTATTTCATTCATTTCAGATAACGATTTTACCCAATTTATAGAAGAACGTTTTACTTCACGAAATGACGTATTGATTATACCGTGACATAGTAATTATACCTAACTTACTTAATATATATTTTAATTTATAGAATTAGGCGTTTTTTTGCGGAGATCCATGATACAAAAGTAATAGTAAAATTATTTTGCGACAAAGTACATAGGAAATACATATAGTGCTAAATGTAGAGTAGACAATTCGTTTTCACACCTGAAACATGCAACATTCAATACAACACATACAAGGATGAACTTGCAGTTAAGGACCTGGCTGATATCCCCTTCAGGGATATTATCAGGTTTACCAAAGCTACTGGTAGATTGAAGCAGGTGACACTGCCGGGACATCCCATGATCACATCCCGTGATACCCATGTCCTAACATGGGGAAATGGGTGGAATAGTCCGACATAGGAGCTGACCACCCGCACTGCTACGGCAGGCGTCCCCGAATTAGATAGATAGATTTACTATTACTTTTGTGCACTAAATTTATTAATGAAGTTCATTGTTAATAAATTTATACTGTTGACATAGGCCATGTTTGGCTACACGTTATGGTCGTAGAAATGTTTTGTATACAAGTGTTGTTAGAAGTAAATAAATGTTAGAAGTAATGATAGAATTATTTTGCTACTATCGGTGTTTTCTAAGAAAATCTATTCAATGCTTTCTGAAGGTGCTCTGTTAAAAATATTTTTTACCACCTACACAAGCCACCTCTACATCTATGACACTATACAAGATACGCACACATTTATCGAGACAATCTCGACATTCGTTTAATCCGATATTATAATTATAAAACAATAAAAGTTTGTTTAAACTATTAAATTGCAATTATTAAATAGATATTGATATTACTTGTTCTGACGATTCATAAGTGCTAAGTTATATTTTAAATTCTATCCTAGACCAACTTAGCGTCCAGCAACGTCTATCAAGCATTGTTCAGGCTCGCATACTTTCTACCCATCGATCAATCAGTAGTGCAAAGGAGATAGAAGGTGGATTGCCCCGATGGTCTATGAGGATACGGTTCGCAACGGAGTAGCCTTTTATATGTGCACCAGATGGCAAAAAGAGTGGAACTGAGTTGTGAAGCGAGCCATTACACCTAAATAACGACCACGAAATCTTCACTCGTAAGAGGGAGTTTAATAGATAGAAAAAAAAGCATACAAAGTTTCGTATCACTCGCTGAATTAAGAGAAGAGCCCAATCAACCGTGGAATTGGCATATTGTACTTATACTGGTTTATCTACTTTTAGTCAAACGGCGTATTGTTTTAGAAACAAAGTCGCGACTAAAAGCTAGTTAAATATCACTCGTATCGCGTTCAATGCTTGTGTAAACATTCCACAATGGATCCGCTTCACTCGACATCATAAGTCTCACTTCCGTACATCGCTGCGAGCGCTTTACAGCTGCAACAAGACAAACAATGATATATTAACAAATGATGAAAACATTTTACATAAAATATATATTCTGCACGTCACTTTGATTCGCGCAGCATCCAAGACTCAAAGGCACTGCAGTGCACTAAAAGAAATTACTCGAAGCACTCGCGAGTCAAGTTCCGCATCAGACGGTAGATATCAAAAAGTGTGCTCACTTCTGTCCCATCGGCATTTCCTCCCACACAGAGGCCCACAAGTGACTTTCATTAGACAACAAGCTCGAAAACAAAAACGAGTGTACGCAACAATTCGCCCTAACTACTTCAAGTTGAACCCCACCCCTCTCGCCCCCTGCGAACCCCCTCGGCCCCCTCGGCCCGCTTAAAAGCCATTAACCGCGCCTTTGATCTGCACCGCGCCGGCGATGATTGCTTCGACTGGCCACTTAAAACTATAGCTGCACTATGGTCTTTGGGTGAAGATATTTTTTTTATTTCCCCCGACGGATTTTAGATGTTTCTTGCTTTATTTTGAACGGCGAAGATTAGTTTGATTTTGGGGTGACGGCTCAATAGCTGAACCTGGACCTGAAAATTGGAGAGTTTTCCCTACGTACGTTTCTTTCTTTTTGTTTTGTAAATTTCCGTATTGCGCTATTGAAGATCGGGTACCTGATGATTTTATTTTTTGAATATAAACTAACTATGATGGCGGGTCTGATATCTTATGTGATCTTTTATTAGAAATTATGAGATCTTAGTGCGATACAGCTATACTGTAAAATTGGTGAACGTGAATTTTTTCAAATTATGACTAATCCTGTTGTTCGTGTATCGATCATTTTTGTAGAATATTGTGAAGAATATCTTATGGAAAACACACTGCTAAAAAGCAAGACTGGTAAAGATCCTTTAAACACAGAACGCGATTAAATCGGTTTTAACAATTCATTTTGATAAAGTTGTAAGTTAATTTCTGCCATATTAAATGACAGACTTATAGAAGTAAAGAGTGTGCCTGTGTTGATTAAATAGTCCACGAATACCGTATACGTTAACAGGAGCATGTATTTCATACGCTGAGGAGGACTATTCAATACATTAAGGACGACGGAGAATGTTAAGGATATCCTGGAGAGATAAAATAAACAACGTCACAGTGTTAAGTAGGTTAAAGGAAAAAGAAGAAATCTTATATTCTGTTAAAAAAGGGAAACTTTAATATTTCGGCTATATCATGAGAAACCTAAATATGAATAATTGCATTTGATCGTATAAGGAAAAATTAAGGGAGAACTTACGTCTAGAAAGCCTACTCCAATGGTTTGGCAAAAACACCCATTCTTTATTTAGAGTCGCGGCATCAAAAGTTCAGGTTGCCTTAATGATCGCCGAACTTCGCAAGAAGATGACACCCTAAGAACAAGAAGGAAGAATATTCAGTACGTTGAGGACGAATACTCTATGCGTAGAAGATGAGTATTTCTTTCGTTGAGAACTGGTATTTCACATATTGCACACGAGCAACACATAGTTGTGCGCAAGAAAAACGAACGACTGAAGCGTTTCACGCGAGTTACGGAAATATCGATGACGAAATGGTGGTGCAGTACCAAAATCATTTACTGTTTACCTTTTCCCATGTATTAATGAATGAATAGTATTTTTAATAGACTCCAAGCTAATTAAATCATTTTTCTAAATAGGAGACTGAAAAGCCAGTCGAATCATAACCTATCAGGCAGAATGTGAGCCCTCATTGTTTCCTTGCATCGAGTCCTATTCGGAAAACACTATAATGAAGCAGTGCTATTGACGGATCCACTTGAAGGAAGATGCATGATGATAATTAACTGGCAGCTTTAGGGGCGGGACTGAGTGAAGCGGAACAGGCCGTTTTTTTTATATTATTTTTATTTTTATTTATATTCTAATGAATTGAATAGAGACATTGCTTTAATTACACATAATCATAGCATTAAAGTTAAGATATAATATATATGGATATAAAATTCTATAATTAAATGCCGCAATCAATTTAAGCTTTTCCATTACAGTAGTATAAACGAACTATTAAAAGGGGGCTGATAGAGAAAGACTATTTTACGGTTGAGGATAATATAAATGATAAGAATACATGGATATAGCTATTATTCGACCCTGTACAAGATTGAAATGACTATGTAACTACTTATAAGAATTATATTTTTATGGAGTTTTTGCTGGCTCTTCTCGTTTAGAACAGCTTTCCAAACTAGCGAACTAGAGTTGACGATTCCAAAGCACTTTTTTGTACACAGTACAAGTGTTCTTTAATGTTTTAAATTTGAATTATATGTTATGATTCTACTATTTTTAAAATCGAAAAACCTGTAAAGAATTACTGGTTCCTCTTAAACGGATTTTAATCCGTTTATGATGAGACATTTATGTAATAGTAGAATCGAATAACACTAAAAATATATCTTTCTTTGTACGTCCGTATGGATGCCTACGATATATTCAACAGAATAAAGCTGAAAAGGTCTAATCCTAAAAAGATCTTTTCAGCTTTAGTTCATTACTCTAATTAAAGGCAATGTAACGTCAATTCTGTACATAAAAGAGTTTCTACCCACTTTGCATGTACACCCTTGTTGATTCTTCTATGCTATAAGTTCCATGAAAATTATAGCATATTAAATTGATACCTATATTTTTTTATAAAAGTAATGATAAAGTTATTTTGCTATAATCCGCGATAAAGTAAATACGAAATACATATAATGCTAAATGTAGAGTGGACTATTTGTTTTCATACCCGAAACATGCAGTATTCGTTAAAAACATGCACAAACCTTACCACAACACACAACTTATCGCGGATTAAAGCAAAATAATTTTGTTATTACATATATTTAATTAATTAATTTATGTACCATCATAAAAAAGGTAATAAAAACATTATTAATAAAAAAAAGTACAAAGGTCAACTTAACAAAGTACTTTGACAGAGATCTCTACCAGGTAACTTTTATATTATGGATCTCCGCAAAGTAACGCCTAATTCTATAAATTATATTTTTTATTTGTAACGTTTGTTTTATGCCGATTGCAAGCCGTCCGCTCCGCCTGTGCACGGTCGCGGTCTTATAATTTCAGATTTTACTGACACGGGGTAATTAGCCAAGAGACCTTTGTGTTGTTAGTCTTTGATACCTCACTTTTATGGTGTATTCGTGCCCTCGCCGTTACTATTTTCAAAGTAACATTTGTTTACTAGGATGTGCCACTTGGATTATCTCGTTGAGTTAATTTTATGTCATTTTCAAATATAATCCTGAATGAAATATTTTTTTTTGTCCATCAAATATATGTTTCAGTAACATATATTAGGTACCTATGAATAAAAAGTTGTTCCTGAAACTTCGATCAACTTAAGTGTTAATATACCCCCAATTATGCTCAATATTTTTTTATTTCTGCTTCCTAAGGAAAATAGGGATTTTTATGCTTAAGCCATTTATAAATGGTTTGGTACAATCTCTCCTTAAGCCAATTATAAATGGCTTCTACTATCAGTTTACTTTATTTTTACCAAATTTTCTGACTACTGATGAGCAAGGCAGATATGTAGATATAGCTCAAAATGTTTTCCTTTACCGACAAGCGAATAAGAAATTCTAAATATCAATTAGGCGAATAAGTTTATGTAGAAAACTCATTTGCATACCCGGGGTGTGAACCGTCGATACTTAATGTAAGTCACACGATTATCGTTTTGTTATCACGGCTCTAAGCCTTTGACATACATTATATACATATAGATACAATGTCTTATAGTAGATACTTCAGTAATGTATATCATTACAATATCGATATATCAGAGACTTTAAATCACACACCATTGTACCATATCGTTTCCAGCTCAGTGGGCTGCAGTATAAGTATTCAAAGAAGCTGTCATCCCCTTTTTGTGTGGGGGGTGGTGTTCATACTACGATATCATTATTCCCTTTGAATTATGTCACTCGAACGATCGGTTCGATTTTGTGTATATATAGTCGTGACGAATGGAGTATCCATATTAATATTAAAAAACTCTGTCTGTCTGTCTGTCTGTCACATATTCATGGTTAATGTATCGGACCAATAATGATAAAATCTGCGCAATTGAAGCTAACTTACAGAAGAAAAAACCGTGTTATTTCGGGAAGAGGGAAAGCATGTTGTATTATTGAGGACACTTAAAAGCTTAAGTAGGCGTAAGCTTATTATAAAATTAAGTCCTAAACCGTTTTCCTTATCTGTCTGTTCACAATAAACTCAAAAATCATTGAACAGATTCTTAATAAATGTTCTTTAATACATAGAGTGATTCATAAGAAAGGTTTAGGTGTGGAATATCTTTAGCTCGAATGGGGTGGAAATCTCTATAGACATATATCCAAAAGTAGGCGTTCATAGGTTGAAAAGTTAAGAAATTAATATGCACAAAATGCCTTGCCGTTCAATTAATTTTAGAATTAGTCTTTGTATAATACAAAACTAATAATAATATAATTTTTTTATAATCTCCGATATTTTTTTTATCGCGCATTAGTCTTACTTTTCACTGAAGTTACACAGCCAGTAAGGTGGCACCATTCCAGTGATTTTGGGTCAATATTTTAGACTCTCGAGAACGTCTTTCAGTTTGAGCAAACCAGCAGAGAATCCTGAAACTTCGTGAAACGTTGGCCCACTACTCACCCATTGTTAGTCTACTAAACGCAAGATTTTGTAGGACCTACGTATAGCGAAGATAGAGGAAAAAGGTTGCTCGACGCTAAAAATCTCAGAGAGTCAGTAGTTTTTAAGAACACAGATTCGCTTGCCGCCTCATCTCGTATTCCGTTTGTTGCCCGCGCACCGCGAGAGATAACTGCTTGTGATGTTAAACGTATGGGTTATTTAAACTGTTTGATGGATTTCTCGACATCATTGTTTTAACTGTTACAAATTTTGTCGCTTAATTCTTACTGGATGCTTGTCGCGAAACTGAGTTGCTCAAGCGGCCAATTTTTGACAAATTCTCGAAGCTTCATGCTCAATTCGGTGAGTCAAGGATGTTCAATTGATGCTGCGTAATCTTACAAATAACACCATGACTTGTGATCGTATTTTTGGTCCTTTATACCAGCCACTTGACATAACTGAAACTCATTGCGGAAACATTTTTGACACCATGATGTGAATAGTTTACATTATTTTCACTGTAAAAGTTTTTTGTATTATTATATTTCTTTTATTATTTAGTTAGTTTTATTTTGTTTATAGTATTTAGTAAATTGCTTGTTTTTGTAAAATAGTTTAGTTTAGTAAATAGTTTAATTTAGTAGAAATGTTATAAATGACAACAAAGATTAAATTTCAATCATTGTTGTCAATTTCTGCATTCATAATTAGCACATCAAATATCAAAATATTAGTTATTGTTGTGTTAAATTGTTTTAGTAGTAGGTGTTGAAAGGGTTGCAAGTTTTAGCATCTGAGCCAATGGGGTTTCTCGCCATCTAATCGAAATATCAAAAGACGTTATCTCTCTTCACCCCAAATACTTCTTGCAATTTTCGCAAAGCTTCTTCAAGATCGATTCTTTATAGTACTGACGTTTCGTTTCAGACGCGAAAATGCACCCCTAATGTTACCTTCCCTTGAGATCCTCTCTCCCTTTCACATTTCCCGGAAAATATATGTTCGTCCCGTATAGTGGAAACGTCATTGCGTGGCGCATTGTCTGACAACTTCTCGAAATATAATTTAAAGTCTAAACATACGCAGTTAAAGTTGATTTTTATTTGATAGCAAAATGTAGAAGGGAAATTGGCATTTACAGCGGGAGTAGAAAAGCCAGTTTTCCGCGGCAGAATTTGAAAATGGAATTTGACTTTACACCAAAACAACAACCTACGTTTGTTGATCGCGTATGACGATTGCTTGTTGCATTCTATATAAGGGCTAGTTTGGGTCGCGGTTCGATTTTACAAACGCATCCTGAAAGTGTTGCTTCGCACGCTCTGAACAGAGCCGCCGGCCGCATTCGTTGACATGTACCGGCACGCGAATGTTTTTGTTTCATTCTTTTTTCGAATATTAGTTTTCTTTTTAATTTGACGTTGGATTTTTAAAACGCTGCCACAAATGGAGCGGCCAGTGTTATCATTGTGACAATTGCGAAAGGAGGTTTTGTTGTGACATGTTCTTAACCTGTGGCCTGTAAATTGTATACGAGTTAAAAGTTTAAATATAACTTTATCAAATTAAAAATATAATATTTAATAGATTAATTATATACGTAATATAAAGTTGTCTTATGCCAAATTGAGTTCTGTATAAAGATTAAGGTAAGTTGCACACTTATGTTTTAGAATTGTTTTTTTACAATTACTTTCGTATAACTTAATATAAGTAAATAAATATACAGATGTAGGATTTAAAAGTGATGGGTTAGAATTAGATGCAGGTGGAGTGCGTGGGTCGTTGACCTCGTTGCTATGGCGACGGCGACCAGCGTGTGCGGAGCCTTCGGCCCTGAAACGGGGGCTTATTTCTGCAATTACTTTAGGGTGCCGCTGTATAAACATATTTTATTTATAGCTCTATCTAACTCGATTGGATGATATATTAAACTCTTTGCTTGCAACAATTTTTTATACATACTAGCTGTGCCTGATTTCGCTCGCCGTGCCCACCTATTTGTATATGATAACCGTATTTTAAGGATAAAACTTAGGAAAATTCATGATTCAAACAAGAGGACTTTATTTGAATCATGAATTTTCCTCTAATAAACAATAGTGTACGTAGTCTATGGAATCTACCTTATTATTACGAATTTAATTATCCTCTTGCCCTTATCCCACTCTAAGTGGGGTCGGCACGGCATATTACAAATATGTTGTCACATGATTTGTTTACGTATTTTACGACCGGCCGCCTGCCTAATGTCAACTTACCTTAGCCGTATTTTACGACCTCTCGGTAAGAAAGAGGGTGGGCTATTCTACTCAACCGGATACCACACGGTGGTTCAACTTACCTTAGTCGCTTTTTACTACGACACCTCGGTAAGAAATGAGCGTGATCTATTCTACTTAGCCGGATACCACACGGCATCTCATTTTTACGAATTTACTGTCGTTTAAGTTGGTTAGCAATTAAAGAAAAACTAAACTTCATAGTATTAACTTGGTATCTTAAGTACTTATATTTAGATTTACTGACGCGAACTGTATATATAGCAAGACTTAGAAAGTCTCAAATATAATTATTGTTATTGTTTTTTTTTTGGAAAATTCAGCATATGACTGTTAGAGTAATTACACGTATATATGGTTCGTGTTTTGTCGGAAAAATCAAATCTTAAAATGCTAAAATGTGCATTTGTGTTGGCAGCATTTGTACGAGGCGTGGGCTGAAAGCAGTTAATGCAAAATATTTTTTCATAACTTTTGCAGATTTTGGCTATTGAATTATATAACCAAAGGTTAACGTAACATAATAAAGAACAAGGTATTTTCATTTCTATTTTCTGAAGTCCCTGAACCGCCGACACCTTGTCCTCTCGGGTACGCACCCTTTCGGTTATTATAATTCTTATTTTGGTCCGCGGCAGCGGGAGGCTTGGGTGCATACCTTAATATGCGGCTTGGTATTGTGTGGGCTTACGTCCTAAGAGATCCTTCAAATGGGATATTATTTTAAAATTTAGATTTTCAACGTAGAAAAGCCTTGGTCTTAAGGACGAGAACTGTTCTGACACTTTTTATTATAATCTGTGGATTCAAAGCTATCGCTGCATAGTTAAGACTTGTGATTGTCCTAATACTGGGCATAAGCTCTTGTCTTTTGAAGAGAAAGGTTCAAGTTTAGACCTACCACGCTGCTACAATGCGGATTCGTAGGTGAGATACAAAAAGATGAGAGTGTTTTCATAGAAAATATCATTGCTGCACGTCCGGGGTTTGAAACCGTGACCCTCTCTATTACTTCTATCTTTTGTAGTCCGATTTTATATTTAACCACCGGATATTCAACAAGAAGTCCCTACTGTTTGGAAACCAAGCCGAAGTTCTGTAACATTCCATTAGGATGTACAGATATATGTAGGTCTGTAACCTAAAGAGTGTTCATGTAACCTTAAGAGATCTAAATACGAATGGGGATGAATATCAGAATAGAGGTAGGTCGAAAAACAGATGGTTGGATTGTGTGAACTATGACATGCATATAAAAGGAGTACCGATATAGTTGACGAATGATAGGAGAGAATGGAACATAAAATATTGTTCCGACCACATTAGAGAGTGATAAGGGTAGGAAACCATTATCAGTTAATAACGAAGAAGAAAGAAAGAGAAAAGAAAACGACATAACAGAAACGGCGACAGAGCTGCATTTTTTAGTTTGATCAAGTTGGTACCACTGCTTGATCGAGTGTTATATATGAGCTGATATATTGTTAAATGAACATTATAAAATTACGTGCAGCACACTAACCGAATTGCAGTGAGTGGGTAGGGAGGGGGTTCAGCCAGCCAACGGGACAATTGATCGAGGTTCGAAATCGGGGGGAGGCACGCTTCACACCTCGACACTGTCCGCTTACTATATTAAGGCTTGGTACTCACTGCAACCGATTAAATTTTGATGAAATTTTGGAAATAATGAGTCCGTTACATAGACCAGTAACTCTATTACTGATTTTAGATATATCTTTATCTATTACAACCTAGGGTCCCTAGTGAAAACTGCAAAATACTTCTTCATTTTGTCGCTTGAAATGATATTTGTTAGCTTTTTTTACCTAAGAATGATTAGCTTTCATTTTAAATTTTTATAATTAATTGTACCCTCGATTTCATTCTCGTAACGTATAAATTATGTACTCTACGTTTTTGTCCGATACCAAAGGAAAAACCGGATTTTTTTATCTCATATATTGAGATATTTTGTTTCCCTTGTGTATACTTTTCAATAGCAAATTTCATCGGCATTACGACATTAGACTCGTAAAAGGTGTAACCTAGGAAAAACAAACACTTTCATATTGAAAATATTAATATGGATAAATATATGTGTTTCTTGTATGCCTTTCTCAACTATTTGTCTAATAATGATAAAACTATTCTATATTTGCCCATGTCTACAAAACTTCCTATCTCACAACAAATTCTTATGCCAGAATGTCGGATGGATGGAACAAATGGATTTAAAGTTTTAATTACGAGTTATTTAATGCTAACTTGAGTGAGGTGAAGTAAATCGCGAGAAGCTGTGATAACCCAGCGGTGAGACCGTGTGACTCTCTAGAGATAATCATGGGTTCAAACCCCTGGCAGAACCTATGAGTTTTTCTATTAAAACCTATGTGTCTAATTATCAATGAGACACATAAGCTATTGCAATAATTATAATTGCAATTTATCACACGCTTTTCGGTGAAGGAAAACATCGTGAGGAAACCTGAATATCTCTAGGGAATTCTAGGGTTATGTGTAACCTATCAATCCGCATTGGAGCAGCGTGGTAGGTTTTAGCTCCAACCCTTCTCTCCAAAGAACGGACGGAGGAGGCCTATGCCCAACAGTTATCGCACTTTATTTTGATTTATATAGATATATTTTGTGCACCAATAATTTTTTTTCTTACTTTCCGTGATAATTTGTGCTTTACGACAGTTTAAGTTAGGTGGGGTGCGCGTTATAGCTAATTGGTAACTGAGACCGGCCGCGAGGAGTTCTCATTTCACACCTGCAACTGACAGCGAGGGTTCCTCTGTCCGCAACCCCAAAACACACGTCACGCGACGCACTCGACTGAGCTTTTTCTAAATAATTATTAAAAATTAAAGAGTAAAATTATTGTCAACATCGCTAGGTCTAAACAGGAAAATCGTCCTGGTTTGTTTCTTGAACTACCGATTTCAATCGTTCCGCTGCTAAACCTTAGAGACAATAGTCATAATGTCAATCCATGAGAGAAATAAGAAAAAAACACGTGATTGAGAGAGTATTTTAACAAGAAAGTATTCATAATATTATTTTGGTATAATCCGTGATAAGATAAATAAAAAATATATATGATGCTCGATGTAGAGTGGGCTATCCGTTTTCATATCTGATACATGCAAGTATCCCAAAAATGCATGCATACAAAACTCCACCACCGACACCACAATACAAAAGCACTACACACATTCAATATCACAAACTCAATAATCATTTCGCCCTGCAACTGAAGCATCATCAGCAGATAGAATCCAAAGAAAAAGGAATGCAAAATTTATGTTCAAATTAAATTGTCCACCGCACATAAAACATTACATATATTTTTTTATTTATTTATATTTATAGCAAAATAAAATAAATATAGAATATTTCATACGAGCCCCTAGAAGTGGGGTAGAGCTGGGCGCTACGTCCAATCCCCGTGGGGGTTGTTGACTGGCTTCGTTAAAAGATAACAAACATGATATCGCAGCCAGCATTTGTCAGCTTCCGATCCAATCTTAGACTGCCCTGTACCGCTATACAAACGCAATGCAATAAGTTACCAGAAGAGTGACCACATGTTTGGAAATTCAAGGTTTCTTTTTAAATAAAATTAAACTGATTTTATTTCCTATTATTGTTAAGTTTATTAATAACAAGCTGTATCCGCGTTTTTACGCGTTAAGATGGATGTTAAAATACACTAGAGAATCAAGTATTGTGTGTTTCCGGTTTCCCGAAGGAGCAACGGAATAGCATGTTAGCAAGCACAGAGATTTTGGATTAATATTATTACAAGTGATATCAGTATAAACTCGGATTATAGTAAAATAATTCTGTACTATGGGATTCCGCAAAGAAACGCTGCTTCGATAAATTATTTAAATTATATTATTACTGTTTTAAACTGCAAGAATGGTTGCCCGGAAGAGATCACTGCTCAGTGATAGGGCTGCCCTTTGTACTTCTACATAAGTTTACTTTAAATTCGTTAATTTTGTTATGTTTTACTTGCGTCTATCTGGTTGTACTTGCGACTTCTTTAATGCCAATTCTAGTTTTAAAATACTCTCAATATGCATTCTTAGGATTATCACTGCTTCCCAAGGAATTACAAGATTTTTTTTTACTTTATGTTATTGCAAACATTTACTGCCACAATCTTTACAATCGTTTCGCAACGTAACCTGATGCTTAGATAGCTGATGATGCTTCATCAAGAGATAAACTCCACGACAAAATAACCAAGCATTTATTTATGGATTCTGGATAGACACGAACTTGATAGTTATCTAAGATTGATACTGGATGTAATGGAAGAATAAGGTCAATATCATTTCTTATAACTCTCAATTATAGCAATATATTTTAGTTTTGTCCTAAAATTACAAGGGCCATAGTCCTATTAGTGTAAACGGCTATATTGATCGTATGCAGTGACGAGGGTTCGTAATTAGTTCACACCTCGATGTAGTTGGCTCAAATTTCTACGCAACCTAAGTAAGGTATTACTTAGGTTCCTTTAACTAACATCGTGGAGCAAAATTTTTTATTAATTTAATTGAGAACTAATGCAACAATCAATCTTAGATTATTCTATTTTATTTCTAGATCACCAACAAAACACACACTTAACATTGAATTTTAATTAGAGGTGATAACAACTTTCAGATTAAGTTAAGACAACTGTAAGATACGGTTAAACTAATGTTATAGTATCTTATCGTAATCTTATCTCATTCTAAACAAAATCTTTCCGGGAGTCCAATGTTAAAATACTATCACTTACGAACTATGTGTTTTTTTCTATTCGGAACGTTAGCTTACATGTTAGTCCGGCATATGAGCTTCAATTGTACCAAAATTTATCAATATTGTTCTAGTGAATTAACACTGAAAACGAAACAGCCACACTATAATATTTATAATATTAGTATAGATGTATTGCATAAAGTAACTAAAGTAAAGTAGTGGCCTGTTACAATCCCACTGCTGGGAATAGGCCTCCTCTCTCCCTTTCAGGAGAGAAGGGTTGGGGCTAAGACCTACCACGCTGCTCCAATGCGGATTCGTTACACATATCTACAGAATTCTCTAGATGCAGGTTTTCTCACGATGTTTGTTGTTTTCTTTTACCGAAAAGCGTGTGATTAATTGCAATTATCAATTAGACACATGAGTTTTAATAGCAAAACTCATTGGTGCCTGCCCGGGTTTGAACTCGTATTACCCTCGTAAGAGTCGCACAGTCTCACCGCTGGGCTATCACAGCTTGCGCATGTATTGCGCTTTATGAATCCTACTGTGCTCCAATGCGGATGGGCTAGTTTCACATATCCTCAGAATTGTCCAGAGATATGCAGGTTTCCTCGCGATGTTATTCTTGAACGAAAAACGTGTAATGAATTGTAAATTAGACAAGTAAATTTTAACTGAAAATCTCATTGGTGCCCGAGATTTAAAACCATAACTTCCTAGCAAGAGTCAAACGGTTTCATCACAAATATATTTATATCTCCATTTATTTTATTTTTTTAACGAGTATCCTTTAGATTTAGATTCTTATTATCTTAGTAGGAGCAATAAAATTATTGTTATCATCTTTAACAACATCTGTCGATTCAAAAGGTGCCTACTTGAAGTAAGAGTATTTTGAATTTGAAAAAAACATGAACGGTATAATAGCATCGTTTGAAGTATAATATTGTTAAAGAGGAATGTCCGGTATAACAGCGGTCGGTAGTCACAGTACCGAGGGGCCGTAATACGTATCGCTTCACACCTCGCATTGCAGGATACAGTTTCTACTCAGAAGTGGCTTGTTGCGAAAATTGAGGGGATTATTTTTTTGACTATTTCGTTGTTTTAATCGATTTATGGTTTCGAAAGTTATTCATTTTTATTTAATTTATTTATTAATGGTACCTGCAAATTCATTCGCGTTGACTTCAGAATAAGGCTTTTTTTAAATTTAATAAACATTTAACAAACCAAACTTTTAGTAATAAGGTCATAGAGCAGCAGTTAGTAGTGATGGACCTTAAGAAAAAAATTTAATAGAATTAGACGTCGGTTTGCAGGTAAATAATACAAAAGTAATGAAAATAATGCTTTGCTATAATCCGCGCTATTTAACAAAAATATCACAAATTTAATTCAAACAACAAAATATACCGGTTTACATGGTGGCGGTGAGACCATAATAATAACCGACAATCCCTGTCCAAATAACAAGGCCTACTTGAGACGTTACATAACAGCGTAGTTGGGTCCTGAGATGAAAATATTAAAGAAATACGAAGATTTGAATTTGCTTTGTTAGAGAGTGAGCTACTTAATTTGAAAACGAGGAAATAAATATTTATTTGACTCTTCATTCTTCGAGTCTGCGGTTTTCAAGACATAGCGTTTCTTTTGAAACGCCCTCTTTATTAAATACTAGATACCCCGAATCGCTTTGTTAGCCCCTAATGAATACATATATGCCTAAATATGTATATATATACATTTAGATAAGAATATTGTATTAGCCGAGAATGTTGAACGCTTAGAGCACATACTACTTATGCGAATATGCAAATATGCAACCTTTATGTATAGATAAATAAATAAATGTATGGCACTTTTACACACTCGGTCATACATCCCCAAAGTAAGTAATCTAATACTTGTGTTATGACTGACAGACAACAGGTAAATATATTTATAATTTATAAATATTTTTATTTTAATATACATATTAAATTTTAAATAAATACTTAAATGCATATATACACCCAGACTGAAAGAATCAACAATTTGAAAAGATGTCAGGTCACATCCTACAACAGGTCAGTCGATTTTTCGAGCGAGCCTTTTGATTGCTTTTATTATTTTACCAATTAATATTGTTCCGAACAAGCGAAAAGAGTTCGTAATGTGTATGTCATAGAATTTGAATTAGACGGTGGCAGTGTTACGAACATGCGAAAAGAGTTCGTAATGAATATGTCATAAAGTTCAAATTAGACGGAGCAGTTTACGAACATGCAAAAAGGGTTCGTAAACTATATTGCATAGAGTTCAAATTCGCTTAACGATTAATTCTCTGGAACATTCGTCGTGTCTACCGATAAACATGTTTACAAAAGACTTGTTTACGATCTTTCCAAGGTCTCACGAATGTTCTCGAACTTTGGTTCGTTCGATATATAAGCCGACGAATCGTGCGCCTCGACATTTAGTTTGCGAATAGCGATCAAGAGCGAATAAACAAGCGAAAATAAAAGTGAAATATTAGCGACCTCGGCATTCTTAATGGACAACGAACTGTATAAAGACTGTAAGTACTAAGTTTGTATTAAAAAGTTGAATAAAGTGTATTTAACGAATCACCAGGTATTTTCATCCAAATCCATGAATCCCTGTACGTAACAGTATTAACAATTCATTACCATTGCACCGTTTTAGAATAATTATTAAAAGGAAGCCTATTATGCTATTGATAATTATAGGTCGGCAATAAGTGATAAAAAGGTAAATTACTCTCTGTCCGTACAAGATAGCAATCGCGAAATATATAACGAAGTCATAAGAATTAAATTTTGAAAAGAGCGACCGTTGTATGTGATAACTCTTGTCAGCAAGAGCAATTTATTAAACCAGCATTAGAATTACAGAATAAAAAGTACTTGTACCGTCACCACGATGTGCGATTTTGCCGTGGAGTCTATCTCCTGATGATGCTTCGGTTGCGGGGCGAAGCGATTGTTGAGTTTGTGATAGTGAACGTGTGTAGTGCTTGTGTATTGTGATGGAGGTGGTGGAGGTTTGTGCATGTGTTTTTACGAATCCTCTTTGTATCAGGTATGAAAAATCGGATGGTCCACTATACATGTAAGGGGCAGAATTGTTGTCTACTCCAAACTTATTATAAACCTAATGATAGACTAATACTATGCTGCTATATACTAATGCTGCTATAAAATAATGCTGCTATAAAATAATGCTACTAAAATTAATGCCGAGGCGCGCGCGTTGTTCGCGTTGCTCGTAGACGGTTGCAAACTGAGTGCGGCGGCGCCGCGTGTCCGTTTTAATGCTAATATGTGTAAGGTGCTAATGCACCGAAGGATACATTTAACATTATATATATTTTCTATTTACTTTATCGCGGAATACAGCAAAATAATTTTATTATTACTTTTGTGTTACATAGTACATAATCAAGTTATATAATTATTTCGACATTTAAATTGACGCGACCTAAGTGGGGTTTACAGTGTGTACTTTAATAAATTCACGTTTATTCGCTTTGCGTGTTATGTTTTTATTAAGCCAACATATTCCCGACGAAGTGCGGCGGTAATTTCTTCTAAGCCTAATTACACACGAGCTTATTTGCGTCGCCGCCTCGCAGCCGAGTGTCAAGTGAAACGCACTACAAAAACCTTTTACTCTGTCAAGGGTAAAATTTACGGTTTTCCGTACGCTTAGGTTGCTAGTTTTAAGTTTTTTAAATTACTAATGCGCGTTTAAAATTTGCGACTACATCGGATGTTAATTAATGTGCGGAATTTAAGTTTAATTTTATGCGTTTACGGATAAAATCTTTTGAAAATGGCGACGTTTGATGTATTTTTGTAAGACTCAGCTTTGAAGTTATTTATATTGAAATTGTTGGCTGGGACTTATTAAGTTATTTAAATTACGTGGGTTGAAATACACTGAAAGTTATAATTGCTTTAACAGAAACAAAGCAACACTTCTTCACAACAAAGGAGTCTGATTTTAAGTGCAATAACCTTTGAAGAAAGAGAAACTGTAAGAACGATAGCAGTAAAAATTAAATATAGGAACTAATGTTATTACAAATATATAACTAATTACATGTTAGTATGTCTTGTTCCTATGATATATAAATGAATAATTTTAAATGATTATTGTTTTCGGCTTGTGCAATGATAATTTAATGTATATACAGGAAAGAAGACACAGATTTAAATTGGCTAAGCTAGGACCTACCCTGTTAAAATATTATGATATACAGATACACACACACACAATTCACAATGAGACTGACTGAATTATCTCACTATTTAAAGGAACCATTTTACTCAGATGCAAACTTCATTTCCGATATAACAATTATTCACAACTTAGGAACACACCACACAACACCTAATTAACGAACAAGTAAATGTAACACCCTAGTCTACTACACGTGTTTGTAGGCAATAGTGAGGTTTGAACTATTTGTATGTAATGTAACAGGACATGTAACAGGCACCCTTAGGACGACGTTCCCCGACGCTAGTAGAGCTTCTGCGCTCTGCTCTCTGCATTTCGCAACCTCGGCGATGCTTCTGCGCTCGCCCGTCCCGCCCGGTGACGCTGTAGAAGCCATTAGGGCTAATAGCATACAGTCAATTCGACAAAAAAAAGAACTATTTGTATACTGCTTATTTAGCTTATTTTATTGCGATTTTTTCGCGGAACCAATCTCCTGATGATGCTTCGGTCATGGGGCGAAACGATCGTAAAGATTGTCGTAGTGAATGTGTATAGTGTGTTGATGGTGGTGGTGTTTTTTGATAAGTGCGGCAACTAATAATATAAGGTATATAAGGATGTATAAGGTATGAAAACGGTTTCTGCTTCGTACACTTAACGTAACACAGATCTTTAAGAAACGCGCATTATAGCAAAATAAATCTCTTATCATGACTTTTTAAGAAACAATAGACTTTTTAATATTTCGGATTCCGATATATTTATATTTTTAATTAAATTAAAAATATGTAAAATAGTTTATTTCATTTCACAATATTTTAAAATACATACGAGTTTGAGATCTTCTTTAATTTATAAATATACTTTTGTTAGGAGGAATTACACACAGTACTGCAGACCTACCATGAACTTTTAGAAAACGATTCAATTCAAAATGAGTACCTAAACCCAACCGCTTTCTTTTTGTACTATGAAGTGTGGATTGCATTGGGGTCGTAATGTTTGAAAGGGAAAACGTTATATGAACTATAAATAACTCTGTCTCTTTTACTCAAATGTTTTAGGACGCATTCTGAACGCTCATTCGGCAATGACTTAAAGTTGTGCGTCTTTAAGACGTCATAGTATGAAAAGCAAAACAATTAAGTTTACGTCTTCAATTAAGTCGCAATAAGAGTTCATGGTATCAGTGCGTGACAAGGGCGGCTGGCCAATATTTAGGCTAACAAAAACCGAGGCGCACTTGTCGACCGCAAAGAGACGGAGAGAGCCTTAATTAGGAGCTCCTTTCGCTGCCGCCTCGAGACACGCAGTCTGAACTAGCCCTTAGCGGAGCGGAAATTTGTTTTAATTAAGGAGTTTTGCTGCTTATCTTTTTTGTTGTTGAATTTATTTGAAATTTTAATGACCATCCCTCAGACACTGAAAACCTTTTTTGTGGTGGCGGTAATGAATCCGTAAATCGTCAACGCGACATAGTTTCTTCGAAAAATCTTATATTAAATAAGGTTGCTTTTCGAGTTGTATATTCAACATGCCTGGTGTGGTTAAACGTACAATAGTTTATTTTGAACTGAAACTAGTTTTCAAAGGCCAAACGCTTTTCACAGGAGTTTATAAGAGATTTATCATAAGAGTTTTCCATTAGCACATTTTTAAAATTCATAACACATTTTTGATAACTACTTATCCCTACATATTATGAAACAAACTTCGCGTCTTTCTGTCTGATAATTTAACATGATAATTTAAAAGTAGAATTTGTGATGTTTTTTTGTGAGAACACTCTCCAGCCTCTGGAAAATATCAGATCTGTCCAACCGCTTTTGGAGTAGCGTGATGGTTCTAAGCTCTAACACTTTCGTCCAATGTAGAAATGAAATTATTTAAATTATTTAATTAATATTCTTTATTATTAAAATTGGCTCTATTACGAAATTATGAGTTACCACCGGTTTGGAAACGGGCTTTTACTTAGAAGATGGAACCAGCTAGAAACTCGGCGGTTATTCTTTTTTTTAAATAATAATATATAAAATATTCTTTGAAACGGCAGGAATTTCACTTAAAGATTTTAGCTTTCTCACATAGTTAACAAAGATAAACGTACAACTACAACATCATGATGATGATGATGATGATGACTGCCTTTGATGTGGCGAGCTCCATCTTTTATAAACAATTTTCACTCCAAAAGTAAGTCCCTTCCTTGCTATCGGCCACGTGATTATAGTGTTGCCAATTTCCATTCCTAACAATATATATAGCTTTGTGAAGATTATGTGACTAAGGGGAGGCCTTAGAAGAAATGGTTGGATTGTGAAAGATTGACATGGATATGGAAAGGAGTAGCGCCAGAGTTGACAAATGATGGGAGAGAAATAAAAGGAAAAACAAACATGCTGTTCCGACCCCTCATAGAGCGAAATAAGGGCACGAGAATGATGATAGCTTAGTGAATATTGTAACAGGCTACTAATTTACATACTGAAATTGTGAAGTCATCTCATAAAAATATAATACAGATGTAAAAGAACTTTAAGCACCTAATCCTTAAAAGTTTGTGTCAGATAAAATTAAGTTGAAGCACTTAAATGGACCAACTTATCAATGGGAGTCACATACTTGGCAAACCGCCCGGTGATAAATTGATTCTGGTATTATACATATAGTGATTGTGCCTCTACAGGATAGTTGGGATAAGCAACTTCGACATTTATTTGACAACGATGAAGTTATTTAGTTTCGAACTAAGGATTTTGTTACTTTGAGAGTTGATCGTTATGTTCGGTCAACTCGAACTAAACGTGCATTTATCCCTGAATCCAGACTGGGTTGTGTGGCCTGGAAGTCTTTTTAAGAGACCTGTGTACGTCTATTGGTTGAAGAGCAAGAAGGAGAAAATGATTATTTACAACAGAGAATGAAAAATATACAATAAGTAGCTAATTGGTAAACAGTCAGATATTTAGCCACAGCGAGTCTGGCACAACACTACATCACGGGACCCTTTTCGGACAGAGGTACCACTAATAGGTTTCCTGTTAAAAATAAAGGTTATTTTAACAACAATAGAAGCAATTGCCACAAGTAATAAATGATTCAAATTCAAACTCAAATTCCAAATATTATTTATTTACTTGTGAACAAATGCTTTTGAATCGTTAACTCTACTGCTGGTTCAGAAAGCTGTTCCTACAGCGAAGAACCAGCAAGAAACTCGGCGGTTGCTTGATTAAGCAAGGATAATTGTTTAAGGTATTTTCACATTTGTTTGCTGTATGTAAAAACTCCTGCGAGATGGACTGACGACCTCAAATAGGTCGCGGGGAGCCGATGGACTTAAACGGCCCAAGATCGTGGGATGTGGAGATCCCTTAAAGAGACCTATCTCCAGTAGTGGACGTTCATCGGTTGAGAAAGAAGAAGAAGAAATAAAAAACGTTGAAAAGATCGATATTTGCGCTTTAGTAACGTAAGTCGTTTGTGGGTATAAGCTTCTATAATAAAATTCCACAGTCTATCTTATCTTTTCCGTTGCAGCAGTTTAAAATAAAGGTTAATACAAAAATACTATTATACTATTGAGGATTACTTAGACGATAAGAATGCGTGGATATAGCTACTCCTCGACCCTGTACAAGACATTAATAACTATATATAACTTGTAATAACCTATTATTATTCTTTTAAAAGAGCAACTGCCGAGTTTCTTGCTGGTTCTTCTGTGGGTGTGGGTGGGAACAATTTTCCGAACCAGCAGTAGATGTTGACGATTCAAAAGCACTTGTTTACAAGTTTACTTGAATAAAGAATATTTTGAATTTTGAATTTAAATTTGATATCGTATTACGAATACTTCCAAAGTCGTTATTACGCTGCGTCGATATTACAATTTGTGCTGCAAGTGGATTCATTTAATACAAAAAAGTCAAACTTTCGATATAAGCTATTTGGTAAAGGAAGCCACATTCAGTTTATCATACTACACTAAATTTATTGTTTGGCGATTTGCCAGCGGCGCGGCTTCAATTGATAACTTTTCCCTTTTCTTAGCTATATTTCCTTATTTTGCTTAACAAACTCTCTCGGTATGTTAATTTGATACTCCTTTTAAATCTTGATTTCATTGAGACAAATACAATATAAATTTTTTGTCCACCTGAATATTTGCACTTGAGATGTTAGGGATTCTGGAGTCTAAGAGCATATGAAATAACTTTAGTGCGTTTTGCACTTTTTGTGATCGGTAAAAACTCGCGTCAGGACACCTGACCTGAGTACTGACAGGAGGGAGAGTAGACCGCCGGCGTGGCGTAGGAGAGGAAGTTTCCCACTCTCTTTCACCCACGCTGCGACAATCTAACATAGTTTTGAAGTGTTACATTTTTAATGTAACTTGTCATGTTTGTGTAGGATAACGTAGTAGATAAGTATTGTATTTTTCCACACAAATGATATTTCTTCGTGCAAAATTATTCTCTAACCATTTCAAAATATCAAAAATGCACAACGTTAATATTCAAGTTTCCACTTCTGGCACCCCCGGAGTGCAATTCGTTGATTTTTTTACTACTTATAATCTCTGTAGCCATACACGTAGACATGAATTGTAATAATATAATAATAATTGAATTGTAAATTACAATAATAGATAATAGAATAAAACTTTATTTTATTGTGTTTTAATTTTATTAAGTGAATACTTGTACAGACGCAATAATAATTCGTCAATATAGAATACAAAAAACGGAGTCAGGGTCTATCGGAAATTTCCCCCGAAATGAAGAAGACTTTTCCAAAAGGAAAAGCTCCGGTCCAAGCTCGGAGGTCAGCTTTTATAATAGCTTATTGTCTCTGAACTCGTTATAACAAACGTTTAATTAAGCGAACTCTAGGGATGGGACAAAAGACTGACTTTTTTTATATTTTCACACGACTTATTAAAATTCAATACTGTGTATAAAACTTATAAACAGTTATAAGAATTTAATGTAAAGGTTATAAAAATCAATCAGATCTATACTTAAGTACTTGCACTGTATCCAAACTCCCAGAAATGGCTAGCTGCGGATTTTATTTAAGCGTCATATCATGGATCTACGTTCGCAATAATATACCTGCATGGTTGACATCACATTTACGTTTCATTTTGGTGTTACGGAAGGTTCAATGTTGCCTTGGTTTGGATGATAGTTATGTCGCTTAACATTTATAGCGTTAAAATGTAATTTTTCATCGAACGACTATGTAAGTGCTATATTCAATAGTTTGATAGTAATCACCCATAAATTAACCTTATCCATAATATCGTAAATCGTTTTTATTATACAATTCCACAATCTGCTTCGGGTCTGCCTTTACATACGTTTAAAAATGCAATTAAAAAGACACTTTACATAGTTTATTGCACTATTGAGGCTAATTTGCGCAAAATTGTCTTATTGTTTTTGTTCACACCATTGAAAATGTACCTATTAAACGATTTTGGATATAACTAATATTTTACAAATGTTCTGTTAAGTAACTTTAAGACTTTTTTCAAAAGTAATTAAAGTTTATACACCGAGTTAACATTTAGAATAAAAATTCCTATTTTTCTTTGCGGAAAAGAGAGCCAAACACATTTATTATTGAGGATACTTAAACGCTTATGTTAGCACTAGTTAAACTATAAATTAATAGTTTAAGATGTGAATTTTCGTTTACAGAATAAAAAAATTAAGACAAAGATATTATTATTCTTTAAAAACTAAACAAAACAATTAATCAGCAAGTAAAAAGTTAATGAGGGTTCTTTTAAAGTTTAAGCTTTATAACAATTGTTGCATGCATAGTGTGCATGTAAGTAACACAAACATTATGCACCTAATTACGGGCCCATTGTTTCTTAAAATGAGGCACATTTAAATAAAATTAATTAAATATTCCATAAGTACAACTGCGTGCTTACTAGGTTAGCGTTTTATTTTTTGCTAGCTGTGCTCGCGAATTTGCGTCAAATTTAAAATAAGACTGGTAGAGTTACCATCAAAGCATAAGTAGAATAATCGATAAGAGTATTAAATCGTGCTCTGTGTTGCCGCATGCAACGTTAATTTTGCCTAATATATATTTGTATTTAAAGAAAAGCTGTTGCTAGTCTCGAGTTTATGAGTTCAATCAACATCTCTCATACATACATCCTCCTGCCCTTATGCCACTCTTTGTGGAGTTTGATTATATGATATGTTACGACCGGCCGCCTGCCTGACGTCAACTTACCTTAGTCGCCTCTTACAGCACCTCGTTAAGAAATGAGGTTCGTCTATTCTATTCAGCCGGATACCACACGGCGGAAATCAATAACTCTATAACATATAATAGTTTTTTAGTTTTATTGTGAAGAGACATACGTACGTCTTTTTTTTATAATATGCTATCTGTGCCAGCAGGAGAAATAAAATAAAATAAATAATAAATCAGTGTGTCACAAAGTTTTTCTCGTGTAAATCTCGACCCCATATGATTTCTTTGATAAAAACCAGCTATCTTCCAGTGAAAATCGCATTAAAATCGGATTAGCTGTTTTAGAAAAACACAGAGATAAGGCAATAATTTACTGTGTACTTAAAGCTTCCTCAAAAATTTAGCGATCCTTTAATTCAAAACTGTACAAAAATTCTTTCAATGGTAAATTTTAAACTTCCACGGTGGATGGAAATCTGCCGAAACGTCGAACCTTATTTAAAGGTAACTCGATTTTGTCGCGATGTGCCCGTGTGTATTTATTATTTATATGACTCATTTATTTATATATAAAGAAAAATTCATTCAGTTGGAAAATCGATTACATACATACAGACAGGTTTTAGGGACTTTGTTTTATCATATGCAAGGATTAGAAGATACATCAAGTGATCATTATTAAAATGCCGTTACTTCATTTAACGGGTAGAAAATAAATGTACGAGTCTACTGTCGTGTAAAGAAATCGCGAAACTTTTTCACTTCGAACTTTCATAACGCTTGTGCGGTTTTACACACACAATTTCCTGAAGTTGTTTTCATCGGAAGCACACCGCAATGAGCAACAGCCGTGTAGTTAGTTTGTTGAAAGTTTATTGCTCTCGCCAATTAAATCGTTTTATTGTTGGCAGCCTCCCTGTCTCCAGGCGATGGGCTCTTCATCAACTCTCTGCCCGCGACATGTGTCTACAGCATGTACAGTATACATTGCTTGCTTGATACAAATAAGATAAGAAATCTAATTTCGTAACATAGCGTAATAGTAACACGGTTTACGTATTTTCCTCACTGGAATATCAGATGGCGCCACTAGTACTTTGCTTCGCGCTATAGTAGTGCTAACATAAAAAGTCCCCAAATTAAAAATTCAAAATATTCTTTATTCAAGTAAACTTGTAAACAAGTGCGTCAACATCTACTGCTGGTTCGGAAAGCTGTTCCTATCGAGAAGAACCAGCAAGAAACTCGGCGGTTGCTCTTTTCAAAGAATAATTCTTATTACTAGCTGCAGATAGCTATTAATGTCATGTACAGGGTCCAAAAGTAGCTATATCCACGCATTTTTATCGTCATATGTTACAAAATGTTCGTTGGATCGACATCGCCTACCAATTCCTTTGGTTATTGATATTTTATTATTTTTTTCATTGTTTTTATTATTGATACTCTCTATATAAGTGACAATAAATTACATTGCTGTCATTTTAACGTATTCTTCCCCCGTCCGTACGTTTCGACGCGTTACAACTTTAATTTCTGGAGTTCAATTACGTGGCATTTGCAATTTAAATGCGCGTGATTCCCTGTGAGATAAATTTAAGGCCGTGGTATCCGGTTGAGTAGAATAGACCACTCTCATTTCTTACCTGGGTATCGTAAAAGGCGAATAAGGTAAGGTAAGTTGACCAATCATGTGGTATGCGGCTGAATAGAATAGACCACCCTACCTTACCAAGGTGTCGTAAAAGGCGAATAAGTAAGTTGATGTCAGACAGGCCGGTCGTAATATAGCCAAAACGTACAAATACGTTTAAAACATGTTTTACCGACCTCATTTAGGGTGGGATAAGGGCAGGAGGATGATGATTCTATAATAAAATTCCGCAATCAATTTTAGCTTTGCCATTACAGCAGTTTAAAACAACTGTTAAAAGGAGGCTGATATAGAAAGCCTACTTACTATACTGTAGAGGATTATATGCGTATATAGCTACTGCGTACTGCTAAATGAATATAGCTAATGTTCAACCCTGTACATGATAGTGATGACTAAATGTAACTAGTTATAAGAATATTAGTTTTAAAAGAGCAAACACCGAGTTTTTTTGCTGGCTTTTCTCGGTATGAACAGCTATCCGAAACAGCGGTTGAGTTGACAGCTAAAAGAAATGTTTAACAAGTTATTTGAATAAAGAATAATTTGAATTTGAATTCAAACAAGCAAAGCGTTGAAATACTCTCTCGACTCGCTCTACAAAGTAATGTATATCGTACAAGTCGACAAAAACACTCGATCAAAATTTACTTTTCGACACGCTCGCGAACAGTTTCCCTTTGACTTCAATTTAAATGCCGCCACGATGTCTTTATAGTAAGTTTTATGTACTAAGCGCTATATAGAATTAACTTCACGATGAGTTCGACTAAAGTTTGCCTATAGGATTGGCTAGTTACATGAAAAATAAAATAACTCGGTTATACCTATTCGCGCGTATAATAAAAAGTATTTTTTTAATTTTGCTAATTTACTTATAGAATAACATTATCCTCATTCCTGTCCTTATCTCACTCTAAGTGGGGTCGGCACAACATGTCATAAACATGTCATATGATTCGGCTACGTATTTTACGACAGGCCTCCTGCCTGACGTCAACTTACGTTAGTCATATTTTACAACACCTCAGTAAGAAATGAGGGTGGTCTATTCTACTCAACCGAATACCACACGGTGGGTCGACTTACCTAAGTCGCCTTTTACGACACCTCGGTAAGAAATAGGGGTGGTTTACTCTACTCAGCCGGATACCACACGGCTAATTTACTTATAGGACATTAAAACAAAGTAATTATAACATTATCGTCATTATTTTTATACTATAGGACTCCGCAAAGTAACGACTGTGTCTACTAGTACTTGCACTATTATTGTACTATTATATTATTTACAACCCCGTTAACATATTGTAGAGCGCATGACCAGAAAAATTCTCATTTACATAAGACTATTATTGCGATATAAATGAATCAAAGTTCGTACGTGTTTGAAGATCAATTTTACAGGAAATCTTTTGAAGGAATACTCTTTTGTAAAAAATGAACGAAATATTTTGGAAATGAAAATATGTATGTGGCAATGTAAAAGATAATACGCATAGACAAATAACCACTAATCTTAATAGACTCAAAGTTTTGAAACTCAGTATTTCAATTTTTCGTTGCACACTTTTGCTTTCAGGGTTTATCCCTTCATTCAAAAAAAATAACGAAACTGAATAAAAGTTTTTATTTCTCTCAAAAAAATTTTTTTTGTAAATCATTTTGTAAGCGTATTTTTCAATCAAAATATAAAGAATACATTTTTGTTGCAGGATAAAGTTGGTGCCGTATTGCTTGCGATAATCGGTAAGTGATGTTTAGCTAGTAAAAAATTTCATTCGTTGCGTTCTGAAATTTATTTTCATCTTTAAAGTATGCACATTTAAAATACTATTCAGCATGTTCAATAAGAAAGCAATTAAAACTTGTCTTAATTAGATATTTTCCAGTTAAACATGGTATTTATAAATTCAATAAAGCCAGTTTCTGTATAAGTATTGATGTGTAAATCATTTAGAGCTATGTAAACTTTAAGCTTATTGAATTGTTCATGTAACATTAGAAACGTGTTCTAAAATTGAATAACGACCAAGTACCACGCAACTTCTGCGTATTCTATTAATCTTTTTATTTATTTGTATTTGTAATATGCTTATTCATATATTATTACTATAGCACAAAGGTCATAGACGACTTAACATTGGTCTTCAATACCAACAAAAACACACAAACACAACCATTTTACAAGGAGATGAGTTTTATGACATCAGTTGCTCAACGCTTTTTGCCACAAGTTATGTCACTCCCACATCTCTTATTGTTGATGTAATTTGATCAGATCTAAAAAAAAATAGCCCTGTGATCATATTCTTGTTAGAGGAGATGCTTTATTCTCATATGCTTTCACGTTTGCATATCCACCTGGTGGCGCTATAAAAACTGGACTAATAGCATTGTATAAAAGTAATGACATAATTATTTTACTGTAATATTCATCATTCTCCTGCCTTTATCCCACTCTAAGTGGGTCGGCACAACATCTTACAAACATGTTGTCACATGATTTGGCTATGTATTTTACGACCGGCCGCCTGCCTGACGTCAACTTACCTTAGTTGCCTTTTACTACACCTCGGTAAGAAATGAGGGTGGTCTATTTTATTCAGCCGAATACCACACAGCGGATTTTGTTGTAATATTGGTCCTTACATATGAAATTGGCGTTTTCTATGGGAGGAACATAAAGTCTTTTTTTTTTAAATGAAATATATTTAATTAATCAAAGTATGTACCATTGCTATGTATGCACTTTTGCCATCTCATAGGTAGTTCATTGATCCCCTTACTAAAAAAACCATTCGGGCGGGAATCAATAAAATCTTTGAAGGCGGTTTGGACTGCCCCATCGGAGTTGAATTTTTTTCCTTGGAATTAGTTATCCAAATTGCGAAAAAAATGGTAATCTGTTGGAGCAAGGTCCGGAGAGTACGGTGGATGTCTAAGACATTCTAATTGAAGCTCCTCTGATTTGGTAGCCGTCTGTTGTGCAGTGTGTGGTCTAGCGTTGTCCTGAAGCAGCAGTGGCCTAGAGCGATTGACCAGCCTCGGTTGTTTAGCAGCTAGCTTTTCCATCATGGTTTGCAGTTGCTGACAATAGATATCTGCCGTAATCGTCTGGCCAGATTTAAGAAAGCTGTAGTGAACGACACCGGCACTAGTCCACCAAACACTTACAAGCAACTTTTTTTAGTCAATTTTCGCTTAGGGCAGGATTTGGCTGGTTCGCCAGGGTTCAGCCATTGCGATGAGCGCTTCCGATTATCGTAGAGGATCCACTTTTCATCACAGGTAATGATTCAATTAACGCAGCAGTCGACGCGCGTTTGTCGGTTTGCTTCACTCAATTCATGAGGTACCCACCTTTCAAGCTTTTTCACCTTCCCGATTTGCTTCAAGTGGATTAGAATAGTTTTATCACTAACACCTGAGCCTGCAGCTAACTCGGACATGGTTTGCGATGGATCCGCTTCCACAATAGCCTTCAATTCTTCATTATCAACTTTGGTCTCCGGCCGTCCACGAGGCTTGTTCTGCAGATAGAAATTTCCAGAACGAAAACGTTGGAACCAAAAACGCACTGTGTTTTCTTTTGCGACACCGTCACCATACACATCATTAAACCTTCGAGCCGTTTCTGCAGCACTGGTGCCACGGTGGAACTCATACTCGTAAATAACGCGATATTTCATGTTTTCCATTTTGTAAACAGAGTGACACAAAGAAAAAAACAATGAAGAAAAAACAAATGAATTAGGGGGTTTGAAACACAAATGCATGAGTAAATAGCTGTATGAATTTGAATTTGGAATTCCTAACCATAAAGGTAATATTTGAGATCAAAGTGGCCAGTACGACAAAACGCCAATTTCATATGTAAGGACCTAATATTAAAGTAAGATAATGCTGAAATTATTTTGTCTAATAGTTCTATGCAAAGTAAAGACTAAATCTATAATTTATTTAATAGTATTGTGTCGGTACGTATAAGAAAATCGCTTTCGATCATCATCGCTTGCACTACAACAGTGCCTCAGTAGTGTAACCCCTATTCAATAGGGTGCCCCAGAATTGCACCGCACGTGTGCACGGCTGGTCACCCCCGCCGGAAGCTGATGCCGTAATCCACTCTCGGTTGAGCTCCCCTGGACTGAATTGGTTTCATTTGAATAAACTAAGATGGATTGTCTCAATTTTGTTCCTTTTTAAAAAAATACATTTGCTATTTAAAATTTGACACCAAGTTGTAAGAGTCTCGTATAGGCTTGAAACCGGTCGGGTTACTCGGTAAATAAGACGCGAGGATAGCCGATTTCTATACATTAAAAAAGAAAAAAAGATAGTAAAAAGGGTAATTAATAAACGGCTTTAAAAAGCCATGTATAATGTTTAGAAAATAGATCTATACTTAATATACATATAAAACTAAAGAGTTTGTTTGGTTGTTTGAACGCGCTAATCTCAGGAACTACTGGACCGATTTGAAAAATTCTTTAAGTGTCAGATAGTCCATTTATCGAGGAGGGCTATAGACTATATAACATCACGCTAAGATGAATAGGACAAGAGCAGCAATAAAAAATATACATGTTCTCGATTTCTAGAAGAATTTAAATTAAAAACTATTATTGCGCCTTCCGTAGATATTTGTGCCAGAGCCGCATGCGGCTCCGGAGCCGCACTTTGCCGATCACTGCGTTAGTGTAACGCCAAATTGTATGACAAATTGGCGTTACACTAACGCGATCAGCAGGCTTACCATGAACTCTTATTGTCTCATAGCGACTCAACTGAAGACCTAAACTGAATTGTTTTGCTGTTTCGTACCACGACGGTTTAAAGATGCACAATTAAAATCCTACACTGAATCGCAAACGTATTTCATTCACTCTTATTTATATAGTAGGTGTGCGATCCAAATGCAACTCAGTTAATGACACTTCATAGTACGAAAAGAAAGCGATTTAGTTTTTTTTTATAAGGTCATGTGCGATCAGTCTATGAGCAAATTTGTTGCATGTATTTGTTTTATATCGGACGATCCTCATTAGGACTCGACACTATCTGTTGCCGCCTAGACTCGTTTGTCACGATCGAGTATAGAGAATTTTTTAAGCCTCCAGGGAAATTTCTCTTCCAGGAGCTGGTCGGCCAAAATTCAATTGCATTGCAATTGAATCGTTTTCAAAAAGTTGATAGTAGGCCTGTAGGTGGGTTAAAAGAACTCGCACTAAGCACACACTATGGTTATAGCAATCCGTGACCAGATACTACATAATATAAATGTCTTACGAAACAGTAATATAAGTAAGTTTAATATTATAATTTCGTTAATTTTCAAGTTCGAGTTCGAATTCCAAAAGTCATTATTATCAAGTCATTTTTTACAATATTATAGTTCTGTTTATGGGGGACGATCTACAAAGTGAACTTGGCGTAATTTTGGCAATTTAACATCAAGCACGTCTGTTACCCCTACGTTTTGATGGACTACCGTAAGAAGACCTACCATCTTACTCATCTCAACAAATGTCAACCCTTGATCTACCGATGCTTAGGAAGAGCGTAAATAAAATTATAAACGCCACGATTGAACCTTTTTGTATTTATAAATCTACGTATAGTACCCGGCAATAAATAACGCACATCGAGAACTTAGAACGAAACAGCCGGCCAATTCGGTTTCGTAGAGCGCTGTCACTGTCACACAAGGGTTCGTCAGTCTGTGCGACAGAGACTATGCTCTAGAAGCAGATTCTAGCCAATTTCTCTCTCTGAGCCTCGATGTGCATTACTTATTGCCGCATACTATACTACGTTTTACAATTTTGTAACAACCTTGCCACTAATATGAAGGCGAATTTATGTCTATCTGTTACACTGTCACGCCTAGCCCATAGGAGCTAATAAAATAATGATAAAATTTGTTAAAATTACAGTTTGTACACTGAAACAACATATGGGTTTAATAAAATCTGTTTTTCGCTAAGAAACAGAAAAAGAACATATATTGCGTTAATAATAACTTAATCGCTTAAGATGGTGCGAAATTACTGGCGACTGCGATAGCGTCAACTTAAGTTTTTAAATACCCTTAATTATGTACTATTTATGCGTTTTATTACAGTTTCAATTTATTTAAATTCTACATTTTAACCTGGTTTCTAATCTACAGTAGGACCAAATTCAATTACTATGGGTAGGGTGGTTTAGTCGTGAATGCGTAACAGACACACTGACCGACTTTCGAATGTATTACAGAGTAAAGTCTAAATATACAGTCGATGTTTATAGTGTATGTATTTAAACTCTTGCTTATAGTTCTAAAATAACTTCTGTTCTGCATATTTAGATGTTCAAAATATGATCTTCATAAAGCGTATGTAAATGTCCAGAGCAAAATTATATCTCCACGTCTCTTTCGGAGATGAAACGAGTGAAGTTAGCTATCCGCGTCCCCGGGGCGCGCAACTTGAAAAAACTCCCGGCCCGGCGCGTCCGATTTACATGGCATTTGCATTGTTTTGCACATTCTGCATTACGTACGCTATTCCAGCTTCGCGTTAACATTTTTCTTTATTATTCTAGTTATTATATTATGCCATGTGGTATCCGGCTGATTAGAATAGACCACCCTCATTTTCTTACCGAGGTGTCGTAAAAGGCGACTAAGGTAAGTCGACGTCAGGCTTGCGGGCGGTCATAAAATACGTAGCCAAATCATGTCACAACATGTTTGAAAAATGTTGTGCCGACCCCATTTAAGAGTTGGATAAGGGCAGGAACATGATGATGTTATTCTATATATTATATTTCAGGATAATTGCCGAAAACTTTCTTTAGAACAGATATGCTGATAATCGTTAATATAGCGAAGCTATTGCTCTGTTTATCTGTTATTACTGTGTAAAGATTTAAAGTAACTCATAATTTTTTTCTGTTATATTAATACCCTTGCAAAGTTATGAATAACTTCAATATAATATACGAGTTCCTAATATTTAACTATTGTAATACAAGCTGGATTCGCGACTTCGTGCGTTTCAACTTAATGTTCAAAAACCCGATATATACTCAAATCAAATCAAATAAAAATATTTTTTATTCAAGTAAACTTTTTCGAGCACTATTGAATCATCAATGTTGCTCTTACCGAGAAGAACCTCGACGGTCAATCTTATAAATATTTTCAATTATACATTATTAAACCGCAGTCTTGTATGAAGCTGAAAGGATTTTCAAATCCAGGAATTTTTATCATCCAAATAGCCTTCAATTTTGTAATATGCTTTACGTCATATAGCATATCTCTTACACTTAATTTAAACCTTTCTGTTCACTGGTCTAGTACTATATACCTTTATTTTATTTCCAAAGAAAGGAGGAGGATTTTGGTACGTCAATTATAACCAAACTTGTTTCTCTGTCCTACCAAATACCTAAAATTCGAGTTAAAAGTCCAAGATTCACTTTTATGGCAAATATATGACTTTTATTTCTCTTCTCATCACCCAAGATTCAAGTTTCACTAAAACATAGCGCTGTTTAAAGTAACGCCTTCAAATTCCAAAGCATCAAAGTATTTGAGTCACGTAAAGCACGAAGTCATCTCGCGCGATAATTTCCTGAAGCACGAGGTGGGGTAATTGAAGCGAACGTCATTCATCAAGGTAGCAAGGATTATAGACCGAGAGCTAGTGGGCACTTTAAGTCCTGCACTGCAACATCTAATAATAATCATAAATATGAGGGACAATTACATACACGTCGTTTGGTCGGTCGTTCGACTTCAAAGTAACTTAATATTTGCTTCATGAGTGACAGACAACAGGTAATTTTACCCACCAACCAAAGGTTTTTGGAAAATGTTACCTTTCAGCGGGAATTAAGAACGCGACCTACAAGGCTGTAGGCGTAGTAAGCCACCTAATTTTTGTCATCAGCTTTCTGATAGTATTAGTTTGTTTGTGCCTTAAGAATCACCTTATGCGTAGTTTATTTTTACAGTTGAAACTATGTAAACTTAAAAATTTTTTGTTGCTATTTACGTTACACCACCGTCTGCACTAACGAACCCGATGGGGAGAACTTGTGATCTCCTGATAAACACCATTTAATTTTTCATCTTACGTTAAAACAACACAATTAATCATTAATCAAAATCAATTAAGCCACGAGCAAATACACGCATATCAAAATTAAAAATATTTAAATCATTCTATGTATGATTTCAATGCTACCATGGGGTGATAGTAGGCGTGCGGATGTAGACGCCGAAAGTGCAGATTGGAAAATATAAACAACAATCAAAAGTTCAGACGTGTAATATACACACACAAAAAGTTCATTGAGAGAGGAACAGAGCAAGTATCACAATACACAAGCAGATTTGAGACAGATAAAAGACTAGACAAGAGAAAATAATCACGATTAAAACAAAACGAGCCCTTCGCATTAGCTGATGGCAGGTAGCTAGGGCAACTAGAGCCGTCATTTCCTACGCAGCGGTGCATATTGGCAGTCCAGCGGGAAGTTTGACTCTTCTGCGTTAGTCCCGGGTGTAGAGTATTACCAAAGTTAATAAATACTGCTGACTAATATCGGCTCGCTGCCACGCAATACGTCTTAACTCACTCAACCCACGCTTGCCGCGTGATACTTGGACGAGACGATAGATACGAATATACATAATTATACCTACATATATATCATATTATATCAGTCAATACACTACACCGGGTAAGTAAGCAAGTATATTTTATACCGCAGATTTACTCGTCGTAGTGTGTATTTACTGAGTAAGTTTGAATGTGTGTATGTAAGTTTGTAGTAACTGGTATGACTGTGTGTGAACTTTAATCATATAATAAAATCGGTACATCACATTGTTTGGTTGTCGTAGTAAGTAACTTCAATGATCTGTTTGAATAAATAAAATATTTTATTATTTTTCGTAATATTAAAAAGTCCGTTCATGAATAAAGATTGCGAAAAATTGAGCATTACGCAAAAAAACTTTACAACGACAGAAAAATTAGATATGAAATATAAAAATTAATAAGTATCATACACTATTAAATTATAGTTTCGTTATTTTGAAATTTTAAAATGTATCTTGTTTGAATAATCCCAGAGAACTGATCACTGCCTCTTTGCCAGTACGTAAAGACGTAAATTTTGCGCGCCCTCGTTTACAAGGGCCCTCTACACGTCATATGGCCCGACGCTTTTACTAAATGTGCGAGCGAACATTACGACGAACGGGAAAAATTGCTAGTCATTGTTATTTTTGTGTTTTCGTCTGGATATATTAAATTTTAATAATTTTTCATCATATTATCATCTTACGTGATTCATTTTTTGATAATATCTGGCGTTGATGTGCAGTTTTTAGTCCCACATATAACATTACTGATTAATTTCATATGTACTTTGACTATATTTTAGTGCAAAAGCATTATTGTGTGTTGCAAAATTAATTTAGGTACATATATTTTCCAAGAGAGGTAAGCTATTACTAGAAGACAATATTTTTCGAAATGACCCTAACTACTCATAGTCTTATTATTAAACGGTAGTAGTCATTTAAACCGCCGTAATGTTAGTCCTGATTAAATGTGTAATTACTAAATTTAGTTAGGTACTCCTGAAGAAAATTATTCCTCGTAACCGAATGAGATATAAAATCATTAAATACAATTAATAACGTCAACTTAGCCCAACGAATGAAAACCATTATAAAATTAATTTCGATTTACGATTCAATGATCAAATAGTTTAACCCAATCATGTTGGTAAGGTTCCGACCCCAAGATATCACGTTGTCCTCGCGTGTTCGTAGATGCAATGTTACATAGACCGAGGATCGCAAACACTGCAAGCTTAATTAAAGCAGCACGAAATGTTAGGGGAAATTAGTCATTATGAGCAGTGAATCTTCTTGTCTGGGATGACTATAACGACATCGAAATGGATTTGGACCTACACATTTTTTTTACGTAGTCAAAGGAATAGGATCAGGTAGAAATGTAATATTATTTTGTTCATATTACAATAACGTCTGTATACATAATAACAAAGAATAAATTATAGCATAACTTCTACTAAACGAGCTTACTAGACATAAAGCCAGTTTTTATAAGTGAATAAGAAGAAGAAGAAGAACAATGCTCTATATATAATTAGAAAGCTCTTCGTCGTGTAACGTAGCTCAGCTACATTGCCTGAAAGCTACGCCACTGCTACGGCTCGTAGCTTCAGTCGCGTGCTACTACACATAATCAAACGTATAAAGCTACAACTATTAACGTCACGTACTTTATAAACATGTTTTGCGTTATAATTATTGTGTAGACATCGGCTATACTCACGTCTTATTTTATCGGGTTAGCCCGACTAGTTTCGAGCTCATCCGGGGTTGACCATTGATTTCCACGTGGGTAAAGCCGCAGGCACGTCTAGTATTTATATATTTACCACTAGTGTCACCCATAAAACAAGTATAGAGTTACTAACTGGCGTAAACTAATAGAGTTACACTAAAACAATGGACTAGAGAATTATAGATCGACAAAAATACCTCAAAAAAGTACGCGGCAGGATGTCTCTTAAAAATTTCATTTAAATACACTGATATCCACGCAGGTGAAGCGGTAAGTACAGGTAGTTACTGTAAATTGGGTGTTCTAATAAACATCGTCCAACCTTAAATATGTAAAACTGTTAACTATTTTCTATTTGAGCATATAACACGCAACTAACGTTATTCATCATCCTTCTGCCCTTGTCCCACTCGAAGAGGGGTACACAACATGTAACAAACATGTTATCACATGATTTGGCTACGTATTTTACGACCGGCCGCTTGCTTGACGTCAACTTACCTTAGTCGTCTTTTACGACACCTCGGTAAGAAATGACGGTGGTTTATTTTACTCAGCCGGATAACACACGGCAGATTCTATTCAGCCGGATAATACACGGCGGATAACACGCAACTTACGTTATTAAACTTTGGAAATTTAGGCAAACTTCATTCGCGAATAAGCAATGTTTACCGAGTTAAACGATTTAATACACTACCCTCATTTCGCAAGTTTGTTCACACCTACCTAGGCGTATATATTCTGTAAGGACGCGATACGAGTACCAACCAACCGGGCTAAGTTTATGTTGGACAAATTAATTTTGAATGAATGACACGTGAATTTAGGGAGAATTTCTATCGCTTGTAGGAAAGTTAGTTAATAATGAATGGAATTAGACAATATTTTGCGAAGGTCTTTAATGTACAATTAATGATAATATGATTCTGCTATAATCAGTGATTAGAGAAAACCTATGCAATGTTAAAAGTGCTCATTCCGTTTTTATACCTTATACAGCAGAATTCATGATTTACAAGGACTATAAAAAACCACCATATGACACTACTCATTATCATTCTACTGTAAGTGGGGTCAGCACAACATGTTACAAACATATTGTCCCATGATTTGGCTACGTATTTTACGACCGGCCGCCTGCCTGACGTCAACTTACCTTAGTCGTATTTTACGATCCCTCGATAATAAAGAGGGTGGTCTATTCTACTCAACTGGATACCATACGGTGGGTCAACTTACCTTAGTCGCTACCATATTACACTACTATCACTACTGACTGATATTCACTACCACAATCTATACAATCGTGTCGCTCGGTAACTGATGACAACATCAGGAGATAGACATCACAAAAAACATATAGTGTATTCGGTTTACTAAATCAATTATGTAAATAGTAAAAGTTTAAATAATTGTCCACCGAGTTTCTTGCTGGTTCTTCTCGATAATAGTGACACTCGGTAGTGGTAGGTTTATTCAATCTAATCCACCCTTGACGATTCAAAAATGCTTGCAAAAGCTGATTTGAATAAATAACTTATTAACACCGATAATTTAACGTATTTCAGTTATTCTTTTCAGACCTTATTGATTACCTAATTGTCTCGTTGCCGATGTTATTAAAAGTAATTCAGGAATCCCACCAGCTTTTATTAAAAAGCGATTAAGGAGAGCTGCACGCGATTTCAGTAAAACAACACATTTGCATTGTAAAACAGTTGCGTTCATTTCAAAACTCTATTAAGTTTATATTTGCCATCACCAGCACTGTATTACTTGAGAGATAAGGTTAAAATCAACATGGATCCGTGGTGAATACATTTAGTAGGAAATACAAAGCGGCAGGCTTTGTGGCTGTCAGAAATAAGAGGAAGCGGCGCCATCTGCCGGCCTTCGCTTCCGGCCGGCGATTTCCGCAGGCTGGAATTTTGTAAAGCATTATAATGTGGTCTATTACAAGCTTATGATTTTTTTGCTCATCCGTAGAATGAGATTTTAATGGTTTTTACAGGGCATGAGAAAACTCTATTCAATTTTTTATATTCCGTTTCGAGCGAAATTGACATATGTTTAAGATGAAATATTTTTATAAATCCGACTTAGGGATCCGAAATTTGTTCGCTAATAAGAAAACTTAGTACGTGATGAAATCAGAAGGATATCCGTGAAGATCTGTGTGTCCACAAGCTTAATATTGATTTAGATCAGTTTAATACTAAACTTGCGATATATGGGACGTGTGTGTAACATGTACTCTACTTAAGTCCCTTAAGTAAAGTAAATAACTTAATACATGTTACGGGTGACAGACAATTAATATATAGACATATTTTTCAAAGAAGTACACATATAGACTACAAGAACCAAATTGTTTAAAAAAAATGTTAGGCCTCGGCGGAATACGACCATACTCTCCCTGAAGTCAGTAAGTCTAAGTGAAGATAGAGTCACCCTCGCCATCGGACAGATTTAAAGTAAAAATGGATAGAAAGCAATTCTCCAGTTGAATTTTCCCCATGAATCAATTAGACTATATGTGAAAAAATACCAGATATGTAGTTTTTAATTGAATTGTTTTATAATAAACTGTTTACATAGCTATATGAGTAAAACTCCTTTATTTGGTACAATATTTGGTAAAAGGTCCTGGCTTGTGGGTACATAATACTGCTTGCGTACTTTAATTTTTGTTCGTTTGTCTGTTATAAAATCCCTATAAAAGTAAAAAAATCTTTTTATTTAGAAAGATATTGGTCATATCAATAGAATACACTACATCCAAAGATATTAAGATTTAAAAGCGTTAATAATTCAAATTCACATTCAAAATATTCTTTATTCAAGTAAACTTGTAAACAAGTGCTTTTGAGTTGTTAACATCTACTGCTGGTTCGGAAAGCTGTTCCTACCGAGAAGAACCAGCAAGAAACTCGGCGGTTGCTCTTTTCAAACAATAAATTCTTATCACTAGTTACATATAGTTATTAATGTCTTGTACAGGGTTGAAGAGAAGCTATATCCACGCATTCTTATCGTCTAGGTAATCTTCAATAGTATAATAGGCTTTCTGAATTAGCCTTTTTTAATAGTATTTTTGAAGTGCTGTAATGGTAAAGTAGATTGTGGAATTTTATTATAGAATCTTATTATACCCAAACCCACAAACGAATTACGAACTTTTGCAAGGCGCAAAGCAGGAACCGCAAGCTTATGTCGGTTCCTACTTTGTCTATTATATACATCGTCAATCCTTTTATAATTATTTATATTCATATGTACAAAAATTAAGTTACTAAAAATATACTGTGAAACCAATGTAAGAATACCTGTTTCCTTGAACTTCTCTCGCAGGGAATCGCGCGAATTTAAATTGTTAATGCCACGTATGGCTCTTTTTTGTAATACAAAAATTTTTCAATGTCCGCGCATTTACTTAATAGATAGATGTAATGTTAATAAATAATAATATTAAACGAAACGCCACCTATTGACAAAGTGTATAACTGTCAGGTTGAATTGAGACATATATCACAAATGGTTCACATCACAAACCTTCTTGTTCAACGGCGCTTTGTTTGTTCGTTACTAGCATACGGACGTATGTATATCATTTAATATAGATGTAAACAAGAGAAAATACCGACAATATGCGGGCCGCGCCGCGGGCGGTCATATGAATTTTATATTTGCACGGGACAAAGAGCCGTGTTATTTGTTCGCGCTGGGTTGTAATAAACCGCCGTCTCTGTTACTTCCGTGTCTACGGCTAAGAATACTCGGATTGATTTAACTTTGACCTATCTATCTATCTATCTATCTAGAATGATACCAAAGGTCGGTCTGAGTTTATTGTAAAATGTGAATGACATGCGATTATTGGAACTATCGCTTTTGCTTGTACGGATAGATAGCGCAAAATAAACCTTCAGTCATCATTCTCTTACCCATATCGCAGTCGAAATGGAGTCGGCACGATAAGCTTCTTCCATTTTCTTTTATCATTCTTCAACTCTGGTCGTATCCTTTTATATTTATATCATAATTTCTACTCCACATTTTTTTTTGTTTCATCTAATCATATCAAACACTTAATATTGAAGTGACCTAATTAAAAAATATATATTTTGTCGCAAATTGCAATTAAGTGTAGAGTAGCGCCTACAAAATTCGTGAATGTTAAAAAGATATATATACTAGTTTTTTAATAGTTTGATATCATAGATGGCACTGAAGTAAGGATTACAATCCACCTAACTCAGTTAAGTCTAACTTTAATTTAGGTCTCTCTAAGCGTGCAATTTATCCATTCAACCTCTTTTATACTTTTCATTCTGTGATTTTTGACATGACATGATTTTGATCGTACCCTTTTTTATTAAATTTGATATTAATACATGTAAGATGTAACGTGGAGAATTTTATATATTATTATTAGCTTAGAAATTACTGAAAATTAAACATAATATAAAAAGAAAATTATATATATTTTTGTGTATTACTGTATGTTATTGTATTATATATTTTTGTCTATTATTGTAATTTATTCAATTTATATTTTTTATTCTATTAGTGTATTGTTTTTTTTAAGATTTTAAAATACTTTACGTACTAAATTTCTACTTTTTTTCAACATATAACTATTTTCGTGAACATATTGAACTATATTCATTAAGGATACTACAATAGCCTGATTCAGGGTTCGGCAACCTTTTAAACCATCAGTAATTTAAATATTTTCCAAAACTTAAAGAGACATTAAAAAGTTTTGATAATGATATGACTAACTTCGTGCTAACTTAAGCTTTTAATTGTCTCAGTAATGCAAGACGTGTCTTTACGTTTTTGGACTAAATTTAAAAAAAAAATCTGCTTATTAATTTAATATTTTAGTACCAAATTTCGTCAATATTTAATATAATATTTATTTATATACAAATATTTTGATCACGAAATATATTTTATCATTATAACAATTGGACCATTGTTTCAGCATCAATTTCGAAACGATGGGTTAAGAACGTTTTTTTAAGCCAATGGACTTGAGAGTTGCAACGTTACGTCGAAAGAGCCGCAGGTTGCAGATCCTTGGTCTCATTTAATACGCTGGGTGCACTACAAATCACTTCCTGTGCCGCTAGCTCGATAACTCCAAGTTTCAAATCCAATTTTCTCCTGGGTGCGAGGCCCTTTGTCGCAGTCAGTCAATATCTAATATTGACTGGGCTCAGTCGCCGTCTCGAGCTTCCGTGCAGATTAAATGGAAAAACTAAATCGTGGCAAATAAGTCCGACTTGATTGAACCTCCATGTGTGCTAACATTCTCCTTCAAATATAGCAATATAAATACGCTTTAGATACTGCTAAGCTGTTATAGCCCAGTAGTGAGACCGTGTGACTCTCGAGAGACGATCATGGATTTAAACCCCGGGCAAGCACCCATGAGTTTTTCTATTAAAATTTATGTGTCTAATTGATAATTGCAATTTATCACATGCTTCTCGGTTAAAGAAAACATCGTGAGGAAACCTGCATATCTCTAGAGAATTCTAGGGATATGTGTAACCTACCAATCCGCATTGGAGCAGCGCGGTAGGTTTTAGCTCCATAACTTCTCCCAAAAAACGGAGAGAGGAGACCTATGCCCAGCAGTGGGATAGTAACAGGCCGTTACTTTACTTTACTTAGATATTGAGGTCTTAGCCAGCCATAAACCAACCTTCTGGAAACCAGCGACAAATCTAAAACTTGGTGAGGTGTCTTACAAAGTAGATCATTTTTATATAGAGTATAGTTTTGCCAAGGTCATCCCCACGGTATTTCGTATTATCAGTTTTGCTGGTAAGTAAAGGAATTGTTTGTCATAAGCAAAAAGCAAATCCTTATCAAGCAAGGATAATTTAGCCAAATGTAATATTATTTTGCTATAATCGTAGGTTATATTATTATATTTGTATTGTTACTAACATGCAAAAAGAGTTCGTAGTGTGTTTGTCATAAAGTTCAAAGTCTCTACTAATCTCTGGAACATTCAAGTTGTTTACGGATCGTGTTCCGTACTCCCGCAACGACTCGCGAGTAGCCGAGAAGCAGAACATTCTCGAATAGTTCGTTCACTATATAAGCGGTCGTATCGCGCGCTTCGGAGATTCAGTTTGCGAAAAGCTATCAAGAACGAATTAAGAAACGAAATTAAAATCAAATAATAGTGACCTCGTCTTTGTTATTAGACAACAGACTGCAGAGTGATTGTAAGTTTAGTACTTACCTACTTTTTATAGTGAAAAGCTTAAATGATTTATAGATGCCATTAATCGCATTACGATTTTTGTCGTGGAGCCTATCCTCCTGATGATGCTTCGGTTTTGGGGCGAAACGATCGTCGAGATTGTGGTGGTGGGTGTGTGTGCTGCTTTTGTGTGCGTTGTTGCTGGTGAATTGCGCCTTGGGGTGCATGTGGTGGCTTGTCCTGTATGTATAAGGTGCGTAGATTTTACCTGCTTCATACACATTGGCTTTGCATGCATTCGCTTAACCCGTGCGGATTATAGCAAAGTAGTTAGTTCTGTTGTATTGCTTGTGAAAAGCTTAATAAAGTTTTTTTAACAAATCACTAGGTTCTTTTACCCAAGTCCTCGAACCCCTGTACGTAACAGCATTATGAAACTCCGCGAAGTTCACAAGTAAACTAACTAGTTCTTCAAACTATTCGAGGATAATGTTTTCTGACTGAAGTAATTTTAATGTATTCACCAAAACTTTGCAGTTCTACTTTTATTTAATTCAGTTCAAAATATTCTTTATTCAAGTAAACCTGTAAACAAGTGCTTTCGAATCGTCAACATCTAGCTGTTCCGACCGAGAAGAGCCAGCAAGAAACTCGGTAGAAACTCTTTTCAAAGAATAATTCTTATTTCTAGTTACATATAATTATTCATACCTTGTACAGGGTAGAAGAGTAGCTATATCCACGCATTCTTATCTTGTAAGTAATCTTCAATAATATACCAATAGTATTCGGCAAAAAAATACTTAAATATATGAATGTATCTTCGTGTTTTCAGCGCTGATATTGGCGTTGGGCAGTCGATTGTTCAAATATTGACCCGACAGGATTGGTTCTCGCACTCGAACCATGTTGTAGGACCCTCTGCTCAAAGCGTCCAGATGCTAAACGATACTACGTTATATATGATTGTACAAAATAACTAGATTGCTTTAAACCCGGCAATGCAAAATTTCGAGGTTTAACGAGTAGACCTATGAGGCTTTTGGAGATTTTTGGGATTGTTGATATGTGCGAGTATTTTAGCATCGGGCCAAATAACGAATGTAAGAACTGTCTACTTACTATGTAGTATAGTTATGTGTCATGAATTGAGGTCTAAATGAAACTAATACCAGTCACAGTCAAAAATATTTATTATAAGCGGCAGATATTATACACAATAAATTACAAATAAAAATAATATAAACCATTACTAGAAATAATCTTCCCGTATGCGCCTGCGTTCAAACAACTCGTACTTGTTTTAAAATATCTTCGTTATGGCTTTGAGTTTTATTTTACAGCAAGAAACATGATAGAAATACATGCCTATGAACAAAATAATTGACGAATTTTCGGGGAAGCACTCGAAGTTAAAACATAGCCCGGGTGCGAGTTTTAAAGGCCGTGATCAACGCGGGGATTAAGCCCTATCCGAGGAACAAAGTCTCATTTCCTTTGCTTATATATGAGAGATGTAACCCTATTCTTCTGATAGGTTGATATATACAAGAGTCGAAGGCCAAGGTTGTCACTGATACATGATAGTCGACAATAATCATTTATTACGCCAATCATTCTCTAAGTTATATTTATATTGTTCGATAAACTCTCTGACAACATCAAAAGTATGACAGTTCCTCTAAGAAAATGGTGTTTAATTATGGACAAACTGAATTTTTTTAATTAATTTTTGGCAGATTGTAATTTAGTAATATAACTGAGACATTAATTTCATTCATTTTTTCTATTATGTAAATATTGTTTATACACTGTGTACAAATTAATTTTATAATAATTCAATGTATGCACGCCTGCAAGGCAGAATATGTAAGACATTATATTTTAATCCTTTAGAACTTTGTACTCACATTCCCCACTAAATAAATTTAAAAAAGATATATAACAATAAGCATGTTTTAACAAACTTGCAAGTTGGGCCGCAAAGCTAAGTACGCGTATCCTAATGGAACTAGTGGACTTGTTGAAAAGATTCTAAGTATTAGAATATGAATGTTCTAGTTTTCTAGTGCAATTACACACCATACCTGTATAATGTAGTTAGTTCTCGGCAGTCAAGAAAGCAGGCCCCCTCGTAATAGACGTAAAGACTGGAATATATTAGTAAAAGTGCTTTGACTAGGGACAGTTGTCTTATAATGAAATCCCTGTCCACCTCGCGTCACAAGCTAAACTTTGTTAAATGAAGGTACTTTTGCGTCTGTTGTATAATCTATCCACTGAGGATTGTTAGTTAGATGACTTTGTCCCAGTCAATTTTGTTTTTGTTGGTATGAATTTTGCTAATCGTATGTGACTACGAGAGGAGGATTTGTATATATAACACTGTTATTTTCGACTATCGGGATCTAAATTGATGGTCCCCAGCTTGCTACTATGATATTTTCAGCATATATAGTACAGCAGTCTTTGAAATTATAAATCAGCTTTTTGTATTTCTAGTCAAATTTCTAGCATTATTTAGTTGTTTATTTTATATAATGGAAAAACAGTACTATATCAATAATTAACATGATAAAGAAATAAGTAAAACACAAACCTAAAAACAGTTTCCAAATAACAAATTGAACACATAACACAATACATAGCTTAGAATAATAAAGTAAATAAAACGTGTGATTGGTAAGAAGATAGTTTGATGTGTGGCAGTATGTCTGCAATGGAAACCCAATTACGGATTAGTTTAAAAGATCGAGTATCAATAATCCATTAATGAATCGATACAACATCGAGTGACTCAGAAAATGTCTTATGCTTACTTTATACCTTAACCTTCGTAGTAGGCTTAGCACTAATAACAGAAAAATAAATTGCAATCTGACTTTTATTAATAATTCTTTTGCCCTGCAACTGAAGCATCATCAGGAGATAGACTCCACGACAAAATCGCAAAGCGATTTCGTCTTGGCGATCTTCTAGTATCCTGATATCAGCATCAGGAGGTTTGTGCATGTGTTTTTTAAAAATTCTGCATGTATCGGGTATATAAACGGATAGTCCACTATACATTTAGCACTATATATATTTTCTATTAACTTTATCGCGGATTATAGCAAAATAATTTTATTATGACTTTTGTATTATGGATTTCCGCAAATTAACGCCTAATTCTATAAATTATTTGTAAAACATTACGCGAGAGCAAGTCCAGTGTCCGCACTGAGTAGTTTTGCAACACTCGTATGAATTTAAACTATTAGACTATGAGAGCGTCCGAAACTAGGGGCGCTCGCAAATGTATGTAAAAGGCTTCCCTTAAAGGGTTAAGTGTAAAGTTAATTATATAACAGAGGCTGGGTCATGCACGGTAATTAGTTCTGATGTTAGAGAGGGACAAGCGTCCCTGTGACTTTAAGGGGACGAACGGGATAGGCGACGGTTGGACATTTTCGTGGATAAATTGTGATATTATTTGCTGAAGCGGGTACGATATTAAAACGGTTGTAATTAAACTGGTTACAACTTTTGTTAGTCTGTTGTTTTAATAAATTGCGCATTGAGGATTATACTTAATTATTTATGAAATATTTAAACTATCAAACGATTTCAAATTGTGGGTGAGTCAGTGATATATATAATAAAACATTTAAGCGCAATGAAAGTGCTTTCAGTTTACCTTTACTGCGTTTTAACTTTACGTGGTCCGTTATATATTTCGTCATATTGAAGTTCAACTAACAATAATAACAAAGTCATAGATCGAGATGGTGAAATAACCATAGAGTTTTATAACTGGAGTAGGGCTGAAAGTGATAGTGACATCTTTGTCTGATCACTTTAAAAAAGAAGGACGGATAGATCACCCTCATTTTCTTTCTCTTAATTGTGATATGGCTAACACATGCCAAATCGCAATTAAGCTGGCTTCCCTACTCTAAGTAAAATAAGGCGATGGAAATAAATCGCTTACAATATAATTTATTGTGTCATTTTATATGTCGTATATACGTAGAGGTCCAGTTTTTATAGTCAATAAAATCAGTGAGATCATAGAATTGCCTATTTCATTTCTAGACTGAAAATTTCTTTAAAGAATCCCATCACAGCCTGTCGGTAATGAAGTATTAAAATTCAAAGTGCGCCGCGTGTCACGCCGCTCGGCCGCCGTACAATGCGGCATGTTAATTAGGGCGCGCGAGCCGTCGAGGGCCCTCGCCATCGAGTGCCAAGCATCAGGCTTTATCATGAAAATTAAGTCTAATAAGTAATTGTGGTTCGTTTGCGCCCCCCAGGAGGACGCTGGAGGGCCGGATCAAACGTTCCGACGAGCGTTCTTTGTGTGATAGACTAAGGCATCACCGCGATAGTATCGCGACATCTAGTACTTTATTTGGATCGCCTATCATAATACCCCGAAGTCTATGTTGCTGCTGAAGCTTATGCTGGTGATATATCATCAGCAAATGTAATACGTACATTGTAAACATAATCACGCGCATAACTAATACTCTCACAATAAATAATATATTTTATTAATGACCAAATATCAACAACCTTCAACCATCATATTCTGAAGAGTTATACTATGTGTGATATATATTTGGACTTTTAGATCCTGCAGCTTCTCGGGCGTTTTCATTTTTCAGGGCGTTTGTCGACTTCGTAGGAGTTTACCAACTACGTATTGCACTCGAGGTCGCCATTCTAGCAACCTCAGACATCAATGTGCATCGTTACCTCGTAGTATTTACTTCGCTCATTTCCATATTTTTTTGGTTCTCACTTTGCTGTACACACTTTTTAACTGACGGTCTAGTATCGAATTCTGCTATACACACCGCTCGCATGTTAACAAAATATATTTCCTATCAGCTTCAGAACACGGATTGAGTGGACTTAGGATGGTAATATATATTATGCTTTTACAATCAAAATTTCCTGTACAAAGAACTCTTAAAGTCCACGTCTAATAAAAAATATTCTTCATTCAAGTAAACTTGTAAGCAAGTGCGGAAAGCTGTTCCTACCGAGAAGAACCAGCATGAAACTTGGCGGTTGCTGTTTTCAAAGAATAATTCTTATTACTAGTTATAGTATAGTAAGTTTTCTGTATTAGCCTTTTTTTAATAGCGGAATTTTATTATAGAATATTATACCCAAACCCACAAACGACTTATGTACTTTAGCAAGGCACAAAGTAGAAACCGCAAGCTTATGTCGGTTCCTACTTTGTCTATTATAATATCGGCACAATCAAAGACAGATTGGCTGCATTAGGCGCATTCTAGCGAAATATGGTGGATGAAGGGGGAGGTTGGCTACTAACTCACTTATGCACAGAGCCGTGCCGGTGCTGTGATTCAATTTGTACCGTTTTATTGAGTGTAAATTGCTACAGACGGCGCGGCTGGAGGCTGCACTATGGAACAGTGGACGCACGCAAATAAGATAAAAAAATCCCATATTGAGCTGTAAAATGTTCGGAATTTTTTCGGTCAAATAAATCAAAGACAAATATTTTTCAAATACATTTTTCCTAGACAAAATTAAAACCAATTTGATGACATTTGTCAAATTGTATCGGATGTCACTCGTGCTCACTAAAGTGACCACCGATACTAAACAATACAAGACGTATTGTAGTCTAATTTGAATAAAATTCCTCAAAAATACTAGACCTGACTACAGAGAGGTTTAAATTAAGTGTAAGGAATTCGCTTATATAAAAAGCATACTTAACAATGAAGACTATATAAATGATAACAATGCTTAGACCTGAAAAATTCTTACAGCATCTTACAGGACAGAGTCTTGTAGACTTAACTATGTAATGTTTATAAGATTGACCGCCGAGTTTCTTCTCAGTAAGAGCAACTTTCTGAACTAGTTGTAGTCATCATAAGTTTACCATCGGGCGTCGAAAAGGGGCGGATTCGACGCTCTGGCCGGAGAAGAAATCCTAGAGGTGGCCGATGCATTGTGTAGACGTAATACGTTCAGTATTTCTGTGCCCTCGTCACCAAGCAGCAACGTGGAACACCATGAGGTTTTAGCTCGTAGGAGTCCGGTATAACTGCTTTCACCCTCACGGAATGCCGTACCCATAAAGGATTTCCTCATGTAAAAAAAAGTTTACCATCAGAGATAGAGACATGCTATCGCGGACTTTTCTTTATAGCATTTTGGTAAATCTCCAATTCTTTAGTACATAACTTTAGTGTATCTTTGTTGGTTAACGCGGCGCACGTGTTATGATATAAGGAATTAATGTAAAAATATCATTCTTATTTCAAACAAAAATTAACAAGCTTTGTTAATTTTTACTTCAAAACATCATTTTGGCTCTGTTTTGATGTTATTATTTGTAAAGGGTCATAAAAACTAAAACATCTGTTTAGAAAGCGGCGTTGCAATACAAACGCCTAAATAAAAAACGAAGACAAAAAATAGTACTGGCACAGGATTCGCTTTAAAACTATTGTTTTGGTATGTTTACTGAGAATTGCCGTTAGGCAATTCTGTTTTTTTTTTTAAGGGAAATGTTTGTCACAACCGAATAGGGGATATTTGAAAAAATAGTTAACAATTGTAAAGATGGGTTGCCTTAGTGGCAGTATCTCTGGAGGTCTGGCCGAGTAAAGTTGTTAATAAGCATTTTTAAGTGAAGTTGTTGTGGCGAGATTAAGATAAGTATAGTGTTATTTACTTATACCTAAAAATGATGTGATGTTTTGATTAACCCAGAACTAATTCACGTGTCGAATAGATGTCGATAGATAAATCATTGAGAAATAATGGTTATTAACTGACGTAATTCGAATGTCTTATTGTACTGTAATATAAAGAGAGTTGTTAAATATTATTAAGGTGTGAACTATTCGAGTCGTTTGTGAGTATAATAAGGATTATATAATTCACTTTGTTCCAATAAGTGAATTATTATGATGTTGTTGGTTTGATGTAACGAAATAACCTTTAGAGAGAGAATAGTCCTTTGTTTTGATATTATTGTAATTCTTAATTTCTTAAAAGAGCAACTGTTGAGTTTCTTACCAGTTCTTCTCAGCAGGTGACAGCATTTCCGAACTGGCAGTAGAGTCATTTCGAGTAAAGATTGAAAAGTTATAAAGATATTAAAAGATAAAATATATTAAGTTCCAACGAAATATATAGTTATTCTCTATTCCTTTGTTTCATTGACTTGTCCTAAAATATAGATAAGACTAATAGAGCTTTCCTGATTGCTAAGCCTAAATAACAAGCTTAATATAATAAAGTATAGCCTCAGTATGTCATATCGAATTTAACACACGCAAGTCAGGCAGGTCCTAGCAAGCGAAATTTTCATTACAATACGCGAGCTCTTCGTAATCTACTATTAACCTAAACCTTCTGATCTTTTAGTAAAAACCTTACAAAAAATCGTTCAGTAGATTTTAAGAAAAATTATCACATACAGAAAGACCGCTATTGGAGACTCTGTTTTATAATAAGTATAGATATCGATTCTTGACGATTCAAAAGTGCTTGAAAAAGCACATTTCAATAAAGATAATTTTGATTTGTTTTTTTTTTGGTTCATTTGATTTGATGCTCTATGTATAATCAATAATATACCAAATTTATTTTTGAAAATCCATTCCGATATGTGAAACAGACAATTTTACGCCTATAACTATACTAATGGTTGTGTCGATCACTTAATGATCAGTAAAACTGCTATTCCACCATCATCCCACTCAGATCGCGTGACATCGAAAGGGCCGGACCCCATTTGTCTTTCCGCTCAGCCCCCAAATGTCATAGTCAGTGTATTACTAACTAATATAAAAAGAGGCATTTGTAAGTCTATCTAAGTGCTATTCGTTTAATTTCCATATCGCATGCAAGATGTACTTCGATTTAGTAGATATTATTTATTTAAGGCTCAAAGCTTACTAAAACAACATTGATAAAATTTAGTCCGTTTCAGCAACTTCGGGGCATTTTGAACATTGTATCTACACTGCATCTAAAGTATTCAAAATGTTACTTTGGTGATTTTAACCATATATATTAGCTACTCGAAAGTGTTTATAATGTTGCCACTGCTGTAGATGCTAGGGTGCCGTGTCACAGCAGCGGCGACAACGGAGTGCTATGGGCTATCATATGCGTGTGAAAACGGAGTACTATGGGGTATAATACATGTCAGCACAACGGTGACAACGGAGTGCTATGGGATATAGTACATTTCGCCATAGCGGTGCCGACGGAGTGCTACGAGTTATAATACTTACACAGCGGCGACAACGGAGTGCTTTGGGGTAAAATACGTGTAATCGCAGCTGTGACAGCGTAGTGCTATGAGCAATAATGCGTGTTGCCACAATGGTGACGACGGAGTGCTATGAGCTATAATACTTACACAGCGGCGACAACGGAGTGCTTTGGGGTAAAATACGTGTAATCGCAGCTGTGACAGCGTAGTGCTATGAGCAATAATGCGTGTTGCCAGAGTGGTGACGACGGAGTGCTATGAGCTATAATACTTACACAGCGGCGACAACGGAGTGCTTTGGGGTAAAATACGTGTAATCGCAGCTGTGACAGCGTAGTGCTATGAGCAATAATGCATGTTGCCAGAGTGGTGACGACGGAGTGCTATGAGCTATAATACTTACACAGCGGCGACAACGGAGTGCTTTGGGGTAAAATACGTGTAATCGCAGCTGTGACAGCGTAGTGCTATGAGCAATAATGCGTGTTGCCAGAGTGGTGACGACGGAGTGCTATGAGCTATAATACTTACACAGCGGCGACAACGGAGTGCTTTGGGGTAAAATACGTGTAATCGCAGCTGTGACAGCGTAGTGCTATGAGCAATAATGCGTGTTGCCAGAGTGGTGACGACGGAGTGCTATGGGATATAGTACATTTCGCCATAGTGGTGCCGACGGAGTGCTACGAGTTATAATACTTACACAGCGGCGACAACGGAGTGCTTTGGGGTAAAATACGTGTAATCGCAGCTGTGACAGCGTAGTGCTATGAGCAATAATGCGTGGCGCCGCAGCGCCGACAACGAAGTAAAAAAAGTTATATTCTTTCAAATTTGTATTCTTAAATCGTTAATTGTGTTATTCGCTAAATAAATTAAGTTACGATTGCCTGTTAGTCAATTTTATGAAATTCCGAAATGAAAAAAGACAAAACCTTTTCGTTGACTGTATTTGAAGAAGTTCGTTGTCACAGGAAATACTTATCTAAGCTATTTTTTAAACCTAATCAGAAAGGGGTGAATATAATTAAGTAAGGGGTTGGAATAGCTTCAAAAAATTTAAGAATTTTTAAAAGAAAAATAGCCCTTATAATTATTTGTTGTTGAGAAATTTAAATTCATAAAATTCCCTATTAGTACTTTCATCAATATATGTTTTATTATTACATTTTACGATGTGTCTCAAAAATATCTTCCAGCCAAGAACGATCGGAAAAAACTCTTCTGTTACTGTTTTCGATAAGTAAGTAACGTAACGTGGCCGATGACCGTTCTCAGTCCTCTCTGTTACATCTCGTCACGCTCACCAGGACCCCCTCCCCTCATTGTACGCGAACGTATTTTATGAACGGCCTCTTACACTCTTATTGGACTTTGGGGAAAATACAAACTAATTTCCTAATGCTGACCATATTTAGCATAATAGGTTGCTAAATATGGTCAGCAACCTATAGCAAAATATTACGCATCACGATCAAAAATGTTCACTATCGTTAAAAACTACTACGCAAATTTAATTAACTACCTCTGAAAATTGATTAATTAATCCACTTGTTAGGCAGAGGGATTTGTGAAGAAAAAATATTCGAACCAAATCCTGTCGTTACGTTTCAATACAAAATTACGATAAAACAACCTCATTAAGCAACTCTCGCTTTAAAAGGAAATTAAGAAACGGAAACAGTTCCAAAACCGCCCGTCTCTAATTAGATTCTTAATGATTGCCACTTCGCGGTATTGAAATGGCTGGAGCAAGATTATTCCAACAATCTGTAAGCAACGATTAAATATAGAAGATAAAATACCTTCGTTTGGAATTAAATTAAATTTTAAATCCGGAACGTTGCCAACAAACTTTACGTCCTTTTTAAGGTCCAGGGGTGCTTCGTGTTATTTCAGAACTCTTTACCGATCCTCAGCTTACTAAGCCTTCCCTTAGTCAAAGGTTCATGTCTTACTAATACCAGCAAAAGTGGAACATAAAAATCTTACTGTTGGCTAAAAGGTATAAAAGGAAGACTTAAATATTTTACTATCGGAAAAATGTTTAAAAATTTAATATCCATATTTAGTAACCATAAAGGGATGTCTTAAAAAAGGTGTAATTTAAGGTTTAACTTACCGGGCCGTTGGCGGAGGTGGTGGCGACCCTGTCTTCAGTACCGTGGGTCACGGGTTCGATTTCCGCCGAGGGCCAACATTTTTTAAATACATGCAATTTGTTGGTTCTTCGAGTCTGGATGTATTTATACGTATTCAATTATGTACCTAAAATTATATATGTATGTATTTACCAGTTGGCTGTCACCGATGACACAAGTATAAAGTTACTTACTTTGGGGACGGACTATCGTGTGTATGGACATAATATTTTCAATTATTTATTTATAATATTATACTACTCTTCAAAATCAAGAAACCGTTTTTTCATCACGGTGTCGTGATAATTTTATTTCTTGATGCCTTGGATACCACAAATTTTGAAGGTTAAGCAAAAGTCTCAGTTCAGTGATAAATAAAAAAGTTCCCTCAAAATTTTATTAGTAAAATGCAGGTAGTCAAACTAATTTGTAAGCTCGCGCCGCTCTGAACTGAAGTTAGTGCTCAAAGTTTGCCGAAAATTCTAAATCGAGCTCGACAACTTTGGGAATCTCAGTAAGTTCTTTTACTCGCATAGTTAGAAAGTCTTCAGAACTACAACGCTTTGAGCAATCAAATTCACTGATCTGTAATGAAGTCCTTTGTATTGTTATATGGGCTTTTTTCCTTATTATTGATAACAGATTTTACTATGCCATTCGATTCATTGTGTCTGACTTTAGTTAAGCTGAACGTTCAGATAACTATGCGAGATCTTCCGGACATAGATAACTTACACATATAGCACGCACATACCACATAAACACGTTATTGCAAATATTAGCTATAAAGTATGTATTGATTAAATAGTAGTTTGTAATAATCTTAGACTAGGAAAAGAGGAGGCACTTCACGAAGGCACTATGCCGGAAGCATGGTACAGGGGCGTGGTGGTTCTCTTCTTCAAGAAAGGTGATAACACCTTATTGAAGAATTATAGACCCATCACGCTGCTGAATCATGTTTATAAGCTGTTCTCGAGAGTCATAACGAATCGTCTCGCTCGTAGGTTTGACGACTTCCAGCCTCCCGAACAAGCCGGTTTCCGAAAAGGGTATAGTACCATAGACCACATATTCACGCTGCGGCAGGTTATACAGAAAACCGAGGAGTATAACCAGCCACTTTGCTTGGCGTTTGTGGACTATGAGAAGGCCTTTGATTCGGTGGAAACATGGGCTGTGTTAAGGTCGCTCCAGAGATGCCGAATCGACTATCGGTACGTCCAAGTGTTGAAGTGTTTGTATGAAAACGCCACAATGTCTGTCCGTATCCAAGACAAAACTACGAGACCAATCCAAATGCGGCGAGGTGTGCGACAGGGAGATGTTATCTCCCCGAAGCTGTTTACCGCTGCATTGGAAGATGTCTTTAAGATTTTGGATTGGAACGGATACGGCATCAACATCAACGGCGAGTACATCACTCACCTTAGATTTGCCGACGACATAGTCGTTATGGCAAGTTGTCTGGAGGACCTTAACACAATGCTCGACGACCTCAGCAGAGTATCTCAGCAGGTGGGCCTTAAAATGAACATGAGTAAGACAAAAATCATGTCCAACTCACATGTTCCGCTCCACCCGGTCATCGTTGAGAACTCTGCACTCGAAATTGTAGACGAGTACATATACCTGGGACATACGGTCCAGCTGGGTAGGTCCAATTTCGAAAAAGAGGTTAGCCGCCGAATCCAACTCGGTGGGCAGCGTTCGGGAAGCTACGCGAGATCTTTTCGTCCAAAATACCTCAGTGTCTGAAGACCAGGGTCTTCGAACAGTGCGTGTTGCCAGTGATGACCTACGGATCCGAAACGTGGTCGCTCACTATGGGCCTTATAAGAAAGCTCAGAGTCACTCAGCGGGCGATGGAGCGAGCTATGCTCGGAGTGTCTCTACGAGATCAAATCAGAAATGAGGAGATCCGTAGAAGAACTAAAGTCACCGACATAGCTCAGCGTGTCGCGAAGCTGAAGTGGCGCTGGGCGGGGCACATAGTGCGGAGGACCGATGGGCGCTGGGGTCTTAAGGTGCTGGAATGGCGACCCCGCACCGGAAAGCGCAGCGTCGGTAGACCCCCTACGAGGTGGACAGACGACCTCAAAAAGGTCGCAGGGAGCCACTGGATCCGGGCGGCGCAGGATCGTGTGGTGTGGCGATCCCATGAAGAGGCCTATGTCCAGCAGTGGACGTCCATCGGCTGAAGAAGAAGAAGAAGAAGAAGGAAAAGAGGGATCTCTTAACAAGCATTATAATACATGCTCAAAAGGAGATCCCATTTAAAAGAATTTGCAAAAATGTACTATGCATGTTAACGAAATAAAACTTTTTTTTAAATTACTTGAACAAACTGTGGCTCTTAAAACTGGCCTTAGGTCTAATACGAAATTTTTGAGTCACATTGCGTAAGATAAATAAAACAAATCATTAAACAATCGGACATGTTTAAAACAGATGTTAATATTTAAAATAAACTAGATATAATAGATGCGACGATCAGTAATCGTAGAATTAAGTAGAATAAGTAAACAGAAAAAATAAATACGATATGAAACGTGACATGATAATCTGTAAAATAATTACATCCACCAGTTGATGATACTAAGAATCAGCGAAATGGAGACAAGGTAAAAGAATCCTATCTTAAATGATACTGTAATCTAGCTCTTAGTTGCCACAATAATGCAAATAACATATCTGTTGTTTGCTTTACCTCAGCGTAATAGTTTTGGACGTTAGATAGTGGAATTAGATGTAAAAGCACTTGATGTCGTCAGCCAATCGTATCTGGATTATGCTGGCTATGTTTACAGGCGAAAGAAACACCTTGCAAATCTTTTGTGACGTCCAGCGCTCATACAAAACTTTTCTAAAATAACTCTGCTCAACAACGTGAACCGCTGAAATGGAACCTCTTTTAAATTACAGATTTGATTTGGCCTTAAAGGACTCGATTCCAGGCCGTTAATATATTAATAAACTTTGGCACATTGTGAATAAAAAAAATTATTATGTTGATATTAGATGGCGTTTTTAATGTCATCCTATTCCTGTTAAATTAACAGAATATTTATAGCCTATATGTTACCCCGGTTTATAAGTAATGATTGTGCCGAATTTCATTATTGGTTAGCGGATTGGCCTTGAAAATGTAACATACAGACAGCCTTTCGCATTTATAATATTAGTAAGGATTACTTATATGAATTTAAATTAATAGGTTAGGTTTAGGTTACAAATAAGTTGCCTATTAGCTTAATAATTAGGTTATTAACTAAATGTATAACATGTAACTGTATAAAAAAAATTGAAATTTTAATGAATGAATGAAAAATAATTGTTTATAAAATTTTCATTTTTATTACAAGATTAGTGTTAGCAATTTGCTTGACCTTTACATTATAACTAGGTTTTAACCCTCCGCATTTCTCACGTATAAGTATCATCAAATATAATTGATATTGCGCCCTTAAAAGGAGGGTGTTTAATATTGCTAGTACTAATGTTTATATTTTTAGTAATATCCATAATATTGCGTTTAAAAAAAATTTACAATGATCTATAAATTCTAACGGATTTCGCTGTTTCACCGTGTAAAGTAAAGTACTTATGCGCAGAAGCTAATGTTATAAAAAATTATACTTTGAAAACAGCAATCGCCAAGCTTCTTGCAGGTTTCTCTTGGTAGGAGTATTTTTCCAAACCAGCAATATAGTTAAAGGTTTGAAAGCACTAGTTTACAGGTTTAATGAAATAAAGAATAATTTGAAATTGTAAATTGCATTATAGAGGATACTTAAACGGTTAGATTGGGTGCGATCGAAGTTGCGGGTTTTGTATTACCCGCGTGGAGTCTTTAATTGAAATTTTAAACTTAAAAGTAGCTATTGTGAGTTAACTATAGGAGATAGAGATATGCTGTCCCGGACTTATTTGTAGTATTTTTGTAGGTCTGTAACATAACGTACTAGTAACGCGGTTTACGTAATGCAATAACAGATGGCGCTACTAGTACTTTGCTCCGCGCTATCGAAGTGCTTCCGCAATTATATAAGACGTCCCCATACAAAATGTTCGATATCGATGTGAGTCCGATACAGTCCACCTCAGCGCGTCGCTTTAAGCCGAGGTCCGGCCTCACAGGAGGCACCCTTAAGGCGACGCTCCCAGGATGCTGCGAGCCTCGCTCGAGACTCGCTCTCCCAGTTTAACCCCCGGCGATGCTTCTGCGCTCGCCCCCTCTCCCGGTGACGCTGTAAGAGCCATTTCGGCTAACAGCATTAGTTAGTGTCCGGGAAAAAAAAAAAAAAAAAAAATGTTCGATATCCATACATCGCCTACCAATTCCTAAAGTTTAACAGTGCATCCTACTGGAACACTAAGTCTTAGCGACTTTGTAAACGGTGCATCTTCCAGTACATTCATATTTGGAATGCTGTGAAGGACCCGTCCGCGGTATTAACTGTATAAGTAATTAAGTACTTTCCTGTAAATTTTACGCATTCATTCCCCGCCTGAACGTCCGTCCGCTTCGACGTGCTACAGGTCTAAAATTCTCTAGTACATTAATTTAGTGTATCTCTGCAGGTTTACGTGGCGCACGCCACTGAAAACTCCCAAAAGGCAATCTTTAGAATTGCGCAACCTCATCAACACAATTAATATAAAACCGTTATAACCGTTTATATTAACCTAAACCTTCCGAAATAATTTCTCTAGCTTTTAGTAAAAACCGTTCAAAAATCTGTTCAGTAGACTTTGAGAAAATCGATCACAAACAGACAGACAACTTTTTCGGACCCTGTTTTATAATATGTATGGATTAATGTAATTACAATATGTACTTATAACGTTGCGGCTAGGAGTGAGTAAATCAAACCATCTCGAAAACTTAGATGATACTGTTTTATTTCGTCTTACCAATTAATATATTTATGCTACGTGACACGGTACATACTCCTAAATCCTAATAATGCGCAGTGGTAAGCTATAGAGTGACGCGACATCCGCTAATCCCCTGGAATCGCACACTTGCACACCCAATCTCCGGGGTTTTGTTGACACTGCATACTGTGCGCTGGGAACTTGCGCACTTGCTATTTACTAACTGAGTTTAATGTCTAGTATGGCCAAGTACTTCAAAAAATATCCCGAACTGTCACGACTTCGTTCAAATCAGTAAATCATGTGCTATATAAATAATAATAAAATTCACATATTTTTATATTTTATATAATCTTGTTTTGTATCATAGGCTCGCTTACTAACTACACTCAACTTTCTAATGTATGCATCCTAATATAAGGAAAATCGGTAACTTCTTATCCTATACTAGCTGTAATCGCGACATTGCCCGTGTGGAAATCAGTGTACCACAAAATTTTCCCGCCTTGATCCTAACCCCGGGGGAAATTTAGTCGTAATGTATTATTAACTTAAACCTTCCTCAAGAATTACTTTATCTTTTAGTAAAAACTGTACAAAAATCTGTTCTGTAGATTTTGACAAAATCGAACACATACAGACAGACAGCTTTGGGAGATTTGTTTTATTGTTTTATAATTAGTATTAACCTGATGCCTGATGGTGTATTCCTGATATATAGCTTCAATTGTTTCAAATGTTATATTACTCCAGCAAATAGCCCGTGAAAGTGTAATAGACAGACATTCGTATTTTTGATATAAGTATGGTTAGAGGATTTTGAACTGCTGTAATTCAAAGCTAACATTGATTTACTTGAAGCTGTGATAGCCCAGCGGTGAGACCGTGCGACTCTCTAGAGACGATCATTGGTTAAAACACCAGACAGGCACCAATGAGTTTTTCTATTAAAACTCATGTGTCTAATTGATAATTGCAATTTATCACACGCTTTTGGGTGAAGGAAAACATCGTGAGGAAACCTGCATATCTCCAGAGAATTCTAGGGATATGTGTAACCTACCAATTCTTACTGGAGCAGCGTGGTAGGTTTTAGCTTCAACCCTTCTCTCCAAAAACGGAGAAAAGAGGCCTATGGCCATCAGTGGGATAGTAACAGGCCGCTTCTTTTTTTTAATTAATTTACTAATAGATTTAGTTACTTTTACAATTTCAACAAGTTCCTTAATACAAAAAAAAATTGATAACAAAATTTTCCTCTAGTCCGCGAATTGGTGACTCTAATCGCGGATTATACAATGCCGTGTGGAATCCGGCTGAGTAGGATAGACCACCCTCATTTTTTACCGAGGCGTTGTAAAAGGCGGCTAAGGTAAGTCGACCCTCCGTGTGGTATCCGGTTAAGCAGAATAGACCACCTTCTTTTTTACCGAGGGGTCGTAAAATACGACTAGGTAAGTTGACGTCAGGCAGGCGTCCGGTCGTAAAATACGCAGCTAAATCATGTGACAACATGTTGTGCCGACCCCACTTAAGTGGGATAAGGGCAGGAGGGAGGGAGGGATGATGAATCGTGGATTATACAATAACAAATTAATATGCACATTGCTTTCAAAGATAGACTTTGGGATTTTGTTATAAAATCATATATCTGTTAACGTTGCTACTATTATGAATTTTGAAATTCTTATATTTTACAATGACAACACTAACTACCGCGAATGGAAGCGAAACGAGGAGTCGATATATAAGCAAAGCGGAGCGCTGGACGGCTCTCTTGGAATATCTGCGAAGATCGTGATCAAGTGCTGAGCGTTTTTGGGTTAAAGTTTAAGAGAGATTATTATTAATATTTGTGTAACTAAGTGGAAGAAAGGATAAGTTAACATACCAATGCTCAAAATGTATTTGTAGCAGAGTAACAGAATTAAACACAAGTATAATTTGTGGTTAGTAGGCAAAGCAGTACTGCTTTGCTTTAATCTTTATACACTGTTGCACATTTATTTACGGTCTCATTATAACAATTTACCTTTATACCTATTACTTTAAGGTCAATCTTGTTCCTCAGTCGCACCCTATAAATTTGATAATTTACGACATACACCACGTAACAATGCCATAAAAGCCCATTGTAACCATAAAAACAATCACAGTTTACGAGGTGTCGCGTTACGTGTAAAGTCGTCATAAATAAGGGTGCTTTTCTGGCACATGCTAAGTAACGGGCGGGGTTTACAATTATAATTATTTGCATAGTTAGTAAATGTAGAAAATATATCCATACTAATATTATACATATGAAAGTCTGTCTATCTGTTACGTTATGTTACGGCCAATACGCTGCAGAAATATTTATGAAATTTGGTACAATTAGAGCCTATATACGGCTTAAGCATCTAACATATAGCATAAATATCGCGTTTACTTTTGGGATAAAGCACATTAGTACATAATTGAGGGTATTTTTGTACTTAATTAGACGCGAATTGTGTCACGATTAGAGCTTGTATATTATACTCGTAACCCTTAAACGCAAAAATTTTAAAAGTATCCTTTTTTCCTTCAGACCTATGGTTGTTCTACGTATTCTTTTTCATTTTAGCATTTCCAGTTTAATTAGGAATTAAAATATTAATTGATTGATTTTTGTTGTAGACTCTGATGTTGACCTGAAAATCGTTAACGTTCGAAAATGTGATAAATTTATCTACCTACTCAAAACTTCTTTGGCTTTAATAATAATAATAATGTCTTTTTTAGTTTTAAACAACATAGCTCATCATGTTAGTAACAGAATTATAACTATGTTAGTAACAAATATACATAAAATAAACACAAATACAATACAACCAAATACAAATAAAAACAAACAAAAACTCAGTCTCAATCAATTCAGATTATTCTACTGTCGCATTTTACAGATTCCATTTTATACACTAACGTACTTGGATGCTGTTAGAGCTCGAGCGAAGTCTTGCTGGCAAGAAACCGGTCTTTTTCCTTTAAGATGGTGTGAAAATCGTCTGGTCGCGCTTTAGCAAACATATTAAATAATAATAATATTCTATTAACAATAAAATTATTTCATTGCAGTTATTATTAAGAAAATCTTTCATTCAAGTACATTGGAATGTAGGCGAGATGCAATTTTATAATAGACTTAAAGCAAATACGAGCGAAACGCAAACCAACGATTTTAAATTTCCGTTGAGTCGTATCGCATACACTTTTACAAACTTATTAAAAAAAAACTAAATACCAACGTGTAATAGTAGCAAAAAATAACGAGTCATCACCCACATGCCTTTTTACTGGAAAGTGAAAAAACATTACAAAATGAGTTTCCCGCATTGTGCGACGAATGCCTTTTTATTTTCGCGTTCAACGGCCGCGGCGGCCCTCAACCTGTGACCCTCCGCATTATGCAGCGCTACCCGAAAATCTTTTATAATTCCGTTTCAATGGTTTTGCACTCTCGCATCAGGTACTTGAAGGAAAATAAAAGATACAATTATATGCTATTAAAAGAAATTGTGCAATTATTTTGCTTAAATATAAGATCAAAGCTGTGATAGCCCAGCGGTGAGACCGTGTGATTCTATAGAGAAGATCATGCATTCAAACCCCGAGCAGGCACCATTGAGTTTTTCAATTCAATTCAATTCAAAATATTCTTTATTCAAGTAAACTTGTGCTTTTGAGTCGTCAAAATCTACTGCTGGTTCGAAAAGCTGTTCCTACCGAGAAGAGCCATCTTTTCAAATAAAATTCTTATTACTAGTTACATTTGGTTATTACTATTTTGTACAGGATAGAGGATTAGCTATATCCACGTAATTTTATCATCTATATAATCCTCAATAGTATAGTAAGTAGGCTTATAGTATCAGCCTCCCTTTAACAGCGTTTTTAAACTGCTGTAGTGGTAATGATAAAATGGACTGTGGGATTTTATTTCTATGAAAAGTTATGGTGCAGCGTGGTGGGTCTTAGCTCTAATACTTATCTACTAAACAGAGAGAGGAGACCTGTACCCAGCAATGGGATAGTAACAGCCCGTAACTATCCCATTACAGGTCATACGATCAAAGAAAATGTACGTAATACTAGCGCGCTTCATAGGCTATTAAGATTTTATAAGTTTTAAAATAATTTATTGTATCGAACATGAATATCATTTTGACCTATTATATCTTATCCACAATAATTAAATACAAAAACAATACCCTTCTAAGAAAATTAGTTGAATGTGAGACGAGAATTTTATATATAAGATTTTGGTTTACCCAAATAGCATTTATGAAGAATACATCGATAAAATTAACTAAGAGCAATTACTTAGACCTTGAACCACCCAATACTACAATATAGAAAAGTAAATAGATCGCTCGATTAAAGAAGACTTACGGGAATAAGGGGAAGGTAATCCTTACAAAGAAGGATTTGGACTGATTGATTGCAGCCTGCGGGTCTGATATGTTATAGCTAGCTACCGCTCGATCTAGACGATGGCTTAAATGCTTGCAATTTTACCGCTTGCCTGGTTTCTAAAGAATTATCCATTAAAAAAATGAAATAAGTGTTAGTCTCACTGAAATTATAAAAACAAACGATTTTGGCTAATTTTGATTTACTAGATGACCAAAGAAGGATTTAATAAGCGAGAAAATATAATAAATTGTACGAATTTTATTCACTAAATTTCATCACAAGGCTACTTAGCTGCGATAGCGTAATAGACAGACAGACAAATTTTCATATTTATAGTTTTAGTATGGATAATTACCGAACGCTGCTTCATGCGAATCTCTTTCTGTTTATCTGCCTACATGGGTAATCCCCTAGACCAATATTGGTAAAATATAGGTTTTTAATGTTGCTCTTTCCGAGAAGAACTAGACAGAAACTCGGACTAAGCGCTTGCATCCGCGTTTTGAATATATATTAATTCAATCTAAAAGATTTTTTTTATCTGTAGTACATGCAGACACCATATTCCAATTCATTTTGTTAAAATCCCTGAAACCTCAATCCACTAACCACCTATACGGACCTACAACGTATTGGAAACGTTTTTTTACTCGCAAACTGAAAATTCGGTTTTAAAACGTACTCTCTAAACCCGCTTACCGGTTCGATTCTATCTGCTAGGCCGTGTAAACAGCGAAGCAATCACCGGCGGTCCTCGCAGTGTCGATCCCAGTTGAACCTACAGGATCGCCCCCGGCCGAAGCCCACGGGAAAGCAAGCGGCCGCCAACTCTAATTCCATTTAGACACCGCTTTTATTCAACTAGGGTGTCTACCGTGCACTTCGCGTTTATATATAAATAAATATATCCGTCGTCCGTCCCCAAAGTAACTTAATACTTGCATTATGGGTGACGGAAAACTTGTAGATATACTACATATATAGTTTTAAATACATAATTAAATACAAATATACACACAGGCTCGAAATACCAACAAATTGTTTATAATATATGTTTTATTGACTGGCCCCTTGGCGCAGTTGGCAGTGACCCTGTCTTCGGCTCCGTGGGTCGCGGGTTCGATTCCCGCCGAGAACAAACATTTTCTATTTAGGATTTGTTGGTTCTTCGAGTCTGGGTGTATATATGTATTTAAGTATGTATTTAAAACTATATATGTAATATATTTACCAGTTGACCATCACCCATAACACAAGTATTAAGTTACTTACTTTGGGGATGGACGACCGTGTGTGTAAATGTCTCATATATATTTATTTATTTATTATTTATTTTATTTATTATAAAAAATGTTGGCCTTCGATGGGAATCGAACCCCATAACCACTCAAAGCCATATTTGTAACACCTTTCTCGACTATTTAAGTATTAAAATACCCTCAATTCTGAAGTCAATCGTCACTACTCATATCCCACTCTAAGTGCGGTCGGCATAACACGATTCCATCTTCAATTCTATTCTATCATTTGTCAACGCTACCGCTACTCTTTTTGCATATAAGACAATTAAAAGTAAATTTGGGGAATGAGTAAAATTGTGTTGCTCTGAAAACAAATGTTTACTTTAATCTTTTATATGACCTTAATATTAGTAATTACTATATTTATTTACCAAAACTAACTTACCTGAAAACAAATTTCTCTTTACATTTTACCTTAACTTATTATATTAATATTTATTTTTATATCATAATTTTTAACAATATGTTTTTGCCTTTCATGAATAAACTTTTTTGTCATTATTACAGCAGAATAATTATATCATACTTTTGGAAATACCAAGTATTAAAAAAATATTTTTTTACAAAAACCCTACGTCAATTAGAATTTTAACCCTCAATATGGATTATTTTTTTCGTTTTAATTCAAAACCCTTTTAAAAGAGGTGTGATAATCACTTAATTAGGGTTGATAATGAACGAGTAGCACATAAATTATAATAATTTATCGCTTCAGGACTCCAATTTTTGGTCCTCACTCTTTCAAAAAGAAATAAATGGTTTTTGTGGCGAAATTTGTAGACAGTAGATATGTATGTTCCGTCCGTAAGTCGTAGCTTTTTTAGTGTCAACTTAAGTACTTTCAATTACGTAATATTTGTTTTTTCCTCTCTTAGAAAAAATAAAATTTTTCATCCTATACCTAGTCTGATAAATAAGATTGAATTGTGATTAATATCAATATTGTGCCATCGAATTAGTTGTGAAAGCGTTAGAGAGATACTTTGTATTTAATTATTAATTTATCATATTAAAGCATAGCAGGAGCCGCAAGCTTTTATGTCTGTTATTTACATCATCAATTTTTATATAATATACATCTTAGTGTAGATCGATTTGATAATAAGATCAATAAACCAACCTACAGGAAATACCTGCATTAATACAGAATATTCTGGAAATCCAATCGACGCGTCGTCGCTCGCAGCGACGAGATAGGCTAACCGAATTACAGGGTGTGTTTGCGCCGACTGTAACGAGGCGCTCGCCAGAACCGGCATCACGGCTGTATCAACAGGGGTGGGTTCACTGTGCAGCAGGGAGATCTTTAAAACGGAAAAGTACGTAAATTTTCGTCTACGACTTTATTGTAAACTTCCACAAAAAAAATTTAGCCTTTCCATATCAGCAATTTAAAATAAATATTAAAAGGACGTTGACCCAGGAAGCTGTTATAATGAGTATATTAGAAGTCAGAAAGTTGCGTCAATTATAGAATAGGCGAGAGGTGCAAGATTAAGATGGTATGGACATATAATAAGGAGGGATGAAATCATGTGACCAAATGGTAAAAAAGAAAGACTGAAAAAGAGATGGTTGGATTGTGTGAAGTATGAAATACAAGTAAAAGGATTAGCGCCTGTTGACGAATATAGGAGAGAATAGAGGAGAAATAAGCAGTGCTAACCCCACTTAGAGTGGGATAAGGGCAGGGAATGATGCTGATTAAAACCTACTCGTTTGCGCAGTGGTTAGGGACCCTGTCATCAGCTCCACGGTCGCGGGTTCGATTCCCGCCGCGGGACAACATTTTCTATATACAATTTGATGGTTCTTCGAGCCTGGGTGTGTATTTGTATTTAAGTATGTATTTAAAATTATAAATGTAGTATATCCACCAGTTGTCCGTCACCCATAACACAAGTATTAAGTTGCTTACTTTGGGGACGGATGACCGTGCGTGTAAGTGTCCCATATATTAATTTATTTTATTAATGGTGATGAAAATAATTATAGAGAATCTCATTAATTAAATTAAAAATGTACCAGGGTACTTTCCTTCCAATTCACATTGAACTCACTTGACGTATCAAACAAACTCGCGGAGTTCTGGAAAAACTCTCCTTATTTCCTTCGCAAACTTAATGAAACAAAATTCTCCGAGCAAATGAAATGTGAAAGCGCACTCGCGTACAGAAACTTAGTTATTTTATTATGAGTGCCCGATGAATCGAGGCGTCGGGACTCGACGGGAATTGGAATTGGAATAAAGTGGGGGGCTTTCGATAACGATCCCGATCGCCGCGTTGATTCTGTACCGTTCAATATGAATTTCACGTTATGCAGTTCGGTGCATTTTTAATATTTCGTGTTATACGCAATCCTCGCTGTGATCTTTTGATAGCTATTTTGTTACGGAGTTATGGTAAAGTGAATGGAATGTATAATCTGTGATAGTCTAGCGATGTGTCCGTGCGACTCTTTCGAGGGGATCGCGAGTTCAAATCCCAGGCATGCACCAATGAGTTTTTCTGTTGAAACAGGATGTTATCCTGTTGTTAAATCGTCAATCAATTATCACAGGCTTTCGGTGAAAGAAAACACCGTTAGGAAACTTCAGGGGATTTGTGTAACCTATCAATCCGCATTGGAGCAGCGTGGTAGGTCTTAGCTCCAGTCCATCTTCACAAAAACTGGGCGTATGCCCAGCAGTAAGTAAGAAACAGGCCTTTACTTCTTTTTACTTCAAATAGAATCTGCCCATCATATTTTGGTCAATTTTTTATTTAATAATGTTTTATTATTAAGGTATAAACCGCGGTTAGAGTAAATCTGTGTAATGCAAAAGGTAAACTATCCGTTTTCATTGAATTAAAAAATTGAAATAGAAAGTCCATTTTTATTTAATTCATTATTAAAGACTGAAGTTGTAAGTACTACAAACTTAAACTATGTTAATAATTTTTATTTATTATCTTTATATTTTAATCACAAACACATTTACACTCAAAGGCAGTATCGCACCAAGATATTAATGTATTTTTAATATATCGGCGAATCTATTTTACACGCTAACGTATTAGGTATACTGTAGAAGAGGTTGAGCGATGTTTTTCAAGAATCTGGTCTTATCCCTTTTTCATCATCATTCTCCTGCCCTTATCCCACTCTAAGTGGGGTTGGCACAACATTTTACAAACATGTTGTCACATGATTTGGCGTATTACGACCGGCCGCCTGCCTGACCTCAACTTACCTTAGTCGCCTGTTACGACACCTCGGTAAGAAATGAGGGTGGTCTATTCTATGCAGTTGGATACAACACGGCACATACCTTAGTCGCCTCTTACGACACCTCGGGAAGAAATGAGGGTGGTCTATTCTATGCAGTCGGATACCACACGGCACATACCTTAGTCGCCTCTTACGACACCTCGGTAAGAAAAGAGGGTGGTCTATTCTATGCAGCCGGATACCACACGGCATTTACCTTAGTCGCCTCTTACGACACCTCGGTAAGAAATGAGGGTGGTCTATTCTATGCAGTCGGATACCACACGGCACATACCTTAGTCGCCTCTTACGACACCTCGGTAAGAAAAGAGTGTGGTCTATTCTATGCAGCCGGATACCACACGGCATTTACCTTAGTCGCCTCTTACGACACCTCGGTAAGAAATGAGGGTGGTCTATTCTATGCAGTCGGATACCACACGGCACATACCTTAGTCGCCTCTTACGACACCTCGGTAAGAAAAGAGGGTGGTCTATTCTATGCAGCCGGATACCACACGGCATTTACCTTAGTCGCCTTTTACGACACCTCGGTAAGAAATGAGGGTGGTCTTTTCTATGCAGTCGGATACCACACGGCACATACCTTAGTCGCCTCTTACGACACCTCGGGAAGAAAGGAGGGTGGTCTATTCTATGCAGCCGGATACCACACGGCATTTACCTTAGTCGCCTCTTACGACACCTCGGTAAGAAAGGAGGGTGGTCTATTCTATTCTGCCGGATACCACACAGTTCTATCCCTTTTTATTAATGCAAAAATTTTTGACTAGCAACATTTACAAAATTTGGTACAATTACGTACATACCTATGAATTGTACCAAATAATTGGCTAACATATAGGTTTATAACATTTTTGAGATTTGCAAATTTATTTTGAGTTTATAATGTAGAAATAATTTACATTATTAACAAAAAATATTTTGTTCGCATTGATTATATACTATTAAAATGATAATAAAATAAAAATAACTGCATCGGCCGGGAATCGAACCCGGGCCGCCCGCGTGGCAGGCGAGCATTCTACCACTGAACCACCGATGCTTATGTTTAGTGTGTGAATCATATTATCTATTTTAGGTTGAAACTAAGTTTATATGTACATATATGTGTTGTATGTACAAAGTAACGCCTGTTTCTATAAATCATTTATGTGTGAGTTTTTATGACTTTAATTTTAATTATGATGACATCTGCAATCTAATGACCCAGAATGCTCTGTATGTACATGTGTAAGTAATATATACGGGCTTAGGCTTTAATTTTATTTTATTTTTATCAAGTACTAACTGTGCCAGCGGCTTCGCCCGCTTCGAAATCAATTGTCACAAAAAAATTCCAAATTGAAATTTTAAACATAAAAGTAGTTATTTTGCGATAACATTAAGAGATAAAAACATGCTATCGCGGACTTTTTGTAGAATTTCTATACATATTCAATTTTCTAGTACATTACTTTAGCGTAACTCTGCTGGTTTACGCAGCGCACGCGACTAAAGTTCCCAGCAAGCAAGTTTTTAACAACTGCTCGATCTCTTCAGCACCATTTACATAATACCGATATGTACTATATAACTTAACCATCTGGAAGTTTGCATTATCGTTTGGTGAAAACCGTACAAAAATCCGTTCATTACAATTTGAGAAAATCAATTACATAGAGACAGACAGCTTTTTGGGACTTTGTTTTATAATAAGTATAGATAACCAACAAGACTTACAATATTAATACCTACTATAAAATACTCTGAAAATTATTGATTTAAAAGCAATTTAATCTTAGTCATGACGGCATGTAATCGAATTTTTAAATATATTACAAAATAAAATATATGTATATATTAATTACGATATTGTAAATTAAATTATGATTATAATTAAGTGAATTTGTGCAGTTTGAATTTGTACTAAGTTACTAAGTTTACTACCAAATTGAAACCTTAATACTCGACAAATCTCATGTTACCTTATTTATTGAATTCATTACTTTTGATCTAAATTGTAATGACAAAAACGATTTACATCTAGTCACGTCACTAGCTTTAAATTTACAAACTTTATAGAAGTAATCAAATGATCGCCGAACCACTAAGACAACTGCAATTAATCATACATATATATAGATATGCAAATAAATTAAGGTGGAAAATGTGGAATCGAGGCGACGATATAATTCTCGTTCTTACTGCATTAGTAATAAAGGGTACACTTGCACTTAATAACACGGAAATTCGTTGCAATCGTACTCATATACGAATAACGCCCCTATAACGTATGACATAAGCGTTATAATTCCATATGTACTTTAGCAGGCAATAGATCGTGAAGCCGCAAGGCGTTCCTAAGTGGCATTTAATTAAAAATATGTCAGGAACCCTGCGAGGGATTATAGCGGAACAGGATTGGACTTGGGGTTGCCCGCTTCAGGGATTTAAGGACGGAATTATTTGTCTTATTATGTCTTATTGGATTTAAGTGCACCGTTGCGATTTTGTTTATAATGCCTTTTGTTAGATGTCACCTCCCAATTACCGTCCAGACTCTTAAGCAATTAAGCATGTTGTTGTGCGACGGAAAAAATCAACTTGTATAATAACATAAGTTGTATCCACGACTTCGTTTACCTTAACTTAAATGTTAAAATAACCTTAATTATGTAACACGTTACTTTATATTCCTGAAGGAAGGATTTTTTATATCTTCCATTTCAAATCGTATTAGATTCAGCCCAGAGTATTCGTGAAAGCGTTACAGACAGACGTATAAACTTTCCGATTTGTAATATTAGATTGGATATTTTTCCCTCGTTAAACTAATCTATCAGATAAGACGGTAATCAAGTACTAATCTATCACCCGTAACAAAAATGTTTAACGTCCGAAAACCCCAATATTATAGTTATATGACGTCATAAACCCGAACGTCGGAGGGCGCGGCCCCGAGCCACCGATAGCACCCCATAAAACTACTGTAAAGGGCAGGAATCGAATTAAAAGCTTGTTACAATTTGTACTACCGCTCTTTATTGCCCTTCGCCAGAGCTAATAAACGATATTTCCTGAGTCAAGTGGCCTAGTATTTATAACCTCTATTTAGATTAAAACTCTAAGTGTGAACACTTACCCATAATCTTTCACTTTCCTCTCCATTAAATGTAAGAAATATGCTTAACGCAAAGCATATTATACAATTGAAGATTACAAGCAATATAGCAGAACTAACTACTTTGCTATAATCCGCACGGGTTAAGCGAATGCATGCAAAGCCAATGTGTATGAAGCAGGCAAAATCTACACACCTTATACATTGCATTACGATTTTTGTCGTGGAGCCTATCCTCCTGATGATGCTTCGGTTTCGGGGCGAAACGATCGTCGAGATCGTGGTGGTGGGTGTGTGTGCTGCTTTTGTGTGCGTTGTTGCTGGTGAATTGCGCCTTGGGGTGCATGTGGTGGCTTGTCCTGCATGTATAAGGTGCGTAGATTTTGCCTGCTTCATACATTTTTGCCAGCTTTGCATGCATTCGGTTAACCCGTGCGGATTATAGCAAAGTAGTTAGTTCTGTTATATTGCTTATAATATGGAATTCCGCAAAGTAACGCCTGCTTCTATAAATCAATTGAAGATTATGTGAATGATGAAATGCTTGGATTTGAAAATCCTTTCATCTTCATACAAGACTGCAGTTAAATAATGTAAATTGAAAATGTTTAAAAAATTGACCGGCGAGTTTCTGGCTGTTTCTTCGGTACGAGGAAGAGTCCTAACCAGTTGTAGCTTCATTAAATCTAATCAGTCCTTGACGATTTAAAAGCGTTTGTAAAAGATTTCCTTGAATAAAGAATATTTTGATTTGATTTGTTTTGTGTTGTAAGTTGTAAGGAAACTAGAGAACACTATATACAATACTTACGCGTCGACTTTAATGTTAAAGTATTTTTATATAATATACTTTATTGTAATAAAACACAATAAAAACATACAGGATATACAAGATAAGCTTAAACCTAGTAGATTTCTACAAAGATGCGGTCTAATCGCTTAACAGTAATTTCTACCAAACAACTTCTGATTCATCTGTAATGATTTTTGGAAATGAAATAAATATTTTCTGACACTATAACTTTTGCTTTTGCTGTATCGCGAATTGTAGCAAAATAATTTTGTTATTGCTTTTGTATTTTACGTGTCATTTAGCATTACAGATGTATTATCAAATCGCGGATTATAGAAAAATAATAAGTTATTTTTTGTATTATCCATGTGTACATACAACCGTTTTGCAGCCTGCAATATCTTTATTAGGTACAGCGGAATGCAAACATTTCTCTATAACACCGGTACGACGTCGAGGCTGGGCGGGCGGAATGTCATTCGCTCGGCGACCAGCGATCGCGCCGCCCGCCCACGAAACCCGATTTCGCTTCACTAAAAGTTCGGGAACTTTACAGTATTATGTACGGGTAACTACGTTATATTCTCACGAACATTGCAACAATGTATCGGTGTTTAAAAACAGACATTTTAAAACGATTTTTAAATTAACTATCACAAACCTATGGCATAAAATATTAAATTTACACTATTATAGTTCTAAGTGTAGTTTTTTTAAGAAATAGTGTTTTGATAGTTTTAGAATTAGCGTTAATTATACATTTACTGTTTATTTATCTTCATCTATAAATAAATTTACTGTCACGCTAATAATAAGTTTTCAATTGAATATAATAATTTCAAATCCAATAAATTCGTAAGTAAAAATACGTAAGTTCGTCTGATTACAATTTAAAATTTTATAATTCAAATATAACTGTTTAACACTAAATAATCTTTAACTTCTAATATTAATATTAATCCATGATTTAAGATTATCATATAAAATTAAAACCTAAATAATCACGCAATATCATCACAAAATATAACTTATAACATTATTCATATAAATACAGTATTATTAAGTGTTCGAGAACAAATAAAGCTTCCTTAAATAACATCGTGGGCTACAGTACGTACTGTAAGTATAAATATAAACCTTACAGCTCAAAAATAGCTATCAAGTTAAACAATTGTTCACAAACAGTAGTCGTTTTGTTTGGACGCGGCAAACAGGACACGTCGATGGACTTACTGCCTGTGTGATTACACGATAATAAACTCTAATAGTATAGCGATAATAGTGGTTTCAGTATGTCCGGGCAGGTGTAATGAACAATTGGGAAGGTGTTCCGTCGACAAATATTTACGGTAGAGACTTGTGTGTTCGATCGATGGAGTGCACGACATTCGTGATATAAGGTTGGTACTGTGTTGTGTAGTTTAGTGGATTTTAAGCTTCTTTATTTTGGCCTCCCATTCATACTAATATTATAAAACAAAGTACCTAAAAGCTGTATGTGATCAATTTTCTCAAAATCAACTGAATGGATTTTTGTACAGTTTTTGGTAGATTTTAAACTTTCGCTTTTCATACTTATCTATGCTAATATTTTAAAGAGGAAATATTTGTTATATGCCTGGTTAATATATAAAAATTAAAAAATCCTGTTTTGCCTTCGGGAAATGGAAAAAAAATGTATTATAATACCGTTTATTTCAACATTAAAATTGACGACGAACATTTATATACTAAAGCCAGTCACGTTTTTAATGTAGACTTACAAGGTATTCAAACACTTTTTATTTATTGTTACAATTAATTATTGATAATATTGATATGTTTATTTAAACTTTGAAAAAGAACCTTGCAGCATCATGCGCTTATCGCTATTGCAACTCATGTTTAGTCTGTCGAATTTTAGTTAATTTATGCGCGTGCACGGAAACGTTTTCTCTTCGTTTTTTGTTTAAACTTGAAGTGTGGAGTCTAGAGGGTGTTTTTAAAAACAATACTGACCCAAATCTTAGTTTTCACTTTTCTGTCGTATAACATCTTTCTTAGGATGTATTTGATATTTTTAAAGCATAATATGATTAGTCATCTTTAAGGTATGCCTAACTTTAACTGCCCTGTAGTTTTCTGTTGGGCATGATCGGAAACTTACTGCTTGTAAGATTGTTGAAACCTCGGATAGTTATATCACATACTGTAAAAGTTTCTTAAATTCCTTTGCAAAGAGGACGTGAGTTCAAACAAACGGGTATATTTTGACATATAAAAATGAATGTTGGTCTGTGTTTGTTATAGACTTCGAAACTGCTGGTCTGATTTTAATGAAGTTTTCAGATAATGAGATTAACTCAGCGGTAGATTTAACAGTTGAGTTTCGGGAGGAATTCGAAATCAAACTAAGTCTCTTGACCTTAATCCACTCGAAGTGGGGTTGGCACAACGTGATCACATGATTTTGCTACGTATTTTACGATTGGCCGCCTGCCTGACGTCCACTTAACTTGTCGAATTTTACGACCCCTCGATAACAGAGAGGGTGGTCTATTCTACTCAACCGGATACCACACGGCGGCGACCCAACTTACCATAGTCGCCTCTTACAACACCTCGGTAAGTAATGAGGGTGGTCTATTCCACTCAGCCAGATACAAGCCGGCATAAACGCTCTTAGCAATGTATGCATATATTTTTGCATTATATACATATATATTGCTTATACATAAAGCATATTACAAAATTGAAGATTATATGGATGATAAGAAAGCCTGGATTTGAAAATCCTTTCAGCTTCATACAAGACAGCGGTTTAATAATGTATAATTGAAAATATTTAAAAGATTGACCGCCGAGTTTCTTGCTGGTTCTTCTCGGTAAGAGCAACATTCCGAACCAGTTGTAGCTTCATTAATCATATTGATGCTTGACGATTCAAAAGTGCCTGAAATGGTTTATTTGTCGGATTGTAGCAAAAGAAAACATTACTTTCGGTATATTTACTTTATGACGTGTCGAAATGACGGCAATTCATTAATGGAATTCTTTCTTCTCCTCGGGCTTTTAAGAGACATCGGAACACCTTTCCTCATCAATAGTATACCATTAAGCTTTTACTCTACCTTTTCAATCCACGTGGTACGTGGATACAATGCGGGGGGTACAATCGTGTGTGAGATAGAATTGGGTGAATTAAGATTCCGCCCGCGAGCCAATCACGCGGCATTGTGGGTACATAATTAAGTTACTCGGGTTCCGTACGAGAGCCGAATGTGGGATCTTTAGGAATACCGTGGGGAGGTGATTTATGACTAGGAATGTTATTTTATGTTGTTTGGAAGTTATATGAAAATTAACCGCAAAATTTACCTTTTATAAAAGTAATGAAAGAATGGCCGTTGGCGTAGAAGGCAGTGGCCCTGACTTTAGCATCCCTGTTCGCAAGTTCAATTCGCATCATTTTTAACCCTTTCCATTTTTCTACATTTTATAAAAAAAATTCTAAGGGTCTGCATGTATGAAATAATTACTTGAAAATTGTATTTTCATTTATCAGTCGTCTATCGCAAATCAAATCAAATCAAATCAAAATAATCTTTATTCAAATAAACCATTTCAGGCACTTTTGAATCGTCAAGCATCAATATGATTAATGAAGCTACAACTGGTTCGGAATGTTGCTCTTACCGAGAAGAACCAGCAAGAAACTCGGCGGTCAATCTTTTAAATATTTTCAATTATACATTATTAAACCGCTGTCTTGTATGAAGCTGAAAGGATTTTCAAATCCAGGCTTTCTTATCAACCAAATAATTTTCAATTTTGTACTATGCTTTACGTATAAGCATATTTTTTACACTTGATTGGAATCTTTCTGTACACTGGTCTAGAATGGATTGAGGAATTTTATTATAGAAGCGAATAGCGAGACCAACAAATGAGTTGCTAACTCTGCTGAGTCGCGACGCAGGATCGCAAGCTGTTTGTGACCTCTCGTATGTCTATGATATACATCAAATTTTGTTTTATACGTACTTATATTTTTCCGTACAAATAGAATATTACTATATATATCAATATATATATAGTAATATTGATTAATATTGATGCTACAGTCAGTATGCCTATTTCTTGGAACTTTTCGCGAAGGGACTCACGTTGCTTCATATTATAGATAGCCCGTATGGCTCTTTTTTGGGCAACAAAAATCTTTTCTATATCGGCCGCTTTACCCCACAGCATTATTCCATATGACATAATGCTGTGGAAATAAGCAAAATAAACAAGTCGCGCTGTTTCAACATCGGTTAAATGTCTAATTTTTCTAACAGCGTAAGCGGCGGAACTAAGTCTTCCTGCGAGGACAGATATATGGGTGCCCCATTGGAGTTTATCATCCAAAAAAAATCGCACATACCACAAGTATTAAGCTACTTACTTTTCGGACAGATGTATGAGTGTAATTGTCCCACATATTTAATGTAATTTAGTATGATTATTTAGCATTAAAAATTTATTCCGCAAAGCACTTCTATAAATTAAAGGCTAAATATTTAAAGCGACACTTTTTTTTATTTATTTATTCTTCATATTTATTTGTCTGTGAGATAAGTTATTACTTTTCTTCTAATACACGAATTGAATAAAAGTGTTTTCTTACAGGACTTAGATTTAACGTACTCGCAAGCTTATAAGATTTATGCGCTTCAAAACGATAATAGAATTTAATAGGCATTAATTTACCGAATTCCATAATATAAAAGCAATCATAATATTATATAATCTAAGCGCGGATTACAGGAAAATAATATTGTCACTACTCTTGTTTTACGAAAAAGTAAACAAATAAACCTTTCGAAACAAAAAAATAAATTTACATCTGCGCCATTACCAAATATGTCTATTATATTTGTAGCAAGTTTATTTCGCAACTCCATAATTTCCACGATCTATCAATACATCTGCGAATATTGGCGGCCAACTGTACTATCGAAATGGAACAAACTAATTTTAACCTTATGTGTTTTGAAATAAGGGTTGCTGAGACGGCAATGATAAGATAGTGTTCAAGATAAACTGTTGGCCGGCAGCGCAGATGTTTGGGAGCTCGTCAATCATGTTATTTAGTTATTGTGTAGAGATGTGATGAATCATGGTATGTTTATTTATAAAATAATTATTACTTTCATTTTTTCTTTCGAAATTTAATCCCACAGCTGGGCATAGCCTCCTTTCTCCTTTTGGTTAGAATTGTTGGAGTTTAGAATTGATAGGTCGAATTCAATTTGTGATAAGACATAAAAGCAATAATAATGTATTTATTTCGAAAAGAAATTATTTGATTGATTTAGAGTTAATTTCAAATATAGCTAGTTATAAAGGAAATATTATATTTTGAAAAGGGCTGCTGATTTTCTTTGACTCATAGACGCGACCAAGTTTTAATTTAACCCCTAGAAGAGTTGATTGTTACTAAAAAAATTGTATAAGTCTATTTAAATTTAAATTTTGAGTTTGTGTAATGTAATATGGAAAAGAAAAATGCATACATTTATATGTATGCATATTTGTTATCAATTTGAGACCATAATAACCGCATTAGTTGAAAACTGTGTTGAAGTTATTAGGACCTCCGCAAAAAAAAGATACAACGTTCCTAAGCAATATGTTAAACAAACAAAAGCAAATTAAACAACTTCACCTATGAGTATATTGCTACTTCTAATCTATTCTACGTTACCATTACTACTACAATTCTGTTTTACATTACAATAACTATTACTACGACTACCTATTTTTATTTGTATTATGACAATGACTAAATATAAATTTTATACTAAATTAGCTAACCGGGTAAACGTTTTGCGGTAGAAATTATTTCTACGGAATTTCGAGCGTGCATTATAAAAAAAAATCCAAAAAGTAAGTCCTATAAAAAATATTAGGGGTCCACCCTATCACTTAGAGGTATTATAAATAGATTTTAGCCTTGCCATTACAGCAGTTTAAAAACAATGTTAAAAAGAGGCTGGTACACAAAGCCTACTATACTGTTGACGATTACTTAGATGATAAGGATGTGTGGATATAGGTGCACTTCTACCCTGTACAAGACAGTAATAAATAAATGTAACTAGTTTTAAGATTTATATTTTAAAAAGCAACCGTCGAGTTTCTTGCTAGTTCTTTTCGGTAGGAACAGCTTTCCGAACCAGCAGTTAAGTTGACGATTCAAAAGCACTTGTTTACAAGTTTACTTGAATAAAGAATATTTTTGAATTTGAATTAGATATCAGCCGATTCTCGGACCTATGTAACTAGAGCACTGATAAAATATGAAGCCTAATTTTATGAATTATTTGAAATATAGCTTAGTTAAAAAATAAATATTTTCAAAAGTGCTGCTGATTCTCTTTGACACTTACAGACGCAAGCAAGTTTTTTAATCCCTAGGAGAGTTAACTATTATTGAAGAAATTGTATAAGGCAATATTAATTTAAATATTGAGTATGTGTAATGTAATGATCTTAAATGTTACAAATATATAACAATTCATTACAATTTATGTGTATCTTTCTATGAGTACACAATTACCAAGCCGACTGGGCTGCGCACATGCCGTTATGGAATTTGTATGCTTAATTTGTCTTAAGTAGCTACTTAATACTATTTACAAACGCTCATTAGTGAAATTATAATTTGTAATTGCACTAAAGGTTAAGGCAATTAAAACGACATATAAAGTCTAATAAGAAAGTTCCAGAACTACTGTGTATATTTTTTGTCTACTTTATTCGATGATGCTCTTTAGATAAAAGATGTTCAATTAATTTGAATTTTTATTTCGAAATTGGGTGCGAGTTGTCGATAATACGTCCCAGTTTCAACAGTTGCTAATCTCCAAGTAGATTTAAAGAATATGTAATGGTAAAACCATTCATGCTAGTTTAAGCTGTATATGCTGTTTTTGCTTATACTTGTGGGGACACAATAGTTTCATTTCTTCTTCTTCTTCTTCTTGTTCAACCGATCGATGTCCACCGCTGGGCATAGGTCTCCTTAAGGGAGACTCCACACCCCACGGTCCTGTGCTGCTTGGATCCAGCGGCTCTTCCAATGCTGCGTTTACCGGTGCGGGTTCACCATTCTAGCACCTAAGGACCCCAACGCCCATCGGTTCTACGTACTATGTGCCCCGCCCATTGCCACTTCAGCTTCGTGACACGATGAGCTATGTCGGTAACTCTGGTTCTTCTACGGATCTCCGCATTCCTGATTTGATCACGTAGAGATACACCAAACATAGCTCGCTCCATAGCTCGCTGAGTGACTCTGAGCTTTCTTATGAGGCCCATAGTCAGCGACCACGTTTCTGCTCCGTAAGTCATCACTGGCAACACGCACTGTTCGAAAACCTTGGTCTTCTGGCACTGAGGTATTTCGGACGAAAAGATCTCGCGCAGGTTCCCAAACGCTGCCCATCCGAGTTGGATTCAGCGACTGACCTCTTTCTCAAAATTGGACCTACCTAAGCGGACCGTGTGTCCCAGGTATATGTACTCGTCTACAATTTCAAGTACAGAGTTGTCAACGATGACCGGGTGGAGCAGAACAAGTGAGTTTGACAATTTTCGTCTTACTCATGTTCATTTTAAGGCCCACCTGTTGAGATACTCTGCTGAGGTCGTCGAGCATTTTGTTAAGGTCCCCCAGACACTCTGCCATAACGACTATGTCGTCGGTAAATCTAAGGTGAGTGATGTACTCGCCGTTAATGTTGATGCCGTATCCGTTCCAATCCAAAAGCTTAAAGACGTCCTCCAATTTAGGGGTAAACAGCTTCGGGGAGATGACATCTCCCTGTCGCACACCTCGTCGCATTTAGATTGGTCTCGTAGTTCCGTCTTGGACGCAGACAGACATCGTGGCGTTTTCGTACAAACACCTCAACACTTGGAACGTACCGATAGTCGATTCGGCATCTCTGGAGCAATCTTAACACAACCCATGTTTCCATCGTAGTTTTATTTACGTATTGAAAAAAGAAATAAATCACGGCAGTTGCCGGCAAAACGTTCTGAACATCGTACACGCCTAAAATACGTAGTTTAATTTTTGTCTCATTATAGTTCGTTTGTAACCCCTTAACCAAATAAGAACCCACATTAGATTCAAATTCAAAATATTCTTTATTCAAGTAAACTTGTAAACAAGTGCTTTTGAATCGTCAACTTTACTGCTGGTATTCGGAAAGCTGTTCCTACCGAGAAGAGCCAGCAAGAAACTTGGCGGTTGCTCTTTTTAAAATATAAATCTTAGAACTAGTTACATTTATTTATTACTGTCTTGTAGAGGGTAGAAGTGCACCTATATCCACACATCCTTATCATCTAAGTAATCTTCAACAATATAGTAGGCTTTCTGTATCAGCCTCTTTTTAACAGTGTTTTTAAACTGCTGTAATGGCATGACCAAAATTGATTTCGGAATTTTATTATAGAATCTTATACCCAAACCCACAAACGATTAACGTACTTTTGCTAGGCGCAAAGCAGGAGTCGCAAGCTTATGTCGGTTCCTACTTTGTCTATTATATACATCACCTATCGTTTTATAATTCTTTATATTTTTATATACAAAATTTACGTTATTTAAAATATATTGTGAAGCAAATGTTAGAATACCCCATTAGAGACCCCAAACGTGATATACTCGTATGCTGTTTAGTGTATGCTGGTGACCTATAACAGGCAACCATATCGGGAAGAAATGGCGATGGATTGGACGCGGGGCGGCGATGCACGTAAATAGCGGCAGCCGTCACCCCTGCCCTGTGACGAGTTTGGCCACAGATCGGGCGTTTCTCACCAGTGGTACACAAAACCCCCACAGAGAATCACTCAAACAAGTCGGTAGACTCTTTATGAGGTGGGTTGACGAAAAAAAGGAGGTCGCGGGAATTCGTTTGAATCAAGCGGCACAACATCGTGTCGTGTGGACATCCCTTGAAGGGACCATGTCCAGCAGTCTATAGGTGGAAGAAAAAGGAAATTACTTACACACTTACAAGTCTAATGATTATCGGCAATACCATTAATGCTTATCGGAAAAAATTCACAGCTTATAGTCTTAAGCTGTTTAGTAATAAATGGTGTTTGTTATGTATGTTTATCCTCGATTCTAAGGTTCTAAAGGCATATAGAGTTTAGTCGAGCATTTCTGCGGAATGTTTTTTGTCACTTGCGACGTGCTGAATCTTATATCTTCGGGTGGCAACCTCCTTCGGTTTCTTGAAGTGTCAGCAAAGCCAAGGGCGTAGCCAGAATCTATACAGGGGGGGGGTGCAAAATTATTTCAGAAAATCTAGATTATTTTTTTTCGTAAGTGACATACATTATAGGTCCTATGCAAGACTTTTATACTGTCAATATGATATGAGTTGATAGTTTCCCAGTGATACAGTTTTCAGTGCAGGGGGGGGGGGCAGTTGCCACCCTTGCCCGTACCTCGCTACGTCCATGAACAAAGTTCTTCGCCACTTCAACTGCATATACGTGAGACCTGTGTCAGTAGTTTTGAAATGTTATTAAACTCTGTCAAGACTGGAAACCAAGACTTGAAGAAGCGCAGTCACCAAAAAATTATTGGAATTTGACGGGACTCGCATTTCAAATGCACCCCAAAAACTTGTCCGAGTGGATTTCAAATAATGCCTTTATTAAACGCGAAGATGTACACCCGACCGCATATTGTTTATGAAAATACTCTTGTACCAAAAACGGTGTTCGCACATAAATGATATAAAATTGAATGCAGTGTGTGGTATTTAAAAATGGCGTCAACCGGACACGAAAGTGTGAATCAATCTTATTATAATATAAATCGAAAATTCCCGTCACTGTCGTCGGTGTATTCACACTGGCAATTAAAAGGGGTGGCCGTCATCCGTCACTGCGGATTTGGGGGACACTATTATTATTAGCAGCCGGCGATAACCGGCTTAATCCGGTTTTTGTTCGGCAATTTTCGGCGATTTCGCAAATGTGCATTGTTTTGGATACGCGAGAATTGAGCTGCGTATATTAATATTGGATTTATTGTTCACTTGTTGTGCCGGCAATTTTGTTCGCGTCAATATACAATAATACAAATTTTTAATTTAAAAAAATTTAGCAAACGCATTTCGGTTAAGGAAAACATTGTGAGGAAACTTGCATATCTCTGAAAAATAGTAATTGTCCCACAATCGGCATTGGAGCAGTGAGAGCTCCAATACTTCTCTACAAAAATGGGGAAAGGAGGCCTATGCCCAGCAGTGGGATTAAACAATATATGTTATTAATAAATTATCCTCTGGCACTTTTTTTCAAATTCTCACAGGAATTTGTTTATTACCTAATATATATAAGGTTCAATTGTACCAGATTGCAGACTTGAACATATAAGACGTGAAAATTTTACAGACAGATAGATTTATTTTCGCATTTATAATATTAGAATAGATACTTTAACGCATATTTCCAATACGAGCAACTGAATCAGTTACTTGTCATTATTCTCAGTTGATGACACGAATCTGGATTCAGGAGTCAACATTAACTATAACTGAACTACTTTTCGGTGTTAATTAATGTTAAATTCAAAAACTTTAAAAAAATTGATAAAGATTTTTCTACATCTTGTGGATATGGCTACATTTCTACCACAAGACAGTAATGACTAAATGTAACTAGTTGTAGCGTTATATTACTGTATTATTTTAAATATCATTGTATCGTTTTTATAAAGGCAGTTTATATCCAGCACTCAAGTGTTTCGTTACTTCCTCACATCACAAGTTATAAGAATTTTATTTAAAAAAGGTCAACCGCCGAGTTTCTTGCTGGCTCTTCTCGCTCGGAACAGCTTTCAGAACCAGCAGTAGAGTTGACGATTCAAAAGCACTAGTTTACAAGTTTAGTTGAATAAATAATATTATGAATTTGAATCAGAATTGAATATCAGTTACTTAAACGTACGTTCGTTTGTACACGCATGTGTGCGAGTCTGTGTATGTCGTGTTATATCCAACATCAGAAGCAGAGATTGCAATTCTCTTATGTATATATATACCAAATTATATAATGAACAAATGAAGGACGGAAATGTTAGTAAGCGACATTTTCTCGTCGAGATATCTAATTCCTTCTCGTCTCCCACCGGATGTACGTAGACTACCCTCCGCGAGATGGAGGAAATGGACCAATTTAGTTTTGTGTTTTTGTACGTCTCTGGAAAGCAATAAAAAGCCTTTCATCCGTCTTATAACTTTATAGAACGTATACGGTCTCGAATGACAGAGTTACTTTTTCAAAACGAACAATATATACATACAAACATAAAGATTCAACATTCTCCTAGCCTTATCCGACTCTAAGTGGGGTCGGCACAATATGTTAACAAAATATGTTGTCATATTTGGCTACGTATTTTACGACCGGCTGCCTGCCTGACTTCAACTCACCTAAGTCGCATTTTATGACACCTCGGTAAAAAATGAGGGTCGTCTATTCTACTCAGCTGAATACCACACGGCACTTACCTTAGTCGCCTTTTACCACACCTCGTTAAAAAATGAGGGTCGGATACCGCACCGCACTTACCTTAGTCGCCTTTTACGACACCTCGGAAAGAAATAAGGGTGGTCTATTCTACTCAACCGGATATCACACGGCACTTATTTTAGTCGCCTTTTACGATACCACGGAAAGAAATGAGGGTGGTCTATTCTACTCAGTCAGATACCATACGGCAAAAACAAAGATTAAAATTAAACATAAAGATTAAAATACAAACATAAAAAAACATTCTTACATATACTGGCCGTTGGTGCAGGTGGCAGTGATCTTGCATTGAGGTCCAGAGGTCGCGGATTCAGTCCCCAAAGTTGGTAACAGATTTGTTTTATGTTGTGTTATGGCTGGCAGACAACTGGCAAATATATACATATATAATTTTAAATTGTTAAATACGTAAATACAACCAGACTCGATTAACTACAAAAAAAAATTCAGAAATTGTTGGCCATCAGTGGGAATCGAACCCGCGATCCTAGGAGCTGAAGACAGTATCACTGCTCCTTGCGAAGCGAGCAAGTCATATTTTGTGTTATTTTGATGAGGAATAATATTATAATATATTTTTGGTAAATAACCGATTACCTAATCTGCACATAAATATCACTTAAGCGTACCAATGCTGTAAAACTTGCGAATTTTTCTTCATTTAAAGCACGCAAAAGATTTTTCTCGTAGACCATATTTCAACAGCGTTAATGTTGCATGTTGCCTTTATTCTTATATTGCTCTTTATTCGCGGCAAAATATTGTTGCAAAGCGGTCTGCGTTATAACTGCTTCCTGCTGGCATCATATATTATTTTAAAGTCATGACTTAGAGGCGAACATTAAGAAAAAAGTAAAGTAGCGGCCTGTTACAATCCCACTGCTGGGAATAGGCCTTCTCTCTCCGTTTCTGGAGAGAAGAGTTGGAGCTAAAACCTACCACGCTGCTCCAATGCGAATTGGTAGGTTACACATATCTCTGGAATTCTCTAGAAATATGCAGGTTTCCTCACGATGTTTTCCTTCACCGAAAAGCGTGTGGTTAATTGCAATTATCAATTAGACAAATGAGTTTTAATAGAAAAACTCATTGGTGCCTGCCCGGGTTTGAACTCGTATTTCCCTTGAAAGAGTCGCACGGTCTCACCGCTGGGAACCCCAACGGGCCCCAGGAACCCCAGTGAACATTAAGAATTAAATATTAATTCAAAATATGCTTTAAATTCAAGTAAAATTGTAGATAAGTACTTTTTGTCAACTCTACTCCTGTTTGGAAAATATAATAACATAGCTGCCTAAAAGAGAAAAAGCTCGGCTTAAAAAGCTCGGGTTTCTCGTTTAAAAAAATGATACTTTTGATTAATGAATAAAATTCACGCTTTCTTATCATCCAAGTCATCATAGCTAGATGCTACTCTTCGACCCTGTACAAGACAGTAATCGCTAAATGTAACTAGTAATAAGAATTTAATTTTGAAACGAGTAACCTCCGAGTTTTTTGTCTCTTCTAGTAAGGACAGCTTTCCGAACCAGCAGTAGAATTGACGATTCAAAAGCACTTGCTTACAAGTTAACTTGAATAAAGAATATTTTAAATTTGAATTCGATACATTTCATTACATCTTTGTACAGAGATTTCCATATATTTCCATAAAGCTATTTGAGTGTTAAAGCAATACATACACGCACACTAACAGTTTACGTTTTAATATTAGCAAGATAATTTGGCTAAATCATCGTAAGACCATTATTCTTGCGATAACGTCTAAAACAATTATTTCCCTTCCGAGGCGAGCTCGCTCCGCCACAATTAATAAAGGCGGAACATACTGTAAACATCCTATTGTTTGCTAACGTAATTTAATTATACAATTTTTCATTTTAAATTGCATATCAAACAATTTTTCTTAAAAAAAAAAAACTTTTTGAGAGGTGATTAGGAAGTAGAAATTTGCAAGAGTAGAGACTAATTTAGTAAAAATTTAACTCAACGCAGAGCATTTAATAAGTTCAAGCATCCAAGCTGTGGCATCAGAAACTTCAGGCTTACGTTTACAGGCTTAGGTATATGTTTTTATATCAATTTATTTGGGCTTGCCTTAACGCACTTTCAAAAAAGCGCATACAAATACAAAAGTAACGCCTAATCTATAAATTACTTAAAAATACACCTATTAACAAAGCTAATTGCGAAAGCTTAGATTTGTTGCAAACTGCTAAGTATTAAATAACATTATAAGTTTATTTAATTTCTATATTATTAAAATTATTTTGAAAAGATTATTATTTTAAAAAGATTAACCGCCGAGTTACTTACTGGTTCTTCTCGATAAGAGCACCTTCCGAACCATTAATAGCTTCAAAATAATTTAACGATTCAAAAGTGCTTGTAAAAGCGAACTTGAATAAAGGATATTTTCAATTTAATTTTGATAAAGAAATGTACAGGTAAAAAAAAAATTGCGAGTCTGTACTGCAAAGTCTAGATGACAATGAGTATTTTATAAAAACTATAAGAGTAGATATACTTGTAACATGGATAGATCGGGCCTATGAAACTACGAAAACCGAATTCAATGTTGGATAACGATGGTAACGGAGTCTTATAGTTGTACGCTCTCCTTTTGTCATAACTCATAAAGTTCCCCGCAAATAATAACGCTCTTCACAAAAATAAACCCCGCTTTTTGAGCTTCTCTTAAAAAGATTGACTTCAATCATTTAATGAGTAGTGTCGGGTAGTTCGTTTGTGCGTCTGCGTATGTTTGCATTGTGAGACGTCACGTCACACATGACGTGTGGTTTGTACATGTGTTTTTACGAATCCTGCATTTATCGGGTATGAAAACGGATAGACAATTCTAAATTTAGCATTATATATATTTTCTATTTACTTAATGGCGGATTATAGCAAAATAATTCCATTATTACTCTTTTTTTGGATCTTCGAAAAATAACGCCTAATTTTTAAAGCATTAATCTTTAGCAATTTAGTAACCTTAATTTAAATGACTATGTTGAAAATTATGGCAAAATTGAAACTACCGAAACCAAAATAAAGATTTAATGAATGATGTCTCATTAGACATCCTTCTAAACAGGTGATCATTTATAATTTCTATTTAACATTGCTTGCTTTAATTCAAATAATTTTGTAAATGGCCTGTTACATTTAAGTTCCTACGTATAAGATTTCATAAATTATTTTGAACAAAACATAATTTAAAGTACTTCTTGACTTGGGGTCTAGAATTTACCAACTCTGTTTTCCAATACGTAATGTTCTACGTTTATGATTTATCAGTCGGATATTAGATTTCTGTTTTGATCTCATAATGATTCGAACCAAAACAACATTTCTTATCCCGTAAATTGCTATTCAACTTGGTGTAATTACTGATTTATTCCATTTAATATCCTATGTGAGCATTTGGCTTGTAGTGCTTCTCACTTTCAAAACTTGTATCCCATTAATTCCTATTAACTGATGACGTGCCTGTCTGTGTCCGTGGAAACGCGCGTTCCGATGCGTACTAGCAAGCACTCCGGCCATTACGGGTTTTTGTTTCACGTAAAAAGCCCGGTTTTAGATGATACGCATCGTCTCATCCTTTATTCAGCCGGTTCCGTGCTTATGAGAATGGCTTTCACGCTGATAAACATACAAATTTTAAAAATGATTATCTCGCTTCGCAAAGTGTCGTCATTAAAAATAACGAAATGTCATCTGGATCGGTAATTGTTTCGAAAAGTAACGATATTTATAATGTAGTGTATGACATAAGTTAAAATACTATAGGTATGTTGTAGGTATATGACGTAAAGTAAAAAAAAAATACTTTGATTTCGCTAGTTTCAAATTTTCAATTTTCAAGTTTTTATCAACGCATTCACTATCTACCTAGACAAGTTCCCTAGTTTTTGCTAGGATTAAATGCCATATAAAATATAGAATCGTATATTTAACACGTAACTTAAAATATATGATTTTCAAAATCACAATCAAAATTTACATATTTGTTAAAGGAATGGTTCATTGACTTTGACATTCGGAAATAAATAAGTTTTTTTTTTCAATTACAAGCTATTCGACAGGGTCACGAGTTTAAACCCCCAATCAGGCCTATGAGTTCATGTATCTCATTGAAAACTGCAATTTATCACACGCTTTCGGTGAAGGAAAACATCGTGAGGAAACCTGCATATGTTTAGAAAATTCTGGGGATCTGTAAACAGTACGCATTGAAGCAGCCTGGTGGGACTTAGCTCCGCCCCCTCTCTCCTGAAATGGGGAGCAGAGATTTATGCCCAGCAGTATGATAGTAACAAGCTTACTATCCGTTAAGCCTGATACATAAACTTTGATTGACGTGTCATCACTACTTTTCCACCGGATAACCCGTATACGCAAATTATTTTTATTTCAACAAATTGTAACTTATTTTAGTTCCGACTATAAGTGATCAGTATTCTGATCTTAAATTCTCAGTTATATTTTCTGTATAATCCAATTTTGCCTTAATTTATTGATAAAATTAGTTTAACCGTATTTTTTAGTTTAACTAATATAAATACTACTTATTTTTAGTTGTGCAACGTACCATTTTAATGTTAAGTGTGTATTATGTTGGTAATATATAAATAAAAAGTAAGTCTTTCATCAAACTTTAATGTGTGAAAATGAGCAACTCTTATATTTTAAAAGCATTTGCATTAATTCTGTACCATGTTACAGGGTATTGTAACAAAACTCTGGCTGCTTAAAATTCAGCACAAAGAAGATTACTTCTTCTCTACGAGAATGCATCTTGTGTTCTTGAATTCAATTATGCAAAATGAATCGCTATATAAGAGCTGGGAAAGAAAGCTTAAGATGAGAAGATGGGTGTAAGTAGGAAACTCGTTTGTCTGTGTCACATAGCCGACTTCAGCTGCTCGCGCACGTAAATCGATAAAGAGACTATAATGGTAAATTAATTATTAATAAAATACTGTTCCGTGTTTCTATTACTTATATTACCAATGTTTATTTCTCTGTTTTCTATCTATTCTCATTATATTTGTTAATGACATTTCTTCTTCATTGTAAACTGATGGACATAAGTCGCTTCATGGGATCTTCACAACACATGATTTGGTACCGCTTGAATCCAGTGACTCCCTGCGACCTTTTTAAGGTTGTCAGTCGAATGAAATTTAAAGTAAAAAAAGTAATATAACGACCCGTTACAACCCCACAGCTGGGCATAGGCCTCCACTCTCCGTTTCTGGAGAGAAGGGTTGGAGTTAAGACCTACCATGCTGCCCCAATGCGGATTGGTAGGTTACACATATCCCCAGAATTCTCTGCAGGTTTTCTCACGATGTTTCCCTTCACCGAAAAGCATGTAATAAATTGTAATTATCAATTAGACACATAAGTTTTAATATAAAAACTCATTAGTGCCTGATCCGGGTTTGAACTCATGACCACATCGAAAGAATCGCACGGTCTCAACGCTGGGCCTTCACAGTTAATGAAATTTTATTTGTATTAATAATAATAATAATAATAATAAATAATTTATTTGCCAAATTGTGGGTACATAACATGGTATTACTTATCTCTAATTACCCTACACAATTGACCGTCATTAAACGGCGTGCAAATATTTAAAATATAATTATATTTACATTACATTCAGTTCATTAATAATTACATTTATTCATATTCAGTCAACATAACAATTACATATGTCATATTGAGATTAAATTGATATTATAATTATGTCCGTATAAGATTAAATTAACATTGAAAATTAATTAAAAATTAAAAATAAAATTATTGCATTATTGTGACAAATACAATTAACAAATTACAATTATAATATTAAATTCTTATCATATAATTAAAAATTAAGTTGGTATATTGTTATCATCGAGGTATTCGTTAACCGTGTAATAATTTTTTTTGTTTAATATTTCCATCATTGCTCGCTTAAATTTCAATAGCGGCAGATTTTTTATATAATCTGGGAGTTTATTATACAAAGTAATGGCCATACAGTATGAATTGTTTGAAAACACAGCTAACCGTTTTGCTGGTGCCCAGAGTTTACCTGGTGGATATGGCCTGCACCTCCTGTTTGGATATATATCATTTGATGTAGGAAATAAAATGGGATTTTTTTTAACAAAAAGCAATGCTTCGTATATATAAAGACACGGTAACGGTAAAATTTTATTCTCTCTAAACAATGGTTTGCAACTGTCCAAAATATCAGCTCGGCATATAGATCGTATACAAGCTTTCTGTTTAGTAAATGCTTTTAAGACGTCTGTTGAATTTCCCCATAGTAAAATTCCGTATCGCAAAATCGACGATACGTGACCATGATAAGCTAGTAAGGCAGTTTTTTTATTGCTAATCTGTGATAGTTTTTTTAAAACATAAATGAATCTATCTATTTTCTTACACAGTTCTTCTATATGAGCTTTCCAGTTGAAAAACTTATCTAAAGTTAGCCCAAGGAATACGGTCGAATTAGATTTTTCAATAATATATGATCCATGCTTTATATTTAAATTTATTGGGTTAGAGTTAATTGTTTGAAATTGTATGTAATGAGTTTTAGTCATATTAATTTTGAGATTATATTAATTTATAATAAAATTATTTTTAATTTTGTTTTATTAATTTTCACATTGTGTTTAATTTATTTTGGACCCCCTTATTTGGGCTCCTTACGATGTAAAATTATGGAGACTTTTGAGATTCCAGTGACTGTCACATCAAGTTTTCAATACTGGTCGGTGATTTCAAAACCGAACAACTTATCTCTCTCGTTTCCCTTCCTGCAAACAATAGATTTTGTTTAGATAAGGGTTTTTGAAAACGATGTTATATCTATGAATGTTAATGTAACCATCAGACTTAAGTTGCGGATTGATGATCACAGAGCTGATGATGTCGCACCACTAGCGCCCCTGTTGCCGTATTTTAGTCAGGATCATTGTTATGTAACCACTAGTTAATCGCCAGAGACTAGTCAATTTATGCGTGTTATGGTGATAAGTGGGCAAATAACAAGTAAATTTCGAAAATTTATGAGCTCCCTTGCACCCTACTGATTTTATTACACGATGTTATTTGAATGAATAGGTGCTACGTTACCCCAAATTAGAGGCCAGAACATAATCAGTTCATTAGTCTAGCCTTCATTCATTTTGTGGGACTGACTGGGACGGGCTACCCCTTTACACTTCGATTTATAAGTTTACCAAACTGTACGCTTTAACGAACATACTTACATTAGCCTTCAGCTATTTGAGAACACGAATTAATTCGTACCCCACGAAATATACCGCGAATCATATGAGTAAAGCAAGAAATAATATTGCGGAGAATTCTCGTCGTTATTCCGGGAAAAATTAAGGTCAATATGGTTTGCTGGAATTCTTCGCTTACTTTGAAATTGTAGTAGGTAGTGTCCGCTAGCAGGCTGAGAAAAATTTATTTCACGGATGCGTTACGTCCAAGACAAATTTAGGGCCGGTGTTATTTGTTACTCCGACAGTTTGGGATTCGGGGCAAAAAATACTGTTTACGATCGAAGTAAATTTCAAAGAGTGCATGTTATATGATATCAATTCTGTAACATCTTTGCAAGATACATAAAAAGTTGGAGTAACATTAAGTGTTCTAATATCCTTAATTGTGTAGTGTGTTTTCACTCAATTATGTATTATTCTATTTCCGAAGATATATAGCCTGACTTTTACTAAATCATTTATAACAAACACTACTACTAGATTGACAAAATCAGCTTTTTTCAATCAAATTTGAGTAAAAGTTAACTAATAAAAACGCTATTAATTGGCCCCATTTTCATATCGTATGAATATTGTTTTAGTTTCCAACACGCACTATTCGAAGACTTTAGTCTTCCGCCTGCCTTAGTTCTAAGAAATCAAATTCATATTCATACTAACTTAAGTGAACTATACAAAACCAAAAACTTAATATCTAAGCATTTTTCCGTAACGGACATGTAATAGTATTACAAGGCACATAATAAAATACTTAAACGTTATCTCCTCAGTGCCCGCGGTATTACCGTCGTTTGCTGTTCAATGGAGCATTCAGGGATGAAAATTGCTTCATCTGAAGTCTCCGGGTAACAAGCTTCGGAGGAACTTTCTCCATGGTTTTATCTTTTTATTTTATTACGGTCAGATTCCCGTCGGTACGCCAACCTGGCCTTTGTTCGTAGTCGCTCAAGCATCCTTCGAATAATACACTATATATTCTTGTCACACTTATAATATCCCACAACTGGGTCTAATTTATGCCCTGTGGTATCTGACTGGGTCGAATAGACCACACTCACTTCTTACCGAGGTGTCGTAAAAGACGACTGAGGTAAATTGACCCGCCGTGTGGTATCCGGCTGCTTAGAATAGACCATCCTCCTTGTTATCGAGGGGTCGTAAAATACGATTAAGGTAAGTTAACGTCAGGCAGGCGGCCGGTCGAAAAATACGTAGCCGACTCATTTGACAACATGTTGTGCCGATCTCACTTAGAGTGGGATCCAAAACACAGTATCCATGTTTTAATATTCATTAGTTAGAATTGGCGGAACTACATTGCGAAAATTATCTTATTTTGCCATTAGCGAGAAAGGTTTTAATATGATAGTTCTGAGTAAAATCCGATTAATTAAAATTTGAATGCAAATCTTGTGAAAATATTATTTTGTCGTGGATAATCCACGACGAAATTAAATTACTTACTTTAAAAACGGATGTCCGTGTGCTTAATTGTCCATTATATTAAAAAATACGCATTTTTAGTATAGAGTGACCTAATTCAAAATAAGGCTTAATTGAATTAGATGCATTGTAATTTTTATTTCAGTGCCATCTATGACATCACTCTACCAACTATAAAAAAGCTAGCTCCTTGCTCTTCCAATTTATAGGTTTCATGAACACTTACAAGTTTTGTAGGCGCTACGCTACGCTTTATTGCAATTTTTAAACAACTTTTTTTAATTAAGCCACTTTAATACTAGAAAGTGCGATAAACAAATGTCGAAATTTAGACATTCAGCACTGATTGTCAGATGAAGCCCAAAGATAACTGTATACCGGTTCTTTTGCATTATGAAAGCGGCAGTAACGTACAGAATCGTATACAAAGTATAAATACGACCGCTGGTCAGGCCCACTCGTCATTTATTCAACGGGGGGCGCTCGAACAGCTTGCACTCTTTCCCACCAGAGCGTGCAAGTTTTATTACCGTAGTACTGTGTTTCGTAACCATACTAATATGTAAAAGTTTGTGTCTTAATATGGATTTTACCAGCTCTTTCTAATTGTCAAATTTTGGTTAAGCTACCACTGGTTCGTATAGACGCTCTTTTCGAGACGAATCAAGTAAGCGCCCGTTAATATCCCACTGCTGGGCTAAGGCCTCCTCTCTCCGTTTTTTGGAGAAAAGGATTGGAGCTAAGAACTACCACGCTACAAAAGTAATAATAAAATTATTTTGCTATAATCCTCAATACAGTAAATAGAAAATATATATAGTGTTAAATGTCATGGAGTCTATCTCCTGATGATGCTTCGGTTGCGGGGCGAAACGATTGTTGAGTTTGTGATAGGGAACGTGTGTAGTGCTTGTGTATTGTGGTGGAAGTGGTGGAGGTTTGTGCATGTGTTTTTACGAATCCTGCACGTATCGGGTTTGAAAAAACGGATAGTCCACTATACATTTAATACTATATATATTTCTATTTACTGTATCGCGGATTATTGCAAAATCATTTTATTATTACTTTTGTATTATGGATCTCCGCAAAGTAACGCCTAATTCTATAAATTATTTAACTACCACGCTGCTCCGTTGCGGGTTGATAGGTTACACATATCCCTAGAATTCTCTAGAGATATACACCTGTATACCTCACGATGTTTTTCTTCACCGAAAAGCGTGTGGCAAATTGCAAATATCAATTAGACACAGGGAGGTCCATTTCTATACAGATTTGATAGAGAGCTGTTCTAAATCTCTGTCCCGTGTCCGCTCACAGTGAAACGGGGTAAGCTGAAGCTATACGAGAAGAACCAGCAATGTAATAAATAATACTTTGTATAATTTTTCTGTTGAAATTTATGTTTCTATTTTTACCATTACATTGCATTTTAAAAACACTGTTAAGGGGTTGCTGTTACAGAAAGCCTACTATTATTATACTGCTTCTGAGATGTGAGATCTACCCTGTATAAGATAGTAATGACTAAATTTATTTATTTTTTCGGATCTTCAACAGTATTACACGATAAATCATCCAACATATATCCCATAAAGTTTAAATTAAATATTTAGTACCAATTATAGAAGAACACATCATTCTTAGTTACAACGTTACAATTATAAACATATAAACATATTATAACTTTAGAGAATAATGAAAATAAAAAAAAACATTATGGCTTAACCATTAGAACTCTGAAATTAAAATTTTGGTTCATTTTTTCATAATTGATAGGTTGATGAAAGCCCATCGCAGCCGAAATCCGGTGATAATGTGTCCTTTGCACTATTATGTCTTCTTCTTCTTCTTCGTCAACCGATGGACGTCCACTGCTGGACGTAGGTCTCTTCGCGGGATCTCCACACCATACGATCTTGCGCCGCTTGGATCCAGCGGCTCCCCGCGACCTTTTTGAGGTCGTCTGTCCATCTCGTTGGGGGTCTGCCGACGCTGCGCTTTCCGGTGTGGGGTCGCCATTCCAACACCTTGAGACCCCAACGTCCATCGGTTCTCCGCACTATGTGCCCCGCCCATCGCCACTTCAGCTTCGCGACACGCTGAGCTATGTCGGTGACTCTAGTTCTTCTACGGATCTCATCATTTCTGATTTGATCACGTAGAGAAACCCCGAGCATAGCTCGCTCCATCGCCCGCTGAGTGGCTCTGAGCTTTCTTATGAGGCCCATAGTCAGCGACCACGTTTCGGATCCATAGGTTATAACTGGCAACACGCACTGTTCGAAGACCTTGGTCTTCAAGCACTGAGGTATCTTGGACGAAAAGATCTCGCGTAGCTTCCCGAACGCTGCCCATCCGAGTTGGATTCGGCGACTGACCTCTTTCTCAAAATTGGACCTACCTAGCTGGACCGTATGTCCCAGGTATATATATTCGTCTACAATTTCGAGTGCAGAGTTCTCAACGATGACCGGGTGGCGCGGAACATGCGAGTTTGACATAATTTTTGTCTTACTCATGTTCATTTTGAGGCCCACCTGTTGAGATACTCTGCTGAGGTCGTCGAGCATTGTGTTAAGGTCCTCTAGAGACTCTGCCATAACGACTATGTCGTCGGCAAATCTAAGGTGAGTGATGTACTCGCCGTTGATGTTGATGCCGTATCCGTTCCAATCCAAAAGCTTAAAGACATCCTCCAATGCAGCGGTAAACAGCTTCGGGGAGATGACATCTCCCTGTCGCACACCTCGCCGCATTTGGATTGGTCTCGTAGTTTTGTCTTGGATACGGACAGACATTGTGGCGTTTTCATACAAACACTTCAGCACTTGGACGTACCGATAGTCGATTCGGCATCTCTGGAGCGATCTTAACACAGCCCATGTTTCCACCGAATCAAAGGCCTTCTCATAGTCCACAAACGCCAAGCAAAGTGGCTGGTTATACTCCTCGGTCTTCTGTATAACCTGCCGCAGCGTGAATATGTGGTCTATGGTACTATAGCCTTTTCGGAAACCGGCTTGTTCGGGAGGCTGGAAGTCGTCGAACCTACGAGCGAGACGATTCGTTATGACTCTCGAAAACAACTTATAAACATGATTCAGCAGCGCGATGGGTCTATAATTCTTCAATAAGGCGTTATCTCCTTTCTTGAAGAAAAGAACCACCACGCTCCTGTACCATGCTTTCGGCATAGTACCTTCGTGAATGACGGAATTGAACAGTCGCTGAAGGACTTTAAGTACCGGTTTACCACCCGCCTTCAGGAGTTCGGTTGTGATTCCGTCGTCACCTGGAGCCTTGTTGTTCTTGAGTTGTTTCAGAGCCATACTAATCTCGTATAGGCTGACGTCCGGGATATCTTCGGTATAGTGTCGGGTCAACTTGGCTCGTGGATCTTTTGCCAAATTGACAACAGGCTGTTGTGTTGAGGTGTATAACTGCCCATAGAACCTCTCAACCTCTCTCAAAATCTCAGGACGAGATGAAATGATACTACCAGTATCGGTCTTCAACCGCGTCAGCTGCCTCTGCCCAATAGACAGATCTCTTGCGAACACTTTTGAGCCCCTGTTACGCTCAATGGTATCACGAATGTATTCGGTGTTGAAGTGTCGCAGGTCACATTTCTGAGCCTTAGAGATCTGTTTATTGATCAGACGGTAGCGCGTCGCGTCCACTGAAGATTGTAGCCTCATTTCGTTCCTCTCATTCATGAGCTTGAGAGTCTGGGTCGAGAATTTTTTGGTTCTCTTACGGTGTGTCTTATAAAATGTTGACCCCACCGTATGGACAGTTTCCACCAACCTGTTGTTTACATCGTCCACAGAAACGCAGTCAGCTAGGCAATCAAAACGATTTATCAGCTCGAGTTGGAAATTCTCAGGGTTTTGAATATGAGCTCGAGTTGGTCGGAGCGTAGACTTCACTAGTCTGGACCTTTCCAGCTGTACGCATATATTCAATGAGCCTCTGACCAAGCGGTGATCGCTCCCCGTCTTTACGGTGTTGATCACAGAGACATCATTGAATATATGACGCCTGGTTGACATAATGAAGTCGATCTCGTTTCTCGTGGAACCGTCGGGACTAATCCAGGTCCATTTTCGATGCGGCCGTTTCTTGAAGAAAGAATTCATCATATAGAGGTCCTCCCTCTCCAAGAAATCGGCCAGCATCTGGCCCCTGTGGTTCCGTTGCCCGTATCCAAATTTCCCCACTCTCACCTCTGTGCCGCTTCGCGTGCCCAGCTTTGCGTTGAAATCCCCCATCGCAACAGTGTAGAAGGTTTTAGAGGCATGCATGGCTCTAGATATATCCTCATACATGGCCTCCACCTCTTCGTCTGGATGTGCCGATGTCGGTGCGTAAACCTGTATGACCTTCAGCGAATACCGTTTGGTAATTCTGAGTATAAGGAACGCGACCCTGCTCGACACACTCTCGACTTCAACAATGTTGTTGACAAGGGACTTGTGGACGAGAAACCCGATACCACCTTGGGACTGTTGGTCGCCCTCCCGGTAGTAAAACAGGTTGCCGGATTTTAGAATCATCGTGTCCTCCCCCTCTCTTCGGACTTCCGATAATCCTATGACATCCCATCGCAACTTGTTTACTGTTTCTTCCAGCTCGATTATCTTTTCGTCTTCCCTCAGAGTGCGTGCGTTATATGTTGCCAGGTCAAGTCGTCGGGGTTGGCAGCGGAATCTCTGCCGGAGATTCTTGACACCCCCTGCCCCGCCGTTACCCGAACCGCTGCCAGAGCTGGGAATAGCGGGGCTGCCGGGAACTAGGGGCTGTGGCTTCTTGTGTTTATCCATGAAGGTTATTGCCAATAATCACCACGCTTGGCATGCGGGTTGGTGATCGCAGTGCTGACCATGTCGCACCGACAGTGCTGCTGCCCACTGTCGGTCTGGTAATATTTAAGTCAGCTATTTGAATGGTTATACCGCCATTTGTCGGTCGCCAGAGCCTCGTTGGTAAATCTGCAGGGTGCACCACGTGCAGGTGAGGTTGACAATTAAGGAGACTGATTGGGACGAGCCTCCTCCTTACACCCCACTATTATGTAGATGCGATATATTGTGACATTGGGGATATTTTGCCCCAGCTTGGTTCTGGCAAACTCGGTCTTAAAAAACGGACATGGAATGCGAGGAGGTTTTTGAAGTAAATAAATAGTTAATAAATTAACAGTTAGTTACTTAAATGTAATTAATTATAAGAATTATATTGAAAAAGAGCAACCGCCGAGTTTCTTGCCGGCTCTTCTCGGTAGGAACAGCTTTCCGAATCAGCAATAGAGTTGCAGACAGAATTAGAGAACTTTCATTCTAAAAGTGCACGCCCCTCCACCAAATTACATTATTTTAATGTGTGAGAGAAAATATTGACTGTACTGTTTTATATGTGTGCGCGCAGCAATTTCTAAGTTGACTCGACTCATTCGCGCACTTAAAGGTCAACTAATTGCTCGACTGGTATAAGTCAAGCTTTTATATGGCGGAGAATGCACGCTTTGTATGAGACAACACGTCTATTCAGACACGCGTTCCTATCATTTGTGCACTGGTTGACCAACCAATCCGGTTACACGGATTACAAGTAACGTTTGCATAAAAATAAAATTAATATTATATAATATTTATAATCAAATTAATGTTGAAAATTCTTTAGAATAAAAAGTAAGTTTTTAACGTTTCCCTGGAGTAATAGTAAGCGCTGTGGATTGTAAACGGGAAGTTCCGCATTCGAATCCTAGAAAAAACATATTAGTATATTTCTAAAATTTATCCCTGGTCTTGACTAAATAGATACTTCCGACGTACCCTTCTAACAAAGACGTACCACCAAGCGGTTTAGCATTCAGGTATGATGTCGTGTAAAAACCCTGAATTGTTACACGTTTAATCTCTAAACCCTTTCAAGAAACTTAAACTACATCGGCATCCATCAGGTGAATTCGAAATCAAGAGCTAGCTTGCCAACTTAATTTAATAAAGATCATATCATATAATATATGATATGATATATGAATATATGAATATATTCTAATAGTTATTAGAATGATAAATAAAACGTTATGTACAGAAGTCTGTTCATTTATGTTATTAGTAAAAAAGAAAAAAATTAAACCGCAATAAATATTTACTATTTTAACGCTACAAGCAATATAACAGAACTAACTACTTTGCTATAATCCGCACGGGTTAAGTGAATGCATGCAAAGCCAATGTGTATGAAGCAGGCCAAATCTACGCACCTTATACATGCAGGACAAGCCACCACATGCACCCCAAGGCGCAATTCACCAGCAACAACGCACACAAAAGCAGCACACACACCCACCACCACAATCTCGACGATCATTTCGCCCCGAAACCGAAGCATCATCAGGAGGATAGGCTCCACGACAAAAATCGTAATGCAATGTATAAGGTGCGTAGATTTTGCTTGCTTCATACACATTGGCTTTGCATGCATTCACTTAACCCGTGCGGATTATAGCAAAGTAGTTAGTTCTGTTATATTGCTTGTAGCGTTAAAATAGTAAATATTTATTGCGGTTTAATTTTTTTCTACATAAGTTTTTTGTGTGTGAGTAAAGACATTGGGGAGGCGTGCACTTTTAGAATGAAAGATCTCTACTTAAGTATTTATAATATGAGTATGTATTTTGTGTTCTTATATTCATTTCAAGTCCAGGTAATACTTGGTAATACTTCCTATTGTGCTGTGTCTAGGATGGCACAATGGCCACACAATGCGACCGGCTTCAGAGCTTTGTGGTAGATTTGCCGATCGATAGCCAGTGGAAAAAGATATCTAACGCTAAATGAAGTGTTTGTTTATGATAAGACATTCTTTGATGTAAACAGAGAGTTATTGTATTAGAGTACGGGAGCTAACCTAAAATATGCGACCAACAAAAATTAAAACAAATCGTGGATTATAGTAAAATAATTCTGTCATAAGTAGTGCTAAAAATTCATTATTTTTCACAATCTAAAAGCATTTTGTTTTAAATTAGATCTATCAAAAGTCGCTACTACTTCCATATTGCAAATATTCATGTAGAAATTTAGGTCACTATTATATTATATAATACTACCACCATTCTATTCGCCCAACGTGTATCGATGCTACGGCGTAGCGATACAGTAGCAGGCTGCTCGCTTCAACGGAGATTGGTTGTGCCGGAATTGGACGCAGGCAAATTAACGAGAATATAGAACTTCCGGGTCGGAGGCCGTTGTAGTTGTCATGAATATATTCAATTCAATTTCAAAATATTCTTTATTCAAGTAAACTTGTATACAAGTGCTTATGAATCGTCAACTCTGCTGCTGGTTTGGAAAGCTGTTCCTACCAAGAGCCAGAAAGAAACTCGGTTGCTCTTTTCGAAATATAATTATTCTTACTAGTAGCATCATTTTTTATTATCTTGTACAGGCTCAAAGAGTTGCTATGTCCACCCACTCTTATTATCTGAATAGTCCTCAACAATATAGTAGGCTTTCTGCCTCTTTTTAACAGTGTTTTTAATTAAACTGCTGTAATGGCAAAGCTATAATTAATTGCGGAATTTTATAATAGAATCTTATACGGAAACCCATTATTATCTTACACGCATATATTATTGCAATGCGCAAAGCTTATATTGGTTCCTACTTTGTCTATATAGTATAATATATTTTATTGCCATAATATATAATATATTTCCAATTTTTTTTGTAATTATGTGTATTATACTGTAAAGACTTATAATATCCATTTCCTCAAATTTCTCTTAAATTGTTTGTGTTTTTGAAATACGAAAAATTTTTCAATATCCGCGCATTTACTATTTATATAGTGGAACCATAGAGTTATTATACATAGAATAGACAGGCCTGTATGTGAGAGTCTTCAACAAATAATAACAGAGGAAAAATGAGACCCATCTTCTTCTTCTTCTCGCCTCCGCTCCGTATCTTAGCACGAGGTGCTTAGTTCAACTCGCTGATGGAGGATGAGGAAATTCCGTACTTATGTTCCTCATATATTTGATGATATTCCAACTTGTAATAAATCTCAAGATTTCTTTAAACTGTCTTCTGTAATGGGACTAAAATGGACAGCCTGACTCTGATACTTTACATTTTTCTATTGATGTCAAAAATACTGCTAAGATAACTAAACGTTGTATTCTGTCAAATTCTTGTAAAATCTTTGATCCATTGGGTTTCTTATCTGCTTGTACCATATTCCATAAAATTACTCTTCAACTTGACTAGTACTTGACTGGTATGATAGCCTCCCGGAAGATATAAAATGATGCATCGCGCGAGAGTGAAAGTTTTTGAACGCAGCCGCGAGTGAATTCGTGGCAGAGAGAGTATGTTGTATATATTTTTCCATGTCTAAAAAGGCAACAGAAATTTAAGAATTCACCTGAGTATTATATGGTAGGGTCCACTGCACAGCACAATACAAAGTCCTCTGGCGTCTCGCCAGAAATGGACTAAAGCTTTCGAAGCATTCGAACCAATATCTATTGTATTGAAAAATATAGCTTTAGTACCTCAATGTGAAACTGTAAGTACTAATCATTTTCGTTAGCCATCACAAATTTCTACTATAAAACCTTCGACAACGTTTCTATTCTATTTATTATATAATTTATAATTTATTATTTTTCCATAAATGTACTTAAAAAATCGTTTTTATGTAGTTCTTCATACCCCCTCTTGATTCTAAACTCCCTTTGAGTTTAATACGGGATCAATTTAAAGTGAAAAAATAAAATTTCCTTGAAAATGAAGTTGTTATGAAATTTGTAAATAGTAATTTATAGCTGAAATTACATAACCAGTATCCAGTTTAATAAAGTTAAATAAGGTCCACAAAAACCCTTAATATTTTTTTTTGAATTAGGCTTTACTTAGCGGAATTCAATTATACAAAATTAAGAATTATTGGTATTCTTCTGCCCTTATCCCACCTAAACTGGGGTTCGGGAATGTTTCAAACATGTTGTAACATGATTTGACTAAGTATTTTCGAATCGGCCGCCTGCCTGAAATCAACTTACGTTGGTCGCCTTATACGACACCTCGGTAAGAAATGAGGGTGGTTTATTCTAATCAGCCGTATACTACAAGGTGGGCCAACTTACCCTAGTTCCCTTTTAAAACACCTCGGTAAGAAATGAAGGCTGTCTATTCTACTCAGCCGGATACCATGCGGTATACAAAATCAAGATTTATTTACGATTAGATCCATAATTGCAGAATATATAATAGCCAAAATATCTCAAACCTAATTAGGTTAATTACGCTCGCCCAGGCTCTGAGTAACCATTAGGGACGGTAGTAAGGCTTCGTCAAGGAATAAAGCTCCGTCGACCGCTGCGAAACACAAAGCGATCGCAAAAGAAAACTCTCGAGAGAAAGAGCAATCGAAAGGCATTCTTGGAGCCGCTACAAAACACGGCGCGGGCTTATTTGTGTACAAACAAAGCCTCCCGACGAACTACTTAAACATTGGAGTATCGAAGTGATGTTTTCAATACTCACAATGCACCGCGCTCATTTAATGCCACGCCCTAGCCATTCGTTTCTTAATTGAATTGATCGAGATGTGTATGTTAGTCACAGATCATTATGAATAATTATTAGTCTTAAAAAATTCCGTGTGATATCCGACTGCGTAGAATAGACCATCCTCATTTCTTGCCGAGGTGTCGTAAAGGGCGCCTAAGTTAAGTTAACCCACCGAGTGGTATCCGTTTAAGAAGAATAGACCACCCTCATTTCTTACCGAGGTGTCGTAAAAGGCGACTAAGTAAGTTAACCCACCGTGTCGTATCCGGTTGAGTAGAATAGACCACACTCATTTCTTGCTGAGGTGTCATAAAAGGCGACTAAGTAAGTTAACCCACCGTGTGGTATCCAGTTGAGTAGAATAGACCACACTCATTTCTTGCTGAGGTGTCGTAAAAGGCGACTAAGTAAGTTAACCCACCGTGTGGTATCCCGTTGAGTAGAATAGACCACACTCATTTCTTGCTGAGGTGTCGTAAAAGGCGACTAAGTTAAGTATACCCACCGTGTGTTATCCCGTTTAGAAGAATAGGCCACCCTCTTTCTTACCGAGGTATAAAATACGACTAAGGTAAGTTGACGTCAGGCAGGCGGCCGGTCGTAAAATACGTAGCCAAATCATGTGACAACATGTTTTATAACTTGTTCTGACAACCCCACTTAGAGTGGAATAAAGGCAGGAGTTTGAAAATGAGAATGATGATATTCATAATAATAATAATATAGGGTACAATAAATATGTACAGAAGTCATGATAGAATTATTTTGCTATAATCCGCGTGTGTAAGTGAAGGAAGCAGGCAATGTTCATGTCCCTGCAGAACCAGTCACATTCGTATCCCAAAATGGCGTAACCGTATCGTAATGTTTTACGATTGCAGGTCTCCAAGACATCATCCTCCTAGCTTTGGTTACGGGGCGAAACGATCGTAGAGATTTTCGTGGTGAGTGTGTGTAGTACTTGTATGGCATATTTCTGGTGGCGGCGTTATTGATACGTGTGGTGACTGGTATAGCATGCATAGTGCATATTCATACACTTAGCATTACATAGATTCTCTTAACAAATTGAAGGAATTTATCTATAAATGAAGGTTGAAACCTTAGTTGTAATGTATAAATGAAACTAGTTTAACGCTGAATATATTAATATGTTTGACAATCAAGGAATGGTCATCATTCTCCTGCCCTTATCCCACTCTAAGTGGGGTCGGCACAAAATGCTGCAAACGTATTGTCACATGATTTGGCTACGTATTTTACGACCGGCCGCCTGCCTGATGTCAACTTACCTTAGTCGCCTTTTACGATACCTGGGTAAGAAATTAGGATGGTCTATTCTATGCAGCCGGATATCACACAGCATTTACCTTAGTCGTCTCTTACGACACCTCGGTAAGAAAGGAGGGTGGTCTATTCTATTCTGCCGGATACCACACGGCTTTTGAACGAATGGTATGAATATACATATGTACGAATTTATACCGATTAAACCGTAATAGCTGACCAGTAAAATATATATCTTATCGGAGACTGTCAAACCCGGTGAAGGCAAGATGTTCGCAAAGAATCGTCACAAAACCCGATATGAATTAGAGTTATTTTCAATCTAGACATTCTATAACAAGTTCAACAAGAGTTTAAGCGTAAAAAGTGAAAATCTTAGCAAAAGCAATCAATCAGTGTGCAGTCGCGCCGCTTTGCGGGGACACCGCACGAATATCTAATTTTGTTTGTTACCGACCCCCTCACCCTCTCTTTTAACCCCAAGGCTACGGCGCAGGCGTCGGACCCCCTAAATCCTAGCGGACGTTTTGATGGATCACCCTTAATGACAAGCACTGAAGGGGCGACGTAGGGCCGCGAGGTGGTGCTATCGGCATTCGATATCGATACTTGTCATTACTGGTGGGCTTTATACGATACGATCTAATTCTGCCATGGGGCAGACGTATAGGGTGAGACTATTTTCAATCAATATTATTGACTTATAGTGTTTTATTAACGAGTAATGTAGTTGTAATGTAGTAATGTAACTAGTTCAACCCTGAAATTTAAAAAAAATGTACGAATTTATACTGATAAAACCGTAATAGCTGGCCATTAAAACAGTTACCTTATCGGAGACTATCTAACTACTTGAAGACAATGTAAGTAAAAGCAAAGTAACAGCCTGTTACTATGCCCACTGCTGGGCTAAGGCCTCCTCTCTCCGTTTTTGGAGAGAAGGATTGGAGCTAAGACCTACCACGCTGCTCCAATGCGGATTGGTAGGTTACACATATCCCTAGATTCTCTAGAGATATGCAGGTTTCCTCACGATGTTTTCCTTCACCGAAAAGCGTGTGATGAATTGCAATTTTCAATTAGACACATAAGTTTTAATAGAAAAACTCATTGGTGCCTGCCCGGGATTTGAACCTATGTCGTCTCTAGAGAGTCGCACGGTCTCACCGCTAGGCTATCACAGCTTTTGCAAGAAGACAATGTATTTGTAAGGAATCGGGTCAAAACCTACATATAACTGGAAATTTTTCGGGATTTGTGTAACCCTAAACTATAGTAGAACAGCGTTATGGGTTTCAGCTCCAACCTTTTAAGAAAAGTTTATTTACCAAGTAGAGAAATAGTAACAAGGCGGCTGAAAAATTTATACAAAATTTGTACAAGATTATTTTTTTTTTACAAACATTCAGTGTAAACATGCATAATTAGTATAGAAAAAACAATCGCCTTCTGACTCACACGTGAATATTGAATCACATTGTTTAGAGATCGACTATTACTAGTTAAATTACAATAGGTCACAATACAAGAATTGTCAGATTATCTGCATACGGTAACCAGTCAAAGAAGGAAATAATGTGAGAAATTAACGTTCTTAAAGATACATTCCATACTTACATTAATTGCTTACAATAGATATATTTTTATTTAAATATATTTACTAATTTATGTTATTATATCAAATATATTTTATTATTTACACTGAATATTACCAATTTTTTAATTTAACTCCTTTTTTATCTGTTTGGTTGGAAGAGATTCCGATTCCGAAATAAAACCGCCGTTGTACACTATAACGTTGGGTTTTTTAAATCTTTTTTATTAGTTTAAATATTTCGGTGTGTGAAATAAAGAGAATACAAAAAAACATCAATTTTTTTCACATCGACTTATCGCAAGCAGCGCATCCCTACTCGGCACGGCATACGCCCTCCGCTATATGAACAGCACTCGCTACAATTGCATTAGACATTAGCGATTCCGTGCGCTCTTGCTTTTATTGTGGCATCCTTTCAGCCGACGCCGGAGAGAGGTGTTGTGAGTTTTAATTGTCTTCGGGCCGACGCTCTACAAGTGCATTGATTCTATTCAATACAGCACAGGGTTCCCGACGACGCCGCGCAATAGAGCAATAAAATATACTTATAACATTAAATTTAAATCGTCAAAACGAATTTTAATAATTTATATATACAGTAAGAGAATGTTTATGCCATTTTATATAATGTTCACTACGCACATCACTGTCGTACTTTACTAACGCAAGAATTTTTAACCATACTAATGTTTTATAAATGTGATAGTCAGCCCGTACGTCAGTCAAATTTTAACGGCTTATCCGTTCAAAATTAATGAATATAATGTTATTTTGTTATAATCCGCGATTTTAGAAGATTTTAGAATAATATTTTCATTACTTTTATATTATGGACGTCCGCAAAGTAACGCCTAATTCTATATTGTATATTCATTGATGAATTTTACTACAATTAAAGCTTATATACTGAGATATTCAAATTCAAATACTATTTTAATTTCTCTCTTTATTTTTTACACCATATATTCCTGATACATAAAAGATAACCAAAACAAATCATAAACCTTAAAATTATATAATTCTTTAAGAAAAAAACTATATAGGATAAAAAACTACAAAAACACACAACTATAAAAACCGTTAAGTATTTAAAAAAAACAATATATGTACATATACTAAGATTTTTAGCACTAAAATCGACCCGAACAAAGTCGCTGGTACAACTAAAATTTAAAACACAAACACCATCAAAAAGTATTAATCCCATACCAGCACCGTAAACATCACGTCAAGACACCATGAACGTGATGTTAGAGTAGAAAATTGGCTTCAAAACCTAGAGGCTATAAAAATAATCATACACTTCAACTAAGAAACTAGTTTTAGTGGTAGTTTTCAAATACATTTTATTTTTTATTATCTTCCGTTATAGCTAATATAGCGCGAAATAGGCACAGCACTTTCTGCCATGTCACATAAAATGGCGGACACCTGTACCAAACTGTGAATTTTGCTTCGAAATAACTGGAACAAATGAACTATCTGAAACAATTAAAAATAACTAAAAATGATCCAAAAATCAAGTCCAGTGTACTTAGATACTGTGGAATAATAAATAAACGTTCATGAAGGAAGTAATGAAGCCTGGCTGACAGCCCCTTGATAAAGAAACCAAAATTAAAAACAGAGACCAATAAATTGTTATGAGCCTAATGACGTCAGCAGAATTAGATATACATAATATGATGTCACTCATTTTTGCTTTACTATTTTTAATTTGACTTAACATCATTTATTATAACCGTGGTTTAAATAAGTTGGAATGAATGGATTTACGACAAATACCTACACTGGAAAGTATTAAATAGTATAATCATTCTCCTGTCCTTATCTCACTCTAAGTGGGGTCGGCACAACATGTTTAAGGCAAGTTCTTAGATTTATCTAGTTATTTTACGATCAACTGCCTGTCTGACGTCAACTTACCTTAATCGCCTTTTACGTCACCTCGGTAACGAAATGTGAGCGGTCTATTCTACTCAGCAGATTAAATTGTATAATATAGGTACTCTAGATTTGCAGTCTACAAGTTTTCAAAATTTTTATTAGAAAACTTTATATATAAAAAAAAATACATTGATATTATAGTATTGATAGTGTTCATGGACTTTGAAAGTTTCCATAGGTAGAATAATGATTTCGAATATCATAGATATTAAAGGATTTCTCGTCGCCACGAAATTGGTTTCTACCTACATCTTTTGGATATAACGCCCAGACATACTGTTAAGCTAGACGAAGTTTTCATGTGGCTGTAAAATTTCAATATGCATTTCGTTTTCGATACTATAATTCGGTCTATGCGAAACTAATAAAGACAAAAAGTTTTTTTCATAATATCTTTCATCATTAGTAATTAAGTATTCACAAATAATAAATATAAGACAGTAAAAAGCTTCAAAGCGTTACTTTGCGATTTTCCATGAATCTATGCTAGAATTATAAATGCGAAAGTATGTCAAGTCATATTACCCTCATATAATCAATTACTCAGTTAATTATACAATTTTAAAAATTGTATCTAATAATAAATCTTGTTGATTTATAGAAGCAGGCGTTACTTTGCGGAACTCCATATTACAAGCAATATAACAGAACTAACTACTTTGCTATAATCCGCACGGGTTAAGCGAATGCATGCAAAGTCAATGTGTATGAAGCAGGCAAAATCTACGCGTGCTTGTAATAAATCTTGTATCCATTTATTTGATTATTGTATTTAGTAGTTAGTATGCGAATACTAACTACTAAATACAATAGTCGCGAGACTAAATGCGCGTCAAATTAATCGTCAAAATACCCTCAATAATGTAAAAAAATCAATTAATATTTTTTTTCTGTGGTTATTATTAATGGATGATTAATGAATTGAAATAATTTGTTATCTTTTAATAACTCAATTTGCAATTTTATTCAGTCAACTGGCAACCCTAATCGCTCCTAAAAAATTTACCTCTATTGTTATCACGAACTATCTTTGGCGCGGTTAATTTATTTTACCCATTTTCGTCCCCTTTGTGTCACGGTTACTGAATGGTTTTTTATTAAAAACAAAAGTAACTTTTCAATTATTAAAAACTGAAATTCGAATATAGGTGCTATTAAATTTGAAATTTATTGGGCGAGTTTTAATCCTTACTACATTAAAACCTACTTTTTAAAATCATAAATCGAAGTACATTTCTGTCGCTATTGTCTTTGTAAAAATTGTAAAATTTTTGGGAAAATTATATGATTTGAAAATACTGACTTAAAACATAATAGAAAAAAGTTTTTTATTAACAAAAATAATTCAAAGTAAAACTGTATGTTTCGTGTGCAGTCACTTATATGAAAATATACAATAGCTTATAATGGAATAGCTTTATTCATTCATGTAAATAATATAGTATAAAAAATAATTTAATATACGTAATATAATTCAATATAATATAAATAAGGTATTATTGTTATAAATTATCTTCAGCTAAATAATATGACGTGGCGTGTATAGGCGTGTTCTTATTTGTTTTTAACAGATGGACGTCCATTTCCATAGTTCCTCAAACTTCCCGCTCTGATCCAGAGACTGGGTTTAGATTGGACCCCCAGTCCACATCCTAGTCTACTAACGCTGCGTTTTCGAGTGCTAGGTCATCATTTTAGTAACTTAAGACCCAAACACCCATTAGTTATTCGTACTATATGAATTGCTAATTTGGATTTGCAATATGCTGATCGATAACGGTAGTTTTGCTTCCTCCAAGACATAAAAGAAATGATTATCAAAAATAATTTTAGATAAAAGTAAAGTAACGGCCTGTTACTATCCCACTGCTGGGCATAGGCTTCCTTTCTAATAGAAAGACCTAACATGCTGCTCCAATGCGGATTGGTAGGTTACATATAACCCTAGAATTCTCTAGAGATATGCAGGTTTCCTCACGATATTTTCCTTTAACGAAAAGTGTGTGATTAATTGCAATCATCAATTAAACACATAAGTTTTAATAGAACCACTAATTGGTGCCTGCCTGGTATGAACTCGTGACTCGGCGCACGGTCGCACCGCTGTGCTATCACAGATTTTAGATATCACCATCATTAATGGGAATGAGCTTTAAATAGAGTTTCCCCGATAAGGGCTATAAATTGTATTACTTTTCTTTTATAAACTCTGTTATACATTTATGATGTTGCGACGCACGTACAGACGTCCATTAATGAGGCGAGTCACGACATGGCCTCGTCAATGGAGTGCAATCATCGGACGATTGTGTCTATCGATTTAATGTGAACTACAGCGTACTTCCATTGGACAATGGAGTGATGGTGGGTGAATTTGCTTGTAATATTTAGCTCATGTAATTAGAGCAATTAGGTTTGATGCATGCTAATTAAAAGTTAGAGAGAATTGAAAAAATTCATCTTCAATTCTGGTTTTTATACACAACTAGCTTTTAAACGCAACTTCGTTCGCGTCGACTGCAGTCTTATTATTTGAGTTAACCGTAATACTTATATTAGTTGTGATTAAAGTGGATTAACCGTAAAAGCTAGACATATGCTGTCTTGGACTTTTATTTAGAACTTTTAGAGGGGAACAATTTTGTAATACATGATTTTTGAATAACTTTCACCGTTTACTTAGCGCACGCAAGGAAAGCTTTAAATTTTGCCGTTTTCGTAATATTTTTTACTGCTGATCCTCTCCTATTCATCTTAGTGTGATGTTGTATAGTCGATGCCTATCTTACATTCAAATAATTTTACAAATCGGTACCATCGAAACGCGCTAATTTCAGGAACTACAGGTTCTTAAGATTAGCGCCTTCAAACAAACAAAGAAACAAACAAACTCTTCAGCTTTATATATTAGTATAGATATAGATATAGATTTAGACTAGATTATTACTATATATGACTCTCACTGACTAATTTTCTTTTGTTCACCTGATTCAATTCAATCACCTGATTGATTAGGGGTAAGTATGGATTGATATCCAACTCCAACTTTTTAAAGATCTTTGTTCTGCCATACCGTGCTGTAAAGGTAAACTATTGTAAGTGGTATTCATAATTAATGTTTAGAACTCGGCTCTACTCACGTCTTAATCTATCGGGTTAACCCGACTAGTTTCAAGCCCATACGGGGCTCTTATTCATGAGCACTTTATGCGGCGTTATCGCGGCGGTAACTATCCGATAAAAGAGGAGAGTATAGCCGGTTTCTATACATAAATGTTTAACGATCAAAATTGCAATGTTAACACTTTGATATAAACTCGAATCAGTTCATATAAATCATTCTAATTCAAAATATTCTTTATTCAAGTAAACTTATAAACAAGTGCTTTTGAATCGTCAACATCTACTGCTGGTTCGGAAAGCTGTTCCTACCGAGAAGAACCAGCAAGAAGTTTCTTGCTGGTAGGAACCGCCCAGTTACTTTTTCAAATCATAGTTTTAAAAAAAAAAATTTCGAACTGACTGAACTGCTGTTTGACCTAGCTTTTTTCACAGCGTCACCGGACGGGACGGGCGAGGTTGCGAAATGCAGAGAGTAGAGCTCAGAAGCTCTACTAGAGTCGGGGATAATCGTCCTAAGGGTGCCTCCTGTGAGGCCGAACCAAAGCTTAGGGCGACGCGTAGTGGAGAGCTGATGATATGACTTGGTTTAGTCATTACGAAGTCGGAAGAGTGGCGAGAAGCCACGATCAACCGACATCAGAAAACTGGGACCTCGTCTTCGCCGGCGCAGACGCTGTGTGTGTGTATTACGTGTTTCTGTGTTTGCGATCGTTATTTGATCATAAGGGTCATATATATAGGGACGCTTTAAGAACGCCTATATTTTCGGTTGTCAGACCTAACTGGGATGTAGGTGGAAGCAACTGAAATAAGGGGGTTCGAGTGTACTTCAGGTTTCTCGAAATAAGATTTCGAAAAACGTTTAATGATTAATGGTATGGAGATCGAGATCGAGATTCGAAAATAACGAAAAACTATGTAGGTATGTAGACTTATATTCGCAAAAAAATGATGCAATATAGATAATAGTAAATTTTAACTATCTAATTTATAAATTAATTATTGACAGATAAGAAGATGAATAAAGATGCCAATATATTATTACTTGGAACACTAAAGTCGACACAAACGGAATAGCAGGTATAACTAATATCAATATGCTCGGTGCATACACGATCTCACCGAGGTAAAAATGCAACGGATATGTTGTTTCTAAAAGTAGCTTTAAACTATATGTACGAAATAACACAATAATCTCACCTTCATGGACATTGTCGTAAAGTTTAAATTCACGAGCCCACGAGTACTTAGTGCTGCAACGGACAGTCATTGCCTCCGAAACAACCCAGTTAATAGTATAACCTCTATAACTATATGGTTAAAGTTCAAAACAAGTAAGTTAGAAGCACAGTAAATCGCTCGTCGCGCGCATTTCGCTGTCATCGCAAACGCATACGCACGCCTCATCCGCAGTACGGTGGCAATAATTTACCGCTTCCTTTGCAGAAACTAACTAAAATTAAACTAATTCAAATTCGTAATTTACGTTTTTCAAATATCCAGTGAGTATTCATATACTCACTGCAGGTGATCATGATAGGTCATCCTAAACTTATTTCAAGTTCTTTGAACCGTGAACTCTATTGCTGGTAAAATTACCTGACAAAATATTACCTTTACTTCTCCCGGAGAGAACCATCCGGGAAGCTCGATGTTTGATAATTTCAAACATTAATTCTTCATCTTTGCTGTATGTGTTAATTCCAAACATAATTCAATCATATTATAATAATTCACGCATATAATAATAATAGTTAATATATAGTATTCTGCTGGGCATTAAAGCTGTGAAAGCCCAGCGGTGAGACCTTGTGACTCTCTAGAGACGATCGTGGGTTCAAACCCCGGGCAGGCACCAGTGAGTTTTTCTATTAAAAACTTATGGGTCTAATTGATAATTACAATTTATCACATACTTTTCGGTGAAGGAAAACATCGTGAGGAAACCTGCATATCTCTAGAGAATTCTGTGGATATGTGTAACCTACCAATCCGCATTGGAGCAGCGTGGTAGTTCTTAGCTCCAATCCTTCTCTCCAAAACGGAGAGAGGAGACCTTAGCCCAGAACTGGGCATAGTAGCAGGCCGTTACTTTACTTTTTATATAGTATTCCTTTTAATAGTCCTTTGATATTGATGTTAAAGCTAAGCATAATAGCAAAATAAGTTGTGGAATTTATTTTAAAAATGTATATCACGACCTACAGATGATTTAGATACTTGTAAGGTACAAAACAGAAGCTGCATGTTACAGTTGGATTCCACTTCTTTATGTTTAACAGATATACGCTGCAATAGAAAGGCAAAAAGGGGTATATTTTTATCCTATACTGCAGTATCTATGAAAGTATAAGAAAGTGTGAATCTTTGCCTACTGTTCAAATGTCAGTTTTATGTGTGTATGTCTATTACTCGCCTGTATGGAAGTTAAATCTTTGCTTTTTGTTCAACTGAAAGGTGTATATGTTGTGAGTGACTTTGAAACATAGATATTCCCGCTGCAGTCTCTATGATATGTGAATCTTTACCTCCTGTTGAAATGAACGTGTTATGGGAGTAATGTCTATTAGTCGAATGTCTCGCCGAAGTCATACTCACTGTACTGGGCCGCACTAAACAAATTTACTGCCGCACAAATTGAGCTATCTGTTATTTCACGACCACGTGGGTGGTCACCGCGCTCCGTCTCTCATTTTGCTACAATGACCCCGCGTTAGAAACTAATCACCATAAAGTTGCGAGCAACATTGTTTTATAAAGTATTACTCCTAAAAATTACTGTAAACATTTATTGATAGTTTTCTATGTACGTAACCAACGTCTGTTGGTACAGTTAGTTAAATGGGACGCTGTGAATATAAGTTAGATTTACGTTTATCCACGAATTCGTTTGGATCGTATACTGCGTATGAATATTGCGTTATATGTATAAATATACCTCAGACTTTCTATATTCGATATTTAAAAGTATGCAAAAAAAATTTTTTTGTCTCTGAATATGTCAATTAAATTCTCGTTGCACTTCATCGTTTCGAGCATTAACATATAAATAAATAGATAAACGTTTCAACTTTGTATGTAACAATGTACAATTATGTGTCTTATTGATAACTGCAATTTATTACACGCTTTTGGGTGAAAGAAAACAACAGATTATGCATAGCTCTAAAAAATTCTAGGGATATGTGTTACCTACCAATCCGCTTTCAAGTACCGTGGTTGAAACTGAGAGAAGAGGTTTCGTCCAGTAGTGGGATAGTAACAGGCCGTTACTTTACTTTTTATCATCTAGCTGGAGCGCTGTGGCCATCATCACAACAAGCAAAAGCCCTGACCGCCGAGTCACAGAGTTCGTTCATCACTCGCTGTTGTCTGCTTTTCCCAGCTACACCAACTGTTATTAAAGGCACGCAAGACGTAGAACTTAAACCATTCGGTCATCGTAGGTGTTTTCAAAAACACCAGACACCAATAAATTCAGTCGCACGCGTCTGCTAACGGCCGTGTCATTAATAAGGCATGTTGTGTGTCGACTGACACCGCATCCATCTCTCAGTGTTTTATTGCCTTTGTGGTAATATTTGCAAAATAACAATATCAAAAATAACTTCAAGAACCGAGTCAACCTTGAATATAAAACACGCTTACTATAAAAGTGATCTAAATCAAAAAAGTTGTTTTATGGGAAATTGAAATAAATCGTAGTGCCCACGGAACTTATAAGAATAATAGGACCCATGACTCCCAGTCATGGGTCCGAAAACACTATTTTTTTGATAGTTCTTAACGTGATGTCATAGCTGGCATTGAAATAAGGATTATAATGTATCTAACTCAATTAAACCAATTTTTTATTAGGTCACTTTAAGCGTGCGCTATATAGTTTTAATTTTTTTTAATATAAGTAGTTTAACAATAACGAACACACACCAATATCGATTCTAGAAGTTTCGCAATAGTAGTTAAGCGTATTTGAACTCGTCTAAGGTGACAAGTTTAATAAAAAGTTACTGAATGTCTGACCTGCATTTTCCTTATTTTCTAGCAGTAACAAGCACTTTTTTATAATATTTGCATGATTATTAAGTCATTTACTTTACCATATTAGAATTCCTAAAACAGATGGTGTATTACGTAGAGACTGTACCAAAATGGATAAGTTTTTCCATACCCTAAAACTTTGTAAGATATTATTAAAATTTATCCTTTTACTTATAAACATGACTATTACACATAAACATACACGGTCGTCCGTCCTCAAAGTAAATAATTAAATACTTATGTATGGGATTTATGGGTGACAGACTACTGGTAAATATATAGGTACATTTATAATTTATAAATAAATACATAACTACGCCCAGACTCCAAGACCCAACAAATTGTTGAGAAAAAATGTTAACTCGTAGCGGGAATCAAACCCGAGGCCGGAGCTCAAGGCAGAGTTACTGCAAACTTTATTGTACTGTATTTAGGCAATAAAACACATAACAAAACGTGTGTAGCTTATTGGAATATTGAACCTTGAAACCCTTACAACTACGCGATTATACAACATAATAATCATCCGTCAATCAAAACAAAGATAGATCTGTCGTAGGTTCATAAGAGTATATTGTTGGAGATCACTGTCTGGTTAAGCTCACCGTCCAACGAAGTGCGGAGCTCAATGCCGTAATACCTAGCAGCGACCAACCGTGATCCATCATCCGTGTACTTGATCATATTTATAGTGCGCTCCATGATTATGCACTAATCAAATCAAATCAAAATCCTTTTATTTTCTACTAGCTGACCCGGCGAACTTCGTACCGCCTAACAGTCAATGAATGGTGTGTTCACTTTTAGCTGAACTAATTTAGGCTTTGATGAACGTAATACAATTACAGAAAATAAATTTCTGAACGCTCGCGTATGTTAATCATTTGTCATTATTTCCGGAAGCACGCATAAATATTTTAGAAACTTCTATGTATCTGCTTAATGCACTTCTAAACCTTTTTAAAAAGTTTACACAAAATACAATTCTGGACGCTTGCATAAATGTCAATCATTACTTACAGTATTCGATTATATATATTATTACAACTAACTACTTACAAAACTTAATAGACTACCAATAGCATAACAAAAAAAAATTAACAGATGTTGGTTTTTTGACATTAGAGTAAGATAACAATACAAAAATTTATTCGTAAAGATATAGATGGCACTAAACGATATTAGCCCACGTTATTAAGTGTGAAAGAACAATTCTATAAATAAGAAGGGACAATTTTGTAAAAGTATGTTCAAATAAATACCATTGGTATTCTGGTATCATAAGGTTTTTGTTTAGCCTAGTGATATCACCCGGCCATACTCTACGGGAGGGGGTCAGTATTAAACAGATATTGATGCAGAAAAATGCGACCATGTAAAAAACAGCACCATTCAGCACGGTATGAGGCAATTTTTTTTTTTTTTTTTTTTATACAGGAAAAAACCCCTTATGGGTACCATCGCCCGACGGGAACGGGCAGTGGTTATGTCGGACTCGCACCGACTAAAATAACCTGTATGCTCCACCACGCTGCTGGTGGCGGGTGCAGGGTGCCTTATTTGACCCCACTCCCGCTAGCAGCAACTCTAAACCCCAGAGTGCGCCACCTCTGGGTCGGGGCCTCTCTAAAAGTGGCCCCTCCCTCCGCTGGACGATGCATCGGGAGCACCAGATGCATCGACCGCCTCGGGGACCTTATAAAGAGGGCGTCCGATAAACCCCGTTCGGAACGCCCAGAAAGTCCCCGTTAGGGCGGCATGCGACGGACTTCGGCGAGTCGCCTGCGCCCCGCTCGCCTGCGGCGGATCGGATCCAAAGATTCGACTTCCCGGATCCGTCCCGCCGCCTCCTTCCGCAAGATAACATCCTCGCAGAAGGAGGCCATCGCTGCCCACGATCCCTCCCTGTCCACCATGGCACGAACCACAGTGGGCAGGGAGAGATCGTGCCCCACCTCTGCCACGAGCTTCGCCCGCTGAGCCGCCCAAGCTGGGCAGTCCGCGAGCGTGTGCAGCGCCGTATCAAACTCGGCGCCGCACTCGTGGCACACACCAGATCCTTCGCACTGGGCCACCCTCCACAGATACCTCCCGAAACAACCATGCCCGGAAAGTACCTGTGTCAGGCGGAAGGGTATGAGGCAATGCCTCAAGACTGGTTTACAGGGGCGACCAGCAGTGGCAATACTTTAAGTGTTTGCGTAGTATGTAAATGAGTTAGCCCGACTTTATCATTCTATGATTAATAAATAATTTTAAAACTATTTACAATTACAATTTGTTTCATGTCTAACTCATCTTTTTAAAGTTGTTTGTTAATAAAAATAGATGGCGCTAGTAGTGGTTTATCTATGTGTAGTGGCTAACGTGTTTCTACTAATACATGTTATATAATCAATGTCCAAATCCAAAATTAGAATACTTTTCTATACTGATCATCTATATAAAAATATATACTCGTAGTTCTGAGATTCGTTAGTGTAAAGGCAAGTTTAAATATTTAAGGTGTACAAAAAAAATATTTTGCTATAATCCGAATAAGAATAATCTCTCTAATTGCGGATTATAGCACATAATACGTTATTTTTCATATTATATAAATCCACAAAGTAACTATAAATCTTTAAGGTGTAGTTCAAATTAAATACTTTTTAGTTATACCTTTTGATATAGTTGGCTTAATAAGTTGACTAGTTTGAACTAGCAAACAACTGGAGGAAAATTATTTTCAGCGAATTCTTTAAGCTTATCGAACTTTTGGTTCTAATGCCCGATGTTTTTAATTTTTTTTAAATTAAAGTATAGTCGTGACTATAGCTTACACTTTTATATCACGCCCAAGTGCACTCCGTAATCCGAGCCACGTGCCGCCTGCAGTTCCTTGAACACTATCTGTTTACTATCCGCCTTATCTTTATTGATACCACAGTAATTAATACTAGATGTTCCCTAGCTAGGACTGCTTGCTCGTTGATTGCGTAACGATATCTTTATAAAAGTATTTCCATAGAACAATTGGTCCATGACACATAAACCACTTCACACGCCCCAATAACGTTTTTGAATGAGTTTAGGGTGAAATTATAACCTAGAAGAGGGTCAAATACTTATTCGCTTCTACAATAAAATTCCACAATCCATATCCTTTTTAATTAAGCGTAAGAAATATTTATAGAATTAGGCGTTACTTTGCGGAGATTAATAATACAAAAGTAATAATAATAAATATTTTGCTATATCCGCGATACATTAAATAGAAAATATATAGAGATATTTTACGAATCCTGCATGTATCGGGTATGAAGAAACGGATAGTCCACTATACATTAAGCACTATATATATTTTCTATTTACTGTATCACGGATTATAGCAAAATATTTTTTATTATTACTTTCGTAAGAAATATGCTTGCATATTAAATAATTGAAGATTATATGAATGATAAAAGTGGTCTGAAAATCCTTTCAACTGCAAAGAATATACTACAGTTTAATAATGTAATTTAAAAATATTGACCGTCGAGTTTCTTGCTGGTCCTTTTAGTAAGAGCAACATTCCGAATCAGTTGTAACTTCATTAAATCTTATTTATTGAACCTTGACGATTCCAAAGTCTTAAAAGCTTGTCAGAAAACGAATCAAAATAACCGTTTAAAAACCCAACCTGCTATTTATGTTAAACCTAAAACGTCTATTATAGGTTATTTATTCACATACCAACGTCTTGTGCAGTAAATAACTTACTTACTTACTTACTTAGATTATATTAAAAATCATACTATCTACAATTTTTTGTCCGTCGTTAAGATGATCCTTTTGCTGGACGCGTCGCGAAACAAATAAGTTTGTCCTTTTTCAATAAGAATTGATCAAACATAGACAACCCATATAGTGATGTTGAAGAAATTATACATACCTGAAAACAAACTTAAATTTAAGATAAATAGCAATAAAAAAAACAAATTTTAAACCAAGGCAAAAAAATGATGTCTTAGATTGAATTTCTTCTTATAATAATTTTACCGGTGTGGCAATCCGTTTTACCAAATGTTTATGAAGAATAGGAGTATTTTCTGTTAACATATTGTCACTCGCTTTTAGAAAAAAAGAAAAATTGAGAAGTGAAAAATAAAATACAATTTATAGAAGCAGGCGTTACTTTGCGGAATTCCATAGTACATAAGTTATGATATAATTATTTTGCTATAATCTGCATTTGTTAAGAGAACCTATGTAATGCTAAGTGTAGGAAGCAGGCAACGTTCACATACCTTATGCATGCATGAGTTTTAAGCTCGTGCGCCGCGTAAACCAACAGAGATAGACTAAACTAATGTACTAGAGAAGAGTAGATCTACAAAAATAGTACAAAAAAGCCCGCGACATCATGTCTCTATTTCTAGAGTTTAATCATAATTAACTCTCAATAACTACTTTGATGTTTCAAATTTCAATTAAAACTATTAAGTTATATTACGACACAGTGATTTCCTCGCGGGCGACCGCATTACATCTAGTAAATTATATTATTTTAACAAATCTTATAAACTTCGCAAGATACTCTCACAAAAACATTAAACGTCAAGTAATTCTCGTGGAAAAACAGAGCATAAACTTGATGCCCGAATGAACTTTTAAAATTTTAATTATGTAGAAAAGACAACATCCAGCTATCTTCATGGAGTGCTTGTTTTTAAAACATTAAACTAAACGATCCGCAAGGGCCGCCGAGAGATGCGCACAAACGGATGCCATGTCACTCCAGGATCTGCGTTGTATAAAAACACTCGGCTCGAGAACATTCTAAAACTATATTATATTTATAAATTTGCTCGTGCTGTAATGTTGTGTCAAATGGAAATATCGTTTTAAGCGTTTCGAGAAGCCTGCGTTGCAATTCAGCATTTGCTCGTACAAAATTTAAATGTAAAACTCTCACTTACACATACTTATAGCGTTTCACATTCGACGATATATGATAGCAAGTACGAAGCACTTCACATTACACATAACAAAAATATAAATGCAATGATAGAATTATGTTGCTGTTGTGAGCGTTTGTTAAGGAAATATATGTAATTCAAAAAATGTTACAATGCCATATGTACGTACTTCAACACACATTCATTACTCTCCAGGATCGTTTCGCAACCGACCCGTCATTAGGACATAGGCTCCACCAAAAAATCGCAAAGTAATCTGCAAAGTATTTTTTTTCTATGAATTATATAACAAAAACACTTGAAACGAGATTAAATCATAGATATTTAATGCCCAAGAAGGTAAGAAACGAAATCGGGTAGAGCTTTAAACGTATTTACGACTAGTATATCTTAAATTGATTTAGGGTATGTATGTGACTTAAAATCATTATTAATGTGAGTCGCCAACTAGCCATGGAAAAAATAATTTAGTATATAAACTATAAAAATATATATAATGCAATGCCAACTAAGACACTGCTATAGTTAAAACTGCGCTGCAGATGTCAACGCCCGCCTTAAAATTAAATAAACAACAATATTCCAAAACAAAATTTCAATGAACTAAATTACGTTACTACTTTAGTATTTAATAAACATTATTATTTAAAAAGTTAGGTTACATGACCATATTTATTTAACATGTTTTAACATATTATTTCTAAAATTTCAGCTATGTTTATTCAATAAGTAATCATTTTTAATGCCAATCATTTATGATCATAAATAATATAGACAATGCAGCGCTTATATAAAGGTGTGTTAAATTATATAACAGTATGTTTAAAAAAACCAATGTTGATATATTCAGAGACTCTGCCAATAAATTTAAATACATAAAAAAATATTCTTCAAAAGCAAAATAAAATTCTTCTGAAGTCGAATTACACATATTTATTGTTTATTTCTCTAGTTAGTGTAACACAACCTTACAATATATACTACATATATTGTAAGGTCACCAGATGCGTGTGTGAGGCCATACACGATGTCAGGAGTGTAAGGTTCAATAATTTTAGGACAAACGTTTTAATTTATAATTGTATTTTTGTGAAATAAACTAAATCATTTGATTACTATTATAGATTATTGACTAATATTATAAATTATAACAGGGACGGTATTAGACAATACGTTTTGTAAAGTGTTACAGTGAAGACGAAAGTAAATTGTAAATTGATAATATTGTAAGTAATAAATATATATAGTTGGAATTGTAAAGTAGGTTGTATTACTTTGTGCGGCCATTCCTACAATATGTTTATTCCTACAATTTTTTGTGTATTTTTTTTAATTTACGTTTTTAGCACTGTTTGTCTTTTTTATCTTACGTTAAGTTAGCCTACAAGTAAAATGTACGCGGTACTAATATTAAGATGATTGTACTTATATATTATTTTGTGTACCCTGTTGGCTTTTTATTTAAATAAATAATTAAAAAATGCCTATCGACTAATGTACAACCCTATCGCGACTCTCTTGACGCCTACCTGCAGCGCAGTCCGACGCCACCGAGTCGCGCTACTGTCGCCACTCGACGTCGGGACGCGCACAAAAACCCAAAAACCTAATGGCTCCTACTGATAGATTTGTTACACACTCGAAACATGTGTTCCCGTTTTTTGACTACTTTAAATTATTAACGGAAATATTAGTCGTATATCTGTCACGTTATCTCCATGGGCATGTTACTGTACAAAATCTGGTTATTGTTCTATGCCATATTTGAATCACTTTCACATTATATTATATTCAAAATCACAATATAGATACCAACGTGAATTTATAAACTGATTCAAATTCCAAATATTCTTAACTGTGGACTTTTCATGCACTTTTAAGTTGTCAATTTAGCTAACACTGCTATATACCATAGAGCTGTGAGCGGTGAGCTACTCTAGCTCGTGCTACTCTTTTGATAGGGTCATAGATTCAAGCCCAGAGCAGGCACCAATGAATATTTTCGTTAAATTAGTAATTGATATTGCAAGTTAGTATACGCTTTGCGGTAAAGGAAAACATCGTGCGGAAACCTACATATATCTAGAGAATTCTGGGAATATATGTAACCTACCAATCCGCGTTGAAGCAGCGTGGTAGTTCTTAGCTCCAATATTTCTCTCCAAAAATAGAGAGCGAGAGCCTATGCCTAGGAGTGGGATAGTAAGAGGCTAATTCTGAGTAGGTCACCACGATACAGGTGTTTCTAGTGTAGTAGTCGCCAAACACATAGAGCAACTAAACAATATAATTTGCAATTTAATCTGAGTATCGTAATAAGTCTTATTTATTGTAAATATTGCTTTTAAAATGAACTATATTTATTATTTTATTATTATTTATAACTTACGCTACCACTTATTCAGACCTTTTCAAAATATAATTGTTATAAATAGTTACATTTCGTCGTTACCATATTGTGCAAGAATCGAAAGAATAATTCACACCGCGCGTTTAATACTTATGGGATCCCCAATAGAGAGCTTTCTATATCAGCCTGTATCTTTTAAAAGTTATAATAAAATACTGTAATGGCAATGCAAAAACTGATTGTGGAATTTTATTATTCAATCGTATACGAATTGATACTGAGATACCGAGCTGATAATGCAATGTTTGTTTTGAAATATAAAGCCAGTATTAAACCAAATGTTACAATTTGATATTTATGAGCGTTGCTAGATGGCACTATTTGACGGCGCCCACATTTACGTTGGAGCTTTAATTTCGAACAACGGCGGCTGCATATATGAAATAAAAAGGCGTATGGCACTCACTACAAATGCAATGGACAAAATGAAGAAAATATGGACGAACAAAAATGTTACCAAAGCCACGAAGACCAGGCTCGTGCGAACCTTAATCTTACCCATATTTTTATACGCTGCAGAAAACTGGACAGTCCGGGAAATTGAGAGGCAGAAGATAGATGCTCTAGAAATGTGGTGCTGGCGAAGAATGCTTGGGGTAAGATGGACCGAATTACGGACGAATGTCTCAATACTCCAAGAGCTAGGCATCAAGAAGCGTCTATTTTCCACGGTACTGTCCCGTATACTCTCAATTTTCGGACACGTTTTAAGACGGGACAGCCAGTCCATTGAACGTCTTTTTGTCCAGGGAAAAGTGAAGGGCACAAAACCGCGTGGAATGTCGCCGATGCGATTGACCGACCAGATCAAATCTTCTGTGGGTGGTCCGGTGCATGAGTGTACCTGAATGACTGCAAACCGGCGAAAATGGCGAGACATTGTGAAGCGCATAACAAACCCAAAACTTGATGCCGATCACGACCGCTCTGTCAAGAACGTTACGATTGGGAAGAAGAATACCGAGTTATAAATATTAAATGTATATAAAATATACCTGTTATAAGATGACATTTTAATTCTAAATTAGTATTGTTAACCAAAACCGACTGTATATTTGCTCTCTGAGGCACGAAAGAATTACCTAGCGGAAGTCACATAACATCCCTTAACTGATAACGAGAATTCAGGTAACTCGCGAAATCTAACCGATAGTTTTTGTCCTCCAAGTTATCGTAAGCTAACAATCTACAAATGACATCCTGTGTTCTCGGAAAGTATCTTATCTCACGTCTCGGAGCATGAGAATAATACCGTGGGTTATGGGTTAGGCGACACTCGGCGAGATATTTATTGACGGGAAAAATATGGTGGCATAAAGTTACATTTCTTCTTATGGATCGATTTATATTTGACTAATTCGTGACTAGAATCGTGATTTCGTCCGTCTTAACTTTAGTATTTAAATTTTAAATTATATATAAATATTATAAAACAGTCCCAAAAAGCTGTATGTATGTAATCGATTTTCTTAAAATGTACTAAACGGATTTTTGTACTGTTTTCACCAAAAGATAGTGCAATACTTCCGAACGGTTTAGGTATGTCGCGACCAAAACGGAACGCCTGTTAACAGCAGCTGTGGATGGCCTTTCATCATTGGCTGTTTGAAAATCAGCTGTCAAACCATCAGACGTCAAAAATTTAAATTCTCTGTAAAATTTGTCATATTAACAACGGTATTATTCTTGTAACGTTACTCGCAAAAATATAATCACTATCCGAAAAACCTGTCGTTTTCATCGATGCGCTAAACCTAAAGAGAAGACAAGCACTTCGTGTCGGCTTCGACAAGGTATATAGTACATACCGGTATTATGTAAATTGTATTGAAGAGATCGTGCAGTTGTTAAAAAACTTGCTTGCCGGGAGCTTTGGTCGCATGCGCTGCGTAAAGCAGCAGAGATATTCTAAAGTAATGTACTAGAGAATTGTAGATCTATAAAAATACCACAAAAAAGTCCGCGATAGCATGCCTCTATCCGTTATGGTTAACTCAAAATAACTACTTTTATGTTTAAAATTTGAATTCTGGAAAAATTTGTGGCACGCTGATTTCCACGCGGGCGAAGCCGCTGGCACAGCTAGTTATTTATTAATAGCATGCCCTGCCATACGTTGGTGTGGCTGAGTCGTTTGTCGATTTCCCTACTGTTAATATTAATTTTTATTTTACTATGACTTATCATCCTCCTGCCCTTATCCCACTCGTGGAGTCGGCACAACATGTTATGAAACATGTTGCCACACTATTTGACTACGTATTTTACGACCGACCGCCTGCCTGACGTCAACTTACCTTAGTCGTATTTTGCGACCCCTCGGCAAGAAAGAGGGTGGTCTATTCTAATCAACCGGATACCACACGATGGGTCAACTTACCTTAGTCGCCTTTTTCGACACCTCGGTAAAAAATTAGGGTGGTCTATTCTACTAGCCGAACACCACACGGAGGATTTTACTATAACTTGTACGATTTAAATTTCAATTATATGGTTGCAATATACAATTTTTAGGATTTCCTAGGATTATATTAAGCATAAAATGCTTAAGATATGATCATGCTTGTATTCGCTTGTATGCTTTTTAAAGCGTTCTAATTACTGGGTTGTTTGTAACCATTTGAAAAAATATGGACTGCGTATAGCAGTGATCTTTAAATGATAAATATACACTCGCGTGCAACCGAATCGACTCACCTCTAAAAAATGGATAAATGGTGTATTATATTTTTTAAGAATAAAAAAAGTACGGGTATATATATATATATATTTTGAAGGACTATTTCATAAGCTTTAAAATGATACCATAATCTCAAAAATCTGCGCAATATTTTTAAATTTAATCGACTTTGAATCACAAGGTAACAAAAATTGAATTAGTAAAAAAAAACAAAGGATAATGAAAATTAAAGGAAAACAAAATATTGTGAAAAATTTGTTACATCAATACTTAGTGTTGCCCACCCTGGCCCTAATAACAGCTCCAAGACGGTTCTTCATCGATCTGATAACCCTTACTACCAGATTTTGAGAGAGAGTTTTCCACTCCTCTTCGAGCGCTGACTTTAGCTTTACAATGTCTGCAGGGGCTGGATTTATGGTCCGGACGCTGCGTTTCAGCTCGTCCCAGATGTGTTCAATAGGATTGAGATCAGGACTGTGTGGTGACTAGTCCATGGTCTCAATACGAACTTCGTCCAGAGACTGACGAGTGATTCGTGCTGTATGGCAGTGGGCATTATCGTGCATAAGAAGAAATTAATCTCCTATGAAGCCTTCATAAGGAAAGACGTGATCGAGGAGAACGTCTTGCACATATCGGTCTGCAGTCAGAGCGCTTCCTCGGCCTCCACCAGGGATGAAAATAAGAGCTGTTTTTCCTTCTATTGAAATGCCCGCCGACATCATACACGAACCACCGCCATAGGACACTGTTTCAGCGAAACAACATTGTTAAAATCGCTCACCTGGACGCCGGTAGACTCGAGTTCTCCTGTCGCTGCCATGCAGACACACTCTGCACACAGTCAGTGAACAGGACCGATCGCCATTCAGCTGTCCAATCGATGTGTTCGCGAGCAAATGCAATGCGAGCTTGTCGGTAATCTGTGGTCAATTTGGGGCTTCTGGCAGGCCTTTTTAGAGTCAGGTTGGCATCTTTTAGTCGTCTTCTAACTGTCCATTGACTGACAGCGACTCCTCGAACCTCTCTCAGCCGCAGCTGCACAGTAACACCGGTGAGATGGCGATTTCTGAGACTTCTGAGGCGATAAAACGGTCGTCTCTCTCAGAAGTACACCGCCGCCGACTGTTATCTGGCCTCCTAGACTAAGAGTTGGTCTCTTGGAACCTTTTGTATTCCCTGGATATAGCAGATTGGGTCAGATTTAGTCGACGAGCGACATTCGCTGGCTAAAGCCCTGTTGTACCAAAAGGACGACTTGGGCGACTTCTTCTGTTCTTGTATCCATAGTGACGGCGAATTGATAATCGTATCTTGCGGAAATATGATCAAGTCAACTTCTGATAAGCGACTAATAAGGGTGCGTAGCTTAGGGTTGTTTATATAGGGCATAGCATAGCGCAACTCGTTAGCACTGCAAGGAACAAATTTTACACACTTACGTTCAAACCACGATATTTTTAAAAGTAGTGATTGGATAAAAATGATAAATGTGTCAATTTAAAGTTAAAAGAATGGGCTTTAATAAAATAATACATTTAGTATACTTTCTTTAAATTTTTGACCAAAAACACGCTTTTTGTGTATTTTGTGTGGGTGAGTCGATTCGGCTGCTCGCGAGTGTATATCATCAGAGAATTTTTAATAAAAAAGCTATGACAGCCCATTGGGAAGACCGTGCGACTCTTTTGGGTGGTCACGAGTTCGAACCCCGGGCAGGCACCAATGAGTTTTTCTATTAAAAAAAACTTGTGTCTAATTTATAATTGCAATTTATCAGACGCTTTTCGGTGGAGGAAAACATCGTGAGGAAACCTGCATATGTCTAGGGAATTCTGGGAATATGAGTAACCTACAAATCCGCATTGGAGCAGCGTGGTAGGTCTTAGCTCCAACCCTTCTCTCCAGAAATAGAGAGAGGAGACCCTATGCCCAGCAGTGGGATTGTAACGGGCCATTACTTTACTTTTTTTATACATAAATAATGATTTCGAATTTAACTTTATAATTTTAATTTCACTAAAATTTACGTCGTGAATCATGCCAGTTTATCAGTGAAAAGCTCATGGAAATCCGTCCAGTAGATTTTGAGTTTATCACGAACAAGCGTCTATCTTGACTATATATAAAAAGATAGACACAGCGAGTGACTTGGTTTTATAATATGTAAGGACAATGAATGGCCATCACAGTCGTACTGAATGCGAGAAATGAGGTCAACAAATCAACGCGGACCTCCTAAAGAGCACTTGGTGCTGTAATAAATTACAAGGAGGAATCGCCCTTTAATATTAACTCAGACATCCCTTTACGACTGTAATGGGAAGAAGAGATCTTTACAAATCGTATCCCTTGATCTTTGTAACTGGGTATTTTAGATGGAAAGGCTGTCCGTGGGCTGCTATATCTAGTTTAGATACGGTAAGGAATAATCCCTTTTTGTCATTTGTATAAAATTTGTACGTACAAAGAACGTTTTAATAAAAACATGAAAGAATGAATGATTGTACCTTTTTTGTACACCTCAAAAATATATACAATAAGTAATTATTGTAATTTGACTGGCCCGTTGGCGCAGTGGGTAGTGACCCTGCCTACAAATCCGCGGGTCGCGGGTTCGATTCCTGCCGAGGGCCAACATTTTCTATAAACAATTTGTTGGTTCTTCGAGCCTGGGTGTATATTTGTATTTAAGTATGTATTTAAAATGTATTTTTTTATATAGTGAGAGAGGCAAGGCATGCCGTGTGGTATCCGCCTGAGTTGAATAGACCACCCTCATTTCTTACCGAGGTGTCGTAAAAGGCGACTAAGGTAAGTTGACGTCAGGCAGGCGGCCGGTCGTAAAATACGTAGCCAAATCATGTGACAACATGTTTAAACATGTTGTGCCAACCCCACTTAGAGTGGGATAAGAGCAGGAAGATGATGTATTTTACCTTTATATAGGCTAAATATTTCACGTTAATCCACTAACTTCTTTTAGAGTTGTGCAGCTTTAAACAAAGACGGAATTTCATATACAAACATCGTTAATAGGGGAGTGTTTCGGAAACTTTATACTGTATTTTTTAATCCAGAGTCGCTTTAACGTAGTCGTTGGCCGCCGGCAAATTAACAATCAATCAAGTCAAGCGCCGCCTTAAGTGCTTCTACCCTCAACGGTGACTGGCTCCATTATGGTACGGTTTTAAACAACAAGCGCCATCGTACAACGAATTTTTAAAGGAAACTGAACACTTTCATACAATTTTTGAATTTAAACTATCGTGAGTGGTATTCATTATTTATGTTGAGAGATCGGCTATACTCACGTCTTATTTTATCGGTTCGGTTCCTGCCGCGATAACGCCGCGTAAAGAGCTCATTAATTAGAGCCCCGTATGGGCTTGAAACTAGTCGGGCTCATCCGATAAAATAACACGTGAGTATAGCCGGTCTCTCAACATTAATAACTTTCATACAATTTTGGGAACAAGATGATAAGGGGACCAATTAAAAGCAGTAGTAGTAATAACAGCCTGTTACTATCCCACTGCTGGGGATAGGCCTTCTCTCTTTTTTTAAAGAAGGATTGGAGCTAAGACCTACCATGCTGCTCCAATGCGGATTGGTAGGTTACAAATATCCCTAGAATTCTCTAGAGATATGCAGTGTTCTGCACGATGTTTTCCTTCACCATAAAGCGTGTGATAAATTTCAATTATCAATTAGACACATAAGTTTTAATAGAAAAAGTCATTGGTGCCTGCCCGGGGTTTGAATTCATTATCGTGTCTACTAGATTCGCACGGTCTCACCGCTGGTTTATCACAGCCTTGACAATCATCTATCTATCTATCTAATTCGGGGACGCCTGCCGTAGCAGTGCGGGTGGTCAGCTCCTATGTCGGACTATTCCACCCATTACCCCATGTTGGGACATGGGTATCACTGATGTCCCGGCAGTGTCACCTGCTTTAATCTACCAGTAGCTTTTTTAACCTGATAATATCCCTGAAGGGAATATCAGCCAGGTCGTTAACTGCAAGTTTATCCTTACCTAGTATCTCCCATCTTACCCGTGAGTACATAGGGCACTCAGCTATAAGGTGAAGACTCGTTTCTTCCACTCCACACTCTGGGCACGCTGAATCTTCCTTTATTCTCATTATCGACAGGTGTTTGTTTAACAAGCAGTGCCCCGTAGTAATACCTGTTATTATTGACACATTTTCCCTGCTCTGAGACATTAGATGTTTGGTCTTCTTTGTATCGTAAGATTTGAGGAATCTTTTGACAATGATAAATAGCTTTATAGTTAAGTATAATTCTAAATTTGTCTGATTTTGACAATCTAATAGCAGAGTTATTAAACATTTAGTTTAAGTATATGAACTTCTTATACTTAAAAAGCTGATATTTTAAATATGACATTTTTTTTAGGCTAAATAAAGCAGCAGCATAGATAAGCGTAAACATTGACGAAATAAAAAATTTATTAATTACTGAGCAATCAATAATCAATCAACTTTAACTTCAATTTCTTTTTAATCTTTAATAATATTTATAATATTTAATAATAAACCAACACTAGAAGAGCTTCTGCACCCTGCTCACCGCATTTCGAAACCTCGAATATGTATCTGCACTCGCCCGTCCTGCCCGTTAACGCTATAATAGCAGTTCGGGGTAATAGGATGGATAGTCCGTCATAAACCTCTGGATCTCTCTTCTCTCTCCCGATGACGTAGTAAAGAAGAAAAAAGTCTAGAAGTCAGTTTGAGAAAATAAAGTACTATTTTAAGTTTTCTTGTAAAATGTCGTGTCGTATATGAATGGGCCCAGACCTCTTTGAACGGGCCCGAATTGCAACAGCCCAGCCCTGATCTCCAATTTGCCGAAATCTACGAGTGCCTCCCGCTCTCCCCCGACACTCAATTCATTTCTATTCAACTAAATAAGATCATTCATTCGGCGATAATATTGTAATGTTATTGTCAAATAATCAATTAATTACTTAAAAGTTATTTTTAGGAATAATTGTGGAATCCGGCTGAGTTAAATAGACCACCCTCATTGCTTCAGGTGTCGTATAAGGCAACTAAGGTAAGTTGACCCATCGTGTGGTATCCGGCTGAGTTAAATAGATCGCCCTCATTTCTAACCGACGGGCCGTATAATACGTATAAGATAAGTTGACGTCAGGCAGGCGCCGGTGGTAAAATTCGTAGCCAATTCATGTGACAACATGTTTGTAATATGTTGTGCCGACCTCACTAAGGGTGGGATAGGGACGATAGGACCATCCTATCGTCTCTATCCCTACGACACCTCGGTAGAAAATAAGGGTGGTCTATTCTACTCAGCCGGATACCACACGGTGGGTTAACTTACCTTAGTCGCCTCTTACGACACCTCCGTAAGAAATTTGGATGGTCTATTTTATTCAGCCGGATGCCACGTATAGACCATATGTTAACCAAAATTTCATCCTATTGATCCAGCAATCAATAAAGGCTTAACAGACACTGAAAAAGTCCTTGGCATAATATTAGTCATAATAGTAGTCTTGCCCAGCTTTAGTTTTGCCCTCCACTATGAGCTGTATTTATCTCTATAGCAGTTCCAGAAGAAAAATAAGGGTTTATTTACCCTTTATGTAAACTCCGTAATTGCACCAAATGTCATTAATAGACGAACAGACTTTCACATTTATAATATAAGAATTGATGTATGGATAGATGAAATATTTTTGTTATTTCTCTGTATTTCACATCGCAGCAAACGCGGGAGGAAATGTCCGCACCGGAAGCGACGGTCTGCAGGAAGTACACCTCATTTCCGACTCGGAGCCGATGCCTTCATGTGGAAAAATTCCTGTGAAATATATATTATGAATGGTGTGTAACTTGAGACCGACATAGCGCTGTAAGTCGGCACAATACTGATATATTTCGTTGTGCCTTTAAAAGCAGGCTTAATTTCTGTCAATATTTCATACAAAGTTATCCTACAACTATGTTCGCGTCGACTTGATTGATGAAATAGCCTCAATTATGTATTTTCCTATTGTCGAAGAATTTTTTTATCATATATCACAGCTAAATCGATGGCATAATACTAATGAAATTTCGTACAGTTCAGGCTATATTTTGGGTTATAACAATATCGCCAATTTTTGATCTGGGATCAGAAAAAAACAGCACCATATTTTAAGACGTATTTTTGTATGTCATGTATAACACGTATATGTGTGTTTGTTTGTTATAATTTCACTTAAATATGTTTTATATTTAAGTGTGTATGTGAATGTTATAGACCCAACCAAAGTGCAAGATGTGATTATCTTTAAGTGGGTCTACACCCTAATTGATGTAACTTGTTGATAATCAAGTACAGTTACATATTTTTTATTATAATAAAAATAAAAATAAAATAATATAAAATTTATAATAAAAATAAAAAATAATTTAAAAGTTGCTCCGCAACTTCATTCGCATTAATTTAAATGTTCAAATACTCTCAATCAGTTTTTCTCAATTATATGGTCATATCTGTGCCCTAAGGAACAGCGGGAATATTTTATCCTGATTATTAGCACAGTATACTTGTATCGAGTTTTATCAATATGACCACAACGGATCGGCCGTGAAATCGTAAAAGACACAGATAGACAAATAGACAGACTGACTTTCACAATTGGAATATTAATATGGATCATCCACCAGCCTGAAGTCAACTCACCTTAGTCGTATTTTACGACTCTTCGGTAAGAAAGAGGATGGTCTATTCCACTCAACCGGTTACCACACGGTGGGTCAACTTACCTTAGTCGCCTTTTTCGACACCTCGGTAAGAAATCAGGGCGGTCTATTCTATTCAGCCGGATACCACACGGTGGCGAAATATTAATATGGATATAACGCCTAAAATTCCGTACATTTAGTCGTCACAATTGCGTATGCGATCGCTGATGCACTCTGAAATGCAAATAGAGAAATTATTTTTTCTATGAATTTGTAAAATATCCACCGGTAGGCAAACATCCAAATTCACATCCGAAATGTTGCCGTTCAATTAGAAAGATTTTATTTTGTTAGCCATTGCACGGTTTTAGGTATTGGAAATAATAGCGACGATTGACTGAGCACACTGCAAATTCAATCATGTGAAATTGACATCGCAAATATTTTAGTTGATGTGATGATTGAATTTTGATTCGTGATAAGACATTTAAAAAATATTTTTCAAATTAACTTTATAGAAGTAGGCTGTACTTAGCAGATATTCGTAAATAAATATAGAGATAGAAGTAATAATATAAAAGAGAAATTTAGAGATAAAAGTATATAAATGTATTGCTATAATTCGCGACCATTATTTTATTGAAACTTTTGTCAATAAACTTATAAACCAGTGTTTTTGAATCGTCATCTGGTTGGTTCTGCAAAATGCTCCTACCTAGAAGGGTCTGCAAGAAACTCGGAGGTTGCTCTTTTCAAATCGTAACCATCCTTAATCCTCAAAAGTATAATATGCTCTTGGGTCTTAGCTTTCTTGCATAGCAAAGTCAAAATTGATTGCCGAATCGTATTATATGACCTACAAACGACACCTACTTTCACTTCTTCAATTAAGTTTCAACTTCATTTGTAATTTTCGTTGGCAAAATAATATATAATAATTTTGTAATGTTTATCTTAGACCATATAGTATATTATATACTATGAATTTATCCTTGAAATTCTTTCGCAAAGAATGATTCAGTCTTGAATTGTAAATGGCAAAATTTATTGTTCTTGCCAAACAATGTTTTTTATTCTATGTATATTTACCTCATGACAGTGGGTCATAAGACATAATGCTACGCAAGGCAGCAAAACAAACAAGTTTTGTTGTTTCGCCGTCAATACAGTCTATTCTTAGATATTGCATCCGTATTATATACTGTTGTCATAAATGGGTAAGTCTGTATGTCTGTCTGTGTGTTTGTTGATAGACTGGTTGTGGATGACGATACGATTTCTTCGGTCAATGCAGCTTCTCCGATTCGCTTACTTTTGTTGCGGTTTGTAGCATCTCTGGTTATTAAACTATAGACATTTGTGTTGCAACTTTTATTAGATCTACACTACACGTCAACACGTGCATGATACACAATCATATACTTGCTTTCATTTCACACTGAAATTACTGACGAATAAAATTTAATAAAAAAATCGACAAGGGGAATTTAATTGGAGAGCGTAATAAACGGAGTTGCCAAATAGTTCGCGAACTTTGAGATGCTTCGAGAGCTATCGTTGGCGACCTATTAAAATTTTATTAAACGTAAGTCTGACGGCTTAATTAATCGCAATAGTAGTATTGTAAAATCTTTAATTATGTTGAAACAACGATATGCAACACTCGCTGAAATCATCATTTTACTATGAGACGAAATATTAAATGCAAATCTATTAAAAAAAAATGTTGAGTTGCCCTAAGAGATTCCGCTAAAGAATTAGTGTATGAAAAATAAAAACTCACCGAAGTGCGAATAACTTATGGCAATGAAATCTCAAGAGAACGTGTCATTGTTCCAATAGCATCTAGCACTAACATATTCAAACTTTTCCCGCGTTCTAGAAACATCCGCATACACATTTGCAAATTGCAAGCATTCTGCTTGTCTTTTCCACTCTTGTATATGAAGGTGTGAAAAAAATAAAAGTTACGCCTCGCTCCCCGGGGCTTGCGGGCGATGTGCGGGCTCCATTATGGCTTACAGTTGACATTGCTACGAGAAAATGTAGCCACAGAGTAGAGTTCTTCAGAGCTTCCGATGTACACAGAGTAGTTTATAAACTACAGTTTATAAAATACAGATGTAACATTATGATTAACTTTTTTAATTACGATCACGGAATTACGATTTTGTGTTGGAGTCTATAATGCTTCGGTTACTGGACGAAACTATTCTATAGATGGGCGAATGTGTGAAGTGCTTGCGTGGCGTGTTGTTATAAGTGTGGTCTATAATTCTGCGTGTGTAAGGTATGTGAACGTTTTCTGCTTCCTACACTTAGCATTTCATAGATTTTCGTGGATTATAACAAAATAATATCATAACTGTACAATTAATTCGGTAAAGCCACGCCTATTTCTAAAAATTAACTTTAGTAAACTTGGGAGAGAGAAAGAATATAAAATGCGAACGTCATTTGAGTTTATTCAAAAAAGTAAAGTAAGCTGCTACTATCCCACTGTTGGGCATAGGGCTGCTCTCTCCGTAATTGGATTGCAGTTATAACCAATGTGGATTGGTAGGTAACACATATGCCTAGAATTCGTCACAGATATGTAGGTTTCCCTACGATGTTTCCTGTAACGAAAAGCGTGTGATAAGTTGCAATTATCAATAAGCATATAAGTTTTAACAGAAACACTCATCAGTGCCTGACGGAGATATGAATCCGAGACCCTCGAGAAAAAGTTGCCATGTTTCACCGTAACATTGCCACGTCTGCACATTATTTTACTATACTCTCGGACTCTCGTTTGTCTTGGGAATGATTTAAGGCGGCCGGAGTCACGTACGCCATATTACACCTTCCAAAGTTTGATCGTTGAGGTAAACCCGGTGTTACATCTCCTTTGTCTAAGTTTGTATATACTTTTATTATACAGTCCTTTGTTACATTATTTTACTATTTTAGTTAAATATGTTACAAATAACTAGGTGCTCTTTCAACGTCGCCCGCGTGGAATTATGTGTGTTTAGTGGATGTTTGGAACATAAAACTAGTTATTGTGAGTTAACCATAACAGATACAAGCTTGTGTCCGAAACTTTTTTGTAGAATTTTTGTAGATCTACAATTCTATAGTACATTTCTATTCTATCTATGTTTGTTTACACGACGCAAGTTATGATATGGCGGCGATAGAAAGTCTTTTTAAAAAAGATAATTTTATTTAATATTACAATATTTAAATAATCAAATGAAAAAAAGACAGGACTTTCTTGACTGAAGACAGAATTATGAGTAATTATAAATTTTAAATAAAATTCATGTTGCATTCCGTAACCCGGTTGGGATTCCGCGAAGCCCATTGTCTTGTAGCTTGCTTCTTCAGCGGATTCCGTGGGTTACGGCACCTTAACTCCTCCCTCCTTAAGATGGAAGCTGGTCCTGCAGCTTTCAGGAGCGTCCTCGCGCTTCCGGTCCTTGGGGGAACTCTTGAGTGGATAGAACTTCCATACTGCAAAAGCTATGATTAGAACGTATAGAAGTAAGGTGGACCAACTGGGAATAGCCATCTTATTAATCCAGGGACTATAATCTATTTTATCAACATCTTCTATTTTGTTCAGGAGCTCGTGGATATTATCTAGCGAAACGTCGTCCATGTGTAGTTCATAGTGCACTGCCTCCTGATCTAAGATTTTCTCATTCGGTAGTGGGACAATCTCGTTCATAGTGACGGTGCTACTGTGCGAGTCTAGGGTCCTGTTCATGACGGTTACGTTGCAGTTTTCCGTGATGGTTATAAGAAATATGGCTGATGCTCTTCTATATTCGGTTTTACTTCCGCATTGCGTTTTTATTACTTCCGGTTCTATCGTTATCACCAACCATGTGTTTTCTCGGATTTTCTGGATAATTCCTTGTTTTAGATTCATCTTAGCGCGGGTACAGTTTCCATTTTGATGTTTGATAAGGGATATGATACAATCGTCTGAATTCTCAGTGATTTTAGTGTTGAGAGATTTGCAGAGTCGAGTGTCTTCTGATATCTTCTTGCACTCTTCATCCAGGTAAGCATACTCGTCGCTTCCAAGTGCAAGGAACTTGGTTTTAGGAATAATGGTTAGGTTTTCTTTATTTGGAAGGGAGTATAAATGTATATAATCATATATCTTATGATAAATGGATGGGATTTCTAATATAAATGTTAAAGAGTTATCTGTGCTGTAGGCCTTTACATTAATAGACTTTTTTCTATTTTATGAATGTTATTAATACTTATATCTGCTACAGTCCTTAAGGGATAAAGTCTTTGCATAATATTAAGTTCTGATAGTAAATTACGGGGACTTATAATACTAGGGTGCATTATACCTAATTGCGAGAACGTCATCGCATCTTCTAGTATCATTAACTTATCTAAAATTATTTGTAAACTAAAACTTATTTGAACGTATATCTCTAAAAAGTGCAATTGATTCATAGTTGTATTTGAGCTAATAGTAATATTTTGTAAAATGGATACTAATCTATTTTGATTATTATTTATTTTATTTAACTGAATAGAAAATTCATCAATATTATTTTCCGCCAAATAAAGTGTTTGTTTCTGGGATTTTTGGAATTTAACTACTGAGTTACGTAATTTATTTATTTCGCTTTCGAAACGAATCGCGTCTTCATTATCTAGATTACCTGTTATTAACTTAACCATTGAGCCTAAACCGTTAATAATACCACGTCTTACTCTTATCCTAGGTGCAATAAAAATGATTTTCTTACTAATTAAATCTAAGGTATGTTCTATCTGATCTCTATATGTCCTATGTAAATCCTGCGAAGCAGTGTTGTTTTCGGCTGCTTTAGTACTTGCATATAATGACATTAGTTCGATTGAAACTAAATGCAATTGCGTAACATTATAAACACAAGCTAGGTTCAAGGAATCAATTTGTTTTATAACAAAACCTTGTCGCAGTAAAAGGATTCCATTAACATTATCTACGGGTTGGAAGGTAAGTTCGGATCTTGTCTGGAACACGAGGGCTCCGAAGACGAGGGTCCTGGAACAAGATGTGGTCTTCGTAGAAGTTTGAAATGTACTCTAATTGATTTAGAGTTAGGGTGGTTGCCTATAATCTCAGCTGTACTATTAGGATGTAAATGTATAATTTTGTAGGGTCCTTTAAATACCGGTTTGGTCTTATCATTCCTCGCTGTCTTCGCCACCTGCTTATAAACTGTTTCACCTACCTTAAAAGTAACTGCTTCAGCTGCCTGGTTGCGTTTTGCGATAATTTGTTCTTTATTCTTAGACATATGTGCAGCAACACATTCTTGTATAGTTTCGGCGTTCGTTCGGTGCTTAATCACGTAGTCCTGATAAAACTGTTTAGTGTAATGTAGTTCTAAGGGATTCCTAGAAGCCGTATGTCCAAATAATAGTTCATGTGGTGTGTAGTCTGTTGTAGAATGTATAGAATTATTATACGCGATTACAGAAAACTTCATAATTAATTGAATAGGATCGTCTTTATTAGTCATTCTCTGTATCCTAATTATCTCTGCAATAGTTGAATGGAAACGCTCTATTGGTGAGTTAGAGTTCGGGTTATATGGGGTTGTAAAGTGAATGTTAATATCATGTAAAGCACACATTTCCTTTATAACTTCGTTGTCAAATTTAGAGTCAGAGTCTGTAGTTATTTTCAGGGGTATTCCTAATATTGAAAAGATGTTAAATAATGCTTCAGCAATGTGTACGCTACTAGTCGCGTTTAGTGGAACTGCTTGAGCGTACTTTGAAAAATTATCTATGATAGTAAGGAAGGTAGCTCCACCTGTGGAATATAAATCCATAAATAGATGTTGCATAGGTTTAGTGGGGGTTTCAGTTAAAGCTAATGGGGGTCTAAGTGGATTTCGCTCATATTTAGCCTGTAAACAAACTGTACATTGATTTATAAAAGCTTGAATAGTTAATAGCATACTAGGCCAATGATAATTTCTATGAATCTGTTTATACGTCTCCTGAATACCACGATGCTTTGTTTTGCCTTCATGATATTTTCTTATTACTTCCTGTTGTTCTGACTTATTTTCAACGAGAGTAACGCGCGAAGTGCATCTGAATAGTTTAGGGCCTCTATTATTAAATACCGTAGTATATACCCTAGAAAATGCTAGATATAAGTCTTCGTCATGGAAATAACAATAGAATACTCTATCAGCAATGGTATGCTCTTTAAGAAATTGAATTATTTCCTTTTCTGTATTGTTTACTGGGATAAACACGTCTTTAATAGTCGTTCGTGAGGTTGTCGATCTATTATCTACTCTATAAGTTGAGACAGGGGTTGATCTTATATGAAATTGTTTTAGCTGTCGATCTATTGCATCTGATAGAATTGGTATACCTCTGTTTTCATTATCAGGTTGAGTATGATTAGTCGAAACTAGATTATCGGGGTCAAATGTCTCGACACTCATAGTATCTGATTCCGATTGTAATGTAAGGGGTTGCGTGTTTATTTGGGGTAGATTGTCGTTATTAGGGTTGTCGTTATTTTCGTTAGATGGGGTTGCTTGTCTCTCTACTGTTTCAGATGGGGGTTCTGTCTCTGATTGGACGTTTTCGAATATCTGATTTATCAAGTTCTCGTCATTATTGTCATCTAAGTTAACTGCTAGAGAATCAATACTATTGTGATAAATCTTGGCTCGTGATAGGGCGTCTGTGTTGGTGTTTTGTCGTCCCTTTTTATAAATAACGTTATAGTCGTATTCTGCGAGTTTCAGTCTCCATCGTGTCAGTTTAGAGTTAGGATCTTTTAATGACATCAACCATGTTAGGGGCCTATGATCTGTATAGATAGTAAACTTTCTACCATAAAGATAAGGTCTAAAATATTTCACTGCCCATACTATAGCTAACAGTTCCTTTTCAATTGTCGAGTAACGAGTTTCAGTTTCAGATAAGGTTCTGGATGCGTAAGCTACAGGTTTATCTGAACCTACAGATCCTTGAGATAATACTGCACCGAGGGCTATGTCTGATGCATCTGTCGTCAATATAAAAGGTTCGTCAAAGTTGGGGTATTGTAAAATAGGGGTGTTAGTCAATATCTGTTTGCATTTATTAAAAGATTCTAGGAATTGTGGGGAATGTATTATTTTACTATTTTTCTTTAAACATAACGTCATAGGTTTAGTTAGCTTAGCAAAATCTTTTATGAATTTTCTGTAGTAGCCAACTAGGCCAAGAAAGCTTTTAATGTCCTTTTGAGTTTTTGGCAATGGGAAATTTAAGACTGCTTTGATTTTGTCCTGATTTGGTTTTATACCTTTGTCTGTCAGTTCGTGTCCTAGGAACTTTACATGTTTTTGTAGGAACTCTGATTTGTCTAGCTGTACTTTTAGGTTGTGAGTTTTAAATCTGTCAAACACTTGTCTAAGCTTCTCAATATGTTCTTGTAGGGAAGTCGATATTATTATGACGTCGTCTAAGTATGTAAATACGTTGTCTATTCCTCTCAATATATGGTCCATAAGCCGTTGAAACGTACTAGGGGCATTCTTTAAACCGAATGGCATCCTAAGGAATTCGTAATGACCTCTTTCTGTTGTAAACGCCGTTTTTTCTATGTCTTCGGGGTGCATTTCAACCTGATGATAGCCACTAGCTAGGTCAAGGGTTGTAAAGTATTGTGCTCGTCCTAGTTTGTCGAGTATGTCGTATATGTTAGGTAATGGGTACTTATCTTCTACTATTCTCTCATTCAGTCTTCGATAGTCGATAACAAGTCTCCATTTTATTTTTCCAGAAGCGTCTGGCTTCTTCGGGACAATGTGTACGGGACAAGACCATGGGGATATGCTTTCACGAATAATTCCTTGATTTAAGAGATTATCTACTTGGTTTTGTATTTCTTTACGTTGTTGTGGGTGTTGTCTATAATTTCGTACAAATATTGGAGTCTGATCAGTCAGTCTTAGTTGATGTTTCACCGCGTAAGTGAAAGAAAGAGGAATATTTTCAGAGTAAAAGATATCTCTGTACTGAAAACAGATCTTCGTTATCTCACGAGATTCCTCTTCATTCATATGGTCGGTACGTATCTTATTTAAGTTATTACATAATTCGTTTTCAATCTCGGAATTTATTTGCATTGAATTTAAATTGCATTTTTCTACGGGGTCTCTATAGGGTTGTAATTTTATAGTCTGCGAGTTAGATATGATTCTTTTGTCAAAATTAAAATTAAGATCTGAAGTATTGAATTTTCCTTTCTTTACTTCTACAATAGCTGCGGGGGATTTTACGCCATTGAACCACATAAAGTCGTCATGTATATAATATCCGTCGGTATAGTTAGTCTTAACTGTTATAATTTTTTCGCACCTTGGTTCAATCTTAAGATTCTTACTAGGATAGTCAAAGTAAATAGGTATCTCTGCGTCAGCTGTACATAAGATCTTATTTTTTATATTAATGTTGCACGATAACGCTTGTAATAAGTCCAGTCCTATAAGTCCTTTATATTTAGGGTCAAAGTCGAAAAGAAGGAATTTATGAATAATATCACTATTAAATGCCGGGGGAAGGGGTAAATAAGCTACTTGATCGTGACGCGTGACAGCATGTGCTGTCTTAACCTCGAATGGTTCATATTCAATGAGTTCTTCGAATATGGTGTCAATTATAACGCTAGGCGATATCATAGAGCGTGATGCGCCAGTATCTATAAGGAATTTGCCTTGAAATTCTGGTAGTTTGATATACGGAAGGTGGTCTTTATAGTGGTTGAGCTTTACTACGTCGGTTGCTCGGTGTTCGTGCCAGGGGGAAAATCCTGCGAAATTTCACCTTCTTCTGGTTCACATTGAAATTCCTGATCGTTAGGGATATTATTATCAAAGTATTGGTACTGACCTTGTTCGTAGCACGGTTCGGGTACTTCCTCGTAGTAGGTCGATTCACTTGTTGAGGGTCCACCTGAGTAGAACAGCTCCTCAACGGCAAACTGTGGTGTCTGAGGCTTTGTGATAGACCTCATGGTTACGTCGGAAACCTTTTGGGGTGGGTTCACCTGTTGTTGTTGGGGGATGTTGTTCCTAAAGTTACCTAAAGGGGGTCTATAATTGCCTGATTGTGGGCGGTTCTTCCACGGTAACATAGATTGAATCCACTTCTGTCTTTGATCGGGGGTCCAGTTATTTTGGCGAGGTGTATATGACGGGTTTGGTGACTGATATTGTGGGTTATTAAATTTAAATGAATTATGGTTTTGTTGGTTAAAGGATCTAATTGGCTCTTTTAACCTTGCTTGAGAAGTTGAAGGATTATTAAAATTATTAAACGTCTTATTATATGCAATTCTGGTCTCTTCCTGCCTAGCCGCAACAATAGCTGTTTCTAGCGTCGCGGGTTGCGCTATTCTTACGCCTATCGATACTTGAAATTCTAAATTATTTATATATTGTTCTATTACCATGCTTTCATAATACGCTTTATTTGTGTGCGTGCCTACGGAGAACAAAGTATCTAATATTTCTCTGAGCCGCTTACCGAATGACTCGGCGTCCTCCTGCCTATTTCTACGCGTCCTACTTAGTTCTTGCATAACTTGAATTTCGTTACGGGGTTCTCGTAGTCTACGTATGAGGGCTACTTTAATATGCTCCCATGAGTCGAGACACTCTTCATAAGCTATCGCGTCTATAGCGGCACCACTAAGTCTACTTTTTATTAAACAAACTGTTGCCGGGTGTGTCTTAGCGGACTCGTCTAATACACTCATAATATTTTCTACCTCTCTTATGTAATAATTTAATCGTTTTACGTTCCCATCGTAATGTGGCATAAAATCTGCTATTAATTTATAACCAGAAACATCGCAATTTTGAAAAGCCATCTTTATACTTTTATTTAATTAATTAATATATATTTAATAACTTACTCTTATATTTATATTCGATAGATTTTATATACGAATATGTAATTTAAAATTATGACGCAATATCGTCTTCAGTGAATCAATATGCCTAACAATGCGAATTAGCCATTAAAAAGAAATACTTTTAAAATTTGTATCTTAAAACTATTTTTATATTCGATAGATTTAATATACGAATATTAGATTTAAAACTATGACGAAATATCGTCTTGAGTGAATCAATATGTCTAATAATGCGAATTAGCCTTTAGACAGAAACACTTTTAAAATTAGTAACTTAAAATTATTTTTATATTCGATAGATTTGATATACGAATATTTTATTTAAAACTATGACGAAATATCGTCTTAAGTGAGTCAATATGTCTAATAATGCGATATTAGCCTTTAGACAGAAACACTTTTAAAATACACTAAATACACTATACGGTAGGAAATATAACAGAGGAACTTGGATAGCGAGAGTACTCACCATAAGATCAATTTTCTCTGCATCTCCTCTCCGGACTCTTCTGCCTCAGCGCCGCCTTCGTAGGTTCAATTTAGAATTGTGATTTTAACGATTAATATCGTTTAATTGGATAAGAATTTGATTAACCAATTGTCACAATCCGCCACGACTGCGCCAGTTATGATATGGCGGCGATAGAAAGTCTTTTTAAAAAAGATAATTTTATTTAATATTACAATATTTAAATAATCAAATGAAAAAAAGACAGGACTTTCTTGACTGAAGACAGAATTATGAGTAATTATAAATTTTAAATAAAATTCATGTTGCATTCCGTAACCCGGTTGGGATTCCGCGAAGCCCATTGTCTTGTAGCTTGCTTCTTCAGCGGATTCCGTGGGTTACGGCACCTTAACTCGCACGCGACTAAATTTCGCAGCGAGCGAGTTTTTTACAACTGCGCGATCTGTCCCACCCAATTTGCAAAAACCGGAATGATCTATTATCCTAAACCTTCCGGAAGAATTACACACTACTTTTTAGTATAAACACACAGACAGAATTTTGGACTTTCTTTTATATTATAGAAAAAGATAAGAAGTGCACACAGTGACAGAAAATTAGTGTAAACTTTAGTTTAGACTAAAGTAATGTACTAGAGAATTGTGGAACCCAAAAATACTGCAAAAAAGTCCGCGACCGCGTGTCTCTATCTTTTATAGTTAACTCACAATAATTACTTTTATGTTCAAATTTAGATTCAGGAATAATTTTGTGTCACACTGATTTCCACCCGGGCGAAACCGCTATCACAGCTAGTCTTTTCCATAATTATGTACAGTTAAATTTAGACGATAAATCCCCAGCAATGGTTGTTACTAATAAAGCATCGTAATACGTTTAAAGTTGAACGCCGCAAATATCGAATGTCCAAAGTTGAGCAGATAGCAGTCGGAAACCCGACCAAAATTTGGCACGTGATCCGGGCCATCTTGATTTATCCCAGAACACATTTACCTTGTCATAGATTATTGCGGCAGATGTGGCGAGTGTATATACTGTGATAGCTAGCGGTGAGACCTTTGCACAATTTCGAAGGGGTCACGGGTTTATAAACCAGGTAGGCAACGTTGAGTTTATCTGTTAAAAAAACTTATGTATCTAACAAATAATTGCAATTTATCACACGCTTTTCGGTGCAAGAAAACATCATGACGAAACCTGCATGTCTCTAGAGAATGTCGGGGTGGTAGGTCTTAGCTCCAACACTGTCTCCAAAAAAGTAGAGAGTAGGCCTTTGCCCAACAGTGGGATAGTAATTACTACTACTACTTACCATGCTTATAATATCACGATGTATGATAAAACAAAATTCCCTTCCGCGTCTGTCTGTCAACACTTTGACATATAGTTTTCTTCTATAGATAGACTAATTCATAAGAAAAGTTATAATGTCTAATTTGTTAAGGTATTGTTTGAATTAGATGAAATATGACACTAATTGTGAAATAAGAGCAAAAAAGAGCAGGAAGATTTCATGGAAAACTATGTTCAAATCCTTCATCATATAACGAAATAATGTATTATAAAATAAGAGTTCCTCAGAGCTACGCGACCATACATACGTGTTTAAAGAATAACCTACTATAGAAATGGTCACTAAAGCTGTACTTAGCAAGCTATTTAGACAAATACAGTATTAATCCTAATCAACTTAGATAAAAACATAAAAACTTAAATATAATTGAAAATATAGTTATATTTTCAAAATTAAAATAGACCAGTTCCGACAGTATAAAATAAACTGGTTACTTAATACATTTTTTATTACAAGTATTATTTCTGCACCGGAAACTACAGTCGTCATCAAAAGTACTTTAGAATAATAAAATGAAATGACAGTTAACGCGAGCGCCCGGTTGTAACGTGGCTGTTATCCGGGTGAGATTTTACAAGCCACCTGTAACCGGAAAACAAACCATTTAAGTTAAGGATTTAACCGGGTGTGCGAACGTTATACTAAATAAAAATAATCTATACATTGATGCAAGATGTTAAAAGTGTCTGTCTGTATACAAATGATTTTTTCGAAATTTACTGACCGGATTTTAGTACGGTTTTTACTAAAAGATAGTGCAATTCTTGAGAAAGGTTTAGGTTTATAGTAGATTCTCCGTATTCCAAAAGCAAATTTAGATCTTTAGAGTTTTCCAGAGATGCAGGTTTTCTTACGATGGATGTTCTTTAACAAAAAGAGTTTGATAAATTGCAGATATCAATTAGACACATATGTTTTAACAGAATAACAGGGTGTCTACCCTGAGTTGAAATCCGTGAACCCCTCGAAAGATTCGTACGGTCTTACCGCTGGGCTATCTTAGCTCTGTTATATAAATGTATAACGCTATAAATAACCAGTGCAGCTAACATAGCTTATCCCAGCCGTAGCTGCGGTGTCAGCTAGTCGCTCGTCCCAGACCGCAGCACTCCATCAACCCATTACCTAACTAAGCCTATAAAATATCGTACGCACGTTCAATGTTGTAGATACATGCATATTAACGAATAGCTTTTAAACGCAACTTCATACCGTGGACTACATACAGTCTTATTATTTAATTTTACTTTTAAACCGTAATACTTATATTAACTATGCTAAAAGTGGGTTAACCTTTAATAGCTAGACATATGCTGTCTCGACTTTTATTTAGAACTTTTAGAGATAATTTTGTAATTTATGATTTTTGAATAACTTTAACCGTTTACTTAGCGGACGCAGGGAAAGCTTTAAATTTTGCCGTTTACGCAATATTTTTATTGTAACGTTTTCACGCAAAAACTACTGGACCGATTTCAAAATTTTTCCACCATTGGAAAGCTGCTTTTTTCACTGAGCAACATAGGCTATATATCATTTTCAAAAAAAATAGATAATCAAAAGATATTACGAATTTAATAATGTAAATCGAAAGCAAATGATGCCATAACAAATTCATTGTAACGACCGAAATAGCAGGCACTTGGTGAGTTAGCTCTTATTCCAAGAATACTAATGATACTTTTTTATAATAATCTACAAAATAAATGTATAGTCCGACTTCGTAGAATTTCCACTACCACGAGATCGGTATGGACGCGGGTGAAACCGCGGGGCTTTGCTAGTCATGAATATTAAGAACTATCTCACTAGGTACTATCCCAATGGAGAGGACTGGTGCTTTTAAGCCACTACTCCGACTCATTGTGGATTGAGAGGTTTGATATATCTAAAAAAAAACGAAAAATTTTTTGAACTCTTATCCTATATTGTAGGTAATTATCTTTTATCTAATTTGAATAATTAAATATGAATTAGACATGTAAAGTCTCATCGATTTGCATTTTAATGTGCTACCGAAAATGTTTGGGGAATTAAATTTAAATATAGCTTCAATGTTTGATTTTTTTATTGCGTTATGTTGTTTTTTGTTTGTTGATCTTTTTCACTGTTTATATATTAGTAATAAGCGAAAACTAATTTTGTTATGTGTATTAGTTACAATTTACTATATTGATGTTCAATTTGTACTGTTTGTTTAACAAATACAAATAAAGTAAAAAAATATAGCAAAAATAAATAAATAAATATTATTATACTTTCTCTGCTATATCAGGGAATTAGGTAATCAATCAGTACGATAGTTTGCAAGTTTGTTTACTTTATGAAAACAGAAAACTTTATATATATTTTTTTGGTTATGATATATAGATTTATACTTCTTCTTCTTCTTCGTCAACCGATGGACGTCCACTGCTGGACATAGGTCTCTTCACGGGATCTCCACACCACACGATCTTGCGCCGCTTGGATCCAGCGGCTCTCCGCGACCCTTTTGAGGTCGTCTGTCCACCTCGTTGGGGGTCTGCCGATGCTGCGCTTTCCGGTGCGGGGTCGCCATTCTAAAACCTTGAGACACCAACGTCCATCGGTACTCCGCATTATGTGCCCCGCCCATCGCCACTTCAACTTCGCGACACGCTGAGCTATGACGGTGACTCTAGTTCTTCTACGGATCTCCTCTTTTCTGATTTGATCACGTAGAGAAACCCCAAGCATAGCTCGCTCCATCGCCCGCTGAGTGACTCTGAGCTTTCTTATGAGGTCCATAGTCAGCGACCACGTTTCGGATCCGTGGGTAGCTTTATACATCATAACTTAAAATTTACATATTACGGTATGCGATAATATTAATTTATTAAATAATATTAGATGAAATGGGGTCTTTGCTATTTTTTTACTATCGCCAAAAATTTTTAAATACTTTATCAAAATTCGCAACAAAAAATTATGTATATTTGAACTGTTACATAAATATAATTAAGAACTTTAACTACTGTGAGCGTTAACCCTTTCTTCACTCCAGAATACGTGGCAATTTTTTAAAATTTTTAAACGTATCTTGTATTTATAAAATATCAATAAATTTACTGTTTCTTTTTTAGTGCGAATGATGATTAATTTTTACTTCAAGTTATTGTATTATTCTATTTTATTATCAAAAGATTTCTTGATAAATATACAAAGTTAGGATTAAATTTATCCGCACAAAGTGGGTCAAAATTTAGCTTAAGCAATCAGTTACATACAAATATACAAAAACATCGGTGACACTCAAAGTGACCGGTGACCAAAGAGTGTAAAAATTGAAAAATATGTGTAAGTATAATTGAAAAATGAAATAATCGGCATATGAACTATTAGAAGTCGTTATTGAATTGAAACGGCGATCAGATGGTACAAATGTCGTAATTAATGGAATGTGTTTACTCCATACTCGGGTTCACAGGTGGGTCTTAAACATAGCCGGATAACCGAATCGTACGGATAATAAAACCATTCGCGCTACGGCCCGGTGTTCAGTGAAACGAGCGTTATCCGGGTAAGAGCCTTTTATGTGCGGATATACAGAAAATGGACTGTTTAACATTATGACAACAAGAGCGGGATAAAAATATATATTTTTATTTAACAAGCTGACCAGCCACGTTGCTGTGACTCAGTCTGAATTTCGAATTCCCAGCGAAACAGAACTCAAAAGTTTAAAGAATGCTCCGATCGCCAATTAACTTGATCATCCGTTGGGTCATTTTAAAGATTGTCTGAAAATTTTGTTGAAATCGGTCCATCAATTTTGGAGTCTTCGGGACATACACACAAATATTTATTTTATATATGAGATACAAACAGTAACATCATACATGTGGTAGAAGAGAACGATAGGTGATATATATAATAGACAAGGTAGGACCGACATAAGCTTGCGACTCGTGCTTTGCGCCTAGCAAAAGTACGTAAATCGTTGATTTGGGTATAAGATTCTATAATAAAATTCCGAAAACAATTTTGGCCTTGCCAATACAGCAGTTTAAAAAAACTGTTAAAAAGATGCTGACACAGAGAGCCTACTGTACTGTTGAGGATTACTTAGATAAGAATGTGTGGATATATGTAGGTGCACTTCTACCCTGTATAAGACAGTAATGACTAAAAATGTAACTAGTTATAAGATTTATTTTAAAAAGAGCAACCGCCGAGTTTCTTGCTGGTTCTTCTTGCTCGGAACAGCTTTCCGAACCAGCAGTAGAGTTGACGATTCAAAAGCACTGGTTTACAAGTTTACTTGAACAAGGAATATTTTTAATTTGAATTTGAATAAATCTTTTCGGAAATAAATTCGTTAATCTTTATGAAAGATCTGCGCGTTGATATCATCGCTCTGACTGGAAGGCATATAAATTGTTCGCATTTCGGACGACGATCTTCGCAAACTCTTACTGAGATTTTGGATGTTCGGTCTATGTAAATGAAATTACACCAACTGGAATTGGGAAAGCCCTTTCACTCAGGCCCTAGTCGCTGACTGCAAATTATCATCATTATCATATAACATGGGATGCGGAAGGAAGAGACTTAAGACGAAATGAGTATCTTGCTGAACGTTAACTATGATACAGATGTTATATTTGCAATTACTTTCGCGTTTTTCCTGCTTAAATAATGACCTTGCGCTAATCATGTAATAGAAAGTCTAAATGTAACTCTATCGTATAGTAAAATTCCGATAAAAAAACGTTTTAACCATCCCGGAAAATTTACTATTAACCTAAATAATTTCACTTCTTTTTCTTCAAATCTTTTAATTTAAACCGTACAATAATTCGTTCGGTAGACTTTGAGCAAAACAAAATTCAAATCCACATACAGACAGACAGCTCTTGGGGAATGTGTTTTATAATATTTGTAGATACTGATATTGATGAGATAAATATTATCATCAGTCCAATTCAGTCCACTGCTGGACATAGGACTAGGTCTATAGACTCTGTGCGATGGGTGACGAGAAGACGACGTAGTTTGCCGAATGCTGCCCAGCGTCCCAACAAGTATCTACAGATATCGGACCCGGAGCAACGTGCTCGTCGCACATGATTTTGGTTTTACTCAAGTTCATCCGGAGACCGATCCGTTGAGAAGAATCAGCCAGCCCATCCACCATCCCTTGCAAATCCTTCAGGGATTCAGCCATTAAGACGATATCATCCGCGAATTTGAGGTCAGAGATGTACTCGCCATTGATGTTTATGCCATGTCCAGTCCAACTCAGCGTCTTAAACATATCCTCTAGTGCGTTTGAAAACAATTTTGGGGAAATGACGTCCCCTTTTACGCCTCGCTGTAGAGGGGAATGCTTTGACTGCCTTTGTCGCGTTATCGTACAGACATCACAGCATCTCAATATATCGCCAATTGACTTGACATCTCTGTAAGGATTCCAGAACAGTCCAGGTTTCGACCGAGATAGTAATAATAAGAAATTAGAGCGTCGAACCAAGTATAATCTTTCAAATAAATAGTCAATAGAAATCATAATTATATAATTGATTGACTCGAAAAGAAATATTTGAAACACCTTATTCATTCATTTTGAATAAGAAATATACCAAAAGTCCTCAATAGCCAATCATTCAGTTTACTTAGTGCGAGCGTTATACAAAATGAGCAGAAAAACTTGCACTCGACACTAGCACACTGGCCATTTATCGTGCTTAGATCAGTGTTGTACATAAATGAAATACTAAAGGTAAAAATAAGCTAATGGGTCCTATGCATAATAACAAATCATTCTAAGGCGAACCTTAAATAAACGATTCTATAATGAAATTCTGTTGTTTAGTTCAAAACATACTAAAACTAAACCTGTCTTTACATTTATTCGCATTGTTTTTCCTTTATACCCAATAAAAGAAAACGATAAACAGTAAATAATATTACACAATCGAAGATTATATACATGATTAAAACGCTGAAAATCCTTCCAGATTCGTACTAATAAGATTATAACTGTGTTATGCACCTACATTAAATATATAAATATGGCCGCCGCATTTCTTGATGGTTCTTCTCGGTTAAAGCAACATTCCTGTATCGTTTTTAAAACCAGTGGTACATTGTCGTAGTGAATTCGTGCAGTGTTTGTGAGGTGTGTCTTAACGGAACGGATTGCACTTCCTATAATAAGCATTACATTGATTTGCTTAAAAACCCTATATTAGGGTAAAAGAATTCGATCATCACTTTTGTGCTATGGAATTCCGCAAATAACGCCTATTTCAATAAATTATTTATTTGATTTATTGCAAAAATAGTTTTGGTTAATATAACAAATTTTTAATAATTTCAACTCACGCATACATGTAGAATAAATTATCTTCCCCGATCGGCCATATTTCAAAATTAATAGCTCAGAAATTTATTGTAACGACCGTTAAAAATTAATAATAAATAACAAACTTTGTTTCACAACCTACGTATTTTGTACCTTGTTTGTTATTTTAACCATTATAGCTTAAGAGCTTACCGCGATATTGGATCAGGTACTTGTTAAGCGGATTTGTGTCATGGTGTATAGTTTGTTTTTGTTTTTACTTGTTTGTATTTCATTAAGATTTACCGTGTTGTTAGAAAATATGCAGAATAATATTCATAAGTTTAAGTTCACAACTCTTAGTAACGATATTACGAAGTAATGCTATTAGCTAATACATTAAATAATATTTTTAGATACAATACAATTTGGTAGAATACGCTTATTTATTATCATAGAAAAAATGCACAATACATGGGTATTTTTAATTTAAGTTAACGCGAGGCGTAGCTACACAGATTAATAAATAAGCAGTCGGTATCTTCGCATTATGCAGGCTTGGATGATAAGATATTATATACATTGACCAATACAAGCACAACAAATATATAAATATTACTTTTTCAGCGCAAAAAGTCCCCGCTTTCTTTCTTGGTTTCTATCATCCTTCACAACACGGTTTGGTTAGATCTCTTTATGTTCTGATTTGTTTTGCTTTCTTCGTTTTCTCTTTAGGTCATCGGATCTTACACTATAATTATACCCATAAGTATAGCGAGATATAATCAAATTGTCCATCGATTTGTTTTTTCACGGGTGTCATGTCGGGACATTAATTAAGAGACGCGACCATCTGTCCGTTACAAGGTACAGGTTCTCGGTAATACGTTAATTCTCGACTCTGTTGACACTTTACATGACCAAATTATCCGAAGATCATTACATTTATGGTATCTTTAATGTCATAAGTCTTCTGAGAATTTGTGAAAGTTGTTTGCTATGGAAACGATTGTTCGTTTCAAGCCATCCTTTTATAGTTAAAAATAGTAATATTTTTTTTATAATATATTATATATTGTTTACTTAATAATTATTATAACACACAATTTACTGGCCACTTTTATGTATATAATACTAATCTTAATCAGTAACAATAATTAGTTAGTACCTCATTATGGTGTTGTATATTTTTTTAAAGAAAATTACTGGCGTCCTAATTAGGTCACATAGTAAGTTGTACTAAGGAATGTCAGTTCTATATCATTTAGTTTAAAGTAATTGAATTAGCCGTTTCTTTTTCGAGTTTCTTAAAGTTAAAATAATGATAATGCTGTTATCTACGGTGTAATACTTGCTCTTGGCAATAAGTTACAATAAAAATCAATTCAATAGTTCATATACAAACATACTTCATGGTACGTTGATTATTATAGCTGAACGCTCATTTCTACGACGGTCTAGTCTCTGTTGACACACTAAAACTACAATGAGTCGTTCCATTTAAAACTTGGCTGTGTATTTTTGGGGCTTAACAATACGTTCTCCTTTAGTTCCTTTCAAAAGTTCCAAATGACATTGTTCAGGAATAAAACACTAGGCTCATATGAGGTTTTACACGGAGAAAGGTTTATTTGATGAGTTGGTTGGCCCACTTTGAGCTATGAAATTCCCTACTAGTTACCGATAGACTTCATTTACTTAATTCTTTTAGCCCTATTGACTTTTTTAGTAAAGTAGGACAGACAGTAGAGCGGAGAAACTCCACTATTGTCAAGGAGCGTCATCTTAAAGGTGCCTAATCAGGCCGGACCATTGTTTTAGGTATTAATATTCACTGATGTGGATTTGACACTTTCTCCTTTATTATGTGTAAATAAGACCAGATTTGAGATCCATCTTGGTGACCTAAGAAATAAATACATTTGAAAAAAATTGACGAGCCTGTTAGGGAACTTCGTTTTTCTCAGGATGAGGCTGCGGTATCAAGCAAAATTTGCGTTAACTGAATCCATAACCTACCTAACAGTGTTCGCTGTTGTTAGGCCTCATAAGAAACTTAACTTATTTTATTATTATAACTTAATTTATGTACTAATATTATATATAAACTAGTATTATATTATGACTTAATTTGCTTATCGGGCGATGGTGCATCAAATCAGGAATAAGAATATCATTAGAAGAAACAAAATTATCTACAATATATAATTAGCGTGTCACGAAGCTACCAAATACCGATTTTAGGACGTTAAAGTCCTAAGATGCTGGAATGTCGAACCCGTTTCAGAAAACGCTACAAGATGGGCTGATGACCTTAAAAAGGTCACGAAGAGTTGCTTGATCCGACTGGGACAAGATCGTATGATATTGATTGCATAATGATCCTTTGAAGGGATCTATGTGCAGCAGCTTCCGTTTATCGGTTACGGAAGATAAAGAATCTCTAACAAAACCAAAACAAGCGACAAAAGCCAGCCGCAGACGCATAAGAAAAAGATTATTTCCCTTTAATTCCCCACAGACTTTCGAAACGCCGCAGAACTTTGTTCGCAACAAAGTTGGCAACAAATTTGTCGGCGATGCATTCATCACTGTTCAAAGTTGAGGATGTATTTCCCAAGTTTCTTTTTTGCCTTAACTGAAATATCGCTGACGCCTACATTTATTGTGAATATGGCATCTACCGCGGTGTTATTTCACGTCCTTCTAAACTTTTCTTGCAAAAGTTATTTTTGAACTTTCAGGGAAATTTTTTATATACTTTGTTATTCGTGAGCTTTCTTTTATTCACCTATTTTTTGATGACACGAGTTATTTGATCCTTTTGCGAAACTTAGACTAAGTTATGCAACAGGTTCACCTTGAATTGGATAAAAGAAGGTCCTAGTAGAGGATGTTATTCAGCATTTAGCGGTAATTGTCTCAATATACATAAAACAAATATCTATTAGATTACCTCTGTATATCAAATCAAAATAATCTTAATTCAAGGAAGCGAGATATATCTCTCTCACACACTCACCTGCATTCTGTTCCAAGTACTCACTTAAATTCAAATTCAAATACGATATAATCTTTATTCAAGTAAACTTGTAAATAAGTACTTTGAATAGTCATCATCTACTGCTGGTTCGGAAAACTGTTCCTACCGAGAAGAACCAGCAAGGAACTCGGCGGTTACTCTTTTCTAAGAATAATTCTTATTACTAGTTACATATAGTTATTAATGTCTTGTACAGGATTGAAGAGTAGCTATATTTAACGTTCCATTCCCACATATATATGAATTTGTAAATTCAGTAGAAATGTGTCCTTACTGATTACGTAGCTAAAAGGTTCGATAATGCCAGTAGCCCCTAATGACCCAATCCCATTTGGCCTCCCCCCATAATCATATAGGTCCGTCACACGTCACGTGACCGAAAGAGCCCAAATTGAATTTTTCATGAACCGCCCAGCCGTATTACCGACAGGCGGTGTCGATGTCATTTCAATTTGTACGACAAATTTCATATTTTCGCGATGAATTTTTTTTCTTCGGTTATTGCCTGCTGACTCGCTATTTATTGAATTCGCCTTAAATAAGTGAAAACAGCGCGCAGAACGATGATATCGGCGATAGAATGTGCAATTCGATTTATTATGCTTGCCGTCTTAGTGCAATACACAAATTTTAAATATTCTTGTTATTTTAAGTTAAAATAAATTAAAAATCAATGTTTATGACTATTTGAAAAGTTGCTTTATTAATTTTAAAAATTAATTATAATATAGACTAATAAATATTATAGAGGCGCTCTATGCGAAATTCGATAAAATGTGTTGTTTGGCTAAATTGGATTCATGCACCAACGCATATTTTATCATAAAAGACAAAAAAGAACACAGTAAAAAAAGAAGAAATAGAGGGGGGTGGGAACGATTATCAATTATAATGAAAAAAATCTTCTTCTTTCTCTTTGCTCATTCCCACGTTAGGTAAGGTCGGCTCTCCTAATTACGTCGCGCCATGATAATCTGTCATAGTTTGTCGGTTCATCTAAACTAAAATTTTAACATATTCAGCATACTGGTCCACCATGTTAATTTGGGCCTTCCTCTGCCTCTCTTGACTTCCGATAGGCTCAATGCCCTTTTCACAACATGGTACTCATCCCGGCGCATCACGTGTCCTTACCACCTGAAACGTCGTGAATCGGGGCCACCTTAAAACTGCCACGAACGAATTCGTTTCGGACCTTGTCTAGTTTGGTTACCCCTCCCGACCATCGTAGCATATTCATCTCCGCTGTATGTAGTTTTTGTACATGCGCCTCTTTCACCGCCCAGCATTCCGAACCATAGAGCATGGCGGGCCTCACTGCCATTTTGTAAACTTTGCCCTTTATTTGTATAGGGATAAAGTCCTGGGATCGCATAGCACCCCCGTTAGGGATCTCCATTTTTGCCATGCGACTCCAACTCTATGTTGCACATCTGCATCAACATCGGCACTATCGGTAACTATTGATCCAAGATATTTATAGTATAGTATGACACTTTCGGGACTGGTGTTTTATCTGGATAGCAAATGGTGTCCGTATTTGCTACTGAAGTGTTACTAAAACGACATTCTAAATGCTCAGTTTTTGTTCTGCTTACTCTCATTCCCGATCTTTCTAAATAATTAACCCAGAGTGACAACATTGACTGTAGTTCCTTTGGTGTTTTAGCAATAAGTACGATGTCATCAACGTAAAGAAGATTCCACGGTAAGGGTGCTTGTATGTCTATTGTAATAAGGTCCGTGACCAGATTGAAAAGTAAGGGACTTAGTGCGGAACCTTGAACCAGTCGAAAGCCTTTTCCAGATCTATGAACACAAAGTGAAGGTCATCTTTGTTCATGCGATGTTTTTCCATTAGTATTCTGACTGCCTGTATTGCGTCTGTTGTTGATTTAGAACTAGTGAATCCAAATTGGTTTTGTGTTATTGAGACTTGGCTTTGAACACGTTTATTTAATACACGTTCCCATATTTTTAAAGTATGGGAGGTAAGCTTGATCCCTCTGTATTTACCACACTGTCTCCTTTATTTTTATAAAAAGGTGTTATTTTTATAAAACTTAATCGCCACGAATTTGGCATGCAGTTGGTTTTGACTATGACGTTAAACAGTCTTTTAAGCCATTCCCACCCGAGGGAGCCAAGTAACTTCCATAATTCAGCAGGTATTTCGTCAGGACCAACAGCTTTACGTTTTTTCATTTTTCTAACTGCATCCTTCACTTTACACAGCTCTATCATTTGGATTGGTCCTTCTACAGGTGGAATAGACTCTCTGTTTCTACTTGGAAACTCTTCATTCATCAGTTCTTTATAGTATTCGCCCAATCTATCGTTAATATCGTTATTTCTAGTGAGCAATTGCTGATTTTTACTTTTAATGAATTTATTTACCTTAATGTCTAGTGTTGATCTATTTTTGAATTTAGCTATTTTAAAAATTTCACTATTAGACTCTGCATTTTCAATCACGTCATAGTACCCCTCCCGTGCCTTGACTTTGGCCTGTGCAACGGCCCTTTTTGCTATAGATTTTGTTTGTTTGTATTTAATAAGATCCTCTTTCTTCCCTGTCAGAAGCTTGCCAAGTTTTGAATTTTTCCTTCTTTATCTTAATGATTTCCCTGACTTCCTCATTCCACCAGGGCGGATCTTTGCCTGTGTTAATACCTCCTCTGGAAACCCTCAGTATGCTACTAGCTTTACTTCTACATTCAGTTTCGAATTTAGACCACATCTGTTCTGCACTGTTATAAGTAGCCAAAATATCTTTTTCTAGGTAGTGACGTAAATTTTCAAGAAGCGCTTCTCTCTTTGGTTTATAGAGTTCTTTCCATTTGATTCTAGCTGTGCGATCAAAAGTCATTTTAATAGGTTTCGGCAATTCATAAATACCTACTAAGAGATTTATAGAAGCAGGCGTTACTTTGCGGAATTCCATATTACAAGCAATACAACAGAACTAACTACTTTGCTATAATCCGCACGGGTTAAGTGAATGCATGCAAAGCCAATGTGTATGAAGCAGGCAAAATCTACGCACCTTATACATGCAGGACCAGTCACCACATGCACCCCAAGGCGCAATTCACCAGCAACAACGCACACAAAAGCAGCACACACACACACCACCACAATCTCGACGATCGTTTCGCCCCGAAACCGAAGCATCATCAGGAGGATAGGCTCCACGACAAAACCTACTAAGAGCCTATGCTGGGCAGTTAATGCTTCTCCTGGAATAACTTTACAATCTTTAAAACTTTTTTTAATTTTGCTATCTGCTCAAATATAATCTATTTGAGACTTATATCCTCCACTGTTATATGAAATTAGATGTTCTGACTTCTTTTGAAAAAGAGTATTGATCACGGTTAAGTTACGGCGTGAACTAAATTCCAAAATATTTCTCCCTTCTTTATTTTCGCTACCATATCCAAAGCCTCCGTGGGAAAATCTATATAAACTGCTGCACTTACCAACATGGCCATTTAGGTCTCCCAAGATAATTGTAGTTTCCACCGTTGGTATATTCATAGCTAGTTCCTCCGATTCCTCCCAAAATGCCACCTTTTCCGTTTCCTTGCATCCTGATTGGGGTGCATAGGCACATATTATATTCATAATGGGCTGACAGTCTAATACTAGTTTTACGGCTATGAGACGGTCAGTTTTCCTTGTGATGTTCACTATTCTGTTTTTAAAGTGGTTATCAAAGATGATGCCTACCCCGTTATGTTTGTTGTCCACACCATGGTAGACCAGTTGGTATCCTAGTCCTAGATCTCTTGATTTGGATCCCTTCCAGTGCGTTTCTTGAATGCAACATATATTTATGTTTCTTCTCTTTAAGGTTTCTGCAAGCTCTTGACTACTTCCTGTAAGGGAACCTAGATTCCACGTCGCTATTCTGATTCTACGGATGTATTGCGAACGTTTGTTCTTGTCGACTAAGCCGTCGCTTTGGGGGAACGCCCTAGCATTATTCGCATTCACTCTCTTGGCGTCGCTTAAGGGGTACGCCCTAGTATTTTTAACGTTTCTCGATTTTGCCTTGTGTTTCATAATTAGGAGGTTTGTGTTTTTGGCTATATGATTTTACGGCCGGTTGCCACCTGACGCCAAGGTTGTAGCTCACCTGGTGAGCTTGAGAGCCGCCGTTGACCATTCCATCGGTTCATCCGCCGCCATCTCTACTCCACGCCCCAGCCTGGGCCCGAAGTATATCCACGACCTCGCCTTCGAATATCTCGAAGAAGCCCGTGGACGAGGTTTAATTTCGGAGTTTCCATCTCCGGCCTTGTGGTCCGCGGGAGGTATTTTATTTCCCTCCTACCCTTCGAGCATGTACCCGAGAGGGCATTCCCCAATCTGCCACCCGGGGACGCGGTCTCTAGGGAATTAGGCTACCCCGAGACCATTATGGGTATGCGTTGAGGACAAAACCTGCGGCACAAACTACGTACATACGTACAGACGCAGTGTGCGTTGCGGGTGCAGCTAACGAACATGTCTCATGAACGTGTCATTAATGCAATCACCAATCAGTATCGAGATGCCTGTGAACGGACCATCACGATAACTAAGAATTGCAGACCAAAATTTTTATACAAAAATACTAGATAAAACAAAAATTTAAGCCTCTACACCACTGTAAAATGTAAAATGTAAAAAAACAACGAAGACCTACGGAAGTACGGTCACAAAATTTAAAAAAACCAGCTTACAGAATCTTTCCTACATACTTGTGTCCAGAAAGAGCAACTCTATAGCGTAACTTAAAATACGACTAATGCCATCTATCGTTATAAGATGGCATTAGATGGTAGTGTGAACTTTTCTTTAGTAAAATACACTAAACTAGATCATATATTTTTTATTATTATTGTTTTCCTGGTACCAAAGGTACAACGAGAATTATTTTACTACACGTTGGCTCGGTATAAGCTTGAACTGTACCAAAATTCCATTTTGCTTCAATAAAAAGGTAGTGAAAGTTTAATAAACAGGTAGAGGTACAGATAGAAAGATTTATAATATTAGTACAGATTACATTTTACAGTCTGAAAAGCATTATTTGACTCTCAAATATTAGCTTACTCGCAATTATATTAGACCGCAAAACGTAAAAATATCTCCCAAAGAGCTTTTTTACTTAGCAGTGTCTTCTTCTTTTCTAATTTCTTCATTCTTTACTCTTTCTAGATTGGCCCGTTATCGGAGGTCCCAGTAATTCTGCTGTAAGTGTCTGAGGTGGCGAGTTCGATTCCCGTCCATTTTTGTTTCTTCAAGACTGTTCATATTTAAATATTTATATAAAAATTATATATGTATACATTTACAAGTTATATGTCACCTATATCGAGTAGCTTACTTTGCAGACGGACAGCCGTGTGTGTAACGGTCTTATATGTTTATTATATTCTTTATATAAACTTTAACTGTGCCAAATTTCATAATCCTACGTCCGAGTAATTTTCGTTAAGTAGGTAAACTATGTATATAAATACAGTTTTGCTTCACATATTAATACACATAATTTTAACATTGTAAGTGCTAACGACTTTAACAGCGACACCGGGTGGGTTTATATTTTCGATAAAAGTCTTTAGTCGCCAGTTACAGTGGTGACACTGTATGCTGCAGAAACCTCGCCATCCAAGTCTGAGCCGGCCACCGCACTCGTTAGTGCACTGCGAGCTGCAAATACAGCACATGCTATTGATTAATCACGAACACATCTCAAACAAAAAGGGTCAAAGTTTTCCAACCTTGCTTTTTTTGTACACCTACAATGTACAAATAATTTGGATAATATTACGAACATTTGTTACTACACAATGATATAAGTTACAATCCCGTTACTAGTTAAATGGATTCTATCTCCTTAAGCCAAATAAAATAATAAACCCGGACTATGACTAAATAATTCTATCATATATGTTGAGCGTAACATAACGCTAATCAGCTTACGCATACTTACGTTTCCTCATTTAAATAACAGATGGCGCCAAATTTATCGTACGACGCGCTATTGTGGTACAAGTAGCCCCCATACAAATTTGTTAGATACCAATAAATGGTTTTCGCCCATAAGTTTCTCTCCTTTATATTTTCGTACTGGAACATTAGGGTCTAGCGAAGCTGTAAACGGAGCATTTTTGAGTACATCCTTTTTTGAAATATTGGGAAGGAAACACATAACTACACTACAGAAAAAAGTTGCAATCATGTCCTTCCTACGTAGTCTTCTACCCCGTCCGGTCTACGTGTTACATAAGTTATTTAATTTGAACGCAAAATTTGAATTTATTCTTATTTAATCTTTGTCTAAAGCAAACATGAAAATAATAATTTAACGGAATAAAAAAATCACTGTCTCAACAACTAACTTTTTTACCAAATCGCTTGACAGTGACAAGATGTGGTATAAGAGGCACTCAAAATATGTGTTTTGTGTTCTCTCTTAGTGAATCTGGCCAGTCATCTGTACAAACATACCCACGCACTGCACTCAGTGTTGATTTTGTATAACTCTTGAAGCAACAACGAACACTTTTATATACATTTAGAACAATATCTGGTTTATATTTATGCTTAATTGTAGTCTAATTTTCTTCTTTTGCTTCACCAAAAAGCGTATTGTAAACTGCAATTAACAATTTGATACAAGTTTTAACAGAAAACTCATTGGATCCCACCCAATTTGAACCTGTGACCATTTCAAACAATCGTACGGTCTTATCGACGGGCTATCTCTCTTAAGAAATCATTATTCTCCTGCCCTTATCCCACTCTAAGTAAGGTCGGCAAACATGTTTTCCTCTTCCATGCTCTCCTATCATTCTTCAACTCTGGCGCTACTCCTTTTATATGCATGTTATACTTGACACAATCAAACCATCTCTTTTAAGGTCTTCCTACAGCCACATATCCATCTATATTCATTTTTAACACTCATTTGGTCACATGTTTTTCATCCCTCCCCATTACATGTCCATACCATCCCAATCTTGCACCTCTAATCTTTTCTATAATGGGCGCAACTTTCAGACTTCCTCTCATTTACTCATTTCGTATTTTATCAAGTCTTGTCACCACACATCCACCTTAAAATTCTCATCTCCATTGCATGTACTCTTCTTTCATCAGTCTTTTTCATTGGCCAATATTCTGATCCATAGTTATAACCGTTTTATAAATGCCGTTTGGTATCCGGCTGAGTAAAACAGGCCACCCTCATTTCTTACCGAGTTGTCATAAGAGGACTAAGGAAAGTTGACCCACCGTATGGTATCCGGTTGAGTGGGATAGACCGCCCGCCCTATTTCTTACCGGGGTGTCGTAAGAGGCGAGTACGGTAAGTTGACGTCAGGCAGGCGGCCGGTCGTTAAATACGTAGTCAAATCATGTGACAACATATTTGTAACATCTTGTGCCGACCCCACTTAGAGTGGGAGAAGGACAGGATTACGGTGACTAATAAGCGTTTTATCAATCACAATTTAACCAAAAATTTAGCTCTTAAAAAACAGTTTAACCAAAATATATTTGTTTGCACTTTTCTGGCACAGCATAACAGATAGGCAAGCAGAATTTCACATTTATAATATTAGTACGGGTGGTAGAAACACGAAGTCCATACCGCGGAAGTGAGTATGTTATACCTATTATATTCCGGACTTCGCTCTACGACGATCGCTATTTGCCCACCCGGAGGAAGCTGTCGCGACACCAATCAGCGGTGATGGATGAGGAGCTATGACAGGCCCGGTAAGGTACTTTCTCACCAATAAGTTCTTGTTTCGTGTTGCGACATGTAATTTATCAATAATAGTACTTTTTACTTAAATTAAATATTACTTAATAAGAATCATATGTAATGTTTTATTTACGCTGTGTGGTATCCGGCAGAATAGAATAGACCACCCTCCTTTCTTACCGAGGTGTCGTAAGAGGCGACTAAGGTATGTGCCGTGTGGTATCCGGCTCCATAGAATAGACCACCCTCCTTTCTTAACGAGGTGTCGTAAGAGGCGACTAAGGTATGTGCCGTGTGGTATCCGGCTGCATAGAATAGACCACCCTCATTTCTTACAAAGGTGTCGTAAAAGGCGTCTAAAGTAAGTGGCCGGTCGTAAAATACGCAGCCAAATCATGTGACAACTTGTTTATAACATGTTGTGCAGACCCCATTTAGAGTGGGATAAGGGCAGGGAATGTATCTATGTATGTAATGTTTTATTTACCACTCAATACCTACGACTTCGTTCGCCATAACTTAGCGTTTGAGTACCCTCAACAATGCAAAATATTTTTTCTCTGTCCATTTATTTATCCTTTATATTACCCCAGTGTAAGTGTAGCTTTAATAGTGCTAAAACAATAACGTGAAAGGTCAATAATAAATATCTCATGCGAGAATTGCGTTAGCGCACTTTTTAAAAGTTTCATACTCTGTAACGACTAAATCAATTTAACAACTGTTTGAATATTCGGTATATCTTGTTTAAAATAAGTTGGAAATTAGAAGATAAACGAAATTGTAATTGAAATACGGCAATCGGTTTCGGTCTTAATAACGATTTACAAAGAGAAAAGTATTGTATATAGAAAATTGCCACTGTCAAAGTATGAAAAATAGTGGCTAACTGTTTAACTCAGACCTCGTCTGTGGCGTACAAGCGCGGGAATTTATCACGAGAACGGGGACTGAAGTAGGTGCGGGCTGCTAACACTTGTAGCGTGATATATAAGAGCTGACTTCCCGCAACCTTTGCAAACTTGTCGTCCTACCTTGTATCCCACAGGCGAGGACCCAGTTCATCGGTTAACCTATATTAGTGTGTATTTCTGTTCAAAAAGTACGAACTAATCTTACTATATCAATTTTGCGCCATTTCTAATATGTTACGCGCGAAATATTTCCATCCAAAGTGTCACCAACGAGCCCACTCCGCTCAGTTTCGATTGACTACGTTCACGTTCAATAGCTTAGTTATTTCCACACCTCAAACTTTTATCTCCATCGCCCACACCATGTAATCCCGTTGAATGGAAAATATACTTAAAATATAACGCAGTAAAGTGGTTTTTCAATTGAGGGTAGCGGTTTTGTTTATTCGACCGAGCAGCCGGTTATGTTTGACAGGTTTATCGACTCCTGAACGGGCTTCGGGACAAGCGTGGCATCGGGTTACAGGATCGTGGCAATAAAGGTTTATTCGACGATAACAAAGGATATGCATTAAAAAATACGCATTCTATAATACCTAACAAGAATGTAGCATAGAAGACACTGTTACGTACAGGGATTCGTGGATTTGGAGGAGAATACCTGGTGACTCGTTAAAAACAATTCAAGTTTTCATTACAAACTTAGTATTTACAGTCTCCATGCAGTCCGTTGTCCAATAAGAATGCCGAGGTCACTATTATTACGCTTTTATTTTCGCTTGTTTATTCGCTCTTGATTCGAATTCGAATTCGAAGTAAATAGCGGGTACAACGCATATAATATTTAAAATTAATTTATTAAAATTAAAATATAATATATAACATTTAAAATCAACTAATAAACTTTCAGGACTTCGCTTAAGCTTCTACTTAAGAATTCTTATACTTAAGAATAGAACTTATTTGACTTATCAGAAACTTGTTACTCTAAAAACGCACGCACAAACTGTATGAAAGCAATACTTTTAAGTAGAATAAAAATAAATCTTAACCCATTACCGGCTCCGTCCCCACCCGCCAGTTAAAACAAACTACAAAATGATGGATGACAACACACAACACACACAAATTAGGAAGTAAGCCAAATTACTGTAATGCCGTAATGCGAGTAAAACAAGTGGCCGGCGATCCATCATCGCGCGGAGATGACACTTCTGAGAAAAAATGTTCAAGCGGGAACCGAATAACGGCGAGCAAATTCTGTACATAATCATCCAAAAAATAATAATTTTCCTACTCTTTGAATTAGGCGTTACTTTGTCCCATAATTTGCGGACAGCCACTGCTTGTCCGTGGTTCATGCGGAACGTTTACCTCCATAGAGACCTCGATCTCCCAATCATTACTCACATCTTTAAACGTTTTTCGAAATAATACTTCGAGAAATCTGAGGCACACCGGAACCCCCTTATTTCCACCCCTCCTCCCTTATTCCCCATCGAAAATATAGGGGTCCAAAAAGCGTCCTGTGTGACCCTGACAATCAAATAACGATCGCAAACACAGAAACACGTAATACACACACACAGCGTCTTCGCCGGCGTAGACTACGTCCCAGTTTTCTGACGTCGGTCGGTCCTGGCTTCTCGCCACCCTTCCGACGTCGCAATGACTAATCAAAGTCATACCATCAGCCCTCCACTAAGCGTCGCCCTAAACCGTGGTCCGGCCTCACAGGTAGGCACCCTTAGGACGACGTTCCCCGACTTTAATAAAGCTTCTGCGCTCTACTCTCTGCATTTCGCAACCTCGACCGATGCTTCTGCGCCCGCCAGTCCCGCCCGGTGACGCTGTAAAAGCCGTTAGGGCTAACAGCATACAGTCAGTTCGAAAAAAAAATTGTCCCATAATATAAATGAATAATTTTTCTATAATCCGAAATAAAAATCTATGTAATGCGAGAAGTAGAGTGCACAATCCGTGTTCATACCTCAACTCCTTAATGGTTGAAGAAGAGATCACTACTGTGTTATAAGACCGCGAGTTGCACATTTAACTGTACCTAAACTGTACCTGTACTGTAAACCTAAGTTTTAGTATCTTATTTTTTCTTTATTTTTTTTTAGTTGTTCTTTTTCTTCTTATCCTTCTCATTAAACAAGAGAAATTGTGACTATAACCTACCATTCCACATTGGAAAAACATGGTAGGTCCATGCTCCAACCCGTCTATCCAAAAGGACTACTCTCTCCCTTTACCCCGAAGTGGGATATTAGGTTAGGTTAGGTTTTATTAAAAAAGACTTAATTTATTAAAAGAAGTCTTTTTAGCTTATTTCCAGACGGTTCCCTGTCCTTTACTTGTGTGTAATGTAATATGGGGATTTATAAAATTCGTATTGATATTTTATAATTTTATTTTATTTTATTTTAATAGATAATCTATGTTGTGATGTTATACCACAACCTATTTTTCGATTACTGTCACCATTTTAAGTATTGTATATTTCTGAAAATTACACAGAGCACTTAATTAGGGTATTGAAATGTACTTTCTCAACCAACATATATTTAACATCTGACTGACGACACAAATCTCATTGTATAGTAACGATTAGACAAGACTGTATCGTATCTAAACCAGACATTTTTACACTGACCATGACAAATATGACAGGACATCTAATAGTCGCACGAGTCTACGTTCAGCATGAGACAAACAACAATATACTAATCTTCGTTATTTAGATGAACTATATTATTAAGTCATGAATACCATTTTTGTATTACAGTTCACAAATTAGGAATTAAAATGACATTTGACATACATAATATGTTAGATTTTGTTGTTGTTGTGAGGAACCCTAAGACGAACGGACGATTGATCTTAATTCAATGTGTCTTGTTAGCGATGGACATTAGGTGTTAAGGGTTGGACATGTTATTGTAGGTTGATTCAATATTTACAAGATGCTCGTAATAAAGTTAAAAGATACTTTCTTGAGTTCATCTCATGAGATATACGATGATGATCTAGTTTAAAACGAAAACGCAAAGAAAGCCGTACGATATTCATAATTTTTAGTTTAGTTAAACGTTGGAGGCTTTAGGAAGGAAAAGAAAACAAGTAAAGTAGCGGCCTGTTACTATCCCACTGCTGGGTGCAGACCTCCTCTCTTGGAGATAAGGATTGAAGCTAATACCTACCACGCTGCTCCAGTGCGGATTGGTAGTTTACACATATTCCTAGAATTATCTAGATACATGAAGGTTTCTTCACGATGTTTTCCTTCACTGACAAGCGTGCAATTACTTGCAATTATCAATAAGACACATAAGTTTTAAGAGATAAACTTAGTAGTGCCTGTCCGAGCCTGTGATGCCCTCGAAAGAGGTATCACAGGCTCGGACACGCACCACACACATTTTTGCTGTGAAAAAAAGCTGTGATTCAGGGTGTTATAAAAAATAAAGGTCTGTTAATATCCCGGGTTGATGACGATCTATGGATTTTATCGATTGAGACAATGAAGCATTAGTTTAAGTGTAAAAATGGTTCAAATGATTCAAATTCAAGGGAATAATTTTAAAATATCCATCAATCTGACAGTCGAATGCGCGCGCGCATACGTTTGCATACAAACAGATAAATTTGTCCATCGACGCCCGTTGCTGGCGCTTCTAAATAAACATCGACTGCGCTAACCATTCAACAACCCACTCTATCACTAACTGATTAGATTCAAATTTCATCATCCACGATTCAGATTATAGCAACATTATTTTCGAGTGATATTTAAATTTCGAACGGTTTATTTTTTTTTCAATCCGTAATCATGTTGTTCTGACTCTGGAATCACTTCATAAATACAACGATTGGAAAGTTAAATATTAACTGAACTTCGTACATCTTTAAGTTGATTTTCGTCTGTAGTTTCATATGTTTTGTTAAAGTTGGGCTCATATTGCGTACGGGGCGGATGCTGCGGCGGATATTTTTAGAATAGAACGCATTGGACGGATGCGTGTACGAGGTGTAATATTGCAAGACGCTAATGTGTTTTTCGTTTCTTTTTGTGGTGGCAACTTTCACCGTGATTGAAAATTTATAACGCCGCTTTTCGTGAGCCATTTTACGACGTACGGGATATGAGTAATAGTGTGATTGCAGAGATGTCCAATTACTCAAAACACTCTAGGGTGGTGTGAAAAATTGCGTCGAATAAGTAGAGCGTGACCTACTGCAAGTGTTGGTGGAAACGCATTTCACGCATTAATAACTTACGCGGGACTTTGTATTTGCTTTTACCGACGAGATTCATTTATGATCCATCCTATATGACCTTAATTTGGACTTATCTTCAGCCTTTGGGAGCAATAGGAAAGCTATCTATATCGCGCAGTTGTTAAAAAACTTGTTTGCGGGCAATTTTAGTCGCGTACGTTGCGTAAAACAGCAGAGATACGCTAAAGTAATGTAGTAAAGAATTGCAGATTCCATAAAATACAACAAAAAAGTCCACAATAGCATGTTTCGATCTCTTACGGTTAACTCACAATAACTACTTTTATATTGAAAATTTCAAAAATTCGGGAAAACTTTCGTAAATCAGTGAATTCCACGCGGGCGAAGCCGTTGTTGGCACAGCTAGTATTATCTAAGTTACTTCTGGTCAAGTTTACCACACGTGATATAACAATAAATTTTGTTGTTAAAACCAGTCGGCCTACCATGAACTTTTAGATAAAGATTCGATTCAAAGTCAGTACCTAAGCCCAACCCCTTTCTTTTCGTACCATGAAGTGTGTTTGAAAAGGATAAAGTTATATGAACTATAGATAGCTCTGTCTCTTTTACTCGCGTGTTTTAGGACGCATTCCGCTCATTCGGCAACTACTTAAAGTGTGCGTCTTTAAGACGTCATCGTATGAAAAAGCAAAACAATTTAGTTTACATCTTCAACTGAGTCGCAATAAGAGTTCATGGCCTGCTGTACAGCTCTCCTCATTTCTGAATCGGTGACGCAGAGAAAACTCTTCCTACAGCCCTAGACGTATTCCAGGCTTTATTATAGGAACCATTCGCATAATTTATGGAATTAGGCTTTGTAATCCTTTCAATTACAATTCAAAATATTTTTTTTATAATTCAAGCTAAAATTGCAAAGCGATTCTCGAATCCAAACTCAGGAATCTAATTCCTGGTGATGCTTTAGGTTGTGCAGTGTAACGATTGGAGATTGAGGTAGTGAATGTATGTAGTGCTTTGAAGGTGAGAGGTGTAGTGCTTTGCTAGTGTGATTGAGGTGGTTACCATTGCATGAGTTTTACGAACCCCACATATATAAGGTACGAAATCGGATAGTATTACTTAATATTTTTCTAATTGCGCTTTATAGCAAAACAATACAATTTTTGTATGGAAATACAAAAAATGTATTGTTTTGCTGAGCTAATAAAAATTAAACATCTGTAATAATGTAATTAAATATTGTTATTGGACATGTTTTTTCAGAAACTCATTCTAACAGTATGCAAATTGACATAGTCCGCCCTCTACATTGATTTTACTAATCCTTATTTTCAAAATCTTGACATTACTATCTATACCAATTACCGTCACATTTATAAATCGCACTGGACTAGGTTTCGACAGTTGACAGTATGATCGCAATTACTGTCAACCCTTTTATGTAGTTTAAATATTAGGTCTAGTTTGTTAGAGAAAGTTTTGTAATCTATACATAATATACAACAAAGTCTCCAAAAACTGAATCTGATGTGATTTTCTCAAAATATACTAAACGGATTTTTCACGGTTCCTAATAAAAGTGCCATTCTTCAGAAAGTAAATAGTAAATTTCGGTTTTATGTAAATTGAATGAAATATAGCAAGGTAAAGTCTTTTTAACACAGTGATTGCCACGCGGGCGAAACCGTAGGCTCAACCAAGTAGAGATATAATGGAGGGTTTTTTATCCGAACAATAGATTTTACATAGAGCGCTTTACAGCGTCACCGGGAGAGATTTATTTTTTACACACACGGTCGTCCAAAGCCAAACTAAGTAACTTAATACTTGTGTTATGGGTGACAGACAACTGGTAAATATATAATTTTAAATACATACTTAAATACACATATACACCCAGTCTTAAAAAACCAACAAATCGTTTAGAGAAAATGTTGGCCCTCGGTGGGAATCGATCCCGCGACCCGCGGAGTTTAAGGCAGGGTCACTACCCACTGCGCTAGCGGGCCAGTCAAAAGTCAAGAGATGGGTGAGCGTAGAAGAAACGTCAAGGTTGTGAAATGCGGAGAGTTCAGAAACCTTTCTAGCAACGGGAAACGTAGACCTTAGGGGTCCCGTGAGGTCGGGCCGCCTTCAGGGGTGTGGCATTAAGCCACTATCGATTTAAGTTAAATAACTAGAAGCTTTTTTTAAAGAAGAGGGACACATAATTTTTTTTACAAAGCAGGTACCTACTTTCCACAATTGAACTAGTTTATTGAAGTACATAAGAATATACATAATTATGAAAAGATAGGCGATGTATATAATAGACAAAGTACAACCGACATAAGCTTGCGGTTCCTGCTTTGCGCTTTTCTAAAGTACATAAGTCGTTTGTTGGTTTGGGTATAAGATTCTATAATAAAATTTCGCAATCTACTTTAGCTTTACTATTACAGCAGTTTAAAAACACTATTAAAAACTCTAATACAGAATAAAAAGATTATTTGGAAGATAAGAATGCGTGGATATAGCTACTCTTCAACCCTGTACAAGACATCAATGTAACTAGTCATTAGAATTATTCTTTGAAAAGAGCACCCGCCGAGTTTCTTGCTGGTTCTTCTCGGTAGGAACAGCTTTCCGAACCAGCAGTAGATGTTGACGATTCAAGAGCACTTGTTTACAAGTTTACTTGTGTAAAGAATATTTTGAATTTGAACCTGAAGTTATAATTATCAACTTAATATTAACTTATTTTATTAATTATATCTAAGAAAAGGTCCATTGACTTAGGTTTCCTTACTATAGAATTAAGCAGCACTAGCCACTGCAAGGCAAGTAAGTACTTTGACACTAAATTTGATGCGAACGAAGTATCTGCTAACACTAGTCACTTATATAAAGCAACACGGTCATATAAAAAGAATTTTAAAAGCTTATTTTTCTACGCGAAATAAGGTCGTGATTCATTCCGTTTCGCTGTTTCACCATCAGCTGGTCATAATGTGGGTAATCGTAAATAACACGGCTGACTAATATTAATTGCTGTTATTTCCGCGCTGCTGCGTTAAGAGGCTAATTGTTTGCGAATAAAACGTTAAATTGTGTTGAGTTATGTGCACTAATTTTGTGCGGAAATCTAATTAATGGAGGTTTTAAACGTTTATTAGTTCACAACCTGAACCCGCGATTATGTTCGCATTAATATAAGTGTTAAGCGACCCTCAAATATTTACTATTTTATTTTTGATCCTGAACGGCAAAATTTATTTTTTATCCTATATATACCTAGAGTGTGATTGTCAAACAAATAATAATAGATCCATACTTATTTTCGTTTAATGACTAACTAAATCTAATCTTCAGATAATGCGCAAAAAATAGAAACAGAGAAATAGAGATAGGTGTGGCAATTTCGCTTTTTTTATGGACACATTTAGGCCAGTTCCTCTACTCTAGTATAATATTTTCATTAATACAGATTAAATCAATACTGATATTTAATGGTGATGCTTAACCGATTTAAATGTATGAATTTTATCTAAACATTTTTAAACACTTTCCTTCATGTCACATAACCTCATACAAAGACCCCAATGAAAATTATAAGAATAGAAATAAAATAGAAATCAAATTACAACGTAACTCCACCCAGTGGAAAGTGTTCAGTATATTTATATTGTGCTATGCATCGATTCCAGACAAGGTGTGACGAGTCGGGAGGCGGGACAATAGGAGTTAATGGACCGCAGAAAATAACGTCTTCAAATTGTACGCGTATTTCCATTATACCTTAAGTTCTACTGGAGATCTTACTTGATATAAATTATTAATATGCCTTGGGGTATTCGGCTGAGTAGAATATAGTACCCTCATTTTTTACTGAGGTTTCGTAAAAGGTGACTAACTCGACCCGCCGTGTGGTATCCGGTTGAGTAGAATAGACCACTCTCTTTCTTACCGAGGGGTCGTAAAATACGACTAAGGTATAGTACCCGGGATTAAATAATGCATATCGATGTTTAGAACAAAACAGCAGGCCAGTTCAGTTTAGTAGAGCGCTGTCTCTGTCACTCAGTTAGTATGTGACGTTTCACACGGGTTCGTCAGTCTGTGCGACAGGTACAATGGTCTATAAAGCAGAACTAGATTTTCTCTCTCTCGATGTGCATTATTAATTGCCGGGTACTATAAATTGACGTCAGGCAGGCGGCCGGTCATAAAATACGTAGCCGAATCATGTGACAGAATGTTTTTAACACGTTGTGCCGACCCCACTTAGATAAGGACAGGAGGACGATGATGATCTTACAGTGATATAAAGTATATACAAACTTATTTAAAAATAAACCTTAATATCTTAAGATTGCATTTGCTTATCGTTAAATTCAAACAGGATTTCTTATTCTGTATACCCAATATATATGGGTTCGGTATAAAGGATAAAATTTTCAGCATATATTGAATCATTTATTTAGGTTGATAATGATGAAAAGGATATTTTTACTTTTTTTATAAAAGATTAATATGTCATCTCGGACTTTTTTAATAACGAATAATACCATCATAAATTTTTTGTTTCATCGAAAAGCAGCGTTTACGGTAAAAGCTCCGATTTTCAACTATTATCGTCATATTTCAACAAATTTACATAAAACCTCAATTTATTATGAACTTAAACCATCCCTATGAATCATTGTGTTTGTTGGAGAAAATTATATGAAACTTTATTCAGTAGATTCTAGTTTATCGTTAACAAGTAGACAAACGTTTCGGGGGATTTTGTTTAATTAGATGACGTTTTATGGAGACTAAGGCATCGCTTTATGATAAAGGTTCGCAATTATTTTTTCATAGTCATAAGACTGACGTTAAGTAAACAATGAAATATAGTAATAATTCTTTTAACGCCGTATGGTATCCGCCTAAGTAGAATAGACAACCCTCATTTCTTACCGAGGTGTCGTAAAAGGCGACTAAGGTAAGTCAACTCGCCGTGTGGTATCCGGCTAAGTAGAAAAGACCACCCTCTTTCTTACCGGGGTGTAGTAAAATACGACTAAGGTAAGTTAACGTGAGGCAGGCGGCCAGTCGTAAAATATGTAGCCAAATCATGTGACAACTAATCTACAAAACTTAGAGTGGGATAGGGGGAGGTTTTTTTTAGTAGTTCTTTAAATTGTTCTTTTTTATAAAAACGTGTCGTACTAGACAATGTAAACGCAGAAAAGACAAAGAAAACATACCCAAACAGTAGCATTTAAGACGATTGTAGTGTGAATAATGCGCTGATTGTTCACCGTACAATGTGTTGGATTAATCAAAATATTGGGACTATTGTACATCGAGCAACAAAAGCGTCAATATATAAGCAATTACGGGCCTTAGCGCCGAACTAAAGGGTAGAAATTGCCACTTATTTTTCCGTGAACGCTTTTATACTGAGAGTAACGATGTATTGTAGTGATTTAATAAAGATTGTCATTTGTTATTGGATACTTGAAAGTTTACTATAGTTATATCGCGGACACAAGTTATTGTAACACACACATGCAATACCCTCAAATGGAACACACACAACCATATTTACTACACACATACATTTGGCTTGCCCGTGGGCGCAGGTGGCAATGCCTTCAGCTCCAATGGAAGCGGGTTCGATTCCCACCAAGGGCTAAAACTTTTTTATATACGATTTGTTGGTTCTTTGATTCTGGATGAATATGTATATTAAAGTACTAGTGCCAGGGGCTTCGCGCGCATGAAAATCAGTGATAAATATTTTTTCCCGAATTAAAATTTTGAACACAACTAATTATTGTGAATTAACCATAAGAGATAGAAAGATTGTATCGATGACTTTTTGTAGTATTTCTGTAGATCTACAATTCTCTAGTACATTACTTTAGTGTATATCTGCTGTTTTACGCAGCGCAGGCAAGTAAACCTCCCATCAGGTAAGTTTTTATAGAACCTCACGACTTCTACAATACAATTTACAAAAAACTGCAATGCACTATTAATCTAGCCTTCCGGAAAAATTGCACTATCTTTGAGTAAAAACCGTACAAAAATCCATTTAGTAGATTTTGAGAAAATCGATCACATACAAAAACACACAGCTTTTAGGGACTTATGATAGGCATATATAGATGTATTTAAAAATATAACACATTACTGGCTGATCCGAAACTTAACTCATAAAGCTTAATTTAACTGAGAAAATAGCTAGTAAGCTGTATAGTTATACAATTGAAGATTATTTGAGTGATAGTAGCATATCTTAACTGCAGTCAGCTACGCACCAAGCTGTAACGTTTAATTTTTTTTTAAATGGTCACAGTGTTTCTTGCTGGTTCTTCTCGACAACATTTGACGATTCAAAAGTACTGTAAACAGTCTACTTGAATTAAGAATATTTTGAGTTTGAGTTTGTCAACACGCTCTGATCGAAGATTTTGGATTTGTGTTAGGCGATAATTTGTGGTGTTTACAATACAAAAAATAAGGATTTGTAAAAAAAAATTTATTTGGCTGTGGAATCCATATTCTATGATGTGATTGTTGAGATTGTAATAAAGAATGTGTGCAGTGCTAGTGTAGTGTGGTAGTGTTGGTTTGTAGTGCATGCGTGGTTAAATTAACGGGGAAAATATTTCCGCAAGTTCCACTTCGTTAGCGGGTAATGGAACGTGAATGCAACGATTCGGTTCAAAGCGCGTCGTGACACGTTTGACGGTATGTCAACAGCTTTACAGACAGACTCACATTTTGAATATAACTATATAGTTGATGAATATATAAGTAATACAAGATAAAAAATCCTATTTTTCCTTCGCGAACAGGAAAATAGCTAATTGATAATTAGGGTTAATGTTGACTGAACGATGTTCAATTTCTGCAGAGGGCCAACATTTTCTATTAATATTTTGTTAGGTCTTTGAGTCTGGCTATAAAAACGCATTGAAGTATTTATTTCAATATTAAAGTAGTTGTAGTATAGTAATTGCCTCTCACCCATAACACAAGTATTAAGTTACTTAGTTGAGGACAAACGATCGTGTGTGTAATTGTCCCCATATATTTATTTTTAAAGAATTTAAAGGACAAATAACATTGCTGTATGTTTGGTGCTAGAACTTAGATTATAATTGCGGTGATATGATGATGTCTATCTATATATCTACTGTGATCCGAGCTACCAAGATTAAACACGAACCGAGCAATTCCTTACCCGGCCAGATAAATGTCCGCGTCCTTTTGCTCAATCGACCCGCCGAACCCTCCGCGCTGTTAATGTGTGCTAAATGCTTAAACAAATTACTGCAGCCTCCGTCCCTCGGTAATCACTTCATCCGAGTGAGTCGCTAAAACATTACTGGTCTACAAATTCGTCTTATGTAGATGATAATCCAGTATCCATACTAATCCATACTTAATAATATAAATGCAAAAGACAATGTCTATCTGTCTATCTGTTACATTTGACCATTGTTCATGAAATTTCGCTCAATTAAAGCTGATGAGCGGGTTAACTAAAAACAAAATATTGATTAACAGCTTTTATCTAACTTGCAATATATGTATGTGAAGGTCGAATCTTGCGAGTCAAATTTGACCCACTTCCTGGTGTCTGATTGAGCTGAAATTTTTTATACTGGTTCAGTCTCGATAACAATGCATGTTTATGATAAGCATGACCTGATGCTACTGCCAGAATTGGCTTCAGACGAGAGAACTCTTTAACGGTTAGCAGTTGGGACGCGAAATTTTGAAAAAGCGTTTTTAAAAGCATTTGTAACTTGACTTATTTTTATTTATTTATTTATGTACCTTAAAAATTTAGAAAAACATAATTAATAAAAATTAATCCTTTGACAGAGAGAGAGAGAGAGACAGTCTAGTTAAAAGATTAGTTTTAATACTTTTTGTACAAACAAAAAAAATGAAATGAAACATAAAACCAAAAACAAAAACTTACCACATACAATAAAATCGTTTTCCGCTGGAAACAGGAAAATCTCATTATACATAATTGGGAATAAGTGTATGTCAAAAATTTAGGTGGCGCGAACGAATTGGCCTGTACAACTAGTATTACTTATGCGAAAGCCACTCTATTTGTCTGTTTCATACATCCTCACTGCTAATCTATTAGAGCGATATTGATAAAGTTCAATAAAATTTATATACCTGCTTAAAATATAGGAAAAAACTCCCATTTTTCTTCGGGAGGGTTGAAGTACATCATCGGGATTACATTTAATCTACCAATGACATGAACGAAGTCACGGGTAGCACTAGTTGAATATAAAAGCAATTCAGCATTCAATCTAAAAGCACAAATTAAAGTAAGTGGGCACGTGCTCCAGAATTTATTATACGACACTTATCCGGCTGTTAGCGTAAACGGTTTGAGCTATCCATACTAACGCTTGAACCGTACTGTGAAACGGACGCCGTTCTTGAAATTTCTAAACAAGCTTTGAACGCTTGTGGCCTAATTATTAATTTTCTAGATTCTATTACTCTGCTAGCCCACTTATACCAGCTCCGTACAGGCAGAAGTGCTGAATGAGACCCGTCATTCATTTTTTCGCGCGTAATTTTTCATTTCACGATAAATCCTGAGATATTGAATTAAATTATACGGTGTAACACCATTCATAAGTTTTCAAATTTCTTATAATTAAATAAACTTTCAAACAAGTTCTTTTAAATCATCAAATCTATTGTTGTTTCCGAAATTTGACAATTAAGAGAAACCAGCAAGTCGGCGTATGCTCCCTTTAAAATATAATTATTACAAACTAGTTACATCGCGTTATTGCCATCTTGTGTAAAGTCGATGAACAGCTAAATCCATGCATTTTTATCATTTATGTAATCTTCAAAGTATAGAAGGCGCTCTGTATCAGCCTCCTTTCGGTAGTTATTTTAAAATGCTTTGATGGGAACGCTGCAAGCCGTGTGTTATCCAGCAGAATAGAATAAACCACCCTCCTTTCTTACGGAGGTGTCGTAAGAGGCGACTAAGGTAAATGCCGTGTGGTATCCGGCTGCATAGAATAGACCACCCTCATTTCTTACTGAGGTGTCGTAAAAGGTGCCTAAGGTAAGTTGACGTCAGGCAGGCGGCCGGTCGTAAAATACGTAGCCAAACCATATGACAACATGTTTGTAACATATTGTGTCGACCCCACTTAGAGTGGGATAAGGGCAGGAGGATGATGTATACCAAAATTTACAAATAATTTACGTAATTTTATCATCGCAAAGCAGAAGCCGCAAGCTTATGTCGGTTTCTACTTTGTTATATATATCGCCAATTTTTATCCGTCTAGTAAACTATAGTCCCACAATCGAAATCAATCACTTCCAAGAGGGCTGACTCCTTTTTCGCGAAAAGAATCAGCTTGGCGATTCAACGCGGAAACGCTGCCAGCATTCGTGGGATCATACCACGAGGGCATGATTTGTATGGTACTAGCGTCTACGTAATCTTTACTCTATACTAATATATAAAACTGAAGAGTTTGTTTGTTTGAATGCGCTAATCTCAGGAACTACTGAACCGATTTGAAAAATTATTTGAGTTTAAGATAGTCCATTTATCGAAGAAGGCTTGAGACTATATAACATCACACTTAGATGAATAGGAGAGGAACAGCAATAAAAAAGATTGCGGAAACGGCAAAATTTGAAGCTTTCTTTGCGTGCGCTAAGTAAACGGTAAAAGTTATTCAAAAATCATGTATTACAAAATTGTTCCTCTCTAGTTCTAGAGTTCTAAAATTCTAGATAAAAGTCCGCGACATTTACTTTAAAGTTAAACATATGCTTTTTAAGGTTAACCCACTTTAACCATGATTAATATAAGTGTTACGGTTTACTCAAATAATAAGACTGCAGTTCACGCGAACGAAGTTGCTTTTAAAAGCTATTTTAAGTTATAACTTGTGCATTTTCTTTTAAATTAAAAAAAATCACTTCCTAAATTGATCAAATCCCTAAAATCGACCAAATAAAAACAATCGCCGAGCCTCGATCGCTGTCAACTCAGCGACGCGACTCACCCAATCTTAAGGTCTTGCCTGCCGATAAGATGCATGGCCGGAGGGAGTTCGGTCAATAGGGTAAACCAAACTAAAAAAACATGAGCAATGGACAAACGAAACGGTAAAACTACCCAGGAGGGTCCCGGATCATCCGGGGAATCCCTCACCGAGGTCAGTGGTGTGCAGCGGTCCGCTGTAGTTATGCGGCCGCCGTACCCTACTGGTCTCGGTCGCCCCGTCGTATCTGGGGGGGCAACCACTGCTTGCGGAGAGGAAGGAGTTGAAATCTGCGGAAATGAGACCAGCAATGCCGGTGTTTCTGCGGATTCAGTGGAGGTTAGGCGTGATACAACGCGCAATATAATGGAGACGACAATCTGCACACGAAGTGCTAGCCAAGGATCGTTCATGAGCGTTAACAGCACCCCGAACGTGTCAAGGAGTGCTTCGTGCGAAAATCTAGATGGCATATTGAAGCGTACCCGATCAAAGAAACGGCTCTGGGCCGAGAGTGAGGGTTCCACTGAATCGTGTGACCCGGAGGCCAAAAAGGCGGATACCAGAGACCATATGTGGGGCTCTCAAATGGGTCTCCGGGAGGCCCGAGAGTTTCTCAAAACTAACATGGAGGTGAGCGAAGTTGAGCTGGGTCGCCAAAAAACCAGGTCGGCGCCGGCGCAGAAGTCTCCGAATTCCGGTTCGATGAGGTCGAAGGGTGGGCCTGTCAATTCTGGAAGTCAGGAGTCACTGGAGATGGCCGATATGTCACGTGTTTGCGATGTGTTGTCCAAGAATATGGAGAAGATGCGACTGACTGTGGGTAAATCTAAAAACCTTAACGGAAAATGCAGAGGAACCCTGAATTCAGTCGCCGAGTGCGTTGAAGAGGCGGTTAAGGTCTTGTTAAAGCGGACTCAGTCAGAGGAGAATCGAGTTTTGAAGGCCGAAAACGCCAGGTTGGTGGGGGTGGTGAATAATCTCACGGTAGAGATTGCCACATTAAAAGAGATGATCACCTCTGCCAAGTTGGAATTTGGGAGAAAGGAGATCCCTGAAGTCAGACCGCAGTTCGAGAATAGACTGACAGTTGAGGAGGAGATCGTCAGTCTCCGTAACATGGTCTCGGCTCGGTTAGACAACATGGAGAGTAGGTTGCCTCCGGAGCCCAGACTCCGTCCACCGCTAGCCGCGGACAAAAAAATTGCGGCGGCGGTCGCGGGGGTTAAGGGGAAGGAAAAGGAAGCAGCGGCCCGGAAGAATCCGGAGGCCACTGTGAGCCAGCCGACGAAACAGCGAAAGCCGGAAATTGTGGTTGTCGACCCGGCGCCGAAGGCCAAGAAGAAAAAGAGGACAGCCAAAGCAAAGAAGCCTGACGCACAGGGCCAGCAGCGTGTGGAGCCCAGACCTCTACCACCAGCCCCCGCCTCTATGAGCGAAGGTTGGAACGTCGTTGCTCGTAGGGGTGCGAAAACAAAGTCGGGGAGGGTGGAGTTGGGCAAGCTCACAGCCAAGAAAGAACAGCAGCAGCAGTCGAAACAAGGTAAGGGTAAGAGGTTAAAGACCCCAAGCTCGGCTGCTGTCGTGGTCACTCTTGGCGAAGAGGCCTCAAAGACAGGGCTAACATATTCCGACGTACTGACTCGGGCCCGTCGATACATCAAAATTGACGACCTGGGGCTGGATGTCGGTATGCGGCTCAAGAAGGCGGCGACCGGGGCCCGCAAATTTGAAATCTCCGGACCGGAGAAAAACGAGAAAGCAGCTGCCCTCGCAAGCCGGCTCAAGGATTTCTTCAAGGACGAGCCGGCTGTACGGGTCTCCACGCCCACAAAAAGCGCTGAGATTCGAGTTGTGGGTCTGGACGACTCAGCCGAAGAAGTGGATGTCACCACTGCCGTTGCGCGGATCGGAGGATGTCCTGTTGAAGAGGTCCAGACTGGGATGATCCGCAGGACAGGAAATGCACTGGGCTCCCTTTGGCTCAGGGTTCCTGTCGCGGCGGCAAAAAAGGTGGCGGCGGCTGGAAAAGTGCTCGTGGGATGGGTGTCGGCTCGAGTCCAGTTGCTTGAGGCTCGCCCGCAGCGTTGTTTCAGGTGCCTAGAAAAGGGGCACCTGAGAGCCGAGTGCACGTCGGCCATTGACCGCAGTGGCGAATGTTATCGCTGCGGTCAAAACGGCCACAAGGCCCAATCCTGCTCGGCGGCTCCACACTGTGGTAGTTGCGAACGGGCAGGGTTGAAAGCCGATCACCGGGCGGGGAGCGGGCAGTGCAAGGCACCGTCCGCTCCAAAGAGGAGAGTAAGGGGGGGTGATGGCCCGAGGGTCCCCTCGCCACCCGCCGCCGGCCCGGCTCAACCTTCTACGAGCCGGGTTATGGAGGATCCAATGGAGGTCATTAATTGATGGCCTCCATGAGATTCCTCCAGGCGAATATAATGCGCTCCACCCGGGCCCAGGACCTCATGTTCCAGACCTTGGCGGAGCGCATGGTGCACGTGGCAGTGATCTCCGAACCCCTTTTCGTTCCGTCGGGCGAAGAGTGGGTCGGAGACCATAATGGGGACGTGGCTATCGCGTCCAGGGCTGCAGTCGGCTCCCCAGCCCTGGAGCGCGTGGTGAGGGGACGCGGATACGTCTCCGCCAAAATTGGAGACGTATTCGTAATCGGGACATACTTTTCACCAAATAGGCTTTTCTCCGACTTTGAGCTTTTTATGGCTGAAGTCGGAGATTTGGTGAATAGGTTGCGCCCCGGGAAGGTGGTCCTGGCCGGAGATCTCAACGCGAAGTCCGCCGCGTGGGGCTCTCCGGTCACGAACGTTAGGGGGAGGTTCCTGGAGGGTTGGTTGGCCTCGGCTGGGATGGCTGTCATGAACCGGGGGACGGCTGACACATGCGTGCGTTGGAATGGCGGCTCCAAAGTCGACGTTACCTTTGTCGACGCCGCCATGTCACCATGTGTCAGAAATTGGGAGGTGGTAGTGGGTACGGAATCACTCTCGGACCATCGATACATATGGTTCGAGGTGTCTGCACGCCATACTCCCGCTCCCATATCCCCCCGGTCGCGAAGAGATAACGGTCCTCGGTGGTCCGTCAAGAAAATGGATCCCGAGTTCCTCGTCGAGGCCGCAATCGTCCAGGCGTGGGCCGCTGGGTTCACGGGGGAGGATGTTGCCGCGGAGGTCGAGAATCTCCAGCGGCGGATGTCGCTCGTCTGCGACGCCAGCATGCCGAGGGTGCGAAGCACAGGGCCGGCATACGGGGTATACTGGTGGTCAGAGGAGCTGGCGCAGCTGCGTGATCAGTGTAGGGTTGTGCGCTACCAGTATGCCCGGTGCAGGCGTCGCAGGCGACGCGACGTCGAGGAGGAGAGGCGCCGTTATGAGGCCTATAGGGCTGCCCGTGCCACTTTGCGGGCGGCCATCGCCGAGGCTAAGGACAGGGCCCACAGGGAGATGGCCGAAGAGCTCAGTCGGAATCCGTGGGGGAGGCCGTACATAGCGGCACGGAAGAAACTTCGCGTCCGCGCCCCCCCCCTCACTGAGAGCCTTCGGCCGGATTTCCTAGAATCCGTGGTGGAAGCCCTGTTCCCGCAAGCAGCCGAGGTGGAGCCGCCTCGTATGGCGCCTCTCGAGGAGGAGGATGGCACTGTGTCGGGTGCGCCGGCGGTGTCGGAGTGGGAGTTAGCTGGGGCGGTGAGTCGTATGAAGGCGAAAAACACCGCCCCTGGCCCTGACGGCATCCCCGGGCGCGCTTGGTCACTTGCTCTGGGTCCATTGGAGTCTGGACTCAGGGCGACGTACAGTGCCTGCCTCGAGCGGGGCCTCTTTCCCCGTAGGTGGAAAACGGGGAGACTGGTCCTGCTCAGGAAGGAGGGTAGACCGGCCGATACACCCTCCGCGTATCGGCCCATCGTTTTGCTGGACGAGGCAGGGAAGCTACTAGAACGTATAATAGCTTCCCGCATAGTCCAGCACCTCCAGGAGGTGGGGCCTGACCTCAGTCGTCTCCAGTGCGGATTCCGCCAGGGTAGGTCCACCCTCGACTGTATCGAGGGTGTAAAACTTCTGGCGGAGGAGGCGACAACCCGGGGCGAGGTTGTGTTGGCGGTGTCACTGGACATCGCTAACGCTTTCAACACCTTGCCCTGGGGTGTCATCAAGGAGGCCCTACGCTTCCACCGCATCCCTATGTACCTGCAGCGTGTTGTCAGTAATTATCTGACTGACCGTGCTGTCAGGTACCCGACGGCTGGGTGTGGGTGGAAGGAGCGGAGGATGTCGTGCGGTGTTCCGCAGGGGTCGGTTCTAGGCCCCCTCTTGTGGAACATCGGCTACGACTGGGTGCTGCGCGGGCAAATGCTTCCGGGGGTGCGTCTGTTCTGCTACGCGGACGACACCCTCGTGACTGCCCGTGCGGGCACTCACCGGGAAGCCCGTGTGCTGGCGACTGCGGCCACCGCTCACGTCGTGGCGCGGATTCGCCGGTTGGGACTGGGGGTGGCCTTGGAGAAATCTGAGGCCATCTGCTTCCACAGGCCTCGGATGGCGCCCCCAGTGGGCTCCCGGTTGATGGTGGGCGGGACTTCCATCGAAATCTCGGGTACGCTACAATACCTGGGATTGCTCCTCGACAGCCGATGGACGTTCGAGGCCCACTTCCGGCGGCTCGCCCCTAAGTTAACGGCGACCGCCGGAGCCCTGAGCAGGCTCCTCCCGAATTTGGGGGGGCCTAATGCAGGCTGCCGGCGTCTTTACGCCGGGGTGGTCCGCTCTATGGCCCTGTACGGCGCTCCCATATGGGCGGAGCGGCTGACTGCTAGGTCCCTGCCTCTGCTGCGTGGAGCGCAGAGGATCATGGCAGTTAGACTCGTGCGGGGTTACCGGACCATTTCCGGCGAGGCGGCCTGCGCCTTGGCCGGGTCCCCTCCCTGGGACCTGGAGGCCAAGGTGCTCGCTCAGGCCTACCGCCGTAGAGTCGAAGCCCGTTTATCGGGAGGAGACTCGGCGGTGGTAGAGGTGGACTGGCGGAGGAAAGCTCAGGAGGAGCTTCTCCGCCAATGGAGGCGGCGGCTGGAATCGCCTAATGCAGGAGGCTGGACGATTTCGGCCATCCAGCCCATTCTCCAGGGCTGGGTCGCCAGGAGGCATGGGGTCCTCACCTTCCGCCTGACGCAGGTCCTTTCCGGACATGGTTGTTTCGGGATGTATCTGTGGAAGGTGGCCCAGTGCGAAGCATCTGGTGTGTGCCACGAGTGCGGCGCCGAGTCTGATACGGCGCTGCACACGCTCGCGGACTGCCCAGCTTGGACGGTTCAGCGGGCGAAGCTCGTGGCAGAGGTGGGGCACGATCTCTCCCTGCCCACTGTGGTTCGTGCCATGGTGGACAGGGAGGGATCGTGGGCAGCGATGGCCTCCTTCTGCGAGGATGTTATCTTGCGGAAGGAGGCGGCGGGACGGATCCGGGAAGTCGAGTCTCTGGATCCGATCCGCCGCAGGCGAGCGGGGCGCAGGCGACTCGCCGAAGTCCGTCGCATGCCGCCCTAACGGGGACCTTCTGGGCGTTCCGAACGGGGTTTGTCGGACGCCCTCCTTATAAGGTCCCCAAGGCGGTCGATGCATCTGGTGCTCCCGATGCATCGTCCAGCGGAGGGAGGGGCCACTTTTAGAGAGGCCCCAACCCAGAGGTGGCGCACTCTGGGCTTCAGAGTTGCTGCTGGCGGGGGTGGGGTCAAATAAGGTACCCTGCCCCCGCCACCAGCAGCGTGGGGAGCATACAGGTCGTTTTAGTCGGTGCGAGTCCGACATAACCACCGCCTGTGCCCGTCGGGCGGTGGTACCCATAAGGGGTTTTTTCCTGTATAAAAAAAAAAAAAAAAGCGACGCGTTCGTCAATGCATCGTTGTGCAGCCAGGATGCGGTTAACGCGGGTTTGAGTTTAACGAGCGTTATGTTCACGCGACACACTGCTACCGCGTTTGAACAACTGGCATAAAGAAAATAAAATACGTTGTCCATTTTATGGATTAGAGTTAAGTATTTATAAATATTACGCTTTTAATTACGCTTGTCTTGACTTTACGTATAACGCAATGTAGCAGTAACCAAGCAAGTACTGGGTGTTTGTTCTCTACTGTTAATCGTTGAGTAGTTTCCTCATCTGAAGCCAATCGTGGCAGCAGCATCATGTCATGCTTATCATAAACATGCATTGTAATCGAGACTGGACCGGTAAGCAAAATTTCATCTCAATCGGACACCGGAAAGTGGGTCTAATTTAACTTGCAAGATTCCACCTTCACATACATACATACATTCCAAGTTGAATAAAAACTTTTAAAAAGTGAACTAAGCTCCTGTTTTGCGATTGTAAGTACTGAATACCTTTTATATCCAACGTATACTTTAACAAAGATCTTCTTCTAAGGACCTACCTCTTAAAATAATAAATAACTCTTAATTCAATTCTTTAGAGGAAGTATTCGAATGTTATCTAAACGTCGCAGCCATATGTCCGCAAAGTGAACTGTGAATTTTTCACTTTAGGGCGTCTAATTACAACAAACTATTATAAAAAACACGTAAACATACCGTAATGTAATGGCTGCAGGATGTCGTAAAACCCATGAAACCCCCATTATGGCGTTACGAGACCACCGTGATTTATATCAGAAACTTTTATTATGTGAACTCGACAAATTCAACTCGTAATACTTATATTCCCCTAACGATTTATATGTTAACCTTTAAAATATAACATTAGACAAGTCAAATTAAAAAAGCTTTTAAGAAAATTTCATAGCTCTACTGTTAACTGTTGAGGAGTTTTCTCACCTGAAGCTAATCCTGGTAGCAGCATCAGGTCATGCTTATCATAATCATGCAATGTCATCAGGATTGGAACAGTATTTATAATGTCAACTCAATCGGCCTCCGGGAAGTGGGTCAAATTACATCAAATAAATTGATTAATCTTTTATTTTTTATCTCGTCCTTCATTCTGTCGAAATTGAAATATTCCTTGCCAAACCTTTCCCATACCAAAACCAATACTTTTTAAGTGTGCGCGCTATTTGTAGTTTGATTCTGATGTATTGGCATCCGTACACATATTAATAGGGGTTCAAAAAACCGTTAAATTATGAAGGCATGCTAAAAACGCGACGAGCTTGTAGCCTCGTTGCAGATGCTTAGCATTTCTGCCTATGTAAAGAGTCTGGAAAAATCAATCTCCTAGACCTAGCGTGCTAATGCTTTTATTGCCAATGGATAATTTTAGTAAATATCCTGCTGTATTATATGTTTTTATCCTTTTCATAGAACAATTCGATGATTAATTTTAAAATAAATTCTGTTTTTTTATCAGATAAACAAAAGAAGATTTAGGAGATCTACAGAAAATCAGGTAAGTAATTTAATATAGTATTCTAGTAGCTCAGTAGTAGATAAAATAAAAGCCTGTAACTATCTTACTGCTGATTCCTCTCCTTTTAACGATAATAATTGCATTTTTGAGCTGATTGCAGCCCCTTTCTCTTGGACAAATTTACGTATAACAAATGTCCCAGGAATTCTCAAGGAATATGAAAGTTTATTCGGGTCCTCCGTGTTGTATCCGGTTGAGTAGAATAGAGCACCTTCATTTCTTACCGAGGTGTCGTAAAAGGTGACTAAGGTAAGTTGACGTCAGGCACGTGGCCGTAAGGTACCTTTCCAAATCATGAAACAAAATGTTTATAATATAATATGTTGTGCTGACCCCACTTAGAGTGGGATAAGGGCAGGAGGATGATGATATATACTTCTTGCCGCTGCGTCCAATTTTCAATTTTGTCGAGGCCCCTATTTGACGATGCTATTACGGGGAGAAACAATCGTTGGGATCGCCCCATTATATGTGTTCAGTAATTTTGTTGTGTGGGAGGTATACAAACCAACGCGCTGGTTTCAGAAAAAGTGAAATCCATAGTAAATTGCTTATTTATTAAAATAATTTTTAAGTTATTCGTTATTTCACAATAAAATTTCAATAATTGTATATATTTCACGGTATAGTACTGCTCATAAGTCGTCCCTGCTCGGAGTTGGAAGCCACATAACTCTAGATCACACGCCCTCATTCAGTCATCAGTAGGCCTATCATGAACTTATATAGCGATTCAATTCAAAGTCAGTACCTAAACCGAACCGCTTTCTTTTCGTACCATGAAGTGTGTTTCGTATCATGAAAAATCGTAATGCGAAATTTTTTTTTACGATTTTTGTCGTGGAGCCTATCCTCCTGATGATGCTTCGGTTTCGGAGCGAAACGATCGTCGAGATTGTGGTGGTGGTTGTGTGTGCTGCTTGTGTGCATTGTTGCTGGTGGAGGCGCCTTGCGGTGCATGTGGTGGCTTGTCCTGCATGTATAAGGTGCTAAAATTTTGCCTGCTTCATACACATTAGCTTTGCATGCATTCGCTTAACCCGTGCGGATTATAGCAAAGTAGTTAGTTCTGTTATAGTGTCTGTTTCTTTTATTCACATGTTTTTAGGACGCATTCCGAACGCTCATTCGGCAACGACTTAAAGTGTGCATCTTTAAAACGTCATGGTACGAAAAAGCAATCAATTTAGTTTACGTCTTCAAATGAGTCGCAATAAGAGTTCATGGTAGGCCTGCTGGACTGATTATCCTATGATCAGTAGCAGACATTAAATATTTGTGCGGAGGCGGCACGAAGGTTATAGTGGGTGGTAAATTCAGAAGAACTGATTATATGCAAGCTAAATTAGGTTAGGAGCTCCATTCAGAGCAACCTATTCCATCAATCACACGTATTATTATGCATTGGTTCCGACATTTAAATTACAGAGGGCACTAAATCAAATCTAAACCTAAACATAGCACACTCAACTGGCCCGTTGGCGCAGTTTAAAGCCACACGGGTCGGGGGTTCTATTCCCGCCGAGGGCCAACATTATCTATAAACAATTTGTTGGTTCTTCAAGTCGGGTAGTATATTTGTATTTCAGTATACATTATTTAAAAATATATGTGTACATATTTATGTTGTCTATCACCCAAGTATTTAGTAGCTTACTTGGGGACAGTCGACCGTGTGGGATGTGTTCCATATATTTATTATTTATTTTTATAATTTATTATTTATACCTACACCTACAATATGATCGATGCATCCCCATAGCGCTGTCCCATGTTATTTATAGCGCACGTCTACAAGAAGTTTAGATAATTTATAGAATTAGTCGTAATTTTTCCGACCTCAAAATAAAAAAGTAAAGTAATTGTATGTTACTATCCCATTGGCCTCCTGTCTCCTCGTTTAGAAAGAAGGGTTGGAGCTATTGTTATATGTCTTAATATAAAATTAGAGATAACAGTCAGTTTAAGTAACTCATGCAGGATTTAAAAGCATTTACTACAAAACACGACTATTTTCCATTTCGAATTAAAGTCCTCAAAGCAAAGTAATAAAGAAAATACTCGGAGGTTAATGCAAATAATGCAAGTATATTTATTTATTTAGTAGTAGCTTTTAAACGTAACTTCGTTCGCGTGGACTGCAGTCTTAATATTTGAGTAAACCGCAACACTTATATTAATTATGGTTAAAGTGGGTTGACCTTAAAAGCCAGAAATATGCTGTCGCCGACTTTTATTTAGAACTTTTAGAGAAGAACATTTTTGTAATACATGATTTTTGAACAACTTTCACCGTTTACTTAGCACACGCAAGGAGGCTTTAAATTTTTGCTGTATACGTATCATTTTTTATCGCTGCTCCTTTCCTATTCATCTTAGCGTAATGTTATATAGTCTATAACCTTCCTCGATAACTGGACTATCTTGCAGTTAAAGAATTTTTTAAATCGGTATAGTATTTCCTGAGTTTAGCGCGTTCAAACAAACTCTTAAGCTTTATATTTTAATTAGTGTAGAGTATAGATTTATGTAAAGCACTTCTTACACTACCGTTAAAACCAATTCCTCCTTCAGTTTACGAATAATTTCTAAGTATTAACCAATATTTAACAAATATAAACCATGACATATCCATTTATAACGCATTTGGTTATTTCCTGTTTACCGTTGAGTTACATTAAAAAACAACTATTCCTATAATAATTCGGCCGCACTCGTTGGAATTTTAATAATTGAATATTAAACTAAATTAACGATACCAAAATATATAGGCATGCCAATTAATCGGTTAGTGTTTCTATTCAGTCATATCTCATTACCGGCCTCCCGCGCAGACCCGCCAGGCATTTCGTGATTACATGCCTTGCAATCGTACCTGACAGCTGTTTTGAATACTTTAATTGACATTTAGATTTGCAAAGATTAAGCGAGGACATTACCAGACCCTCAATTAGGGCATGCTTAGCTTTGTACAAAATAGCGTGTTGTAATTGCTGCGAAGAAAAATTAAGCAAAAAATTATTTATAAGACAGTTGGTATTTTTGGCGCTAACTTAAGGTTATATAAACATAGAGGCGATCGACTGAATGGTGGGTGGAACTACACCGAAACGTCGTTATAAAAATGTAACTTGATTTTATAGCACCATGGCCGCTATTTATATAATTATAAGCATTAATCGAGCTGTGATAGCCCAGCGGTGAGACCGTGCGCCTCTTTCGAGGGGAACACGAGTTCAAACCCGGGCAGGCACCAATGAGTTTTTCTATTAAAAACTCATGTGTCTAAATGATAATTGCAATTTATCACACGCTTTTTGATGAAGGAAAACGTCGTGAGGAAACCTGCATATCTCTAGAGAATTCTGTTGATATGTGTAACCTACCAATCCGCATTGGAGCAGCGTGGTAGGTCTTAGCTCCAACCCTTCTTTCCAGAAACGGAGAGAGGAGGCCTATTCCCAGCCATGGGATTGTAATAGGCCGCTACTTTACTTTACTTTTACTACTTTAAGCATTAATCGTGAAAGTTTAAAATCTACCGTTAACTTAAAGGTTTAAATATACTCAATTATTTACTGTTTATTCTAATTCTGAAGAAAAAATAGGATTTCTAGATTTTATAGCTTCAACTTTGCTAAATTTTATCAACACTGTTACATTTGATTTATCATGACGAACAAGTCATTTTGATTACAACGTATTTATATTATTATTATAGTTATACTAAACTGTGTTTATCTGTCATTTTGGTCACTTTACAACTTGTAAAATATGAAAGTTTGTTTGGAGATTCTAAGACTAATCCACAAGAGTAAAAATTGATGAAATTAAGAACAACTGAAGCTTGTATACTGGACTTCAATATAGGAATAAAATCCCGTTTTTCCTTCAGGAAATAAAACATACCTACTGCATAATTGTGGGTATGTAAACATAACCGTTGCAACGAAAGAAAAGGAACACGTTATAGTTTATAAAAGACGTATCATTGGGTACATCTGTTTTGCGTTAATCTATGCCCCGTCCAACATAAGTATTCCAGTGTGAGGAGGTGCGCGGGCGCCGACGTGGGACGAACAATGCAAACTTCGCGAATTGTTACGTATGCTAATGTACTTAGCCGCAGCTTGGCAAATGTGATTATTAATCAATATGCTAATATGTTGCGAAAAACTTTGACATCAAGCATATATTCTTTTTATAACGTGAAACAACATTATACTTCAATTTATACAATTACTATAAATACGTGCAGATTCGCCCGCGTGAAATCCAGTGTTTAGAATGTTGAGTCGCTCGAGTCTCGGCATGAGAAGCGACACCACTTTTTATACCTATTTCCTAGTTTGTTACTACTCCCACTAAAAATTGTTGTAAAACGACCTCTTCAACTCAATTTACATGAAAAGGTTATGTGCTATTAACCTAAACCTTTCGGAGGAATTGCACTACCTTTAAGTACAAATCGTACTAAAATCCGTTGAGTATATTTTGAGAAAATCGATTACATACAGACAGACAGCTTTGGGGACTTAAATAAAGATTAATGCCAATGTCGGTCTGGGTTTCTGTTATGAATTCAAAATATTCTATGTTCAAATACGTTTTTTTAATTATAAACTCTTCTAGTGATTTGTAAGACTGCTACTATTGAGAAGAGGCAGCAGGAAACTCGACAACGTTTTTCAAAATATCACTATTTAGATTTAGTCAATTGCTATTGCTGCAAGTTCGAAGAGTAGTAGAGTAATGAATCCACGGATTTTAATAGTTATTTTAAACTACTTTACTAAAATGTAATAAATATATTTAATTAGTTTATTTATATATTTTTTTTATGCACAAAATGTATAATGCCAAAAATAGTATATTTTTAAACTATTAAAACACCTAATTCCTTAAATAATCTCTATGTATACTTAAATAAAAGCACAATACACAGAAAACGCAAGACCACCTCCGTCGCAAAAAGCTCGAAGGGCTATCCCTATATTTACGACCCGCGTACAGCCGGATTGTATACATAAAGTATCAACACCACTCACAGTAGAATAAATTCAAAAAGAGCTATAAAGTTGCAAATTGTCATATAATAAGCTCAATTACTATTTATCCGTCTATTCATTGCAAATTTAATACGACACATTGTTATAGTAATGCGGCCATTTGTATTTGCCATGACACCCCTATTGGCCACCTCTCTCGATTCAGGTCAGGAGTTGGCTGGACGTTTAAAACGGAATCGCTCGTGGGACTTATCGATAAATGTGCGCATGCGCAGAATATCGTAGCCATCGGCATGCAGTAACGAGAAAAAATACCCAGATGAACTCAGAATACACGAAACGGAGCATGAGGTAAATGCGTGATAGGCGATCAGTTGGCAATTGACAAAAATATCGATTACGTAAACTAATTGATAATTTACAGAGTAACGCGTTACCCTAAGGACTTTGTACACTCTTAAAAATTAAAAGAGTAAAACGTTTCTGTAGTGTATGCGGGTTGAGATGTGTGTATAATACACGCTCTATACTCATATAAAAGACACATACATGACTACACTCACACTAACTCACAATAACAATATTGTACAAAGAAACATTTCACTGTCCCAAACGCACACACGTCAGTGACACGAGAGCCTTTGGTGTGAGTGAACGTGTAGTGCCATGTTGTTACTTGTTAGTGCGTGTTTGAGGCTGTGCTATATTCATACAACATAAGTCTATATTCATACAACAAAATGAACACTACAGTTTTCTTAAAAATCGTTGGCAATCTATACAATAATGCATTACCTTAAGTAAACTGTAGGTAGTTGGTAATTTACAAAGTAACACGTTACTTTATGTAGGTAATTTAGGAGATTTAGGAGGGTTATTTATAGAATAAGAAGTTACTTTATCAGATTCCATAGTAAAAAAGTATCGACATTATTATTTTTCGATAGAAGAGTTTTTGAATATAAAAGTAGCTACTGTGAGCTAACCATACGAGATAGAGACATGCTGTTGCGAACTTTTTTATAGTATTTTTGTAGCTTTGTACTTTAGCGTATCTCCGCTGGTTTACGCAGTGCACGCGAGCACTCCCAGCTGTTTAGTTACTGCGCGACCTCTTCAAGACAATTTACATAAAAGCGTAATGTACTATTAACCTAAACCTTCCGGAAGCACTATCTTTTAGTTAAAACCGTACGGTAACCCTTCAGTTGATTTTGAGAAAATCGATCTCATACATATATTACACAGTATAATAATATATAATAGATATAGATGCTCTGAATTACTACTTTAATAAAATGCTTGCTTCGCGAATTCGTCTGCCTAACTCTTATTATCAAAAAACAACAATAAAGGTGACCACATCACTATTCTCAACTAAAGACATTCCAACCGCTTTCAAACCTAAGTAATGCAAACAAACATACTTTCGCGTCCATAATTAGCATTGATGTTTTGTAATTCTGCTAAGGCAGACTTGAAATTACCCAAAAGCTTATACTTCCAGATACTGCGTGGGCTTGGGTGGGGTACGGAAATTGGTGGGGGGCATAAATTATCATCCTGCTAATGCGTAGAGGCCATTGTCTTCGGGGCTCGGCTGATGTTTATGTGCAAACAACACGTGTAGGTGTTACGGTATACCTACATATTCAGAATCCAAAATAATGCGTGGTTTCCTTAACAAGCGTTATCATATAATCGGCGCTCATTTGATTCGAATATATATTACAAGTTTGATACAAGATTGGTAGAGCAGAAAACTGGTCTACCAATCAGTTATTATCTTTGATATGGATTATTATACCATTCCAAATTTCGCATTGTATGTGATAATTTCGCACTCTTCGTATTAAAGTGACCTAATTCCAAAAAGTTGTTTTTTAGCCAATTGTAATAAAAGGTAGCGTAACGCATACAAAAATCATGAGTGCTAAAGAAATTCAAAACTTGGAAGAGCAAGAAACACTAGTTTTTTTAATAGCTCGCAGCGTAACGCCTTTGATGGCGTTGAAATAAAGATTACAATGTATCTAAATCAATTAAACCTAACTTTGAATTGGGTTACTTTGTTACAAAGACCGTGCGACTCTTTCGAGGGGAACACGAGTTCAAACCCGGGTGGTGCCTGACCAATGAGTTTTTCTATTAAAAACTCATATGTCTAATTGATAATTACAATTTATCACACGGTTTTCGGTCAAGGAAAACATCATGATGAAACCTGCAAATCTCTAGAGAATTCTGGAGATATGTGTAACCTACCAATCCGAATTGGAGCAGCGTGGTAGGTCTTAGCTCCAATCCTTCCTTCTCTCCAGAAACGGAGAGAGGAGGCCTATTCCCAGCAGTGGGATTGTAACAGGCCGCTACTTTTATGCGATTTGTTTGAAAGTTAGAAGGGACTTTTTTTAGTACTATAAAAGAAAATAATTCTTTACAGTGCTATTAATATTGCAAAATAGTCATAGTTTGTATTTTAATGTTTAAGTTTTCGTAATTAGTATTAAAATGACCTGATCCAAAATTAGGCTTAATTGAGTTAGATAAATCGTTATCCTTATTTCAATGCCAGCTATGACATCACGCTACCAACTATTATAGAAGCTAGTTTTCTTTCCCGTCTAACTTATGGGTCTCTTTAACATTGAAGAGTTATGTAGGCTCTACGCTTTATTACAATTTTCCAAAAAACAACTTTTTTGAATTATTCGGCGATTCTTCTGCGATCGTCTGTAATCTCTCGGTATCGTAGTAAAAGACATTAAGGCTAACAGCATCATCATCATCACCACCATTTTCCTGCCCTTATTCCATTCTAACTGGGGCGGCACAACATATTAACATGTTGTTAGATGATTTGGCTAGTTATTCTACGACTGGCTGTCTGCCTGACGTCAACTTACTTTAGTCGCCTTTTACGAAACATCAGTATAAAATGAGGGTGGTCTATTCTACTCAGCCGTATGCCATTCACTGGCCCGTCGTCTCTGTGGGTAGTGACCCTGCCTTCAGCTTCGCGGGTCGCGGGTTCGATTCTCGCTGGGCCAACAGTTTCTATAAACAAATTGTTGGTTCTTCGAGCCTGGGTGTGTATTTGTATTTAAGTATGTATTTAAACTTATATATCTACCAGTTGTCCGTCACCCATAACACAAGTATAAGGTTACTTACTTTGGGGACGGACGACCGTGTGTGTAAATGTCCTATATATTTATTTATTATTTATTATTATACCATTAGGGCTAACAACATATTGTCAATTTAGAAAAAAAAAACGCATTATCAAATCAGACTTATGCACTTGGTGAGACGAGTCAGTAATAATGAAATTGTAACCGTAGAGTGCACACACACTTCAGCAAACAGAAAAAAAAGATAGCCCACAGCGCACAGACAACAATTGTCTCATTATTTTCATACATTTTAACTAGGAGCCGCGCACAAAGGTGCTCACCGGTTCGAGCGGCGCTGGTCTCTCGTTCGCGCCCACCTGAAAACAAGTCAAATGATGCTGAATTATTTTTTGTAGTGCCTTTTTAACACTTAGATAACGTAACGAGGCCCTTCTCTCGCGCTCATTAACACCTGCAACCGCAGCTACCGTAACGAGATATCAAAATGAAACAAATCCACTCGGGGTAGCGTGACGCCAATAAAAATACTGATTTTCGAATGAGAGCGGAGTGTGAAATTACGTTATTGTTGATAAATTGAGTGCTCATCGATCTGTCTGTGCGTTCGAACAATAGGAACACTCAGCTTAGTGTATTTTTCGAATTGATTAAAAGTTTATACTCGAAAAAGTGTTCGTAGCATTTTATTTACGTTTTGTTCTTTTAGTATCCCTTTTTTACGATTAAAGTAGCGGCCTATTGCAATCCCGCTGCTGGGAATAGGCGCCCTCTCTCAGTTTCTGGAAGGGTTGGAGCTAAGACCTACCACGCTGCTCCAATGCGGATTCAAATTCAAATTCAAAATATTCTTTATTCAAGTAAACTTGTAAACAAGTGCTTTTGAATCTTCAACATCTACTGCTAGTTCGGAAAGCTGTTCCTACCGAGAAATCAAGCAAGAAACTCGGCGGTTGTTGTTTTCAAACAATAATTCTTATTACTAGTTACATATAGTTATTGATGTCTTGTACAGGGTCGAAGAGTAGCTATATCCACGCATTCTTATCGTCTAAGTAATCCTCAAGAGTATAGTAAGTAGGCTTTCTATATCAGCCTTCGGTAAATTGGTAGGTTATATATATCTTCAGAAATCTCTACAGATATGCAAGTTTTGCTCACGACGTCTTTTTTCACCGAAAAGCGTGTGATAAATTACAATTATCAATTAAACACATACGTTTTAATAGAAAAACTCATTGGTGCCTGCCCTGGGTTTGAACTCGTGACCCCCTCGAAAGAGTTACAGGGACTCACCGCTGGGCTATCACAGCTCACAGTATTTTCTCACATACACAGTATTTTAACGGTTATTATAATTAAATTATACAATTTTAAATCTGTTATCCCATCTATCCATCCTAAATTTAGGAATGCAAAAATGTCTGTCTGTCTGTAACGCAAGTTGATAGAACATACACAAAGTAATAATAAATATAACAAATTCTAATTAGAACACTTTTGAGGGTGTTCCGCGCAAACGTGCGGACGGATGAAACAACCTCCGGGACCTGGGCCCGACGTCCCAGCATTTCAACCTACCTTATGCGGCCGTTAGCTGTATGTGGTCCAGCCTCGTGAGTCACTGCGTGTATATGTGTACGTGTGTGTGTGTGCTTGTATGTACTTGGCCGATTCCCGAAACTGTTGACTCGCCTCTGCACTCTTCCACGGACACGTAATGTCTGTTTCTCCCTGAGTATACACTTCACTATATCGGCTGAATAACACCCGGTGTGCACACAACCTTCGTAAGGTCACACGTTATTAAATCGTCCCTATATCGGGGAATAATACCCAACACGCATCAAAACCGTGGACGGTCGCGTCTTATCAAACACTTCACTGGTTAAATGCGTCACTAAATCTGAGAATAACACCCGAAACGCAAAATTGCACGTGTGCGTTATAAAAGAATGCCGTGTTCAGGCGTACGCGACTTGTCCGTATCGTGTTCGAATGGTAACTAGCGCTCGGCCGCCCGCGTTTCTAACCTGTCCGGCGGGCGAGTCAATTTTATTCAAAACAGAGGGTATATTAACACCTTGACAAAAACGAAGTCCCAAATTCGAGTTTATTAATAACTAAAAGATATAATAATATCCACAAGACAAAATGTAAGTAAAAAAAATGCATTCTGAAAGTTCTTTTGCGTTTTTGCTTTCCTTTACGGATGACCAAAAATTTTAATATACATAGGTTACGATACAAGAATCGGAGCTGTGATAGCCCAGCGGCGAGACCGTGCGACTCTTTCGAGGGGAACACGAGTTCAAAGCCGGGCAGGCACCAATGAGTTTTTCTATCAAAACTCATGTGTCTAATTGATAATTGCAATTTATCACACGCTTTTCGGTGAAGGAAAACATCGTGAGGAAACCTGCATATCTCGAAAGAATTCTGGAGATATGTGTAATCTACCAATCCGCATTTGAGCAGCGTACAGGTCTTAGCTCCAACCCTTCTGTCCAGAAACGGAGAGAGGAGGCTTATTCCCAGCTGTGGGATTGTAACAGGCCGCTACTTTACAAGAATCAAACCCACGTAGAGTTATAAGGCAGCGCGAACAATGTATATTTGAATTGTATTTTAACAAGAGTAAAACAAACAATTTGTTTAGATTAGAGAACGTTTTAACTGAAGTGTTTGAGAGAAAATACAAAATCACAGAAGGTTCTCGACTCACGCGAGCCTGCTCCCTTCCGCATATCGCTTTCCTTCATACAACATATTAAATTAAATGTTATGTGTTAGGTCTGATACACACTAACGACCTATTATTGCCGTGTATTTTAATATTTTTTTATTGTTAAAACTAGAAAGCTAACCATAGGATCACGTGCTTTTTTATTTACAGAAAGCCTATTGTAAATAACTTGTGCGGTCTCGATATAGTTTGAGCTTCATCATCATCCTCTTGCACTTCGAATCTAAGTGGGGGTCGGCACAACATGTTACAGACATGTTGTCACATGATTTGGCTACTTATTTAACGATCGGCCGCCCTGACATCAACTTACTTTAGTCGTATTTTACGGCCCCTCGGTAAGAAACAGGGTGGTCTATTCTACTCAGCCGAATACCACGCGGCGGGTCGACTTACCTTAGTCGCCTTTTACGACATCTCGTAAGATATGAGGGTGGTCTATTCTACTCAGCCGGATACAACACGGTCGGTCGACTTACCTTAGTCGCCTTTTATAACACCTCGGTGAGAAATAAGGGTGGTCTATTCTACTCAGCCGGATACCTCACGGCATCGATTTAGTTGCTTTGTAGCTTCTAAAACAAAAAAAATTAACCCCTGATAACTTTTTACTATTTTATCTATTTCTTTACGAAAATCACATCGGTCGGTCGTTCCGTTTCGATTTGTAATAAGGTAAAACAATCTAATTCCAAGTACTTTACGTTTGCTCGATTTTTAGACTTTAATTGTGAAATGAAAAAGAACAGATAGAGAGACTTTTATTATACATTATTTATTAGTTGTACTGGCGACTTCGTTTGCGTTGCTTTGTATCAAAAAAAATTATGTATTGCTTTCCAGAAAAAAACAGACTTTTGTCCTTTATGTTCATCCGGTTTAGCTTCAAATGTACCAATTTCATGAGCAATTTAAAAGTGAATGCGTAATAGAGTATCTTTCGCATTTATAATAACAGTATGAATTAATCTGGATATACAATAATAGAATAGCAGTATCAAAGCTAGTATAGACTCGAGTACAATTAAAACTATTTTCGTTAGACTAAAACTTCGCTACATGTAGTGTGGTCGAGGTTTAAATCCCACAACTTCGTGTAACTTTGTAACTTGGCAATACACTTGAAATAACCAACACTCGCCATAATTCGTTTACATAATAAGACTTGTAAAATAAACGGAAATGGAGTTATTACTAAATCTACAGCTAGGATTGTGTACGGAATAATAATTACTTTGGTCTCAATACTTAAGCCGATTTCTATACTTATTATAAAACAAGGTCCTCAAAAGTTATCTTTCTGTATGTGATTAATTTTCTCAAAATGTACTGAACGGATTTTGGTACGGTTTATACTAAAGGGTAGAGAAATTATTGTGGAAGGTTAAGGTTAATAGTACATTACGGTTTTATATAATTGGCTGTGATAGACCGGCGGTGAGATGTGCGACTCTTTCGAGGGGAACACGAATTCTCGTGTGTCTAATTCATAATTGCAATTTATCACACGCTTTTCGGTGAAGGAAAACATCGTGAGGAAATCTGCATATCTCTAGAGAATTTTGGAGATATGTGTAACCTACCAATCCGCATTGGAGGAGCGTGGTAGGTCTTAGCTCCAACCCTTCTCTTCGGAAACGGAGAGAGGAGGCCTATTCCCAACAGTGGGATTGTAACAGGCCTCTACTTTTACTTTTATAATTAAAAGTGTCGAAGAAATCGCGCAGTTGTGAATAAACCCTCCTGCTTTGTACTATAGTCGAGTGCGCCGCGTTTACCAGCAGAGATACACTAAAGTAATGTACTAGAGAATTTTAGATCTACAAAAACTACAAAAAAGTCCTGGACAGCATGGCTGTATCTTTAATAGTTAGCTTGCATTAACTACTTTTATGTTCAAAATTTCAATTAAGCACACTAATTTCCGCGCAGGCAGTTAGTTAAATATTTATGTTTGTATTATTATTATTTGTCCATATACCATCTTGCACATTTTTTCTGTAATGGGTGCAACTTTCAGAATTCCCCTAATATACTTATTTTGTATTTCATCCTGTCTTTTCAGCTTTTAACTGACATCTTGCTCTTTTTCGGAATTCATCTCACTCGAAGTCACGTAGCTCGTAGAATAATAATTTATGTGTTTTAAAATTTAGATGTCATTTTTCGCATTTACTTATGCAAGAACAATAATTTATTTAAAATGTAAAAATATCTTCTATAAACTCATATGGCATTAATGATTCGTAGAATTTGTTATCGTTTGAACAAAAGCGCCGACAGTCATTATCGAATTCAAAATAAGCTAAATAGACTTATCTGGATCAAATAAGCCGACTCACAAATATAATGAAAATACACGATAACTACACCTTGGCACCAAATCTTAGTGAATTCCACGATTAAGTAAAGCGGGTGCCGACAAAGTGAGCAGAATAGCGGGTCACGGTATAACCTCTTTTATCTTTCATAATTACAAAACTAATTACGCTGGTACATATATTCATAACAAGTTATTTTTCGATTAATTATTGTTTTATAACGTCATGGAAAATCCATGTTAATATAAATGCAATATAAGTAAAATGAAGTAAAAGTACACCATTAAAAAACCATCATGTATGTGTTAGAATTCAAAAACAACTGAAAGCCGCTGCAATAAGAATTCTAGAATATTTACAGTTTTTATTTTTAATAAATACGAAAAGTTAATGCAGTAATTAAATTCAAATAAAAGTAAATATAAAATCACCTAAACACGTAGGATATATAGTAGTAGAATTTAGTCGAATATAATCTATAGTCATTCCTTAAATGAGGTGTCGTAAAAGACGACTAACGTAAGTCAACCCGCCGTGTGGTATCCGGCTGAGTAGAATAGGCCTCCCTCTTTTCTTATCGAGGGGTCGCAAAATACAACTAAGATAAGTTGACGTCAGCGAGGCGGCCAGTTGTAACATACATAGCCAAATCAAGTGACAACATGTTTGTAACATGTTGTGCCGATCCCACTTAGAGTGGGATAAGGGCAGGAAGATGACGATAATGTATAGTCCGTCGTCAGTCCAGTGCTTTTGTATTGTGGTGGGGTTATGGTGGTTTGTGGATGTGTTTTTAGGATTCCTGCATGTATCGGGTATGAGTACAGATAGTCTACTTTACATTTAGCATTATATATATTTTCTATTTGCTTTATCGCGGATTATAGCTAAATAATTTTATTATTACTTTCCGAAAAATACTTTTATAAAAATATTTCAATTACGTTATATCTTTCTTAGATATGTGACAAATCAAGTGACTTTTAAGTGTCAAGTATGAATGTGGATGGATATATTACTAGAAAGAGGCCTAGAAAGAGAGCCTAGAAGGTTGAATTGTGTGTAGTATGACAAACATATAAAAGGGGCTAGAGTTGACGAAAGATAGGAGAGAATGGAATAGAAAAACATGTTGTGCTGACCCCACTTAGGGTGGGATAAGGACAGGGGAATGATGAATAACGATTACATGACATTATGTTTTTTGTATGAAGAATTGAGGAATTTTTCTAAGTCAGTCAAGCCGGATCCTTACATCATCAAAGAGGGACGATTGCACTAAGTCTGGGTAGATATCGTGTTGTTTATTTTGCCCCATGTATCGAGAACACCAAAGTGATGATATGTTTAAGATGGAATTATTCCTGAAATTATTTGCTGAACACCGCCTTATAGCTGCCGGTGACAGATTTAGCGTGGGACGGGTATTGTTTCTATCTGTCTGTCACATGGTGGGATGTGAGATGTGGAACGTGATTAATGACTGTCACAAAGGAACATTTCCCTGGTGACATTTTCGAATTAACGACTTACAAATCAGTGATATGTAAATAAGCTGTGATAGCCCAGCGGTGAGGCTGTGTCTTGTTGTGGCTGTGTTGTTTTTGCACTTTGAAAACCTGGTCGTTATTGGCACTTTAAAAAGCTGGTGAATATTGGCACTTTAAAAAGCTGGTCATTATTGGCACTTTGAAGAGCTGGTCATTATTGGCACTTAAAAAAAGCTGGTCATTATTGGCACTTTGAAAAGCCGGTCATTATTGGCAGTTTCAAAAGCTGGTCATTATTGGCACTTTGAAAAGCCGGTCGTTATTGGCACTTTCAAAAGCTGGTCATTATTGGCAATACAGAAGACAAGAGACTACGAGGCCGGACGCCAACGCGATTGTCTGACCAAGTGAAATGAGTCCTTCATCATTCAAATTCTATCAGACGGTGAAGGTTACTTTAGACCAAAAAGATAGATGCAGGTCAAACAAAAGAAGGGCTCAGGTGACCGCAGTCCTGAGAAATGAGTGACCTGAGAAGAAGATCGCTTAAATTGAATTAAGTCGCAGGAAAAACAAAAGTTACCAATAAAATCATACTGGGCACCGTTAATAGCAGAATTATTTAATCTAATTATGTTAATTCGCACGCCCTATTAGGTAACTAAGACCTTATTACATATACATGACGGTGAGATAAATAAAATCGCCAACAAACAGTTACGTGACAGGAAGCGTGACGCAAGTTGGAATGTGACGCGGTTAGTGAAATCACCGAGTGACACTAACGCACCAACAATCTAAGGCTATTTTTATATTGGACACATCTTCCACTACACAAACAAAAAAATAACGTCAACGAAAGAGCTAAAGAAAATATAAAATATTTTTGGCTTAGTAATTAAATTAATAATATTATTGGTTATTGTTAACAACAAGTTAAGATGTGATAGCCCAGCGGGGTAACCGCGCGAGTCTTCCGAAAAGGTTACGAGTTCAAACTCCGAGCATCAAAGAGTTTTTCTGTTAAATCTTACGTGTCCAATTGATAATTGCAACTTATCACACGCTTTTCGGTGAAGGAAAACATCTTGAGGAAACCTGCATATCTCTAGAGAGTTCTAGAGATATGTGTAACCTACCAATCCGCATTGGAGCAGCGTGGTAAATCTTAGCTCCAACTCTTCTCTCCAGAAACGGAGAGAGGAGGCCTTAGCCCAGCTGTGGGATTGTAACAGGCCGCTACTTTAGGTACCTAATATAGTATGTGAGATCAATCATGAATCTCTCTATATAAGTTTTCTAAAACAAGCGTATGTTTCCTTGTGTGAGTGTGTGTTAAAATCTGGACGCTAAAAGTTCTTCCGTTTATTAGTAACTTAATTATTCAGCCAAGCTGTAATATGTTTTTGGATGTATGTCTAATCTTTACTTATTGTATTATATAATAAGGTAGACTGTGCAGCAAACTGGTTTAAAAAGAATGTTGTGTGTACTGTTTTATGTATAATACGAAGACATTTCATTTTGGTCAATATCATGGTTCGGTTATCCCAACTTTATAGATAAACAAAATTAAAATCAGATCTTTCTTCTAGACATTCCAATAACTCTCCGTCAATGCCTAACATATTTCCTACAGACATCTATTCCTAGAGCAAACAAACATTATCCTAATACACTAACAAATGAACCGTCGGTCTGTTTATTTGTTATTCTAAGTGGTTATTGCAAAAACTCACTTTTTGCGAGCGCCCGCGTCGTAATTTTATTCGTTGTGCAAACATGATTGAAAACACAGGTTTTTTTATGTTAATGTTAGGCGATCTAGTTTATATCGCGATGCTGCTTGTGGAAATTTAATTATATTTAGACTACTTCAATAAACGAGGAGATTCGTAAAAAAGGAAACTCAATTTTTGAAAAGAATGTAAACACTTCTGTCACAGAGTAAATGTAACTTAAATCAGAGTTTCAGTAAATATATTTTATTTATTTTTTTCATCATCATCCGCCTGCCCTCATCCCTCTCAAACACGTCACATGATTTGGCTAAGTATTTTACGACCAGCCGCCTGCCTGATGTCAACTTATTCGCCTTTTACGACACCTCGGTAAGAGGGTGGTCTATTCTAATCAACCGAATACCACACGGTGGGTCAACTTGCCTTAGTCGCTTTTAACGATAGCTTAGTAAGAATCATTTCTTAAAAGGCAACCTAAGGTAAGTCGACCCGCCGTGTGGTATCCGGCTGAGTAGAATAGACTACCCATGAGGGTGGTCCACTTTTACCACTTGTACCACTTTTACGACACCACACATGGCATAGTTTTTTTTTACGTCAAAAAATAAAATTAGTAGACTCCCAAGGCGAGAGGATTCAAAAATTATTTACAAGAAGTTGCAGTTTACATTTTAACTGCAACTTCTGGTAAAACTTTCTATACATGTGAGCAAAAGAACTAATTGTCACTTTCAAACAGTACACGGAAAATTTGAAGATTCGTTCGTCTACATTCATATCCATTGTTCATCTTTCGGTTGCAGACAGTCCTAATTCGATCTTAACACGTGAAAACCCCGATGGCTGGACAAAGCAACGTCGACTGGGAAGTTTGTGCGACGTTTCCAAAATTCATTTGATCCTATCCGAATTCGATTGACTGACCATCCCTGAGAGAACAATGAAACAGATTAGTTCACTAATTCGACAAAAATCCAGTCTACGGATCATTTGATAATAGAAGAGATGGATCACATGATAAGGGTGCATTCCCTTTCGCAATGCAAGCTATTTGATTCACAATTATCTCTGTCGTATCCTCTGTACTATTCTTGATTGTTTGAATTACGAAAAATTACAACCATCACTTAATAAAAAGTAATAATTAAAAAAATAATAAATAAAGTAAAAAAAAATCAAGGATATGTTTTTTAAATTAATCTTGAAAGACCGGCCATACTCCCGTCTTATTTAATCGGATGAGCCCGACTAGTTTCAAGCCCATACGGGGCACTTCGGGGGGTTCAGGGAACTGAACAGTTCCCGCCGCGATAACGCCACGTAAAGAGCTCATGAATAAGAGCCCCGTATGGGCTTGAAACTAGTCGGGCTCATCCGATAAAATAAGACGTGAGTATAACCAGTCTCTAAACATTAATTATGAATACCACTCACGATAGCTTAAATTCAAAAAAATATTAATTTTCATAAACTAAATATTTAGTTATTCTACTATAATTGTTCCAAGTGTTGTATCGGTTAATGGTCTTGTCGCGTAATATCTCAAGAGGCTTTTGGCTTAGTTGCTGGATGTGAAATGTTTTCTTGTTGAACATATTTAAAATGTATTGAAATCTGTGAATTATCCACAGATTAAATAAATGTGCTATATTTATTTTCTTTATTGTAAATACATATATTGTTAAAAAAGAGAAAGAAAAAATTAACACATGTATAAAGGCGGACTTATCCGTAAAGGGGATCTCTTTCACTCAACTTTTAAGTAATAGAAGGAAAAAGATAAGTTAAATACGGACAATATAAAAAACAAAAAATCTATAAACTATGTACCTAGATGAATATTTGCACTCGAGATGACCTAAAAGAAAAAAACATGCAGCAAAATAGATAGTTAATGTAACTATTTAATTTATAAAAAATATTATAAAATATAATTAATTAATTATTTATTTATTTGGACAGCCAGTTGTTGTTACATCTAAAAGTTACATATAATAAAAATAGAAACAAAAAAATTTATGAGGGTGTCACAGCGTGCACCAAAATACAATTAAATTAAAAAATATATTTTTTTATTATACATGAAAAAATACATAAAAAATTTAAACATAAGAAATTCATAGGAAAGAAAAATAATAATATTTCCGGTATACGAAAGAAAAAGTAGAAGAAAATAATTTAAATTAAATCCTTAGATCGATCGAACGATATCGATCGCATCTCATGAAGCTCATTTTAACAATATTAATATCTTTTTTTAAATCTTGTAAAGTGTCATTAAAAATATCCAGTTTTCCACAAATGAAATTAAATATATAAATAAGATGCTACTAATATATTATAATTATTATATTATATACTTGAGACAAATAATAATGGACGTTGTGAGGAAGTTTTGTGGTAGACAAAGTTGTTGAAATTATTGCTGCAACAAAAAGTTTACGATTACATAGTTTTAAACTCGCTATCCTAAATTTTATTGTCGTCCATTAAAACGTACATACAGACAGCCAATCCAAACAACAAATATCGACACACGTTATATAAGATTTAATTTAAATAACAAGATTCTTGTTTGACGTGTGCTTGATTCATTTGACTCTGTGTTTATTCGTCGAATTGTTATTTATATTATTCTATTTGCGTTTACGAGGTGTTTATACTGGCGGCCATTTTTTATGTCAGAATTTGAATTCTAGTTTTTATACACAAGGTGAGGTCAATATCATTGTGCGACTGGATTTTTTGTATATTAGTCTTGGATAGATAAGTTTTGTAGTCATAAGTTTAGATTATATTAGCGCATTCTGAAGCTGGTCATAGATGGCAGCGTCTGCCTGTCTGTCTGTTCGCAATAAACTGAAAAGCTACTGAACGGATTATCATGCAGTTTTCGCGTATAAACAAAGTCATACATGAGCAAGGTTTAAGTGTGTAATTTGTTAAAATTTTGGGGTCAATTAGTTGACATATGCTGATACTTGTTGAACATTTCGAATAAGAGAAGGCTTAGAAGCTCAACCTACTATACCTGTTATAACTTTTTTAATATTATAAATGTGTTAAAAAATCATCAATTATTAACCTTTTTTAATTATTTTCAATTAATATATTGAAAATTATCTAAATTATATTTGAAAATTCCTCCCAACGTTGGGAGGAATTTTCAGAAAAGACTTTCTGATAGTTAAACTGTACCAAAATTGTTAGTGCGATACACAAAATGAACCAATATGTTAATAATTTGATATGAATCTTTATAATATACAATCTCCCACTAAGCTTCGTTCTATAAGAAACTTAATAACTTTATAACAAACGTTATAAACTCGAGTTGAACTGGTAAATAAACAAACGTGGCGGACTGTGTTAATTCCGAGGCGCGAGCGCACGTAATACTCGTTAAATATTTTGACAGGCCGACGGTTTTATTCATCTGTTCAAATTCAATATGGCAATGCTGATTCACATTGCCAGCGAAATAACATTGCATTCAAAGAATTATATTACAACCTTATCGTATTTGCATAAAGTTCAATTTAGTATAGAGATACAATAAAAAAAATCATGTACATGCGTTCGCAGAATGGACTATAAATTTCGAGTGTCAACGCTGCGGTTGTAAGCGTGAACAATTGTATGGACAGCGCTTGTGTTGCTAAGATTTGTCGCAGCCCTGACTTGAAATATGAGGAGACGAAATTGATGTTATATAGAAAGCAAAGCGAAGTTGAAGATTTCTTTATTTAGACTAACGCACGTATCATCAATACCTTTAATATTAAATAGCGGTCCATAGTTCTCCTACTGTTGGGCAAAATCTTTGCTACTAAAAGGATCAGAACTTACACATACTCTGCATCGGAAATATCGAGTTAAGAAACCGCGACCTATTGAGGATCACATAGTATAACCCAATGGTGGCTCAATAACCACTACAGCTACATGTCTTTTTAATTAACCACTGGCATGTTTTTGCATTCGTTGTTAGTCGGTATATGATATATGTATTTGTGTTTTCGAGTACTATTTAAGTCAAGATCATATAATGCTTTGTATACAGGCTGTATGTCTACATTAAAATTGATGTTAAGAGTTGTTTTTCCAAAAAATTACAACAGCTACTCGTATGTAGTAAACATATCTATTTTTACAGTTCATAATTATGATTATAATAAGAAAGACCCACCCACGAATTACATTTTTATGTAGCTGGGGTAAACAGAATCGCGAAGGAGTGTGAAAAATGCGATGATTTAAAAAATATATATCAATAACTTCGAAAAAATATATTTTTTAATTGATTTTCAGTAAAGAGATCCACTATCAGGTGTGAAGTTCCAGATTTCTGTATATGAATAAATTTTCAATTTTCAAGTCCACCCATAAAAAACATTAGAAAATTAAATATTAAATGAACTTCACAACGTCTTTAACGTGTGACTCAAGACGACGTAGTGAACTTGACAAAAATGACACCACTAAATTTTATGAATTAATAGCTTTTAAAAATACTGAAAAAAAACTACAGTCATCATCGTCTCATTCATCAACAACCGCAAGCTCAGCACAAACGATCGACCGTCTTCAATAGACGCGTAATTTTACATTTAATTATTGCTGCTTAATTTTTTACTCAATTTTGCTGCAAAAAGGCTTTTCGTCACTTTAACCTCAATAAACTTTTCCTCTAAATTCAAATTTAAAAATTTAAATTCACAATATTCTTTATTTTCAAGTAAACCTGTAAACAAATGCTTTTGAATCGTCACCTCTACTAACTTGTGCAGGGTCGAAGAGTAGCTATATTCACGCATTCTTATCATTTAAGTTATCCAGTATATAATAAATAGTAAAAAGTCTTTCTGTATCAGTCTCCTTTTAACAGTGATTTTAAATTCTCTATAGAACAATTGGGAATTAGAAAATTTTGGAATTACAAATTTTACAAAAAATCCTAGTTTAATACTTTATTACAACGATGTGAGTAAAAAATTCGATGTTCTTTATCAAGGTTTTCGTATAAAATTTTAAATATTTAATTCTTTAAATCCATTTTAAAGGAAATTTGAACACATAAAAGAATAGTTTAAATGATGTCGCGTTCGCCTCAAACGTCAGAAAATCGCTGGTCTGTGGCGAACCTTATTCACGAGAGTCCATTAAAACGTGAACCCCGTGAATGGGCAGTGTTCACGATAAATTCCGCCATGAAAAAGACTCTGTCTGTACATCGTTATATTTGCTTGAACGGTTAACACATTCCGCTATGAAAAGACGATTTATGTTCCTCCTTTATTAAGGAAAGTTTTAATTCCGTCTATTAAAAGAGAAAATGTTTTAAAGGAACTGGAGTAAACAGTGAAATTCGAATAGACTATAATTTATTTTTTATGTTTGCAAATTCAAATTCACATTATTCAAGTCAAATTTTAAACAAGTGTCTTGAATCGTCAACTCTACCGCTAGTTCCAAACTGATCTTACTGTAAAAGCCTTATCTTTCCATCTGTTCCAAGAGAGAAGGGTTGACGCCAAGACCAACATGCTGCTCCAATGCGGCCTAGTAGGTTACACATATTCGCAGAATTCTCGATAATTCTCTGCAGGTTTCACTGTTTCCCTTCAACAAAAAACGTGCGATGAATTTGAATAAATTGCAAATATAAGTTGTAGAAACATAAGTTTTAACAAAAAAACTCATTGGTCTCTGCCTGGGATTCGAACTCATGACTCCCTCGAAAGAGTCGCACAGCTTCACCGCTGGGCTATCACAGCTTAATAGCATAATTTTTATAAATAGTCATTTTGTCATTGCAATCTTGTTCAAGATGGCCAAATAACTTAGCTATAACGATGATGAGCGTCCACAGCTGGCTATAGATTTGCTGCTGTTGGACTTTGGGCTCGAAAGTTATTGGGCTAACCCGATAGAATAAGACGTAAGCTAGCCGGTTTCTATACATTAACTATGAATATCACCATAGTATTAATCCAAAAAAGAATATAAAGTGCGCAAAAGTAGCAGCCTGTTACAATCCCACTGCTGGGAATAGGCCTCCTTTCTCCGTTTCTGGAGCGGAGGGTTGGAGATAGGACCTACCACGTTGCTCCAATGCGCCAAGATAGGTGCCTGCCCGGGTTTGAACTCGTGTTCCCCTCCTAAGAGTCGCATGGTCTCACCGCTGGGCTATCTTAGCTTAAAGGGTGCAAAGACAGCTCTAAATCAAGCTTTCACGATAGATTGTATCTCAATTCTTTAAACTAAACCAGTGAGAGCATGTGAAACCAACCTCGCAGATTCAAATTACTGACACGCCTTTATTTTGGACGCATTTGTTTTCTAAATAAGATAGACTCTTTTTATCCTTACATAACATCTAATATACCTTGATAGAAGCGATTAATTTTTGCAAAACAAGATAAATTTTAATATATTAGCATACTCGTAATATATCATGTTATCTAAGGCAAATAAAGAATTTATTTCCAATATCAATAATAAATGGGGTGACAGAACGATACTATCGTATCCTTAATGACTTTTAAAGAATATTTATTCTAGGAAACGCTCGTGAAGTTGACAACAATCATAATTATTCAATCTATTCCAATATTATAAATGTGAAAGTCTGTCTGTTATACACTAGCGGTAAGCCCGTTGGAGCAATAGTAAGATTGTATATCGGGCCAAGATCCCTAAAAGCTGTATGCATGTAGCTGTCGCGATAGATTTTCTCAAAATATACTGATCGGATTATTGTACAGTTTTTTACTGGAAGATAGTGAAATGCTTCCCGAAAATTTAAGTTAATAGTACATAAAATTTTTATGGAAATTGTGTTCGCGAGATCGCGCAGTTGTTAAAAAATTTGCTTTTTGGGAGCTTTAGTCGCGTGCGCCGCGTAAACCGACAGTCACACCAAAATAATGTACGAAAAAATTTTAGTTCTACAAATATACTACAAAAAGTCCGCGATAGCATGTCTCTATCTCTTACGGATAACTAACTACCTTTATGTTCAAAATTTAAATGCGGGAAAAGTTTTGTGAAACATTTTCACTCGGTAAAGTTTCTTAACGGTTGTATATTAGTCGCTAGTATATTATATTTACGTCTATGATTTAGGATTCTCTAGAGCATAGACATGAATTAAGTTATATGATCTTACTACAGGCAATCCTAACTAGTAAACTAGATTGTCCTAGTCTGTTATCTGCTATGCCATTACAAATATGACAAAAACTCAATATCGAATATTCAAAATTAACTTACTTTATCTCTCTAAGGCGCAATTAAAGAAAGAGATTAATAAATTACATAATACATAAAAAATATTAAAAGATATGGAGGAAATTTTTATATAAATACTCAATATAATAATTTTCGAAAAAACTACACCCGCACACACACCACACACACAATATACTTTTTTCTGTTAAATTTAAGTTATATTATATTATTTAGAGTAATCTTATATGGGCCTTTCGTTAAATAGCAATGTTTATTATTCATTACTTAAACAACGCTGTTTAATTACCAATAAAAAAATAAAATATATATTTAATACTTTAATATAATATAGCTAATATACATATAAGATTATAAAAAACTATTTATAAGGAACAAGATAAAATTACAGTGCACAATAGAGTATATATTAACATTTAAGTTGCGGTTCAAGTTGTCGCGACTATAGCTAGTGCACTATAAATGCCAAATGGTAATCAGGCACTCGTGTACTTCCTGCTGGCGAGACCTGAGGAAGTGCTGGTAATCTAGACAAGCGATTAACATTCCGTACGCGCGGCCTCGCACCACTACTGAGAACTCCGAGATCATTTGTGTATGAGAACTTGAGTCGTTACAGGTAACGGTTATGTAGGGAACATAAAGTATAACTCGCCTTGCGATTTGCTGAATATCCTGCTTAAGGATCCCCGTTTAATGTTCCTATTAAATAATTTTGCGCAAAAAAAATTGTTGTTGAAAAGGCCGGATGGAGAAGCTTAAAACTTAGTCACGTTTCATTGTATATTAATTTAACAGTTGGGGGTTTAGCAGCTAACCATTAAGAAATAATAGATTTATTATGATTTAAAGCGTACGGTTTCTTATGTAAAAGTTATTCATTTTATCGCGTAGGTACGTGTCCACCATAACTTAACCAGTGGTGCGTGGTTATTTGCATCATCGTCAAGCGTTGATTCAGTACATTTATAAGACGCTAAGTTGTCTGATAATTAAGTAGTATAAAAAAACATTTTTCAGTCATTTCTTTGTCGCGACTTCGTAAAAGATAAGATGTTTCATTGGTTAAGTAAAATTTTATGCAGCTTTTCAAATTTTACGTTTTTATATTATAACTAATATTATAAATGCGAAAGTCTGTCCGTCTGTCTGTCTATCTGTGTCGTTTGCACGGCCAATCCGCTGAACCAATATCGCTGAAATTTGGCACAATTATTCACCGGGTTACACCGGGTTAACATATAGGTTATGGAAATCCTGTTAATTCAACAGGATTAAAAACATTAAGGAATGCCATCTATTATCGACATAATAGGTTATTTTATTCACTATGTGTCAAAGTCATCTGAATCTGAAATCTGTATTTTAAAAGAAGTTCCATTTTAAAGCTTTACGTTGTGTATCTTACGTCGAAAAAGTTATATTACGAAGAGTTTTTATAAATTTTGTTTTTTGTTTACAGGATAATTTTAAATTACCTCTTACGACAAATGTAAGTAATACGCGCTATTTACTCAAATAAAGCTGTGATAGCCCAGTGGTGAGACCGTACAACTCTTTCGAGGGAGTCACGAGTTCAAACCCCGGACAGGCACCAATGAGTTTTCCTATTAAAACTTATGTCTAATTCCAATTTATCACACGCTTTTCGGTAAACTAAAAAATCGTGAGGAAACCTGCATATCTCTAGACAATTCTGGCGATATGTGTTACCTACCAATGCACATTGGAGCAGCATGGTGGGTCTTAGCTCAAACTCTACTCTCCCAAAAAAAACGGAGAGAGGAGGCCTATGTCCAGCTGTGAGATATCATCAGGCCTTTACTTTATTTGACTATTTTGTATAAACAAGCATCGATGTGTTTTGTTGAAACGTCTTTTAGGAAAAACTCAAAATCCTCTTAAAAAGTCCGCTATGATTTGGTCCACAATTTTTTTATACTTTTGTTCGAATTTATCCAGTGCAAATTAATATCTTTGCTAAATAACAGTACTATCATGGACGAAATCAAATTTAATATGGGCTTTCGAGTAGCGTAATAAATACAATAAGAACTGCTATTTAATCACCCGGATCGATCTGATTTTTGTGATGGAGATGTTTGCAGTGTAGCGATAGAAGTTATTGAGTATTACAGGACTACGGTCCGCGCGGACAAAGTCGCGGGTAAAACCTAGTACTATATATATTTGTGTAAACGATACACATTTCTATTACCTCCTATCCTTTCTAATAGAGGTCATTACGTCCACTATGAGAACAAGTTCTCTAACGTTCTGACGACTGCTTGTTATAAGCATTATATATAAAATTTATTTATATATTAAATAAGTTTATTCTCTTGTCTTTAAGTTAAGTTTAAACTCTTATGTTAGAGTTTCTCGACTATGTTTTCTCCCATCTTTGAAGGTCCTATAATTTTCGCAAACAAACCAATATATAAAGCCGCATAAAGCACAGAAATATCATAAAACCGGTATAAACCCCTGCATATTCAGCTGAATGTTTCAATAAAGCCTCCTGAGCGACCCATTTTCATAGAAATGGTCGCCGAAAGTTAAGCTTCAAGAAAGGATATCTATCGATATTTTTGGCATTTGTTTTTATATACATAGACATGCCTATAACTTTAGTTTTTAAAAATATATGGGACAATTACACACACGGCTATCCGTCCCCAAAGTAAGTAACTTAATACTTGTGTATAGGACATACAAGTGGTAAAAAACATGTATTGAAGAACATGTATTGCCCCCTGGTGGGAATCGCGCCCGCAACCCCCTGAGATGAAGACTGCGCCAACGGGCCAGATTTTATAAATATGATTTAAAAAAAGATAAAATCTAAAATGTACGTCTAAATTTATTCTGAAAATCTATTCAAATTCAAAATATTATTTCTTCAAATCGACTTTTATTAGCGCTTTTTCTCTATCTCTCCTTAAACCAATTCTTTCGGTAGGTAAAAAGGTAGTGCAATTCTGGTGAATAGTTTATGTTAATAGTACGCTGTGTGGTATCAACCTGAGTAGAATAGACCAACTTCATTTCTTACCGTGGTGTCGTAAAAGGCGACTAAGTTGAGTTGGCGGTAAGTTGACGCTAGGCAGGCGGCCGATCCTAAAATACGGAGCCAAATCATGTGACAACATGTTTGTAAAGTTGTAACATAAAAGCAGGACGATGATGATGATGATGATGAGTTTATGATAATAGTAGATTCTTTGATGAGACTTTCACTAGAAGATAGGATAAATGGAAGCAACTTATGCTACATTTTATCCTAGAACTCCGGAAAGGTCCAGAATTTACGCTGGCAAAGCTATGTGACACACTGATTTCACACACAAAGACATGGGCACAAGAAGTCGACTTTAAAAAAACAGATGTTCGTTATCTTTTTGATATTCCCACATCCATAATCCCTATCGTCAGGTAGATCATCAAATATTATGACATCTTAAACGGCTCTCCGTAATACACGACTGTTCCCTACAATGGACCGGTTCATTGTTACTCTGCCTGTCAAGATTAAGTTTTTCTGAACATTTTAATCCGCCTCGACACTCGGTGACACCGCATGTGTTCAAAATACAAAAGAATTTATAGAAATCAAAGAGATTTCAAATAAAAGGTACGTTCTAAGCCGATTTGCCTTTTTTACTCAATAAAAGGCCAGCACCCTTGTTTACAACTCCTTGACAACAAAATTACTAGTGCATTCACAATTATTGCCGTTTATCCTACGCAGTAAGATGAAAATTTATGATTTATAATGTCTAGATCTTTGCCTTGGTTAACGATTCTAAAGACATGAACCGATAATAATATTATTTAGTTATAATCTGCGATAAAATCGCAAGGATTTTCCAATTTTTTCATCAAGTCTATTTCCTGATGATGATGGGTATGAGATTCTATAATAAAATTACTAGCACTTTAAGAGTTTTGCAACACTCATCTCATCTCATCATAATTTTATGATTTTTTTCTTAACGTTGCCGAAAAAGCTAAACTTGCAGTCAAATTACTACAGATTGTTGTAGTTCGTTTCAGAATATTTACTTAAAAAATGCCACCACTTCATATCAGGACCACCCAAAAGCCGACAGTTAATAGCATCGTTTTAACTATTTCACCACTTAAACTAATATAAGAACAGTTTTTATAGTTCAAAAACTACTTCACTTTTTAATCGTAAAATATTAATAAAATTTGATTGTTGATGTTAAATTTCTTGCTTCGTCGTAAAGTATATATAAGTTTTTATTGTTTCTACCGAGAAGAATAACAGATGCACTGTGGTTATCCACATATTAAGAAATAAGATTGCTGTGCGGTGAACATTTTATTCCTAGAAGATACTTACTGATGATCTCCCTGCGAGAGAAGTTAAAGGAAACAGGTATTCTTACATTGGCTTCGCAGTATATTTTTAGCAATTTAATTTTTGTACATACGAATATACATAATTATAAAAAGATTGGCGATGTATATAATAGACAAAGGAGAAACCGACATAAGCTTGCGGTTTCTGCTTTGCGCCTTGCAGAAGTACATAAGTCGTTTGTGGGTTTGGGTATAAGATTCTATAATAAAATTCCGCAATCTCCTTTAACTTTACCATTACAGCAGTTTAAAAACACTATTAAAAAACTCTAATACATAAAGCCTACTATGCTATTGAAGATTATTTGGACGAGAAGAATGTGTGGATATAGCTACTCTTCGACCCTGTACAAGACATCATATTTTCTTGGAAAAGAGCAACCATCGAGTTTCTTGCTGGCTCTTCTCGGTACAAACAGCTTTCTGAACCATCAGTAAATGTTGACGATTCAAAAGCGCTTATTGACGAGTTAACTTGAATAAAGAATATTTTGAATTGAATTGAATTTGATATATTTCCTGTCAAATTTTGGGTACTTTTATTTGGGTAAAAAAATTGGGATATATACCTAATTTTCTTTTAATGTCTACATAATTTGTTTGCTGAGAAATTTTCTAACTATGCTTGAATTAAAGAGTAGAGAATGCTTATCGGTTGCCCACGAGCTTTGCTCAGTCGGTCAGTGTGGAAGGGCCTTATCTTAAATCTGAAAGCCGCCGGCGCGTACCCGATGATCTTCGACAAACAGATTAAGGTGGCAAAGAATAATGAAACGAGTAATTTTTACCGAGTATAGTTTGGTTTTTGGGAATGGAAGACATCTAATGTATCCTGCTCTTAGAAACGACTAAAGTATCATCACCATCCTCCTGCTCTTAGCCCACTCTAAGTGGGGTCGACACAACATGTTGTCACATGATTTGGCTGCGTATTTCAACGACCGGCCTCCTGCCGACTTACCTTAGTCGTGTTTTACGACCCCTCGGTAAGAAAGAGGGTGGTCTATTCTACTCAGCCGGATACCACACGGCGGTAGAAATGATTAAAGTATGTAATTAGAAATACATATATCCTCATATCTGTCAAAACAATATAAAAATATTTCTCTTGATTCTTTCTCATGACCAAGTGTTCAAAATATAAGTCTGCAGTAAACTTTTTTCCTTCAGTTTCTATCCCACTGCCCCTATCTGCCTAGGAATCTTGGAGCTAATACCAACCACGCTGCCCCAACCATTGGTAGGTTATCACATATCCCAAAAATTATCTTATGATATTATAAGATAGCAGCTTTTTTACCACACGATGGTTTCGTTTATAAAAAAGGGGTCGGTAAAATGTAGATAATAACTAGACATATTCGTTTTAACAGACACTGTTTTAACTCATTGGTGCCCGCCAAGGAGAAGAACTCGTGTTCCCTTACTCAAACCCCCCCCCCCACCCCTCAACCGTTGCGTGTATAGAATACTGGTAAATCTCAAATAAGACGATAAACACTCTTATAATGACATGTCATTCTAGACATAAAGAAAACCTGATATTCAACCGTTTAATTGATATCTAATTGATATAGAAAAGTAATAATGAAAATTATTTTGCTATGTTCCGCGATACAGTAAATAGAAAATATATATAGTGCTGAATGTATAGTGGACTATCCGTTTTTTCCTACCCGATACATGCAGGATTCGTAAAAACACATGCACAAACCTCCAACACCGCCACCAATACACAAGCACTACACACGTTCACTATCACAAACTGAACAATCGTTTCGCCCCGCAACCGAAGCATCCACGACTCCACGACAAAATCGCAAAACTATTGATATTTGACATGTATGATATTTTAGACTCATCATTCGCTTTATGACGAAGTATACACTGCAATAGCTGCAAAGCAAATTTTATACACGTGTAACCTGCCAATCTTATTGGAGCATTATTAGGAGTTTTATATGCAATTATGTTTTACAAAGAACGAAGAGTCTTACTGAGAAGTGGAATATAAACCAGTCTCCATAAATAATATAGCATGTTAGGTAAAAACTAAGCCAAATGTTCCAGCTGTCTTATCTGTTTGGTGTGTAATCTATGTCGCCCAGTAAGCTCGGTTATCAGCACGATTCATCTTAACCGCTGCTTCCACTTATCTCCACTTCGCCAACTCACTGCTCGGCGAGCGTTATTTACATTTAAAACGTCTTATCAATAACGAACTGCCTTCAGGAGATCGGGAATGAGTTAGAGTTTCTGTTTAGAAACGTGATTTTGGAACAAAAAAGACAATGGGAGAGTTTTCAGACTATGATCAGAAGTGTCCTTTAAGATTCTTAAAATAGAACATCCAAATGGCCTTGGACAAAGTTCATCATAGTTTGTACCCTAAATTACATGATCTGAATGAATGAATTTTACTTATATACACTAAATTATATATACAATAATTAATCTGCTAGAGGTATTTTCGCTCTCTAACAGCACAGTTAACTGGCCCGTTGGCGCAGCGGGTAGTGACCCTGCCTTCAGCTCCGCGGGTTCGATTCCCGCCGAGGGCATTTGCTATAAACAATTTGTTGGTTCTTCGAGCCTGGGCGTATATTCGTATTTAAATATGTATTTAAAATTATATACATATATGTATATATTCACCAGTTTTCCGTAACACAAATATTAAGTTACTTACTTTTAAGATGGACGACCGTGTGTGTGTAAGTTTCTCATATATTTATACTTACAGTACTAAAGGTAAGAGGTGAGGATACACAAATATATCATATAATATACTGGCTTTGCCCGCGGCTTTGGGCGCGTGAATATCAATGCGTCATTAAGTTTTTCCCACGTAAATCACGACCGTGCAGGAATCCTAGGATAAAAAATAGCATCTATGGTCCTCAAGCTTCTCAATCTTACAGAGAAGTTCTCATTAAATTCTGTTCAGCCGCTCTTTGAATAAAACCATACAAAAATCTCTTAAGTAGATTTTGAGAAATTCGATCACATACAGAGAGATTTTAGGGACTTTGTTTTATAATTTGTATGGATGCATAATTAATACATATTGTTGGTTGACTAGCTGGTTCGGTAGAAAATATTGAGTAAAGTTTCGATAACGGTATCAAGGAATTGACAGAGCACTTTCATACATTTTTTTCAACACGCCTAATTACGCGAGCGGCTTATACGCAGATGTAACAAATTCCAAATTTTGATGACCTAAACTGTAAAAGACATGATATATTTAGATGCTATTATGATGTATTTAACATTATATGTGTCTGAATTAATAAGATTCGAAATAATTAAATTTTTTGTTGAGATGATAATTATTTGAATTAAATAACACAGTATACAAAGACCAGAGCTGTGTGTGCCCAGCGGTGAGACCGTGTGACTCTTTCAAGGGGAACACGAGATTAAACCCGGGCAGGTACCAATGAGTTTTTCTAGTAAAACTCATGTGTCTAATTGATAATTGCAATTTATCACACGCTTTTCGGTGAAGGAAAACATCGTGAGGAAACCTGCATATCTCTAGAGAATTCAGGAGATATCTGGAACCTACCAATCCGCATTGGAGCAGCGTGGTATGTCTTAGCTCCAACCCTTCTCTTCAGAAAGGAGAGACGAGGCCTATTCCTAGCAGTCTTTCCTTGTCCTTAGAATCTCTTCAGACAAAAAACTACTAAGAAGAACTGAAGTGGTTCATTTAGGATTCAGCTCGGAAGTTCATTGTTTTTAGTTATCACCCTTTCTGAACTTCTGGAATATCGTCATAAAACCTTTTAGGCTATTAAAAGCTCTGATTAGATCCGAATAAAAATGTTTGGAGATACTTTACCATAAAAACAAGAATCTCTGATAAAAAAATATAAACTTTTATGTCAAGCTCGTATCTCCACTATAAAGAAACTTTCTACACATAATATTTTTGTGTGGGCGGATGTTTGTTTATCGATTATGTCAGTGATCAAATCTTTATACTTTGGAACTTCAGAGTTGTTCTATTTTTCTCGGAATCGAACCTGCGATATCTGGGTACAGGTTTAGCTGAAAAAGCTAGGTTTTTAAGTTGTATTATGGGAATTCCGAGGAGTGAATGGCTTTTAGTTTGTCTCGATTGAAATTGAAATTTTTTTTCTACCTCCTATACAGAATTCTCTAAGAAGAACTGTTCCAAGCCATGCTAGACCTACCATTCATGTACTTAGCAACTTTTTTAGAATTGAACTTTAATACATTTACATTGATTCATTACATAATTCACCAGCTCAAAATGATGCCAGTGAGAATTTCAAATTTGGAATTTCAAGTGTGTTTTTTTATTCAAGCAAACTTTGTTAAATAAAGCTGTTCCTACCGAGAAGAGCCACCAAGAAACTCGGCGGTTGCTTTTTTGAAAATGATACTTATAACTAGTTACATTTAGTCATTACCATCTTGTACAGGGTCGAACAGTAGCTATATCCACGCATTCTTATCACCTTTATAATCCACACAATACTATAGTAGGTTTTCTACATTTCATTTTTGATTTCAAGTTCAATAGCCATAAGTATTACTACAAGTATAATTTATACTACAAGTGTATAAATTAATTAATAAAAAGTATTAAATAATTAAACAAGGAACAAGAATTAAGCTAAATATTTACCTTTTTCTATAATAACAACATGCAAGCAGATTTATTACCAAACTGGTTTTGCACAATCATGAGTATCTAATAGTCATATCGAGTCCCCGTACAGAACTGGCTTTTATTTCTAACAAAACCGTATTCATTTTTCAAACTTAAAAAAATTTATAATCTTTTTAACGAGACCGACGGCATCACAGATTTAATATTTTGCTGTCAAGACAGCAAAATATTAAGTTTGAATTAAAATAACATCGGACACACTCGTTCTTCACTTTTATAAGACGTAAATAGAAAATCTTCCGAATAGCCTATTGCTGGCCAAGGAATATTGAAGCGAGGGTATTATAAAATATATTTCAATACAGGTCCGTACTCTCGCTTCTCAAATATGTGAACGGTTGAAAAGACGCTCCCATTTCAATAGATATCGTCGATGTCATCTTGTAAGCCGATTTGCAAGTCCCGTTGTATACACGGGATATTATAGCGAGAACAGGATTATGCCTTTCATGGCATTGGGAATCAATTATGTGGAAATATATCAATAGGTCTTCTTATAACTAAGTATAATAAATAAATTAAAAAAAAAAGCTTGTGTTATGGGAGACGGACAACTGTTAGATATACTTCATGTATAATTTTAAATACATACTTAAACACAAATATATACCCCAGGCTCGACAACCAACAAATTTTTTATAGAAAATGTTGGCCCTCGGCGGGAATCGAACCCGCGACCCGCGAAGCTGACCCACTGCGCCAACGATCCAGTCTTACTAAAATAACTGTGTGTATTGTGAAACCAAGTTATGAAGTGCATAATTGAGGGTATTTTAATATTTAAGTTGATGCGAACGAGGTCGCGGGTACAGCTTGAAACAATTATTTATAAAATGTATTGAAACTTCGTGAACATAATTAATTAATTACAGTAACGCCTAATTCTATAAATTAAATTAAGTTGCAATCCTTAATAGACTATTGTTATTTTCACAGCTATGGAATAGTTATAGCTATAGTCGTATTACTTTTACTCCCATCATTTAACCCCATTCCTTCATTTTACTACATTCGGCGCCGCTGTTGGCGCACCGATGTACCCGATGTAAACATTGCTGTTACAGCGGTAATCACGCGTGTAATGTGCAATTAAATTTTATCACTATTGTTAACCATCGAGTGCCGGACGATCTATAACGGGCTAGTCTTTGAGACAGCAATTGTTTGTGCTCCCGGCGAATACCTCATAAATTGCCCGGAAAGTCTCGAGTAGTTTTCACTAATTGCACATTCTTTGCAGTTTTATTTATCTCCACTAAGCCCAAAGTTGTTATAATCCCTGTCTGCAGGCCTACCATGAACTCTTATTGCGACTCAATTGAAGACGTAAACGAAATTGTTTTGATTTCATACCATGACGTCTTAAAGACGCATTTTTTAAGTCGTTACCGACTGATCGTTCAGGATGCTTCCTAAAAACATTTGAGTAAAAGAGACAGAGTTAGTTCATATACCGTTAACCTTTACAATGCAATTCACACTTCATAGTACGAAAAGAAAGCGGTTCGCGGTCGTCGTTTACGTCTTCAATTAAGTTTAAACCCCGGGCAGACACCAATGAGTTGTGTTAAAACTTACTGTCTTAACTGCATTTGACTACTCAAAAAGTATTGAAAACAGTCTACTTGGAAATGAATATTTTGAATTTGATTTTGTCTAATAGATATCTGCAATTTATGGCACGTTTTTCGGTGAAGGAAAACATCGTGAGGAAACCTTGATATCTCAGAGAATTCTAGGGATATGTGTAACCTACGAATCCGCATTGGAGGAGCGTAGTAGGTCTTAGCTCCAACCCTTCTCTCCAAAAAGACGGTGGCGGTGGTGAAAGGACTGTGCATGTGTTTTTACGAATCCTGCATGTATCGGGTATGAAAAAACGTATAGTCCACTATACATTTAGCATTATATATATTTTTTACTTTATCGCGGATTATAGCAAAATAATTTTGTTATTACTTTTGTAATCCTTTCTTCTAAATCGCATTCATTTAAAAAACCCGTGCACAAAAAATAGACAAACATGTATTTTTTAAACAAAATACGAAATGTTGGTTAAATATGTTTCAAATGCAATTAATAATTCATGTCGATGTCAAATAGCTGTCACGTAAACGCACCGATCGTGTTCAGGTTCGATTATTGGCTATAATTTAATTAAAGCCCACACTGTCGGGCATTAGGCTATCGGCAGGCTGTCATGTCTGTAATAATGAAAATGCAATTGTGGTACCTTGATTTATGCTACCAACTATCAACATAATTGTCAGGGCTTGCACAAACAAATGGTGATATATTGTAACGCTTAGTAGATTTAAGCAGAAACCGTTCGTATACCTTATACATGCAGCATTAGTTACCGCGCATATACCAAACAACGCCACCAACAATACACTACACAGATTCACTATGACAATCTCTACGATCTTTTCGCAATGTAACCAAAGCACAAAATACAAAAAAGAATAAAAAAAATCGATAATATTAGTATTTTGCGTACAAAATCGCAAAGCGCGGGGCGAAACGATTGTTGAGTTTGTAATAGTGAACGAGTGTAGTGCTTGTGTATTGTGGTGGCAGTGGTAGAGATTTGTGCATGTGTTTTTACAAATCCTGCATGTATCGGGTATGAAAAAACGGATAGTTCACTATACATTTAGCATTATATATATTTTCTATTTACGATTATAGCAAAGTAATTTTATTATTACTTTTGTATTATGGATCTCCGCTAACGGGTCGCAGCGGACGCGCGGCGAATCGACCGTACTTATTTACGGCTTTAAACGTATGTGAAATTCTACCCCTCAACATAATCACCGTAGATAAACTCGACGTGTCGATCTTCACAAATTAGGTATCTGTTTACGTAAACCGTGAAACGCCGCTAATTGCCCGTAGATCCGTAAATAGACGGTAAAGGGAACTGGTTCCGTATTGTTTGATGCAGCCATTAACGGCTGGAATTGAACCGTATCTATTACTGGAATACGACTCCTGTATTTCTGTTCCGTCTAAGGTTACTCGACGTTGAGGGAGACGGTGTTGATGGTGTTGCGGAACAATTATGAGAGGGCGTGAAATTAATCATTTTCTTGAAAAATCATTGCAAACAAGCTTACGTTTAAATATCATCATCATCCTCCTGCCCTTATTCCACTGTAAGTGGGGTCGGCACAACATGTTACAAACATGTTGCCACATGACTTGTCTACGTATTTTACGACCGGCTGCCTGCCTGACGTCAACTTATCTTAGTCGTATTCTGCGAACCCTCGGATAGAAAGAGGGTGGTCTATTCTAATCAACCGGACAGCACACGGCGGGTCGACTTACCTTAGTCGCCTTTTACGACACCTCGGTAAGAAATGAGGGTGGTATATTCTACTCAGCCGTATACCACACTGCAACTTACGTTAAAATATCATCAAAATTAAAATTTGAAAATGGGGTAACGAAATCAAAATTTGTAAATTGTGTACAGAAAGGAATAACATAATAAAAAAATATATCTATATATATATGGGACAAATACAAACACGGTTGTCTGTCCCTAAAGTAAATTACTTAATACTTGTGTTATAGACGACAGATGGCCCGAAGAGCTCAAGGCTGGGTTAGTACAACCTTCGGATCAGTAAAATGAATGTCATCATCATCCTACTCTAATTGGGGTCGGTACAAGATGCTACAAACATTTTGTCACATAATTTGGCTATGTATTGTACGACCTGACGTCGAATTATCTTAGTCGTATTTTACGACACCTCGGTAAGAAATAAGGGTGGTCTATTCTGCTCAACCGGATACCACACGGTGGTTTAACTTACCTTAGTCGCCTTTTACGACACTCGGTAAGAAATGAGGGTGGTCTATTCTACTCAGCCGGATACCACGCGGCTGAATATCAAAAGAATTAAAATAATGTCGAAACAAATTTCGCTAAACGCTCCTATCTTCTATCAGCACAGTAAAGACATAGAGTTCGTCAGACAGCGAGGGCACTGATTGAGTTATTCCGTCTGTCCGTTGGTTATTGTTATTAATTACATATTTATTGAACGCACCAACCGCGTCACGTTTCTCACTGAGATTATAGTGTTAGTGACCAGCGACAAGCGGAGCGATTTAGTGCTCGCGCGCCCGCTCGTTTAAATCAGTGATATACGAACTGTAAGACTTTATGACTCTTGATTCTTTAATGAGAGAGAAGGCTTATGCCCAGCAGTGATATAGGAACAGGGGAAACTAATCAAGGTTTTATAAAATTTGAAATAATGATACTTGTTTTTTTATTATTATTTTCGTATTAGTTTAAACATCTCTTGTGATTGATCAAAGAACCAAACTGTCATTTGCTGAATTTCTGCTGAACATCAGCAAGAAATTATTACTACTATCGAGCTGAAGCCTTTCAGAGTTGTATATAATAGGTTATAAGTAATTTAATAATACTTAATTATTTCAGTCTATTATTATTCTACATAGATTTAGATATAGCTTTTGTCTTATTTTTTTTGGTTCTGAGTGAGCGTGCTTCAAAAACTTACATTCTATCTCATCATAAGGAGATAGACTCCACAGATAAATTTGCATTGAGTGTGTAGCTTTGTAATGCATGTGTTTTAAGAAACCAACTCTACTTCTATCTACTTGTGCACTTTTACTTTATTTTTGCATTAGATTTCTCTAATCACGGTGTGTAGCAAAATATATATCGTACCCGACATTAAATAATGGACATCGATGTTTAGAACGAAACAGCAGTCATTGTCATTGTCACTCAGTTAGTATGTGACGTTTCGCACGGGTTCTTCAGTCTGTGCGACAGAGACAATTCTCTATGAAGCAAACTAGCCGATTTTCTCTCTCTAAGCCTCGATGTGCATTATTTATTGCCGGGTACTATATATATTTGGATTACATTTGACTGGCCAGTTGGCGCAGTGGGTAGTGACCCTGCCTTCAGTTCCGCGGGTCACGGGTTCGATTGCCGCCGAGGGCTAACATTTTCTATAAATAATTTGTTGGTTCTTCGAGCCTGGGTGTGTATTTGTATTTAAGTATGTATTTAAAACTATATATGTAGTATGTCTACCAGTTGTCCGTCACCCGTAACACAAGTATAATATTAAGTTACTTACTTTGGGGATGGATGACCGTGTGTGTAAGTGAAAAAAAAGAAAGAAGAAAGAAAGACATATATATACGCAGCAAAATAAAGCCTAATTCTATAAATTACTATTTGTTATTATTACTTTACATAATCTTGACTATTTGCCGCTTGCGCTTGTTCAATGTGAAAATAGGTTTCTCCATAAATTAATATAAATAACTATCAGACAAGTTTCGTGTATGGAGTACGGTGTATGTCGAGCGATAGTTACCACATTAGCCGCTTTGCGTGCCGACGCCTTGCTGCATTTTGGGGGCAGCGGTGACATGCTACAAACACACTAAATTATAGAAAACTTAAATGCATTTAAGTGACAACCAGTTAATTTTCAACACACTAAGACTTTCCATCAAAGTTATATAGCGGTCAAACGAAACTGCATCAGAGAATAATATACCAATATCTCACAGATTCCCTAAATATATAGTTTTTTTTTTCATCTTTGTATTATGTTTTGTTAGTGAAGGAAATACGGGTTTCTTATATGTTAACCTAAAAATAAACTTTTGTTGTAACAAATTTCATCATTGTCTAACCGAGGTGTCGTAAAAGGCAACTAAGGTAAGTTGACGTCAGTAAGCGGCTGGTCGTAAAATACCTAGCCAAATCGTGTAGCAACTAATATGTAACATGTTGTGCCGATCTCACTTTGAGTGGGATTAAAGGCAGGAGAAAGATAAAATTTCATCAATTTTGGCCAAGTAGATGAGCCATGAGAACGTAACAAACAGACAGTCAGATCTACAAAATACCACAAAAAGTCCGCGACAGCGTGTCTATCTCTTTTGGTTAAGTCACAATAACTACTTTTAAATTCAAATTTCAATAAACACATTATTATCTAGATATTCTTAGGTAGGTAATTTACTGTCTTTTATTTCATTTTGGTTTAATTTAAATCTTTAACTCAGAATATAATAAGGGTTTTACGCGGGAAAATTTGTGACACTGTTTCCACTCAGGCGAAGCTTCATGTACGACTAATATTATATAAGAATGGATGTAGCAGTTATTTAAAATAATAAATATATTCCAAATACGCTTAATAATTCATAGGATACATTTTCGCACTTGTTCGGCCACGAGATAAAATTACCTAATTTCCAGACGAACAAACACAATGATTTAACTCACAGCTTCTTATTACTCAGGCAGCCAAATGACTCTTCTCGACTCGATTTTTCAGCGTTTTGCTAATGAGACGAGTTTAGGCTAAGCACGTGCTAAAAATATTAAACACGTAAAACCTTAATGAACCAGTGATTAGAAGGTGGGATGCTTGTCATGTGTATCCTCGGATACTATTTCAGAATTGTCAACTGTTTTCAAAAAAGATTTAGAAAAGATTTGCGACTAATGTTTTAGAACAGTGCGTGTTGCCAGTAATGACGTATGGTTCAATTCGCTGACTCTCCTCAAAGAAAGCTCAACAGACAAGTTTATTATTTTTAGAATAATGTGCCTGATATAATCACAAATAAATAACGGAAATATTAATGGGGCACATAAGTTTTAAATAACTGTTTGGTGCCTGCCCGGGCTTCAAACTCATGACCCACTGGAAAGAACTACATAGTCACATCGTTTAGCTCTATCACATTTAACTTAAAAATTCAAAATATTCTTTATTCAAGTAAATTTGTAAACAAGTGCTTTTAAATCGTCAACTCTACTGTTGGTTTGGAAAGCTGTTACTACCGAGAAGAGCTCGCAAGAAACTCGGCGGTTGCTCTTTTTAAAATATAAATTTTATAATTAGTTACATTTAGTCATTACTGTCTTGTACTGGGTAGAAGTGCAGCTATATCCATACATTCTTATCATCTAAGTAATCCTCAATAGTACAGTAGGCTTCCTGTATCAGCCTCTTTTTAACAGTGTTTTTAAACTGCTTATTTCAAAACTGTATATTGTTTATAATTTTCCTAACAATATGTAAGTGATACTGAGCTAGATTTATAGATTCTTGGAAGCATAAAATGTATTAATGGCTTAATAAATTATAATGTTAACAACTGCCAAATCTTGAGTAACATTTTATAATAGCTTTATGACGCATTAATATATTTATTGAACTGTTATGCTATGTCGCAAATTATTCCGTGATATTGTAAAAACGAAAGTATCATCGAGAAATAGCCCATACCGACAACTCATTGCCCGCGGAACCGCCCGCATATCAACTTGTAAACAAGTGCTTTAGAATCGTCAACTAAACTAATGAAACTAATGGTTCGGAAAATTGCCGATAGCGAGAAGAGCCAGTGAGAAACTCGGCGGTTGCTCCTTCAAAATTTAATTCTTATAATTCACTATACTTACAAATCACGCTAGCTAATTATTTTACGCTAGATAATTATTATTAGCTAGCTATATATACGCGTTATTCGAAAATCCACAAACGATTCACGTACTTTTGTCAGGCGCAAAACAGGAGTCGCAAGCTTTACGTCCTTCTTTATTCATAACTAGCGTGGAAATCAGCGTGTCACAATTTTTTCTAGAATTTTAAACATAAAAATAGTTATTTTGAGTTAACTATAAGAGATAGAGACATGCTATCGCGGACTTTTTTATAGTAGAACTTTGGTGTATCTCTGCTGGTTTACACAGCGCACGCGACTAAAGCTCCCAGCAAGCAAGTTTTTTAACAGCTGAACGATCTCTTCAACACGATTTACATAATACCGTATAGTACAAATACAATTTACCTAAACTATCCGGAAGTATTGCACTATCTTTTGGTGAAAACTGTACAAAAATCCGTTCAGTAGATTTTGAGAAAATCGATTACATACAGACAGACAGCTTTTTGGGACTTTGTTTTATAGTAAGTATAGATGCACATCCTGTATATTTTTATGTACAAAAAGTAAATTGATCAAACCAATGATCATGTCGGTCCTGTACTGAACTAAGACAGTTCTCTAACAGCCCAATACATTTTAGTGCGAGCGTACAGAAGGGTACACTTTATAGTAAGTAATACTCAATCTATATACAAAAGTGATATTGTTGTAAATGAAATGAATGAATAAAAAGATTTTTTAATTTAAAGTATCGTGAGAATAGAAACCGGTTATAAAGGTAAAGTAAAATAACGGCTTGTTAACTATCCCACTGCTGGGCATAGGCCTCTCCTCCTCCTCTCTCCGTTCTAGGAGAGAAGGATTGGAGCTAATACCTACCACGCTGCTCTAATTCGTATTGGTAGGTTACAGATATCCATAGAATTCTCTAGAGATATGCAGGTTTCCTCACGATGTTTTTCTTTACCGAAAAAGCCTGTGATAAATTGCAATTATTAATAAGACACATAAGTTTAATAGAAAACTCATTGGTGCCTGCCCGAGATTTGAACCCAAGTCGTCTCTAGAGAATCACACGGTCTCACCGCTGGGCTTAATAAACCGGCTAAACTCACGTCTTATTCTATCGGATATCCTGACTAGTTTCGAGCCCATCCAAGGCCCTCATTCAGGTGGGGACCCATAACGCAAAAATATAAATTAAAAACAAACTCGATAGCATTTTATGAAAAGATCTTAATTCCATAGAAAATTTTGTTCAACAAACATACACGCAAACCAATTTTTCGTATAGCACAAATGTTTCAACATCTTAAGACATTAATACAATACGACGAAACAAATGGGCTATATTCATTTACAGTTTTCGTAAATGGGTTTTGGCGTCATTGTTAATAAGAAAAAGCGTGGCGCGAGATAAATCCCGCCTACGTAGGTGTCACGGCGAATATAAAATTATGAACGCACGGACAGACGGCGATGTTATCGTATGAAATATGGAGGGCCGGTGACAAATGGTACCTCCGACCACGCTATTGAATTTTGAGACCGTTCTTACTGATAATTGTTGAAGAGTGGTAGTGATTCTGGAAATGGAAATAATTTTACATGTTTTATATTAATCTCACCAGTATGTGTGCGTAGTGTCCACCGTGTGGTATCCGGCTGAGTACTGACTACCCTCATTTCTTACGGAGGTGTCGTAAAAGGTGTATATGGTAAGTTGACCCACCGTGTGGTATCCGGCTGAGTACTGACTACCCTCATTTCTTACGGAGGTGTTGTAAAAGGTGAATATGGTAAGTTGACCCGCCGTGTGGTATCCAGCTGAGTAGAATAGACTGCCCTCATTTCTTACCGAGGTGTTGTAAAAGACGACTAAGGTAAATTGACGTCAGGCAGGCGATCCTAAAATAACTATCCAAATCACCTAATAATATGAAAGATGTTGTGCCGAAACCACTTATAGTGGAATAAGGACAGAAGCATGATGTATGTGTAAAAATGTGTTCAAAATATTTACACTTATCGAGCTTTGATGACAATACAATAATACAAATAAATAACTTGAAAAAATAAATAAAAAATCGCACTCAACAGTAAAAAATAAGGCCTAAAAAAATCACGAACTAACAATAGTGTTTCCTTGGCTTTCGCTATGGCGTCTAGTCTTTGGCTATGACTTGACATACAGGAGGTCATCTCGACCGCGTTGTCTGCCTAACACAGTTCAGTTTTCCATTTAACATATACAATAAATTGTATTTCATTATGACTAGAATAAGTTGTCTTTGGAATAAATAAACTCAAATACAGGTATCAAAACTTTCAAATAATAAAGCAATCCAAGATGTGACACCATAGTACATGTACAGACCTCATGGGACCCGCCGGGTAATTAAAGTTTTGATAGGACAGCGGCAAACACCAAGGGGTCCCCTTATAATTATATGGTTCACCATCGTGCATCAATGTGAAATGAGATTTCGTGAGAAAACACATACCAAAGCTTATTATCTCATTTCTGTCCCACAGCGAACTAAAATTCTACTCTTACCGAGGTAATATCGAGCTCACAGTATGTAAAAAGAATTACAAACGACTAACAAATAACAAAACAAGGTAAGAATAATATTATTGTGTTATATAGTCCGATCCGAAATTGAAAGCATATCGGTTTTCACACTTTATTCAGATGCATAAGAACTCAAACTTAAACTCAAACTCAAAATATTATTTATTCTAGTAGGTTGTTTACTTTTGGATCGTCAAATGTTTTCAAGAACTACCACTGATTTGAAAGTTTGCTACTACCGAGAAGAACCAGCAAGAAACTCGGCGGCCATTTTTTATTCCGAACGCATCCACTATCACCACCATATACACAAGCACTCCACACATTCACCGTCGCAATCTCAATAATTGTCTCAAAACACTTACAGGTACACCTAATTCTGTAATAACAAAATATTGCCCTTTCAACCGCAATTAGTCAAATATACTGAGAATTTAAAGTGAATCCATTTCTGCAGAAGGTCGTAACCCGATAATAATACAACCGGAGGCAAGGTTACCGTATGTTTTAAATATCACACCTATCACACCATCGTTTAAGATCTGGTTACATGTTCCCAGAAACGACGCGCGGATATATCTGAACAAGCTAATAAGTGCGGATAAAGCTTACAAGCTAAAGCAAGACATAGTCGATTTATCTATACTAATGAAGAGGAAAGATTTGTATGTTTGTATGTGATATTTGTGTGTATGCGTTCACGTAAAAACTACTGGACCGATTTCAAAAAAATTAGCACCATTGGAAAGCTGCTTCTTTACTGAGCAACATAGGCTATATAACATTTTAAAAAAATAGGGATTCCTAATAAAATTGTAATAAGTTGTGGAAAATTTAGTCGCAAAAATCTTTCATCGCGTGCGCTGCGGAAACTATTGATGATAAAACAAAAAAATGTTCTACAGTATTATAGAACTTATTAATATCCACAAAAAAGTTCGCGATACCATACATCTAACTATGATAGTTATGCAAATATAACTACTTTTTACATTGTAAAAGTTTTTAAATTTAAACTATCGTGAGTAGTATTCATAGTTAATAAAGATACCGGCTATACTCACGTCTAATTTTATCGGATTAGCCCGACTAGTTTCGAACCCGTCCGTGGCACTTATTCATGAGCTCTTTACTCGACATTATCGCGGCGGGAACTGCGTGCAGCAGCTCGCTGGGCGCGCCTCGTAGGTGGTTGCGGCGGTGGTCGCGCGTCTTCCGACTGTTCCGTGTCGCTCTGGTCTTCTTCGTCGGATGCACCAATGAAATTTGTGCATGCGACGCTTACGGTGTCGGGTTCAAAACGGTCTTTATATGAACCGGTAGTGTCAAAAATCGGTTTCCACGCCGGAGGTAGTGTCCAACCACCATCTCTGTTAAAATTCGGGTAGCGGCTGATTTCAATGGCTTTACGTATTTTTCTAGGTACCAGAAATTTTTCCCTGGATAATACGGAAGCCTTGGTACCAATCACTATATAAGGTTTTATATAGTGGTTGGTACCCGAATCCTGGACATGCTCCGCTATGGCCGAACCATTGGTGTCCATATTCTTGACACTACGTATGTGCTCCGATATCCTCGTACAGATGTTGCGACGAGTTTCACCTATGTAGTTCTTCCCACAGCCGCAAGGAATCCTATAAACACCTGGCACGCTAAATGGATCCGCATCTTTCGGTGAGCGCAGAGGCTACGTATTTGATCAGGAGGACGGAATATTGTCTTGATATGGTACTTACGACGAAGATAGTAGCCGATAAGCCGGCGACCGTTCTACTTCAACCGATCTAGTCAAACTAGTCGGGCTAATCCGATAAAATTAGACGTGAGTATAGCCGGTATCTTTATTAACTATTGTAAAAGTTGATAAAAGTGCCGACAATAATCAAACCATTTTATTCATATCTCCATATTAATCCTTATCTCGTTAAATTATATTTTATTAAAAACTGTTTCACTTGTACTTTTTAAATTATTAATATCGGACATTCCAATCAAAGGATGTAACGAATTTAAAAATGACAGCCTAAAGAGAATAATGCCCTAACAAGTTCATTGTAGGGATCATTGTAACAGGGTCAAACTTTTAATTTACAAAAAATTAATCTTTAGTCCGACTTAGTAGCCTTTCCACAAGATGGGTATGTACGCGAGTGAAACCAGGGGACATTGCTAGTTATATATAATTCGGGACGTTTCCAAAGTTACAAGCAATTAATTGCGTGCATAAAAGGATCAACCAAACGAACAAATTATAATAACGATATCTCTATGATGTCACCAATTATACAGTGTTTTTATGTCACTAGAGAGGTCTATCTTTTATTTGCCTAAGCCAAACGAGTGTCACAACAAACTAAACTCTAAGGTAACTTATGAACGAAGAATGTCCTGAATGAAATTTTGTCCTGTGACGTTTCACTCATACAAAATATCTTGCGCACAGCTCAGGAACTTCAGATATAGGTATATTTAAAGCAAGAATGAACAAACACCTCCTAGGCAAGCTCGCTCCCATACTAGACGCTATCAGCAAGCAGCATGATTTCCATATGGCACAATTACTGTCCAACGCCTATTACGCAATAAATTTAAAAAAAGTCCTTAATAAGAGTTATAAGAGTATTAATAAGAGTTTGACTGGCCCGTTGGCGTTGTGGGTAGTGACCCTGCCTTCAGCTCCGAGGGTCGCGGGTTCGATTCCCGCCGAGGGCCAACATTTTCTATAAATAAATTGTTGGTTCTTCGAGCCTGGGTGTGTATTTGTATTTAAGTATGTATTTAAACTTATATATGTAGTATATCTACCAGTTGTCCGTCACCCATAACACAAGTATTAAGTTACTTACTTTGGGGACGGACGACCGTGTGTGTAAATGTCCCATATATTTATTTATTTATAGTCCCATATATTTATAAGAGTTAGGCGTTAATTTTCGGAGATCAAAAAAGTACAAAGGTTACAACAGTAATAATTACTTTTGTTAAAAAGAGATATATCTAACCCAACCCTCTTATAAATCAATTAAGACAACATCGCTTTAAAACATCCTTTTGGCTCCGCAGCTGAGCCATTCTGTAGAACTAGAAAAAAATCTTAATTCAATATGTCGCAGTTGTGAATTTGGAATTAAGAAAAAAAAAGAAAAAACGCTATCGTTTAATACACGATGCGTAATGAAAGTGAGAAGTGGGGTTTTATGTTTTAAACTTTAACTCAACTAACACTTCAAGATCTCTATATTTTCATTAACGAGCCTCTATGCTAGAGCGACCATAGATTCTAATACAACGGGATATGTTACTAATCAAATAGTAAATAAGTAAATTGAACTTTGTTTGAAAACATACACCACTAGAATCTAAAAAAAATCACAAATTATGGTTAATCTTGATAGTGATTTTATCTCTTGTCTATTTCCTACAGATTCTTCGGTTACGGGGCGAAATAATTGTTAAAAAAAAAGTGTGAATAAGCGCAAAACGATGGTAGTGTTTGTCGTTCTTAAGTGGTACATGTAAGATTTATGATAATGGATATTCACTCTACACTTAACATCACATAGATGTTATCTAACTCGCGTATTATAGCAAAATAATATTATCATTACTTTTTTATTTTGAATCTATGGAAGGTAACACCTATTTCTATTAGTTATGTAAAGTATACTTCATGATGTAGGATATTTGATTCGGTACCTTAATGATTAATGGTGAATTGGGTACCATTAAGGTACCGAATTTCATCAATGTTATCGAAACCATTACAGACAACAACTGATAGACACACAGACTTTCGCATATATACTGTATGTGTGTATGCGTATTGTCATCTGACCCGTTGGTGCGGTGGGTAGTGACCTTGCCTTCAGCTCCGATTCGGGTTCGATTCCCACCGAGGGCCCAAAATTTTCTATAAACAATTTTTTAATTCTTCGAGCCTGGGCGTATATATGTATTTAAGTATATATTTAAAAATTATATACGTAGTATAATTTATTTACGTCGGTAACGTACGTTCGGACACACACACGTGACCGTGTGTGTCCGAAGAAGTGTAATGGGGACAGACGACCGTGTGTCTAAGTGCCCCATTTATTCTTTTCTGTATTATTTATTTATAATATTGGCGTGGATATACCTTCATTGAGGTATTTTTATTTTTAATCACTTAAAATTGTTAAAATAATCATCTTTTAATAAGTCATGTCTATCTTAAATTATCTTAAATATAAATTGTCGTGCGTAAAACGAGTAAATCTAGCCAAAAATAAATAAGTCTCAGTTACAAGAACAAACAGTATTGCCGCCCCCATTGGCCGCTCAAAGGCGCGTCAGCTCAAGACGCGGCCCGGTAAAAGCATATTAATGAGCAATGAGCCCTCCGAGCCAGACCGTTAATTACTCCTCACTCGAACCCCGAGATTTTTCTCTAAACTTCAAATGCAATTCAAACTTATACCTACCTGTCCTTTCAAGACGGATCGCATTTAATTGGTATTATTTTAAGATTATTTTTCAAAAGAGTTGTGAACAATTTTAATAAGGAAGCCTTCTTTTTCTCTAGACATTCAACAGAAATCTCGCTTTCCGCTTTGATTAATTCTCCTGTTATGAAAACTCTCCTTGCGTCCAGTTTGTTGAATTAGCACCAAGGAAAAAAATGCGTTACTTTTTATCGCGTTTCGTATCGCGGTTTATAGAAAAATAATTTTATTATTACTCTTGTATTATGAATCTCCGCAAAGTAACGCCTAATTATATAAATTATTTATTAGATTTTATACAAATCTGCACTTCTGTCTGCAATCTGTTCTTTAAAACTATTTTCCATACAAACAATATAAACATTAATGTATGATTTATTTCCGTTACAGTAAAAGTACATAATTGATTATTATTTTACTATTTAACTTTATGCATACTAGTATGATTTTTTTAATGTTATGTTGCTAATTTATTCTTTAAATAATTTTTAAATTTGTTTCTTACACAGCGATACAAATTTTAATCATTTGATTTAGTTAGTTGCATATCTTTAAAAGGCAGATTAACTATCGTGTATTATATTCTTAACGTTCTTATGTAACTTCAATCTAGGCAAAGAGTTAAATAAAGGAAAACCACTACTTAAAGTGAAAAATTAAAATTTCTGAACCGTCTGTAATGAGAGAGTTTAATGTGAGACAGTATGATCGTGCTGAGAAAGAGAGAGCTCTTTGTCGCTGCCATTACGATTATTTTCAAGATTATTTTCGTTATATATTTTTAAGTTGTTAAAACTTAAATAAAAAAGTAATAATAACAAAAATATATATTACCAAAAACATATATTTCCGTAAAATTATGCATTTTTTTAAACATTTTTATTATCATACATTTTTAAAGGTATAAAGATGATATAAATTTTTCCTTTCGAAAAATGATAGAGATTTAATAAACACTACGTATAAGCAATTTTATGTTATATTCTTTACTTCTTACTTGTCACTTAACAAATTCCAATCATTAATAACCAACATTAGAGCAGATTTATTACTCAAAGTTATTCTAAAACTTTAATGGCTAAGAGCTTTAGAAAGTCTATTTGAATGAAATATAAATTTAGAATTTGAATATGATAATATTGAAAGGTTTTGGTATTAATGCATATTTGGACCGTGGTAATAAGTTAGATGCTATATTTTATTATAACTGCAATATGACGTATATTTAAACTAGAACAGGCCGATAGCAACACTAATACCCTTAATTGTAATTATTTATTTAGTTAGTTATTTATAGAAATAAGCACCACATAGCTGTGGTAAATAGGTAAAGTAATACATACTTTTATCGAAAAGTTTACTTGCTAACCGCAAGTAAACTTTTGATAGTATCATAGTGTTTGAGAATTATAGTAATAAGTAATGATATTCATATTTTGGTATAATCTGCAATTAGAAAATATGTTTATTATGTATTTTCCGCAAAATCGCGGTGTTGGTGTGCTTCGCTTTTCGATGTATCGCTATGTTTAGGCTATGATTATAACGGATAGTACCTAAATCATACGCTTAGAATGACATAGATTTTCACTAATCGTGGATTGTAGCCAAATAATTAATTATTTTTGTATACGTATATGGAACATCGCAAAGTAACTCATAAAAAACCTTCTACACATTATCGTTATAGAAAATACGCAGGTGCCTGCATGCGACCGCTGTAGAACACGCGGTGTTACCGTTAGTAAAGTACAGTAGAGTACCGGTCTCTTATTACCTGATTGCAGGAAATAAGCGTCCTCTCTATTTTGGAAATAAGGATTAGAGCTAAGACCCACCACGCGGCTCCAAAGCGGATTGGTAGGTTACACGTATCCTCGTGATTCTCTAGAGATATGCAGGTTTCCTTATGATGTTTTCCTTCATTGAAAAGCGTATTACAAATTGCAATTATCAATTAGACACAAGTTTTAAGAGAAAACTTATTTCGGGGTTTGAACCCATTACTGCTCCAAAGAGTCACACGCTCTTACCGGTAGATATTACTAATAAATTTCTCTCTTTCAACCGAGGGACGCCCACGGCTGGACATAGTGTGGAGATCCCGTCAAGAGAACTTATAAATTCTTTTACTACCAAATAAGTCGTATCGTAAACGTGCCGCAAACGATAAATAGATGTTAAGTGTATTTAGCATTATTGCTTCTAGGTTTCAACACCCCACGTACATAATTAGATCAAACTAACCCCACAGCGTCAGCAAAGTAATTTATTCCTTAACTCCATTGAAATAAAGATCATTGCTCTGCAAATCGTTATCTTAGAATCATCATAGCTTAAATTCTGCAAACATTAAACGTAAAGCAATAGTGACTTTATGAACCTGGGTTACAGTTTAATTTTGAATGGCGTATGATAGAGTGAATGTAGTCTTGTAGTGTAATCTATGCTTGGTGACGGAATTAATTTGCTATCGGTCGATTTAATCATGGCGAAATATTAATACCGGTTAGTGGTAACGTTTTAATGAATTAAGGACTTGTTATTAAGGCGTTCCAGACTATATAGCAAACGAGTAAGCAAGTACATTTTTGAAGAATGAAGATTTGAATTGTATTGAAGATTTGTTCGTGAAGAATCTATAAAACTATCTCTCTCCATATTTGGAGAGAAGGGGTTTTGAGTTGGAGTTAAGTCCCACTAATATCCAATGAAATTGATAAAATGTATTGGGATGAAGAAAAATATCGTGGGGAACCCTGAATTCCTGCGACTCTATGTGTAATCTACCAATCCGTATTGGAGCATCGATGTGTGTCGACGCCCTAATCCTTTCCAGCCCAAAAAGCAAGAGGAGGCCACGTCCAGCTGTGGGATGGTAAAAAGCCGTTACTTAGTTTTTTATATAATTTAGTATATGAAGCATTGAAGAAGAAAATATGATAGGCTGTAATAGTTAGTACAGTAAAAAACGTAAATACATCAAGCTATCTTCACAGACAGAGCTATTTGCAGGCGCCGCCTTAGGGACATTATTGAACGGTCTCGAATCACAGACGCAAGCGAGGAGCGAAGCGTGCGAGACAGTTACTACTATATAATAAATGATGTGAAATAAGTTTGACACTGAAAACCAGTGTTGAGGTGTTGCCTTAGCGTATACTGAGTAGTTTTTGACTGAGTGGTTTGATCACATTTCTCTACATGAGTAAACATTTGCAATATGCTTGATGCTATTCAATATTTAGCAATTTTCTTTTTTCTCTATCTTTGTTTTATACAAAAATCAGAAAGATATAGATATAGAAAAATATAAGATATAGAAAGTCAGTAATAAAATAGTATTTGAAATAAAGAGTAGAATTTAAAAAGTATTTGATTTGATTTGTTTTAATAAATTACTAGCAGAGTCTTCATTAATTTCCTATAATGTATAATTGATAATGGCAATTTATCACACGCTTTTCGGTGTAGGACAACATCGTGACGAAACCTGCGTATCTCTGGAGAATTCTGGGGATATTTGTAACCTACCAATCCGCATTGGAGAAGCGTGGTAGGTCTTAGCTCCAATTCTTTTCTCAAAAAACGGAGAGAGGAAGGCCTATGCCCAGCAGATTGATAATAAAGAACCGTAAAAAAAATCTTCGGGCAGTCAGTGACTTTAGTTGAGAATCGTTAATGATTTCTTCACGCAGATATACACTGAGTATTGCTCTTTCTGTCACCCATTTTTCTCTCTCGACTCGTAAGCTTTTTCAAAAGGCTTTAAAGTAAAATAAATAAAGAACGCTCAAGCCGTAAGTTTATCACTTGGACAATTGCCCCTACATATCTTGCGCTCTACAATGTTTTCGCATAAATTTATGTGACAACATGAACGATGTAAATATATTCATATCGTAACCGACGATAACGGCAAGGAGATTAAGACGTTAATAAATCTCAGTTTAATGAATACATTTTTAATTGGATCAATTATGTACCGCCGGCGTAACGAGCGACGATACGGGGTGATAACGGGTTCAATTGTCTATTAATGTAATTAATGATTTATTATAACAATAAAACGATTCTCGGAAAAGTTAAATAACCGTATTAACTAGATATCTTGTTTGTGGTATGAAAAGTCGTAAAGATTTTATGGTTAAACAGCGCGATCCTTTTGCAAGGGTTTAAAAAAACCATGGTAACAGTTTGTATGTAATATATGTAAGTATCATAATAAATATAAGGGAATAGTAAAAAAAAGTAATGTAAAAATAAGGTTTTTAAACATTCAATTCAAACAATTTTTTGTAAATTTAAAACGTCATAGTGCGTCACAATTGTGACGTAAATACTTTCACTTAAATAATACTAGTATAGAAAGGTAAAAAAACATTATTTTGGTATACCTAATCCGCGATTAGAAAAAAAATAATGTATCCCTAAAGTAGATTGCACCATCCATTTTTATATCTTATACATGCAGATTCCATAAACTGCATGCATAAACTTTGCGATTTTGTCGTGGAGTCTATTTCCTGCAGGCCTACTATGAACTCTTATTGCGACTCAATTGAAGACGTAAACCACGACAGCGAACCGCTTTCTTTTTGTATGATGAAGTGTGAATTGCATTGGGGTCGAAATGTTTGAAAGGGATAACGTTATATGAACTATAGATAACTCTGTCTATTTTACTCATATTTTCTTAGGACGAATTCCGAACGCTCATTCCGCAACGACTTAAGACGTGCGTCTTTAAGACGTCATGGTATGAAAAAGCAAAACAATTTCGTATACGTCTTCAATTGAGTCGTCATAAGAATTCATGGTAGGCCTGCTGATGATGCCTCGGTTAAGGGGCGAAACGATTGTTGAGATTGCGGTCGTGACTGTGTGCAGTACCAGTAGTATAGTGCGGTGTTGGCGGTACTGGAGAAAGAAAATCAGAGAAAAACACTATTATGTCTAATTGCGGATTATCGCAAAATACTTCATTACTTCTGTATCCTACAAAGTAACGTCAAATTCTATAAATTATAATAGTATTAAAAATGCAAAATGTATCCAATAATGTACAGCTCTGATCGACATTAGGTCAATACGCATTTGTAATAACAAAGAGATACAAATGATAACTCCGAACGGCAATCCTTTTCATTACATCGTTCAATCGCTGATCAAATCGTTGGCAATCAGCAGTTGCACAAAGTGGCCGCTCGTCCAAATACGGAGCGATTATTCCGCCCATTACCTTCGACTGAGCGAGTGCCCGACCAAACTTTAATCGCTTAACAGTTCTACTTTAGCTATTAAGTCATTAATACAGAAATTCCCTAAAGCAACTATCGCAGGCGACCATTTCTCTTCCGCGGGTGTAAGATGGCGTCGCGCGCCAAATCAAAGACCCGCGCACGTGTTGCGTTTAATCGAGAGTTTCCTGAAACGCGTGTTTACAAATAATTTGCCGAGCTTTGAATCGGTTAAAAGCAACACAAACAGAATTAAGTTAACGCATTTTGTGGTCGCACAGATTCCCTTTGTAAGTCGCTGTTTCTAATCACACAGCTTGTCTGATATAGCAGTGAAGTTTCCCATATTAAGGTAACATCAAAAAGGGATAAAAACATCTTTTCTGCGACATTGACATCTCGCAATGTTGAAATATTAGAATTTAAAATTATTATTAGTGGAGAAATTATCTAACTTTAAAATCCTATTTCTGTGTCTTATATTGCCTTTATAATTTCACTTTGGAAGTGAAATCAGTATTACAATTATTTTGAAAAATAAAAAAGAAAAAGTTCAAGACATCTTTATAAATGTCTTTTCTGTTTCGCGGTTAATCTGATGGACCAATATTGATGAATTTTGGCACAATTAAAACTTATACACCGCGTTAATATACTAGATTAAAAATCCCTTTTTTATTTCGGTAACAGAAACAAACACATATTGCTTTATCATTAAAGTACAAAAACACTTAAGTTTAAGTCGCCAATACTATAACAATAAATAAAATTACAATAATAGATTTTTTATTACTATTTTATTTACTTATTTATTTAGGAATATTTATTTATAAAACGTATGTGTTAGATTTTACCCCCCTAAACAGTAATAGGGTCACTCCCTCAACATGAAAAAAACATTCACAGCTATCGTATGAAAAAAATTACCCTAAGTTAACATAAATACATTCATAAAATACAACATCACGGAGATGATAAGAAAAAAGAATAAATTTAAATAAAGTAAAGACTTAAATGAGTATAAATGTGATTTGGATGGTGGGAATTGATATTTATGAGAAGAACGGTCCCGCCGGGGCAGCTGTTTCAAAAAAAGAGGGTAGAAAAAGAAAAAAGTTTCGGTCCGGGGCAACGGTATCTCGCGTTTTTAGTTTTTTATTCCGGTGCTTGGAACAACCTTGGATTTCGGAATTCGAACGAAGGTCTACCGGCTACGACATAAATATTTTGAAATATTTTGTATTAAATAAGATTAAGTATACAATCCCGTTATATACGTAAATAGTCAAATTAAATCTAAATAATCTTTGTTCTAGTAAGCTTTTGCAAGCACTTTTGATTCGTCAAGGATCAATAAGATTTAATGAAGCTACAACTAGTTCGGAAGGTTGCTCTTACCGAGAATAACCAGCAAGAAACTCTGAGGTCAATCTTTTAAACACAGTCTTGTTCATACAAAGCTGAAGGGATTTTAAAATCCAAGCATTTTTATCATTCATATAATCTTCAATTTTGTTATATTATACATTCTTAAATTCTATAAATATTCTCTACGTATAAGCATATTTCTTACACTTACTTAAAACCTTGTAGGTAAATCTAATATGTATCACGAAATTTTGCACAAGCAAATGCCTAGACCAACGAATGATTTACTAACTCTGCTGAGTCGCGACACAGGAATCACAAGCTTTTTGTGTATGTCTATGAATACTATATTTATTAAAGGCATAAATAATATATTTTTATCATTTCGTAAGTTATTTTCGTTAAACATCCTTTTAAATATAATACAATCAATATTTCTTTACAGACTGAAAATCGGCGCAAATACCTGTCTTCATTCGCTTAACCAGTGGTAAGTTATAATTAATTTTTTATTAAATTAATTAATTAATTAAATTAAGTTAATTATATAATATTTAGCTAATTTATTGGGAAATACACAATTTGTATGCCGAGGAAAGCGGAAAAAGAACAAAATATAATAAAATTTCCTAAAGATATTATTCCTGTCCAAACTGCCAATTCAAATTCAAAATTCGAAATATTCTTTATTCAAGTAAACTTCTACACAAGTGTTTTTGAGAACTCTACTGCTAGTTTGGAAAACTGTTTCTACAGAAAAGAGTCAGCAAGAATCTCAACAGTTGTTTTAGTTTTCATTACACTGAATATAATGAATCGTGATGTATAAAATAAAAGATCAAATGAAAATTTGCAATTTCACACGAAATGAACACAACATGCATGTTCGAGTATTAGAATAGATTAGATACAGTATTTTTTTATATTTTTCAAAAATGTACTATTAATATCGATCTTAAATTACAACTAAATTACACACTACTTACTATACAAATCATGCCCACGTGGAATAATTATTTAGAATTAAAATAAATTACCTGTACCTTTCTCTTACTTGTGAGTTATGCAGATTTATCAAAATTATCTTTTGAATGAGTGTAAAGTATTACAAAAACATCAAGTCACTTCTACACAACAGCAAATATGATGCAAAGGGTCTAAAGGTTGGCTGAGTTTTATTTCAATTTACAAAACTAGTTAAATTAAAATACGTTTTGTTGACAGAAATGTAATATCATTAAAACACACTCTTGTTCTCGGGATCCGTCGAAACTGATTGGGATGAATTAATACCGGCACCTCGTTACGTGGAATACTTTAATTTGCATACAGATTAATTCTCGCTAAACTAATAGGATCCTACCCTTACTCGGTGTTCTCGACACGGGAACACAAAGTGAGATACGAGTGAGATTCAGTGTTAAACGTAAATTTAATGAATAATTGATTTCTTCACGTGTTGCCCATTGTAAAATTAATAAATAATGGTTGGGCGCATTGTACGAAGGACCGATAGGGTTGGGGTCCTAAGAATGATAACCCGGCACTGGAAAAGGCAGCGTTAATAGACCCCCTACGAGATAAATTGATAATCTCATAAAGGTCGCGGATCATAAAGGAGACCTATGACATTTATCTATAGACTAAGGAGAAGAAGTTGTCCATTAGGAGTTTCAAAGAGATCTCAGGCTAACTGATTGCAATTACGATCCTTACAATCCCACACAGTGCAGAGACAGTGGTCTCTTGCGACCGTTACTAATAACTTATACGTATATGCCAACTCCCTGAGTAAAGAGAACTGCATATATGATTGCTCACTACAAAATCTGTGAAGAAGGTTTGAGTCATTTAGTGAGCCTATAAAAAGAACTATGCTTAGATCAAATTAGAAATAAGAATTAAAAAGTATCAGAAACAGTCCAACGGGATACAATGTATCGAAAACCGGTGTCATTTTAAAATACAACCCCAAAGGTGAAAGTGACATCAAAAATGTTACAGGAAACCGATGAATAAAAGCTGCACAGGATTATGATGATTTATAAATCCCTGAAAAAAGTCCAACAGCACGTAAGTTTAGTGGTTGAAAACATGAACAAAATGAAATTTCAAAAATTGTAAACTCATTTTACTAATCTGTAGTATACTTATTATAATACTGTAGACACGGTCAATTCTGTAAGTTAAAGATAAATTTAAAACAAGATTTTTAGTAGACTATATAGGACCTAATATTTTAATTTTATCTATCTGTCTGTCATTATATCTGTCTGTTTTTTGTTAAGGCATCACATGAAATCACCCCAGCCAATTTTTTTTAATAAAAATTTCATCGATTATTTAAGTAGTCATACAAATGACAATAATGCATTTTAATATCGAAAATCCCGGTTTAATTAATTGATTATAATTAAAACACCATTAGTAGAGGTTGCCAGTGTGGTTGTCGAACACGATCAAGACACCGATATTAATGATCTATTAGGTATCACTTCAAAGGCGCCGATATTTATAATTTCATCGTTTGCTACATTGTATTATGTACGCAGATCGTTACGGATATCTTATTTTAATTGCCGTTAGCGTAACCTCTGTATATCTACGATATATAGATTATGACGTAGAAAATATTCTTTATTCAAGTCAACTTGTCAACAAGTTCTTTTGTATCGTCAACTCTACCAAGAAGAGTCATCCCCAAATTCGGCGGCTTGCTCTTCTCTAAATATAAATTACATTTTGTCATTGCCATCTCGCGTAAGATCGAAGATTAGCAATCACTAATGCGTATAATTTACGTAATCCTCAACAGTATAGTAGTCTTTGGGTAATAGCCTTCTTTAAATAGTTTCTTTAAACTGCCGTAACGGCAACGCTGTGATTGATCGTGGAATTTTATTCTAGAGTTTTATACGAAACCCACAGACGAGTCACGTTCTTAATACTGCAAGCAGGCAAGATTATATCGGTTCCTACTTTTCCTATTGTCAATTCGCCAATTTTTCTTTAAATCTGTAAAAACAATAATACTAAAAATATATTGTGGAGCTAATGTAACAACATGTTATATTTTAGAACTTCCTCTATATATTCATTTGAAAGGATTGTAAACTTTGCTATAACATCTAATCTTAAATTTTCTATAAATTAATGGTTACATGAACTATAAAGGCGTTTGTTAATTCTGTACACGAAATAAATAATATTTATTGAAATCTTTAACAACTGCGTAAACTTTAGTAGTATTTATAATTACGAGGCGTCCCAGTAGACGAGCCTACGACGCTCACTTCAATTTCTCAGCCCAATTCGATATCAAAAAGCTTCAGTCCATCGAAGTGATCGACTCCTATGAAGTGATGTGCGAAGCAAGTCGCGTGGGAAATCACCAAGTGGATGCAGGCAACACTGCGAACTGACACCGGCGCGGTATGACGCTGCAGCAAGTGTCCGCCGAGAGTTTTTTACATTAATTGAGGTGCGAGGTCGTAATCACTTTATATAATTGTTGTCTAGGGTTGTCAGGCTAACGACTAGTGCTTACTATTAAAGGTAATATTTTGGTATAATTCACGATTAGAGAAAATTCTCGGTTTTAAGCTTGGCTCTTATATCTGATAAAGATATTTGACCAGATACAATTTATATTCTATTTATACTGTTTCCTTTGACACATGACCTAGAGTAATAAAAAAACTATAGTAAAACGGAAGAGCGTGCTGAACTCAAAAAATACACCGATATGAACTAAAATAAGCGAAATGTTTAAAAGAACTCAACATGTTAAACATGTTGTCACATGATTTGGCTACGTATTTTACGACTGGCCGCCTGCCAGACGTCAACTTACCTTAGTCGCCTTTTACGACACCTCGGTAATAAATGAGGGTGGTCTATTCTACTCAGCCGGATACCACAGGGTGGTTTATTAAAAAAAAATTATATTTTGGTCAAAAAACATGTCTAAAATCTGTATCTGTATCTCTATAATAGGTCATTACTGTATCTATATTTTTCTGTTTTTTACATTTAATTAACATAAGTAAATAAAATAATTTTTAAATTTTCAGTATTGCTTAGTGGCGCAGGTTTCCGAGGAAACGAAATGTTTAATATATGTGCTCATATAATCATGTTTAAACCGAAATATTTTGCAAAAATTATAATAAACTAAACTAAAGAAAAAAGTGGGTAGGTGTCAAAGTGATAACACATCTCAACTATTTGCTTGTTATTATATTAATAAACATTAGTCAAAACTAGTAAATTTTAATAGAATATGTGTCAATAGTGTCCCTAGCCCATCAGCTTATCCTTTCAAATAATAATTGTGCTGAGTTTTTTAATAATTTACATTCACAACAAATTTGTAACATCACTGCATAATTTTATTTTATTAATATATATATTTCTTTTTTAACTGTCAAAAGATTAAAATAAATAATAATGGAATTATTGAAGAAGTCTTTGGAAGAACTTACAGAACACTTCAACACAAGAATGGCAGATTTTCAAAATGATCTTAAGTGTTCTATTCCAGCAACAAATCCAACCTCAAACATTAATTCACAATTTCTCTCATTCCGAACATTTGTGCTGAATTCTTTGGAAAGTTTGCAGTTACAGTTACAGCTGTTGTCTAGGCAGCAAGATGAGATGGAGATGAGGTCCAGACGTAAAATGCTTTTAGTGCATGGTGTGTCGGAGCTTGTCAAAGATGATCTATCAAATAACATCTCTAAGTTTCTATCAGATCATCTCAAAATCTCTGTACCGGTGGATTCCATTACACAGTGTCATTATCTGGGCCCTATCAGATCTGATAAACATAGAGCTTTAATTGTGAAGTTTAAGGATGTGGCTCTGAGAAATAAAATTTGGTTTGCCAAGACAAATTTAAAAGGTAGTGGAGTGACACTGTCTGAGTTTTTAACTCGAGGCAGGCATGAAGCATTCACAGCAGCTCGGAAACGTTTTGGCGTATCAAAGTGCTGGACTAGGGATGGGTACGTTATGGTGCTCAGTCCTGATGGAAAACGTCACCGCGTAGTCTCGTTGTCTGACCTGAAAGCAATTCCCGATCCTGCGGTTGTTTCTCCAGTGACGGCGAGTTCGAGCGGTGCATCGGTAGGAAAAGATAGTAAGGTGATTACCAGACCGAAAAGAACTTTCAAGAAGTAGTTTTTCTTCTGTCTAGGATTCTTAAATGTTCCATGTATATAAATATATATATGTATTTATAATATAATTCAATACCTAGTATTTAATGTATTTTTTCATTAGGTAACCTTTTTTTTTTTTTTTTTTTCTCTTATTTGTTTCTTAATGTTATTTTCATATATGTTCTATATTTATAAATTTGCTTTGCATTTGTATAGCTAAATCTTATGTGAATACAATATCTATGTAACTATAGTCATCTACGGAGATAATTCACTACCTTGCTTTAATAGAATTGTTTTTATTTATTTTTTATAGGTATTTTTACAAATTATTTATTTTGTTTTGGTCCAACTGACAAGTGACATTGTCATAAGGGTAATGACATAATTTTACGGCTTTGGATTCTAGGAATTTTGTCAGTCATAAACTTATAATTCCCAAGTTTACCGAATATATTCTAATCTACTAAAATTGTCTCCAAATATTATTGTTATTTGAAATTTATATATAAGTTTATTTTCACTTACTTTCGAAATTTCATAAATTATGTTATTTTTATACCTCATTTAGTGATTACTTTTGTATGGTAGACTTAAGCTGTTTTTTGTTGTCATTTTAGTGAGCTATTTCCTTCTTTGTTGGATATGTTAAGAAACCTCAGAATAATTATTATGTTTACATTTCAATGTTTCCCTCCCATACAGCTGGTGGGTGTTGGACATAGTTGTTTGATACTTTATTAGTTGGTTGTTTATTTTATTTTCAAAACTTTATTTTATTTATTATTATTTATTTTTATAATATACTTATTTTTAGTCGTTATATTTTATTAATATTTCAATGTCGTCCCCAAATGTTAGTATAAATAGTGACTTGTTTATGTCTCTGTCTTCCAGCAACGAGGCGCTTAGTGAAAACAATTACCACAGTACATCTTCTCCATCCCTCAATGTTACCTTAGATTCTTATTTCTCAGACTGTGTGAAGAATTTCAACATAGTTCACATTAACGCCCAAAGCATTCCGGCTCATTTCACTGATATGCTCGTGTCATTTGAGTCTCAGAATATCCATGCCATTCTCATTTCAGAATCTTGGCTTAAACCCTGCTTACCATCCGTTTCCTATTCGCTTCCTGGATTTCACCTCATTCGCAATGATCGCGCTTCAAAAGGGGGTGGAGGTGTGGCGATCTATTTAAGATCCTATATTCCATTTAAAATAATTAGCTCGTCTGGTCAACCGCCTCCTGATGTTGTCTCTGAGCACTTGCTTATTGAGGTGACTCTATCCCAGTGCCGAGTCCTACTTGGAGTTTTTTATAACCCATCACTCCTTAATAATTAATTCCTCTCCTTTGAAAAGCTTCTCGAAAATTTTGTTCCCTCTTACAGCCATACAATTATAATGGGTGATTTCAATACATGTCTACTTAAAAAAGATCACCGTTCCCGAAAATTGTTATCACTCACAGAGGCCTGTAATATCCATATTTTACCTTCCGCTGCCACCCATATTTTTCCTAACTGTGCTCCTTCTCTTCTTGACCTTATTATGGTATCTTCTATTGATTCTGTTTTTAAGCACGGACAGTGTTCTGCCGATGCGTTTTCTCATCATGACCTTATATATATTTCATATAAACTGCGACCTCCAAGAATTAAACCTAAACTTCTTCTGCGACGTAATTTTGGTGGGATGGTAGTCGATAATTTACGCAACGATGCTCGGCAAATTGACTGGTCGATCGTTGAAGCGAACAATTCTATCGATCAAAAGGTTAATATTTTTAACTCCTTACTCACACAACTCTTTGACCTACATGCACCAATAAAAACTGTAAAGATTAAACATCTGCCAGCACCTTGGCTGTCTGATGATCTGAAAGATAAGATTCATAAGAAGAACCTTGCAAAATCCAAGCTGAAGTCTAATTATACTGAGGCTAATCGACGCAATTACACCAGGGCCAGGAATCGTTGCAATACACTGTGTAGAGATGCACAAAGGCGCCACATTCACACATCAGTCGAGAACGGCGACGCATCCAGAGTTTGGAAATTTCTCGAAACTTTAGGAGTTGGTAAAGCTAAAAAAACAGCTGTAACATATAATATTAATATTGACTCACTGAATCAGTATTTCTCAACTTCTCAAAACAAATTTAATCCTTTAAATAAAATTACTACCCTACAATCTCTTTCAACAAAACCAACTCCTGACTACCCACCGTTCTATTTCAACCAATTATCTGTATGTGATGTTAAGAAGAACATTATGTCTATCTCATCGAATGCCGTCGGTGCTGATAGCATTAGTCGTAATATGATAATCCCGATCCTTGATATTGTTGCTCCTATATTGACCCATATTTTAAATGTATCCATATCCTCTTCTAAGTTCCCGGAAGCATGGAAGTCTGCTCAAATTGTTCCTTTACCAAAAAAAAATAATCCTGTTATTTCCTCTGATTTTCGTCCAATTTCCATTCTACCCTTCCTATCCAAAGTCCTTGAAAAGATGGTTCATCAACAATTAAATGTATTTTTGAATAACCATAATATACTTAATGCCCACCAATCAGGCTTCCGCCCTGGACATAGTACGGCTACTGCTCTTATCAAAGTTACTGACGACATTCGCTGGGGTATGGACAGCAAGCAACTTACTGTATTGACGTTGCTGGACTTCAGCAATGCGTTTAATACAGTGGACTTTGATGTGCTGTTAAGTCTGTTACGTTCTCTTAACATATCCCCATCAGTAATTGACTGGTTTCGGAGCTATCTCATAGGACGACGGCAGCGCATCCGGGTTGAAGACAGTTTTTCAACTTGGTGCGATGTTACGTCTGGAGTGCCCCAAGGCGGCGTGCTATCACCCTTACTTTTCTCCATCTTCTTAAACTCGATAACTCATAACTTATCTTCTCTCTATCACATGTATGCAGACGACGTTCAAATTTATGCGCAGTCTACGGTTGAGAATCTTGGCACAGCTATCTCTAAAATAAATTATGATCTGGATAAGATATCACAATGGAGCCAATCCTATGGTCTTCATGTTAATCCCCAGAAATCTCAGGCTATTATCATTGGTAGTCCTGGCCAGATTTCTAAAGTTGATTGGACTAGTCTTCCGTTGGTTAAATTTAATGGAGTCACGATACCCTATGGTGATGTAGTTAAGAATTTAGGTATTTATATGGACAATACTTTGAGTTGGTCGCATCACTTAAAAGAAGTGAGTAGGAGGTCTTTCGCAGCTTTGAGTTCTTTGCGTCGATTACGTTATCTTCTTCCTATTCCCACCAAAATTATGCTCGCACAGACTTTGCTTCTTCCTATACTTGATTACGCTGACACGAGCTATATAAATTTAACCCAAGACCAGTTAAATAAACTTGAGAGACTCGAGAACATTAGCATTAGATTCATATTTAATTTACGGAAATATGATCATATTTCCGAATTTCGTGCTCGTCTCAAGTGGTTACCAATCCGTTTTCGCCGGAATTTACATTGTCTTTCTGTTCTGTACTGTGTGCTTTTCAAGTCCCCAAGTCCGTATTATTTAAAGAGTCCTTTTAAATTTTTGGCACCCTATTATCGTAGACCCGTTCGCCAAACGACCATGCTTACATTAAAGATGCCTGCGCACAGCAGCATGTTCTACCACAATTCTTTTACAGTTCAGGCCATTAAGCTTTGGAACTCTTTGCCATTGCCCATAAGGCAATCGCAAACCTTATCTTTATTTAAAAAGCGTGTTAAACAGCATTTTTTGTCTCTTGCTGTATTACAGTGACATTTGAAGTGTGACGATTTTTATATATCTTAATTGAAATATATTTATATATCTATTTGTATATTGTATGTATTTGTTTATATATTTATGCATATGTATGTATGTATTTGTTTATATATTTATGTATAAGTATGTATATTTTAGTTAATATTCTTTGCTGTATGTACACACACCACCTACTATATATCTGTAACTTTGTCCTTTCATCAAACTGGTTGGCTGGAAGAGATCGCTATTTAGCGATAAGTCCGCCAGATTGTATCACTACTTTTGTCTTATTTATTATTGTTGTATTTAGTTTTATTGTTATTAATGTGGTGTTCAATAAAAGTGTTCATTCATTCATTCATTCATTCATAAACTTATTTTATATTAACCGCGATTACGAAATATATAATACTAAATGTAGAGTAAACTATTCGTTTTCGTACCTGAATCATGCAGCATTCGTTAAAACACATGCACAACCTCCACCACAATAGACAAGCACTACACACGTTCACTGTCACAAACTCAATAATCGTCTCGCCCCGCAACCGAGGCATCATCAGGAGATAGACTCCGAACGAATAGTCCACTCTACATTTAGCATTATATATATTTCCTATATACTATATAGCGGTTTATAGCAAATTAATTTTATTTTTACTTTTGTATAATGGATCTCCGCAAATTAACGCCTAATTCTATAAATTATCGCAATATCTTGATTACCACACAATTATCGAGTTTCCCGGTCAAATTCTTAGTATTCAACAATACGTAAACACGTCACTCAAAGGGGTGTCCTGTCCGTCCGTGACAAATGTATCTCCGCAACCAAAACAAACACGGCTGCGGCTCGACACGGGGTTTTTTTGCTCCACCCTGGAGGCTGCGGGCTGGGAAGCAATAAAATAATCATATATTTCAAACATTACTCACCATGGAACGTTACCATTTGCTCACATTTAGTTTACCTCTCAAGAATCGATTTTATATAACACTCCATTTGTTTGGAAAGTTGCACTACGTATCTTAGGCCTCTCGTTTTTATATAACAGTCCGAAAATTCCGAGTCCTTCCGAACGAACCAGTATATCCTTCGCGAATTAAAAATCAAGGACAGACTATCCACAATATGTCTGCGAAGGGTCATGGAGTTCTTTGGACATATCGCCAGGAAAGAAGGCCATAATTTGGAGCAGCTCTTGGTCACCGGCAAAGTGGATGGTAAACGGCCAAGAGGCCGCAGCCCCATTAGATGGTCTGACCAGATCCGCTCCACCCTGGACACCAAACTCCACGACGCACTCCACATGGTCAAAGACAGAAACAGATGGAAGGAAGTCTTACGTCAGAGTCTGCTTCCTAATCGTAGGGATCACGACCCTCAGTAATGAGGAATACGACGCGAGGAGGAGGATATTATATAAAAGTAAGATATTTATATAAAAGTAAATTTTATATAAAAGTAAGATATAAGTAAGGTTAAATAAGTATATACTAATTGAACCATTTACCGATGACTTCATCTATTAAAACTTGTCTTTAATTAATAATTGCATATTGTCACTTGCATTTTCGGTGAAGAAAAATATCATGACGAAACCTACATATCTCTGGAGAATTCTGTACGTGTAACCTACCAATCCGTATTGAAGCAACGTGGTAGGTCTTAGCTCTAATTTTTGTACATAAGAATGTATCATCTTCCTCCTGCCTCATCCCACTCTAAGTGGGGTCGGCACAACATGTTAGAAACATGTTGTAACATAATTTGACTACGTATTTTACGACCGGCCGCCTGCTTGACGTCAACCTACCATAGTCGTATTTCACGACACCTCGGTAAGAAATTACATAAGAATATATCTACATAATTATAAAAAGATTGGTTATGTATATAATATAGGAACCGATATAAGCTTGCGGTTCCTGCTTTGCGCCTTACAGAAGTACATATGTCGTTTGCGGGTTTGGGTATAAGATTCTATAATAAAACTCCGCAATCTCCTTTAACTTTACCATTACAGCAGTTTAAAAATACAAATTACGTAGAGGATAAGAATGCGTGGATATAGCTATTATTCGACCCTGTACAAGACCTTAATAACTATATGTAACTATTAATATTAATATAATATTATTAATAATAAACCGCCGAGTTTCTTGCTGGTTCTTCTCGGTAAGAACAGCTTTCCGAACCAGCGGTCGATGTTGACGATTCAAAAGCACTCGTTTACAGGTTTACTTAAATAAATAATATTTTGAATTTGAATAATCTTTCTGTCTACAAAACGAAACAAGAGGCCTATGTCCAGCATGTGGGGATGTGGGAACAGTAAAATGCATTTATTTAACCTAATAGCATTGTACTTTTAAAGATACCTGTTAAGTACGGTCCGTAAACCAAATACGGTCCAGTATTTGGTGACCAATTCGTATAAATAAAAATAATATTTTTGAAAATTTGTACCAATTATATCTTTTTTTTACATATTGAAATAAATGGTGCTTAAACAGTAACTGTTTATTCACACATTTTTTCAAAATAAAAACTGATTGATCATCCATTCTAATATTATAAATGCGAGTCTGTCTGTTTGTCCGTTTTGCCTATCTATCTGCTTATATATAAGCATATATACTGGGCTAACAATTAAGATTTAAAAAAACCAGTTATATATATTAATATATATCGTCATATTTCAGCTAAATTACTTAAGTAAAATAAATTATTTATGAATTCCTGAACTTTCTTTATGAACCACTCTGTTTATTAATCACATTAAAGTTATATTGCGAACAGATAAATCTGAAAGATTACTTAATTTTATAATATGTAATGATAAAGTGAATAATTTGAAATTCAAAATTCATTTAAAATTTAATATAATAGATTCCGAAATTTTATTATTCGTCTGTCAATACTAACTGTCTAACTTTTACTTTCGTCTTAAGCTATAATTCAGTAGTGACTCGAATCGAATTTTCGTAGTTACCCGCAGCATCTACAATGACAATCAATTCCGAGAGGCGTGCACCTTGGGCGTTCACATTTTACAACAATTTTTGAATGCAAGATCACTCACACCACCCATTTCGTGTTTGTTTTTGGAATAATTTAAACTAATTGGTTTAATATTTTGTCTTTGTTTAACATTTTACACTTCTTTTTTTATTTACGAACCCTTTTACACTATTTACTTTTACATTAGAAAAAAATTAAATGGGTATATAAAATATTTTAAATTTTATTATACAAAAATAGTTTTACTCCCTACTCCATTCGCGTCAATTTAAGCGTCAAAATATCTTCAATTACGCAAAAAACAATTTAGAGTTTTCCGAACGAAAAACGATTTTTTTTTTATTCTACATGTTAGCCACGTATATACAGACACAGACTTACACAGTAGAAGGTTTTTCGTCAATATTTAAGATTTAAACTATATCCAAAAGCCCATCATTTATTTGCACTTCGTGCTAGCCCATCTCAACTTCAACTTTGCGACACGCTATAGCTTAATTATATATATATACTCTACTTAATTATAATTATTAATTATATATATACACTATAGCTGCGATAATTTGATGTATTATGGATCTCTTCATTTACGAACTGATCATGCAGTGCACTTTAAGTATATCTCTCTTACAATTCGCTCGCATAAAATATATTAACTTTAAAAAATACAAACAACTATTTATAATCTGTTATTAATCTCTGGCAATCTGCATTCATAAAGTTAGTCATAAAATTCAAACGTCATTCTCTAAAGAGTTTGTATTAATATGATCACGAAAATATATTTGTTTTCCATTGACGAGATTGTATTAAAAGAAAATCTACAATAACTAACAAATCTGCAATGTAAAGTAAATTGTGAGCGGACTTCAAATTTTTAAATTTAGAATATACTCCTGAAACAACCGTATGCCCACGCGAAAACGTAGTCTTTGCGAGTTTTTACAAACATACTTTTTAGTCGCAATAGTGAAATTTAAACTTTATCTGTATGGCAATAGAAATGTTAATCGACGCAAGCATATTTTTGCCAAGTTATCTTCGCATACTTGATGACTTTAAATAATTCTAGTATTTTGAACTCACGGTCATTGCCATAAGGATCATTATAATATTTTCTCTGCGATCAGGCTAGAAAATAAACATGGCGGATAGTAAATCATTTGGAAGCTAGTCTTTTTAAACGATGCAGTTTCATTTTATTTAGCAAATTTTATGACTTTGTCGTAAATTTTACGTGAAACTGAACTCATTTTAATAAATATTCATGTATTTTATACTGATTAGATTATTATGACAAAAAAAGGTACTATACATCAAAAAAGTATGGAGTAAATCGAAACTTTTTAATATATATTTTATAAATTGTAAACTTCAATTTATGTAATTAAACCGACTTTGTATCAGACCGAATAAACTTTTAACACGATTTGTATATTATCTGTGTATAATTTTACATAATTTTATTTATTATGTGTACGCAAAAAAGAACATTTCTTTAATTTGAAGGTTTTCCGCAAACGATGCATCTCGTACGTCAAAAAAGCAATTTTTTTTTTCAGAAATACGTATATATGTTATAGTAGAAATATGTTTATATATGTATTTATGTTTTAGTAGAAATCTACAGAAGATAAAAGAAATTCTCTATAAATTTGTATGAACATAAATAACTGCTTTTTAATTTTTTTTTTCTCTAAACTCCGTATAATTTGTTTAAACTTAATGTATAACTTCAATTAACCGCCATGTGGTATCCAACTTAGAAGAATAGACCACCCTCATTTCTTACCAAGGTGTCGTAGAAGGCGACTAAGGCAAGTTGATCCACCGTGTGTTATCCGGTTGAGTAGAAATAAACCACCCTCTTGCTTAGCGAGGTGTCGTAAAATACGACTAAGGTAAGTTAGCGTCAGGCAGGCGGCCGGTCGTCAAATACGTACCCGAATGTATTGTACCGATCCCACTTAGAGTGGGATAAAGGCAGGAGCATGGTAGGAGATGGAGGAGGTATAACTTAATGGACGCCAGTAAATTAACACTGCAATTGTCCTCTCCAAAGCAATATTTTCAAATGCTGACCGTTCACAGTTTCAAATACAAAATAACATTTAACTGAACACAACGAAGTATATTAAAAGTTTACAAAAGGATGTGAACTTTGCCTGGCAAAGTTTCAATAGAGTTTAGGTGAATTATTGCTACGATTAGATCTGAAAATGTGATTCTAACGTAGAACGATTTACTTATGGCCATAAAGAGAAAAGAAACTGATAAGAAAAGTTTTAATAAATAAATAAAACTTTTTATCTCTTTTACGCACAATATCAAATCAAAATATCATCATTCGTCATTCTTCTGTCCTTATCCAACTCTAAGTGGGGTCGGCACAACATGTTTTAAGTATGTTGTAAAATGATTTGGCTAGGTATTTAACGACCGGCCGCCAGCGTGACGTCAACCTACCTTAGTCGCCTTTTACGACACCTCGGCAAGAAATAAGGGTGATCTATTCTACTCAGTCGGATACTACACGGTAAAATCAAATCAAAATAATCGCCATGTAAAATAAGTTTTTGCGAGCTTAGCTACCATGTTGATGATTGCAAAGATGGTAAGAATGAGTGGATATAGTTACTCTTCGACCATGCACAAGATAGTAATGACTAAATGCTACTAATAAAAATAATTATTTTTGAAATGAGCAACCACTGAGCTGGCTCTTCTCGGTAGAACAGCTTTCCGAGCCAGCAGTAGAGTTGACGATTCCAAAGCACTTGTGTACAAGTTTACTTGAATGAAAGTAAATAGGAAATATATATAATGCTAAATGTAGAGTGGACCATTCGTTTGGAATCTATCTCCTAATGATGCTTCGGTTGCGGGGCGAAACGATTGTTGAGTTTGTTATAGTGAACGTGTGTAGTGCTTGTGGATTGTAGTGGCGGTGGTGGAGGTTTGTGCATTTGTTTTTTAACGAATGCTGCATGTTCCAGGTAGAAAAGTATAGTAAGTAAAGTTTAGCATTATATATATTTCCTATTTACTTTATCGCGGATTATAGTATGCTCGTTATGTAGCGATGTTCACGCTGTTATTTTCTTATTGCTCAGTCTGAGAGCAAGACGCCAACGCAGCTCGCTCCCAGATTGGAGACAGTCGATAGTGGAGTCAAAACCGGCTCGACACTGCAGCACCTCGCAGTGACATTTATTACCAACCGGGGACAACTTATAGCGGCACACTCGCAGAAATTTCTCCTTAAACTCCTCTTATTGGCAGCACTCCAGGCAGTTAAGGATACGATCCTACGCATCCGATATTAATTCATTCGTCTCAGCTAAAAAAACGTCATATATTATCGATAATGGCCGCCGCTGCGCTCCAAACTGACTATGCAAAATAGATATCGTATTACCGATGACAATTTAAAATATACTACAATTTGATCCTGATATAGCGTGTACATATTTTAAAATTTACTTCAAGCTTCTGTCTATACTTTAAAATAGATATAATTTCTAAAAATTCAAAAAAAATTCTTTTATATCACATCGAGTATAGTTTTCTACAATAATACTAATATTTTTTACTTTATTTATAACTATTTTTGACTGGCCCGTTGGTAATGACCCTGCTCTCAGCTCTGCGGGTCGCGGGTTCGATTCTTGCCGAGGGTCCACAATTTCTATAAACAATTTGTTGGTTCTTCGAGCCTGAGTGTATATTTGTATTTAAGTATGTATTTAAAATTATATATGTAGTATATTTACCAGTTGTCCGTCACCCCTAACACAAGTATTAAATTACTTACTTTGGGGTCGAATGACCGTGTGTGTGTCCCATATATTTATATATATTTTATTTTTCTTTTTGAACAGTTATTTTCGTATTCAATTTTTCTATATTTTCCGCTTTTCAGTGCGATTGATTCTTGAAAAAGCAATTGAGACAATTTTAGCAAACTATATTATCGCAATTACGTACAGACAAGTATACATACATACAGGTTAAAGTAATATAATAAAATAGGTATAATAACTAAATATGCTTAAATATATACAGTTATTTACAGTAAGTTACCGTAAGTATTTAAAAGTTTCGTCTGAATGTTTCTATAATTCACGGCTAATATATCGACGAACGCAACCGATCGTTATGGGACTTTTAGTTAAAAATAACGGACTTTGTAAATTACTCTGAGGCAAAAATTCTCATAAATTTCAAAATTTTTGTCAATAATAATAAATCAGCGTATCGTAAGCCTCATTTAGGATCTCATCATGTAACAAGTACCTTAATACACAACATACAAACAGAAAAATTATTGTACATTTGAAAATAAATAGGTGTATAGAGCGTATGGTTACAGCATTGCGACTAATAACACTAATAACATATCAAGTAATTATTCCTCAAATGTTTAAATATCAAAAACTTACAGACTGTTTTTCTAAGCTTTAAATCTCTCTATACAATGCGATAAAAGTCCATACAACAAAATAAAAGTTATTTTCACGGTTTTAAAGTAAAAAAATCTTATTCTAGATATAAAAAAATAAACTTAAGTCTTAGTTAATATATAGATACGGCTATACTCACGTTTAATTTTATCGGATTAGCCCGTCTAGTTTCGAACCCATCAAGAACAAATCTTGGATAAAACCTCTGCTGCCTTCCGTAAAAATTATGAATATAAATTGTTAAAGATATCGAGCAGAAAATATTATCACGTTACTTATGTTTTGACAAGTTAATTCTTAAATGTGACAAACAAAGGAGGAATTTTTGGAATTAAATAAAGCGTGAACCGAAACCCATTTGAAACTACACATTTCTAAAGAGACCACAAAAAAAGCGCGTCGCTCGGTCGCCTGTTGTGTAAACATCCGATGGACGGATGAATTCGAATTTCGAACGCCACGGCGGGACGCCATATTGTTATTTTTTTGGCATTTGGCGGGAAGATTTATGAGTAGTGACACAGTCAATTTCATGGGACGACGATGGGCTGATATGGCACGCTCGAAACTTCTTAAGGGTCTTTATTACGGAATTTGGCATTGGCTTTTATCTCTAAACATTTTACCTGCCAATTGTGATAAATCGTTTCCGTCCATTCTTGTTTAATCTATTGTCAACTTAACAATTCAATTTCTTAGTGCTGATGAAGCCACTTTCTAACAAATTGAATCAATGAATGCCCTTTATATTGATAAAAATCACGAAAATATGATTTCCTTAGACTTCGCAATCTCATATAAATTTCTTACCCGCAAATTGGTCTGCGTTCACTTATGTTGTACAAAGTTTTTTGAAAAACATAAAACCAAACTAGCTGGAAATTTTACAGCTATTCTCGATGGAAAATGTAGTTTTCACTATTTTATATTTTAGCCTAAATAATAACAATAATTACTAAATTGCACAAATATTAGTCTAGCGGTTTAGCTGCTTTGTAGAAGTGAAAACTTTGCAATAATCAACGTTGCAATAGATAATACACTCAACAGAATCTGTCGTAGCTAAACCTGTTTCAATGAATTTATAGTCGAAAACTAATAACTTAAAATTTGAATTGGAAATATCCATACTATTCTATACTGACATTGTAATTGCGAAAGCCTGTTCCTGTTACGTTTTTCACAAGTAATACGCTGTTAACATATTATTAAAATTACTACTTAATAATTACCACTATTAAAGCGTATATAAGAGGCTAACATACAGGACAAACATTCCCGTTTTTGCTGCAGGAACAATACAAAATACAAAGTAAACAATTGACGGTATTTAAACATTTGAATCGACGAAAGCAGTGGCCGAACAGCTTATATAATCTGGCACAGATTGTATAATTAAATCTTAGGTAATTTACGTAAGAATAAATTCAAATGAAATGCTTCGATATAATAAATATCCGCCATTTTAATAAAGACCGCTATTTAGGCTTTCAACGTAATATTTAATTTAAATTGGAACTACTTCCATAGTTATAATGACAAAAGTTTGTTAGCGCTTGTGTCTTTTGTTTGTACGAAATTTTTCATACAGGCAAATCTAAACCTAATATAGGCGACTACGTTATATTCGGAAACAATCAAATATATATAAACTAGATCCCTATCTGGTCTGGTAAAACTATCCCTATAACTCAAGTAAGAGTCCCAATATTCTTTCAAATGATTTGCTTTCCATAGGGACTCTTGATTCTTCTACAGGATTATTTCTTTGTATTCAGATTTCAATGCGTACAGCCAATTCATGATTCTCACCTAATAGTTTATGTTTATCATGTTTAGTTTCCAAAACGTGAAACGTGCGTTGCTCAGCTACGTGATTTGATTATAGAACCACCTTCGATATATAACTTACGTATGCTTACCGTAAACACCGGTAAATTCCCTACAAATTATTAGTTACTGATGCAGTTAACTAGATCTAAGTATAACCAATGTATAATCGAAAATCTTTTTGTGAACAAAAATATACAGGATTACAAAAAAAATGGCGATTTAATAATAAACAAAATAGAAATCGACAAAAGCTTGCGGCTCCTGCTTTGCGCCTTACAAAGAAAGTAGAAGAATCTATAATAAAATACACAATCAACTTAAGCCTTGCAATTTATATTTTAAATAAATATCAAAAGTAGCTTGATACAGCAAGCCTACCACACAATCGAACATTTAATATAATAAAAATACGTGGACTTAGCAACTCTTCGACCTTGCTTAAGATGTGAATGATGCAATGCAACTAATTATAAGAATTATATTATTTTAAAAAGCGACCGCCGAGCTTCATGCTTTTCACTGTAGGGTAAATTTTTTGAATCAGCAGTTATTCAAAATCTCTACTGCTGTTTCGGGGATCTGTTTCTACCGAGAAGAACCAGCAAGATACTCAGCTCTTTTCAAAATATAATTCTTATAAATAATTCAAACGGTTTGGTTTCCACAGATTAAATTAGAGATGTGAAAAGTACTTGATTTTTTATAAATCAATTATTTGATTAGTATGATCGATTATTAATAAATCATTTTAAAACATTATTAATCGATTTTAGGAAATCGAATATATAACTACCACTTTTACCCTCTTTTTCTTATTATTTTTTACTTCCCGCCGCGATAACGTCGTGTAAAGAGCTCATGAATAAGTGTCCCGGACGGGTTCGAAACTAGTCGGGCTCATCGGATAAAATTAGACGTGAGTATAGCCGGTATCTTTATTAACTATTTTTTACTCTTTTCTTATTAATTTTTAAGAAAACATGCGTTGTATTAATTAAATTTAGCAAACAGCGTATCTATTTGTATCCATTTTTTTTATTCGTACTTGTACAAGTTAATAAGTCTTTATTCTAATTAATTATTCATACAAATAAGTTTACAAAAGTCAAAAAAGAATTGATTACTAATAATCGATTTTTAAATTCGGGGTAAACGATTTTTAACAAATCGATATGAGACAAAAATAGATTGTTTATTTATTAACCGATCTTTTTCACTCCAATTCACATCCCTAATTTTTAATCTGTTAATCCAAATAACTCTACGGCCATAAGTGGATACCTAATTCAGACGACGAATTTTTGAAATAACTGACCGCCGAGTTTCTTGCTGGTTCTTCTCAGTTAAAGCACCTTTCCGAACCAGCCATTCATTTTAATTTGACGATTCAAAAGTGCTTGGAAAGGCCAATTTGAATAAACAATCATTTGAGTTTCAATCTAAATTTGACGACGAGTTATGTTGACATTACGCACCACTGTTTTATTATATCTAGCAATTAATATGTGACCAACGCTAGGCCGGTTCAAGGAAGTGCATTTGACAAACTAATATTGTCACTACAAATATCTCATATGCTCGCTACCGATTCCCGGAAAGTTGTTTTTACATTATTTTTTTGTCGCCGGTGACATTTCTGTACGTTTCCATCAGACTTACATAACGCACCTGCCACAGACGTGATAGGGGGGTACTATGATAAATTGTACGGTGTTGACGGGATAAAGGTCGCTGACACACTGAGGGAATACAGTTGTGTACGGGCTGCTACTACCCTGTACTATCTTTTGTTGATAACTGATATTGATAACTGCGACGCTTAATTGATAGATTTATTTGATTGATATAAATTATAATGATTGATAGTAAACCAAAAAGATGTACGGGCTGCTACTACCCTGTACTATCCTTTGTAGATAAATTGATAGCTGCGACGCTTAATTGATAGATTTATTTGATAGTTATTATAATGATTGATAGTAATGATTTGATATGTTGAGCACGCGCGGCCGCTAACGTCGTACTGATTTCAAATTTGTATTAAGTGATATTAATAATATGGCGTAAATGCCGACGGTGCAAATGTACGTGTTAGCCCGTACATGCTCCCCGGCCAAATGATAAGAAAGCTGATGAGGTGACTTAAACTACTACAAGATGATAGGCATTTTGCTTAAACTAGTACAAAAAACAAATAATGATAAAACAAAATACAAAGTAATAATAAATCTTAATTAAATTAATCTCTGATAGTCAACACCCACTGAGGCACTTATGATTTGCTTTTACTTATATCCACTTTTACACTGCACTACACTATGTTTTCTAAAGTATAAACTCTCCTCGGCGTAGGAGAGTTTGCCATGTCCCTAGTCCTCAGCTCACACACACTCTCACTGATATTCGGCGTGGCCGACTCCGGTTGGGCAGACGGCGCGGCCCGCCGAGAGCCGGCCCGGCGCGTTTTATAACGTCTCCATCGACACAGGAACCCCGCTGCTACAGCTATGGCTACTGATAGCAGACCATAGCTTACAATGTAGTGGTGGATATGATGAGGTGATAAATCGTCCACCGGAAAATCACTATTTAGCTGTCGCAGTTGGGTAAGTTCTTCGCCGATCTTGGCTATATCTTGGTGAAGCCTTGTATGCGTTGTTTCATTACCAAAGTTGATAAGAGTGAGGTTAAATAAATGGTTTATTGGAGCCATTGGGGGGCTATACAAATCTGAATCGATCGAAATCTGGTTCATATTCAAAGTGTTATGAGAGTGTGCTGTAAAGTTATTTTCTTTTATAATGCAATTTGCTGCTACATTAAGAATGCCCGATCCACTCAGCCTTTCCATAGCAACGTGATCGGGACATAGGATGCGGAGTGTGCAATTACCGCAATAAGAAAACAAAAACGTATTCATTCGGAATAATCGAATCCATTTACTTTCACAAACGGATATGCTTAGTTGACATTTGCGAGTAGCGGCATCGGGCACACAAAATTTAAAATCAGATGCTAGATGATATACATTAGAGGGCAGGTTGCATTGATAGGTGTCTGAGTCAAAGTTCATGCAATGCTGAATGTCCACTTCTCGTATTTGTACATATATATCCTTTTGAACATTTATTGCTATGTAGTCGGAAATGGGAATAATGCTAATCATTCCAGTTAGTGTATGACGTGGGACAGCTATGACTTTGTGTAGTTCGAAGGTGTCTCGGAAGACGAGAGGAATTTGTATTTCAAATATAAAATGTTTGCTTGTCAGGCGAGCCTTCACTTTTAGGAGCTTATATATTTTTATAATATCCTGAGATATGTTATCGATAGGAAGAGATACGTCCTTTGTTAACTGCCCGGAAATGATATTCAGTTCATCTTGTAACTGCTGAGGGGAAAGAAGATGAAAATTGAAAACCTCTTGATGAGTATCTGTTATCATTTCTACCAAACGATCTTGAAGGTTGCTTAAATTAATGACAAGATTGCTAGCTATCAACGATAACATGGTGAAGTCATTAATTATCGCCATGTTTTCTACCTCCTTTTTTACTGTGTTCATATCCTTATTGAGAACATTTAACTGATTATTTATGGTCTTATGTTGTATATTAATAGTCTCTTCCATCCTTTTCAGCACATTATATTCACCCTCTATAATTGACGTTTGATTTCGCCATAAGGCGGCTAAATGGTTTTCATTTTGTTTGATAAGCTGTATGTCTTGTTGATATTGTTCGGCGAAACGTTCGTCCAATACTCCGAACAATGAATTTGCCAGATATCCGACTCCATTAATAAGCCCGCGTTTGTTACGCCGACGTGTTGTGTTGCGCTGACCAAGAAGTATGCGATTGTTGAACTCTAAGTTTAACGTACTATGACGAAGTTGTAAAAGGACTACGTCGCAGTATGATTCCGAAGAAATGCGTGAGCATTTCTTGCTTAAATAAGTTTGATACTTTTCTAATGTGGCTATTCCTTGCCAATAGGGATCCATGTTATAATAGACGACAAGTTTCCAGGTGTCCCGCATTAATTTTATTTCGCCAATTTTGTCTAAATATAGACCTTGGTCTGGGTTTAATGCTGTAAGGTTATACGATACTTGCGATCCGCTAACCATTTTCATAAAAAGCATAAACGATATTGCCATAGACACCAAGCGAGACGAAGATTGTATGCTTTTGTCATCCTTAATGCTCTTCCTTCGTACTTCTTCTTTGCTCTCCGATGGTATATAACATTTAGAAGTTTTTATTCTACGTCTTTTGTGTGCTTTAACTTCTATACCTAAACTAAATTCCGTTGGTTGAACGTATTTTATGTTAAGCAATTTTGTATTTTTCACCTCCGGTAACGTGAGATATCCACAAGGCGGCTTATTTAGTGAATTGTTAAATGTAATTGTATTTGTAGCTCTTAGAATCCATGCTAAAATTCTTGTTATTTTTACGAACGAACCTGTTTTTTGCATTAATAATGATACTATGCTCTGCTCGTGACTTTTCTGAACAACATTAACTTTTTGTTTTGATTTGAGATCGATTTCTGTGCTATAGCAAGTATGCTTGTTGCTGTCTTCTACCAATGATTTTAACCACTCTGGTCCCTGCCACCACCATCTAGAACTTGCTAATATACCCCTGCTTGCTACATCAGCAGGATTTTCTGCTGATTTCACGAATTTCCATCTATCAGGTTTTATTACCTGCGCTATACCCTTGACCCTATTCGCGAAGAACGAAAAAATTGTTTTGCTACGTGGAACTAATCTAGTTTTGGATGTGACCCGTGTTATGTTCACCTCATTCTCCCGGACAACTCGTGAATAGATCCCGCAGGCATAAGCTTTAGTCGATGCCATCATGCTCTGTGTGGTGAAATAAAACAATGACGGAGTGTTCTCCTGACTATTTTCTATCCCAGCGAGTAGTTCGGGCTTTTTCGACATCCAATTTCTCAATGGAGATCCGCCTGATTTTGATAAATTGATGAGGTCTAATTGTAACCCGTTTGCCGTCTCTATGCTGTGACAGCCATGGACAAGGTCATCCATGTAGAATGAATTTTCCAAAACTTCGGTTGCTTTGCTATTTTGATAGTTTTTTCTCTCGTCATTGGCAAGCTGCTTGAGCGTCATCATAGCTAGAAAAGGCGCGGCTTTGGTACCATACGTAACCGTTGTAAGTTGATATTGTTTGATCGGTTCCGCGGCAGAATCACGCCATATGATCTTAAGTAAATTTTGTTCTTGAGGATGTACCCATATTTGCCTAAACATTTTTTCTATATCAGCTGTAAAAGCGAATTGATATTGTCTCCACTTTAAAATTAAAGATTGTAAGTCTTGCTGTAAATTAGGACCACATTCCATCACATCATTTAAACCTCGAAGGACCAAAAAAGATGTACGGGCTGCTACTACCCTGTACTATCTTTTGTTGATAACTGATATTGATAACTGCGACGCTTAATTGATAGATTTATTTGATTGATATAAATTATAATGATTGATAGTAAACCAAAAAGATGTACGGGCTGCTACTACCCTGTACTATCCTTTGTAGATAAATTGATAGCTGCGACGCTTAATTGATAGATTTATTTGATAGTTATTATAATGATTGATAGTAATGATTTGATATGTTGAGCACGCGCGGCCGCTAACGTCGTACTGATTTCAAATTTGTATTAAGTGATATTAATAATATGGCGTAAATGCCGACGGTGCAAATGTACGTGTTAGCCCGTACATGTTGGATAAATTCAGATGTGTGTAGAGAATTTGAAAAACCCCATGCATTACCCACCACCAATAACACAACAATACACAAGTACTGGAGACTTTCCCTACCACAATCACAACAATTGTTTCGCCGAGTAACCGAAGCATCGTCAGAATATAAACTGTACGACAAAATCGCAAAAATTGATGTTTGCGACTTCGTCGCGGATTATAAATCAAAGTAAAGTAATGTTTTCATTATTGTTTTACATAAAATTAATTAAAATACACCTTTCTGTTACATATTAAATAAATGTTACGTATTGTTTTTTCGGTTTTGTTCTTTTCTAATCAAATAATATTTCTTTCTTTCTAAATTTTTGTGAGAATTTTGACTTAGTTAGAAATTTGAATGACACATTTTTATAGACCTGTTACTATGTAATAAGATTGGTTTACCATGGTGTGTTTTCTTACTCTGTAAGTTATGGATCTCTTTAAAACTCACGAGTTTGAGGCCTTTTTGCAATTTACCACAAAACAACTTTTTTGAATTGGGTCACTTAGTCATTAGTGAACGTGTGTAGTGCTTGTGTATTGTGGTGGCGGTCGTGGAGGTTTGTGCATGTGTTTTTACGAATCTTGCATGTATCGTGTATGAAAAGCGGATAGTCCACTATACATTTAGCATTATAAATATTTTCTGTTTACTTTATAGCGGATTATAGCAAAATAATTTTATTATTACTTTTGTATTATGGATGTCCGCAAAGTAACGTCTAATTCTATAAACATTAACTTTATTTTAATAATGATGTCCTGGCTCTAATAGACTATCGGGTCCCTGCGTGCAGAGACTAACATAATTAGACGATCTGAGAGTAACACTGCGACATCTCGAGCGTGCCTCCAGCGACGCTGGTTCCAAATAAAAAAAACACCCTCACTATCGATAGTCGTCTGTTCCCCGTATTCATTCCAATTAAAGAATCGAGAGAGCACGAATACGTACTAATCGATTGGATCTGTCACGAACTACGCGACCGGCGGCCGTTCTAACAAACCTAATTACTTCGTAATGATGAAAAAGTTCTAATGCACATGCAAAGTGAACGCACTTGGCTCGAGCTGACTATTAATGAACTATTGTTTCCAAAAGTATCCGTTTTATTTGTACTTTACAAAACTCTACGTGGCATTTACAATTTAAAATCGCGCGATTCTTTTTGAGTGGAGTTTAAGGAAATAAATGTTCTTACATTAGATTCACAGTGTATTATTAGCTATACACTTTTATGCATAAAAATATACAGCTTTGTTAAGTTGGCGATGACATAATAGACAAAAATAATACTATTTCGTATTTAGCCATAATCATTTTCGAACTTTGTAAACTTGCGGTTTACAAAGTTTCGTAAATGGTTTGTTAGGTTTTGGTATATACACCATTCTCCTGTCCATATCTCACACTAATTAGGGTCGTTACAAGATGTTTTTCTCTTCCATTCTCAACTCTGATACTACTTCCTTTTATATTTTATACGAATATGCATTTAAAAGTGTATAATATGTATACTTTTTATATGCATATAAAAAGTTTTGGTATACAATACTATAATTACTCACAGCAGTTCAAAATAAGTTTCGCAACATATTGGCACTATAAAAAGCTTGTGTAAGACCTATAATGTACCTCAGCTTCATTACAAATGTGTGCTCTTTATAATTGAAATACTATACGAAAAACTAGTCTAGATTTTCTGAGACAATTTTGCCCTACCTGTGTAGTATTCTGGGTTCGCCCTTGAATATATCTAATGCAAATTTTAATTCTACTCATTGTAAAGAAAGTAAAAATTTCATGTAAAGAGACATAAGCTAGCATATTAAGTTTTCGGAATGTTCATGTTCAAGACGGCATCATGCCGGAGGTCTTGCACAATGGGGGCTACAACAAAAGCACTGTGTGATATGTTGACTTAGGGAGCTGGCCACCTACGACTCGCCACCTCGCTGTCAAAACCAAAATAATAGCACCGCCCCTATCTGTCCGGCGCAAGATCGAGTACGACAGTTTTATGATCGAGCGTCGGTGGTCGGGCGACTCAATTAAAACCGACGACATTTCTCCTTTACTACCATGCCGTAAGAACAAACCCTAGAAAGACCATAACAGATCACAGCTGTCCGTCCATAAGAACAAGCGCATGTGTGGGAAGTTCTAGACTGTACAATATAATATTCGATATCAGCCAAAGTTTTTAGATTGTCCTCTTGTATAAATACTTTAATGGAAACACAAATTTAGATTTTCGACCATTTCAGTTCGTGACTTCGCTCGGGTCAAATAAAGTGCTAAAAAACTTTCTATTATGCAGAAAAAAAACGGTTATCACAATGTCCTACCGCCAAATGTAAAGGATATAACGTCTTCATTGCAACTATATTGTCTTTTTACTATTGACATAAGTAGGAACGCTTCAATATAAGCTTTATATATTATATTACATTCATTAACATAATAATATTAATAAAGTCAATATATGCCGTGTGGTATCCGGCTGAGTAGCTAGAATAGACCATCCTCTTTTCTTACCGAGGTGTCGTAAAAGGCGACTAAGGTAAGTTGACCCACCTTATGGTATCCGGTAGAGTAAAATAGACTACCCTCTTTAACATGACAAGTTGACATTAAGCAGGCGGCCGGTCGTAATATACGTAATCAAATCATGTGACAACATGTTTGTAACATGTTGGGCCGACCCCACTTAGGGTGGGATAAGGTCAGGAAGGATGATGATGATTAATAAAGTCAATATAAAAAATTAAATAAATTCACCGCACAAACACTTATATAAAACTGCTGCAGATTGCGTATTTAGCTAACGACATCAAAACAAACCGATGCCATCACCGGTCCACTCTAAAATAGTTTTCACAATCGCTATAAAATACTAGTTTGTTTGCATTACAAAAACTCGTTTGCGCCAAATTTGAATTTATAAAGTTTTTATTACGAAATTGAAAATGGCCGACCTACGCGCGGTTGCGACGCATCAATTTTGAGGAACATAAAATTTTATTTAAATCACATAAACATAAGTGGATGTCATTTCGGCATGAAATATAAATATTAAATCTATTCTGTTATTTAAATTTGTTGTTTGCTCAATTTATTGCAGACTAACCGTAACTTCGTATTTATTTTATTTATTAATTTTTGTTTTTGTACCCATAAAAAACGTTAGAAAAATATTATTAATATAAAAGTATACAAAGGTCAACTTAACTCTTAGACTGAGATCTCTGTCCGCTAACCTAAGAAGTGAAACAATTTATACTAAAGCAGTTTTGGTACGCAAATATCAATAATTAAGTATTCACATTAGTCCGTGAAATAAAACAACTTTATTTCATACAATTTAATTTATCAATCAATAAAATCAAAAGTAATAATAAATTTTTTCTTTTTTTTTTAGATTATAGCAAAATAATTTTATTATTACTTTTGTAGTATGGATCCCCGCAAAGTAACGCCTTATTCTATAAATTATTCAATAAAATCAAAATAAAGTCATAACTTATATTGGACTTTACTCTCGTTATTGTCATTTTAGGATAATTTTAGTTTTTCACGTAAATAAATATTCATTAGACTGGTTTAGTCGTTGCAAATTCTTCGTATTTTATAATCGATATTCGTCGCAATTATAAGCGAATCAACAATACGTGCAGAAGTTTCCGCTTTTAAAACAGCTATTGCACAGTTCCCCAATTTTGCAATTTTGCATTTCCCACGGGAAATAGTGAAACTATATTATAGGATACTATTATTTATGATAGTTATAGTTTCAGTGATTTATAGTAAAGTAAAGTAAATGAAAAGCCTGTTACTATCGCACTGCTGAGCACAAGCGCCCTATTTCTTTTTTGAAGAAAAGGATTATGTCTTAGATGGGTCTAACGTCACAGTGCACAGTGCGAATTTGTAGGTTACACGTGACCCAAGAATTCTCTACAGATCTGGTTTCCTTCACCGAAAAACGTGCGACAAAATATTGAATAAACGATAAGTTTTCACGGAATTCATTTATGTGGAAATACACACGGTACCTCCGTTCAGCTATCACAGGTTACGCTGTACTTTGATAGCAAAGATTACAGAAAGAACACGTATAGTACGCGGCAATAAATAATGCACATCGACGCTAAGGGAGAGAAATCGGCTATATTCTGCTTCGTAGAGCACTGTCTCTGTCGCACAGACTGACAAACCCGTGCGAAACGTCACATACTTACTGAGTGACAGTGACAGCGCTCTACAAAGCCGAACTGGCCGGCTGTTTCGTTCTAAACATCGATGTGCATTATTTAATGCGGGGTACTATACGTGAGTTTTCTGAGGAAGTGGTATACCTTAACATGTTCACGCTGAGGCGAAAATCTACGTTTTTTTTCACGTCGGCGTGAACGTGTTAAGCAAAAACAATTTATGACTGCGTTATCGAAACGACAAATTTTAATTAACATCTTTACCTACTCTCACTATTATAGAACAATTTGTGGAAATATATGTTATTATATTGTTATGGGAACGTCGATAAAAGAGTTTGGCAACCACTGGCTGAGACGAATGGTAACTTAAAGTCAAATCGTAGAAATTACAAACTAACACATATCGATTTGCCGGTCACGTTGCCGCACATCACTCGAATACTAATCGATAAAAAAACAACTGCGTCATTTTTATCGCCATAGAAACCTGACTACTCGAGGATGATCTAGCCTTTCGTGTAAATTCCTTCACCTTTGGATACTAAGAATTTTCCTCATCGCGAAAATAAATAAATTACAAAAGTAATGATAATATAATATGGAATTGCGGTGTGGTATCCGGCTGAATAGAATAGACCACCCTCATTTCTTACCGAGATGTTGTAAAGGGCGACTAAGGTAAGTCGACCTGCCGTGTGGTATCCGGCTGAGTAGAATAGACCACAATATTTTTTACCGAGGGGTTGTAAAATACGACTTAAGTTAAGTTGACGTCAAGCATGCGGCAGGTCGTAAAATACGTAGCCGAATCATGTGACAACATGCTTATAACATGTTAATAAATGAAACGTCAATAAATGAAACTTTAGGTGAAGGATATAACCCTGTATTATAGGGGTGGTACCATGCATACGACATTCATTTTAATTTAAGATAACTGCACACCTTAGTAGAGATCTTTCATTCTAAAAGTGCACGTCCCTCCACCAAATAAAATTATTTTAATGTGTGAGAGAAATTGACTGTACTATTTTATATGTGTGCGCGCAGCATTTTCAAAGTTGACTCGACTCATTCGCGCACTTAAAGGTCAACTAATTGCCCGATTGGTATAAGTCAAGCATTTATATGGCGGAGAATGCACGCTTTGTATGAGACAACACGTCTATTCTGTCACGCGTTCCTATCATTTGTGCACTGGTTGACCAACCAATCCGGTTACACGGATTACGAGTAACGTTTGCATAAAAATAAAATTAATTTCAATTTATAATCAAATTTATGTTGAAAATTCTTTAGAATAAAAATTAAGTTTTTATCGTTTCCCTAGAGTAATAGTAAGCGCTGTGGATTGTAAACGGGAAGTTCCGCATTCGAATCCTAGAAAAAACATAAGTATATTTCTAAAATTTATCCCTGGTTTTGACTAGATAGATATTTCCGACGTACCCTTCTAACTAAGCGATTTAGCATTCAGGTACGTCGGTGTACGACGGTGTCGTGTAAAAACCCTGAATGGTTACACGTTTAATCTCCAAACCCTTTCAAGAAACTTAAACTACATCGATATCCATCAGGTGAATTCGCAACATACAGAAGTCTGTTCATTTATTTTATTAGTAAAAAAAGAAAAAAATTAAACCTTAATAAATATTTACTATTTTAACGCTATTCACTCACGTCGCTATCTTCAGATTCAGACTCAACATTAATTATAAATTCAAAAGTTTTCATATACTCTATCTCAATATCATTCACATTTCGACACTTATTTGTATCAATCATGTCAATTCGTTCCTTAATAAAAGCAATGGCTTTAATGATGAAATAATGATAGATGTTAAGTTTTGCCCGTTTTTTTTCGCCACGTAGTTTTATAAAATTCTCCATATTTTTCTATTAAAGAAAAAATGCATCTAATTATTATTTAAAATAAAAAATACAAAATATTTATCCTCTTTTTTTATGACATGCTAACTGTACTTTTGGCAATAATCGATGCGTGCTCCTACTTTCGTGTCTGTCCGGCAACTGAGTAATCAATTAGAATAACTAGTTTGCGTGTATTTCGTCTGTACATAAGTTTTTTGTGCGTGAGTAAAGACATAGGAGGGGCGTGCACTTTTAGAATGAAAGATCTCTACCTTAAATAAAAAAAAATATATATTTAATTGAAGTATTTTAGTCACAGTGATTAAATTACGCTTTAAAAAAAAGAAACGTGGTTTATAGAGATCAATGAATGTACCTTAACACGTAATTTCAAATTATGTAATACGACACATAACACATAACCTTGACCTAAAAACTAAAAACTGAGGTGCAAATGCGACAATACAAGAATGTTTCTTCACACAACAAGAACTTTTTCACCTGTTCCGCTGTTCCGTCCCAGTTTCGTGAAAAACGTAAACCTCATGTGAGATAAAACATCGGATATAAAAAAACGGATTGTCCTTCAGCAACGGAACATATTACATTATTGAGGGTATTTTAACATATAAGTTAAAGCGAACCTGCGGGTACAACTTGTAATATATACACTTTAAAACAAACAGCTTAATAAATATATAATACTAACATTCCAAATCTCGCCCTAATGCTAGTTAGATGTTATTTAATACAGCGATCACTTATCTCGACCCATAAATATTGTTATTGTATCGTATTAATTCGATAATAGCGTAAATAATTCATAGCTCCATTTAGTATCTATTTGTCCTCAATAAATTATTTCATATTTATACAATTTAAAATGTAGACTAGACTAGATAATGTTAAGGTAGAGATCTAATATACAATATGCATGCTGATTTGTAAGTTGTCATTAAGAGAAAAGATTAACGTCCGGTACACGTAATCTTTTTAGATAGTGATTTATAGAAGCAGGCGTTACTTTGCGGAATTCCATATTACAAGCAATATAACAGAACTAACTACTTTGCTATAATCCGCACGGGTTAAGTGAATGCATGCAAAGCCAATATCTATGAAGCAGGCAAAATCTACGCACCTTATAAAGCAAGGCCCCCAAGGCGCAATTCACCAGCAACAACGCACACAAAAGCAGCACACACACCCACCACCACAATCTCGACGATCGTTTCGCCCCGAAACCGAAGCATCATCAGAAGGATAGGCGCCACGACAAAAATTGTACTGATTTTTGTCGTGGAGCCTATCCTCCTGATGATGCTTTCGTCGTTTGATGTGTTATATTGCTTTTTAGATAGATTCATGTTTATTTAGCTGTGATAGTCTGGCGATGAAACCGTGCTACTCTTTCAACTTGGTCACGAACTCAAAACCCGGGAAATACAAAAGAGCTTTTCTAACAAAATCTTGTGTCTAATTGATAATTTCAATATGTCACTAGCTTTTCGGTGAAGGAAAAAATCGTAAGAAAACATGTACATCTCTAGATCTCTAATTCTGGGGATATGTGTAACCTACCAATCCGCACTGGAGAAGCGTGCCGGGTCTTAGCTCCAATCCTTTTCTTCAGAAATAGAGAGAGGAGGTCTATGAGCGAAAAGGACTACTCAACCAACATATCGAATCGGTAAAGATCCGAGAAAATTAAACCTTTACAATCTCAGCAAGTAAGTAATCTAGAACACGACCTAGATGCCGGAGCGGATGCCAGAGCATTTAATAATTTTACAAGTCAACGTTTAGAACGACACTAACTGCCGCTATATTCAGGAAACGTATGCCTCCCTAGTGAACCCTGTTTCCGCAATTACTATTAAATTTTTAAGAAACAATAAATGAAATTTAATCTATTCTCGACTAATCTAGACTCCGAGTTGTAAGAATCGTCATATCAAGTCTAATCAAATCCGCCAATCTTTCAAGTCTAATCAACATGCCACTGCATTTCTGACGTCAGACGTTTTGAAGAGATGATCGGATAGCTTCATTATCTAAAATATAAAAACAACGCCTGCGGCAATATTTATTTTTATCTAACATAAAATTTATGAAGGCGAATCTAAAATGTATGGGGGAGTGTGAATATTTTTATGATAATACGTCGTTATATTAATAAATGAGAATGTTGTAAAACTAAGAAACGCCGTAAAAACCCACACGTTGATGGATGGAAATTTGCTCTACTAGCTTAGATGCATCTAAATTGGTAAAAGTGTTACCAATGGAAAAATATTATATACATACATATAACAGAAACCGCACCATGTCCTCACTTTCTCTTCCACTTTTTCGATGGGGTAAAGAATAGTCAAACCACTGGGCTGCGGAACATCTTACTTCTATACTCTTCTCCCTATATCTTGCACTTTCGACGATGCTTCTGCATTCGATATTCTCGCTGGATGCTGCTGTAAATGCGGTTTACAATACAAATACGGATGCTAAAGATAAATTAAAAAAGTAATATAAATTGAGCACAAGCATAATGCAAGTACAATTAAATAAATATATGATAGTTGTTAAAAAAAAACCATTGCAATATTTTACGTCCCTTGTGTTAACCGATGAAGATTTGCTTCGTCTTGAACCAGTCTTGGCAGCAGCATCAGGTCACGCTTATTATAATCATGCATTGTCATCAGAACTCGACAAGAATACAAAATTTCAGCTCGACCGGAAACCGTGAAGTGGGTCAAATTTAACTTGGAAAATTCCACCTGCACCGACTTTGTTAGTTGAATAAAGCTTTTAAAAAAAGCAGGCGAGGGCCTACCGTAAAAATGAGTTCTATTAATGACGGAACAATACAACTCGGTAATCGTTTTATGAATCTTCTTAAAAAACTTCCCGGGTCCGATTGAGCTGAAATTTTGCAGATGATTATCATATCACTAACAATGCATGTTAATGATATGATAATCATGACCTACTTCTACTGCCTGGATTGACTCCAGACGAAGGAACTCCTTAGTGGTTAAGAGTATGAGTAGTAATAAAATTGTTTTAAAAGTTTTTCTTAAAAGTTTTTTTTTTTTCAAATCACCTTGTTTAAATTACAATTGGCCAAATCAAATTTCATCATATTTTTTTGTGTTTTTTTATCATTGTTTGAAACGTTTATGTTGTAATTTCTTTTCAAATCATACTTAGGAACCCAACAATATTCAAATTCAAATTCAAAATATTCTTTATTCAAGTAAACTTGTCAACAAGTGCTTTTGAATCGTCAACTTTATTGCTGGTTCGGAAAGCTGTTCCTACCGAGAAGAGCCAGCAAGAAACTCGGCGGTTGCTCTTTTTGAAATATAAATCTTTACATTTGGTTATTACTGTCTTGTACGGGGTAGAAGTGCACCTATGTCAAAACATCCTTATCATCTAAATAATCTTCAACTGTATGGTAGGCTTTCTGTATCAGCCTCTTTTTAACAGTGTTTTTAAATTGCTGTAATGGCATGGCCAAAATTGATTTCGGATTTTTATTATAGAATCTTATTTGGGTATAAGATTCTATAATAAACCCACAAACGATTTACATACTTTTGCTAGACGCAAAGCAGGAGTCGTAAGCTTATGTCAGTTCCTGCTTTGTTTATTATATACATCACCTATCGTTTTGTAATTGTTTATATTTTTATGTACAAAAATTACATTATTTAAAATATACTATGAAGCAAATGTAGGAATACCTATTTCCTTAAACTTCTCTCGCAGGGAATCACGCGGACTTAAATTGTAGATGCCACGTATGGCTCTTTTTTGTAATACGAAATTTTTTTCACTATCCGCGCATTTACCCCACAGCAATATTCCATAAGACATAATGCTATGGAAGTAAGCAAAATAAACAAGTTATGCTGTTTCGACATCTGTAAATTGTCTTATCTTTCAAACAGCGTAGGCTACTGAACCAAGTTTTCCTGCAAGAGTTGTTATGTGAAAAGAGCTGTTATGTGTGCAACAGTTGTTATGTAATACATATTCGTTCCCGTTTGTCTGTCTGCAGTTTAACCACGGATTGTGACCCGAATCCCATTGCCACGCCGCGGCCCGGCGCGTTGTCCAAACGCAGCCAGACTGTTTGTCAGTGTGTTTGCGCAGACGGTATCGAGTGATTAAGTAAACATGAGCCCCCTTATTAAACTCAGTACACGCTCGTAACATGTGTACCAACATTACGGAACTCCTATAAAATAGCTAATGCTTTTTAAAATTTATTTATTCAATATAAGCCGATATTATATTTATGATAAGCATCATTTAACTCACCTATTATTAAAAGTAATTTATAGAATTAGGCGTTACTTTGCGGAGATCCATTATACAAAAGTAATAATAAAATTATTTTGCTATAATCCGCGATACATTAAATAGAAAATATATAAAATGTTAAATGTATAGTGGACTATCCATTTTTTTCATAACCGATACATGCAGGATTCGTAAAAACACATGCACAAGCCTCCACCACTTCCACCACAATACACGAGCACTACACACGTTCGAACTAGTGTTTTCCTGCTCTTCCAAGTTATGGGTTTTTAACACTCAGTATTGTAAGCGCTACGCTTTGTTGCTATTTCCCGCAAAAAATTTTTTGAATTAAGTCACTTTAATAGTAAGTGTGTTACATATACATCCAGACTCGAATAGCCATCAATTTTTTTTTCATAAAATGTTGGCACTCGGAGCCGAACCCGCTACCCACGGAAATGAAGGCAGTGACACTGCCACCTGCGTCAACGGGCCAGTCAATGTTTCTATCCAAAATCCCACAGAATCACCGTACCCATAAACAATAGTAGTTTATTCACCACGTGCCTCACTTTGCAATTTCGTTATCGCCATACTTAATATCTTAATATTCATAAAATTTATTTAGCGCAGTGCAGCCGAGCAATACCCGGTTTAATTACGGAATAAATTATCACCGGGCCCATTACCCGGGTGTGCCGGGTGCCGCGTCGCTACAATTTGCTATATACCGCGCAGAGCAACGCTTGCACAGGTCACTCGGATTACTCTTTAATTGAACAATAGATATAGAACATGAAATATTATTAGCGAATTCATTTTTGCTCATAGGAATATACATAATTGTAAAAAATAGACAAAGTAAGGACTGATATAAGCTTGCGGCTCCTGCTTTGCGCCTTGCAAAAGTACGTATAGTACCCGGCATTAAATAATGCACATAGATGTTTAGAACCAAACAGCCGGCCAGTTCGGTTTCGTAGAGCGCTGTCTCTGTCACTCAGTTAGTATGTGACGTTTCGCACGGGTTCGTCAGTCTGTGCGACAGAGACTCTCTCTCTGCTCTATGAAGCAGAATCTAGCCGATTTCTCTCTCTAAGCCTCGATGTGCATTATTTATTGCCGCGTACTATAAGTCGTTTATAGGTTTGCATATAAGATTCTATAATAAAATTCCGCAATTGATTCAAATTTAAACTTGTTTAAACATTTACATGAATAAAGAATATTTTGAAGAAATCTCAAATATTTGATTTTAAAAGTAGGTAAACCTTTATTTACATGGTTCCATTTTTAATAAAAAATAATTACAATAATTAAAGTTTAATAAAAATCATTTATGGAATCATTCCTTCATTTCGGTTTTCGCAATCGAGCGAAAGCAGTTGCCTGATTGCAGTTGCAATTTTATATTTTTTACGTTTCTGTCGGTCAGCCAATTGCAATAGACAATATTTATATATCATAAACGTAATCATGAACTTGAATGACCGTTTTAAAAATTTTGAAGCGAAAACTTCCTTAGCGGCTTTTCGCACTTTTTGTGATGGGTAAAAACGTGACCTGATCGGAAAAGATGGAGGGAGAGTAGAGAGAGAGGAAGCTTCCCTGTCTCATTTTACCGCGAGGTGAAATTCGTATGTCTGTTTCGTATAGGCGGTTGAGCGAAACAAATAAATTTGTATACTATCGTACACAACGTCATTAATCAAAATTGTATTCTACCACATAACGATAGTACTTTTATATTGATAATTGAAGTCATATGTGCAAAATTATTCCCTAATCATTGCAATATATCAAAAATACACAACGTTAATATTCAAGTTTTCACTTCTGCCGGCGCTCCCGGAGTACAACCCTTCGATTTATTTTTTACTCTCGGGTACCGTGAGCTCTGTTCGCAGTAAGTCTGTGCAGCCACCCTCCGCCCGGCATGCAAGTAGGGAAATGTCGAACAATCTGTTATGAGCTTACCGTTGAGATGGAAAAATTTACGAATCGACTCGTCGCGAGCGCGAACGAGCATCGAAGCGAATCCGCCTCTCGAAGCGCACGTCGGGCGAGCTATATTTAACACGATCACTTGAATTAATTGCGATGCATGAATTATATTTCAACACGTTGTACGTATAGTCTACTAACTACTGTAATAACCAGTGACTTTCGTGCAAAAATACCTTAATTATGAACTACATAGTATATTCCCGAAGAAAAAAGGGATTTTTTATCCTATAGAAACTTCGTTCTCACCAACTAAATGCTTTAGTACCCTCATTAATGTACCTAATAGCTTTTTTATTTGGTCCCGTCCGAAAATATTCAAATTTTCACACGCAGTGCAACGTAATTGTAACAAATTTAATCGATATCGGTTCAGCGGATTGGCTGTGAAAACGTAACAGACAGACAGACTTTCACATTTATAATATTATTATGGTTTATGTATTACGGTACATTGTGGTTCAATGTAATTGAACTATGGTTGGGGCAGGAGTAAGCTGATCATACCAATGACACACACCATAGAAGTAAGTATAGGAAAGATCAAAAAACACTACCTTAACATTAAAGCATAATAGTGGTTTAGAATGAACTTTCGTAACGAGATTCTGTAGATTCTGAATCATATATTTTTTTGCTATAATCCGCGATAAAGTAAATAAAAAATATATATAATGCTAAATGCAGAGTGGACTATCCGATTTTATACCCGTTGCATGCAGGAGTCGTAACACATCAATAACCACCACCGCCACCAAAATACACAAGCACTACACACGTTCACTATCACAAACTCAACAATCGTTTCGCCCCGCAACGGAAGCATCATCAGGAAAAAGACTTCACGACAAAATCGAAAAGCGTGAACGTGTGTAGTGCTTGTGTATTGGGGTGGGGGTGGTGGAGGTTTGTGCATGTGTTTTTACGAATCCTGCATGTATCAGGTATGAAAACAGATAACCCACTCTACATTTAGTATTATATATATTTTCTATAAGCTGTGATAGCCTAGCGGTGAGACCGTGCGACTCTCTAGAGACGATCATGGGTTCAATCCTCGGGCAGGTATCAATGAGTTATTCAGTTAAAAAACTTATATGTCTAATTGATAATTGCAATTTATCACACGCTTTAGGGTGAAGAAGAACATCGTGAGGGAATCTGCATATCTCTAGAGAATTCTAGAGATATGTGTAACCTACCAATCCGCATTGGAGCAGCGTGGTAGGTCTTAGCTCCAATCCTTCTCTACAAAAATGGAGAGAGGAGGACTTTACTTTACTTACTTTTATATTTTCTATTTTCTTTATCGTGCATTATAGCATGAGAATAATATTATTAAATTTGTATTATTAATCTCCGCAAACTAACGCCTAATTCTAAAAATTGGACTATACAATATATGTTTGACTACTTCAGACGTATATATTAAAATGACACAATCAATATGTCAATACGGTAATTCAATTCCCTGCGTAGGTAGAAATAAAATGGCGATGATATTTATAGCACTGGCACTCGGCAATATTCTCGGAACTTGGATGGCAAAACAAGCCTAACTGGAGGGGCTGGGGTTAAAATAGTTTCGCGATAGGAAACAGATATTGAGCCGATATCGAGATTCATGTTTCTAGTTACAGTTTTATGAGTTTAAACATACGGCAGTTTAGCTTTGAATAAACGGCGGCAGAAATTACAGCCGCATGCAGATTTTAGTCGCGTTAACTACTACTGAGCTGTAGACTACTATACTAATATTATAAATGGGGAAGTCCGTCTATCTATCTATTACACTTTCTGCTACTAACTACTAACTATTTGGAAAGTGAATTTGACTGTTGCTCTAGATCATGATTGGAGTTTATGTTTGTCTAATTAAGGCGAAAGTATTTAATTTTATTCAATCATTAGATCCGACTGCGACTTTTATTATAGCGAGGTATTAAAATTATTGTTTCTTTAGTAGGTATATTTAAGAGGCAAACACCTAAATATATTCGGTGTTAAAAATTAATCTACCTCATATTTATATACTTCATACATATCCACTTTCCTTAGTCCCTCTCAGTAGAACCATGGTGTTCGTAGATTTTATCAATTTTTTCAATTACATTTTCGAAGCTAAAAACTTTCTGGTATTTTAGATTGTCGAATTAGAACGGTTGTGTGCAAAAAATGTAGCCGTATGTTTTATTCGTAGAAATCTGAATAATTCATTGTGTATCATAATCCGCATTTATGAGCGTTGCATTGCGATTTAGCACAATGTCTTTTATTGCAATATGACCCACCTAGCAAACTGCTGGATCGAGTCATATGGATAAAAAATCCATTTCACTGTAGATTAACCAGTGACTTCCACCTACAGCCCGGTTACATCAATCCACAAAAAAACAGACGCTATAAAATCGTCTCCAGCGTCGTCTATCGTCGTCGTTACATAACCCTGAAGATCAGATCGCGATGCCCAACACCGGGATCCGGAATTGGTGAAAGAAAGGTTAGGAACTTGTAAACAAGTGCTTTTGGATCGTCAACTCTACTGCTGTTGCGGAAAGCTATTCCTACCGAGTAGACTCAGCAACAAACTCAGCGGTTGCTCTTTTTAAAATATAAATCTTATAACTAGTTACATTTAGTCATTACTAACTTGAACTTATTTAGTCATTACTAAAATATCTCTTCATGGGATAAGAATTAATGCGGACTTTTTTGTAGATATTGATATGTTCTATAATACTGTTGAACATTTTTTTGTTTTATCATCAATAGTTTCCGAAGCGCACGCGATGAAAGATTTTTATGACTAATTTTTTCACACCTTATTACAATTTTATTAGGGATCCCTATTTTTTTGAAAATGTAATATAGCCTATGTTGCTCAGTGAACAAGCAGCTTTCCAATGGTGAAAGAATTTTTGAAATCGGTCCTGTAGTTTTTGCTCGAAAACATTAATTTGAATTACTTTTGTATTATAGATTTCCGCACAAGTAACGCCTTATCCTATAAATTAACTGAAGAATAAGTTATATGTATTTTAATTTAAACATAGTGTTATAATTTAAAAATGAACTTAACTATGTGCATATTTTAGTGATTATGTAAATAAATACATGGGACACTTACATACACTGTCCGACTCCAAAGTAACTTAATACTGGTGTTATGGGTGACGGACAACTTGTAAATATACTACATATATAATTTTAAATACATACTTAAATACAAATATACACCCAGGCTCGAAGAACCAACAACTTTTTATACCTGCCTATAACCCGCGACCCGCGGAGCTAAAGGCAGGGTCAATACCCACTGCGCCAACGGCCCAGTCAAGTAAGTAATTGAATGAACATAAAAAAAATAATGAAGTCCAAAGTATAAAGTTACCAATAAAAAGTCATCAATTTGAAAGCGATCGTCGTGAGGTGTGAACCAAGCTCATTTGCATGTAACGCTCATCTCCGTACGTTCACCTCACGGATAGACGTCGTGTCTGTGTGTTTGTTTGTCATGCTAATTATATGGGAATTAGTGACTTAACCCGCCTATCGGAGTTTGGATAATTCTTTAATACAGCCCGCCGTGAATTGTTTTGCTTTGCGTGGGGAAACAGTGCTTTCACTTCGTTTTCTTTACCAGTAGTAAAGTTTTTCTGATTACCACAAACCTGTTTAGGTATATAAGGATAAAGTGAATTTAAAGTTTAATTTAAAGTATTTCATTAAAAGTACAAAAGTTGCTTACTTAATAAATAATGATTTTCGTAGCGTCAACTTTAGTAAAACAATGCCATACTGTTTACTCCAAAGTGTACAACGGTCAAAATTATTAAACCGATTACTTTAGTCCGAAAGTATCAAAGCAATTTTTAAAAAAGATAAAAACAGATAAAATAGTTGCTTTTTATAAGAAGCGGCGTGCGACTCTCTCGAGGGGAACACGAGTTCAAACCCGGGCAGGCACCAATGAGTTATTCTATTAAAACTCATGTGTCTAATTGATAATTGCAATATAACACACGCTTTTCGGTGAAGGAAACATCGTGAGGAAACCTGCATATTTCTAGAGAATTCTGGAGATATGAGTAATCTACCAATCCGCATTGGAGCAGCGTGGTAGGTCTTAGCTTCAACCCTTCTCTCCAGTAACGGAGAGAGGAGGCCTATTCCCAGCAGTGGGATTGTAACAGGCCGCTACCTTACTTTTTTAAAATTAATTTCTATGTCTTTTTTTAACATTTTTTGTTTGCCATTAGAAAGAAAGAAAGAATGATTATTATTTATTACTTTATTTGGAAATCGTTTATCCTACTGAAAAACACAAAAGTCTGCGTTTGAAGGTGCATCGATTTATCGATTATTGTAGACACAAAAAAGCTTTTTTTTATATTGTTTTATAAGCTAAAGCCAACAGCGTGTACATTAATCTATAACTTACAAAATACAACTAGGCTTACTTCTAATACGGTATGGCTAAACTTACAGGCCTACACAACATTTCAACATCAATGAGCAACATTACATAAATACAAAGCAAATAGTGGTTATCTGTTTAAGAGATAACCACCAAAAAGAAAAAAACAATACTTAAATTTAAGAAAAAAATAGATATATTAAAATTAGGAGTACATCTGAAGAATCTAACACAAGAGCATTATATTCACATAATAGACCAAATGCAAATTTTATTCGTGTGAATAGTGTACGAAATTATGATATCATTTTGATCGAGAAGGATATATTATTATATTTAAATGGACACTAAATGTCATTCTGAGGAATTTTATTAAGTTATTTTAATGGAGTGGTGGATGTAAAAGATATTTTCAATATGAAACATCCTGAGGTGATTCACTTCACAGAATCAATTAAATGGAAGATGTAGACAGTAATAATAAAATTATTTTGCAATAATCTGCGATACAGTAAATAGAAAATATATATAATGCTAAATTTATAGACCCCTTTTTTTATACCCGATACAGCAGGACTCGTAAAAACACATGCATAAACCTTCACCACCGCCAACACAATACACAAGCACTACACACGTTGACTATCACAATCTCAACAATCGTTTTGATTACGACAAAATCGCAGAGGCTCTGCGATTTTTACGAATCTTGCATGCATCGGGTATGAAAAAACGGATATTCCGCTATACATTTAGCATTATATATATATTTTTTCATTTACTTTATCGCGGATAATAGCAAAATAATTTTATTACTACTTTTGTTTTAAAAAAAGTTAACATAAAAGTCGCTGGTACAGGTACGACTTGTTTAGTAATATTTATAAATTTGATTCACATTAAATATGTTTTTGCTATTATTTTGAAAAAGTACAAATTAGTTTTTTATATAATTTCTGGACCGCCACAAATATAAAATCTATATGTAAATATTCAGTTGCTGAAATACTCAAATCGAAATAACTTTTATTCAAATAAGCTTTTTCAAGTACTTTTGGATCGTCAAGGATCACTATGATTAATAAAGCTAAAACTGATTCGGAATGTTCCTCTTACCGAGAACCAACAAGAAACTGCAACAATCTTTTGAACATTTAAATTTACATACAAAGTATTTTTATACTCAAATTCAAAATATTTTAGTTCATTAAAGTTATTAAAGTTACTTGTAAACAAGTGCTTTTGGATCGTCAACCATCTACTGCTGGTTCGGAAAACTGTTCCTACCGAGAAAAACCAGGAAGAAACTCGGTAGTCGCTCTTTTCAAACAATAATTCCTATCACTACTTACATATAGTTATTAATGTCTTGTACAGGATCGAAGAGTAGCTATATCCACGCATTCTTATCGTCTAAGTAATCCTCAATAGTATAGTAGGCTCTCTGTATTAGCCTTTTTTATAAGTGTTTTTAAACTGCTGTAAGGTTAAAGTTAAAGTAGATTGCGGAATTTTATTATAGAATCTTATACCCAAACCATTCCAAACCATTCCAATCAAGTGTAAAAAATATGCTTATACGTAAAGCATATTACAAAATTGAAGATTATTTGGTTGATAAGAAAGCCTGGATTTGAAAATCCTTTCAGCTTCATACAAGACAGCGGCTTAATAATGTTTAATTGAAAATATTTAAAAGATTGACCGCCGAGTTTCTTGCTGGTTCTTCTCGGTAAGAGCAACATTCCGAACCAGTTGTAGCTTCATTAATCATATTGATGCTTGACGATTCAAAAGTGCCTGAAATGGTTTATTTGAATAAAGATTATTTTGATTTGATTTGATTTGATTTGAAACCCACAACCGGGTTATGTATACTTTGTCTATACTATGTTTTTTAACCTACAACTTACTAAGCTTTACATATATGTAAGAATTTTACGTTCATAATGTTGTTATAGAGTAGGAAGTCATGGGCATGCCCTGAGTGCGAATGTTAAAAAAAATAATGATAATAAGACAGGTAAGTTAGAAGACTTTTCTTTGTCTAATGACATAAAAAAGAGAGATAAATAACCTTATTTGCTTTCAATTGTTTCTATAGACACATTTTATACTTTACTCTAGTATCAGTCTACGCTGACGTTACGCTTGGTCCCGCAATAAGATAGAGATAATATAAACAACATTTGTATGACACTTGGATGGCACTAACGCCACCGCGCGTAGGAAGCGAAAAAAATAAAAAGATTATCGAATCGTCCGGGACGATCGTAAATATCGTGAAAGCGAATACCCGGGCAGGTATCGATTACTATCGGCTCGTTCGGACGCCTCGCGCCGGCCCCCGCTGGGACACGTGGCCGACTGGTGGTCCCACGGTTGCTGGACGACTACGATGCGATATTAACTAGATTTAGTCCGAGGGTAGTGTGACGTTCGTGCTTTCGTACATCACTTAACACTTTAGCGGTATTAAAGTAACCATTATTTATAATAATAATACATTTATTTCAGACCAATGATCCATAAGTGTTAGTTACAATTATACTTATAAAATATGTTAGTAAACCTTAACTCTAAACTTAACCTATTTCATATATATTGCCCCACTAACCGGTGCACTAGATATATGGACGTGTGTCCGTATCCAGTGTCAGTAAGGGGCAATCAGGTTTATCACCAACGACCCTCAGCATGATGTTGGAGCTTGCACTTTACGCATCAGCGTCACGATTCGTTTGCGCCTGACAGTGACAAAGTCGTCAGTATGCGCGTGCGTAAACATCGTAGAAGCACTGCAATAGCGCGGGAGCCCCAACATCACCCTGAAGGCGTCATTGTATTGAACACGGAGAGCATTATAGGCCCTCTGCATATAATTGACCCACAGACCGCACGTGTAGAATTTATTATTGGAATTGATTACTATTTTGCTGAAATCCTCGTTTTCTAAAATACAATAACAAACGCGGATTATAACAAAATAATTATATCATTTCATTTGTTCCATGCAATTGAATTAACGCTAACTTCACCATTTAAATACCTTTAATACGACATATGTTTTTTTTGTAATTTCCGAAGTAAAACAGTTTATCCAATATGTTACCCAGCTGTATTACCGTAAATTGTGCAATCACTATTGCATTATTGTAGAATTGTATATTCCAAGAATTTCTGGCATTTATGTAGCCCTTTAAATCAATGGCAGCGTTGCATCTCAGCCTACAATCTCTCTCTCTCATGCTTTAAAAAATAGGAAGCTCTCAGGTTGTAAGTGCGTATTTTCCTATTATGATTAAAAAATTGGTCACTTTCAATTACTGTACGAATGCCGTAGACTGTATTATCATTCTGCCTGCCCTTATCCCACTCTAAGTATGGTCGGCACAACCTGTTTTCCGTTCGCATTCTCTGCTATCATTCATCAACTTTGGTGCTACTCGTTTATATGCATGTGTGAAGTATTTATTATTATCTCTTTTTAAACCTCCCTCTAGTCACATATCCATCCACATACATATTTACCGATCGTTTGATAACATCATCATCCCTCCTCATTATATGTTGATACCGTCTCGATCTTGCACTTCTCGTCTTTTCTTTAATGGGCGCAACTTTCAGACTTCCCCTTTTATCTACTTTCGTATTTTATCCTTTATTTAGTCTTGTCACACCACACATCCACCTTAACATACTCTTCTTTTGTACGCATTCTTCTTCCATCCGTCGTTTTCATTACCCAACATTTTGATCCATACAATACTTACAGTTTTATAAATTTATCCCTTAACTTTAATATGTCGTAGACTGTAAGGATCCCTAATTATTTATGAGATATATTAGTTGAATAAATAAATTAAATTATTCCTTACGTGTACAACGACCGGCCGTTTGATCGTTAAATAATTCAATTTGAACTTATGTCGTAAGTTTAGTGGTTCATAAAAATATAAGCTATATTTGTTAAGTCGCCAACGTAATGGTGTTTTTAAATAATTTTACGCGCGTTATTTTTATTAGCCTTGATATTGGGGACAATACTGTTCATTGCAATAACGTTCTTTTAGTTTCCCGCTGTGAGGTGATATAAAATCTTCAGTTATGGCATAGCGCCTATAAATAAAACAATTATTTTCATTTAAAAAGGAATAAGGTTATATTAGCTATCTAAAATATTACAATATCGACTGGCTTGTTGGCGCAGGCAGTGACCCTAGCTTCAGCTCCGCGGGCTCCGGGTTCGTTTTCCGACGGCAGACATCTATTCTTAGTTTATCTATTTTTAGTTATTTGAGTCTGGATATGTACATATATGGATTTATTTAAAATATATATACATATATTTCTACTGTTCACTGCGCAAATTCGCCTATACGTAGATTATGTAAAAAAAGCCTTAATCAACATAGCGTTATTGCTATTTTTGTTAAGATATATTTTTGTATTGTTTTTTTTAATTTGATTTAAAAAAGCATTTAACAATCTTTTTTATCTACCGTTAATCGATAAGGAGTTCCCTCCTTAAAACAAATCTTGACAGCAGCATCAGGTCATGCTTATCATAAACATACATTGTTACCGGGACTGGAGCAGTATGTAAAATTTCACCTCAATCGGTCATAGGGAAGTGGGTCAAATTTAACTTGCAAGATTCCACCTTCACTCACATACATTGCAAGTTCAACAAAGGCTTCTAAAAAAATTCCCATATTTCCATCAGACACACACACGGTCGTCCGTCCCCAAAGTAAGTAACTTAATACTTGTGTTGGTGACGGACAACTGGTAGATATACTACATATATAATTTTAAATACATACTTAAATACAAATATAAACCCAGGCTCGCAGAACCAACAAATTGTTTATAGAAAATGTTGGCCCTCGGCGGGAATCAAGCCCTCGACCCGCGGAGCTGAAGGCAGTGTCACTACCCACTGCGGCAACGGGCCGGCCGAAGACATGCCAAATTAAATAAAAGCTTTTAAAAATAGTTGGCGAAGTTGCGCCGTAATCGAACCTGCGATTCTAGTAGATGGAGGCAGGGTTATTGCCACTTGTGCCACCAGGCCATAAATATGAAAGAAAGAAAAATATTTATTTAAACATTGCATAAAACATAGACAAATACAGTACAACACTTTAGTAGGATAGAATGCATCATGACAATTTATGCACCTAAATTTTATGCAATCTTGAAAAAGGTCATACAATTCGGCCTGAACCGAGTGACATTTACAGTGACACTCGGGACCGATTTTCAGCTGCAGCCTGCAGGTGATAACACGGACAACTGAGTACACCAAAATACTTAAAATTAAAAAAAATATTTCAGAATTTATAAGTTTCAACACCTTGTAATAAAATGATAAGAAAACAATGCTAATAATAACAAGGTATAACAATGATATAAAAATAACGAATTTTTATATTACATAAAATTGTGGCTGTTTAATTTGTTTAAAAAAATAAAAAATACAGCGACGAAAATAGTTTGCATTAAAAGTAAAAAAAAATGGTCTGCTTATATAAAGACGACTAAGATTGACGCTGTATATTTAGAAGGTAGGACTTAAATTTAAGTGATGATGATAAAAAGTTTCCGAGTTTCGTTAACGAATATAAAAACATGATTAAGGATATTTTAACGCTTAAATTATCATGGACGAAATTGCGCGTCAAACTCGTATTATATTATCGTCAATGTTTAATAAACTTTATCCCAACGAGACCACCCTCGACCTTAATCATTAGATGTCAGGTAATCAGACCCAACACTCATATCAATGTTTGTTTTGTATCAGGCATTCTTTCGCGACCTAACTTCAAGTATTAGGTTTCACTAAATAACTACTGCTGCACCTACGTCTAACTTCCTGGAACATTTTACTTATTGTTTTGAATCGTGAGATCAAATACTTTATGTTAATTTATGTTAAACCAAATGGTTAGAACGCCTTCTTTCTTAGGGTTCACAAGTCCTTACCTTGGGCTTTTCATTGGTTTTGGCTTAACATTCTGGTTTCAGACGAAGAATAGGAAGATTTTAAGAATTAACGAAATTTTTTTAAATTACATACATATATGGGACAATTACACACACGGCTGTCCGTCACCAAATTAAGTAATTTAATACTTATATAATAGATGACAGACAACTACTTATATACATATATACAGGGTGGTACCGACTATACGACATTAATTTTAATTTAAGGTACTAACACACCTCAATACCCTCCATTAGTTACTATAGTTAATTCAGTAAAGTATATTAGCCGAAGAAATCATTTAGGTTTTTAAAAAAATAAACGATTTATAGACATCAACGAACGTACTTTCCATTCCAACCTTGGCCTAAATACGGTAATCGTAAATACAGTATAACTAAACAGGCACGAGGGAGATAAAACTATAATTTTTATTGTTTTCTCCTGTTCTTGAACAGGCGCACACCTCCAGGGTAATGAATCATTATTAACAAAGTCAAACCTCTATTGAATTATATTTATTTTCGTCAAAAATAATATAATTTTTTTAAACGATATTTAAGGAGATTCAATTAGGTCAAGTTATTTTAGACGTTTAAATGATCAGTAAATTCATTTAGTCATATCCTCGGTACCACTCTGTAAATATAAGTAATTTTAAATCTATACTTAAATAATACTTACATCCGAACTCGAAGAACCAACAATTTGTTCATAGAAAACGTTGACCCTTCGCGGCAATTGAATCCGCGATCAGCATAGCTAAAGGCATGGTTACTGCTAACTGCGCCAACGTGCCAGTCAATAAATGAAATCCGAATATACGTATACATTTGGGATATTTAATACCTGCTATCGGGGCGGCATATACCAATCCTCTCTCTAGGGACCTCTGAAAATAATATCAAGCCTTAAGCCTTAGCTTATCAAATTAATTAAAATGTCTGTCTGTCTCTCTGAATTTTTGCTGTAATTCACTAAATAATTCGCTAAAGCAATTTCGTATAATACACTTATATACTGCTTGGAATAATTTTTGCACCAATAACAAATCTGAGGCCAAACTTTAAACGAGCCGATTCAATTTTCGAATTGATCTGTAAACATCTGGGAGATTCCAAACGAGAAATCCCTTAATTGGGAGCTTACAGCCTGAACATGTTACTATCGAACTTACTCTGGATGCTGAAATATAAAATAGTTAACGGACCAATTTAATTATATAATAGTATAAATATTATATATTTTTATAATTATATTATTATATAATAATAAATACAATCTGTGATAGTCCAGCGGTGAGACCGTGCGCCTCTTTCGAGGGGAACACGAGTTCAAACCCGGGCAGGCACCAATGAGTTTTTCTATTAAAACTCATGTGTCTAATTGATAATTGCAATTATCACACGCTTTTCGGTCAAGGAAAACATCGTGACGAAACCTGCATATCTCTAGAGAATTCTGGAGATAAGTGTAACCTACCAATCCGCATTGGAGCAGCGTGGTAGGTCTTAGCTCCAACCCTTCTCTCCAGAAACGGAGAAACCCAGCAGTGGGATTGTAACAGGCCGTTACTATGACTTGAAAGCAGCGGCTCTACTTTACTTTACTTTTTATAATAATAAATATAATAAATATAATTTTATAATTATTATTTATTATATAATTATATTATTATATTATAATAATATAACTTCATTGCAAATCTAATCCATAGGAGATACAAAACTAAATAAATAAAAAACAGGAACACATACAGAAATGCAAAGGCGGTCACTAAGAGTGATCTATTACAAACAGCCTATCCTTATAATGAATTATATCTTCTTCGTCTTATATATAAAAATGAATTTTTGTCTGTGTGACGATAAGAATGCGTGGATATAGCTACTCTTCGACCCTGTACAAGACATTAATGACTATATATAACAAGCAATACAACAGAACCAACTACTTTGCTATAATCCGCACGGGTTAAGTGAATGCATGCAAAGCCAATGTGTATGAAGCAGGCAAAATCTACGCACCTTATACATGCAGGACCAGTCACCACATGCACCCCAAGGCGCAATTCACCAGCAACAACGCACACAAAAGCAGCACACACACCCACCACCACAATCTCGACGATCGTTTCGCCCCGAAACCGAAGCATCATCAGGAGGATAGGCTCCACGACAAAAATCGTACTGCGCCGCACTACCCATACAAGCAGTCTTAAATAGTTAACCCCCACCAATACCCTCCCCTTCGAACACATGTAGCAAAACGGAATTAGATACATTTACTTGCTCGTTAATTAAGTGACCATTGTTATTTTTTATTATCTCAAGGTGCTCTAACGTATTGAGACGGAGTCCCTTATCACAAGTGTGGAGAATATGAAATGAATGGTCATTAGGCACTTTATGACCGCTTTCTAGCAAATGTTTTGCAAAATTAGAATTTTGTGGTTTATTATTCCTAAACGCAGCCATATGTTCCCGGAATCGAACCGCAAAACTTCGGCCAGTCTGACCCACATATGTACCGTTGCACTCAGGACAATCTATTTTATAAACCCCAGATTTTTTACCCTTATCTAATGTATCTTTATTTTTACACAACAAACTACGAAGCGATTGGTTAGTTTTAAAAGAGAGTTTAGTACCCGATTTTGATTTAAATATATTTGCCACTCGATCTGTTAATTTTCCAAAGTAAGTCAGACTATATATAACTAGTAATAAGAATTATTCTTTGAAAAGAGCAACCGCCGAGTTTCTTGCTGGTTCTTTTCGGTAGGAACAACTTTCCGTACCAGCAGTAGATGTTGACGATTCAAAAGCCCTTGTTTACAAGTTTACATTAATAAATAATATTTTGAATTTGAATTTGAATATGATTTTATATTATGGCCATTCAAGCCTTGGCCGGATAGCTAGTTTTAAATATAACATGAGAAATTGGAATGTGCGTCAGTTGCGAGTACGATTTTGAATATGACAATTATCGTTTTTTTAAACATATAATGACAAGCTGTATTCGTGACTTCTTTCGCATCAACTGAAATGTTAAAATACCCTAAATTACACTATTTCTTCTTTTACTATCAACGACGCAAAACTAAACAAAAACTAAACGAAATCGTTCGATATATCGTCAATATTGCTCCGAGTGATTCTTTGATTTAAATCCTTTTCACATATCTGATTGTTTGTACAATAACTGCTGAAAGATCAAGTTATCACCGCATATTCGCTTTAATCAATTATGGAAATAAAATTACGAAGATTCCTATTAATTTCAGAATTGTAATATTTATCTCTACTTATTTTAAAACAAAGTCCCAAAAAGCTGTCTGTCTGTATGTAATTGATTTTCTATTAAACTACTTAACGGATTTTTGTACGGTTTTCACCAAAAGATAGTGCAATACTTCCGGATGGTTTTAGTAAATAGTACATATCGGTATTATGTAAATTGTGTTGAAGAGGTCGAGCAGTTGTTAAAAAACTTGCTTGCTTTTAGTCACGTGCGCTGCGTAAACCAGCAAAGATACGCTAAAGTAATGTGGTAGAGAATTGTAAATCTATAAAAATACCACAAAAAATTTCGTAATAGCATATCTCTATCTCTTATGGTTAACCCACAAAAACTACTTTACTATGTTTAAAATTTGAAATCTGAAAAAATTGTGACACGCTGATTTCCTCGCGAGCGAAGCCGCTGGCAGGGCTAGAAATGTATATATTTTTATGTTTCAAATTATTATTAGTTATAATTACTTAGAACGATGATCTCCTATAATTCGTACTACGTAATTAAATTAAGAATATATACGATATTTTATGGATTATTCAATAAGTAATGCTGTTGAGATCCGAAGACATCAATAAATAACATCGATAACCATGGTAATAGACTAGTGTGTGTTAAATTTTTAACACGATTAACACAATAATTAAGATACGTAAGATAAATTTCTTCTTCTTAATGCTTCGTTCGGACGGGCGTAAAAAATACGTCGCGTTAAAACTCCGCAATAGACGTAAAAAGAAGTTTCGAATGGTATATTCGACTTAACGTCCTACGCCTAACGCCTAAAATAGAACACTGCTTGATAGAAATACGACGCGTTTTAAAAGCGCTGCCGTGTGAACAGATATCCGGATACCCATTGGTTTCATTTCGACGTATTTTTAAAAATAATTCGATTTACTTCCCGCTTTTCTCGTTTGAAGGGAGTTTTCGTTACGCAGCGACTAAATGCTGGAACAATTTACCCCTCCGTTCCGTACGCTTAAGGCAGTATCCTCTTTTCGGTTTTAATTAAAAGAGCTACTGTTAGATGAGCAATGTCACGCAATTTAGTCGCTTTACACTAATTTGAGTGAGGAATACCTGGGTAAAATTGTTTACGGGAGAGCGGGTACTGGATACCTTTAGTTTATTATATATATATATATATATATGTGCATATGTGTGTGTGACCAACACAGATACACGTAATACACACACACAGCGTCTTCGCCGGCGAAGACGAGGTTCCAGTTTTCTGACGTCGGTCGGTCGTGGCTTCTCGCCACACTTCCGACGCCGCAATGACTAATCTAAGTCAAACCATCAACCCTCCACTACACGTCGCCCTAAGCCGTGGTCCGGCCTCACAGGAGGCACCCTTAGGACGACGTTCCCCGACTTTAGTAGAGCTTCTGCGCTCTACTCCCTGCACTTCGCAACCTCGACGATGCTTCTGCGCTCGCCCGTCCCGCCCGGTGACGCTGTAAAAGCCATTAGGGCTAACAGCATACAGTCAGTTCGAAAAAAAAAAATTGTGTGTGTGTGTTTATGCTTATTTTGTTATTGTAATGTAATGTTAAATATTAGATTAGATTATATTAGTTAATAGCTTATGTTGTGGTCACTACCTTCCGTGGTGATCTCTGGAAACCAGCATCAGAAGCTTCTGAAAATGCTGAGTAGATCATCCATTTTGGGACAACACACTATACTGTTTTTATCTTTTTTTTAAATTAATTTATAGTTATAACTGTGTCTGTTTGTTTAAGTTAATCATAGTTTGTCTCAGTTTGATTAAGTTAATTATTGTTTATTTTAATTAATTTGTTAGTTTATAATAGTATAGTGTTTTGTGTCAAATAAATAATTCATTCATTCATTCATTCATTCAAACCTCTCGTGTGAATGAGGAGTAAAGTGTTTTATTCGACACAAGTGGCCGAACGCGGTATTTATACTGCCTTGTTAAAAGCCGTGATAATCGTTCAATTGGCGCGTGTCGTAAAGCCGTGGAGCCGTCGGACCAGGTAGGCACCACACGACATGATTGGTAAATATGTAGATGGAACCACTGTGACCATATAACTGTGATTCAAACCCCGGGCAGGCACCAATGAGTTATTCTATTAAATCCTATGTGTCTAATTTATAATTGTATATAATTTATATCGCTTTTCGGTGAATGAAAACATCGTAAGGGAAACTGGATACCTCTAGAAATTCTAGGGATATGTGTTACTTACCAATCCACATTGGAGCAGCGTTGTAGGTCTTAGCTCAAATACTTCTCACAAAAAACAGAGAGGAGGCCTATGCCCAGCAGTGGGTTAGTATCAAGCCATTACTTTATTACTTTTACAAAAATTATTGCACTAGTATCGGCAGTGACGTAAAAAGGTACAAAAAAAAGTTATTGACCAAAAGTAATGATAAAATTATTTTGCTGTAATCCGCGATAAATCAAATAGAAAAAATATATAATGCTAAATATAGATTCGAAAAACTCATGCACAAACCACCACCACAGTCATTGGCTTTGCGATATTGTCGAGAAGTCTATTTTCCGATAATGCTTAGGTTGCGGGGCGAAACGATTGTTGAGTTTGTAATAGTGAACGTGTGTAGTGCTTGTGTATTGTGGAGGCGTTGGTGGAGGTTTGTGGATTTGTTTTTACGAATCCTGCATGTATCGGATAGTCCACTCTACGTTTAGCATTTCTTTATCGCGGAGTATAGCAAAATAGTTTTATGATTACTTTTGTATTATGGATCCGCAAAGTAACGCCTAATTCTATTATTTAAACTGCTAAAATTGTGTGTTACGTAGTCTTTGTGTTTCGAATTCGACGTACTTCAGAAGAGGGGAGGTGACAAGCTCAGAGGGGCCACCAGAGCTTCTGGGCCCTGGGACACTGCCCCGTCTAGCCCTCCGATATCTCCGCCACTGTCCCTAATCAAAGTCATACCACCAGACCCTTAGGACGACGCCTAAATCAGGACAATCCTTTTTACTTAAATTGTCGTGGTTAACTTAGTTCATAGCTCACATTTGGTCCAAGGCCGCCTAAAACGCGCTCCTTAGCACAGCTGGGGCCAACATTAGCCCATAAATGTTTTACCATATACGGCATAGCAAACGCAGCTGGTTTGCGAAACCAAACCAATTTCGCCATTATCTATTTACGAACAAGCAATAATATCGCACAACAACTTTATCTAAGTATTCAATGAAGTAATGTACCGATACAATTTGTTCATGTTCAGACATGTTTAAAGTTATGTGGCAATCGTCGTAAGATACAAATGTGTCAAAGAGATAATAATTAAAACTGTTTTTGTTTCTGTAGTTGTTTTTGCGGGTGACACAATCCAACTGTGTGAATGCCAACTGTTTATCAAACTTCATATGAATATAAAAGTTTGTCGATATGTCTATATGTAATTGTCAATAATTTTATGTCAAATCAAATCAAAATAATCTTTATTCAAGTAAGTCTTTTTACAAGCACTTTTGAATCGTCAAGGATCAACAATTAGATTTAATAAGCTACACTGGTTCGGAATGTTGCTCTTACCGAGAAGAACCAGCAAGAAACTCGGCGGTCAATATAGTAAAAGAGCTGTGCTTGCGATTTCAACCGCGTGTAAATCAGTGCATTTAATAGAAATTTTGAACGTAAAGTAGTTATTGTGAGTTAACCATGTTCAAATTCAAAATTCAAAATATTCTTATACAAGTAAACTTGTAAGCAAGTGCTTTTGAGTTGTCAACACTACTGCTGGTTCGGAAAGCTGTTCCTACCGAGAAGAACCAGCAAGAAACTCGGCGGTTGCTCTTTTCAAAATAATAATTCTAACTTAATTTTAATTTAGTCATTGCTATCTTGTGCATAGTTGAACAGTAGCATATCCACGCATTATTTTCATCTAAGTCTTCCTTAACAGTATAGTAAGTAGGCTTTCTGTATCAGCCTCTTTTTAACAGTGTTATTAAACTACTACAATGGGAAAGCTAAAATTGATTGTGGAATTTTATTATAGACTCTTTTACCCAAACCGACAAACGACTTACGTATTTTCGTGAGTACTAGATTATAGTTCTGCCACTTCTATTTCAGGTGATAAAATATGTGAATCTTATTTTACTAGTTACATTTTTTTATCTACAAAGACCTCGTTGGCCGTGACTATTAGCTCCAGAGGTCAAAGGTCCTGGGTTCAGTTTCGGTTTGTTCAAACAACTTCCACTATCTTATCAGTGAACTTTTTATGTATCGACCTTGATCTGGTACTATAATAAACTTAAAACGAGAACAATATAAGTATTTTATAGTTTAAATCGTAGTGTGTTCACTTACTATTGACTGAAAACGGTCAAGCGTGAGCCTCATCCTAATGAAAAGCTTAATAGCTTCTAATGATGCTAGGTTTGTGCATGTTTTTTATTAATCCTGCATGTATCGGATCTGAAAACGGATAGTTCAAACTACATTAGGCATTATGTATATTTTCTATCTACTTTATCACGGATTAAAACAAAATAATTTTATTTTTATTTTTGTAGTATGGATCTCCGCCAAGTAAGGCTTAAACTATAAGTTATATAAAAAGCTTTCGCTAGGGCCTATGTAAAAAATTATGCAGCAAGGGTTTTTGAAATTTCGATATAAATTATAGTTGTTATTGACAGATATATTACAAAAGTTATGGATATAATTATTTTGCTTTAACTCGTATTTATCTTGATGTTTAGAAATAAAAAAATCCATGTAATGCTAGTAACTGTAGGTAGTAAAATTTATTCTCACAGTTTTTAAATGCAGGATTAGTTAACGCACGTATTACAAAACACCACCATTAACAACACACTACACACATTCACTAAGACAATCTCAACGATCGTTTTGGCCAGCGTCATCAAGAACCGAATCATCGTTTACCAAAGTATCATCAAGAGATATACTCCACGCGATTTTCTTTTGGACGCTATCACAAAACGATCGTTGAGATTATCGTAGTGAATGAGTGTAGATCTTGATCTATATTCTATGAGAACGGTTTTTAATTTCTACACTTAGCATTACATAGATTTTCTTAACAAACGCCTTATGCTATTGCGTTTTTTGTACATTGGAATTGGGCAGAGTTTCCCTACTTCTGTAAAATATTTAGATATTATACTAATAATTTATCAATCTCAATCAATTCAACAGTAAATCACGGAATAAAGTAATTAGGCAGACAATTTCACCGGACAGCACAAGTATCATAATAAATAGTAATGTATATTATGCAAAGTACATCTATAATTAGGTCTGTTGAATATTGCAAATTGTCTGAGCACCAGCAAGAACAGTTTAATGCATAATTCGCGAGCTTTCCACTCATTATAACGGTTGCAGTTTTTACTGTTCTTATTATTAAAATTTGTTGATTATAAATATACTAGAATAATATTTTTTAATTTACCCCCAGATCATTGAAAACAAGAAAGCAAGATGCTGGCTACCCATCAAGTAAAGCATTTTCGTATACTGAGCTGTCGTGATAATTTCGTTAGGTTACGGTGGCGTCGGCTTAGTTTGTTATATCAATTTTTTATTTTATGTGCGATTATATTTATATACAGAAATGCTTCATTTATTACTTTCAAAAAGAGATTTAATAATTTTTAATATTGCACTATGTGTAGTGGCGTAGCTAGATAACCAAAAGACCCTGGGGCGAAAAATGAATCAAATTATATAAAACTAGCAATGCTCCGCGGTTTCACCCGCGTCTATACCGTTCTCGTGGTAGTGGAAAGTCTACGAAGTCAGACTATAGATTTATTTTATATTAATTTTTCACACCTTATTACAATTTTGTTAAGATCCTTATTTTTTTTTAATGAAATATAGCCTATGTTGCTCAATGAAGAAGCAACTTTTCAATGACGAAAGACTATTTGAAATCAGTCCTGTAGTTTTTGCGTAAAACGTTACAAATATACACACATACAAACAAATATACAAATCTGTCCTCTTTATAATATTAGTATAGATTTAATTATAAAAAATGGGTATCATTAGTATTCTTGGAATAAGAGCTAACTCACCAAATGCAGGCCCTGCTATAACGGTCGTTACAATGAATTTGTAATGCCATTATTTGCTTTCGATTGACATTCTTAAATTCGTAATATCTTTTGATTTGGATGTCGGATTTTAATAATTTATGGGTATTGGAACAGTTATTATAAAATATCATTTAATGGAATAAGAATTAATACGGAGATATGAATACAATGGTTTGTTTATTGTCAGCACTTTTACCAACTTCTATAATGTAAATAAGTAGTTACATTGGCATAACTATAATAGTTAGACATATGGTATCGCGGACTTTTTTGTGGATATTGCTACGTTCTATAATACTGTAGAACATTTTTTTGTTCTATTATCAATAGTTTCCGCAGCGAACGCGATGTAAGATTTTTACGACTTAATTTTTCACACCTTATTACAATTTTGTTACGGATCCCTATTTTTTCTTTGCGTTCGTGTAATCTAGTTTAGTTATATTCCGAATGTGGGAGAAAATTTTCTGGTTTGTAAGTAAGATTTTAAGGAATCCTTTGAGATTAGGAGCCCCGGGGCACTGCCCAGTCTAGCCTTCCGGTAGCTACGCCACTGAAAGCAAGTATTATATAATTAATGAAAAAAACGACATATATCCGGACAATAAGGCCTGGTCAAAGAGTGATATCGTGGTTAAGGAGTCTACGTCAAATGTATGAAAAGAGCACACAGGCATTTCAAGATGATTGTACTACTGCAAATTAGATATAGCACAATGGCAATAAGCAATCGTAAATTTACATCAATAACTGATTGTTATTGAAGCAATATTGAATTTTATTGATAATTCTATTTGCGAGTCAATAACTCGTGCAGTAAACTTGTTCTCGTTTCATACGATTGATAATGCAGATTTATTGGTAGCCGTAAATATTAAGGTTCACGTGGCCCACTTGATAGAGAGATTTATGTAAAATTGAAGATTATTGATAAAAATGCTTGAGAAAATTTTTGTCATCATTCTTCTGCCCTTATCTTACTCAAAGTGGGGTCGACACATGTTTTCCTCTTCCATTCTCTCCTATTATTCGTCAACACTGTCGCTACTCCTTTTATATGCATGTCATACTTCACACAATCCAACCATCTCCTTTTTAGCCTCCCTCTAGTTACATTTCCATCCACATTCATATTTAATACTCGTTTGGTTACAAGATTTTTATTCGTAATGCGTGTGTCATAGAGCTCATTTTGGACGGGGGCAGTTTAGGAATGTGTAAAAATAGTTCGTTATATATATTTCATATGGTTCAAATTAACTTGACGCTAGTTCTTTGGAACATTCAGGTTGTTTACGAATCGTTTTCGCTATCTCCCCTCTAGGAACAATGTTCGTAAACGTTCGCGAACATTGCCTTCATCGGTTCGTTCGATATATAAGCGGATGTGTCGTGTGCCTCGACGTTCAGTTTGCGAAAAGCGATCAAGAGCGAATAAAGAAGTGAAAATAAAAGTGAAATAATATTGACCTCGGCTTTTTTATTGGACAACGGACTATATAGGACTGTAAATACTTATTTTGTAGTGAAAAGCTGAATAAAGTGTTTTTAATGAGTCACGAGGTATTATCATCCAAATCCACGAACCCCTGTCCGTAACAATATGTCCATACCAACTTAATTCATTTCTCGTTTTGTCTATAATGAGCGCAACATTCAGACTTTCCCTTATATGTACATATATTCGTTTCATATTGAATAAATTCCATAAGCATGAATAACTTCCAATACAATTAAATAAAAAAGATACTTATGAACTCAGAATTTCTTTATTGACATTGAAAAATCTATAATAATTATATCACCATAGGAACCCTTCCTAATATGAACTCTTTATATTTTACACCTGATTATTACCAGCCAGTTTCAACATTGCTAGCAATAGTGAATCCTAAACACATATTTTATCCAGTCTTTTCACACTACACATGCACCTTAACAGACGTTATATGTATATAGTTAGACATATTATGTCTAACTATATACATATAATGTATATGACGATCATACCTTTACTTATTATAAAATAAAGTCCCCAAAGCTGTACCGTGTGGTATCCGGCTGCATAGAATAGACCACCCTCATTTCTTACCGAGGTGTCGTAAGAGGCGACTAAGGTAAGTTGACTTCAGGCAGGCAGCCGGTCGAAAAATACGTAGCCAAATCATGTGACAACATGTTTGTAAAATGTTGTGCCGACCCACTAAGAGTGGGATAAGGGCAGGAGAATGATGATGAAAGTCCCCAAAGCTCGGTCTGTATGTAATCGATTTTATCAAAATGTACTCAACGGATTTTAGTACGGTTTTTACTAAAAGGTAGTGCAACTCCTCCGAAAGGTTTAGGTTAATAGCACATAACCGTTTCATATAAATTGAGTTGAAGAGGTCGTTGTACAACAATTTTTAGTGGGGGTAGTAAAAAACCGGTGTCGATTGTAGTGTAGAGGGGGAAATAGGTATAAAAAGCGGTGTAGTATATCAGAGAGCCAGTCTCATGCCGAGACTCGAGTGACTATAACATGCTACACTGAATTTCACGCGGGCGAAGCCGCACGTATTTCTAGTTTATGATAAAGATACTTGAATTTGAAAATCCTTAAAGTTTTGTACTAGATTGCAGCTTAATTAGGACATCCAGGAGAAGCCACTACACTTATCCTAAGATACCTCCACCAGCAACAATGGACACAAGCAATACACACAACCACCACGAAAATCTCTACGATCGCTTCGCCCCGAAACCGAAGCATCTCCAGGAGGTGAGGCTCCACGACAAAATCATACTGATTTTACGATACGATTATAGCAATACGATTGTGCATGTGTAAGGTATGTGAGTTTTGTCTGCTTCATACATTCGGCATTACATAAATTCTCTTGATAAACGCAGATTTATAGCAAAGTAGTTCTGGTATAGCTTCTGCTTACATATTTTTTTCATAACTGCTTAGATCTAGCGGTTGAAACCGAAATTATTTAAAGACATAGGGACGCACCCTTCATGCCACCAAGTGGTTCCAATAACCCGTTAACTGCGATTTATTGTTAAAAATATTATTCTAGAAGGAAATAAACTTGATTTGTGTCTCACATAATAATAGTTAATTAAGGGTAAAGTGTTTATTCTGGGCTCGTTACTTTAACCCCTGATTGTTAAATACGGTGATAAGTTTAAACTTTTATAGTATAGTAAATTTTTACGTGTTGTTATTCTTTATACTCTACATTATGAGTTATTAAAATTATGAAGATTTTCAAAACTCTTCTGTGGAAACTGTCTGAACCATTATAAATTCTTTGAATGTGAATTTCGGCCAGAGATTCTTTAGATTTTTATGTTTTGGCTGAGTACATTGCTAAATTTGAATGATTAAGATGAATTTTCGTAAATATGTCCCAATTTATTTTTAACTTTCTTAAGAACAATCTTAAATTTATTAGATTAATGACCACGCGTTGCTGTGGCTCAATCTGCTTACGAATTCCCCTCGAAACCGAACTCATCAGCTTAAAAAAATGTTCCGATCACCAGCAGAATGTACATCTGAACATCTGCAGGGTCATTCTAAAGATTATTTGAAAATGTTATTAAAATCGGTCCAGTCGTTTCGGAATTTAAAAGAGACATACAGACAAGCATTCATTTTATATAAAAGATTGTCTTATATTAGCCTTATAAATTTCCGGTAAATTATTGAATTTGCAGTCTTTCATTCCATAGATACGTAATAGATAAATCAATTATTTCATTTAACTTCATCGTTTACGTATTTTCAATAATACAATTTACGTTTTATTTTCAATTGTTTTCTATAACGCTATCATGCCTAATCTGCTGGACCAATATTTATAAAATTTTGCACATTTAAAGCTTACACACCGGAGTTACATATAATACAAAAAAATTCCGTTTGTTATTTGGGGAAAACGAAAAATAAAATCTTTATTATTGAGGGTACCTAAACGCTTAAGGTGGATTAAACTACACAAGAGACTAAAGTCACGTGTGCCAGTAGTTATAAATATAATATAATAATAATAAATATATGGGACACTTACACACACGGTCGTCCGTCCCCAAAGTAAGTAACTACTTGTGTTAGGGGTAACGGACAACTGTTACATATACTACTTAAACACAGCCAGGTCAAGCCTGGCTGTGTTTAAAGAACCAACAAATTATATATAGAAAATGAAGGTAGCGTCACTACCCACTGCGCCAACGGGCCCGCCCAATATAAAACCGCTCTATTCCGCTATACCTGCATAATCCCCTGAGTGCGTCCAGGGAGATGACGAAGACGCGAGGGGCGTATTAAAGGATTATGAACCCTTTTTAGCCTTATAAATTCCCGGTAAAGTCGCCCGAGAGACTAAAGTGCGATTAAATTTTATTATGAGGTGATATTACTCATTATAATGCGGGCTTCCTGATCGCGAACGATTTCAAAAATTAATGTTTATAAAACAATTAATAGTACTTCATTTTCGGAATTGCAAATAAATCAATGTGTTGCTCAATAAAATAGAGAAACGACAAAATTTTTGTATAAATGCCTTTTATATTAGTTTTATACCAATCTACTAACTACGCCTGCTGCTTAAACCACGTGAAATGAGTGTATTTAATTGAAGTTTTGAACATAGAAGTAGTTATTGTGAGTTAACTATAAGAGGTATCACATGCTGTAGCGGACTTATTTGTAGTATTTTCTTACATCTACAATTCTCTAGTCTATATTATGACTTAGTGAAGAAAAAGAAAGAAACGAGAAAACATGTATTATATGAGGGTAACTTTATATTCGTGTGCCGGGAACCGACCTCGCCACCACGGGCCGAAACCTTGTCGCATTTATCAAATTACAAACACCTTCGGTTGATTTTATATTAAGGGCTTTAAACAGCGCAGTAATCTTTAACTAACTGTATGAGGGATATGCAGACATAAGAGTCAGATTTGTAGTGATGTTTGCAGATAATCGATTAGTTTTATCGATAAACCTGATTTAGTATAAAACGCAGCAATCTAGAGAACGCTATGCTTCTTAAACGTGTCTTAACGACAACACACCTACGCCAAATAGTTTCGCTGTTAAGTAAATAGAAAATAAAGTATCGGAGTATTATTTATGTTTATTTTTAACAAACGGTATCAGCGAATTCATTCGTGTTAATATAAGTGTTAAAATACTTTCAATTATGCAGTTTTTTTTATATTGCCGAAGAAAAAATGTTTCTTTCCTCTACGTTAGTTCGGAATAGAAGTACTTTAATAGCTATAGTAGCTTCAGTGATATTAATTGTCATCAATATTTGCCCAGCGGATTGTCATTAAAAGCCTATTAGACAAACTTTGGTATTTAAACCATTGCTGGTTTTAAACGCGAAAATACTCTTTTTAACTGTTTAATGTATATGTTTAATATATTAATAACCCTCATTTTATTCTTAATTGTCTAATTCAAGTTAATTATTTTAAAAAAAGTGGATATTCTTAAATAGTCATAAATAATCGATTTTTACGTGTCGAGCTAATCGATTTTTTTAAAGTGAATTTATTTTTAAACGAGTTTAATGGATTTTTTCCACTCCAAGTCGAACACTACTAGCAGACTGTTACTTTTTTTAATGGATTTTGGTTGTGTACAATTTCTATGAATAAAAGCGAACACCACGGACTAAAGGTCGGGGTGAGTGCAAGAGTCTCAGATAAACAAGCTACCGAAAGATGTCTAGCAGGAGATACGAGCCCGCATCGTCCACGGACCGTACATAAATCTTTCTTGTTGCGTTTTTTGTCCGCCACATTGTCTTTCGTTTGAATTTCAAACGACATGGAGAAAGAATGTGTTTTTTTTTATTTCCGTATAGATGATAGGGGAATGAGTCATTTTGAATAAATACATGAGCAAGGAGTGAGTTGTTTGTCATTATTTTGTTATTAATATCACTCACTCCTAAAATTTATGACGGATATTGCTTCTGAACGACCAAAAAAAAAGTCAATATTTCCACGAAGATACTCACCAGTTCTTATCATAACGAGCTAATTTTGAAGCTATACTTGATTTATTTAAAGCAATATAATATTATAGCTTTAATAACAACATTATAAATTTCATTTCTCAATGATAATTGCTAATATTATATAACAACAAAATCTTGAGTTTAAGAAATATGTATGTAATGCAATTTCCTTTGAAATATTTACACCTAACTCGAGAAGTGGAAGGTGATCGATTTATCCCTCGTAACATTGGTTTCGTAGGTTACCAGAGCAGTTTTACTTTATTTTATATTAGTCATGCCCTACAACGCATAATTTTATATTTGTGTTTATTTTTTGACGTTTTTATTCTTTCGAGTGCATGCTGCTTTATTAGAACTTGCACAATGGTCGGTACAGTCCTACACAAATTATTTAGTATATCGAGGTTAGATTCTTTTGAACTTGAAAACGTTTTTAAATTGCCTATTTTAAGGAAAGTAGCTGTCCGGCTACGAGTTGCTGTGGCTCAGGCAAAAATTCATTTTTATATATTAAGATTAGATCTCACCAGAGTTAATAATAAAACTCTTTTGCTTTAAAAAAATATTTGTATTGTTTGCAAAATATTTTAAATTATAGAACTACGTGTTACATTACATTTGATCTTTGATAAAGAAGTAATAGGTAATAATATTATTTTGCTATAATCATTGATAACAGAAAATTTCTACAGTATTATAAAATGTATCAATATCCACAAAAAAGTCCGGGATACCATATGTCTAACTATTATAGTTATGCCAATTAAACTACTTTTTTACATTGTAAAAGTTAATAAAAGTGCCGACAATATCCAACAATTTTATTTGTATCTCAGTTTTTAATAAAATATCTTCAATCTAAGACTGCATCTTGATACAATTAGGTAAGATCAGGCAAGTGTAAAACTTTCTGCAACTGACAAATAAAATGCGTATAGTTAAAACCTTACCTTGTTTCAAATCCTCGAAGCAAAATCCATAGAGAGTGTTTAGAGCCTTGGATTTAATTTACCTAGAATAATTGTAGACTATAATTACGATTATGAAGCTTAAACTCAATCGTCTTCTTTCCTACTTATCTTTATCCCTTTAAGCCTACATTCCAAGCATTATTTCGGTGACAGTCGAGCGACCTGCAGGGATTACAGGATTAAGACATCGGCCTCGGGACAGCTTAGTGAAATCGCTTCCGACTGTCAATTCGACTTATTAAAATTTCACAGAACTCTGATTATAGTATTTTCCTACATTAACTACATAAAATAGTTGACCCTATTTACCTGTACAAGCGATTTACTTTATATTTAATTAAAAATTTACAAGTTTAATAAATACATTTGAACTTTTTCACAGGAAGATGCTACGCAAGATATAAGTATATCTAATACTTTTATTATATGATATTCTTATACTTTATTGATGTGTATTGTTATTATATAAAGGATATTTTTTAGCTACATGCATATGTACGCATGTATATGCATGCAATACTGTGGCGCTTGCACGTGGCGCTGGCTCTTCTCGGCAGGAACAGCTTCCCGAACCAGCAGTAGAGTTGACGATTCAAAAGCACTTTTTACAAGTTTACTTGAATAAAGAATATTTTGAATTTGAAATTGAGTTTTTAATAACACTACTTCGTCAATATTTATAATAACGTCTAAAACAACTAATATCGGTTATTCTGGATTCTTCTACAATACTACAATGTTTATTATTAATTTCATTTTAAGCAAATAAAAATTAATAAATTACCATTCAAAAATAAATAAACAAAACAATTAATTAGTATACAAATAATAAGGAATAAGCGAAAGAGACTTTCCCGCGACATGTTACAGATAATGTAGGTACGAGTAGGTACTAGGTACTTAGGTAGGCGCAGCGCCCACGAGCACCTACCGCCATTGTGTCGCACAAGAATATTATACGCATAATGGTTGAGTGAGCGTTGTTTGTTTACGACTGCACTGGAATACGTCAGAGCTTATCTTGATCCCCGAACGACCGTACATGCTTATTCTCATTTATTTATTTTTTTTCTCTAGTACCAGCAGGCCTACCATGACCTCTTATTGCGACTCAATTGAAGACGTAAACGAAATTGTTTTGCTTTTTCATACCATGACGTCTTAAAGACGCACACTTTAAGTCGTTGCCGAATGAGCGTTCGGAATTCGTCCTAAGAACATGTGGGTAAAAGAGAGTCTTAGTTCATATAATGCTATCCTTTTCAAACATTACGACCCCAATGCAATTCACACTTCATGGTAACGAAAAGAAAGCCGTTGAGTTTGGGTACTGACTTTGAATTGAATCGTTTTCTAAAAGTTCATAGTAGGCTTACTGTTCTACAAGTGTGTCATTAGCTATTATATTATTCGCAGCTTTCTTTTTTATCTATAGGAATACTCCACTATCCAACATCTGTTGTCCCGGTAGTTAGCTGAGGCTCACTACTACAAATATTTCAAGTAAATAATTAAATTTTAAATAGAGCCATTGGGAAATAAACAGATAAAAAAATATACAAATTAATCGTTTATCATAAAATATGATAACAGGATCGAACTGCCTCTGTGGGCAAGTCCGATACAGGACTCCATTGCGCGTCGTTTTGTCGAGGTCCGACCTCACAGGAGGCACCCTCAAGGCGACGCTCACAGGATGCTGCGAGCCTCACTTAAGACTTGCTCTTCCAGTTTTACTCCCGACGATGCTTCTGCGCTCGCCCACTCTCTCGGTGACTCTGTAAAAGCCGTTAGGGCTAACAGCATCAGTTAGTGTTCGAAAAAAAAGGCCGCCTCTAGATAAAATTCTTCCTTTTTTGACATCTAAAGCTTGACATTTTTAATCCAACATGATTTCTTCAGTACAGTTTTTCTTTTCTTTTATTTATTTATATATTGTTGCGATATTTATTTCGCCTGAATTTGTCTAACGAAGTTAGTATCTTAATTATTTAATTGAGCCGACTACCACGTAATTTTTTTATAGAAAATAGGTAGATGCCTGACATTTTTTGAATTGTGAATTGTTGTTATAGGTCACATGTTTTCACCTTTGGGCCTTTAAATATTATATTTTAAATGGTAACTCCTATTTAATAAAATGTGGGTACGCACAGTATATTAACCAAAATATCTCTAAAAATACTTATTCTTATTCAAAATACTTAAACTTATTCTTAATTTACGACATACCAAAAATTAATAAGTCATAACTGTACGCGGAATAAACTGTATAAAACTAAAATACTCAAACTAATATTATAAATGCAAAATTTCGTCTATTTATTACACTTTTGTCCCTAATTTATCTGAACAATATTAATAATGTTGGGTAGAATTGGAACTTCTATGCCGAGCTATCAAATTCCCTTTTTTCCTTCGGGACCAGAATTAAAACTCATTATACAAAATTAGCTAATATAAAAAGCTGTGATAGCCTAGCGGTGAGACCGTGCGACTCCTTAGAGACGACATGGGTTCAAACCCCGGGCAGGCATCAATGAGTTTTTCTATTAAAACTTATGTGTCTAATTGATTGCAATTTATCACACACTTTTCGGTGAAGGAAAACATCGTGAGGAAACCTGCATATCTCTAGAGAATTCTAGGGATATGTGTAACCTACCAACCCGCATTGGAGCAGCGTGGTAGGTCTTAGCTCCAATCCTTCTCTCCAAAAACGGAGAGAGGAGGCCTTAGCCCAGCAGTGGGCACGGTAACAGGCCGTTACTTTATACAAAATTGAGGGTATTTTAACATATAACTGAAAGCGTATTAAGTTGCGGGTACAGCTACTCGTAGTATTAAGTACATCTAAATTTATTTATCTGTGCGTATTTTAAATTGCACGTATCTTTATGAGCTTTCGAAGAAATATTGCAGTGTATTTCATCAGTGTCAAGATAAGCTTGGATCAGATTGACCCTAAATGATAATTCTAAGACAACGGTTTATTCACCGCTTAAACAAAGAATTGTTGTTATTGTTAATTTAAACATTTTTCATATCGCACTGTGTTTAATTTAAACATAATTACTATATAATGAGTCCGCGAATAAGTTAGTGTAATAACACAAAATACTTGACTACTAGATCACTAACCGAATAATAAAATGCAAAAGAATATGAAGGAAAACAGGCGTCGGCAAAGATTACTCGTAACTGTAAATAATTTAATTTTATTCTTATGTTAATAAGAACTTAAAGTAGATGTTTACTATATCCTATTCCAGGTGAAATATTATTTGCAAATCCTTTTTTTCTAAAGTCACATAATCTCATTCAAAATTTTAATGCTGATATAATTAGGATGAATTATGTCTGGCTTAAGTCTATTCAATTTCTTTTTTAATCTATAATCCAAACCACTTATTCTACGAGATCATAAATATTTTGATAACAAACCAAAAGCGCTACCACAGTATATTAAATAAACAACAAGCGTTGTCTATGGTCTATGACAGATGATACCCAGAGTATAAACAATAGAGTGTAGATAGGGCGGATAACGAATTGATTTATTGTAGACGCACAGTCTAAATCAATTATATTGACGGCTGATACGCGTCAAGACATGTTATCGCGATGGTAAATAATTTTGGGTGTTTAAAAATGTCGAGTAGGTTGTTAATAGAGAAGTTTAAAAAGTTTTACTCACCTTTATCTTTAATCCGTTAATGTTGCTGCGTTTAATACATACAGTTATTATACTAGAGTGGAGGAGGTAGGTTTGTGAGAGTGTGGCACAAAATTATAAGAGAAGATGATACTCATACGTAACTCATACTTAAATGATTTATAGAAGCAGGCTTTGGGAGATTTATTGCGTGAAATATACTAAGAAAACACTACCCTATAAACTAGTAATATACATATTTTCTGAAATCTCAATGACAATCGTATTAACTTATGTAGTAGTCCCTAACGTTATGTGCAACCCGCAGCCTATAGCCTAAAAATGAAACGTCATCGAAATACCCCTACACAGGCGTTACTTTGCGGAATTCCATATTACAGAAACAAAAACAGAACTACTTTGCAATAAACCCCGTGCTTTCACACGCGGATTATACCAAAATAATTCTGTTGTAGTTTCTGTCATACACTTTGTATAATCACACATAAAAAAGAGAGACAGATAATATATCTCATTTGCTTTCTCTTTATTTTCGATGCACTCACGCTGGCTGCTCTACCCTTATGTTATTACTATACTAGCAGACTGGACAATGGTTAATTCGCTATATAAATTGCTTCTACAAATAAACAGTTCTAGTTAAAAATACTTTTAAAAAAGCTTTTAAGAAAATTTTAAGAGAACCCTCGTCTGGAGCCACTCCTGGTAGCATCATGCTTATCATAAACATGCATTTTCATCGATACTAAATCAGTATGTAAAATTTCACTCAATCGGACACCGGGAAGTAGGTCAATTTAACTTCCAAGATGACACGTTCACATACAGACATTGCAAGTTCGATTGAAGAAGCAGGCGTTACTTTGCGGAATTCCATATCACAGAAAATATACAAGACTACTTTTCTACGTATAATCCGCGTATGTTAAGCGAATGTATTTAATGCTAAGTGTATGAAGCAGGCAAAATTTACGTAGGTACCTTACACATGCACGACAAGTCACCACACGTATCCCAAGACGCGTCCACCAGCAACAATGCACACAAGCAATACACACAACCACCAACAAAATCTCTACGATCGTTTATTTATTTATTTACTTACTGGAACACCAACAGGAATGCACTTAGAATAAACTTAAATATAAACAATATTGTATCCTGCTACAACTACATCCTTGCTTTACCTTATCGGTTTCGCCCCGAAGTAGGATAGTAGGATAGGCCCCACGACAAAATCGTTATGATTACATTACGATTTTACGCATTACAATTTTGGTAGTAATATAAATAAATAATAATAAAGCTTTATTTATTTCTCTTTTAAAACACTTTACGCATAATCTTTATAATATTACAAGGCTTAATGTTTAGAAATTTAAAAAGTTCAAAATCGGTGCACTATGGAAGGAGACTGACGCCTGAACTAGGATTCCTTGTATTTCAGGTCGTCAGGGACTTCCCCCCTTACAAAAAAAATAAAAGACCTAAGATATACTGAAATTCAAATATGCTACGAAAAATATTGTTAACAACTAAAAAATTATAAGAAAACGGAAGAAAAAAATGTGTGTATAAATTTATGGGTGTGTGTATATGTGTGTGGTTGTGTTGATTATATGATGTATGTATAAATTAGGTAGTCGTGTGAATTAGTTTCTCTGTGTCCTCATAATTCAAATTGCGGAGCCAGTTAGTAATAGTTTTTTTACAAGAATATTTATTTAAATATATACCATATTTAAAGACTTATTGCACTTAGTATATAAAAAGGAGGACAAGAACCAAAATATTTTTTTACCAAATTGTGTGTTGACTTTATTTACAGTGCAAAACCATATGTGTAAGTCGTTTACCAGCAAATACTTTAGGATCAAAACTTAAAGAACAATGTTGGTAGTGGTTACATAAATTCGCTTAACACACGCAGATTATATTATAACATAGTAGTTTGTTATAGTTTCTGTAATCAGTAAAGTAGTGTAAAACAGTCTTATTTTAAAAGTACCAAACGAAGACACTTTTAAAGGTCACAAGATTCATCCATAAAAACACGTCCAATTAAAATTCCCTCTCAGTTGTGTTTATATTGTTTCTTATCGTTATTGTATTTAAATTTAATTCGCTTGACCGTCCACTCCCCATTATAGGCATCTGGCAGGTGATGTGATAGACACTAATATATTAACTGTTTAATGTATTACTGCATGGTAAAAATATAAATTGACTGGCCTGTTGGCACTGTGGGCAGTGACTTCAGCTCCGAGGGTCGCGGGTTCGATTCCCGCGGAGGGCCAACATTTTCTATAAACAAATTGTTGGTTCTTCGAGCCTGGGTGTGTATTTGTATTTCAGTATGTATTTAAACTAATATAAGTAGTATATCTACCAGTTGTCCGTCACCCATAACACAAGTATTAAGTTACTTACTTTGGGGACGGACGACAGTGTGTGAAAATGTCCCATATATTTATTATTTATTATTATTATAAATGTTTTGTCTATACTAATATTATAAAGAGGAAAGATTTGTATGTATGTATGTTTGTAATGCTTTCACGCAAAAACTACTGGACCGATTTAAAAGATTCTTTCACTATTGGAAAGTTGCATCTTCACTGAGCAACATAGGCTATATTCCATTTTTTTTAAATAGGGATCTCTCATTTATACATAAATTAGTGTAAAAACTATGGTTAAATATTCAGAATATGTCATAAGAAAATTCATTAAAGTACGCGTAATTTCGCATTATTATTCTTTATTAATTAAGTCATTTTTTAAATAACAATAAAACCTGCCGTGTCGCTGAGTAGAATAGATCACCCTCATTTCTTACCGAGGTGTCGTAAGAAGCAACTAAGGTAAGTTGACGTCAGGCAAGCCGCCGGTCCTAAATACCTAACCAAATAATATAAGTACTCGTAACATGTGTATAACATGTTGTGCTGACCCCAATTAGAGTAGGATAAGGGTAGGATATAATGCAATGTAGGAATGATAATCTCTCATTGTAGCAAAAAAGAAGCAGTAGGTACACTTACACTCTTCCATTCACTCGGTTTATATGATCGCTTCTTCATTGTACACCAAAATAAAATTTAAGAATTGAAGAAAAACCTGAGATTTGAAGATGCGAACCCGTTTTGTATTTGCCTTTTATTTTACATACAATTTACATAACTTATATTACTCATGACAACTAGTTTCAACATAATCAATAATATATGGAATTACTAGATTGTATTTTAATATGAAGAAAAAAAAATATCAGTTATTACAGTACTTTATTACCCACTGTAACAAAGAGTTAATTACCTGGAAGCTCAGTAATTTGGGTCATCACACTACCGTTCCCAGATTATGTCTTTACACCTTTTATAAAGCAATAGCCATAGCCCTAAATATTTTCAGTCTCTGTCATACACACAAGCGTTTTAAGCGATCCCTATGCAAGTTAACGGAGTAAAACTATCGAATAATTATAATGTAATTTTTGGTATAAGTTTTTATTTCGTTACTGAAATTCACTCAAAGTTGCTCGCTACTTGTATCATAAATCTACTGAGGTAGGAACTTTATATCAATACCATACGAAAGAAAAACTTAACCAATTCTAATTTAACAAAAATAAGTGTGCAATGAAATAAGAAAAAAAGTGTCCGACGCTCCCGCTTTAAAATTTCTTTCAAACTTCTAAACTAAAGTAATAAAGCAATCAAATACTTTCTTCATTGATTTATAGAAGCAGGCGTTACTTTGCGGAATTCCATATTACAAGCAATATAACAGAACTAACTACTTTGCTATAATCCGCACGGGTTAAGTGAATGCATGCAAAGCCAATGTGTATGAAGCAGGCAAAATCTACGCACCTTATACATGCAGGACAAGCCACCACATGCACCCCAAGGCGCAATTCACCAGCAACAACGAACACAAAAGCAGCACACACACCCACCACCACAAAAATCGTACTGCGCAGTACGATTTTTGTCGTGAAGCCTATCCTCCTGATGATGATTCGGTTTCGGGGCGAAACGATCGTCGAGATTGTGGTGGTGGGTGTGTGCTGTCCTGCATGTATAAGGTGCGTAGATTTTGCCTGCTTCATACACATTGGCTTTGCATGCATTCACTTAACCCGTGCGGATTATAGCAAAGTAGTTAGTTCTGTTATATTACTTTCTTCATTGTTCTATCGACTAGACGTCAGGGTTTACGACTCGTAATATAAAATCGCTCGCACTATATATACCTATTATACGAATTCTATTTGATAAATTGATATAACTCTACATTCTATCATTTCCAATTATTTTTTCGCTTCAAAGTAATACTGTGTACACACTAATTTTCCTTGGAGACGAATTTAAATACGATTGCTATAAATTGAATCCGAACATTCAAGGAGCGAATTCAATAAAGCGTTGAGCACACGAATAAACGTTTGACTACGGTAATTCGGGGACGCCTTTCTAATTCCTGAACACGGGTGGGATGGATGTGAGCTGCATTATTTACCAGTTAGGTCCGACCATCGAAAATATAGGCGTCCAAAAAGCGTCTTGTATGACCCCGACGATCAAATAACGATCGCCAACACAGAAACACGTAATACACACACACAGCGTCTTCGCCGGCGAAGACGAGGTCCCAGTTTTCTGACGTCGGTCGGTCGTGGCTTCTCGCCACCCTTCCGACGCCGCAATGACTAATCTAAGTCACACCATCAGTCCTCCACTACACGTCGCCCTAAGCCGTGGTCCGGCCTCACAGGAGGCACCCTTAGGACGACGTTCCCCGACGCTAGTAGAGCTTCTGCGCTCTACTCCCTGCATTTCGCAACCTCGACGATGCTTCTGCGCTCGCCCGTCCCGCCCGGTGTCGCTGTAAAAGCCATTAGGGCTAACAGCATACAGTCAATTTGAAAAAAAAAATGCATTATTTAGAAAAACCAAGCATTCGAAGGAGTCGGCCAGCTACCGTGTAACGCCATCTATTGGCAAGGAATGTAAGCACACGGAACGTCACAAATCCCCCCCCCCCCCTCCTGCAATAGTCCGCGCTCCCTCGTTCATTCACTTGTCTTGTCTCAGTCTCGGCTCGGCCGGTTAGTCCCTCTCCGCGCGTCGCACTGGAGTAACGTGTACCCGGTGTGTTAGTTTCCGTAAATATCGCTATCATTTGTTCCAAACAATCGCTCAGCTGACTGTGAGTTAACAATAACTTGCTACCAAAGTGTTACCAAACGAATCACGTATTTGTTTCAACTCAATCTTAAGTGAACATTACGGAGGAACGACTAAGAAATCTTCCTCTTCGAATGTAAAAATATACGCGTCGCAGAGAACCGTTTCCTAACGCGTGTGACTGATCGATACTTTTAAATGATAACATGGATTCAATTAGGGGTTGTTTGAGACGGTGAAATTTGTGTTGTGTTGTGGTGTTGTGCGCGGAAGTAGCTGCCCGGTGGAAGAACGGTGAGTTATCGAATATTGATTGGACGTATTTTCGTTGTTGCTGATAAGGTGTTAGGATTTTTTTTTGATAAGTAGTGGCGAGATAGGCAGTAATATATTATCTTGCAGCGGTGCAAGTTCCGAACCGATTACGATCGGCTAAGGGTTCACCGGCGGAAGGTCGTGACTTGTCCTCTACGTTTATCTTTTTTAGGGATATAAAAATGTTGTACTTTTTGTCTACATTACAATGAACTTTTGGTAGCGCAAAAACTTTAAATTATATTTCTATATTAAGACGACAGAAAAAAACGCTGTAATAAATGTAAAATTTAAATATTACGGAACAGGTTCTATTCGTAAGGAATAAATAATACATACAAGATACATCTACAAAAATAATCAAAAAAAAAATTTTGAATAAAGTTTATTATAAAAAAATATTGTAAAATTTAATAAAAACTCTTGGACCAATGAAATCATTTTATGAATAAAATACATATTTTAGTATCTTCACAAATAATGATTGTCTGTATGGGCATTGATCAGTGCCTGACCGAAAATCGATTTAAAAAACTTGACACAACTTACTCGTATATATGATTTTCTATCTTTATATCTTAATATCCTTTTTCCAGATATACAATAAATAATTTAAGGACACAACATTTTTATTTAAAAAACTAGTTATTTATACAATTTCTATCAACAAATAGTATAGACAAGTTTAAAACAAATTTTTGTATCTCCCACATTCGTCGAATGAGGATGTTATTTATTTTATCTTACTGTATATATTTAAATACTTAAGTGGGCGTCTAGAACAACAAAAAATGTCTTAATAAAATCCGTGTTGCTTTACCCGCGTAGCAAACACCTCGCATTCCACAATAAACCCGAAAAATATTAAATTTCATAAAATAAGGTCGTGGCTTTCCCGCGAGAGTAACAAAGAAAAATAAAAATTGTTTATGCCCAAACAACCGGATACGTTTGTAAAGGCATACTTGAGGCGCGTTCATACAATGAAACCTTAGTTTAAAATAATTATTTGAGATTGATATGAGTAAAATTATTTCAAATAAATAAGTAAGTACCACATAATATTAGCAACATTTTAAAAACTTGTAATAATAAAGAACAAAAAGTTTAAAATAAAAAGTTAACTTTATTGGCGCAGGTGGCAGTGAGCCTTAAGCGCCGCGGATCGAGGGTTCGATTCCCGCCGAGGGCCAACCAAAAAGACATTGCATTATTATATATTGAGTACTTGATTGATACATACACCCAGAATCGAAGAACCAATCAATTCTTTTTAGAGAGTGTTTAAATATTATTAATACCTATTTATATTTTCCGTTTGACCCAAAGGTTGACTGGTAGAGAACGTCTATACGTTAATTTAGGGTTAAGTCCGCCTTTTGTGCTTTTATATCTTAATCAGCCTTGCCAGCGGCTTAGCCCGGGTGGAAATCAGCTTATCTCATTTTTTCTAGAATTAAAATTCTAAACATAAAAGTAGTTATTGTGAGTTAACCGTGAGTGGTAGAGACAAGCTATCGCGGACTTTTATTATAGTATTTTTGTAGATCTACAATTCTCTACTACATTACTTTAGCGTATCTCTGCTCGTTTACGCAGGGCACGCGATTAAAGCTCCCAGCAAGTAAGTTTTTTACAACCGCTCGATCTCTTCAACACAATTTACTTAATACCGATATGTACTATTTACCGAAACCATCCGCTAGTATTTCACTATCTTTTGGTGAAAATATTACAAAAATTCGTTCAGTAAATTTTTCAGATAACCATACAGACAGACAGCTTTTTAGGACTTTGTTTTATAATAAGTATAGATAGTGCAATAAAGTGTTAAAACAAATCATACATAATTCTCTTATCCCACTCCAAAGTTGGGTCGGCACAACATCTTATAACATGTTGTCATATAATATGATTTCGCTACGTATTTTACGACCGGCCGCCTGCCTGATGTCAACTTACCTTAGTTGCCTTTTACGACACCTCGGTAAGAAATGAGGGTGGTCTATTCTATGTAGCCGGATACCACATGACGTTTACCTTAGTCGCCTCTTACGACACCTCGGTAAGAAAGGAGGGTGGTCTATTCTATTTTACCGGATACCACACGGCTAAAAGTGTTAAAACAAATGTTGGCGGGATTCTATAACCAACTGCGCCAAGTCAAAATTATTATATCTAATTGGCATTTTATTATTATTGATAAGATTTAAAAGTAGTTGAACTGAAGCGCCAATCATTGTATGACTTCTTATTAATGCAGGCAGTAAGCAATGCAGTTTCTCGTTTGCAAGTCCAAAATAACTAACCAGCTTGAGTCATGCCTTTATTTATGGCTGCCTCCGAGCGCACTTTCGCGCCTTCCTGCCGATACACGATTAGCGAGAATTAATCGAACTATGCTAACGAGATTTATAGCTTAACCTAAAAACGACGGTGCATATACGCCGGGTGTTACTGACTTTATTTGAAACAAGCTTTAAACGCGACTACTCGCCAACTTAAGTGATAAGGTACCCTCAATTTTATACTTTTTTTGTTCACAAAGTAAAAGTGAAATTTTTTAACGTATATGTTTGTTATTTTCCTGCAATTTAGTTCGCGTCAACTTAATAGTAAAATTACCCTTAATTGACTGATCCTTTGGTACAGCTGGCAGTCCTTTCAGCTCTAAGGGTCGCAGGTTCCATTTCCGCAGAGTGTCATTATTTTCAATATAAAATTCGTTAGTTCTTCGAGTCTAGGTGTATTTATGTATTTTAGTATTTAATTAAAATTATATATATGTTTATATTTTTTACTAGTAAGTTACTTACTTTGGAGACGGACTGTAAATTAAAAAAATTATATACTTTAATTATAATATGTTCCTTTCTTATTCCTTTCCATATTCCTTTGTTATTAGCTTTTAGTGGAAACTTTATTGGCATCTATATTACTATTGTAGATTTATAAACATGTATTATCTTAAGCTGTATGTTTCCCAATAATAAATAAATAAAATAAATGTTTTAACGAAAAATTTACTATTCTATATGTTATTATTTAGGTTCAATTAACACCAAATTTCATATTATAAATTTCGCCGCAGCGGTTTGGCAGCCAAAGCGTAACAGATTTTCGCAAATATATCAATATGAACTTAATTCCTTTATATTTCATTATTTTTCAACCAGAAAATGTATCCTTTAAGATGACCACTTACTTAACTATAGGTATATCTATGACCATAAATTTAAATATCTTATCGTATTGAGTGCACTAATGACCTAAATAAGGCACTAGATTATTAATAACGAGAAAACAGCCTATAAATAACTGCTTATAGTAAATTTCTTTGATTATTTCTTGAAATATATACATATACTTAAATATAACATTGTAATCAATTAAGTACGAAGAATACCTGCGAATACTATAAAAAATATGTCGAGTATAAAACTCGACATATTTTTGAATTGTAAAGAAATATAAAAGTACAAAATTTAATCTCCCTACTGTTTACCGTTGAGTAGTTCCCTCGTATGGAGCCAATTCTGCCACCATCATCAGGTCATACTTATCAAAAATATGCATTGTCATCGGAACTAGACTAGCAGGCCGACCATGTACTCTTATTGCGACTCAATTGAAGACGTAAACTAAATTGTTTTGCTTTTTCATACCATGACGTCTTAAAGACGCACAATTTAGTTCGTTGCCGAATGAGCGTTCGGGATGCCTTCTAAAATCATATGAGTAAAAGAGACAGAGTTATCTATAGTTCATATAACGTTGTCCTTTTCAAATACACTAATTGGTGCGAAAAGAAAGCGGTTCGGTTTAGGTACTGACTTTGAATTGAATCGTTATCTAAAAGTTCATGGTAGGCCTGCAGTACGTGAGATTACAGCTCATTCGGACACCGGGAAATGGGTCAAATTTAACTTACCGGATTCCACCTTCACATACACACACGGCAAGGTAAATAAAAAAAGCTTTTAAAAATATCGCTCTTTTACCGTCCCGATATCCAACAAGTGCCTTCTCTCTATTTTGATTGAATGTAATCAGTGCTGATACCCACCCCGCTATTCTGATGCGAATGAATAGATTACAAAAATTCTTGGAGCTCCTAAGATCATATAGGTTTCACCATAAAGCGCTTGATTAACTGTCAATTTTAAATCAACGCAACTATTTTTAGTGAAATCCTTAATTTGCCTGGCCGGGAATAGAACCTGTGAATGCTCTTACCAACAGACTATCAAGACTTAATTAACGTAATATTAATTGTGTCCCAATAAGTAACATTTTTTGACAAACACAATTAGCGCCATTTCTTTAAGAATGATTTAAAGAACTTAGTCTATAAATTCTCTATGATAAACAAAAGATGGTATTTTGTTGTAACGAAAATAATCCATTAATTAATTATACCTTAATAATTAATGAGTTAATTGTTGAAACATCTTCCTAAACTCAGTAAAAGCATATTAAAGTTAAACTATATACCTGAGAACAAAGTAATATTACAAAGTTTGTTCAGCTTGTATTATTTACTGTTTCAGTTTGCAAATCTGAATAACTTTTATTGACTTACTGTACATTCATATTTATATTAAAAATGCGTAATTTTGTCAGTCTGTTACATTTTCATAACTATATTGATGAAACTTTGCTTAAACATTAAAGAAGTTTAAACAACAAAATAACATATGGGATACAAAAATTACCATCTTTGGCGAACAAATAAAAAATTCATAAGTAATAATTTCCATTGCCTAAAAGCGTAAAAGATTGACGAACTTTCTCATTTATAATATTAGCATGGATTTTGACTATTGGAGTGGTGCTCGACTTTTATATGCCTATATACATATCTACTTACGTCGTAGATATTAAATTTGGTAGACTAGTTTTGAGTAATGCACTTTCCCGATGCGGAAGACCGGAAATAAAAGCTAAGATTTAAGAAAGAACCTTGGATGGTATTCTTAATTAATTTGACAGGACCATAAAGTTACTAGAGCAGAGGAGTCATAGGCAGGCCTCTAAGTGAGAGTGTCACAACATTGTAACTCGGGATTTTAAAACCCTAAGCTACAATGTTATTCTTTGCAGGTTGTTATGTTATATTTATGTTTTTCTTTATTTGAAAACAATCGTAATGACATCCGCATATCTGTAGAGAATGCTTTGGATATGTGTTACCTGTCCCTCCACATAGGAATAGCATGGTGGATTTAAGCTAGAATCAGATATTTTTCCAGAGAAAAATAAAACACTGTCAAGGTCAGTACGATGGCAACAGATCCTACCTTCTTTCAATTTAAATAAAAATAGTACTATACAATGTGTCTCTTAAACTTCTTAATCTTATTTGCTTATGAGTGCTCGTTAAGTGCTTATTATATGTATTTACATTAAACACAGATTAGAAAACATTAAGTTATCAAGGTGCACATAACGACAGATTTCACAATCACAGTTGTAAATGTTTTAGCTTAAAAAGATTAACTATGGCATGAGAAACTCCCATATTATACAGATTAAGAATGTAATTTTACCGTGACTGTTGTTCTTCTATGGATCTCCTCATTTCTGATTTGATCACTCAGAGATGCTCCATACTACTATTATAATTGCTAAAGTCTGTCTGTCACGGTTTCATGGCTAATTCTCTGAATTAAATACAAAACTAAAGCTTATACAACACATACCTTAAAAAACGTGTTTTCTTTCGGGATCTGGAAATTATCACTTATTTCACAATTCAGGGTACTTGATCGCTTAAGTTGATCAGTACAGTTGACGATTATTGACGACATCATCACTTGTATTCAATAGGCCTTTGAGTCCAGCGAATTCTTTCTTTAAAGTCCAACGCACACTTTGGTCACGAGCTCTACCCACTACGCCAACAGGATTTCTCATCTATGACAATAATTATGGGGTTATTCACGCGTGCCTTGTTACAACCGAGCTCCAGCACAATAAAGACCCTGACAAGGATTCATGGCCACTAAAAATTTATGTGACAGTTTCCTTACGTACGGAATAAAACATGTCGCCGATTGTGAACAATATTAAAGTGGGAAACGAGAAATATATTTAAATCGTCCGTGACTTTTGATTACAAATAAAACTTTTGAGATTGCAAAGTTATGTGTATTATACTAGGGGTCCGGCAACGCGTTGCTATGGCTCAGTCTAGTTTCGAGTTCCCCCAATACAAAACTGTAATTGACAGTTCAGAAAAATGCTCCGACCGCCACAGGATCACAGGATTATTTGTTGGGTTAAACCTATTGCTCTTATTTCTATTTGTCTTATCCATATAAATTTAGTCAAATTTAAGTCTAAGAAAAGTATGTTCTACATATTATATAGAAAAAAATAATCAGTCGATAATTTTTGTCTATATAATATGTAGAACATACTTTTCTTATAACAATCTTATTGGAACGCCCATATCTCAAAATAAGAAGGCAAGTACCTAATTTTTATCTAACAAATAGACACTTTTTAGAATTATGGCCTTAAAGGACTCGATGCCTGGCGAAAAAAAAAATTAAAAAAAATATATCCCCATATTATGTGTGTTTACTATGATCGAACAATGTGTCCATACATATTTAAGCGAGAATAGTTTGAATACATGATTATTTTTTTGCAGCAGATCATATAGCATGTTATCAGAATAAATTTACATACGAATGAATATAACTTAAGAATAATTTAATTTAAATACGCTATTTATGAGCTAATTTATAAAATGAGGCAAAATATATGATAAATAATCCAGTATAAAATAGGTATGGTAACGTTTCTTGTGACTTGTAGGAGTTTTGACATTTATTTATAAAACCAATACAGTCGTAAAAACTAACAGTTATGAGAACTGTGGCAAAATCACCGTTATAAAATGATTGAGCATTTTATTGGTAATCATTCAAATGATTACAAATGTTATCGTGCTGAATACATTTATAGTTAAGTTATACCGTAATGACTAGAGAGGCGTGGCAGAGGTTTTTGTGGCTTTCAGTTTAAATTGTCACAGGCATTTAACCTTAATACTACTAATTTAAATTAACGTCCCTCTACTTACAGATAAAAACCCTGTGTATGAAGTGATTTATAAGGAAGATTTACCTTTACCTTTATCCTTAATTCATGTCTCAAATTTTAGTCTTCTGGTGGGCTACTGAAACATAAAAGAAATGATAATATAATCTTGCTTGTTCATACCTGTTACATGCAGGATTTGTTAAAACGTTTGTACTACAAACCACCACTGCCGCAGTACACCAGCACTGCACAAATTCACTACCTCAATATAAAAATTTTCGCCCCATAACCGAAGTCATTGGATTTAGATACGTTCCAGGAAATTGCAAAATTTTTGTCTTGTTAAATGTTCTAAGTCTTACAGAGAATATTTTAAGAAACGTTCCAAAAATACACAGAAAACATCATCATCCTGCCGTTATCACACTCAAAGTGGGGTTGGCAAGACATGTTACAAACATGTTGTCACATGATTCGGGTACGTATTTTACGACCGGCCACCTGCCTGACGTCAACTTACCTTAATCGTATTTTACGACCCCTCGGTAAGAAATGATGGTGGTCTATTCTACTCAGCCAGATACCACACGGCAGGTCGAATTACCTTAGACGCCTTTTAAGACACCTCGGTAAGAAATAAGGGAGGTCTATTCTACTCAGCCGGATACCACACAGTGGGTCGACTTACCTTAGTCGCCTCTTAAGACACCTCGGCAAGAAAGGAGGGTGGTATTCTACTCAGCCGATTACCACACGGCTTAAAAAAATACACAGACAACAATTTTTAAATTTTATTGTCTTTAACAGTCGCTGTTAATACGCTAAGTGCGTTCATGTCCTTAATGGGGTGGCGTAAAACCCAATCACAACAATAATTGCTGGCTATTTGCTTTCCCGCGCGTGGGCGCAGCTATCGAAACAACTCATAAACGGCTGCAGCAAATATACACAACAGTGGTAATGGTTGTACACTGTTTAGTATTATCTAACACCTCCTAATTACAATAAAGCGCATTACACGTATTTAGTGCTTATTTGAGCGGATATAAACCGGGTTCAATGACCGCTAAGCAAACTACGGTGCACAGTGTTCCCACATGGTAACCAGTTCATGGGATCGTCAAATTCAAATTCAAAATATTCTTTATTCAAGTTAACTTGTAAACAAGTGCTTTTAAATCGTCAACTGGTTCTGAAAGCTGGTTCCTACCGAAAAGAACCAGCTAGAAACTCGGCGGTTGCTCTTTTCAAAAAATTCCTAGTTTCATATAGTTATTGATGTCTTGTACAAGGTTCAAACGTAGCTATATCCACACATTCTTGTCGTCTAAATAATCCACAATAGTATAATAAGTAGGCTTTCTGTATTAGCCTTTTTTAACAGTGTTTTTAAACTGCTTTAAAATTTAAAGTAGATAGCGCAATTTAATTATAGAATCTTATACCTAAACCCACAAACAACTTATGTACTTTTGCAAGGCGCAAAGCAGGAACCGCAAGCTTATGTAGGTTCCTACGTTGTCGATTATATACATCGCTAAAGAATGAATTATCTTCCAGTTTTCGAAATGGAACTTTCCAAAATATTAAAAATTATGATGTAACGGAAGGAAAGGCAAAGGCGCGGAAGTTGAAGGGGAGAGGAGGAAATTAGAGGTTATTTGAGTTAGTTATGTGTGCAGAGTTGATATGTTATTAAAAAGAGAACAATGATTTTAGTGTTAATATACCCTAATTTATGTAATTATTTTTTATGCCCGAAAAAAACAGGCTTGAGTGATAGCCCAGTATATAACCCATTTTAAGAAATTTCATTTATATTTCCCCAACGAATATTCGTAAAAGCGTGACAGACAGACAGATATGCGATTTTGTCGTGGAGTCTATCTCCTGATGATGCTTCGGTTGCGGGGCGAAACGATTGTTGAGTTTGTGATAGTGAACGTGTGTAGTGCTTGTGTATTGTGATGGCAGTGGTGGAGGTTTGTGCATGTGTTTTTACGAATCCTACATATAAACGGATAGTCCACCATACATTTAGAACTATATATTTTTTCTATTTACTGTATCGCGGATTATAATATAATCGGCGGCAAAATAATTTCTATTTTTTATTATTACTTTTGTATTATGGATCTCCGCAAAGTAACGGCTAATTCTATAAATTATTTACAGACAGACAGACTTTCGCATTTTTAATATAAATAGATAAACAGCAATAGGGCTTTAGACTAGGGATTTTTATATTTAAAAAGAAACTATCTGTAACCGACAGCTGTGATAGCCTAGCGGTGAGACCGTGCGACTCTCTAGAGACGACATGGGTTCAAACCCCGGGCAGGCACCAATGAGTTTTTCTATTAAAACTCATGTGTCTAATTGATAATTGCAATTTATCACACGCTTTTCGGTGAAGGAAAACATCGTGAGGAAACCTGCATATCTCTAGAGAATTCTAGGGATATGTGTAACCTACCAATCCGCATTGGAGCAGCGTGGTAGGTCTTAGCTCCAATCCTTCTCTCCGAAAACGGAGAGAGGAGGCCTTAGCCCAGCAGTGGGCATAGTAACAGGCCGTTACTTTTATCTGTAACCGCGGCTTAACTTGATTGGTCAAAATCAGTGCGTCACAAATAAGTATTTCTGTCGATTTACATAAAAACCGTAATGTACTATTAACCTAAACCCCTCTTCAAGAATTGCACTTCAGTAAAAACTATACACAAATCCGCTCAATAGATTTTCGATTTTCGAAAAATCGATTACATATAGACAGTCCGCTTTAAGGGACTTCGTTTCATTACATAAATATAAAGGTTTAATTGAAGAAAAAAAACTAATAAATTCAGCAGTAAATATAACTTTTTTAAATCATATGAGCTCCATACATATTCAATATTTGTATGGCAAATGTAATTTGCAGTAAAACAACCAATTCGCTTGTTAAATTAATTACATTATATTCTCTTTTTATTGTGGCTGTAAGGTAATTAAGGATGACCATATTTTGTTAGTATGGAGGAATTTCGAAATATGAAGTTAAGCGTGGGTTTGCTGTAATATTAAAGAGTCCGTTTTGTGTTAATTTATCATAAATGTGGAATACATTTATGATAAATTAAACCGATTAATATTATTAAAATTGATTAACTTGTATTAATCGGTAAACCCAATCCTTTTTTTCTTACTTAGTCTTAAAATATTAACTCTTATAGCTTTAAACATATCTTATTATCTGAGATTAGTTTATACTAGATTTATTTATAGTGGGTCTAGTTTAGTCTGAGATTGCTAAAGTTTAAAATAGATTTATTTACAGTGGGTCTAGTTTAAAAAAAAAAAAAGGGGCCAACATTTTCTATAAGCAAATTGTTGGTTCTTCGAGCCTGTGTATTTGTATTTAAGTATGTATTTAAACTTATATATGTAGTATATCTACCAGTTGTCCGTCACCCATAACACAAGTATTAAGTTACTTACTTTGGGACGGACGACCATGTGTGTAAATGTCCCATATATTTATTTATTTATTTATTTAAACTTATATTCCTATTCCTATTGAATGTTTATTTCGCATTATAATTTTTTATGAGTATATATAAAGTTGCATTCTATAAAGACGCGGTATCTGTCCGTGTTATTCAGATATTTATTGGTACTATTGTAGGTATGTGTTATTTTAATGAAACAAAGGCAAAAGTATGAAAATGGATTGTGTTTTCTATTTTAAGCATTACATAGATTTTCTTTAAAAAGAACATGGATTATAGCAAAATAATTCTATGACTGTGCTCCATTGCCGGAAAAGTGACTAAGCAAGCATTCTTATGAAGGCTTTACTCAGCGACAAAGTTTCGGAATCATACGTCATCTCTGGCAACAGACTTAGGTTTTGATATTCAGGAACTGATGTCTTTCGTTGTAGGGACCTGCATATATTGTAACATAATATTGTCAGCATATTATGTTCTTAATTTCCTTACTTAGACTTAGACTTAGAGCCGACAATGCGATGTTTGTCTCTTAGTTATGGGGCCATTTACAAATTTGTGCGCGCATAAATTCACCGCCGGATTACATGGGCGCGTGTATTCATTTGCATTCATTGTTCCAGCGTATTCATTTGGCGCGTAAGGCATGCTCAGATTTATTCTAATATCAACGAAAGGCACACTAAGACTCAATTCACACTGCCAGCGGCAAAAGCAACTGCACTTCGGCAATCTTAAGCTTTTTTTTCGAACTGATTTAAGTAAACTTGTAAACCAGTGCTTTAGAATCGTCAACATCTACTGCTGGTTCGGAAAGCTGTTCCTACCGAGAAGAATCAGGAAGAAACTCTGCGGTTGCTCTTTTCAAACAATAATTCTTATTACTAGTTACGTATAGTTATTATTGTCTTGTACAGGGTCGAAGAGTAGCTTTATCCACGCATTCTTATCGTCTAAGTAATCCTCAATAGGCTTTCTGTTTTAGCCTTTTTTTATAGTATTTTAAAGTAAACTACTACAATGGTAAAGTTAAATTAGATTGCAGAATTTTGCTGTTCGACCTAACGGCTTTTACAGCCCCACCGGGTGGGACGGTACGAGCGCAGAAGCATCGTCGAGGTTGCAAAATGCAGAGAGTAGAGCGCGGAAGCTCTACTAGCGTTGGGGAACGTCGTCCTAAGGGTGCCTCCTGTGAGGCGAGACACGGCTTAGGGCGACGCGTAGTGGAGGGCTGATGGTATGACATTGATTGGTCGTTGCGACGTCAGAAGGGTGGCGAGAAGCCACGAGGCAGTCTTAGTTAGAAAAGTCGCCTATAACACAGCTATATCAATAAAAGCAATACTGTCATTAGTCGGTCTGCATAGCCTCGTCAGCTCGATCGAAGCAACTTCGTGGGTCTCAGCGCTTATTCACTTTTATTGATTAATCAGCATATTAGTTAGGGCAGCGGTGGTTTAATTAATATATTGACGTCAATTATGTCAATATCGTATTTATTCCATGTTCACTGAACGACTAAACATGGAAGTCGGTACCACAGTTAGGTAACTCGCAGACATAAAAAAAATAGCTTGAGTTGTCAATCTGTTACGTGTTGAGCATATTAGTAAATGATGCAGTTGTTCAATGATGAACTTTTCTCTATTTAAATTAGATATGACCATATCAAGTCCATTTTCTGCCGTTCTAAACGTGGACTCTTTTTTTTTGAACAGGAAAAAACCCCTTATAGGTACCAGTCGGAATCGCACCGACTAAAACGACCTGTATACTCCACCACGCTACTAACGGCTACTAACCCTATCCCTATAGGGTAAACCTTATTTGACCCCATCCCAACCAGCAGCAACTCTCATCCCAGAGTCACCTCTTCTGGGTGGGGACCCCTCAAAATAGAAGCCCCCCTCCGCCAACCGGTGCATGGGGAGCACCGGATGCACCGACCGCCTCGAGGACCTATGAGCCAGGCGTCCGATAAACCCCGTTCGAAGCGCCCGAAAGGTCCCCTGTCAGGGCGGCAGTCGATGGGCTTAGGCAAATCGCTAACACGTGGACTGGCCAGCAGCAGATTGGTCCAGAACACGAGGTCCCGGAACTGCTACGCCGCCTCCCTCCGCAAGTTAGAGCAGAGGGAGGCCATCGCTGCCCGCGATCGCTCCCTGCCCACCGTGCCCCTAAACGTGGACTCGACACAACTATAAGCAACTTGTCTGCATAGATCCTGCATAAAAGTAAAATAAAAGGTTAAGCAAACGTAACAGACAAAAAAATATTATAGCATCTGTAATATTAATACGAACAGATCTTTTTTTTATATTTGTTTTCGGTCCTCGCTTGTGATCTATAACATCATTCTAATAAACGCGTTCGTCGCCGCGTCAACATGAAAATAACAGATATTTATCATATAATTGTTTGCGAAACGGAAATTACATGTAATCACAATCAATCAATCAGTGTCAAAAATTAAGTTAATCCGGATTAATCAAACGAGCCGTTAGTGTCGGTGCCCGTCCGCACCGACACTAATCTTTTACATTATTTTTAAGCTCAAACGCTTTGATTGATACCTACCTGGCCTTAATTATTCTAGAAATGTGTACTGAATAATATTTACATAGATTTATGCCGCCGTCAAGCGAAAAGCGTCTAATTTATACTTGAACTACTTGAATATTCTAACACACTTTTAGGAGCTCTAACAATTGTCATATTCTTGAAGAATCATCATCATTCTCCTGCCCTTATCCCATTCTAATTGGGGTCGCACAACATGTATTACCCATGTTGTAACATGATTTGGCTAGATATTTTACGACCAGCCGCCTGCCTGCCGTCAACTTACCTTAGTCATATTTAACGACCCCTCGGTATGAATGAGGGTGGCCTTTTCTACTCAGCCGGTTACTATACGGTGGGTAAAACTACCTTAGTCGCCTTTTACCACACCTCGGTAAGAAATGAGGGTGGTATATTCTACTCAGCCGGATACCACACGGCATATTTTATAAGAAGAAATAGTATAGTTTAAATTCTAGCAAATTTTATTCAATTTTTGCCAACTTCGAACATACCATGGTAAAATTATGGTAGAGTATCTGACTGAATTGGAAGTGATGTAGTCTATTCCAGATTCTTCATTACTTCTTTGTTTTTAAGTATTGCGTTTCAACGGGCCCCCGAATTCTTATCTGCTTAAGGGTCCCAGCTTGCTCTAAGATGTCCTTCCCAATCGCTGGCGGGCTACCCGCTGCTCTACCGGCGTTGGTGTCCGTATATCACATTATTTATACATGAACCCACGAACACCCGGCCCACCCAGCGCCCGCTGTGACCGATACATCGTACATTTTTCGTATGTCCCCGACTGCACCAACGACAAAGCTTATGCCGCGACAATCGCAGCATAATCAAATCAAATCAAATCAAACCTTTTATTGATAACGTCACAGTAAAGTTGACAACAGTCCTCCTGCCCTTATACCACTCTAAGTGGGTCGGCACAACATGTTACAACCATGCTTCTGCCCATATTTATTTCACAGCATCTCTCCGAAGGGGTTGCCTGGAAGATTACTAACTAGTAATAAGGCCGCCCTTTGTACGCATCATTTAATTATTTTGTATCACCAATTACTCTATGAATGTTTGTATTTTTAATGTTTAATTTTAAGTACAATAAAGTTTCTATTTATCTATCTATCATGTTGTCACTTGATTTGGCTACGTATTTTACGACCGGCCGCCTGCTGACGTCAACGTACCTTAGTCGCCTTTTACGACACCTCGGTAAGAACTGAGGGTGGTCTATTCTATGCAGCCGGATACTACACCGCACATACCTTAGTCGCCTCTTACGACACCTCGGTAAGAAAGGAGGGTGGTCTATTCATTCTGCTGGATACCACACGGCGTTAAACTTGACAACAGTAAAGATAATAATAATAAAAATATTCAGAAATGTGACGAATGTGGTGTTACGAATTGTAACACCATTCAGCTTAAGTTGAGGAGTACCTCAACGCTGGTTTTTAATGGCGACCATTGTTCCTTATATCTAAATCTTAGCCAAAAGACAGTAAAAAGACAGTGAGAGACAGTTAGAGGTAGAAATTTTTGTATTACTTAAAAATTTATATAATAATAAAAAATAAAAAACGAATGTAACAACATTCTTCCATTAAAAGAGGTAATAGGACTAATCCCTACTTACACATATCTCTACTAAAATTGTTAATACTAGTCTATCTGTTCCGTTTTCACGTTTTATCCGTTGGACAATATTAATAAAGATTGTTTTTTTGTAAAATCGATTTAATTAGCGTAACAGGAATATTTCTTTTGCTAAAACAAATTTGTCTTCCCACTCTTGACTTTTATTATCTTAAAATTATACAAGTAAAAAAAAATTGCCTTTTGCTTTATCCCTTTTTGACCCTTAAGCGATTTAATTATGTGGTTTACGTTGATTTTATTAGGTGCCGCAAAATTAACGCAATAATAGGCAAATTCGCTCATAGTTTATAAATAAATAAATAACGGACTGAGTATAAGTATTAAGCGTCTTAGTTAATGAATCGTTTCACACAGTCCGGGCCTTAAATTAAGGGAAACTACTTTACGACCTATCTGTTAGTTTTGGAGGTATATTGGGAATGTACATCTGTAATCTGTGTTAAATATTAATCATAAGTCGATATGGTTTCTCTTATTTTATAGAACGTTACTTAATGAATTTCATACCACAAAAGAAACGCATATATGCCAAACCTATTGTACTGTCTACTATCGCGAAATTACTGCAAGATTATTAAAAAAACATTCACTACAAACAACCATCACCCTCCACACTAGATTAGGTACTGCACACATTTACTAACACAATCTCAACAAACGTTTCGCCCGTAACCGAATTATCATCAGGAGATAGACTCATTTAACTCTACATTTAAGATAACATACATTTACTGTAATAAAATTAATATTATTACTTTTGTTTTTTTTTAATATATTGGACAATGACACACATGCTCAACCTTCCCACAGGTGGCAGACAGAGTATTAAATACATACATACTTTGACTGGCCCGTTGACGCAGTGGGTAGTGATCCTGCCTTCAGCTCCTCGGGTTGCGGGTTCTATTCCCGCCGAGGGCCAACATTTTCTATAAACAATTTGTTGGTTCTTCGAGCCTGGGTGTATTTGTATTTAAGTATGTATTTAAAATTATATATGTAGTATATTTACCAGTTGTCCGTGACACAAGTATAATGTTACTTACTTTGGGGATGGTATCGTGTGTGTAAGTGTTCCATATATTTATTATTATTTATTATACGTAATTCTTAATCGCCGTGTGGTAGGTATCCTGCTGAGTAGAATAGACCACCCTTATTTCTTACCGAGGTGTCGTAAAAGGCGACTAAAGTAAGTTGACGTCAGGCAGGCGGCCAGTCGTAAAATACATAACCAAATCATCTGACAATATGTTTGTAACATGTTGTGCCGACCCCACTTATGGTGGGATAAGGGCAGAAGGATGATCAATTACGTAATTCTTAAATATTCGAAGGACCAAAAAATTATATTTATAAAATGTCGTCCCTCGGCGGGTATCGAACCAGGAACCCGTGAAGTTGAAGGCAGGGTCACTGCCACCTCCGCGAACGGGCCAGTCAATTATGATCTCCATAAAGTAACGCTTAATTATAGAAACTAAATTAAGTTGTTAAAGTTTTATCGTAACACGCTGTGTTCGATCTTGAACTTAAAATGAAATATATGTTGAACAGAAGCTCGCACTTAACAATATCAATATCTCCAACAACGAGCCACTTGTAACAAACGACCGCTTGTTAAGTCATAACACGTGTCCCACAATGGCTGTTTATTCAATATTCCCGCTATAACTCTCGCTAATCGCTTGCATTTTAATATAAACAAGCTAAAAATTAACTTCCAGCTACGGAAGTCATGCTCACTAACATTTATTACTCGAAAAAATTTTTTATACTAAAAACCTTGGAATTAACGAATCGAATTGGCGCCGTCAAAATTAAGTCAAATTCGAAAATATTAAACAATAATTAAAATATTTGACTGGCCCGTTGGCACAATGGGTAGTGACCCTACCTTCAGCTTTGCGGGTCGTGGGTTCGGTTCCCACCGAGGGCCGTTTCCACAAACATTTTCTACAAACAATTTGTTGGTTCTTCGAGCCTGGGTGTGTATTTGTATTTAAGTACGTATTTAACATTACATATGTAGTATATCTACCTGTTGTCCGTCACCCATAACACAAGTATTAAGTTACTTACTTTGGGGATAGACGACCGTGTGTAAGTGTCCCATATATTTATTTACATTTATACCAAAAAAAAAATCAAGTAAAGTCAGAAACAAGAGTTTTCGAGTCGAAAAACGAGTAGGAACGACATAAGCTTGCGGTTCCTTCTTTGCGCCTTGCAAAAGTACATAAGTCGTTTGTGGGTTTGAGTGTAAGATTCTATAGTAAAATTCCGCAATCTACTTTATCTTTACCATTACAGCAGTTTAAAATAAGCCTAATACAGAAGGCCTACTATACTATGAGGATTACTTAGACGATAAGAATGCGTGGATAAAGCTCTTCGATCCCATCCATGACATCAATAACTATATGTATAGTAAGTAATAAGAATTATACTTTGAAATGAGCAACCGCCAAGTTTCTTCGGAAAGCTGTTCCTACCGAGAAGAACCAGTAAGATACTAGGCTCTTTTTAAAATGCTCTTTTTAAAATATAAATCTTATAACTAATTATATTTATCCTAGCTAGTAGCTATATTGACGCATGCTTATAATCTATTCAATCCTCAACATTATAGTAGGCTTTCTGTATCAGCCTCCTTTTAACAGTGTTTTTAATTTGCTGTAATGGCAAAGCTAAAATTGATTGCGGAATTTTTCTTATCATTATTAATATAAAATAAGTCATTTTGAAAGATCAAATTTTATTACATACAACATGTTAATATAAATTTCAACCATAACTTACCCTAATGGACTGCGTTCTGGTTGGAAAAGCTAAAAATTAATTTTTATTCACGATCTCGCCTGACCGTTTGGACCTGGCCTGGACGATATGGTCCGTCGTAATCACCTCAATGCAATTTTTTTTATTACATGCGTAAATTTTGTATCAACGCAATTATTGGTGATATACGTAAAATCTTAAAGATTCTATATATAATAAAACATTGATAGAACACAAATATAAGGAATTATATCAATCATTTTTGCATAATATTAATTATTCTCTATACTAATCTCGTTTTGGTTTCCAATGTGAGGATTACAATGGGCTTTCATCATAATTTTTTTTTGTCTCTGATCTGTCATACGTTCGACAAGTTCGGAAAGTAATCCAAAGTATATATTTACTTTTAGGAACATAAATGATTAATATTTTCATGATATTTAATTTAGTTCTAACAAGGGAGATCGAATTCGTCGTTAATGTGTAATCGTCGCATAAATAATCCCCGTGTGAATTGAAACTAGTCGGGCTCACCCGATAGAATAAGGACTTGAGTATATTTTTCTAAATTTAAACTATCGAGAGTAGTATTCATAGTTAATATTAGACGCCGACTATACTGAACTCAGCGGGAACTGATGCCGCCCCGATATGATGTTCCCGCCGCGATAACGTCATTTAAAGAGCTCATGAATAAGTGCCCCGAAACTAGTCGGGCTAACCCGATAAAATTAGACGTCATTATAACTGGTGTATCTATATTTACGTGAGAATATTTGGTTTCTATACATTAACTAAGCTATAAGTTGGCTCTGAACGAATGTCGACTATTATATTTAGGAAACAAATTTTGACAAATCACGCTTCTAGACCCTAACTTACTAGAGCGTAAAATTTTAAATACTCGGCCGAACAACAATCACAAAATCTAAGCAGGATTGTGTGTATTTGAGCGCGTTCATTCGAGCCAATTATAATTGGTGCGTTCAATAAACTATTATCTGGGCCAATTAATACGGCTGCCCGCAAACAGTGCTCTGATTGTGGACTCCGACGTGAGCCCGAGAAACTTTCTAGAGCAATGGTTGCCTAAAGATTCGTAGATAAGATATTTGGATTAAGGGCGTACAATAATTGACCTAATTTTTTGATTAATTTAGCTTGGAAAATAGTATGTAATCATTTATTCTGATAGGGCACAAAACATTTGACAACTTTATCCCGATACATCTGATGATAAATGCGCTTTGAGTATAATTAAGAATTTGAACTGTTATCACCTTGTAATGTCTACTAGTCTCTAATTTATAGAATTAAGTGTTACTTTGCGAAGTTCCATTGGACAAAAATAATTATTTATTCTTGTAGTCTCATAAATGTGTTGCGTTATTTGTCTGTGATATAATTATTTGTGTGCGTAACAATATTTGTTTATATGAATATGGTTTTTCTGCACAAAGTAAACAGTCATTTGTATGGAATTGTAATATTCATTTCATTTTTTAATAATACGGACTATGTTCTGGCAAAAACGAATTCCGATGTTTCTATTGACCAATAGTGAGTTTTCGCCATACTGCAGACGTAGTATTTTCTAGTCACAGACATACCACCAACTCTCCTGTACACTTTAAGCTTTGTTCCTCACAGGGGCGCCAACCCTTAGGATGATGTTTCCCGACACTAATATAGCTTTCGTGCTTTACTCTACACATTTCACACTTTTGGCGATGCTTTTGCGGTCCTGCCCGGTTGCGCTTTAAAAGCTTTTAACGGTAAATTGTCAATTCAAATGAATGTTACTTACTTTTTTATCAGAGCAAAAGTCGTGACAAAACTCTCGCGGGTTTGATTCCCGCCAAGAGCCAACATTTTATATAAACAATTTGTCGGTTCTTCGAGTCAAAATTCAAAATATTCTTTATTCAAGTAAACTTGTAAACAAGTGCTTTTGGATCGTCAACTTTACTGCTGGTTCGGAAAGCTGTTCCTACCGAGAAGAGCCAGCAAGAAACTCGGCGGTTGCTCTTTTTAAAATATAAATCTTAGAACTAGTTACATTTATTTATTACTGTCTTGTACAGGATAGAAGTGCACCTATATCCACACATCCTTATCATCTAAGTAATCTTCAACAGTATAGTAGGCTTTCTGTATCAGCCTCTTATTAACAGTGGTTTTAAACTGCTGTAATGGCATGGCCAAAATTGATTTCGGAATTTTATTATAGAATCTTATACCCATACCCACAAACGATTTACGTACTTTTGCTAGGCGCAAAGCAGGAGTCGCAAGCTTATGTCGGTTCCTACTTTGTCTATTATATACATCACCTATCGTTTTATAATTCTTTATATTTTTATGTACAAAAATTACATTGTTTAAAATATCTTCTTCTTGCGTCGTTTTCCTCATTGCTGAGGGTCGAGACCTTTTCCACGGATCACTTTTTCATGGATAGTTGATTTCCAGATTTTGCGATCTCTTGCGGCTTCCAAGGCATCGTGAACTTGAATGGAGAGCGACTTAGTAATCTGGTCGGACCAGCGAGTTGGACTGCGGCCTGTTGCTCTTTTTCCTTCCACCGAACCAGTGATCATCAGTTTCTCCAGGTTGTCTCCAGTCTTCCTAGCTATATGTCCGAAGAATTCAAGGACTCTTCGGAGACACGTAGCTGAGAGTCTGGTGGTTACTCCTATGTTTTTGAGTATCGATGCATTAGTCCGGTGTTCAGTCCAAGATACGCCCAACATTTTACTTCAGGTACTCCTAGCTCTGTAAGGACTTTCCAAAGCCAGTTCCAGTTTACACAGTCAAATGCCTTAGAGTAGTCCACGAAACACATGATGACGGGAACGTTGTGTTCATAAGCTTTCTCGGTGAGTTGCCTGACGTTAAGTATTTGCTCTCGGGTTCCCTTTCCCTTTACAAAACCAGCCTGCTCTTGCGGTATCTGCCAGTCCAGATAACCGCGGATGCGGTGGTTTAAAATGTAGAGCAGTACTTTGCTAGCGTGTGATATTAAGGCAAGGGTTCTATAGTTATCGCACCTCCTCGTTGAACCCTTTTTATGAAGTGGTAGTATAAGCGATTCAGACCAGTCTTTGGGCCACACTCCAGTATGCCAAATATTGTTGACAATCTTGAGCAGCACATCGATGGCCCGATTACCCATCGTCCTTAATATTTCGGCAGTTATTTGATCAGGACCCGGAGCTTTCTTGGTTTTAAGGCTGTTCAAAGCTGCTTCAACTTCAGATCTTAATATGGGTGGTTCACAATTCACGTTCTTTGGCTCTATGTTGCTGAAATTGGGTTGCGATGAAGTTTTCGTGTTTGCGTATAATTGTTCGCAGTATTGGCGCCACCTTTCAGCGATCTCAATCAGGTCATTTAGTGCCTGAAAATTTAAAGTATACTGTTATAGTTTAAAATATACTGTAAATCAAATGTAAGTTTTTTGTAATTCGAAAATTTTTTCACTATCCGCGTGGGATAGTTAGTTCCGCGTGGGAACGGACATCCGTGTGTGTAATTGTCCTATTCATATTTATTTATTATTTATAGTCCTACCTAGACAGACGTATAAATCGTCCCAATATTAGGTTAATGTAATTTATATTCAAGTGCGAGTGGCAGCCGTATCGGGCGGGCAATATCAATAAATCATCGGGCGATAAGGCCTAGTAATTAACCGGCCCAATCGATCACAGATACGACACTATCGTTTGCGACTCTTACATGTGTTCTGATAAATACAAGAACTGACTCCTTGGACTGTTGGCCGCGGATATTGGTATCAACAATAAATATTCTTACATATTTATACAATTAGGCGTTACTTTGCGAAGGTCCATAGTACAAAAGTAATGTAAATATAATTTTGTTATAATCCGCGACATAAGAAATATATGTTATGCTAAATGTAGCATGTAGTTGACACGTTAAGAATTCGTAAAAACTTATGCACTACCCACAACCAACATAACGGTACACAAGAAGCTTAAAATGTGCTAATGTTATATTATATATACTTATATAATCGGGATTTCGGAATCGGCTTTGATGATTTTCATGAATTTCATTACATACTGTAAGGGGTTTCAGGACCGATAAATCGAGCTAGGTTTGATTTAAAAAAAATGTCGGTTTATCCCTGTTTTCAGGCATTGAAAAAAATGGTAAAACATAAAAAGAATACAGAAGTTAATTACGCTGTCATTTATAAAGTTATAGTAGCGCAATTGGGTAACGGCCGGTGTAGAGAGATCAAAATAACCCAGGTCATCAATAGTTTCTGCAGCGCACGCGATAAAAGATTTTCACAACTAAATTTTTTACACCTTATTACAATTTTGTTAGGGAACCCTATTTTTTTTAAAAAATGTAATATAGTCTATGTTGCTCAATGAAGCAGCTTTCCTTTAGTAAAAGAATTTTTAAAATCGGTCCAGTAGTTTTTGCGTGAAAACATTACAAACATACATATATACACACAAACATACAAATCTTTCCTCTTTATAATATTAGTATAGATAGAACATTTAAGGCTGGCTTTCCTATTCTAAGTATTCCAACTCTACGAACTGTGGTCCGATATTGTGCAGAACTGTCATGCGTTCTGCCCGTGTATCCTGTCGTCGACTGTATATAAATAGTTTATGCAGTGTCCACTCGAGAACTGTGCCGTGATAAAGAATATTTTCGTACGCGATACGGCTATCAGCGCTTATCGAACAATCTGGTACACGCTATACCTTGTAACGCCACTGTTACAACTTTACGATATGTTTTCGTTGACTCAATAAAACACCACTCAATCTAGCGCTGATCAATATAAAAACGGAGGTAAATATTGTAAAAAGATATTGTATATAGCCCTCTATTGTACTGTCGAGTGCAATAGAGGGCTTTGTTATATTTTATAGATTTGGGCGTGATTATGCTATAATCCGCGATAAAGTAAATAGAAAATATATATAATGCTAAATGTATAGTGAACTATCCGTTTCCATACCTGATACATGCAGGATTCTTGAAAAAATATGCATAAACCTCCACCACAATAATTGTTTGTACAAATTAATTGTGCACTCCTGTACACCTGCACATAGTGTTTATGTGTTTCTTTTATTTATGTTTTACATTTTTGCATAAATATTTTTGACTTGTCAAATAAAATAAAATGGGGCGAAATGATTGTTGAGTTTGTGATAATGAATGTGTGTAGTGTTATTAGTTATTACTTTCTTGGTGAATGGTAGATCGTGTTCGAAATCATTAAACAGCGTGGTGGGTCTAAGCTTTTCAACCTATCTCTGCGAAAAGAGAGGCGTTTACCCAAAAATAGGAGAGTATCAGAAATCGACAGTTACTTGGGATATTACTTGAATATTGAGATATTTTTCATATCATATAATATTAAACTATGAAACTTCATACTTCATAATTTAGTATTATATAATATGATAATTATTATTTATTGACTGGCCCGTTGGCGCAGCAGGTAGTAACCCTGCCTTCAGCTCCACGGGTCGCGGGTTCGATTCCCGTCGAGGGCCAACATTTTCTATAAACAATTTGTTGGTTCTTCGAGCCTGGGTGTATATTTGTATTTAAATATGTGTTTAAAACTATATATGTATATATCTACCAGTTGTCTGTCACCCACCACACAAGTATTAAGCTACTTACTTTGGGGATGGATGATGGATGATATATTTAATAGTTCAACTTATGGATTATCGAATAATTATTTTTTTTGCTGTGATATCACATATAATATATATTATATAATAGGATAATTAGATCTGTAAGGCGTCAGTTTACGGAGATCCGTCATTTCATACTTTTAGCCTAAGATAAATCTTCTCTATTCGCGGATTATAGCAAAATAATTCAATATTATTTTGGTATTAAGAAACTCCGCAACGTAACTGCTAATTCTATAACGAGATTATATTGCTACATTTTAAGAACTCTTATCGTGGATTATAGAATAATCATTTGTCCGTGTGTATTCAAGAACAAATAAACGTACTGCTTGTAGAATATAAGTACACGGTATTATAAATAACTCAATTAGCATACAATTAAAAATAAGTATTATACTTAATTAGCATAATATATCTGCACATCTTAACAGGTATGACAATAAAATGAGTACGGAAACAAAAACTTGTATCTACCTTTAAGTCCTCAAGTATTTCGCGTTGTACATATATGGCATTCATTTTATTTACTATTCGTTTAACCCGCGTTCGTTTGCGAACTATTTTAGTTGAATAAATACACTCAATTATAAACAAATCTCCTGCTATCCATTCGGGAAAAAGAAAAAACAATATAGACACATTGTTTTTTCCTGTTCCTGAAGGAATAAAGGGTTTATATTTATCCTGTATAATGGAATTTGCCAATCTGTAGATATGTTGAGCGATAAATTTATTAAATTAAAAAAAAATCTTATTTCCCAGATGTTGGAGCCGTAGTTTTACATTTAGATTAAGTAGTTCCCATAGTTATGTGCATGCTGTGACACCTAAAGGCAGTGCATTTAATACCTTTTATCTACTCTGATACTATAATACAAAGATTATAAAACTGAAAACAAAATTCTTATGACAAACATTACGTACAGAACAAAAATTAAAAATTAAAAAGTTTCATTACGATACAGGTCTTGTATGGACTTCTGTATCATAATGTAACTTTTTAATCATAACGATACACCTTAAAAAAAAGGTTTCAATGAATGGGTCCGCGGCGACGCAACACGCATGCGCAATCGATGTTTGCGCCTTGGCGCAAATATATGACATTTAAAAAATCTTTTCAATATTTAAACGAAGTTTAGTTTTGTTTTTTAAAAAATAAGTTTTTGTGTAAAAACATGTCTGAGAGTGGGGATAGTGGTGTTTGTACACCACCAGATATTCTGAAAGCTGCGTCAAACATGACCGTGAACCTGTTGCCGACGAAATCTAGGAGCAACTATATTAAATGTTACCCCGAGTTCATGGAATGGAAACGTAGTGTATGATACTGTACATAACTTGGTCTTATAACACTCGTTTGACACTATAAAAAACTTTTTTAAACCACACTCGTGTTATAAGAACCCTTATTATGCAATTTTTTTTTTTTTTTTCGAATTGACTGTATGCTGTTAGCCATAATGGCTTTTACAGCGTCACCGGGCGGGACGGACGAGCGCAGAAGCATCGCCGAGGTTGCGAAATGTAATTATGCAACAGTATCATAAACTACTATTGTGGTGTACTTAGTTCAATTTAATGTTTTAATGTAACTGCCACTGGTTGTTCCCAAATCTATACTTGTTATAAAACAAAGTCCCAAAAAACTGAAATCGATTTTCTCAAAATCAACTAAAAGGATTTTTGTACGGTTTTCACCAAAATATAGTGAAATACTTTCGGATGGTTCAGGTAAATATCTGTATTGTAAAAATTGTGTTGAAGATATTAAAAAACTTGCTTGCTGGGAGCTTTAGTCGCATGCGCTGCGTAAACCAGTAGAAATACGCTATAGTAATGTATTAGAGAATTGTAGATCTATAAAAATACTGCAAAAGTGTGCGATAACATGTCTCTATCTCTGACAGTTAACTCACAAAACTACTTTTATATTCAAAATTTCGAAAATTCGGGAAAAGTTTCGTAAATCACTGAATTCCACGCGGAAAAAGCCGTTGTTGGCACAGCTAGTAAATAAATAAAACAAAGTCCCCAAAAGCGGTATGCATGTGATCGTTTTTTTTTCAAAATCTACCGAACGTACTTTTGAAAAAAAAATACTCACTTATAATTAGTATGTGTGAAATACTACGACGAAATGCTGTATGTTTTAGTTTCCGTGCGTCCATCTTTGTTTTTCTGGTCTGAGGTAAATATACCGGTGCACGTGGTATTTTCGTTATCCTGCCATTAACTCGAGATGGGAAGTTGATCGCAATGTAACATGAACCTTATTTTATGGTGAGTGGCTTTACTCTTGCCTGGGTTTGCTTTGGATCGATTATTTGGACAAACAGGCGGGTAATAAATCATCGGCTCCCGGTTACCTGAGGGGGATCGATACGAAAAAAGGGAGCTTCGAAAACAAAAGGCAGTGACATTTTTGGCGACGGCCTAAGCTTCAAGTGGGATACTTAGCTATAAACACAATTTAAGCTCATGCCAATACTAATATTGCAAAAGCGAAAGTCTGTTTGTGTTTTTTTTGTATAAAAATATACAAAACTAGCTTAGTGACTTTGCCTGCGTTGAAATCAGTGTGTGCGAAATTTTTAACATAGAAGTATAGCCGTAATATAAGTAAACCGTAATGCAGTATTAATCTAAACCTTCCGAGAGACTACCTTTTCGTAAAAAACGTATATAAATCGGTTCATTAGATTTTGAGAAAATCGATCACATACAGACATACATAATTTTTGGGAACTTTGTTTTATAACTAGCTATTAAACGCAACTTCTTATTATTTAAGTAAACGGAAATATTTATATTATGTTATTAAAGTGGGTTAACCTTAAAAGCTAGCATATGCTGTCTTGGACTTTTATTTAGAACTTTTAGAGAGGAACAATTTTGTAATACATGAATTTTGAATAACTTTTACCGTTTACTTAGCGCACGCAAGGAAAGCTTTAAATTTTACCGTTTACACAATATTTTTTTTTGCTGCCCCTCTCCTATTCATCTTAGCGTGATGTTGTATAGTCTAAAGCCTTCCTCGACAAATGGACTATCTTACACTCCAAGAATTTTTGAAATCAGTCCACTAGTTCCTGAGATTAGCGCGTTCAAACAAACAAACAAACAAACTCTTCAGCTTTATATATTAGTATAGATAAATATAGATAACTATAGATGAAGTCCCCCGCCACATCTGTCTGTTTGTTAGCGACAATCTCAAAATCTACTGGACGGAATATCGTGATGATTTCACCATTAGACAGAGTGATTCACGAGGAAGGTTTAAATGTATACATTTTTATGATTATGTGTAAATTGATGCCGCAGCTTTCATTGTAAGTTTTAACACAAGAACTTCAATATATATGTATCTTTGCATAATATTCTTCTGTCCGCTCCACTTTAGTTCTTTACAAGGGGCGAGTCCCCGATGGTGGTTATACCACCCCAGTACCTTCCCTTGCAGTACCATTAATATCGTTCTTGGCCCTTTTGACCCTCACTGTTTATACAAAAGCGACCGCTGCCTAACCCGGAATTTTGTTATCGATTTCCAATGTGTGCTTAAAATGGAGTATCGATTTGGTTGGATTATTAATTCTAATCAAATCAAAATAATCTTTATTCGAGTAAGTATTTTACAAGCTTGAGTCAAGGATCATTTAGATTTAATGATGCTGTAACTGGTTCTAAATATTGCTCTTACTGAGAAGAACCAGCAAGAAACTCGGCGGTAAATCTTTTAAACATCTTCAATTCATATTATTTAACCGTAATGTTGTTTGAAGTTGAAAGGATTTTCAAATCCAAGCATTTTTATCATTGAAATAACGTTCAATTTTGTAATATGCTTTACTTATAAGCATATTTCTTAGACTCAATTTATTTTTTTCTGTAAATATGTCTAATATTGAATGCGGAATTTTATTGTAGAAGCGAGTACCGAGAGCAACGAATGAGTTGCTGAGTCGCGACGTAGGTATCACAAGCTTTTTGTGACCTCTAGTATCTAGTAGTGTCATATACATCGAATTTTGTTCGATACATATGAATATTTTTACTTACGAATTCTATTTATGCACTGGATAAAGTCGGCTAAGCTTCGTTTTTACTCATTATGAATTACTGTTTTTATTTCCCCCTATAGCGATTTCGCGCTATACCATTTAACTTACTTCTCGGAAAAGTAAGTAAAAATTTCTCCCCGAAACCGAAGCATCATCAGGATATAAATAATCATTAGTCTACCCTTATCAGACTCTAAATAGGGTCGGCACAACATGTTTTTTGTTTCCATTCTCCTGTCATTCATCAACTCTGGCGATACTCCTTTTATATGTACGTCATACTTCATACAATCAAACCATCTCTTTTTAAGCCTTCCTCTAGTCACATATCCATCCACATACCACTCGTTTCGTCACTTATTAGGTATTTTTTTCTGAAACACTCATCACTTAACATCAACGTTTGTTTGTAAAAATCCTAATGAAAGACTCAACAATGATTTCTACAAACATAGCGTAATATCATCGTAGAATCTATGTAGGTTATATATAAGTAAATAAATTCATGAATTACCAGTCAAGTATTAACTTAATACCATTAAAGTTAGATCTATATATATTTTGACATCCCTCCCACTCGATGGCTCGACGGGCGTAATCCCTTGCCGGCAGTTCATTACTCTCGGCCGATATCAATCATCTGACAAAAGAAAGCATGAAATATTTTAAGCCGCGCTCGTTGGCGGACCTAAAAATATAATGTCACTCACCTGAAATACCGAGAGTAATTATGCGAGCGATCAGGAAAAATATATCATCTCGAAAAGTAATACCTACTTCGATTTAAAAAGTAATATGAAATATCATTTTGCTGTATAAATAAATATAAATCTGCGATCAAAGTAAGTATATTTAATGCTAAATGTACAGTGTCTCCTATCTGATTTATGCAGAATTCGTAAAAACTCATCCACTACCCGCTACCAATAAAACAACAATATAAGAAGCACTGCACACATTCCCTACCACAATCTCGATCTTTTCGCCTCGCAACCGAAGCATCGTCAGGAGATAGACTCCGAGACAAAATTGTAAAGCTTTACGATTGAATGTATGTATCGTACGACAAAGCTATGAAAATAATAAAATGAGGGTGTACTTGCGATTTATGATATGAAATCACGCAACTCGAGATAAATTAACAAAAAAAAGGCATTCTTACTGTTGCTTCACAATACATATAAAAATTTTAATAATATAGGGTTTGTAAGACGAAATATACATTTTTTAAAATAAAAAAACAGCGATAGTAATACGCAAACCACCGCAAACAAAAAAGAAATCTAAATAAATTTATAATATAAAGGCTTCAGAAAATTCGTAGATCGTTTATAGGCTTCGGTATAGATTTTTATAATAAATCCACAATCTGTTCTGGACTTGCCTTTATACAAGTTCAAAAAGCAATTAAAAAGACACTTATGCATAAAGTTTATTATATTATATATATTTGTGTACAAACCGCCGTGTGGTATCCGGCAGAATAGATGGACCACCCTCATTTCTTACCGAGGTGTCGTAAAAGACGACTAAGGTAAGGTGACGTCAGACAGGCAGCCGATCGTAAAATACTTAGCTAAATCATATGACAACATGTTTGTAACATGGTGTTCCGACCCCACTTAGGTTGGCGATGTATATAATAGACAAAGTAGGAACCGACATAAGCTCGCGGCTCCTGCTTTGCGCCTTGTAAAAGTATATAAGTCGTTTGTGGGTTTGGGTATAAGATTCTATAATAAAATTCCGGTATCTTTTTTAATTTTACCATTACAGCAGTTTAAAAACACTGTTAAAAAAAGGCTGTACAGAAAGCCTACTATACTATTGAGGATTACTTAGACGACAAGAATGCGTGGATATAGCTACTCTTCGACCCTGTACAAGACATTAACAACTAAATGTAACTAGTAATAAGAATTATTGTTTGAAAAGAGCAACCGCCGATTTTCTTGCTGGTTTTTCTCGGTAAGAGCACCTTTTCGAACCAGTCGTAGCTTTCTTGTAATTTGACGTTTCGTAAGTGCTTGTAAAGGCCAAATTGAATAAAGAATTACTTTAATTTACAAATGTGAATTCAAAATAATTATAGGGTATTTTAATATTATATATATTATGTTAAAATTTATAATGATAAGTACCTAATAAAAAAAAGTATCGATATTCTTATTCCGTTCACGGGTCCTGTGTTTATACGATCCTGTCCAAAATAGGAACCGTTGGAACACCTGTCATGATATATGAAGGAAGGATAAAGATCTGAAGATAAGCATTATAAAGCCCCCCGACGTGTGTTGCATTTTTTGTATCCTAAACTACGTAAAATTTATTCTTGAACCCAACCTCGTGTTAGTAAAAACAAACATGATTAATTGTGCTGCCTTAGTAAAGTAACTACCCTATTGTTCCTTAGTTGTGGTGGAATTATGACTTTATTTTTAATATTAACTAGTTGTATTATTTGACTTCGTAGCGACAGCTTAAGTGTTAAAATATTCTCGTTATAATATATGTGCTTTTCACTGTTACTGATGGATATATGGGGTCTTTTTTAACTTTTATTTCACTTGACTTTTATGTATGACTTGTATGTTTGTATGTAAAGGTGGAATCTTGCACGTTAAATTTTACCCACTTTCCCGTGTCCGAATTAGCTAAAATGTTACATACTGAAAGCCTTCTATGAACTTTTAGAAAACGATTCAATTCAAAGTCAGTACCTGAACCGAACCGCTTTCTTTTCGTATCATGAAGTGTGTTTGAAAAGGATAACGATATATGAACTATAGATAACACTGTCTCTTTTACTCAGATGTTTTTAGGACGCATTCCGAACGGTCATTCGGCAACGGCTTAAAGTGTGCGTCTTTAAGACGTCATGGTATGAATGTTTATGATAAACATGACCTAATGCTGCTGCCAGGATTGGTTAACATTAGAGATATATAATTTTGTTAAATTCTTTTTAACTTGACTTTTTACTTATATAATGGACGGTATAGAAATTTCAATTCTATTAAATTTCATCAATATCGATCATCGGATTAGCGTCGAAACTGCAATGTTGAACGTTTATTTGTCTAGAATATTTTGTTATAATGTAATTTTGAGTCAAAAATAAGTTAAGTAACAGTTAGAGCTAAGATCTACCACGCTGCTCCAATGCGGATTGGTAGGTTACACATATCCCCAGAATTCTCTAGAGATATGCAGGATTTCTCACAATGATTTCCAATGTAATGTAAATAGAACAACTCATTGGTGCCTACCCGGGTTTGAACCCGTGACCCCCTTGAAAGAATCGCATGGTTTCACTGCTGGGCTCTCACACCTCAAATTTTGAGTACAACAAAATAATTTGACGCATTATTTTGTAGTGAAATTCAGTCATATAAATGTAAATGCTAATTTGCAAAATTGTAAAAATGAAATTGCTTTATATGCAGTGTAATAAAAAAAGGACAATTCCGTTCACAACTTTGACATAGGACTGTTCTAGGAGGTAATAAAGTCATATAAATGTAACTCAGTTTCCAACAATGGTGTTGCAGTTTATTGGTCTCAGAACAACATTGGCAACTTTATTTGCACTCTATTTCGGATCATTGTTTTGGATTTTAAAAGCTTTTTGAAAGATAATTCCAGGTATGCGACCGCTGTGACAAGAAGGTAAGATTGTCTTTAAAAAAACAGTAATTATTTTGCAGTAAAATCTATGTAATGCTTAGAGTAGAGTGTACTATTCCTTCCTATACTTTATGAAAGGAAAATTGCACAAACCACTACCATATTAAGCTAGCACTGCACATGTCAACAATCGTTTCGTCCCGTAACCGAAGTGTCATAGGGAGATATATTCAGCGAAAAACTCGCGATTTTATACATATGTTTTCTGTAATGGCAGATTGTGAAAAATAATTTCATTTTTTTCGTTTTATGGAATTCCGCAAAACATGCCGTTCTATGAAGTAGAAATAGACACAGTAACGAATGACCAGTTCGCCTTGTAAAGGAGTAAATACTTAGAATTCCACTCCGACGCTACAAAAAAACGGTAACTTATCAAATTAAATCAAATCATAATTATTGTAAATACAGTAAAATTATCAATGTTACAAAAATAATCATCGGGTCGGCACAACATGTTACAAACATGTTGTCACATGATTTGGCTACGTATTTTACGACACCTCGGTAAAAAAGAGGCTGGTCTATTCTACTCAACCGGATAACACACGGTGGGTCTATTTACCTTAGTCGCCTTTTACGACACCTCGGTAAGAAATGAGGGTGGTCTATTCTACTCAGCCGAATACCACACGGCGAGTCGACATACCTTAGTGTCCTTTTACGACACCTCGGTAAGAAAATGAGGATGATCTATTCTACTCAGCCGGATACCACACAGCATCTATAGTCCCTATTCTACCATTAAATATAGTGTAGAATAATCTGTAGTAATTATAATTAACTACATTTTAAATTAGATAATAAGTAAGATATCAGAAGTAATATAATATTATTAATAATATAAGTAATAATAATTAAAAGTCATTTATAAAATCATCAATCGAGTAATAACAATTGACTATTAAGAAATGTAATAAAAGACAGAATCCAGAACCCAAATTATATGATATTTTGAAAACATATGATTACATATCAATTTTCTGACCCAACAATAAAATGAACGATTGAAGTACTCACAGAAATTAATTAAAATATTTTTGTTATCATTGATTTCATTACAGTACTTAGTAGTATAGTACTATCATAAAGAGGCTAAAGAGCCGGACCAATAGTGATGAAATTCGGTTTAAATAACGCATTTTTGCATTTCTAGATGTCCATTGCTGAAAATAGGTGTCATAAAGGTATTTCCACATCAACTTTCGCATTTATATCAGGATAATAATGAAAATATAGAGGGTAAAGGATCAAATATTAGGATAATTTTAACTCAGATGTGAAACGGCAGTTTTCACACAGCTAACATGTACTAACTACACTATAATCCTGTCCAATAAGGGACATATGTAGCTTCTTTTGAAAACATTGGTTATTGAACTTTACTTGAGGCTCTTGCTTCCACTCAGCCTTTTTTATTTCGCACAATAAACCTCTAATTGTCAACGGGCAATTAGTATATAAAAAGCCACCAGCTGTCGGTATGTACCGAGAAATGACAAATTCCTCGCTAGTTACCATTCAATAATGTGTATTACATTCTTGCCCGCACTTTTTTAACTATTGTGTACGGAAAAAAACACAGAGTTCATATTTGAGGGTATTTTTCACTTTATAGCAGCTTCACTCTGTTTTCTCCGAACTCAATTTTGAACCACTTCGAGCTGACGGATTTAATTCAAACTTTGTACAATTATTTAAAAAAGATGTACAATACAATGATTTGATAAATTTGTCTCACTTATAAAAATAACAAGCAGTATAAAACATTGTCGGCGGCCTTGAAACGGACACGTTGGCTTATAGAATTAGGCGTTACTTTGCGGAGATCCATAATACAAAGGTAATAATAAAATTATTTTGCTATAATCCGCGATACATGGACACGTTGGCTTTGCTCGTACCCCGTGGTCTTTACGAAAATTACTGAAAAGAGCAAGCAGGTTTCAAGGGTACAAAAGTAATAATAAAATTATTTTGCTATAATCCGCGATACAGTAAATAGAAAATATATATTTTCTTATATTTTATTTTTTATATTTTTATTGATTATTTGATTTGATTTGAGTTTGATTATTCTACTCAGCCGAATACCTCCCGGTATTCTTTTTATATGCATACCTATCATATCATCACAATCCAATTTTTTCGGCGTCCCTCTAGTCTTTATCCAAAAGGCTAACTTACAAATATATTAATATGGATTTGATCTCGTTAAACGGATGCTTTAATCGTTCATTGTGAACATATCAACGCATATCCACAATTAATCCCACATCAAATGATGAGAGAGAACATACGCGATGCTAATCACGTATCTCAATACGCCGTCGTTCAGGAATAGCCGGCTGAGTCACTAGTGAAGGTAGCCGATGTGTGCAGCCATTGATATTAGATCTGGAACAATGGACTTGTATAAATGAGATTTGTGATACAGAAGTTCATATTTTTCATTGTTGAGAACACAACGGTAAGGGTAAGATACCTATACGCTATGACCTATGACCCAGGAGTGCCAAACATTTTCTTACAAATAAAAACATTGAAATAAAACTGCATATTTATTTCATTATCATATCGCATATTAGTATTATTTCTTTAATTAACATTTAATTCTATAAAATAGATTCAACAGGTGCAGATAAGAACCAATTAAACCATTTTTATATGTAACTAGTTGTGCCAGCGGCTTCGCCCGCTTCGAAATCAATTGTCATAAAAAATTCCAAATTAAAATTTTGAAACATGCTATCGCGGACTTTTTTGTAGTATTTTTATATATCTACAAATCTCTGCTACATTACTTTAGCGTAACTCTGCTGGTTTATGCAAGCGCACGCGACCAAACCTCCCAGCAAGCAAGTTTTTTTAAAACTGCGATCGCGCGATCCCTTCAACACGATTCACACAGTACTGATATTTATATTTACTTAAACCATCCGGAAGTATTTTACTATCCTTTGGTGAAAACCGTACAAAAATCCGTTCAGTATATTTTGAGAAAATCGTTTACATACAGACAACTTTTTGGGTCTTTGTTTTATAATAAATATAGATTATGGCAACAGTAATTATACTAGTATAAATAATGTTAAATAATACTAGTCATAAAGTCACTGTATGATAGATGATGTAGTCGTCCACCTCTTGCCCTTATCCCACTTTAAGGGGGGTCGGCAAAATATGTTATAATCATGTTGTCACATGATTTGGGTACGTATTTTACCTCCTGCCTGACTGACGTCAATTTACCTAAGTCGTATTTATGACCCCATGGTAAGAAAGAGGGTGGTGGTGGTCTATTCTACTCAACTGGAAACCACTAGTCAACTAACCTTTGTCGCCTTTTACGACCCCTCGATATGTAATGAGAGCGGTCTATTCTATACTATACTGTAACTATACTGTAGTATCACGGTATATTAAATGTTTTTATCGTTTAAAATACCAGGCTCTGTGTTTGGGTAGTAGGAAAATTAAAATACGTTACATTTGTTGTGTATGTGTTCTAATTTATTATTGTAGTTAAACTCAGGCTCAAACACGCACTAACAGTATGTCACTACATGTCCACTCTGACCCACGGGCTATGGTGTGACGTGGTACTGACGTGTGTGCGTTTGAGATAGTGTGAGGTTTCCATTGTATTATTATGTTTATGTATTGGTATATTCCTGTTGTATTATATGTTGTGTCCTGTATATAAATATACAAGGCAATACATACACTAACATTGAATAACATGAATATTTATTTGCCATAGTAAAAAGGTGCGAATGAAATCGATAATTCAAAATGGCGGTGCCCAGTTATTTGTAATTATTTAACCCCTCTTTGACGTTAATTTCTTAAATTATCGTTTTCATTAGGTAAATATTTCTTTAGACGTATTAAAATATTCAACTCCTCTCCCCTTGAGATACATTCAGTAAATTAAACGCAGAGTACGAGCGCGGCTTCAACAATAGCAGGATGGGGCGGATTGCATCAGTGACCCATTCACGTTATTCCAACCCTTCTATTGATTAAAATAATGAGGTTTTATTTATTTGAACGCAGTTCGATCTTAATTAATTAATTATTCCTTTTTAAATATCTTCTTTTTTTATTGACTAATGTGCTATAAACCGTCTGCAAGAGTCGGTTTTACGTCGTCTTGTGCCGTTAGTCTTTTTGAGTCTTTAGACCTTGTCTCCGTCTACTGAGTTGTCCACTCGAACACCTAAGGTTTCTAAATTGTTCTTCTGTATCTTTAAAGTATTCCAAGTAATCAGACCAAGCTTATTACACGAACCCAGGGGTCGACAACCTTCTAAGGTTACCAGTATTAACAGTTTACAAAATTTCATACATTTTAAAAGACGAATAATAAATTTTGGTTAAATGACTTACATTAAAAATGATATAATATTGGCTAAAAATATCTGATTCTAGATTTAAAATAAACAAATTGAAAAAGTAATATTTATATACATAAATTTTTCGTCTACAATTTTAATACTATTTTTAAAAGCTCTTTGTGACACTAAGAAAATACTGTGATCTTTTATCCACAATACATTAAAAAGAATATCAGCAAAATTATAAGAACCGATTTTAATGTATACAAAAAAGTTATTAAAGTTGTAATAAGAGAACCAACAACGTAGCAAAAAAACACAATAAGCTAGAAACGTGACCCAAAACCCAGCCAAAAGATCTGTCCCCATGACCGCGGTATGAATTGCTTATTTTTTGTCACACAGATTGCTTTTTCATATGCCTAAATAACTTAAAATTCATGATAAAAAGAAGCTCAGCGTTATTCGCCTTTTGCGCGGACAAAAGGAGCGTTTTACAATCTGGGTCGGAAATGTGTTGTACAAACTACCGTTGGGCACGTCTCTCCGCGACCATTGAAATTTAATACGGAAATTATTTAAATTTGTACCCGCCATTGGTGTAATAATTTTTACTTTATTATAAACAAGTGCTTGCTTCATAGCCCACAAAGCGTGAAAATTTTAAATATTTTTAGTCAAAAGATGTTGTCGTTTGTTTCGGACTTCATTATTTAAGCAGCGGTGATACCGTGCGATTGTTTCGAGAGGATCGAGGATTGTTTCATCCCGGATCAGGAAAATAGATTTTTCATTAAAAAACTTATGTGTCTAATTGATAATTGCAATGTATCACACGCTTTACGGTGAAGGAAAACATTGCGAGAAATTGTTATTGTGAGTTATCTATACGAGATAGAGACATACTATCGCGGAATTTTTTGTAGTAAATATGCAAATCTACAAATCTCTGGTACATTAATTAAGTGAATCTTTGCTGGTTTACGCGGCGCACGCGAGTATCGCTCCCCGCAGGCAACCACGCGACCTCGTCTACGCAATTTATATATAATACATAAAGCAATTTATATACAATACATAAAACGATAATGTATTATCAACCTTAACCTTCTCGAAGAATCGCACTATCTTTTAGTAAGACCCTGCAAAAATCCATTTAGTAGATATTGCGAAAATCAATCTCATACAGACAGACAACTTTTGGGGACTTTGTTATATGTATATATTTGTTATATGTATATATATAATTATAATTATAAGACTCAAATTCATTTATGTAATAAATTTTGCGATATTAGCTTAAGGGTTCTGGTACTGCGTTCAAATTAACAGACACAGGCACTTCTCCTTTTGGTTCCCTTCTATTCATTTAAGTTTACCACTTTACACTGTTGCTGCTTAAGATCAGTCACCTTTCACTCGACGACCAGCAATAGACTGCCAGCTCTCTGCTTTCCCGGACTTTGGCGATCTTATCCCCACTCACACAACTGTTGGCTCCATTGCTTTTAGTCAGTACACAATCTTAATTTACAAAATTAACTTTAACGATACAATTATTGATGACATAATATAGTATTATATTTAGAATTATTTATCACTTTTTATTCGATATTTTGTAAGCGCTTTTTTAAAGGTCTTTTAAACTATGTATATATATTTTTTGTGGATGCACCCATATATTCAACCGCAAGCCACAGTCGTAAAAACGCTGACGTCGCCGCGTTTTACGGTGTGCAGCATCCTGCGACATAAAGCAGCCCACTGGTCATCACTCGGGAGCATAAAATCTTTGCTCTGAACTAACAGACCGGCTACAACTACAAGTGTTCTATATTGTAACTTCTGCACGCAACGTTTGCATCAACTTTAATGATAGAATACCTCCAATTATAACAGTGATAACCCAGCGGCGTAACCATGTGACTTTATCGGGAGAGCCATCGGTTCAAACCCCGGTAATGATCTACTTGATAATTGCAATAATTACACGCTTTTCGGTGAAGGAAAAAACATCGTGAGGAAACCTGCATATCTAGATTTCTGGCGATATGTGTAACCTACCAACCCGCATTGAATCACTTTAATAGGTCTTAGCTCCGACCCTTCTCTCCAGAAACAAAGTGCCAAGGCCTATGCCCAGCTGTGGGATAGTAACAGGCAGTTACTTTACTATGTGCTGTGGTTTTCCGGATTCCGAAGAAATAACTGTATTTGTTATTGTAATGGTTATCTTGGTATCGGCATTGTGCTGAATATTTTCAATATTAGTTCATTTGTTGTTGATCGAGATTCAATATATTCTTGGTGCAAATTGACATTTAAAAGCACTTTCAAATTATCTCAAATTAAATTAAACATTGACAAATTATTATACCTAAACCTTCCTCGTAAATCATTATATCCATAGGAGAAACCGGATAAATATCTAAGTAGCAGTTTTCGAGTATATGCAAATTCAAATTCAAAATATTCTTTATTCAAGTAAACTTAATTCTTATAAACAAGTACTTTTGAATCGTCAACATCTATTGCTGGTTCAGAAAGCTGTTCCTACCGAGAAGAACCACCAAGTAACAAGGCGGTTGCTCTTTTCTAAGAATAATTCTTATCACTAGTTACATATAGTTATTAAAGTCTTGTATAGGGTCGAAGAGTAGCTATATCCACGCATTCTTGTCGTCTAAGTAATCCTCAATAGTATAGTAGGTATTAGCCTTTTTTTAATAGTGTTTTTAAACTGCTGTAATGGCAAAGTTAAGGTAGATTGCGGAATTTTATTATAGAATCTACCCAACACCCACAAACGACTTATGTACTTTTGCAAGTCGCACAGCAGGAACCGCAAGCTTATATCGGTTCCTACTTTGTCTATTATATACATCGTGAATCTTATATTCGGGTATATTTTTATGTCCAAAAATTAAATTGCTAAAAATATACTGTGGAGCCAATGTAAGAATACCTTGAACTTCTCTCGCAGGGAACCACGCGAATTTAAATTGTAAATTGTACTCTTATTGTAATATAAAAAAAATTTCAATGTCCGCGCATTTACCCCATAACAATATTGAGACATAATGTTATGGCAGTGTTATTTGAAGAAACATAGATCAAATGGCCGTTCGACATCAAAAAATGAGGTATTATGCTGTGACACATAACGGAAGGCTAACACTAAAGTGATTCATTCTGGGATTTGTGATGCAAAACGGGGACCTGACTCGGCGATGTCGCGTACATATTGACGTCGATGCTTTCAAATTATAATTACTATGAGTGTGTGACCAGGTTGTAACGATACAATGTACAATTTTAAATATTTTTTTCTCAAATTTAATTTGAAACAAAATATTTTATTTGTGATAAAAAAAATTAAGCAGGAATCGCAACTTAAATTTTAAGAAAAATCTAATCATGTTGGAATGAGTATAAAAAAATATAAAATTGTTTATCAAATATCCGTAAAACTGTAACAGATTTTACAAGAAGTCTAAGTCTGTAACTGTCTATTGATTTTGATGAAATGTTAATTCCAGTTTATATTTCACGTACGATTCGACATTGTACAATTTTATTGTCTGAGAATTACAAACAAAAAAGTTATTTTCTGTCAAATGAACCATAAAGTATTAATATTATATATCATTTAGTAATGATCTTGAAAGTAGCTAGTAAAATTAAACGAAGCGAGAAAAAAAATACACAACAATACTTTACCCGGTTACCGGTTACTGGTACTGAAAACAAAAAAAACCTGTGATAGCCCAGTGGTGAGACCGTGCGACTCTCTAAAGACGAACCTTCAAACCTGGGCAGGCACCAAATGAGTTTTTCTATTAAAACTTATGTGTAAAAGACATTTGCAATTTATCACATGCTTTTCGGTGAAGGAAAAATCGTGAGGAAACTTTCATATCTCTAGCGAATTCTAGGGATATGTGTAACCTACCAATCCGCAATGCAGCAAAGTGGTAGGTCTTAGCTCCGATCCTTCTCTCCAGAAAAACGGAGAGAGGAGGCCTATTCCCAGCAGTGGGATATAAACAGGCCGTTACTTTTACTTCTTTACTGGTTATAATCGTTTCCTTATTTAAAGAGTAACTCAAGTCTATATTAGTTAAAGGAGCGCTAGTCAAAACTGGGGATCGGCACGCCACAGTCGAATGACAGAATTTCTTGTCTCACGCATACAAAATATATTCAACCCCCCTACGTTTTTGTTGTAGCCGACATGGAAATTCTGATGACTAAGCGAAAGGGGTAGATTGTGGACACAATGGTTTCAGATAATAAATGACACAATTGTTTCTTAGAAAATACTCAAAAAACAAATACCACATATTTTATGGAGAAAGGTAGATTGTTATTTATTTTAGTATTAAAGTGACTGAATTAAAAAAAAATGGTATGTGGCAAACTGCTATAAAGCGTCTTCGAAACTCTTGAGTGTTAAAACACACCCATAACTGATAAAGCGAGTTTAGTCTAAGCACTAGCTTTTTAATTGAAATAATGATTTAATGTGTCTAAGTCATCATCATCCTCCTCCTTCGCTTATCCCACTCTTAAGTGGGGTCGGCACAACATGTTACAGACATGTTATGACATGATTTGGCTACGTATTTTACGCCTGCCTGACGTCAACTTACCTTAGTCCTATTTTACAACACCTCAGTAAGAAATGAGGGTGGTCATAATGTCTAAGTCAATTGAGTAATTTTGGATTCATTCACTTTAATACTTATGCGATATAATTCTTATATGAATGAAAATGTTGGCCCTCGGCGGGAATCGAACCCGCGACCCGCGGAGCTGAAAGCAGGGACACTGCCAACTGCCAGTCAGGATATACCAAAACGACTCAAACTCTGTGTTATTAAATTAGAATACGCTGCCTAATATTTTCCATGCAAACCCATGATTATGTAAATATAGACAGTAGCAATTGGACACTGAGTCTGTTTGCGAGTTGCCCACGTGGTTTTGTCTCAAAGATTTTTATTGGATCGGTAAAAGTGAATGTGTGGTCCAAGCACAAAATTTATTTTTATTACTCAATAAGATCACCGCGTGATTAAATTGGTCAATTAGATGGTATAAGAATCGTTTTAATTTTTATATAATCTATTTCTATTACTCAATAAGCCGACCGCGTGATTCGATTGGTCAATCAGATAGTATAAGAATCGTTTTAATTTTTATAAAATCTATTTCTATTAATCAATAAGCTGACCGCTGGATCGATTCATCAATTAGATGGTAGAAGAATCGTTTTAATTTTTATAAAATCTATTTCTATTAATCAATAAGCTGACCGCTGGATCGATTCATCAATTAGATGGTAGAAGAATCGTTTTAATTTTTATAAAATCTATTTCTATTACTCAATAAGCTGACCGCGTGATTCGATTCGTCAATTAGAAGGTATAAGAATCGTTTTAATCTTTATAAAATCTATTTCTATTACTCAAAAAGCTGACCGCGTGATTCGATTCGTCAATTAGATGGTATGAGATTCGTTTTAATTTTTATAAAATCTATTTCTATTACTCAATAAACTGACCGCGTGATTCGATTCGTCAATTAGATGGTATAAGAATCGTTTTAATTTTTATAAAATCTATTTCTATTACTCAACAAGCTGACCGCGTGATTCGATTCGTCAATCAGATAGTATAAGAATCGTTTTAATTGTAATGACAAAACTAGTTGAGCCAGCGAAGTCAGTTCCGCCTTTGAATTAAATGCGGTTTGTTCTGAAATTTTCTAAGAAATCATCATCTTCATCATCATCCTCCTGCCCTTATCCCACTCTTAAGTGGGATCGGCACAACAAGCTATGAACATGTTATATGTTATAAACTGTGTGACGTCAACTTACATAGTCGTGTTTTACGACCCCTCGGTAAGAAAGAGGGTGGTCTATTCTACTCAACCGGATACCACAAGGCATTTTGAAAAAAAATATAACAAATTGTTATATATAATTAACAAATGCACTGATATGTTTCTCTTACGTTTTTTATGGTACATAAACAAACAAATAAATAAATAAAGTAAATAATATCCTTGAGCGATTCTTTTGTTTCTTCTTCAACCGTGGTTTACTCGACATACGTTCATTATCTTAAGAAGATTTATAAATTTGATTTTTTCACTTCCTGTGATCTTTGGTTTTACTTATCCACCAAGAAAGGGGTTTGCCTAAGCTACTCTTCCCGCTTGGTACTTTGTAGCCCTTACATCGCCTTGTACTATATCGCCTTACGATACGTGGTCTGCGAGGATAATATAGAATCACAGTCGCTTGTGCCTTGCGTCCACCATAGACGTCTAATCTTAAATAGCTCTAATAAGGCAAAAGCTGGCCAAACGCCAAGTGATCGGACGTCAACCTCCCAAACAGTCATACGTGCACCCATTACGCACCATGCGTACAGTGACCGGGCTGAATGGAGGGAGGGCGTAGCCAGAATTCTATAGGGGGGGGGGGGGTCAAAATTGTCTCAGAAAATCTAGACTATTTTTTTCTTTTTTTCTTAATTCATAGTATTTAAATTATGAAGTGCTCACAATTGTAATGACGGTGAGGTACATTATAGGTCTTATGCAAGCTTTTTATAGTGTCAATATGGTGCGAGTTGACAGTTTTACAGTATTACAGTTTTCAGTGTAAGTGGACGTAAGTTTCCTCTCATCCTTTTGAAGAGAAATATTGGAACTTAGATCCGCTGCTTCAATGCAGATTTATAGGTTAAACATATTGCAGGAATTCTCCAGAGATATAAAAATTTCCTTACGACATTTTTCTACATTGGCAAAAGTGTCTCAAAAAATATCCATATCAATATTTGTTTTAAGAGAAAACCAACTATCATTTTCTTAAAACTATGTAATTCTATAATTTATTTGAGCTTTATAGTACTAATAAGAATTTCCGAAAGAATCATTATAACTTTCTTGTCTAATTGCACACTATTTGCTAAAAGAAAACATTGTATGCATGGAAACTTGTATGTTTCAGGAGAATTCTTTGGATATGTGTAACTTATCCAATCGCATTGCAATAACCCTCTCCCTTAAAAGAAGTTAGGAGACCTTTCCCAGCAATGGAATAGTAACACTACGTAAAAAATATACGGGACTCCGAAATTAGTTACCGCGAACTATCCACGCCGATCATACACTCCAGGCACTGCTTTCCAAAGCCTTATCAAAAACCTGAGACAGATTTTTTAATCATGTTATTACAGCCGCAGAGCAATTCCCATTTATATACAATCGCTGTAGTAAGCAAAAACGAGCATAACGTGCCGCCCGCGCGACACGTTCAGGCAATAACATCTCGCAGCTCGCTAGCCTACGCCTATTGCCGTTTCCACTGAACCGGAATACACTGCGCCTATATCGAGACGACAGAGGGTGGCCCCACTGGTAGCGTTTTATTTTGCCATTATTCTCAATAGAGTTTAAAAAAAATTAAAAAACTATAGGACGCGGCAATAAATAATGCACATCGACGCTTAGAGTGAGAAGTCGGCTAGATTCTGCTTCATAGAGCATTGTCTCCGTCGCACAGACTGACGAACGCATCCGAAACGTCACATACTAACTACGAAACCGAATTGGACGGCTGTTTCGTTCTAAGCCTCGATGTGCATTATGTATTGCCGGGCACTATACTTTCGAACTAAAAACGTCTAAATTAAAAAACACGGTCTTTAAACAAATATTTCATTTCTTAAGTTATTTATTATTGTTCTGTCACTGATTTTTATTTACAGTATAAATTAATTATGTCCGCTTAAAGAAGGTCTAATTGGGTTCAAAAGAATGGGTTAACCATACATACAGGTGAAACCAATATAAAATGTGTAATAAAATGGTACCATATCCAAAAGCGAATCAAGTTACGCCGCGCCGACCATATGTATGCCGTGATCGTATGACGATAAGAGCGCTTGATTTTAGGCCAGTGATGGGCAAAGTACGACCCGTGGGCCAACTAAGGCCTGTGAGGGTCCATCAACATGGATAGTATACGGCCCGCTATAATTATGTTTTGACGCAAAATGCATTTTTCTATAATTCTGGACCTCCTCTAGAATTAAATTTTGTGGCCCCTCATTAAAAAAGTTTGCCCATCACTTCTAGTCAGTCGTTCAAAGATTTTAAAAATCAAAAACTTTGTTCAAATAAGCCATTTAAGGCACTTCTCAATCGTCAAGCACCGATATGATCAATGAAGCTACACTGGTTCGGAATGTTGCTCTTACCGAGAAGAACCAGCAAGAAACTCGGCGGTCAATCTTTTAAACATTTTCAACTATATATTATTAAACCGCTGTCTTTTATGATATGTCTTTAAGAAATCCTATATACACATATTTCGATGAAGCGATGGACGTTTGGGTTCTCAGGTGCTACAATGGGAACCCCGCACCAGAAAACAGAGTGTACGCGGATCTCCTAATGATCTACTACTCAATATCGCAATATATAATATAAGAAGATCTGCCTGGATCAGTAGCTTCTTATTGGTATTTAGTACTTATATATTATAGAAAAATAATATTTATTCTTATTTTTCTGCTCCTCTAAAATTCCTTAAAATACGTCCGCTGTTCTCAGAGAATTGCTAATTTCGCCTGTATCAACACATCTTTCTGAGGTAAACAAACTTCGTGCATACTTGCACGTCGTTTAGAAAATATATTGCAGGTATTTTAAATTTTAATATATTTTTTACATTCTCTAATATTAAAGTAATACTAAAAAACCTCACTTCAACGATGTTTATAATATAGTTTCTAGTTATGTTAGTTAATACAAGTATTTTTAAACTTCGGAAAGTCTCAAACTCGTCTGTATTTTTTTGAACATTTTAATATAACTTAAATCAATACAACTTTATATCAAAGTATAAAACCAAACGTAAACATCAAAGTTATTTTTGACCATTTAATTAAATTTATAAGATAAGAATCTAGTTTGTAAAGCGAATTCCTCCACGTCGAAACAAAGAGTAATAAAAAATTTACCTGTCATCTATCACAGCTATCGCTTGCAATTATCTCTTGTAAACATTGTAGAGATTAACTCGTATCAAAACTAGAACTAACTTTTATGTATTTTGGAAACCATTCGCATATCGTCGTGGTATATATTATGAGATAAGAGCGGTTCAAGGGTGTGCGGAGCATGGTGCCAATCGTCGTTTCTCCATCGTGCATATCCATACTTAATATTATAATTAATCAAGTCTGTCTATCTGTCTGTCTGTTACGCATCCACGGGTAATCCGCTTGAGATTATTATACTTATACAACTAAAGCTTATATATCGGAAGTAATAATAAAATTATTTTGCGATAAAGTAAATAGGAAATATAGTAAAGTGGCGGCCTGTTACAATCCCACTGCTGGGAATAGCCCTCCTCTCTCCGTTTCTGGAGAGAAGGGTTGGAGCTAAGACCTACCACGCTGCTCCAATACGGATTGGTAGGTTACACATATCAACAGAATTCTCTAGAGATATGCAGGTTTCCTCACGATGTTTTCCTTCACCGAAAAGCGTGTGATAAATTGCAATAATCAATTAGACACATGAGTTGTAATAGAAAAACTCATTGGTGCCTGCCCGGGTTTGAACTCGTGTTCCCCTCGAAAGACTCGCACGGTCTCACCGCTGGGCTATCACAGCTCTATCGCACGCAAGCTCTATCTTCTGATAATGCTTTGGTTGCGGAGCGAAACGAATATGCGGTGGCGATGGTGGAGGTTTGTGCATGTGTTTTTACGAATCCCGCATGTATCGGGTATGAAAAAACGGATCGTCTACTATACATTTAGCATTATATCTATTTTCTGTTTACTCTATCGCGGATTATAGCAAAATAATTTTATTATTACTTTTGTATTATGGATCTGCTTTATTCTATAAATTACTTATATATCGGGATAACAAATCAAAAAAAATAGAAAAAAACGTTTTTTCATCAGAAGTAGGAAAAAATATACAATATATTCCCGCTGCGAATGTAGCTTTACATTCATTTTACGACATTACCAGCACAGCGTAGTTTTACGATTAGGGCCATTGTTTATTGCGCCGATACCGATCCGTCGTTCGACTTGAACTGCAGCGAGAATACAAGTATGTTATACAAACAGTCCTTACAGAAGACTGCATAACAATTGGCGAAAGTCTCGCAATGTATGCTCTCAGACAGCTTGACTTTTAAACTCTCTCTTAATTGAATTGAATAGAACGGCGTATTTCAATTGCACGCAAATCCACTTATCAGTCTCATCGTCCTTATCCCACTTTAGGTGGGGTCGGCACATGTTAAAAACAGGCTGTCACATGATTTGGCTACGTCTTTTACGACCGGACCGGCCGCCTGCTTGACACCTCGGTGAGAAATGAGGGTGGTCTATTCTACTCAGCCGGATACCACACGGCGGACAAAACCTTATCAATCTGTCTTTTGGAAATTCAAAATCAAAATAATCTTTATTTAAGTAAGCTTTTTACAAGCACTTGTGAATCCTCAAAGGGTAATTAGATTCAATGAAGCTACAACTGGTTCGAAATGTTGCTCTTACCGAGAAGAACCAGCAAGAAACTCGGCGGTCAATCTTTTATATATTTTCAATTATACATTATTAAACCGCAGTCTTGTTTGAAGCTGAAAGAATATTCAAATCATCATTTTTATCATTCAAAATATATTTTAATATAAAAAGTTATATTATTTGTACATTTAAATAATTTTTTGCTTTTTTTTAAAACCAAATGTACAAGTTTTGTCTATTTTAAATCACTTACACGCTTGTACTATACAACTATTCTAAGACTATAAATAATTATAAGAACTATGACTATAATTTTAAAACAATAAGTTATGAACTCTTTTCCGTGTGTGAGGAAATACTGTACAAGATTGTTTCTGAAATTGGACCCTCAATCGCACATACAGTGGCGTGCAAAAGTTTCGGGCCATGCTAATTTTTACAAAAATTGCATAGAAATATGAAGGTAAAAGGAATAAAAACGGTTAATTATAACAGGTATTTACTTATGTTGAAAAAAAAACGAGTTATATATATTGATATTACTTTGAAAGAATTATTTGTTCAACATTTTGTTATAAACAACTGTGCAAAAGTAACGGGCCAGCCAGTACTGTCTTAAGAAAAAAAACAAAAATCGAAAAAAAATCAAGGAGATTCTGGGTTAAATGTATAGTTCTCCTTCACTCCACTCAATACTTTGTTCCCATGCCCTTAGCAGCAATGACTGCAGCGCACCGACGAGGCATTGATGCGATCAAGCGCGAGATTCTTTCTTTTGGAAATTTTTCCCACTCTTGCTGCAAATGGTTCCACAATTCCGTTTTGTTCGAGTGATTTTTCGTTCCAACACGGAACTTGAGATCTTGCCACAAATGTTCGATGGGATTTAAGTCCGGTGACTGCGACGGCCAGTCTAGAAGGCGGATATTTTGGCTCTGGAGAAAATTTTTTACGAGACGCGAAGTGTGTTTTGGATCGTTATCTTGTTGAAAAATCCAACCACGAGGCAAATTTTTCGTTGCAAATGGAAGCATATGAATTGACAGAATGTTCTTGTAAGTTACAGCGTCCATATTGCCGTGAATTTTCACCAGCGGACCAATGCCATCAGCAAAAAAAGCTCCCCAAACTTTGATGTTCCCACCACCGTGTTTAACAGTAGGAGTTTGATACCTCACATTATATCTGGTACCAATCGGACGTCTTACGTACTTCTGACCATCACTTCCAAACAATTGGAATTTCGATTCATCAGAAAATAGCACTTTCCGCCAATCTGATGTCGTCCAGTGCTGATATTTTTTCGCGAAATCCATCCTAGCCTTCTTATTCTTCTTGCTGATTAAAGGTTTCTTAACACCAATACGTCCAATCAGCCCTACAGCTTTCAGACGTCGAGACACCGTGCTCCGACTGATATCGGCTAGATTTTCACTTCTTAATTCTCGCGAAACATCGGCTGCAGTTTTTCGCGGATCGGCAACACACTTTCTTTTTATTATTTTATCTACACGAATCGAAGTTTTTCGTGGCCTGCCGCTTCGTTTTTTATCACACAGCAAGGTTGTTGTTTTATACTTCAAAATAATACGATTTACAGTACTTTTACCGACAGATAAAGCTTTTGCAATAAAACGTGAACTTTTTCCCTCTGATGAAAGCTTTAATACGATTTCGCGAACCTGAATATTCGTGTGCTTCGGCATCGTCACGATAAAAAGAATAGTTTCCTTTTTCTAGTAAGTTTTAACACCAGCGAGCGTAAAAAAGTCAACAAATCCGGAGTACAGAGCCGCGGCGCGAAGTGGCCCGATACTTTTGCACATCGACCTTAAGTCATTTCACGTAGTATACGTAAAATATGCTAAGCAACAATATGATATTTAATTTTTCTGTGTATATTCTAACTATCTTATAAAATTTGAACAACGAACGAAAGGAGGAACACATTTTCTTATAAATACAATGGAAAAAGCAGGGTGGCCCGAAACTTTTGCACGCCACTGTAACTATAAACAGATTTCTAGATAATCCGTTAAGGTTACGTACAACCCTGTTACGAGAGTGATATCCTAGATTCGTCCTTGATATATCCTACCAGAATAACTTCCGCATACCTCCTCTAGGATACTTGCTAGGAACGAAAAAGTAACTTGCATCAAAAGTAACGAACAATCTATGGCACCTCTCAACAGTTTGAAGAGGAACATCTAAAAATTATCTAAAAATAATTTAATATAATGTAATAGTACAATGGCAGTGAGTACTGTGCATTATATCTGGTCCTTGGGCCGGTCGGCGTCGCGACGGAGGGCGTGGCCTAATGTGCTTTTAACGACACGACGTACCGACACGTGGCAGAGCGTCGCCCGGCCGCCAGCTCGAGCTGGACCGTGACTGCCATAGCCAGCCATATATTATAGTGCATAGGTTTAGGTACTTCTTCTTCTTCTTGCATCGTTTTCTCAGTGATGAGAATCGTGGCTCTTTAAGATAGCACACTATCAATGGTGTTTCGCCAGTTAGCCCTATTCTCCGCCGTGTGAAGAGACAATAAAGGGGGAGTTGAGAGCCTCCTTGGCCTGGTCCGACCAACGTATTGGGGTACGTCCACGTGGCCTTCTTCCAGCGACACTTCCTGTGATCAAAAGCCTGTCAATGCTGTTAGCGTTTTTCCGAGCTATGTGACCGAAGTACTCGAGTCCCCCGAAAGATAGTCGTCAGACGGGTTTTGATGCGTAGCTTGTTCATTATCGAGACGTTGGTTTGAAGTCATTCCAGGGAATACCGGGCAATCGGCGCCAGCAGCATCGATTCGCTTCCGGTCTGCGGCTTTTATGGTCCATGTCTTGGCTCCATAAAAAAATATGTATAAGACGAGGTACTTAACTAAATATAAATAAACAAAACCATATGACTCAGGTGTGTCAAACATTTTATTGCAATAATATAATTTACAGATAAAGAAATTGAAGTAAAACTGCATAATATGTTCAAATACTTTCTTTAATGAAATATTTCCTTTATGAAATGTAATATTTATGTTTTTGGTATCAAAAGCATTATTATTTAGTTTTATAAAATATATTCATCAAATGCAAATAAAAACCAATCAAACGAAGATTTACGAATCTTTTCCCGAATTTTTTCGAAATTTTGAACATATAGCGATAGCATAGAGATATGCTATCGCGGACATTTTGTAGTATTTTTATAGATCTACAATTCTCTAGTACATTACTTTAGCGTATTTCTGCCGGTTTACCCAGCACACTCGACTCAAGCTCCCAGCAAGCAAGTTTTTTAACAACTGCGCGATCTCTTTAACAGAATGTACATAATACCGATAGTTTTTTCGGACTTTGTTTTAAAATAAGTATAGATTGTCAGATGTAACATAATATCAATCTTTTATAAAGTCACTCTGTGATAATGTAGTAATAGAGTATAAAAAATAATATTTTCATGGTTAATCTATATATTACGAACTCTTTTTCCATTTTCGCAACAATATTAAAATACCCTCAGTTATGTGTTATGTATTTTATTCCTTTTCCCAAAAACTTAACGTTGATTATTAACCGTACATCCTAAGCTTAGTTAATCAATGTCTGCCGATTGTTGGTGGTTTGAATACAGAATATTTTGGATTTGAATATGATTCAATCACGTAGAAGTACTCCGAGCCGAATATCGCTTTCTTACTATTCAAGTACCTTTCATATTTTCACCTAATTACTAATTAAAATGCAATTAAGAAAACAAACCTGTTACACTCGTAGCATTCCATATATGCATCTACCGCATGCTTCCCTTCCATAGTTTGATGCAAACGATGCGTATCGTTGGAAGGCAATTATCGATCCTATATCCTATACATTAAGGGTGATAATTCAATACAGTTTTTCTGGACACCCTGCCCCGGTAATCGGTGCGCTATATTTACCGGCACATGGTCCTACCAAAATAAATAATTTAACTTGAAATTATTCTGCCTTAAGTTCGACGAACTGACAGGGTTCCCTATTCGGAGAGTCGATCTTAACGTTATTTTTATTTTACTTTAGCGTTTAAGCACCCACAATAGCACTATATGTGTTTTGCCTTAATTCTAAAAGGAAACGGGATTTTTTTTATCATATACATACGTTACCCCGGTGTATTTCATAACTCAATTCACGAAAACTATATTTTACACTTAAAATTACTTATTTAACCATGCTTTGTACGAATGCTGTCGCCGTGTGGTATCCGGCAGAATAGAATAGACCATCCTTCTTTATTACCGAGGTGTCGTAAGAGGCGACTAAGGTAAATGCCGTTTGGTATCCGGCTGCATAGAATAGACCACCCTCATTTCTTACCGAGGTGTCGTAAAAGGCGACTAAGGTAAGTTGACGTCAGACAGGCGGCCGGTCGTAAAATACGTAGCCAAATCATATGACAACATGTTTGTAACATGTTGTGCCGACCCCACTTAGAGTGGGATAAGGGCAGGAGAATGATGATGATGCTTTGTACGAATGCTGCCAACATTGTGTTTTAAAAATTAAATAAGAGAAAAAGTAAAGAAAAGCAGAATGTCAATCTATGTAGTGCATGAGCTGTTTAAAAGATATATTATCTCCTGCAAAGGTCAAACCAGCGCTTATGCTTTGATCGTGGAAAATTTCATCAAAATCGGTCCAGCGGATTAATTGTGAAAGCGTTACAGATTGATATTTAGCTACTATAAAATTAGTCACATTTAAACTTTTATATTAACGCAATTTTTTCGCGTACTTTTTGTCCGACAAATAATAAAATCTTTCCGTAATGCATATTCATACGTCAAAGTTAATACGAGATTTATAAAATTATAATGTACAATTCGTAGATTTAATCCAAAAATAAGCTCGATTTCTCGACCTCATTTAGAAACAACCAAAAGTTATGTTATACTGTAACAGCGCTACCTAGTTTCGGAATCACGTTAATGATATCTATCTATATTTGTTATATTAAAAATCCCAAAAAGTTGTCTGTCTGTATGTAATCGATTTTCTCAAAATCTATTGAACGGATTATATTACGGTTTTCACCAAAAGATAGTGCAATACTTCCGGATGGTTTAGGTATATAGTACATATCGGTATTGTGTAAATTGTGTTGAAGAGATCGAGCAGTTGTTAAAAAACTTGCTTGCTGGGAGCTTTAATCGCATGCGCTTCGTAAACCAACAGAGATACACTAAACTAATATACTAGAGAATTGTAGATCTATAAAAATACTACAAAAAAGTCCGTGATAGTATGTCTCTATCTCTAAAGGTTAACTCACAATATCTTTTCAAAAAAAAAGTTGGGTTGGCACAGCTAGTTAGTCACTAATATTAGACTAGTCCAGTGAATAGAATTAAAATTGCCTCGCGAGTTTCTCTCCTGTAGGCCACCCCTGTGGCTGTCCCCAAACATAGTCCAGGGCTAAAGTCTGCGAGGACTGTCCCGGGCAAAGTGGTTCGTTCGCCTCGAGGCCCGTACCTCGCCTACATAGCTGATCAAATAAATTATCGTATACAATAACTATATATTATTATAAATATTTGCTACATATACATATGTATAATTTTTATCCGATGTAGTATTATATCCAAAAAAATACTTCAGACGTTACTTTTCAGCAGTGGGAAGCTGTAAAGAATTTTTTCAGACCGTATAGAGAATATTGTTTGTAAAAATGCACTTGTCTATTACATACTCGATTGTCATTACTTGATGCTTATCGATGTTACAATTTGTTTCAGATGCGGATAGCATAGTGCGCTCAAGATGTGGTCGTGGGTGTGGGCGTGGGCGTGGGCGTTGACGGCCGTGGGCGCCCTGCAGCCGCGCTGCGAGGAGATCACCATCCCGATGTGCCGCGGCATCGGGTACAACCTGACGTCGTTCCCCAATGCGCTGGACCACGACACCCAGGAGGAGGCTGGTCTGGAGGTGACTTACACTTTGCATTTATTCTATATATTAGCTAATCTATGATGGTTTCAAGTCTTTAAAATAGAATTTAAGAAACTAGATTCTAACATATTTTCAAGCAGTGATATATGTATAAGATTATACAATAGGGGACCATAACAGTGTACATAAAAGTACGCTAAATAATAAGTAAAAATAAAGTTCTAATATACGAGTACGAGCACAATGCTGTACGACTAGATTCTTACCTTTAATATTTTGTCCTGTTTTTCTTTGTGTGTGTGGTGTTTAATTTTCTCCACCTCTTTTGCAAGCCGAGGCATCCAAGACGATCGGTCTACAATCTATCTCAGCTCCATACCTTTAGAATCTATCGTATCGCGGATCGAGTAAGTCGTATCGGATGCGCTATATCCCGTGCCGTCCGGTCCGTTCCAGGTGCACCAGTACTGGCCCCTCGTGGAGATCAAGTGCTCCGCCGACCTGAAGTTCTTCCTGTGCTCGGTGTACACGCCCATCTGCATCGAGGACTACGCCAAGCCGCTGCCGGCGTGCCGCAGCGTGTGCGAGCGCGCGCGCGCCGGCTGCGCGCCGCTCATGCAGAAGTACGGGTTCCAGTGGCCCGAGCGCATGGCCTGCGAGCGCCTGCCGCGGCTCGGCGACCCCGACCACCTGTGCATGGAGGAGAGCGAGCGCGCGCAGGAGCCCGAGCCGCCGCGCGCGCCGCCCCGCCGCCCGCACCCCCCCTGCAAGGATCCAAAAAACTGCGCGGGCGGCGCGGGCGCTGCGGGCGCGGGCGGGGCGGGCGCGGCGGGCGGGGCGGGCGGCGCGGAGTGCGCGTGCGCGTGCCGCCCGCCGCTGGTGGCGCGCGCCAACGGCAGCGCGGCCGGCGTGCCCGCGTGCGCGCTGCCGTGCCGCGGGGCCTTCTTCACGCGCGAGGAGAAGCACTTCGCGGCCGTGTGGGTCGCGCTGTGGGCCGGCCTGTGCGCCGCCTCCACGCTCATGACGCTCACCACGTTCCTGATCGACTCGCAGCGGTTCAAGTACCCCGAGCGGCCGATCGTGTACCTGTCCGCGTGCTACTTCATGGTCGCGCTGGGCTACCTGGCGCGGCTGGCCGTCGGCCACGAGGAGGTGGCCTGCGCGGGCCCGCTGCTCGAGACCTCGGCCGCGGGGCCTAGCGCCTGCACGCTCGTCTTCATCCTCGTCTACTTCTTCGGGATGGCGTCGTCGATCTGGTGGGTGGTGCTGTCGTTCGCGTGGTTCCTCGCCGCCGGCCTCAAGTGGGGCAACGAGGCGATCGCCGGCCACGCGCAGTACTACCACCTGGCGGCGTGGCTCGTGCCCGCCGCGAAGACCGTGGCCGTGCTGCTCGCCGGCGCCGTCGACGGCGACCCGGTGGCCGGCATCTGCTACGTGGGCAACACGTCCTCGGAGCACCTCAAGAAGTACGTGCTCGCGCCGCTCGTGGTGTACTTCGCGCTCGGCGCGACGTTCCTGCTCGCCGGGTTCGTGTCGCTGTTCCGCATCCGGTCGGTGATCAAGCGGCAGGGCGGCATCGGCGCCGGCTCGAAGGCGGACAAGCTCGAGAAGCTGATGATCCGGATCGGCGTGTTCAGCGTGCTGTACGCGGTGCCGGCGGGCGTCGTGATCGGCTGCCTGGCGTACGAGGCGGGCGGGCGCGAGCTGTGGCTGCGGCGCGTGGCGTGCGGGCCGGCGTGCGGCCCCCGCCCGCTCTACTCGGCGCTGATGCTCAAGTACTTCATGGCGCTGGCGGTGGGCATCACGTCCGGCGTGTGGATCTGGTCCGGCAAGACGCTGGAGTCGTGGCGGCGCGTGTGGCGCGGCGGCCGCGCGCCCCCGCCCGCGCACCGCGCGCTCGTCAAGGGCGCCGTGTGACGCGCCCCCGCGGGGCCGCCCGCGCCGCCGCCCGCGCCCCCGCACCCGCCGCCCGCCTCGCTGCCCGCCACCGCGCCCTCCGCGCCCTCCGCGCGCTCCGCCCAGCCGCTGTCCGACTACGGCCCGGTCTAGGCGGAGAGGGACCCGAATGCATCCTTAGGACGCGGCGGCTGACAAAAACCTTCCTCGCGGTGCTCACCGAGAGGACCCGTCGTTTGATTCTGTGACTGACGTGACTGTGCGATAAGTGCTATGTGTTCGCTCGGCGAGAAACGTTCTAGATGAGTGCGTGAACTCTCAATGTGAGGTCGACCCGCGGGTCCTCTCCGTGGACCGAATCAATGTGCCATTCGACAAAGCGAACTCGAAAGTGTATGTATGTATGTGTGAGACAGTGCGGCGAGCGGCCGCAGCCTCTAGTCGTAGCGCGCGCGTGCGCCCGGTATATACGTAATAGTGTGTAAGTGCGGCGGTGGCGTCCGAGCCCGCATCGCTTCTCGAAGTTTACGAAATTGTAGTTATCACGTTTATGCGCTTTGTTAAAAACTAATGCCACTTCATCGTAGACTGTAATGCCATTTAATTTAAACCACTTAGTGTCTACTTTCTTACCTTTATTCATAGTAATCGATTTAAATATTACAAAATTATGTCTAGTTTGACTTCCTAATACTAACTTGCCACTGGAGAGCGACGTTGTTCGAAGACGGAAGGAGACATTAAGTGGTATTACGTGACTAATACCAGTGCTGTAGAAAGACGATTAGAATAGAAGACGCGCGCGTTAGTAATTTAACTGTTGTTGACACTTGCTGTTTAAATTACCTCGTAAATATGTATTTGTACGATTTTATAAAACCTACTATTTTTAAGGTAATTTATACGAGTACAGAAATAATAAACTAAAAATGCTGACCATCTTTAACAAAATAATAGTTCTAAGTTACTAATGAGTGTTGATATTCCATTAAAATGATTTGATGTATTGTATAATAAGTTTCTTTTGTATACTAAGTCACCTTCCTGTAAATATAGAATGTAATTATGATGCTTATTCCATGATGAGGATTAGATGTTCTGAATAATGTATGTAAATTTTTCGCTTATGAGCGCCATCTATTTAAAGTTTATCTAACCGTGTTCGCTCAAATGTCAACTGCTAACTCTGAGTCGACACTAACAGCGCCACCTAGCGGCTGGTAGCTACGACAATACCTCTATCTATTGTTCAGTAGTGGAACTAATTTTCATGTGATGGCTATAATTTACGCCACATGTGAAGTGCAATAATTTTGTATTGTATATCTATATAAATTTAATGAAACGAGAAGTGGGATGTTCAAGTATACACGGACACCGCGGCCGATAAAATATTATGTAATTTATTTTATATCCTAACTGTAGATAAATAAAGTGACTTTTTTATGTATCAATCTTTGTTTTCTTTGTAGTTTACATCCTTTTTTTTACCAATACCTAATGTTTAAATTTTTCAAAATGTACTGTTAATTAAAAATTGACAATGTCAATTGTTGTCAATAAAGAGCCTAATTTGTAAACAGGGTTTTATGTCATTGAACAGATCTACATTGCCATACATATATTTGGTATATTTGTTATTACGTATTAAAGAAGTCTTTTTAATCTGACATATAAATTTTTTTTCCGATTGAAAATGTTAATACATAATTTGAAAGTTAAAAAAGGTCTTTTCAGTCTGTAAATTTTATTTATAAGACGTTTCTTAAAATTATTATAATACAAAATAGATTATTGCTATTTTGAACGCTGTTCAACCGGCACCATTACAATAACTTTAAACGAAACAAAGTACTATGGACATCTGTAATAAAAAACAAAATACTATTGTCGTTTTCGAGGATCTTTGGATTACCTCTTTTATTATATCTATGGATACTTAAGTATTCTACTGTACTGTTTATATACTACTTGCATAAATATAGGCTTAGAAATTTAACAACCCTAGCGGACAATCGCTGTCTCAATGCTGCCATTAAAGATTGTGTATAGGTATATAAATAAAATATATAAATAATAACTATAAGATTTCATCACTGTATATTATACATATATCAATGTATAATAAATAATAAAAAGTGGGCTATTGATTATGATATGAAATCATTTTTTTTTTCTATAAAAGTATTAAAGTAGCGGCCTGTTACAATCCCACTGCTGGGAATAGGCCTCCTCTCTCCGTTTCTGGAGAGAAGGGTTGGAGAAGCTAAGACCTACCACGCTGCTCCAATGCGGATCGGTAGGTTACACATATCTCCAGAATTCTTTAGAGATATGCAGGTTTCCTCACGATGTTTTCCTTCATCGAAAAGCGTGTGATAAATTGCAACTATCAATTAGACACATGAGTTGTAATAGAAAAACTCATTGGTGCCTGCCCGGGTTTGAACTCGTGTTCCCCTCGAAAGAGTCGCACGGTCTCACCGCTAGGCTATCACAGCTTTTTTTTCTATAGTTTAAAAAATTATTCATCCATTGTTTTAATTTTTTTATAGACTTTATGACGAACAAATAGATTATAATGTATATCTTTGTCCGCATTTGTTAAAAGCAGTTTGTATTTAACTACGCAATAGCATGTTTTGATTTCCCTATTTTCAAATAGATGATACCTAATTAGAATAGTGTAAATTAACGAGAAGTTTGCAAAATATCAAAATAATAATTACTCACGATTGTAACAGTTCTCATATTTATATTAATAATAATCGCATTCCGTGTGCGGTGCAATCTAACTATAATAGACGGAAGTCAACTTCATTTTCAAATTACAACGCTATTCGGATTACAGTTAGATATAGGTGCTTTGGGGTAATTACGAAAACGGAGATATCCCAAAATTTTAAGAGTTTAAAATTTAAAAATAATTTACCACAGAGCACCTAAGATAAATGTTGCTAACCTCTGGACGTCGTTGTGTGGTATTTCCGAAAATGCAAGTGACAAAATATAATTGTGGTAAAAATATAAACGATGTTCAAATGTTATTTATATTGAAATAAAGATAAACCAAAAGTAATTATAAATCTCTCGTCAAAACTTACAAATGACTACTTAACAAAATTTACGTAATCAACCCGTGTTATATCGGAATTACACTAGACTAGAAATGAAATCTAACAATGTTTTAAAATGTTCGTATTATCGGAACGCAAAGACTTTCGAAATAGCTGTCAAGTAAAAGTATTAGAATATATACTTAAGTTAATAAATGTGGTGAGAGTTGAGAGGAAACTCAAACAGATATATTTTTTAACTATCTTATAAAAAAACTTATCCACTTATCTGAAATTATAACGTAATTACCCCAATGCACCCTAATTAAAACTAGCTCTACAAAATATAAACTCATATTACGTATTTCGTTTACATACAGAATATTATTAATTCTTTTATATATTAATAATTACTTGTATATATACAAGAAAGTAAGTTGACTGGCCCGTTGGCGCATTGCGTAGTGACCCTGCCTTCATCTCCGCGGGCCATGGGTTCGTTCCCGCCGAGGGCCATTTTCTATAAACATTTTTTTGGTTCTTCGAGCCTGGGTGTATATTTGTATTTAAGTATGTATTCAAAACTATGTATATATTTACCAGTTGTCCGTGTCCATAACTCAAGTATTAAGTTGCTTACTTTGGGGATGGACGACCGTGTGTGTATGTTTGTGCATTAGAATATACATAATTATAAAATGATTGGCGATGTATATAATAGACAAAGTAGGAACCGAAATAAGCTTGCGGTTCCTTGCAAAAGTAAATAAGTCATTTGTGGGTTTGGGTATAAGATTCTATAATAAAATCCCGCAATCGATTTTATCTTTGCTACAACAGCAGTTTAAAAGCGCTGTGAAAGGAAGGCTGATACAAAAAGCCTATTATACTATTGAGGATTATATAGATGATAAAAATGCGTGGATATAGCTACTTCTCTACCCTGTACAAGATAGTAATAATCCAATGCCACTAGTTATAAGAATTTTATTTGAAAAGAGCAACTTTCCTGCTGGCTCTTCTCGGTAGGAACAGCTTTCCGAATCAGCGGTAGATTTTGACGATTCAAAAGCATTTGTTTACAAGTTTACTTGAATAAAGAATATTTTAATTTGAATTTGTAAGTGTCCCAGATATCTATTTATTTTTAACTAATCAAGCTTCCAGATTTACACAGTTAGGATGCCGTGAAAGGCGCGGTCTTATTATTGTGTGACCCGATAGAGAATTTACTTATAATAATAATAATATTTTTTATTGAAAGGCATTAAAAACCCAACACACAAGAAAATAACATATACAAGAGCCATACGTGGCATCTACAATTTAAGTCCGCGTGATTCCCTGCGAGAGAAGTTTAAGGAAATAGGTATTCTTACATTTGCTTCACAATATATTTTAAACAATGTAATTTTTGTACATAAAAATATAAAGAATTATAAAACGATAGGTGATGTATATAATAGACAAAATAGGAACCGACATAAGCTTGCGACTCCTGCTTTGCGCCTAGCAAAAGTACGTAAATCGTTTGTGGGTATGGGGATAAGATTCTATAATAAAATTCCGAAATCAATTTTGGCCATGCCATCACAGCAGTTTAAAACCACCGTTAAAAAGAGGCTGATACAGAAAGCCTACTATACTGTTGAAGATTACTTAGATGATAAGGATGTGTGGATATAGGTGCACCTCTACCCTGTACAAGACAGTAAAAAATAAATGTAATTAGTTCTAAGATTTATATTTTAAAAAGAGCAACCGCCGAGTTTCTTGCTGGCTCTTCTCGGCAGGAACAGCTTTCCGAACCAGCAGTAAAGTTGACGATTCAAAAGCACTTGTTTACAAGTTTACTTGAATAAAGAATATTTTGAATTTGAAAAAAAAAGGAAATAAAATATCTTTTGTTCGGTATCGGTATCGGTTGTTAACTGCTGAGAAACTATTCCCAGGGGTAGAAAACATGTCTTAACAATTATTTCCTGTTATTATTACGATGAACACACAGCCAATTTATCATGATAGTATTAGACATCCCTTTGTTCTTTGGAGACAAAATTTCAACTCGAGCTCTAATGATTGCATAAAAATCACGAACTCCCGAAATGATATACGAAAGTATATTTTCTTTTACATTATGTATATATTGATTCGCCCGTTGGCGCAGTGGGTAGTGACCCTATCTTCAGCTCCGCGGGTCACGGGTTCGATTCCCGCCGAGGGCCAACATTTTCTATAAACAATTTGTTGATTCTTCGAGTCTGGGTGTATATTTGTATTTAAGTATGTATTTAAAATTATAAATGTGCATATCTACCAGTTGTCTGTCACCCATAACAGAAGTATTAACTTACTTTGGGAATAGATGACTGTGTGTATAACTGTCCCGTGTATTCATTTATTATATACGGCAGTATATTTTTACATTGCTAGGTATTACGAATTGCGTTAAATACTACTCTATAAACGGTAATAAATAATAAAGTATAATCACTAACCGTTTCATAACAACCTATATCACTACACCTACTGGACAAAAGTTTCTACAAAATATATATGCCTTTAAAATTAACATACATACTAAACATTGAGTAAAAAAATTTACAACAACATATATGTACAATTTACAGGTTAAATATTAGTAAAGGATCCATAGAGACATTTTTACGATATTATTTAAGGGGTAACATTATTTTTTTAATTATTCCAATTACACTGTCATTTAATAATTAGAAAATCATTTAGAAGTTGTGAAATGGTTATTTTAAAAATTCATATATTCAAAGAAAAATATATATTTTTAAAGTAAACTAACGGCCTGTTACTATCCCACTGCTGGGAATAAGTCTCTTCTCTCCGTTTTCGGAGAGAAGGATTGGAGCTAAAACCTTCCACAACACTGCGATGAGGATTGGTGGGTTACACATATCTCCAGAATTCTCTAGAGATATGCAGATTTCCTCATGTTTTTCTTCACCAAAAAGCATGTGATAAATTGCAATTATCAATTAGACACAAGAGTTTTAACAGAAAAACTCATTGGTTCCTGACCAAGGGTCGGACCAGTGATTCCTCGAAAGAGTCACACCGTTTCACTGCTGGACTATCACAGCTTTTAAAAGTAAAAAATATATATTTAACCATAAGTAAGTATAACTTATGGTAAAATTAAAATTATACTTATAAAGTTAAGAACTAAATTTATAGATGGCAAAGAAGGAAAAAATTAAAAAAATCTGCATACCAACATAACGATACAATACATGAAGGATTCTTAATAACAAGAAAGTAACAAGTTGTACATGGTTTTATACTGTGAGATGTTATCTGTACAATTTATTGAACCTTAATGTCTATTCTCTTTGATTAGAATACATACACAATTTTATTCTAATTTTACTTAAATTATAGGTTTATCTTATCCACAGTCCGAACTGTGACTTTTAAAATAACTTTAGGTTTATCAAAACATACAAAACCAGATACATCTTTATACCAATAATTTTGTAATTCGATCAATAATATTAATATAATCTTAATAATATTATCAATCATTGATATTAGTCAAATGCATTTTACTTCATAATTTAAGTATGAAAAGATTTTAGTAAACAATATTAAACTTAATTAGCGAGATATTGTGGCATTTCTGCACCCAAGGGGTGGCCGTTAACCATAATGGGACAGACATCAGACCTGACGATAATTCGATGTCCGGTGGGCAGCATAAAAACAATACAATGCACGCACGTACCTTGTTTAAATAATTTTGGGGAATTATTATGATCGATTTTGTTCGATACTCGATAGTTTTTTCAATATGTACACTGAAGTCTTGATTTGCATTTTACTTGTTGCGGTTGACATTGACAATTGACGGGCGAACTCCAACCTTTAACGGATACGGCGTGCATGACAGTTCTTACATTGTGCTGCCATGCACTGAACACCGAACATTGAATAGTCTTATAAATAAAATTTCTTCAATTTTTTGTGCACTAGTTAGACTAATCACGAGATTGCAATGGCGCTTTCAAAGTTATATTCAAAATCGTTTATTCATTTAACACGTTCCGTTCCACATAAGCCATATATGGTTTACACTTTGCTTGTTCAAGTTAAATAAGATTTTTACTTTTTGATAACAAATTTAATGAAACAAGTTCTGAAGTAAAAAATAAAGTATACAACATAAAAAATATATACAAATAACACTCTACTTTTATTTATATGGGATAATACTTACATTACACTATATCACATGATCGTTAAAACAGTCCAAGCCCATCTGCGACGATTTTGGGCAATTCAAACAATACGTTGTCGTTTTTTATACAATAGAACTTGGGCCGGCAGAACACTCAAAGGAATTATGCGTAGTACCGAACGTGTTATGTAATTTTGTAGATTCATACAAAAATCCGTCGACGGTTACGGAAAAAATTGAAGAGTTGTCAACATTGCTACTAAATTTTTGTACTACACAAACAAGACCTTAATGGGACCTAAGGCGTTGAAAATAATGTCTTTGTCTTCTGAGAGATAAAAGTTACTACGCCTTTAATAGTGATTAGGATTAAAAAGAAAAAAAAATTAAACGGAGATAAACTACTCATTTCCTAAGCAGTTTTTATGTCTCATCTTCCCTACAATGTTATTCGGACGTATTTCTAATGTGGATGTGTAAATGTCCTTATTTGAATTTTGAAACTAACAATTTAATATGGACGAAGTGGGTAACTATTATTAATATAATTACAGCACGCGGTAATAAATAAAGCACATCGAGGCTTAGAGAGAGAAAATCGGCTAGATTCTTCCTCATAGAGCATTGTCTCTGTCGCACAGACTGACGAACCCGAAACGTTACATACTGAGAGACAGAGACAGCGCTCTACGAACTCAATTGTAAATGTAAACGACGACCGCGAACCGCTTTCTTTTCGTACCATGAAGTGTGAAGTGTGAAAGGGACTAGTGAGAAGACTGAAAAGGACAAAGCCTTTTGAGTTAGTGTAATATAGTGTTAGTGTAGTGTAGTGTTAGTGCTACTGAAAAAGAACAAGAACGAAGTGTCTCCTATAGTAAGAAAGACTAAGATATGTCATTGGACCTGTTCTTAGATATAAGTTAATATATAAGTTTAGGTCAAAATTAAGTTGCTTATTAGCCCTAAGGCTAGATTGAGACTACAATAAAGTACTTCCATTGTAATGTACTTTATAATAGGAAAAAAAAATGAAGTGTGAATTGCATTAGGGTCGTAATGTTTGAAAAGGATAGCGTTATATGAACTTTAGATAACTCGTGTCTCTTTTACTCGCATGTTCTTAGGACGCATTCTGAACGGTCATTCGGCAACGACTTAAAGTGTGCGTCTTTAAGACGTCATGGTATGAAAAAGCAAAACAATTTAGTTTACGTCTTCAATTGAGTCGCAATAAGAGTTCATGGTAGGCTGCTGACTGGCTGTTTCGTTCTAAACATCGATGTGTTTTTTAATGCCTGGTACTATACGTAATTAGTCGTCATTGCCCCTGGGCGGGGTGCTCGGGGTCTCAGCTGGACACGTTGCAGTGCGCGTAGTACAGGTGAGGGTACTGCACGTGGGTACTGTCAACATTGTTGTAGGGCTTCTGGAGCTCCTCACTGTGCATGCTGTGGCCAGGTATCTGGTGGTAGTAGTGATCCTGCGGCTGGTTTTCAGGATCACATTGTATTGGTGCGTCTTGGTGGGCTTGTTGAGCGTTCTGGAAATTCGTAAAATAGTTTCAATCCGAGACGTCGTCACAGACTGTGAAATACGGATCCGTATAATACCCAATAGGTATCTTATCTTATCTTATTATTAAAGAAGATTCAGCGTGCCCAGAGTGTGGAGAAGAAGAAACGAGTCTCCACCTTATGGCTGAGTGCCCCATGTACTCGCTGGTAAGATGGGAGATATTAGGTAAGGACGAAATTGAAGCTGATGACCTAACAAATATCTCCTTCAGGGATATTATAAGGTTTGTAAAAGCAACAGATAGGCTAGAGCAGGTGACACTGTCGGGACAACAGTGAAACCCTTGTCCCAACAAGGGGAAATGGGTGGAATAGTCCAGTATTGGAGCTGACCACCCGTCCTGTACCGGCAGGCGTCCCCAAAATCAGATAAGACCCAATAGGTAACCCGACTAAGTTCCTAGAAAACGCCGTGCAACCATTCGCTTAGAGTTAATACAAAAGTAATAAAATTATTATGCTATAATCCGCGATAAAGTAAATAGAATATATATATAATGCTAAATATATAATGGACTACCCGTTTTTTCATACAGGATTCTTAAAAACATATGCACAAACCTCCACCATACACGTTCACTAGCACAAACTCAATAATCGTTTCGCCCCGCAATCGTAACAAAGCTCTGCGATTTTGTAGTGCAGTCTATCTCCTGATGATGCGTCGGTCCACTAAATATTTATTTTTCATTTAATTAAGCCTTTTTCCGATAGGAGACCCTTTACTACTAAAGAAATATATATCTGTTAAATGTTGCTCTATTTGTACGGAAAAATATAAGTACATATAAAACAAAATTTGATGTATATCATAGACATACGAGAGGTCACAGAAAGCTTGTGATATCTGCGTCGCGACTCAGCAGAGTAAGCAACTCATTTGTTGGTCTCGCTATTCGCTTCTATAATAAAATTCCTCAATCCATTCTAGACCAGTGTACAGAAAGATTCCAATTAAGTTTAAAAAATATGCTTATAAAAAAAAAGAATTTGAAGATTGAACAAAATTGAAGATTATTTGGATGATAAGAAAGCCTGGGATTGAATATCCTTTCAGCTTCGTACAAGACAGCGGTTTAATAATGTATAATTGAAAATATTTAAAATGTTTGACCGCCGAGTTTCTTGCTGGTTCTTCTCGGTAAGAGCAACATTCCGAACCAGTTGTATCTTCATTAATCATATTGATGCTTGACGATTCAAAAGTGCCTGAAATGGTTTATTTGAATAAAGATTATTTTGATTTTGATTTTTGCTATAATATAACAAAATAAAACATTATCAAAAAAGGTTTTTTTTTCTAAAAGGTTTATTATTATTAGGATCATTGTTACAAGAAGGATAAATATAATGCAAAAACACGTATCTCACTGACCTGCATGGGCTGGTACTTGCAGCGCTTGAAGCGGCCGTACAGCGACGAATACGGCAAGTTGTAGTGGATCGCGGCTTGGTTGATAGACATTTGGCCGATCCTGTTCGAACAACCCAACAATTATCTCTCAATTTTGATTAAATTGTAACGTAACTCTGACATACCCGAATCTAGTGCCGCATTTACTCTAAGGGCACACGATCAAGGACACCAAAGACTTTAGACCGTGCAAAAGTCCATGTGTAGCATCTACTTGCAAGTTTTTATTAATAGCTTCTCTTAATTCCGATATAAAGTGTTAAACTAGTATTAGTCGACCTTTTGAGATGTGGTGCTGGTGTAAAATGCTGGGCGTATCTTGGACTGAGCATCGGACCAATGCATCAATACTAAAAGATATAGGAGTGATCATTAGGCTCTCAACTACTCGACTCCGTAGAGTCTTTGAATTCTTCGCTCATATCGCTAGAAAGACTGGAGGCAACCTTGCGAAGCTAACGATCACTGGTTCGGTGGATGGAAAAAGAGCAAGAGGTCGCAGTCCAACACGATGGTCCGACCAGATAATGAACTCGCTTTACTTCCATGTCCACGAAACCTTACAAGTCGCAGGAGATCGCAAGACAAGGGCGTAGCTAGAATTCTATACAGGGGGGGGGGGGCAAAATTATCTCAGAAAATCGAGAATAATTTATTTTTCGTAATCATTTCATGGTATTTAAAATATAGGGAGCTCACATTTGTAATGAAGGTAAGAAATCTTATAGGTCTTATACAAGCTTTTTAAAGTGTTAATATGTTGCGAGTTGTCAGTGTCCCAGTGTGACAGTGTTCAGTGTAAGGGGAGGCAACTGCCCCCACTTACATAGAGTATAGAGTTGTTGTATATAAGCAATATAACAGAACTAACTACTTTGCTATAATCCGCACGGGTTAAGCGAACGCATGCAAATCGTAATGCATTACGATTTTTGTCGTGGAGCCTATCCTCCTGACGATGCTTCGGTTTCGGGTCGAAGCAATCGTCGAGATTGTGGTGGTGGGTGTGTGTGCGTTGTTGCTGGTGGATGCACCTTGGGGTGCATGTGGTGGCTCGTCCTGCATGTATAAGGTGCGTAGATTTTGCCTGCTTCATACACATTGGCTTTGCATGCATTCGCTTAACCCGTGTGGATTATAGCAAAGTAGTTAGTTCTGTTATATTACTTGTAATATGGAATTCCGCAAAGTAACGCCTGCTTCTATAAATCATTTGTTGTATATAGTTAAATGTTTCCCAAAGTATCCAAAGTATCTGCACATGATATGAAATTATAATTATAGTTATTTGTGACGTAATTTTCCTTTCGGTGTGCCGATGAAAAATACCCTGCGAGCATGCCCGTAATATCATCGATTTCAGATGATTTAATGTTTCTGGATATGATGAGTAATTTTTATGTTGTCTAAAATTTTCACAATATAGCGCAAAAGAATACGCGGATATAGCTACTCTTCAAAGGGTTAAACAAAGCTCTGCGATTTTGTCATGGAGTCTATCACCTTATGATGCCTTCGGTCCACTTCATATTTACTTTTCATTTAATTAAGCCTTTTTCCGATTCGAGACCCTTTACTACTAAAAAAATATATATCAGGGATACAAGATAGTAATGACTATGTAACTAGTTATAAGAATTATATTTCTAAAAGAGCAACCGCCAATTATCTTGCTGGCTCTTCTCGGTAGGAATAGCTTTCCGAACTAGCACTAAAGTTGACGATTTAAAAGCACTTGTTTACAACTTTACTTCTGTACGGGCTAACACGTACATTTGCATCGGCATTTACGACAACCGCGCGTGCACAACCTATCAAAATTATTATCAAATCATTATAAATAAATCTATCAGATAAGTGTCGCAATATATCAACTAAATCTATCAATCTATGAAACCAAGATTTCACAGATTTTGTACGGTACTACCGTAGCAGTCCGTACAAAATTGTAGTTAAATAGCTATGCCAGCAGCTACGCCTGGAAATCAGCGTGTCACAATTTTTTTCTAGAATTCAAATTTGAAACATAAAAGTATTTATTGTGAGTTAACATAAGAGATAGAGACATGCTATCGCGGACTTTTTTGTAGTATTTTATAGATCTACAATTCTCTAGTACATTAATTCATTGCTTTAACGTATCTCTGCTGGTTTACGCAGCGCACGCGACTAAAACACCCATCAAGCAGGTTTTTTAAGAACTGCGCGATCTCTTCAACACAATTTATATAATCCGATATGTAGTATGTACTATTTACCGAAACTGTCCGGAAGTATTCCACTATCTTTTGGTGAGAACCGTACAAAAATCCGTCCAGTACATTTTGAGGAAATCGTTTACATATAGACAGCTTTTTAGGACGTCAAACATTAGCGCGATATAATAGACTGGTGCTGCCATCTAGGAATGTTTCACTTCAATTAAGAATAATTTTAAGAGTGCTCTCAATCTCTCTGCTCTCTAGAATAATTTTAATTTGACTTATTGTTTCTATCTATTCATTTTTTTCGACATCTCTTCTATCGATTTTTTTAACTAACAACAGTAAACATGTTTTTTCATAAACTTGAGTCATACCTGACAGCCTCCAGCGCCTCCCCCATGGCGTCCTCAGACCACGGCGTGGGGTTGGAGCGAGACAGCTCGATGCCCTCGCGCTTGCAGCGGCCGTACAGAGTACCTACAGCATAAAATAAAATAATCATAACATTAAAATAGATAACGAAACAATTCATTATTAATGTTGAGAGACCGGCTATACTCATGTCTTATTTTATCGGATGAGCCCGACTAGTTTCATATAAGACGTGAGTATAGCCGGTCTCTCAACATTAATAAGGAATACCACTCACGATAGTTTAAATTCGAAACAATTCATATTACAGACACTATTACAGAAATAATTTGCTATAATCAGCGTGGGTTAAGCGAATGTATGTATTATGCATGTGAGGGACGTGAATATTTATTTATTTATATATAAGACAGCAACGACATGAACACAGTTAAAATTATATAATTTGAATATTGCCCGCTTCATACACTTAGCATTACATACATTCGCTTAACGCACGCGGATTATAGCAAATTATTTCTGTAATAGTGTCTGTAATATGAATTGTTTCGAATTTAAACAATCGTGAGTGGTATTCCTTATTAATGTTGAGAGACCGGCTATACTCACGTCTTATTTGAAACTAGTCGGGCTCATCCGATAAAATAAGACGTGAGTATAGCCAGTCTCTCAACATTAATAATGAATTGTTTATAGTTCTGTTATAGTTTCTATAACATGGAAATCCGCAAAGTAACGCCTGCTTCTATAAATCATATAATTCATATTAAAATTGATAACACCAATACCAAAAACACTAACGAAAACTAATAAATTTTGTACTTTTATTTTATGAACCCTCATCCGCGGTAGTAAACATACAAACAATATTTTCTATTCAATCAAACACACTCACACATTCCACGCAGCACAAGACAATATACGCTCACTCGCACACATGGTGACAAATAATAAAGGATAACACAAATAATTGTTCAATATCCGTTTGTGTTGCTAGAAGACAAAAAGGAAACAAAAAGCATTCTAGGTACAGGAGTAAGAGTAAGAGGTAAGAGGAGTAAGAGGTACTTAAAGTTCAGTTCAGTTCTTGAATTTATGGCTTCCAGGAGTGTCTTATCTTATGACACTATTTACTTCGCCAATGTCACGTAGGATGGAAGAATCACGTTTATAATTTTTTGATCGGTTAAAATTTGTATTGGCCGGTTTAATTTGACACAGTAGAAATAGGCAGAATTTCAAGTTAAACCTTCACCTAAAACAACACACAACACAACATATAACACTTATAATACTACATATATAAAGATACGATATATTATTATTTATAATTAGATTTAGTTTTTTTTATAAATTGATATAAATATTTACAATATGGAAACACAAGAGTTAGTAAAAATTCTACATTTATGGGACGAGGGATTTTATTAGGGATGACATTATACAATGGGAAAAGTAGTTTAGGACGTGAGAGTAGGAGATGGGAAACAGTACCTTCATCTAAGCCACATTCACATATGGAATGATCCCTAATCCTGAGCTTAGCTAAATGAACGGGGGTGCAAGCGTGGCCAAGACGTAAGCGAGAGATTGTTGATGTGATCCATCTATCGGCATATCTCAGAAAGCCATCGTCAAAAACCATGGACGTCTTGGAATGTTGGTTTGAATTGCGGAATAATATTTGCCCTTAACTAATTTTGATGAATCCCAAAATGTGTTCCATGTTTTTAACATAAAGGTTTTCGCTAGGGCAGACACATCTTGAGCTGAATTTTTTAAATATTCTGTTGGAGGTACTTAAAAGGACAACTTAGTGTTTGTCACTCAGTTAGTATGTGTCGTTTCGCACGGGTTCGTCAGTGTGCGACAGAGACAATGCTCTATGAAGCAGAATCTAGCCCGTTTCTCTCTCTAAGCCTTGATGTGCATTATTTATTGCCACGTACTCTACGTCACGTTTAAAAAACGCTGTCGTATGAACAGATATAGTACGCGGCAATAAATGATCCCACTGCTAGGCATAGGCCTCCTCTTTCCGTTTTTTGGAGAGAAGGGTTGGAGCTAAGACCTACCACGCTGCTCCAATGCGGATTGGTAGGTTACACATATCTCCAGAATTCTCTAGAGATATGCAGGTTGCCTCACGATGTTTTCCTTCACCGAAAAGCGTGTGATAAATTGCAATTATCAATTATACACATAGGTTTTTAATAGAAAAGCTCATTAGTGTCCGAGGTTTGAACCCATGATCGTCTCTGGAGAGTCACCCGGTTTCAGAGCTGGGCTATCACAGCTTTACTTCAGATCGACTGTGATATTCCACGAGTCTATCTCCTGATGATATCAGGATATCAGAATACTAGAAGATATACTCTGCGACGAAATTGCTTTGCAATTTTGTCGTGGAGTCTATCTCCGATGATGCTTCGGTTGCGGGGCAAAACAATTTTTTTATTTTATTTTATTTTATGTCTACTCTGTAGGTTAAGGTATAAACTTAGCCGTGTGGTATCTGGCAGAATAGAATAGACCACTTACCGAGGGGTCGTAAGAAGCGACTAAGGTTATTTGACGTCAGGCAGGCGGCCGGTCGTGAAATACGTAACCAAATCATATGACAACACGTTCGTAACATGTCGTGCCGACCCCACTTAGAGTGGGATAAGGGGAGGAGAATGATGATGAATGATGATGAGGTTAAGGTATAAACTAAACATTTTAAGAGATTAACGAGCACATTAAAAGAGCTCCACCGAGTTTCTTGCTGACTCTTCTCGGTAGGACGGCTTTCCGAACCAGCAATAGAGTCGACGATTCAAAAGCACTTGTTTACAAGTTTATTTGAATAAAGAATATTTTGAATTTGAATTTGAATTTGAATTGGTTTTAAGAAGACATTTTCTGAGGCATTCTATGTTGTATTCGTAAATAGATCATTGGCACTTGATCTTTTAAACTAATTCGTAATACCCATGCATTTCATTTTAACGCTTTTTGAACGCACGGTAAATAAACTCCCGTGCGGCGAAGCGTTAGGTCGTGGCGGCGACGTCCACCACCCGCCCGCCTGCATCGCAATGTCGGTACTGTCAGTGTGTCGGGTCGGTACCGGTCGGTATCCCGAAGGCGGCGGCGGCGCGCTGCACGGACGCGGCGCCGCAGCGGATGGCGGCCAGCGCGCGCTCCAGGTCGGCGCGGCGCCAGGCCGTGGGCGCGGCGTTGAAGGGCGCGGCCAGCCGGATGCCCTCGCGCCGCGCGATCTTGTACAGCGTGCTGCTGGGGATGCCTGCAGAGGAACGATACGTCCGGCGACCGCTTGAAATTGCCACCACTTGAAATTTTTATCCCACTGCTGGGAATAGGCCTCCTCTCTCCGTTTCTGGAGAGACGGGTTGGAGCTAAGACCTACCACGCTGCTCCAATGCGGATTGGTAGGTTACACTTCTTCTTTCTCCTACCCTTATCCCACTCTAAGTGGGGTCGGTACGACATGTTTTCCTCTTCCATTCTCTTCTATCATTCGTCAACTCTGGCGCTACTCCTTTTATATGCATGTCATACTTCACACATTCCAACCATCTCTTTTTAGGCCTCCCTCTAGTCACATATCCATCCACATTCATATCCAACACTCATTTAGTCACATGATTTTCATCCCTCCTCATTACATGTCCATACCATCCCAATCTTGCACCTCTCACCTTTTCTACAATGGGCGCAACTTTCATACTTTCCCTTATATACTCATTTCTTATTTTATCCAATCTTGTCACACCACACATCCATCTTAACATTCTCATCTCATTTGCATGCACTCTTCTTTCATCCATCTTTTTCATTGCCCAACATTCTGATCCATACATTACGACAGGTCTTATGACCGATTTATAAATTTTCCCTTTAAGTTTAAGGGGCATCCGGGGGTCACATACTGTTCCTGAGACCTGTCGCCACTTCATCCATCCTGCATTTATTCTATTCCTCACATCGCGATCAATTTCACCCTTTTCCTGTTGATTTTGACGATTCAAAAGTGCTTGTAATAGGCCAATTTGAATAAAGAGTTATTTGAATTTGAATTTGAATTTGCCTTCCTGCATATGTGTTCCCACGAGGGAATATGAGGGAACCGGAAACACCATCTCACGTCATGCTATATTGCACAGAGGAGGCAAAACATCGGACGAATATCCTTGGCTCACCGAGGACATTGCGAGACGCCTTCGGGGCTCCGTCTGGGGTCCTTGGCTTCTAGCTTGGCTAGCTGGAGTGACCAGCCCGCTTTCACCCTCACGCACAATAGTCGCCAAATGCGACTAAGTGCGGAAAACAGTCCGCCAACAAAGAAGAAGAAAGAAGAAGATATTCCCGGTTCCCGAGCTGTGACAACCCAGCGGCGAGACCGTAAGACTCTTTCGAGGGGAACACGAGTCCCCGAGTTCACGAGTTTAATTGTTAAAATATATACGGTGTTCCTTATTCCAATAGGCGGGGCAGCGGTGGACGTATCCAATAGCGGATGCCGTCGCCCCTGTCCTGTGACGAGTTTGGCCACAGGTTAGCCAAATTACTTGGTAAAAATTACTACGTACCACTTAAGACTGCATCCGGGCAGGCACCAATGAGTTTTTCTATTAAAACTCATGTGTCTAATTGATTATTGCAATTTATCACACGCTTTTCGGTGAAGGAAAACATCGCGAGGAAACCCGCATATCTCTAGAGAATTCTAGGGATATGTGTAACCTACTAATCCGCATTGGAGCAGCGTGGTAGGTCTTAACTCCAACCCTTCTCTTCAGAAACGGAGAGAGGAGGCCTATTCCCAGCGGTGGGATTGTAACAGGCCGCTACTTTTATATGTGTTCCCGGATACCTACGATTTAGCTATATTCAAAAAAATAGTGATTAGGCACTACTTTGGCAAGCGCGGTCTAACTGAGGTTGCATCTGTCGCTTTCCGTCAGGCAAGATCGTAGCCAGGCGCTTGCTTTATCTTAGATTAAAAAAACCACTATCGCACGTAGGAGTCACAACTCTGTTCCTCTCCATAAACGTGCTAATTATCACTACACTTCGTAGATGGATTCATCATCCTCCCGCTCTTATCTCACTTAAGTGGGGTCGGCACCACATATTACCAACATGTTATCACATGATTTGGCTACGTATTTTACTACCGGTAAAGCGGTAAACGGCAGGTGACCTGACGTCAATGTACCTTAGTAGAAGTAGTAGTAGTAGCGACACCTCGGTAAGAAATGAGAGTGATCTAATCTACTCAGCCGGATACCACACGGCATAAGGAGAAAAAAATCATAATATTCATGTAGAATAGATGAAAGATTTTTTTTCTAGACAAGGGGAAATCTTTTATGGACTTCCTGCGGATTTTCCACAGGGGAGTGTCCGACTCCCACGGCCTTAAACCCTCATTTCTCTCTCCCTTCTACGGCGGAACCACCTTTTGGTATTGCTTCACCGTTGCCGGTGTCTAATTCTTGGCTTTTCTTGCCCGTTCATCCGTTTCTTTTTCTCCCATTATGTCCGACACAATCTTTAGCATTAGGTTCCACCTATCGGTGTCGCAGACCATAAAAGACATGCTACAATAGAATAAACTGTATTCTTCTCACCATAAGCTTTGCTGGCCTTATTAGCGGATATGGCGCCAGCCCGCAGCGCGTGCAGCGCTCCTCGCAGGTCTGCTTCGCTCCAGGACTTGGAAGCGCCCTCCTTCTTGGGGGTGTCGATACCGAGGCGATGCGCTCGCTGCCAGAGGGTAGTCGACGGTATACCGTATGTCGCTGATGCCTGGAAACAATTGTTTTTTTTTATTATTTAAAAGTTCTTTACACTTAGGACCAAAGGATAATATCGGAATATAATCATTCCAAAGTGGAACCCGTAAGTGTGTTAACTCCAATTGCGAATGGGAGGAGGCATATTATTCCAACATTTGGTGGCTGCGTATTTTAAATTTGTGCGCAATCCGCTTAGCTGATATAATAAAAACTGAACATGTACTTATAGTTGTCGTTAATGACCTATTTGCATGACTTTTATTATTATTTTACATTAATATTATTACGAACGAATACGAAGAGTTGTAATGCATATATCATAGAGTTCAAATTGGACGGGAGCAGTTTAGGAACAGGCAATAAGAGTTCGTAATTGTATATGTCATAAGGTTAAAATTCTCTTGGCGTAAATTCTCTGGAACATTCAGGTGTTTACGAAAGATTTGTTTACAATCTCCCCAGGGACTCGCGAACTTTCCAGAACATTGTCGTCATCGGTTCGTTCGATATATAAGCTGACGTATCATCGTATGACGTATCATGACGTATCATTTGGACATTGAAAAAATTTTTGTGTTACAAAAAAGAGCCATACGTGGAATTTACAATTTAAATTCGCGCGATTCCCTGCGAGAGAAGTTCAAGGAAACAGGTATTCTTACATTAACTTCACAGTATATTTTTAGTAATTTAATTTTTGTACATATGAATATACATAATTATAAAAGGATTGGCGATGTATATAATAGACAAAGTAGGAACCGACATAAGCTTGCGGTTCCTGCTTTGCGCCTTGCAAAAGTTCGTAATTCGATTGTGGGTTTGGGTATAAGATTCTATAATAAAATTCCACAATCTACATTAACTTTACCTTTACAGCAGTTTAAAAATACTATTTAAAAAAGGCTAATTCAGACAGCCTATTATACTATTGAGGATTACCTGGAAGATAAGAATGCGTGGATATAGCTTCTCTTTAACCTGTACAAGACATTTATAACTATATGTAACTAGTGATAAGAATTATTGTTGGAAAAGAGCAACCGCCGAGTTTCTTGCTGGTTCTTCTCGGTAGGAACAGCTTTCCGAACCAGCAGTAGATGTTGACGATTCAAAAGCACTTGTTTACAAGTTTACTTGAATAAAGAATATTTTGTATTTGTATTTGTATATCGTGCGCCTCTACCTTCAGTTTGCGAATAGCAATCAAAAGCGAAATACGAAGCGAAAATAAAAGTGAAATAATAGTGACCTCGGCTTTCTTAGTGGACAACAGACTGCATATATCTATATGTAATCTTGTAAATACTAAGTTTGTAGTGAAAAGTGAAATAAACGTTATAGTGTTTATAACGTTTCACCAGGTATTTTCATCCAAATCCGCGCACTCTTGTACGTAAAAATATTATGATTTTTCTCCTTTTCCCGCCTTTTTACTACTAAAGGTTGGCCGTATTATGTGTCTATACTGTTCTATCTATCTCTACGCCATATGCAGGACAAAAACATTGTTCAACGGAAGTAATTCCAGTCCATTCTCTTGTGTTTAAATAATTTATGTTTCGCAACCACTAAATAAAATGAAATTTTAAAACTCATCATATGTTATTAGTTAGTCATCATGCTCCTGCTCATATCCCACTCTAAGTGGGGTCGGCACAACATGTTGGACACATGCTTTCACATGATTTGACTACGTATTTTACGACAGCCCGCCTGCCTGACGTCAACTTACCTTAGTCGTATTTGACGACCTCTCTATAAAAATGAGGGTGGTCTATTCTACTCATTTGGATACCACACGGCGGATTTACATTATGATATAACCTCGTATAACACTTCATATTACGCTCTATAGGGGGTCTCTACTTACTTTCGTCAGACTCATATGATGCTTCCTGAGGGCCTCCAAGGCTTTCTCCATGTCCTGCTGCGACCAGCTCTTGGGGCTGCCCCGGCTGACGGTCTCTGGTGGTGGACCGTTAGAGTCGCTTGTGTCATCGCCGCTCAGCTGTTGGTGTTCTGATAGATACAGAAAATATGTTAATATGTGGGCGCGCGGATATAAGGAATAACACACATGAACAGTGTTAGCACCTAGTGTGGACGGCGCCTAATATACTGACAATATGACAGAAGTCTATGACAGTTATGGAAATTTTGAATTACTGAATATAAACGGATTACTATCAAAGATTACATTATACAGTATACATAATGACTACTATTTTGGCAACCGCTAGACAGTCAACATCTTACTGCTGCTAATTTATGTTTGATATTTCGAAAATAAAATCTGGCGACCGTGACAGGACATCAAGAAGCAGCAAGAAGTCTTGGCCATCCAGCGGGTCGCAGCTGTAGCCATCGCCAGTACGCAACGGCGTATCGCAGCATCGTTGAGTTTAAAACAACAAATTAAAGGTAGGTACAGATTATGTACACAATCCGGCATAATAACAATCTACAAATATATTAAAAACTTACTCTTTACCTGGCAACGCAGAGACAGTTCAGGGCACTACTTACCGTGACCGATTCCGGACAACGACTGATCTGTCGACAATTGGCACAAAGCAGGGTCTCACGAGCGGATATGAACCTTTATTCAAATACAGTACTTACGGAAATGGAAATAATCAAAGCAGAAGCTATTGACACAAAATGAGTCAAATAACTTTATCATCTCCGACGAATATAGTTAAGAAACTACTAGCAGACCCGGTCACGTGAATTAGGCTTAATATTTTTTTGATTTCCTGTCTCCTAATATTTTGACGAACAAATATTTCTGTTCATTTAGAAAACTACTCTTGCCGAGAAATAAAAATATAGTTAGTTAATAATGTTACGAACGTGCGAAAAGAGTTCGTAATACATATGTCATAGAGCTAAAATTCGCTTAACGCTAATTCTCTTGAACATTCAGGTCTACAAATCGTGTTCCGTATCCCCGCTACGACTTCGAGAATGTTCGCGAAAGGTCGCGAACATTCTCGAAATCGGTTCGATATACATATAAGCGGTCGTATCGCGGGCCTCGACATTAAATTTGCGAAGGGCAATAAGAACGATTTAAGAAGCGAAAATAAAAGTCAAATAATAGTGACTCGACTTTGTTTTTGGCAACGGACAGCATAGTGACTAAGTACTGATTTTCTAGTGAAGAGCTGAACAAATCTCTTTTAACGAGTCACCAGGTATGTTGTTCATAGTCCACGAACCCCTGTGCGTAACGATAACATACTTATATTATATATAGTGCTAAATATATAGTGGACTATCCGTTTTTTCATACCCGTTTTTCCAATATATTTTGGAACAATTAGAAATCATTAAGCATACAATGGCACCCTCATTAACGATCAGATAAACGTTTCAAGTTCAAGCTTGTTGCACGTGTTCAGAGGTAAAATAAAATAAATGGTGGGGTTGAACCGATTACTATATAACGATGCTTGTTCGGATAATGCTACGCTTTGCGATTTTGTCGTGGAGTCTATCTCCTGATAATGCTTCGGTTGCGGGGCGAAACGATTGTTGAGTTTGTGATAGTGAACTTGTGTAGTGCTTGTGTATTGTGGAAGTGGTGGTGTTTGTGCATGTGTTTTTACTAATCCTGCATGTATCGGGTATGAAAAAACGGATAGTCCACTGTACAATTAGCACTATATATATTTTCTATTATATATTTTCTATTATACCGTATAGCCGAATATAGCAAAATAATTTTATTATTACTTTTGTACATAAATATAATTCTTATCAGTTTAAAGTTTACAAGTTCAATTTTATCATTACGTATTACACTTGGCCACGTTTGGCTGAGGCTCACCCTATCTTTTCGATTTCACGACTCATAATAAATTGACACGCATAAGTCAAATTTTGCAATAACTATTAAATATTCAGTTAAATTATATGTTATGATAATAAACTGTGATAGCCGGCCGGTGAGATCATATGACTCTTGGAATGGAGTCACAGGTTCAAACCACGGTCATTGTGCCAATGATATTGATGTTAAAACGTATGTGCATTGTCATTTGAAATTTATCACACGCTTAAAGAAAAACATTTTCAAGACACCTGCAGGCTCCGGAGAGTTCCTAGGATATATGTGACCTACCAATGCTCATTAGAGCAGCGCGCTGTTCTAAGCTCCAACCCTTCTATCCAAAAGGAAACCTCACTCGAAAGTTATCAAATTTTTAATGGCGTTTTGTTTGAAATAATTACTGTATCCTATAAACTCACCTCCTTCAGAAGTGGGCTCGTCCTTTATACACATTAACGGCACAAATTCAGCTGAATCGGCTAGTTCGTTGGTCGACATCATCTTTATATGTCGGTCTATGAGCGAGGATCCCTAAAAAAATATTGTGGTTCGTCAATCCATTCTAATATAATAAATGCTAATATGTCTGTCTAACGCTTTCACCTTTAATCTGCTGGTACAATATTAATGAAATTTGATACAATTAAAAAAAAAGTAAAGAAGCGGCCTGTTACAATCCCACTGCTGGGAATAGGCCTCCTCTCTCCGTTTTTGGAGAGAAGGGTTGGAGTTAAGACCTACCACGCTGCTCCAATGCGGATTGGTAGGTTACACATATCGACAGAATACACTAGAGATATGCAGGTTTCCTCACGATGTTTTCCTTGACCGAAAAGCGTGTGATAAATTGCAATTATTAATTAAACACATGAGTTTTAATATAAAAACTCATTGGTGCCTGCCCGGGTTTGATATCGTATTCCCCTCGAAAGAGTCGCACGGTCTCACCGCTGGGCTATCACAGCTTACAATTAAAGATGGGCTTATATATAGTTTGCCCGCGTAAATAACGACCTCGCGGAAATTCTAGGATAATATATGTTGTAAGGCTGTGAGATTTTGTCGTGGAGCATGCTTCGGTGACGGGGTGAAAGGATCGTTGAGATTGTCATGATGAATGTGTGTAGTGTCTGTCTGTAGTGGTGGTGTCTTGTGATACGTGCGGTAACTAATCCTGCTAATGAGGTGTGAGAACGGATTTTGCGTCCTACACTTAGCATTACATAGATTTTCTTTAAAAACGCGGAATATAGGTAAATAACTCTATCAAAACTTTTGTATATGTTATTCATGATGATGCCGTATAATTCGGCTACGTATATTACGACCGGCCGCCTGCCTGACATCAACTTACCTTAGTCGCATTTTATGATCCCTCGGTAAGAAAGAGGGTAGTCTATTCTACTCAACCGGATACCACACGGTGGGTCGAATTCCCTTAGTCGCCTTTTACGTAAAGACACCTCGGTAGGTAATGAGGTTGGTCTATTCTACTCTGAGCTGTGATAGCCCAGCGGTGAGACCGTGCGACGCTTTTAAGGGGAACACGAGTTCAAACCGGGCAGGCACCAATGAGTTTTTCTATTAAAACTCATGTCTAATTGATAATTGCAATTTATCACACGCTTTTCGGTGAAGGAAACATCGTAAGGAAACCTGCATATCTCTAGAGAATTCTGTTGATATGTGTAACCTACCAATCCGCATTGGAGCAGCGTGGTAGGTCTTAGCTCCAACCCTTGTCTCCAGAAACGGATGTAACACTGATGTTTCATAGTGGCTTCAAATTTTAAAAAAAGTTGCAACTTAACTGTCAAGTTGCTATACGAAAAAAAAAATATCTTAAAGTATCTAAATAAAAATAAACTTATTCATTACATTTGTTTATTAAAAAAATAATTACCTAAAATCTAAACAAAACAAAAAAAAACATATTTAAAAAAAAACTAATAACTAAATAAAAACTACATACCTAACGTTGATTACCTACTTACATTATATTATTTTTACATTAAACAAATTTATCCTAATACTACACTAAACTATTATAATTAAATATAAAACTCATAAAAATCATAAATATAAAATTAAAGTAATTATCTAAATTCAAATCATAAAATATTTTCAATAACTTCGTTGAACGGAATACATTCGCGAGCCACCTAACGTTCGGTAGAATCATCGGCACTCTGACTAACTACCTACTTTCAAAAACGTACAGTTTTAATCCTGTTAAAATTTTATTCAAATTGTTTTTTCTAGGGTTTAATAGTAAAATAAATCATCAGATCTGCTTATCTAGATCTAATCACCTATCTTAGTCATATTATATAATTAAAACTGTGTGTGCAAAAAAAGTGCAACGAATTTACCCCGACTTTGGGTGAGTGTTTTTATTCAAAAAATGTATTAGCTAAATAACTGTGTATTTTGTAGTTCTAAAATGATAATCTTGTAGTATCTTTTATTTCTAGTGTAATTTAGGATAATTATTTATGTATTTTGCTAAATTTTCTGTAGTAACGGTATTAGTTTAAATTGACCGTTATAAGTAACTGTATAATTTAACTTTTTCTTTGTATAACTCACTGCATCATTGATCACTACTCAATTCTTTTATAACGCCCCTGCCATTCTGCTGAGCCATACCTTCTAGAAAGATGATCAATGTTGCAGTCTAAGTTTGAAAAACGGAATCCTCTAAAACTCCGCAATAACTCGGTTTCAGGGTTCTTTCCTTCACTCCTTCGTTCGTGCGTTCGATCTTTCCTTCGCACCACTGTCTGCAGTACTTGCTACCTGTACCGGCTACCTGCGACGTCTACCACGAGCGGTTGCCCCGGCTTCTCTTCCCACGGCAACGATCCCGAGCGGCACTGCGGAAGGCGTACGGCAGCAAACAAAACAGGGCAGTGGCACTAACGAACTTTTCTGAACTCTTTTCGGATACTGTGTAGTATATAAACCTTACGACCCTGCTCTCCGCGGTTTTTATTCTAATACCTAATTATTAATTAAATTATTCTAAAATTTAAATTTAACAGTGTCTTTTAGTAAATAAAAGTTTTCCCCACACTTCTTCTTTCTCTTTCTTCTTCTTTCTTTTTTTGTCGACGCGTATTTTTCTCCATTAAAAACGCGAGCGCGACAATGGCGCCCACCTTCATATATACTGCACAGTTCTGAGTAGGTTTTGACTAGATTCTGAGTATTTTGTAGTAATCATTGGTGACGGTTAATTTTAAATTTAACATTTAGTTATTTACTAACAATTACAACGTGTATGTTAAATTTTGTTTTTCTATTAAATAAATTAATCTACTAATAAAAATAAATTTTCATATTTCTATTACAGAAAACCTAAATATTTTTTCTATAAAATTTTGATTAACATACACGCTGGAATTAGTATTTATTAATTTTAAGCTGAATATTATATAACTTCAATCTAGTATTTTAGTTCTTTTGTTCTAATTATTTTATTTTTGTTTTAAAAACACTCACCTAATTAATTCTTTTAATTTTTTTTATAAATATGGCATACCGTATAAAATATCTTTCGCTGCAAAAAGCTGAGCTCGAGTATGAAGTAGCTGTTCGCGGTAGTACACCTGCTGACTCAGTAGCAGAACTTCGTAAACAAATTATTAAAATTGCTTCAACTTTACCTCCCGAGGATATATTAGAGTCACATTTAGAACCGGATGTAGATTTAAAAGCAGTAAAGGATACCTTGATTAAAACGCAAAACAATATAGCAAATCTTAAACACAAATTTGATAAAAATTTATTTACTAGATCTGAAACGGTATTACATCACATTCATCATAGACTTAACAGAATAACACCTTCCGATGACTGTAAAGAACTTTATAAAATATGTCGCACTAACTACAAATCTCAATATAACGATATTTTAAATTTAAAATCCACAAGTTGTCCTCAACAACCTGATGCTCCTTCAGAAGCAACAGAGACACTACCTCCCAATAATTCGGAACCTGAACGTGTCCTGATCTGTGATCGGAACCTAACTTCTGATCTAAATAAAATAAAGTTTTCTGGTAAGACTTGTGTCCGATCATTTATTCAGCAGATGGATGAGTTCATGCTATCACGAAACATCTCACCTACGAAAATAATGTCATATGCTTTTGAATTTTTTACTGAAGATGCGCTACACTGGTATCGTTACACTAAATGTAAGGTTAACGATTGGAATGACCTAGTTGTTTTATTGAAACAAGACTTTAGCCATAGCGACTACGACTATAGACTGACTGACTGAAATTCGCACTCGTAGTCAGGGTGAGGATGAAAATATAACTATTTATTTATCAATTATGCATGGTATGTTTTCTCGCTTGAATAATCCTCTATCTGAGAGTGAACAACTAGAAATCATTCTACACAACATCCGTCCTTGTTATGCAAGTACACTAGCGGCATCTTCAGAATTAAAAGATCTAGATACACTTAAAAATGTCTGCCGAAATTATGAAATTATACAGTCACGACTAATGCAATTTCATGAGCCTCCTAAAGTTAACTCAGATACACTCGCACCTGAATTTGCCTACAAACATAGCACTCCTCACAGTAGCTATTCTAATAGTACCTACAATAAAAAACAACATTATAATTTTAACCCCAATAGATACAATGAATATAATAATCACAATATAAACAATTACAAATACAACGTTAATCCTACAAATAAAACGGAACTATCTAACCAAAATAGGAACTTACCGGTTTCTGCTGTCACTTCTGCACCTGTGAAATTATATTGCCCTAGATGTAGAAACAATACACATTCTCTAAAAGAGTGTAAGTTACCTCACTTTCCTATTTGTTTTAAATGTGGAAAGAAAGAAGTTCGCTATCCGGACTGCCCTAATTGTCAATCTCTGGGAACTGTTCCAAAAAACTAGAGAGTTTGGATTGTGGAGAGAGAAATACATTAAATAGAAATAAGAACTTTGATAAGTCTAAATGGGAAGAATGGTTACAAACTATTTCTAAATATTTTTCTTGCTACTCTGTCTCTTCAATCCAAAACTTTAATAATACTACACGTCCTTATGCTATGATTGGAATCAACGGTTTGCTAAAATCGGGTTTATTAGATTCTGGTTCTTCCGCTACAATACTAGGGAATAATTCTCATAAATGCCTAACTAACGCTGGATTTGAACTTAATAGCATCGAAAATCTACAGTTCGTTGCTGCAAACGGACAAAAACTAAAATCTATCGGTTATATGTACTTACCCATTTCCTTTGCAAACCAGCTACATATAATTAAAGCTCATGTTGTTCCTGAAATTTTAAACGACTTAATTCTAGGAATGGATTTCTGGAATACTTTTGGCCTATTTCCTAAAAATTTAAACTCTATTGTGTTTAAAAAGCACGAAACTTCGTTAGCTGAACTGTCTAGCGCTGAGTCTGAACATCTTTGCTCGTATGATCATCTTAGTCCAGTACAAAAAGTAACAGCTGATAACATTATTTCTCAATTTTTTGAAAATTCATACGAAAAGAGAGGTTTAGGTCGTACATCTATGATCACTCATACTATTGACACTGGTGATGCTGCCCCGGTTCGTCAGAGATATTATAGAATGTCTCCTGAAAAACAACGACTTTTAGTTGAACAACTCGACGAAATGGTGAAGGAAGACATTGTTGAACCTTGTGATAGTCCATGGTCCTCACCCGTGCTCCTAACTCCTAAAAAGAATGGTGAACTTCGATTCTGCCTAGACAGTCGTAAGTTGAACGCGCTTACTAAAAAGGATGCGTACAGTTTGCCTTACATCTCTGAAATCCTGGATAACTTACGCGACGCTAAATATCTAACTAGTATAGATTTATCTAAGAGTTTTTGGCAGATCTTAATTAAAGAAGAAGATAGATGCAAAACTAGCTTCTATATTCCATCTCGCGGATCCTATCAATTTAAATGCATGCCTTTTGGGCTAACCAATGCACCTGCTACACAGCAGAGGTTAGTAGACACCTTATTTTATGGTCCAGAATTTGAACATATGGTATTTGCGTTTGTCGACGATATTATAATAGTATCACCAACATTTGAAAAACATATATCACTTTTACTAAGAGTTCTAGATAAACTAAAAACTGCAAACTTAACTATAAACTTCACTAAAAGTCAATTTTTCAGACAACAACTGAAGTATCTTGGTTATGTAGTGGATGCTAACGGTCTACACGCAGATCCTGAAAAGGTGCAAGCTATCTTAAATTATCCAACTCCGACTAACCGGAAGGAACTCCGACGATTCTTAGGTACGGCTTCATGGTACCGAAGGTTCATACCTAATTTTAGTTCTTTGGCTTCTCCCCTAAACAAACTTACTTCCCAAGCAAAAAAAGCTCCTCCATTTTCTTGGTGTAGTAAAGCTGATCAAGCCTTCAAGAAGCTAAAAGAATGCCTGATCTCCGCACCTGTTCTAGCTTGTCCTGACTATTCAGAACCTTTTGATGTTCACACTGATGCAAGTGATTATGGCATTGGTGCTGTTCTAACTCAGACACTAAATGGCGAAGAAAAAGTTATAGCCTATATGAGCAAATCACTTTCTGATCGTGAACGCAACTTTAGTGCTACTGAGCGTGAAGCGCTAGCAGTTCTCACCGCTATAGAACATTGGCGATGTTATTTAGAAAACGGTCGCAGATTTACCGTATACACCGACCATTCTGCTCTAAAGTGGTTTTTAAATCTCAACAACCCTACCGGTCGATTAGCGCGCTGGGGTGTTAGACTTTCTGCTTACAACTTTGAGATTAAACACCGCAAAGGTTCTGAAAACGTTGTACCTGACAGTCTTTCACGTTCTGTACCTATTGCTGCTTTACACGATGCTAATATTTCTAATTCTGAAAATTTTTCAATACCCAAAACATCAGACCCTTGGTACCTAAACATCTACAATGGTTCTAAAAATTCCCCAACTTCATTTTTAAATTACCGAGTATCTGATAATAAGCTATTTCGCTTCGTGAAAAGCTTAAATCCTCTCACTAGAGAATTTGAGTGGAAGGAAGTTATACCTGCAGAGTTCAGAAACGATATCATTTCTAAAAACCATTCTGAACCTACTTCTGGTCACTTTGGAGTCTTCAAAACATTTAAACGTCTTAGTTTAAAATACTTCTGGCCTGGTATGCATCGAGATGTTACTAATTTTGTCTCGAGTTGTGATACTTGCAACGCCCACAAACATCCTAATCATACAACACTTGGAGTAATGGGTCGTCCTAAAGACTGCTCAAGACCTTTCCAAATGATTAGCATGGATCTTGTAGGACCTTTACCAACTACTAGAAACCAGAATACATTTTTATTTGTTGTAGTCTGTTGTTTCACTAAATATTGTTTATTATTTCCCATACGACGTGCTACATCTAATATAATTGCACGTATTCTAGAAGAACGTGTTTTTCTTGTGCACGGTATACCTAGCACAGTTCTTATGGACAATGGTAAACAATTTACCAGTAACATCTTACAACAGCTATACACTACATACAAAATACCTAATGTTTTGTACACACCTAAATATACTCCTCAAGTTAACTCTGTTGAACGCTACAACAAAACTATAATGACTGCAGTTTCAACCTTCATTGAAGGCGATCACAGATCGTGGGATACTAACATACCCAAAATTCAATTCGCACTTAACAGTTCTGTTAACGTTGTTACTAGCTTCACTCCCTCATTTCTAGTATTTGGTCGAGAACTAGTAAGCTGTGGTTCTCACTACGTTGAATCTGATAAAGCTGCTGCTGAAGATTTAATATTTACTCCCCGCGATGAGTATGCTGAAAATTTAGGATCATTACGTAAAATATTTGATAAAGTTCAATCATCACTTATACAAGCTCATTCGCGGAACAGTACTTATTACAACTTGCGACGTAGGCACGCAGAGTTAAATCTCGGAGACATAGTCTGGAAACGCACTTACTACCAAAGTGATAAAGATAATAAATTTGCGAAAAAATTAGCACCTAAGTTCATAAAATGTCGAATTATTAATAAAAAATCACCACTAGTTTATGATCTTGAGGATTTTAACGGAAACAATTTAGGTTCTTGGCACATTAAAGACTTGAAGCTCACAAATTATCAAATATAATTAGCGTTATACCTATGTTACACAGCCCTAAAAATTTATTTATCTGCATTAAATACTAAATTAATCTAAATTTATGTACTTGAAATTAAATATGAATTTATGATACCTCTAAATTGACTAAAGATTTGCATCAATTCTACGACTATAAACTACAAAGCTACTTACTAACTAAAAACTAGTATCTTAATGACCTAAAAGTTAAGATACATTTTATCTACCAGATAGTTGGTTACTACTAAACTAACCAAATATCACAGTTAGCCAATTTTATGATGCAAATAATTATTTAACATCAAATATTCACAAATTCATTAATTTCATACTTAAATTTTTATAAAAAAATTTAACAACTACTATGTGATATGTGAGAGTATTTAAAACTATAATCTTTGAATACTCAGTATGCTAGGATGCAGCGACTTTTCTAAAAATTGTCGTTGCTATATTCTAAATGTGTGAGGAATAAGAGTAAAGTGTGAAAGTTTAATATGAGAGGAAGTATGAGAGGTATAGCATATAACTTATAGTGAAGATTGCAGATATTGAGAACGGATTTTACCTAGATAAAATCCTAATCTAAAAAGGGGGATATGTAACACTGATGTTTCATAGTGGCTTCAAATTTAAAAAAAAGTTGCAACTTAACTGTCAAGTTGCTATACGAAAAAAAAAATATCTTAAAGTATCTAAATAAAAATAAACTTATTCATTACATTTGTTTATTAAAAAAATAATTACCTAAAATCTAAACAAAACAAAAAAAAACATATTTAAAAAAAAACTAATAACTAAATAAAAACTACATACCTAACGTTGATTACCTACTTACATTATATTATTTTTACATTAAACAAATTTATCCTAATACTACACTAAACTATTATAATTAAATATAAAACTCATAAAAATCATAAATATAAAATTAAAGTAATTATCTAAATTCAAATCATAAAATATTTTCAATAACTTCGTTGAACGGAATACATTCGCGAGCCACCTAACGTTCGGTAGAATCATCGGCACTCTGACTAACTACCTACTTTCAAAAACGTACAGTTTTAATCCTGTTAAAATTTTATTCAAATTGTTTTTTCTAGGGTTTAATAGTAAAATAAATCATCAGATCTGCTTATCTAGATCTAATCACCTATCTTAGTCATATTATATAATTAAAACTGTGTGTGCAAAAAAAGTGCAACGAATTTACCCCGACTTTGGGTGAGTGTTTTTATTCAAAAAATGTATTAGCTAAATAACTGTGTATTTTGTAGTTCTAAAATGATAATCTTGTAGTATCTTTTATTTCTAGTGTAATTTAGGATAATTATTTATGTATTTTGCTAAATTTTCTGTAGTAACGGTATTAGTTTAAATTGACCGTTATAAGTAACTGTATAATTTAACTTTTTCTTTGTATAACTCACTGCATCATTGATCACTACTCAATTCTTTTATAACGCCCCTGCCATTCTGCTGAGCCATACCTTCTAGAAAGATGATCAATGTTGCAGTCTAAGTTTGAAAAACGGAATCCTCTAAAACTCCGCAATAACTCGGTTTCAGGGTTCTTTCCTTCACTCCTTCGTTCGTGCGTTCGATCTTTCCTTCGCACCACTGTCTGCAGTACTTGCTACCTGTACCGGCTACCTGCGACGTCTACCACGAGCGGTTGCCCCGGCTTCTCTTCCCACGGCAACGATCCCGAGCGGCACTGCGGAAGGCGTACGGCAGCAAACAAAACAGGGCAGTGGCACTAACGAACTTTTCTGAACTCTTTTCGGATACTGTGTAGTATATAAACCTTACGACCCTGCTCTCCGCGGTTTTTATTCTAATACCTAATTATTAATTAAATTATTCTAAAATTTAAATTTAACAGTGTCTTTTAGTAAATAAAAGTTTTCCCCACACTTCTTCTTTCTCTTTCTTCTTCTTTCTTTTTTTGTCGACGCGTATTTTTCTCCATTAAAAACGCGAGCGCGACACGGAGAGAGGAGGCCTATGCCCAGCAGAGGGATTGTAACAGGCTGCTACTTTACTTTACTTTTATTCTACTCGGCTAGATACCTCACGGCGGTCCTTTTTTTTTCGGACACTAATCTGTTAGCCTTGAAAGCTTTGACAGCGTCACCGGGAGGATGGGCGAGCGCAGAAGCCTCGCCGGGTGTAAAACGTGGAGAGTGAGTCTCGAGCGAGGCTCGCAACATCCTGGGAGCGTCGCCTTAACGGTGCCTCCTGTGAGGCCAGACCTCGGCTTAAAACGACGCGCTGTGGAGGACTATATTGGACTTGGCACGGCGGTCCGTTAAAAAGTTTTAATTATAACAAATTTCACCCCTACTGGTGCAGCGGTTAAGCTGTGAAAGCGTAACAGACAGACAGATTTCCATATTTATAATAATAGTACCAGGGTGGCAGCGCAAGTTGCCGGCTCCAGGATGGCGAAGGAGGCGTCGCGTGTCGCCGGCAGCTGCTCGCTCACGGGCGTCGCGGCGGGCCCCGCCGGCGCCGGCGCCAGCTCCTCCAGAGAGGTCTCCACGCACTGACGTTGGTACAACCAGGATGTATACAAGATATAAAACTCCTTAAAGGACTCGAATCCGAGCCGTTAACATTTTTTTAAACAGAACACAAACAGTTGGGTACTACCAACACGATTCTACTAACTATTAGGGATGTGGCTTGGAGAAAAAAATCGATGACTATATAATCGATTTTTTCAAATTTAAAAAGTAAACCGATTTGTAAAAAAAATTATCAACTCGAATTGAAAATATCGATTATTAATAATAAAACTAATTTTAGTATTACTGTCACAAGACTTGGGATTTTCGATATACAAATGAAAAAGTTGATACAAAACACTACAAGTTTGTTTCTTTTTAATTATATTTATTTCCACAACAAATTAAATTTAATTATATAAGTCTACAATATTTTAATTAAATCTGTCCGAACAAAATGGGCCTAAATTGGGCCAAAATGGGCCTAAATTAAACAAAAACATCATAGGTAATGGGAAATATAGATGCTATGCTTGTGCAGAAATGACGAAGCGAAGCGCTCCGTGATTCTTGGTGGGATGTCGATAACGTAAGGATGGAAAGTAATAGTAAAATTATTTTGCTATAATCCGCGATAACGTAAATAGAAAATATTATTACTCTTTTGGAATTATTGGCCTAGTTTAATGTATTCACAGCGAAGAAAATTATTTAAATATATTTTTTTTAAACAATGAAAATCTTGACAAAAGTAATATTAAAATTATTTTGCTATAATCCGCGATAAAGTAAATAGAAAATATATATAATGCTAAATGTATAGTTGACTATCCGTTTTTCCCATACCCGATACATGCAGGATTCGTAAAAACACATGCACGAACCTCCACCACCGCCACCGCAATACGCAAGCACTACACACGTTCACTATAACAAACTCAACAATCTAATTATTCTAATAACTATTATGGATCTCCGGAAAGTAAAATCTCCTAATTCTATAAATTACCTGTAAATGATGCAACAGCGTCGATCGACCATTATCGTGTAGATTGGATTCCAATTTAATGGGAGCGTACGCTGACGTGAACTGGAAATATATTTACATGTGATAAGATACAAAAATTATTTAACTACAATCCGCTATTAGAGAACATCTGAAGAACATATGACTGGCCCGTTGGCGAAGTGGTTGTGACCCTGTCTTCAGCTCTGCGCGTCGCGGGTTCGATTACCACCGGGGGTCAACATTTTCTATAAACAACTTGTTGGTTTTTCGAGTCTGGGTATAAATTTGTATTTTAGTAAAAAAAAAGTAAAGTAGCGGCCTGTTACAATCCCACTACTGGGAATAGGCCTCCTCTCACCGTTTCTGGAGAGAAGGGTTGGAGTTAAGACCTACCACGCTGCTCCAATGCGGATTGGTAGGTTACACATATCTCCCGAATTCTCTAGAGATATGCAGGTTTCCTCACGATGTTTTCCTTCACCTAAAAACGTGTTATAAATTGCAATTATCATTATATATGATATTATATAATTATCATTGTATATGTCTATATACATTTTAATCAAAAAACTGCCCGGTTTTGAACTCGTGTTCCCCTCGAAAGAGTCGCACGGTCTCACCGCTGGGCTATCACAGCTCCAGTATTTAAGTATGTATTTAAAATCATATATTTAGTATATTTACCAGTTGTCCGTCACTCATAACATTATTAAGTTGCTTTGGGAACGGCCGACCGTGTGTGTGTGTCCCATATATTTATTATTATTATCAACATTCAATCAACATTAGCTGATAATAAGCTGTGATAGCCCAGCGGTGAGACCGTGTGACTTTCTAAATACGATTATGGGTTCAATACGCAGACAAATGGCAGACACCAATAAGTTTTATAGTAAAACTCTTATCTAATTGATAATTGCAATCACACGCTTTTCAGTGGAGGAAAACATCGTTAAGAAACCTGCATATCTCCAAAGAATTTTAGGGATATGCGTAACCTACCAATCCGCATTGGAGCAGCGTGGTAGGTCTTAGCTCCAATCCTACTTTCCAAAAAACCGAGAGAGTAGCCCTATGCCCAGTAGTGGGATAGTAACAGCCCGTTACTAATCAACGTTATCATTTAAATGTAACTAATCGCGGATTATGCCAAAAATAATATTATCATTTTTTTCATTACTGTCCATAAAACAGTATCTGTTAAACATATTGAAAACCGCCGTGGGGTATCCGGCTGAGTAGAATAGACCACCCCTCATTTCTTACTGAGGTGTCTTTACGTAAAAGGCAACTAAGGTAAGTCGACAAACCGTGTCGTTCCGGTTGAGTAAAATAAACCACCTTCTTTCTTACCGAGGAGTCGTAAAATAGGACTGAGGTAAGTTGACGTCAGGCAGGCGACCGGTCGTAAAATATCATAAAATACCAAATCATGTGACAACATGTTAGTAACATTGTAGCTTTGCCATAACAGCATTTTATTAACACTATTTAAAAAAGGGCTGATACAGAAAGCCTACTATACTATTGAGTATTACTTAGACGACAAGAATGCGTGGATATAGCTACTCTTCGACCCTGTATAAGACAGTAATGACTAAATGTAACTTGTAATCAGAATTATACTTTGAAAAGAGCAACCGCCGAGTTTCTTGCTGGCTTTTCTCGATAGGAACAGCTTTCCGAACCAGCTGTAGAGTTGACGATTCAAAAGCACTTGTTTACAAATTTACTTGAATAAAGAATGGTTTGAAATTTGAATTTGAATATAACACCACTGCAAAAAATGTATAACATGAATAATAAATTTACGCAACCTTGGCAAACGTACATATTTCGAAATGTGAATTTATATTAATATGCAAGATTTATACGCACCTGATGCCCAAATGAACTGTTGGCGTATTGCGAATTAGTTTCTTCATCATCAGATGGCAGTTCGCTTTTCACTTGAAGCCGTTCTGTTCCTGGCATCTCCTACAATTAATAATACATTCATTACACACATAAATAACATAAATAACAAATGACCAAAATCTTGTTAAGAAAACAGTCTAAGAAATTTCAGAATGTAGAAAGTATTTACCCAAGCAATGTTCATCGGCCGGCGTAAAGAGCGAGCTCTCCATTTTTTCTGAATGTACAACGAATCGAACAATCGTCATATTATAAGTAGGTTTACATACACAATTAGACAAAAGGAAGCGAGCTTTATTGAATTTTTTCTCGATTGGTGCACCAGTGAAGAGTGCTTACCCGGTGGCTCTCTTTCGTTCGTTAGCGAAAAACGTTTTTTAAGTTTTATTTTACCAAGAGGCGCACGGCGTTCGAAATTCGAATGCAGTGATTCTTTATAGTTGAGGCAAAACTTCGCGTGAACTAGTCGCGTTCGAAATTCAAAACTTTTGTAGTAGTTTTGCGATGGACGAGCACGGCACGATAGCGACTCTAGAGACGGCGCGCTAGTGTAGATTTTTGAGTGTCACCTGTCGTAGGTGGAGACGGATAGTGTAAAGCGGCGCGGTTAACCCTTTCGTAACTCATATAGCTGCATTCGCGCCACTCAAACGTACGCCGGACATACGTCTGCGCGACGCCGGCACCGCGTGACACCCGACAGCGTCCTCATAGCGTCTTCGGTGCAACGCGGAGGGAATAAAAGGGAAACTTAGTCGAGAGCGCGGTATCAAACTCACCTAGTCGGCCAGCGCGGGCCGCTACACTCGGCCGCGTTGCAGCGACGCTCAGCACGGAACGGTGCACCGTGACCTTCGGGAAACGATGAGATGTCGCAAATGAAAGTGAATTCGGCACACAGTACACACCCGCCGGAGTCTGCGTCGCTGCGTGGCGCATGTTTAGGAGGTGCAGGGCGGGCGCGTGCTGATCTTTTTTCCCGCGCCAAAGAAATAAAAACAAACGCCTTTTTGCCGGGAACCGGCCGAGCGGCGACGCGGCGCGCTCTCGTCTAGGGACGTCAAAATAATCGATTTAAAAAATCGATTATTTTAATTATCCTCTTTCTCTTTTTACTCTTTTTTCCTGTTTGTAAGATAAGATATTCATTGTTCGATGAAGCCAATGTAGCCAAACTAAACATATTAATTGAATTTCGCAAACAGCGCATCTTGTATTATTTATGGTATTTAATGGTAGTTGTCTTCTCATTTTAATTGGCCTTTATTCTAATTAATTATTTATATTAAAAAAGACAACTTTTCAAATCAGAAAAAAACGATTTTTCCTACTCTGAGACTCATCCTTACTCTCGTCGTCTGAACCATAGATTATCCGAACGAAAAAGAAACAAGCGGATTTCATATTGAAACCAATTGCATTACTGACAGAGTTACCAAAAATTATGTATTCGTTATTACGTACGTACAAAAAGGCGGCAAAATTATTAACGGAGAGGGTAGATGCACTATAGCACGTGTAGATATGCAAACAGTGGAGGCAGGGGGTGCTCCCGACTAGTCGGCGCCCCGCGCGGCGCCTCTCCCGCTCCGATTGATTTTTATTACAAGAATTTCACTTGTATTTTTTTTGTTTCTCGCACACGGAAAGCCTAGAGACGCACACAAACGAAAATCGTATAATTCATTTGTACCACCGACTCACTAATGCTATCGATTTTTATAACGAAGCGGCAGTCTCCGTTTTGTTCTTCGAGATTGCTTTTAGAAAGGAATGGATCCTATAATGAAACAAAAACAAAAATGACTCTCAATTTAAACGATTTTTTAAAAATAATTTATAGATCTAGACCATACTTGCGAAGGTCCATAATATCCATATAAAATTAATGAAACAAAATAATGAATAAAAAATAGTAAATAAAATATTATTTTGTATATAAAATATTATATTTACATTATTTTGGATTTTTTATTCATTAAAGAGTCTAGAAAATTGTGTATAATTATTGTGTATTGTTAAAGTAACTTCCGACGTGTATATTATTTTATAACACGTCTATCATAAAAAAATCGTGTTAATTGCTTTTATATTTTTTTTTATATAATTTGACTGTTGCTATTTATATTGGAACAACTTCGAACTTATAGCTTAACAATTAATATATTTATAATTATATCTATCTATGTATATATAATGTTGTCTATGCATAATGTATATATATATTACAAACTAACTTAATCTTTGTATAAATAACTATTATTAAATTTTGATGCTATATTAACTACTTTACTTTTATTTCTGATATTCATTTTATTTTTGGAAACATGAAAAATACATCGCCACATATTATAACACAAAGTCTCCCGCCTCGACTTCCAGCCTAGTTTTCTCTGTTCGCGATAAACTCAAACGGTTGATAAATTCAAAAACTACACAAGGAACGTTCACATGGTTTTGACTAATAGACAGAGTGATTCGCTGGGAAGATTTTGGTATATACTTTGTTAAAGTTTTGTGTAAATAATTTGAAATTTGACGATTATTGAAAATTTCAGTAATAGACTGTTTTTAGTAGTTACCGTTCCCAATCCTTTTGAGATGGAACAAAACTATGCGTGATAGATATGTATATTCCTCTTTTATAGACCCTCAAAATGTACACGACAGTATATATAACTTAGTATACCCATTCTAACTTTAAAAAGATCGTCTCGCACTATGCCATATTTGGAAAGCAATTTAGAACATGCCGGTTACATTGTGCATTTAATACTTAACATTTGATACGTAACATCATGTAATTCAAATGAATATCTTAGAAATTATAGAAAAATTAAAAAATAGCGCGCGTTACGATATTCGGAGAGAGGATGTTCGATTGAGTCACAGCGATTGCTGGCTGGGTCTACTTATAATAATAGTACATTAGAGGATATTAAAACTAAAGAAGTGTGTATTTTCAATTTATCGCACGCTTTTCGGTAAAGGAAACATCATGAGGAAACCTGCATATATCTGGAAAATTGCGAAATATGTGTAACTTACCAATCCGATTTGGAGTAGCGTGGTGGGTCAAGCCCTTATCTACAAAAAACATTTATAGGCCTTTAAAGTTGGCGTGAGGCGAATTATGTTGCGGGTAGAGCTAATTCACAATAAACACGAGTTTATTATTGTCTGTATTACTAAAATATTGTATCAGTTTCGAGAAATAGTATGAATAAAATAAAATAATAACCTATATAAAGAATTTCGTGTCAAGAAGCAAGTATAACAGACTTTTTGCCAGGGAATTTTTAATCTAGTAAATAATACAAAAATTATGCCAACTCTTAAACTATGAATGATGGGCATAAACTTAAGTTTATCTTTGAAAAGAAAGATACCTTTACTTATTCAGTCACGTAAAAGTAATTATGAGTATCTATACCCATTCAATATTTACATGTTTATTGTATGTAGCAACACCATACAGAGATATAAGAACTTTACTTCAGCGTTGGGTATCACACGTGCTTCGATTTGATTTTCAATAATTTGTATTAAGAAACAAATGGCAGAAAACATTTATTAAAATAATATAATATGGTAAAGCACCATCTAGTTTAAAACATGTACACAACATTTTCTTAAGTGCCAAGTATGAAAAAAAGGGCATCAAGGGCATTTCAGAATTCTCTAAAGAGTAAAGAGCAATTACAATCTCTCACGTATAAATGTGTTAACGTATATTTTAAATTATAATTTAAAAAAATATAATATGTAGATATGCGAGCTTTAAAATCGCACTGGTGATAAAAAGTCGGTAAAGACCGAGAGAAAACAAATTAAATTAAAAACATTCAATGCTTTTAACTTGAATTGTGATCTAAAATTACTTCAATTATGCATCGTGAGATGATCTATGGTTCAATCTTTTATAGATAAGTTTTGTTATATAACGACAGATGGCATTGTAGTCCACAAAAATTAAACAATGAACTCATTTTTTTTACTTTAAATCATCTATATATACAACGTATACCAAATTATTAATTAATAAAAAAGTCCAAATTAAAAAATCTACAGATTTGTAATAATTGTGATCTACATGACATAAATCACGAGACGATTGCGAAAACTAGGTCAAGGCTGAATAGAAATGTAGTATACAACAATATAGTGCCTCTATGCCACCTCAAAATTTATCTAAAATTATTTGTTATGATTAAACTGTACACATTAATATAGTATTTTTTACTAGATTAAAGGGAATGTACATTTAAGTATAATTATTTTTCTAAGCTTTCATAAATATCAGTAATGGCAACATTAATAGAGCTTATTTTGGGTCACTCGTTCGCAATCGCTCGCTTCCAACTTGTACTTCGTTTGGATTATAGAGGTGCCTTTCGCTTCGCTAAACTTGCAACATAGCATAGTTTAGTATTTTCGTTCTAAAGAAAGCTGGCGGGTGTGCAAAGCTATTGTGTTGATTATTATACAAGAGTGTTGAAGTCAATTCAAACAGAAATATCAGTTCAACAAGTGATAATAAAGTGAATGAAATAGTCAAGGTAAGTGTTATAGCGTAATGTTTTGTTAACATAAAGATTCCGATAAGTGCTACCTTACTGTTACGACTTTTCATCTTGAAAATTTCCACTTGTGAACTTTTGAAGTAAAGTTTGAAAAAGTTTTTAATCGAGTTTTAAACTTCTTGAAGCGTATGAAATACTGTGACAGAGTTAGATTTTAAACTGTTAAGTGTGTCATGAAAACTTTGCTCAGAAAATAGTAAAACTTAGAATTTTCGTCGCCATTTTATTTTTTGTCGCGCTGGAAAAGCGGCCATTTTCTTTGTGCCGCGTCGCTTACGACTGTGGTCCACAAAGTTAATTTAGTTAAGTTGAGGCGTGATCTCATCAAATGAAATAAATCGGTGAGATAATTTGCGCTGTAAAGTGATAAATGCGCCGAATGGAATGTTTGAGTGGTCCGAGTGAAGTTTTCATGATGGCCTAATTAACTGCGTGGTGTTTAGACGTAGATCTTCCTAGTGTCAATTAGTGTGCTCGTTGTCGTAGGACGAAGGGCGCGGCGCGTGGCACCAAGGCATCATGGACGATGACCAGCAGTTCTGCCTGAGGTGGAACAATCACCAGTCGACGCTGGTCTCAGTATTCGATACATTGTTAGAAAAAGGGATTCACGTGGACTGCACCTTAGCGGCTGAAGGGCAAACACTTAAGGCGCATAAAGTAGTATTGTCAGCATGCAGTCCTTATTTCGAGGTTGGTATCATTTTAATTATGTAGGTCAATTGGTACAGTATATAACTTGGTTGCAAGGCAGCACAGTTTTGCTCTAATAAACATTCCAGTGGCTTCGTTCTAGCTTTCGTGTGCTAGCAATTAGTTTGTATTAATGTATAGATGAGTTGGCAATCGAAAGTTGTTACTACTACTTTTCCTGTATACTAGTTTTTAAAACCATTACCAAACATTATCATGTTAATGACATTTTAATTGGAATGTTGATGATTTAACTGTCATTATGTGTTGCACAATTAAGGATACTCTTGATAAAAGATATAAAGTGAAAAATGTAAACAAAACATAAAACAATAACACACACATACACCTGTTCACTAAATAATAATATCAACAACAATGCATTTGTTACAGAGTGTTTTATCCCAACAGTACGACAAACATCCAATTATAATTTTAAAAGATGTGAAATATGCGGAGCTGAGAGCCATGATGGATTACATGTATCGTGGTGAAGTGAACATATCGCAAGACCAGCTGGCTGCTCTATTGAAAGCGGCAGAGTCACTGCAAATCAAAGGCCTTTCAGACAATAAGCCTTCAAGACCACCGTCGCGCCCTGCTCAAGCCACTGCACACCCGCCCCGCGCTCCCTCACCCCCACCACAAGTAAGTGTAGAAAATTCTTTACATATAATATCAATCGAGCAAAAATTTGCTTACTTAATACCCATCTTATATTTCTAAATTAAGTTAACACTATATTAATAACTTTTGATCTTAAAATCTAACAAATTCTCTATAGGTTCTGATGTAAACTACACATATACACAGAAATTTAAACTGCGTCCTTAGAATTAACAATTATTTATGCCTAATACAGTTTTTTTTTTCTATAATTGTTAATTAAAATAAAATTGACAGGATTAATAAGTTTATGTCTTATATAAATATATGATAGAATAATTTAAAAAGATTTTTCTGTTCTTGTTTTTAATGTTATATTGCATGCAAAAATATTATGGAGATATATCTCTAGTTTTTCCAGTGTACTTAGTTTATTTACATATTTAAGAATTAAATTTCAGTTGTTTAGTATCAAGTGAGATAAAAATATGCTTGATTGGAAGAAATAAACTGAAGTATATGCTGATAAATTTGTAAAATTTATGAATGTGTTGAAATGCTTAATATTGTGTGGAGATTTTTAAAACATTTTTTATTTTTTATGGGTGGTTTGTTCAAATGTGAACATGCCTTCCTCAAAGAAAGTGCCATAATATTATATCTCAGTGTTAACTTCGTTTTTATTATTATATTATATTATTATATTAGCCTTTATTATCTGAAGTGTTTATGTTTTATTTACAATATTTTTTATTTTTTTTTACTTTTTTAACATTTTGCTTCAGTTTGCCCTTTGACATAGGCCTCCTCCAGAAACTTCCAAATTCTTCTGTCACAAGCCTTCTGTTTCCACATATGACCTGCGATCACTCTTAGATCATCCTCCCATCTTAGGTAAGGCCTTCCCCTTTTTCTCGTAATTCCACGTGGGTACCACTCTACTATATCTCTATTCCATTTTGACAATGTTTCTCTCATCATGTGGCCAACCCATCTCCATTTCTGTTGCATTATCACACTTATTACATTTGGGGTGTTTATTTTCTTTTTAATATTAGTTACTCTAACTTTATCACTTAGTTTAATTTTCAGGATATTTCTCTTCATGTTATTTTGACATGCCTCTAATTTCTTAAGTTTGTTTTTGGATATGGGCCAAGTTTGACAGCCATAAGTTAAGATGGGGATGATGCAGGTATTCATTAATTTTGCTTTATCTTGTAAGCCTATTTCTCTTTCTTTCATTATAGACTTAAGTGACCAATATCTTTGCCATGATTTATTTATCCTTTTTTTAATTTCTTTCTCTGTTTGTTCATTATTTGATAGTGTTTGGCCTAAATATTCATATTCCTCAACATATTCAATTATATTATTGTTAATTTCTATTTTATCTTTTTTCCCATTTGTCATTATTTTTGTTTTAGAGATATTCATGTTTAATCCAAGTACAGAACTTTTATCAGCTAATTCTTTCAGCATTATTTGCATTGTTCGAGAATCCGCAGCAAGTAGGGTGAGGTCATCTGCAAACCTTAAATGATTTAAATTTGTACCATTGATACTTAAACCATAATTTTCCCAGTTAATTTTTCTAAACATGTATTCCAAGGTTGCTGTAAATATCCTTGGTGATAATGGATCTCCTTGACGTACTCCTTTTTTCACACTAAATTCTTCTCCTGTCCTTTCTAACTTTATCTTTGCAGTAGCGTTTAGATATATATGTCTTATGGGGTTATATATTTTTGGGGTATACCATGTGCTCTCAAAGCTTTCCATATCTCTATGTTTTAATGAATCGAATGCCTTGTTATAATCGACAAAGGCTATGTAATACTTTAGCCCATATTCCCTATGCTTTTCCAGTATTTGTTTTAACACAAATATGTGATCTGTGGTTGAGAAATTTTTACGAAACCCAGCCTGTTCTCTTGGTTGGTTTTCATCCAATATATTTACTAGACGCCCCAGTACTACTTTTGAAAATATTTTATATAAGTTAGACACCAAGCTAATTGGTCTGTAGTTATTAATCTGGCTCTTATCTCCTTTTTTATACAGTAGAGAAACAGTTGTTTTAGTCCATTGTATTGGAATTATTTCTTCTTCCAAAATATCGTTGTACAAATTTGTTATGGGATTCAGTATCACCTCTAGTGTTCCTTTCAACAATTCATTTGTAATTTTGTCTTCACCTGGGGTTTTATTATTTTTAAGCTCTTTTATTGCATTTTCCACTTCACACTTTAAGAATTTAGGTATATTTTCAGTATATTCCTGTTGATGTTCTTCAACATTTTCATCCCTGTCTACATCGTTATATAGTTCTCGATAAAAATCTGTGGCTACATCCATTATCTTTTTCCTTTTTGTCATGATATTGTTCTTCTTATCCTTTATTTGCGGAATCCATGGTTTAGCTATTAATTTCTTGAGTACCTTTTTTATGCCCCCCGTCTTTTCTAGATAGTATTTAATATTTTCTAATCTTCTTGTATGTTTATATTTTCTGATACTTATGTTAATTTTCTTGCTTATTTCTTTTATCTTTGATTTGTGTTCTTTCTTTTGTATAAGTATTTCACGTTGCTTTAAGAGATCTCTGGCTTCTTGACCTAGTTTATCTTTGGCTTTTGAGTTACCAGCCAATTTAAATGCCAAGCTTTGTAGTTCTTTTTCAAGGCAATCATATTTTAATTGAATACCTTGTATATCTTTCATATGTTGCAGAGATACATTTAAATTATTCAATAATGATTCTGGAATTGGTAGTTTTACTTGATTCACATAATTAACAAAGTTTTTTCTTGACTTCTTTAGTTGACGACTTAAAATTTCACCACGAACCAATCTATGATCTGAATTAAAGTTCATGTTGCTTATTACATTTATATCTTGAAATTGTTGTGGTTTATTTGTAATTATGAAATCTCTTTCATCTTTTATTCCTAGGGGTGAGATGTATGTCCATTTTTTGTTGAATTTCTTTTTATAGAATGTATTAACAAAATATAGTTGGTGTTCAATTGCAAACTCTATCAACCTTTCTGCATTATTATTCCGCTTTAATCCAGTAGTGTATTTCCCATATACTTTTTCCCCAGTGTTTGTTTGAGGTCCTAAAATGCTATTAAAGTCTCCCATCATGATTATATTTTTGTGTGACTTATCCATTGCTTCCTTTAGGCTTTGATAGAACATGTCTTTCTCAGCTTCTGAAGCAACCTCAGTAGGGGCATAAGCTTGTATTATTGTCCACTTATCTTTGCAATTGTCTAATTTTATGTTTAACATTGCTACTCTATCAGATAATCCAATGAAATCTTCGATCATCCTTTTAAGATACTTTCTGACCATAAATCCAACCCCATATAGTCCCTGTATCTCTCCTTTATAATATAAAATAAAATTTTTGTGTTCCTCTATCTGATCACCCAATCTTCGTATTTCACTTAAACCCAAAATATCCCACTTTATTTTCTCTAGTGCATGTTCAAGTTCTATCAAGGATTCTTCTGTTCTTAACGTTCTGACATTATATGTTGCGATGAATATATTACATGGCTTTACTCTGAGAGTCCCTTTATATGTCTCTGGAAGGTTGTGGTCTAATTCCCCGCGGGGACCAGCCGAATTGGGGAATATTTTTTTAATTTTTACAGTTTTTTGGCTATTTTTTTTTGGTTTTGTTGGTTTTCCGATGTCCTTTAATTGCTAGTTTAAATATGTATTTTTCTCTGACATTGAGTATGCCCGCGCTCTCATGTAAGCGAAAGCATCAGCTCTTTGTAGTTTATTTGGCGCTTTTGTTTCACTTTCATTTTCCGTTTGTAGTTCAATCGACACTGGTGATTTTGTAGGAGATCTTTTACGTTTATCATTTTCTTTGTTCTCTCTGATAATTATTTTGTCATTTTTAATATACGCAAAATTCCCTTTTTTTCTTTCGTTTTGCATTTCCATTTGAAGCGCCTTACGTTTTTCTAAAATATCTTTTGGAAGGTCTTCCATGATATATATATTTGATGGCAGCTTTCTTTTGTTCTTTAGTAAATCCATTTTCTTATGATAGTTCGTTAGTGTTATTAAGATTGGTCGAATTCTTGTTCCCTCTTGTTTACGACCTATACGGTAGTGATTGAGGATTTCGTTTTTTTGTAATTTTTTATCTGTAGTGTTCAATTTATCTAATAGATTAATCAGGAGTTCTTCAGCGCTGTCTTCTTTTTCTTCTAATCCATATATTATTAGGTTGTTTCTTTTCGTGTGTATTTCCAAGTTTTTTACTTTATTTCTAAGGATTTCCATTTCTCTCTTGAGTATTTTATTTTCCTCAAATAACGGTTGCAATTTTTCTTCAAATTTTTCCGTCAGATCTTGTTTGATAGCTTCAGTTATTGCTTTCGTTTGTTTACTCAATTCTTCTTTCATTTTATTGAAGAAGATATTCATTTGATCTGTCAATATTTCATTCATGATGCAATAACAAAACGCGTTGTCTATAGTTGTCTAGAAAATATGTTGGCAGTATTGACAGCTATTATGACGTTATCGCTATAATCTATATTGACATTTGACTGATCTTTGTAAACGTAAATTACTTTTTTTGATCACTAATTTTGATAGTATTTCTAATATTATGAACTTTGCAAATAGTTCTAGGAAGATATTAAGCACTAATATATCACTTTTTAACACTTTTCGGGAAATAACACTCGTTTTTCCAATATTTTTACATTATTTTGTATGGAGCACTTTTCGTTACATGTTTACAGTTTGACAACCGGAACCGGAAAAAAAAAATATCGTTTTTATTACATACATTTAATTTCATGCATGCATGTAGATGGCACTGTTCTGTATTAGCGAGCGCTATTGAGTGTCTTTTATAAAACATATAGGCTGCAACATGATTTCAATAAAGCTGAGTTCAGACAGTATCCAGTTCGTTGCTTTATTCTTCTGCAGTGTGAGTGTATTATAATAGTGAAGTAAACACTCATCATCACAAGTTATTACTGTTCATTCTTTTTGATAAAAATTCTAGCTTCCTTAAACAACATGTAAGCGATTATCATTATAATAATAAAATAACAGATAATAATGTCATGAATGGTGAAATATCTAATAGATTATTGTCAAATCTCACCCGAAACACTCCTTATGTCACATTCCTAAAACTTTTTACTAGGTCAATTCCGGATGCAGTTTCTGTCGTTAAACTTATTACTAATTATTCGACAGGTTGCTGAGATATGGACTACTTTTGAACTCTAACACCTCAAAGGTTGCTTCTTTGCACAGACAATCAACCTATCTGTTACCACATTCAAATTCAAAATATTCTTTATTCAAGTAAACTTGTAAACAATAGCTTTTGAATCGTTAAAATCAACTGCTGGTTTGGAAACTTGTTCCTCAAATCAAATCAAATCAAAATAATCTTTATTCAAATAAACCATTTCAGGCACTTTTGAATCGTCAAGCATCAATATGATTAATGAAGCTACAACTGGTTCGGAATGTTGCTCTTACCGAGAAGAACCAGCAAGAAACTCGGCGGTCAATCTTTTAAATATTTTCAATTATACATTATTAAACCGCTGTCTTGTATGAAGCTGAAAGGATTTTCAAATCCAGGCTTTCTTATCAACCAAATAATCTTCAATTTTGTAATATGCTTTACGTATAAGCATATTTTTTACACTTGATTGGAATCTTTCTGTACACTGGTCTAGAATGGATTGAGGAATTTTATTATAGATGCGAATAGCGAGACCAACAAATGAGTTGCTAACTCTGCTGAGTCGCGACGCAGGTATCGCAAGCTGTTTGTGACCTCTCGTATGTCTATGATATACATCAAATTTTGTTTTATATGTACTTATATTTTTCCGTACAAATAGAATATTACTATATATATATTGTGAAGCTACAGTCAGTATGCCTATTTCTTGGAACTTTTCGCGAAGGGACTCACGTTGCTTCATATTATAGATAGCCCGTATGGCTCTTTTTTGGGCAACAAAAATCTTTTCTATATCGGCCGCTTTACCCCACAGCATTATTCCATATGACATAATGCTGTGGAAATAAGCAAAATAAACAAGTCGCGCTGTTTCAACATCGGTTAAATGTCTAATTTTTCTAACAGCGTAAGCGGCGGAACTAAGTCTTCCTGCGAGGACAGATATATGGGTGCCCCATTGGAGTTTATCATCCAAAGTGAGCCCCAAAAATTTAGTTGTATTTTCTATCTTTAGTATCTGTTTATTAATCTCTAATTTTATGTCTGACCTAATTACGTTTGGTAACACGAATTGCAGACATTTGGTTTTATTTGCATTTAAAAGTAAATTATTTACTGAAAACCAATTTGATATCTGAGATAGAGCACTGTTTACATCGTCAAAATTGTCTTTATCTCGATCTACTTTAAAAATAAAAGAGGTATCATCTGCAAACAACACAATATCACAAATATTTTGAACACAATATGCTAAATCATTTATGTATACTAAAAACAGAAAAGGACCAAGGATTGACCCCTGTGGGACACCCATAACATTAAACGATCCAGATGACCTAACATCATTAATGCATACCTTTTGTAATCTATCGCTAAGATAAGAGGAAATAAGACCAAGCGAGTTATCATTTACACCGTAATAACTTAATTTTAAAAGAAGGGTCTTATGTTCAACGCAATCAAACGCCTTAGATAAATCACAAAAAATGCCTATAGCATTTTGTGAGTTCTGCCAAGCTTCAAATATGTGTCTTAATAGTCTTGCACCTGCATCTGTAGTTGACCGACCCTTAGTAAAACCATATTGCTCTGAATGTAAGAAGTTGTTAAGATTAAAGTAACATACAAGTTGGTCGAGCATAATCTTTTCAAATATTTTACTAAGCGTTGGTAGAACAGAAATAGGTCTATAATTATTTGGATCACTCTTATCACCTGCTTTATAAAGAGGTACTAGCTTACTGTGTTTCATTAAATTCGGAAAAACATCTGAATCTACTGAATCATTAAAAACTTTAGCTAGATATGGCGCAATTATTTCTATAATATTTTTTAATAATTTCACTGACATTCTCCAAAGATCTCCTGTTATCTTATTATTTAAGGTTTTAAAAGTTTTAATTATTTTATATGGGGTAATGTGCTTAAAGTTAAATGAGACGTCGCACTTAGGCACACTTCCTCTTAGCAGACTATGAGCTTCTGTTGGCGATGAATTTAACGATTGAGTAGTTGCTATTGGAATGTTACTAAAGAAATTTTGAAAAATATTTGCCACTTCAATGTCAGAGCTAACAGTGCAATCATTAATTTTAAGATTTATCTGGTTTTGTCGCACTTTATGTCTGCCCGATTCCTTACATATAATATCCCAGGCTGGTTTAATTTTATTGTCAGAATTCCTTATTTTTTGTTTAATATGTAATGACTTCGCTTGAAAACAGACAATTTTAAACAGTTTGGAATATTTTTTGACATAATCAATAAAATCTGAGTTCTGATTGAACTGCTTTTCTGCGTATAAATCGTACAATTTATTTCGGCTTTTAAAAATACCAATAGTGGCCCAATCACTAAACTTTAAGTTTTTCATTAACTCTTTTTCTTTGATTTTAAAAATATTATTAAATTTTCTATCTATCAAGCAAAACAGAGCATTAAATAGATCATCTGGATTGCCCTTTATTACATTAAGAGTAGGCATACTGACGAAAATTTCCTTTTCAAATTTTTTAATTTTCTGACTGGTTATCGGTCTGTATTTAATCATTTGTTTTTTATGATGTTTATTATTGGGAACACATATCATTTGTCCACTATGATCAGACTTTAATTTGCTAATGATTGATTTTTCTAAAACATCACAATCACAAAAGATATTATCAAGACCCGTAGCCGTAGTAGCTGTTATTCTCGTGGGGTCTGTAAATATATTATGTAAGTTAAAACATTTAAAAAGATTTAACAATTTTCCACGAATGGAGCTATCTACTAAGATATCCACATTAAAATCACCACAAACTAAAAGTTTTTTAGATGATGTACATAGACGCTTTAGAACATCCTCCATGGTGTTTTCGAATAGGTTGAAATCGCCGGAGGGTGGTCGGTACACGCTAACTATAATATATCGTTCCAGCTCCACGCAAGACAATTCAACAGTACGTTCCAAGGAGAGACGAACTATATCTTTTCTTTCTTTACAGGTTATATTATTACTTGTAATTATTAATGATCCTCCGCGACAGGCTGTCTTCCTTAGGAATGCACTGGATACAGTATAATGACTTAAGTTTAATATGAACTCATGTTCCTTAAACCAATGTTCAGTTATACACAGAACATCTACATTAAACTTATTTAAAAAAAGTTCTATTTCTAACTCTTTGCCAAGTAGGCCCTGTATATTTTGATGTACAACAATAATTTTGCAGGGCTTGCTTGTTGTCTGTACTGCTAGTTTAAATTACTATTGTCATAATCTATGTTATTAGTACTAGTACTAAATGATAATAAATTAATCTTCGTTATACTGTTTATAACGGGGTTTTGTATATTATATGCTAACAATGTAGCTATTTGTCTTTTCTCTTTATTCGAGAGGTAACAAGTACCCTGGGTCAATTTAAAAGTAGACACAAATTTATTTGTGTCAAAGTAAAAAAAAACATCACTATGATGATATGTTAAATTATAAATTAGTAAGTTAAGGTCATATATGTGCATATTTTGTTTTACACTGTGCAAATTAGAATAAGGAAAAGCACACATTATAAATTTACATTTTGTATCGCTGTTAATTTTTAATAATTTATCAATGCAATTGATAATCTCTTTTTTTTAAATTTTTAGGCTGTCTCCAAACATGAGGATGACAGTAGTATTACAGTCTAAATCACCACTATTTAGATTGTCTATGTGATAATTAAGTGGAGCTCCTGGTGTACATTTATTTAGTACATGCTCCGACATGCAATTAGTTATGATAGACCCAAAACCTTTTCCTATTTGGTCAGAGATTATAATGGTTTTTCTATTTCCTTTATGTGGTGATTTTTGATTTGTAGTGGGGGAGAGTGAATTTAATTCATTATCACTTTTCTTCATTTGTATGACATCTTTACTGAGCCCTTGAGTAGTAATTGAAGTTTTACACTGACAATCATGAATTTTTACACTGACAATCCTACCGAGAAGAGCCAGCAAGGAACTCGGTGGTTGCACTTTTCAAATAAAATACTTATAACTAGTATCTATATAATCCTCAGTATAGGGCTTTTTGTATCAGCCTCCCGTTTACAGTGTTTTTAAACTGGTGTAGTAGTAAAGATACAATCGATTGCAGGATTTTATTATAGAATCCTATACCAAAACCCACAAATGACATATTTAGTTTTGCATGGCACAAAGCAGGAACCACAAGCTTATGTCGGTTCCTACTTTGTCTATTATATACATCACCAATATATGCATGCACAAAAATTTTTTTGCACATTCAGACCAATGTGTGATGTAAGCCATTACAGTTTAATGTTTTTACTAGCTGAGCCTGCGGTTTCACACATGTGGAAATCAGTGTAGCACAAATATGTATTTAAGTCAATTTTCATAAAACTTTCATGTATTATTAACCTAAACCTTCCTTAAGAATTGCACTACTTTTTAGGAAAACCGTACATAACAAATTACAGACAGCTTTTGTTTTTTAATATTTCAATATTATTTGCAAAATTACTACAGATTTAATTGGACTTTGACAAATGGTGAATAAAAACACCTTGATAGGTCGTTAATAGATGGCGGCTTTCAATGTCTTACTGTTCCTGTAGAATCAACAGGATTTATGTAGCCTATATGTGACCCCAGTGTGTAAGGAATAATTGTGCCAAATTTCATCGATATTGATTCAGCGGATTCGCCGTGAAAGAGTAACAAACATACATGCATACTCACAAACTTTCGCATTTACTAAACATTTATAAAATCAGTAGGATTGCCCTGCCAAGATTTAACATGGTTGTTATAAAATTCAGCATAATTATAATTTAAAAAATTTATACAAATGTATTTTAGATCAACAAGCTCAAAGTCGGAAATTTTGACTATTTCATCTAATTAAACTTGAAAACTGGTAAATTTTTTTTAGAGCATCGACTAATAATCCAATTTCCACTAATTGATAAAACATATAAAAGCTAACTAAGGGATAAGAACAACAAAAAAAATGATAATGATGTAATAAGAAATGAAACAGTTTTGAAAAGGTCATGAAACATTATTAATAAGGGGTTATTTTTGCTTCTTTAACGCATCTAATGATACCTAATAATAGATTCTAATTTTATCTAATTTATCCAAAATTTTCTTCCAACTATTTACAGATGAAAATTGCATACTGTAACCTGCTGTGTTGAATGACTATATATAAATTTCTTAAATTTATTGGATCGATGCCCAACCGTTACCCAGCTAATATTTTAATAACTTTAAAAATCTTAGGGTTTAGATGTCTTGCTAGTCCGATAAGAATTCAAAATACCAGAAACTTTTAATTTCTTTAAGCAATTTTATTCTTAAGATTAATGTATAAAAAATTTACTTACTTTTTATAAAATACAAATTTTATTTACTTTCTATGTTAAATTTTTATGTGGTGCAGTAAAGTATATTGTATAAATATTAAAATTAAAAAAAAAAAAAAAAGTAACAGTATGAGAATATCCCGCTTCTGTCCCTCACTCCTTTTTTGGAAGATTGGTTAGACCTCCACACGATAAATTGACTGGCCCGTTGGTGCAGTGTGTAGTGACTATCTTCAACTCCGCGGGTCGCGGGTTCGATTCTCGCCGAGGGCCAACATTTTCTATAAACAATTTATCGGTCCTTCGAGCCCAGGCTCGCATCGCCCGTATTTTTGCCAGTTCATCATCATCATTTTCCGGCCCTTATCCCACTTTAAGATTCGTCGGCATGTTGTCACATGATTAGGACCGGTCGCTTGCCTGACGTCAACTTACCTTAGTCGCCTTTTACGACCCCTCGGTAAGAAAGAGGGTGGTCTATTCTACACAATCGGATACCACACGGTGAGCCAACTTATCTTAGTCGCCTTTTACGACCTTTTTATCCAATTAAGTTACTTTAATAGCAATAATGTGTAGCGTAGCGCCTACATAACTCGTGATTGTTAAAGGGATCCATAACTTGCAAAGCCAAAAAAACACTAGTTTTGTTTTATCACAAAAACGTTTTAATTTTTTTTTGACTTTGCGTTTGAATTGTTGCGTGCCTTTGCATGCTCTTAGTTCCTTAAATTATTTTTGCGTACTTTAACCATTGTTAAAACAGACAGCCGGACTTTCGCATTTATATTATTAGTATGCCGTATGGGTGTGTATTTAGGTATGTATTTAAAATTATTATGTAGTATATTTTGTTAACCGTGTGTGTAAGTGTCCCATAAATTTACTTATTTATTTAAATTATTTAGACACAACAAAAACGGATGATGCCCGCGGTTTTTTTCAAATTCTGATATTTTTTTCCAGATGCATCTATCCCTGTTAATGTTTTTAATAGAAACTATCTAGTTCGTTATCGAACTGTAAAACTTTATTTCGCGTTTCATAATTTGTTCATATAACACTACGAACAATTTAAACAATCTATTGTTTGTTCGAAAAAATAATTGGCATTGTATATGGCAACACAAAACCACTCGTTTAAAACCCATTTAATTATTATGCGAAAGTAGTCTTGTGTCCATCGAAAATAAAAAGTAAGCAAATGAGACTTACGTCTAACGTGTAATCTGTCTCTTTTTTATGTGTGATTAGAAAAAGAAAGGTTCTATGAGTTTCATCTTCTGTCTCTTATTATTAGTTGCGACATTATCACTTACAGTAGGTGTACCATGAACTTTTAGATAACGATTCAATTCAAAGTCAGTACCTAAACTAAACCGCTTTCTTTTCGAACCATGAAGTGTGGCTTGCACTGGCCGCCGTGTGGTATCCGGCTGAGTCGAATAGACCATCCTCATTTCTTACCGGGGTGTCGTAAAAGGCGACTAAGGTAAGTCGACCTGCCGTGTGGTATCCGGCTGAGTAGAATAGACCATCCTCATTTCTTACCGAGGCGTCGTAACAGGCGACTAAGGTAAGTTGACGTCAGGTAGGCGACCGGTCGTAAAAGACGTAGGCAAATCATGTGACAACATGCTAACATGTTGTGCCGACTCCACTTAGAGTGGGATAAGGGCAGGAGGATGATGAAGTGTGGATTGCACTGGGATCGTAATGTTGGAAAAGGAAAACGTTATATGAACTATAGATAACTTTTACTCACATGTTCTTAGGACGCATTTCGAACGATCATTCGGCAACGACCTAAAGTTTGCGTCAGACGTTGCGTTAAGACGTCAGAGTATGAAAAGGTACAACAATTTAGTTTACGTCTTCAATTGAGTCGCAATAAGAGTTCATGGTAGGCCTGCAGGCCAGGCTATGGATCCCTTACTGTAATTAACATAAGAGTTATTACTAAGAGTAATAACAGATTGCTCTACAGATTTCGATCAATATAACTTGAAAATAAAATTAAACAAACTTTCAGATTATGTACTATTAACTTTAACCTTCCTCTAGAAACCTATTTCATAAAAACCGTACAAAAATCCCGTCAGTAGATAATTTATAGAATTAGGCGTTACTTTGGGATTTTTTCGTCGATCAGGAGAGTCTATCGCCTAATGATGCTTCAGTTGTGGGGCGAAACGATTGTTGAGTTTGTGATAGTGAACGTGTGTATAGTGGTGGAAGTGTGCAAATGTTTTTACTAATCCTGCATGTATCGAGTATGAAAAAACGGATAGTCCACTACACATTTAGCATTATCTATGTTTTCTATTTACTTGATCGCGGATTATAGCATAATAATTTTATTGTTACTTTTGTCCGATGAGACTTTGATCAGACCGACTTTAAGGAAATCGATCTCATACAGAAAGACAGTTTTTGGTGACTTTGTTTTATAATATGTATAGATTTCAAGTTCAGATTATGAACATTAATTAAAATACAGATAAACGCGCCAGACGCATCCTGGAGATGTGTTAATGTGAAAAACATCTGTTAAGAAGTGGAGTCGTAAACCGACCAAGTTGCAAAGCCACTAGATTTGTCTAATCATCGGTATTACTGTTTGAAATTAGGTCGAAACATCAACGCATTCCATAGGATTCTCGTGTACTACATACAACGCATACTGTAACTAATTTTAATATACGAATCCATGTAGCATGACAAGTACTTTTGAATCGTCAATTCCTCTCTTAGTTCGGAAAATTACTTTTGCCGAAGACAGCTAGAAAGAAAGTCGGCAGTTCTTTCTAATGCTTATGACTATACACCTTCGGCCTTACAAATAAAACCACGCGTAATCGAGAGTTATTCTAGAAAAAGTTATGCTTTGAATGTGCCGTGTGGTATCCGGCTGCATAGAATAGACCACCCTCATTTCTTACCGAGGTGTCGTAAAAGGCGATTAAGGTAAGTTGACGTCAGGCAGGCTGCCGGTCGTAAAACACGTAGCCAAATCATGTGACGGCATGTTTTTAACATGCTGTGCCGAGCCCACTTAGAGTGAGATAAGGGCAGGAGAATGATGATGAGTTATGCTTTGAATATCCTAAGTTTAAGGAGACAAATATTATCCAACAAATAAATACACGAAATTCTTCATCACCATATAAATCAAAGGAATTTTCTTTGTTTTAACTTTCCTTTCTATCTGTATTTGATTAATACTATTAACTTGCTTTACTTCATATATTACTTTGAATGACATCGTTAATAATAAATTCTAAAAAATCAAATTCAATAAATATGTAAATAAATATATGGGACATTTACACACAGGGTCGTTCGTCCCCAAAGTAGGTAACTTAATACTAGAGGTGTAAGAGTAACGATAAAAAGCGTACCCGTATGTGTTCGTTACTACAACAAGTAGTACTCGTTACTATCGTATCGGTACTTTATTCGTTACTTTTGATACCTGCTACCATAGCATTAAAGTAACGTCGAGTCGTATTCCCGTACGGTATGATATCGGTGCAACTTATTACTTACTTGCATACCTAACTGCGTAAGGCGAACATTTTTTTTTTACAAAATCTTGATTTAATAAAAAAAAAGTTGAAGTTGAAGTTGAAGTCGAAAAAAAAAATATTGTAGAATAATTAAAAGCACAAGTAAATTGTAGGCGGAATCTACTCTTCTAATTTACGGATTTTGAAATGGATTTGTTATTTTAACTGTGAGAATAAAATAGATATTGTTCGCTTAAAATGAAATTTAACATAAAATATGATAAAAAAATATTTTAAAGGAGATTTCCAATAATTTAAAAATATTTATTTTAATGGGCTTAATAAACAATAAAAAAAAAACATTGTTCTTCGTAAGGTTCATTTAAATTCACCGACAGCACACATTCAAACCACAGATTAGGTACCGTATTACGTAGTTACTAATACGTACCGATACGAAAGATGCGAGTAACGAGTAACGAATAGCATTCGTAAGTAACGATTCGGTACTCGGTACTCAGTACCGAATCATACGGTTTGCTTACGGCTTTACTTAATACTTGTGTTATGGGTGACGGACAACTGGTAGATATACTACATATATAAGTTTAAATACATACTTAATTACAAATACACACCCAGGCTCGAAGAACCAACAATTTGTTTATAGAGAATGTTGGCCCTCTGCGGAAATCGAACCCGCGACCCGCGGAGCTGAAGGCTTGGTCACTACCCACAGCGCGATCGGGCAGTCAAACTTAATTGTGCTTCCTAAAAATAAACACAAGATCATGATTTTTGAGGTTATTCCTTAGTGAAACTAGGGCAATAGTAGAATAGGTCTAGTATGAAAAGATATTCCGACATTATGCTAAGTATAACTAATTCCGAATTTATTTGTTGAAGTCTTGCTTATTCTACATTTATTCTCAGTATAACATTTTATACTGGGTTTATTTGTAAGGCCGCTTAGGTTTAGGTACTTAACTATACGTCTTCTAAATGATTTATAGAAGCAGGCGTTACTTTGCGGAATTCCATATTACAAGCAATACAACAGAACCAACTACTTTGCTATAATCCGCACGGGTTAAGCGAATGCACGCAAAGCCAATGTGCATGAAGCAGGCAAAATCCACGCACCCTACACACGCAGGACCAGTCACCACATGCACCCCAAGGCGCAATTCACCAGCAACAACGCACACAAAAGCAGCACACACACCCACCACCACAATCTCGACGATCGTTTCGCCCCGAAACCGAAGCATCATCAGGAGGATAGGCTCCACGACAAAAATCGTACTGCAGTACGCCTGCTTCATGCACATTGGCTTTGCGTGCATTCGCTTAACCCGTGCGGATTATAGCAAAGTAGTTGGTTCTGTTGTATTGCTTGTTATACGTCTTCTTTCTCCTACCCTTATCCCACTCTAACTGGGGTCGGTACAACATGTTTTCCTCTTCCATTCTCTTCTATCATTCGTCAACTCTGGTGCTCCTCCTTTTACATGCATGTCATACTTCACACATTCCAACCATCTCTTTTTTAGCCTCCCTCTAGTCACATATCCATCCACATTCATATCCAACACTCGTTTTGTCACATAATTTTCATCCCTCCTCATTACATGCCCATACCATCCCAATCTTGCACCTCTCATCTTTTCTACAATGGGCGCAACATTCATACTTCCCCTTATATACTCATTTCTTATTTTATCCAATCTTGTCACACCACACATCTACCTTAATTAACATCCTCATCTCATTTGCATGCACTCTTCTCTTAACTATACGTAAACAAACAAAACTATACGACTCAGGTGTGATAAACATTTCGTTGCAATAATATTATATACACAAATTGAATTAAAACTTTATTCCTCAAAAGAATTTCTTTAATAAAATATTTATTTTAGAAAAATTACCCGCGTTTATATTATTCAGATGTTAGTGGACAAATAATTGACAATGGCTAGTACAAACAAATTCAAATTCAAAATATTCTTTATCCAAGTAAACTTGTAAACAAGTGCTTTTGAATCGTCAACTTTACTGCTGGTTCGGAAAGCTGTTCCTACTGAGAAGAACCAGCAAGAAACTCGGCGGTTGCTCTTTTCAAACAATAATTCTTACCACTAGTTACATATAGTTCAAAAGTAATAATAAAATTATTTTGCTATAATTCGCGATACATCGATACCGATGTATCACGGATTATAGCAAAATAATTTTATTATTACTTTTGTATTATGGATCTCCGCAAAGTAACGCCTAATTCTATAAATTATTTACATATAGTTATTAATGTCTTGTACAGGGTTGAAGAGAAGCTATATCCACGCATTCTTATCGTCTAGGTTATCTTCAATAGTATAATAGGTTTTCTGAATTAGCCTTTTTTTATAAGTATTTTTAAACTGCTGTAATGGTAAAGTTAAAGTAGATTGTGGAATTTTATTATAGAATCTTATACCCTAACCCACAAACGAATTACGAATATTTGCAAGGTGCAAAGCAGGAACCGCAGGCTTATGTCGGTTCCTACTTTGTCTATTATATACATCGCCAATCCATTTATAATTATTTATATTCATATGTGTAACCCTTATATCCTATACGTATGCATACGATATATGGCTTACATTTTATTGTATACACATTAGCAATAGCGCTAGCAGGTGATCACAATGGATCATATCGTGGAACGTATATGATTCTTAATTAGTCAAACTTAATAACTAGTAATCATTGTTCACCGAATGTAGTAAAGCCGTACTTGAATTTGAATTTTGTTCTGTTCCTTCCCCAGGTCCGAGACGGTAGTATCGACAGCCGCGAAGGCTCGATGAGTCCGACGCGACGTCGAAAGAAAGTCCGCCGCGTGTCCGCAGAGGTGCCCCCAGTGATCGCAGCGACGCCCGCCGACCCCGCCCAGGGCAACGGGGACGAGCTGCCCATGAAGGAGGAGGTGTCCCGGGACGGTGTCGAGGACCTGACCCTTGACGAGGAGGCCGAGGAGCAACCGTCCGTTACGCACAATGACGTCGTACGCAGTAAGTTTCTTTCTCTCCAACAGATGGCGACTACTTTTGCTTTTTGAGACACACACACAAATTCGGCAAAGAGACAATCGTGTCCACAAACACGTTAAAATATTCTGCACATATTGAAATTTTAATATTTAACAATTGTTTTTCTTATAATTATATGATTATTAACCATTACATGTTATAATTTCTTTTGGTCTACAACCTTTATTAGTAAATTTACTGCATCGCAGTTTTAAATTTTGCAGTATCGTCGCAGCATAAGTACAATTTGTAAATGTTCATATGTCAATTAATATCAATGCAATACAATTTGTATAGTACAATGTAAGTAATTTAAGATAGACATAACTTGTACGTTTTTGTTGTAAATAAATATTAGCAATATACAATACAATACAAATATTCTTTATGGTACTGTATTCTTTATTGTAATAAATGCAAATACTACTTCTACTTCCAAAACAATTTAAACAAAAACAAAATAAATAACATAAAAAAGAAAATACAATACTTATTGTCTCTAAGGCAGCGATCTCTTCCAGGCAATCATTTAATTACATTAGACATACGCAAACTTGCAAAGTGGGGGCAGTAAGTGCATACGGAATATCATTTAAATAAAAAAAATAATAATAAGTAAACCCCGGGTTCAAACCTCGGGCATGGCACAATGAGTTTTTTTGTTAAAACCTATGTGTTTAATTGATAATTTCAATTTGTTACACGCTTTTCGATGTAGGAAAACATTGTGACGAAACCTGCATAGTTCTAAATAATTATAGAGATATACCTTCCAATCCGCATTGGAGCAGCGTTGTGGGACTAAGCTCCCAAACCTTCTCTCCAAAAGAAAAAATAAGAACAGGTGTTTACCTACAATGTGGGATCTTATCTTATCTTATCTAATTTTGGGGACGCCTGCCGGTACAGGACGGGTGGTCAGCTCCAATACTTGACTATTCCACCTATTTCCCCTTGTTGGGACAAGGGTTTCACTGTTGTCCCGACAGTGTCACCTGCTCTAGCCTTCCTGTTGCTTTTACAAACCTTATAATATCCCTGAAGGAGATATTTGTTAGGTCATCAGCTTCAATTTCGTCCTTACCTAATATCTCCCATCTTACCAGCGAGTACATGGGGCACTCAGCCATAAGGTGGAGACTCGTTTCTTCTTCTCCACACTCTGGGCACGCTGAATCTTCTTTTATTCTCATTATTGACAAGTGTCTATTTAACAGGCAATGCCCAGTAGTTATGCCTGTTATAATTGCCACATTTCTTCTGCTATGAGATATTAGCTGTTTTGTTTTCTTTGTGTCGAAAGATTTGAGAAACAGCTTTGATTGACGAAATGTTGTGTTTCTCCATCTAGTGCTCGATTCTTTTTCTATTCTTTTATCTATGACGCGCTTTATTATCGTGTTTCCGATTGGGAGGAAAGGTTCTGGGCCTACGAACGTTTGGCTCGCTCCTTTTCTTGCCAATTCATCGGCTTTTTCGTTCCCTACATGACCATGGTGTCCTGGGACCCAAGCGATCGTTACTTCTCCAATTTCAGCTAGTTCATTCAGTACTTGTTTACATTCCTTCACGATAGCTGAAGTTGTTTCTATACGGTCAAGTGCTTTTAGTGCCGCTTGACTGTCACTGTATATAACTATGTTGTGTATAGGTTCTGTACGTGTTTCTTTCAATTTCCTGGCGCACTCCATAATAGCCAACATTTCGGCCTGGAAAATACTTGTATATTTACCCAGATTTAAGACCTGGTGTAAATTTGACAAGGTGCTGTAGATAATACCGGCTCCTGCCAGCTTCGTGGATTCTCGTCTAGAGCCGTCCGTGTAACAGATGGTCTGACGCGAGTCACTAATATTTACTTCCCAGTCTTCCTTAGCTCCTATGTGTATTCTATATTTTTTATCGAAGATTTTCTGTCTTTTGATCAAGTCACTTCTCTTGACGACCATTGACAGATTGTCTCCGTAGATTTTCTCTATTTCAGTATGACCTTTATCCGTAAAGTTTCCCTTCCATTGTTGGAATACTTTCATCTTGTACCATTGTTCTATAGCCTTTCTTTTGGCTGCTAGATCCAAAGGATATAGTCCTACCAGGACCTCTAGTGCGGCGGATGGAGTGGTTCGCACTGCGCCTGTAATCATTACTGTTGCAATCCTCTGTACTTTCGTTAAATCCTTAATATTGACTCCGATCTTGGCTCTATGCCACCAGATCGCAGCACCGTAAAGTAATCTGGGTAGTATGATAGCCGTATATATCCACTTAGCAATATTTGGCTTCATACCCCAGGTTCTTCCCACTGTTCTTCTACATTGCATAAGCGTTATTTTAGCTCTATTGCATTGTTCTTTAATATGTGTTCTAAACCTAAGGGTTTTATCCAGTGTGATCCCTAGGTATTTTATTTCCTTTATCAACTGTATCTCAACTCCGTTTATGTTGAGTGGATTGAAGTTGGCTATTTTCTTTTTATTAGTAAAAAGAACTAGTTTGGTTTTCATAGGATTTAGGTTAAGACCCCTTTCCTGACACCATCTTAATGTTATTTTAATGCTATTACCCATTATGTTCCTTATAGTACTCAGGTCTTTCCCAGTTACTAAAAGGACTCCGTCATCTGAGTATGCTTGCATATATGTCTTTCTTTTATTAATTTCCCTAACTAATGAATCTAGAAGGAGACACCATAAAAGGGGTGAAAGACACCCTCCCTGAGGAAAACCTCTGGTTGATTTTATTGTGTATGTTACTCCGCTTAACTCCGCCGAGATTGAACGATACTCTAGCATGTTCATAATCCAGCGTCCTACTTCATTTGATATACCTTCTCTAAGAATAGAGTTTCTTATAGCATCGCGGTTTGCTTTGTCGAATGCACCCTCTATATCGAAGAAGCAACCCAATGCCATTTCTTTGTTACTAAGTGTTCTCTCTATTCTTACCACTAGGTTATGGAGAGCTGTCTCTGTTGACTTGCCCTCCATATATGCATGTTGATTCTCGTGTAGTGGTAGATTGCTTTGTTCAATTTTAGTTCTTATATGTACGTCCATCACTTTTTCTATTGTCTTTAGAATGAAGGAGGAGAGGCTAATACACCGGAATGACTTCGGGTCCTGATAAGTTTTCTTCCCGGGTTTTGGGATAAACACCGCTTTTACTTTTCTCCAGCTCGTTGGCACATATCCCCATGCCAGGCTAGCTTTGAAAAGTGCTATCAAGTTTACTTTTATATATTTATATGCTACCTGCAGCATTTTTGGGAGTATTTCGTCTGGCCCGGCAGCTTTATATGGTGCAAATGCCATAATACTCCACTTAACCTGCTCTTCGGATATGGTATTTCCCGGATCCACCCAATAGTAATCGGTGTTTGGTGATATCTCATCTTCCTTGAATTCTTCACATTCTGGAAAGTGTGCTTCTGTCATCTTGGTTAGTATTATTTTGGGATCTGATATGATCGAATCCTCTTCTTTAATACTGCCCAATCTACAAGATTTATCTTTTGCCAGTATGCGCATTAGGCGGGCTGCTTCGGGGTATTCAGTGATCCCGTTGCAGTACGCCTGCCAGCCATTTCTGGACTCTTTCCTGCACTTCTTTCGGAATTCCGACCTGCTCTTTCTATATTCCGCCCAGCTCAATTCATCGCCTTTTTTCAGGGCAGTTCTTTGAGATTTGCGTACTTTCTTCCTGAGTCTTTTCAGTTCGTTGTTCCACCACGGCTGACCTTTTCCTGTTGTTACCTCTCTTAGTGGACAAGTTCTGATAAAGGCATCTTTCAGTGCTGTGCTTAGTTCCATTGCACCTTCCTCTAACTCCTTAATAGTGTTATAGGAAGTGTATTTGGGTCTCCATTCACTCATTAGGGACTCAAAATTGTCCCAATTGGTCTTTTTAGCATTTCTTATTCGCAGTTTTTCAATTTTACTGTCTATGTGGAAAGTGATTCTACGGTGATCCGAAAACGGGTCTTTTCGATCCACTTTCCAATCTTTTATGTAATTTGCAATGTCTTCTGTTGCTAGAGTAATGTCTAACACTTCTTTCCTTGTACTTGTAACGAATGTTGGTTCATTACCAATATTCATTATCTCGAGATTATTACTTAAGATAAATTCTAACAAAGCTTCCCCTTTTCTATTTGTGTTCGTGCTACCCCACACATCGTTGTGCGAATTAGCGTCACAGCCTATTAAAAAGGAAATTCTCTTACCTCTGTATCTGTTGACAGCCTCTTCCAGTTCTCTAGTTGGTGGTGTGAAGTCGGTCTCACTAGGGATGTAGGCCGACATAAACGCCATTCTGAGTTTCTTGTCTTCATCCAATGGAATCAAAGCTTCTACCGTTACTAAGTCTCTGTAACATTCTATCTCAATTAGTCCTAAGTTTCTGATCCTGCTACTGGTATAGATACATGTTCTGGGGTCAGACTCACCGTTACTACAGTAGGACAGGTCTCCCCCTAAACATCCCATACCGACCACGCGTTTGTTAACAACGTACGGTTCTTGTAGCAGGGCCACATCTATTTGCTTGCTAATCACATAATCGCAGAGTTCGCTTGTGGCTTCCCTGCAGTGATGCAAGTTTAACTGAAGAATCTTTAGTGTCTGTGTGGAGTGTTTTTGTGTGGGTTTGTGTTTCTGTTTATTGGGTGTGAATGTGAAGGTGGGTGTAGTGTTGTGTGTGTACTCTGTTGCTTTTCCAATACATAATGATGCCCCGCAAAGCTTCGAGCATCCGCTGTGAGGCAAGACGCTCAAGAAGCCGACAAGGCAACAATTATGTATCGGTCTCTTTAACAATTAGCGTGCTGTGGTGGTACCAGCGGCTCAGACTAATCCGTACTCGGATGTCGTGGCGGGGGGGTACTAGGGGCCCCACCAGACGCTCCAATGAGTGGATTCATCGTGCCAGCCGGTTCCAGCACACGAGCATCACTACTGATTCTGTTATGTACAGAGTTTGGGTCGGTGTCAACTTGACTCTGTGCTACTGTGTCTTGTTTCGGTATTTGTTTGAAGTTCAAATACCTCACCTGTACTTGAGTGGCTTGATAAAAGAGCCACACAAGTCCTTCGCGAAAATGTATATTCGTCTCACGAGGGACCCCCACAATCAAACGCTCCCCTAAAGGTAGGGGCTCTCTGACTATGAGACTCCACTCTGATAACCTTAATTCTGTCCTATTGCGATTCTGACCCCTCAGCAGTAGAAGAGGATCTGTTGCTCTTCTACTACCCGGGATCCAAATCGCAACCCTACCACGGTCTCTTCTCATGGACTTTATCTCGACGCCGTTGTAGAGGCCGAAGTCGCACTCCAGTAGCCAGTCTCTTGATAGCTCGGTGGCTGGTGTCACAAGAAAGAATCCTTCTGCCACCAGCCCCGAGGTTGCAAAGTTTAGCTTGGCGCTGTCGACTTCCTCCACAACAGCTGCCTCGATAAGGTCTGCTAATCTGTCCCTAATATGAGTTGCTAGTTTTTCATCGACCGGCAGACCGTCTGCACGATGGATGGCCACGGCGAGGTCACTTTGCTCTTTTGCAGTGCAACGTGGTCCCGCCATTGCCCCCTGATTGCGACGCTTTGCCGGTCGCTGATCGCTCGGTCCTTCTTCCGGGTCTGTGCCCTGCCTTTTCTTCTTCAGCGGTCTGGAAGTCCTCAAGTTCTCAACCCTCGATGAGGTTTCCCCCACCGCAGATTGGGAAGTCGAAGGCTCTTCCGACACGGCCGATTGTCTACTAAGTTTCTTTGATCTTTTCCTACGTCTTTTAGATGTGACCAACTTGAACTCGCCCTCGCCCACACTAGGGAGCATAGGCGTCGGCGACTTCAAGAGTTCTTCTTCTTCCCTCAGATGGAAGGTTCTAGATAATTGGTCGTGAAGGCTCACTGCAGAGCCCCCAGGACGCACTAGTGAAAGCGAAAAATTGCTCCCCCCAGAATACGAGGAGCAGCCTGAGACTGGTGCTCGGACCGTAATCCGAGCAGCAGTCTCAGGGAGGGATTCTCCAGCTGAGCTGGTACCCTCCTGGGGTAGGTTGTTCTTTTTTTCCGCGTTCATTATTTTTCGCAGGTGAGGAGGGATAATTTGTGGGGGGAAGGATTGGATTAAGAAGGATTCTGGTGTAAAGGAAGGGGATAGCGGACGTGCGTGGTTACGTGGGAAACCGTAGCCCCGCACCGCCAGACCATACTTGCTATTGCAGCCTGAGGTTTGTAATGGGTGTGTGATCTCATTGACTGCAACATTGCCCGGGAAGTGCGGCGGGGACGCGTATGGTTCGACTTATGGCAGTGCTCTGTAGCTCAGTTCACACCCCTGAGCGTAGCGACTGCCATCAACCCAATGTGTGATAGTAAAAGCGGATATATCTCACGAGATCCTATGACGTAGACATCAGGATAGAGTTAAATCTAACAGTGGATATCCAACGGTTGACGACCATGTTCAAATTAAGGAAACCCGCGTAAAGAGTGCTGGGTTCCCGAAATTTATATGTCCCATTTTACTTGTCTAGAAAAGTAAATTAAATCTGCCGTATCTGTTATCATAATCTTAAATTAGAATCTCAATTCCCACTTGTGGAGCAGGTAAGCGTCACTTTAAAGAGATCATTTGAAATGTTGATGGTTTATCATCACATATCACGCACTTAGTATAGTAAGTAGCAGCCTGTTACAATCCCACTGCTGGGAATAGGCCTCCTCTCTCCGTTTCTGGAGAGAAGGGTTGGAGCTGACCTACCACGCTGCTCCAATGCGGATTGGTAGGTTATACATATCTCCAGAATTCTCTAGAGATATGCAGGTTTCCTCACGATGTTTTTCCTTCACCGAAAAGCGTGTGATAAATTGCAATTATCAATTAGACACATGAATTTTAATAGAAAAACTCATTGGTGCCTGCCCGGGTTTGAACTCGTGTTCCCCTCGAAAGAGTCGCACGGTCTCACCGCTGGGCTATCACAGCTTGCACTTAGTATTAAAGTGAACTAATTCAAAAATAATTTATAGAATTAGGCGTTACTTTGCTGAGATCCATAATACAAAATAATGATTAATTTAAAATAATTTTATTATTACTTTTCTAATTCAAAAAGTTATTTAGTTGTAATAAAGTGTTGCGTAGCGCCTACTCAGCGAAAACAGTGTTTGTAGACCTCTTATTATGAAATGGACTAACGACCTCAATAAGAAGTCGCTGCATGCGAATGGCACAAGATTGGCGCGTTTCATGGAGATCAAATCAAATCAAATCAAATCAAATCAAAATAATCTTTATTCAAATAAACCATTTCAAGCACTTTTGAATCGTCAAGCATCAATATGATTAATGAAGCTACAACTGGTTCGGAATGTTGCTCTTACCGAGAAGAACCAGCAAGAAACTCGGCGGTCAATCTTTTAAATATTTTCAATTATACATTATTAAACCGCTGTCTTGTATGAAGCTGAAAGGATTTTCAAATCCAGGCTTTCTTATCAACTATATCCCATTAATTATGATCCCATTAATAGACTTATTATTCTTAAACCGATGGACGTTTAGCAATGAACGTCTATCGGTTTAAGAATTATAAGAACAGAATGTGTGAATACTTATAAGTAAAGCATATTACAAAATTGAAGATTATTTGGATGATAAGAAAGCCTGGATTTGAAAATCCTTTCAGCTTCATACAGGACAGCGGTTTAATAATGTATAATTAAAAATATTTAAAAGATTGACCGCCGAGTTTCTTGCTGGTTCTTCTCGGTAAGAGCAACATTCCGAACCAGTTGTAGCTTCATTAATCATATTGATGCTTGACGATTCAAAAGTGCCTGAAATGGTTTATTTGAATAAAGATTTGCAAGCTTTAACAATGATCTCTGGCGTATGGGTTTAGTGAGACCCAATGATATTATGTCGTTGATCTATGCTATAAGTATAAAAAAAAATGAAAATGAAACTCAGAATGCCAAGTTGGGATTTAATAGATAATAAGTCATGTATATTGATTTGAATTGCGCTGAATTCAAACCAGTGACCTGATTGAAAGAACCAAATTTTGTTTTATATCAAACATACTTATGTCTAATCTTTAGTCCGAAGTTTAAAAAGGAAAAAATATCGGTAACTATTGGCCATGGAACACTTCAATTGATCGCATTAAATATTATGCCGCTTGAATCCAGTTATAATTTACGACTATTCTCCGGGTCATCTTTTGAATGTATAACGGAAAATGTCATATAATCAAAGTGGGAAAAGGTAAATTAGTTTTGCAGATTCATTAAGATTAAAAGAAATTGATATCGTTTGATTTATCAATTAATACTTTAGATGAGATTATATTTACAAATTCAGAATTTAGCGCTCATTACGTTCATTTAGATTTAATTTGATCTGTGTTTTATAATTGGCAATGCACTCCGGACAAGTATGTGTATTTTAAATAGAGTTATTAACTAGAGTACGGAAGCCAGCTTAAAAATTGCCATATTACAAACAAGAGAAAGCATATAAGGGAAAGAAAGCATATCTGTCTCCTTTTTATGTATGTTTAGACATAGATGAAGTATACGAGATTCTTCCCTCACATTCTTTTTATGTCACTATCGCTTACAGGCTTGCCTATGGATCCTTTACTCTAATATCAATAACTTCATGGTACACCAATACCTCAGTTTGCGTCGTGGTAACGTTCCAAATCATCACGACGTAAAATGAATTAAGATTTTCTATAGCAAATATGTAAAGATTGAAAATATATTCCAGGATTACAAAAATACTGCTTTTTAAAAAGAAAATTGAACGAAGTAAACATTAATTATATTATGGGTGGCGACTGTTGGGTACACAAAACTCACTATCCAAATAAATCTATTTATTTACAAGTAATTAATTATAATGTTTCTTATCCTATGTACTATGCTAAAATCTTAAATACTAACGGCGTCCGATCCCACCGAAGTTAGGTAGGGAAAGGCGAGGTGACGCGAAGTTTCTTTCCCAGGCGTGGAACACTACACCTCCGGTGTCGAGTGAAGTCTGGGAAAGCGGCAATCGCTGAGTAGACGTAACACATTTTAAAACAAAAAATAATATAAAATTTTATTAATACATACAAAAGGAAAAAACAACGTATTCAATGAAAGAAAAGTAAACATTTAATTAATTTATGGAAAACAAAATTAAAGGTAACCAAAGTCGGATGAATCCATAGTGGCTGTTATCGTAAGTCGGCTTTCTTTCACAAAAATTCTTTCACAACGCACTGAGAAATTGAAACTGAACTCAAAATTCAACAAAACAAAGTGAATATAAAACTATTAAAATTGCGTTGATTTTTAGTTAGTAAGAATCCCCGGGTTTTGATGGCACGGTGTATTTAGAAAGAAAAAAAATTAAGATTCAAACCCAAAACAAAGCAGATTCGACAATCTAACGACGCACAGTTTAAATTAGTTCTAATTATACAGTGCAAGCTTGGGTATGATCGCTATTTAACCCTTCGAACGATAGGTTCCCTTAGGTGATCATAAAACGAACTTTTGACATCCATTTTAGATCGTGTTATTTACTATATAATAAATATACGTATGATCTGTATACCATTTTCTTAATTATAAAATTCCCCATTAAATACAATGAATCATTTTATAATAATAACTTCATTTATCGTTGATGACGGAAACATTTTGATTTTTCCAAAATTGAAATATGATCCATAAAACCTCGCATCAAATTCACTTAAATTCACATAAACAAAAAGATTTTTTTTTAAAGACACCCATGCAGCGTTATGGATTAACATTATATTATATTTACTCTCCAAACCCACTATATGTGCACCTTGTGCACATAAGAGCAAGTACCAAAGATAAATGTAACTTACTTTAATAATATATTTAATTAATATTATAAAATTTTGGTGTTCGATGGGGAATCTTATAACGAAGAAAATGGTATGCTAATCATAGATATAATTATTAAATAGTTAAAAAAAATGATTCAAAAATAAATGTGAAAAATTCTGCGTGACAAATTGTGGACATGGTGCACGATGACGGCGGTAGGGTTAAGAATCAAATGCCTTCGATGATAATATGTTCATGCGTGCTAGCGCTATTGCTATTTTGTGTGCAAAAAATGTAGGCCTTATATGGTATGCATGCGTATAGGAAATAAGGGTTACATTTGTTTGTACTAGCAATCATTTGTCCTCTAACAGCTGAATAATATAAAAGCGGATAGCGTTTTTGCTAATCGCTATTACTCGTGATTGTTATTACAAACAAATGTAATTCTTAAATCATACACAATACGGTCCACTTTCCATGTCTAATTCAGTGACGTAACATCGAAAAAACCCAAGCGAGATATTGGTGTATTTTGTCCCTTTACAGTCAATTGAAACTTACATTATGTATACCGTGTGGTATCCGGCTGAGTAGAATAGACCACCCTCATTTTTTACCGAGGTGTCGTAAAGGGCGACTGTTCCGCGCAAACGTGCGGACGGATGAAACAACCTCCGGGACCTGGGCCCGACGCCCCGGCGTTTCAACCTACCTTATACGGCCGTTAGCTGTATGTGGTCCGGTCTCGTGAGTCACTGCGTGTATATGTGTACGTGTGTATGTGTGCTTATATGTACTTGGCCGATTCCCGAAACCGTTGGCTCGCCTCTGCACTCTTCCACGGACACGTAATGTCTGTTTCTCCCTGAGTATACATTACTCTATATCGGCTGAATAACACCCGGTGTGCACACAACCTTCGTAAGGTCACACGTTATTGAGTCGTCCCTATATCGGGGAATAGTACCCAACTGGCACCAAAACCGTGGACGGTCGCGTCTTATCAAACACTTTATTGGTTAAACGCGTCACTAAATCTGAGAATAACACCCGAAACGCAAAATTACACAAAAACAGGTGAGTTGACCCGCCATGTGGTATCCGGTTGAGTAGAATAGACCACCCTCTTTCTTACCGAGGGGTCGTAAAATACGACTAAGGTAAGTTGACGTCAGGCAGACGGCCGGTCGTAAAATACGTAGCCAAATCATGTGACAACATGTTTGTAGCATGTCGTGCCGACCGCACTTAGAGTTGGATAACGGTAGGACGATGATGATGATAAATTTAGATTATGTAGAAAAAATAATCAATGAATTCCTAATATCTATGTACGTAGTCTAAATGAGTGTCCTTAATTCCAGATTTCCAATGGCACATGGAACGATCTCAAGATGAAATTATGAATTCAAATGACAGTGTTCGTGAGTCTCAAGGTAAGCTTGAGTGATATACACAAGCTGTCACAGGCGGGGTTATTTTACACCGACTGCCTGTAACAGCTATTATATATATACTTTAAAGCATCTTGTATTGAATAAACACTTTTATTTTACATTTAAATTAAATAACAGCAATACAAGATGTATCGAGTGGGTCCGAGATGGATGTTTCTGGAACAATGAACTTTTTAAAGTCTTTATTTATTAATATTATTAACTCGCTGCCAGTTTCAAGTTGATTAAAAGTTGATTGCTCCAGACTTAAAGGAACGGATGAAATGCGCAATGTCTTCCCATAATTTGAAAACAGACAAACAGTCATTGCTTTAAATATATTCTATACTGTTATATATAAACATATGACACCAACGACAGCGGATACGAGAGTGCTAGTGTTTTCACATGTGAAACTTGAACATTAATTACTATCTAATAATATTATAAATTACTAATCTTACTTGCAATCTTATATTCTTTATATTATATAAAATTTTAGGATTTCAGCGGCAGGTAATAAAGGTAAAGGTAAAAACGAGGTATATGGTTATGTTTTATTATGTAGCCTTTGTTTTAAGGCGAGGTAACATATCTGGAGGTAAGTAAACGTTTACATTATTAAAAATCATAGAGCACTAGAACGAATGTTGCTTTCATTGTGATATGGGGTCAGTAGATCGTTTGCATGCACCGTAGCGATACCATCGTAGACTAGATTCCCTTAATGAGTGCTAACTTTTATTAATATATAACAAAGTAACTACGGATTGGATCGTATATATAGGTGAGTGTGTCTCGGTATTTATTTGTATGTATTAGAATAAATATTTTTTTTTATATTGTATCGTTTTGCACACACGCAAGCTAATCCAAAGCAAATCGAAGGCCAGGGAGTTTAACCTTATTACTGTGATTAGTAATTTCATTACCGTTGCTATCGAGTACAGTGTTCTTAAAGACTGTGTGAACCTCATCAGATAATTTGTTTTTAGAAGAATATACGGAGCGACCGCATCGGGTCCCGACACACGTTCAGGTAAACCAATGTTATGTTATTATTTCTTTGTCGTAGTTTGTTGGTTATGTGGCTTATTTATTTATTATTTATTTTTCTTTATTTGCATTCACATGTGATTTCACTGCAGATGTCTTAGCAATTCATGTTTTAAACTGTTTTTTTTTTCAACTTTTTCGTTCAGTACGCATGTCAGTTAGGCGATTTACGAAGGATTATCGTTCGGGCATGACGATGTTGGATGCGCATTTCATTTACCGATGATTGGCGAAATAATACAAACACACCGTTCATTCACATATTTACACCCTCCAGAACCGACCAACATAACTTCCCATTACTCATTCCGCAACCTTCCAGCACGAACATAATATTCTGCCGCTCTACTAATGACAATTTCTTACACGTCACATCCAAAAGCTATGTGTAAAAATCTTCGCCTATAACTATCATTAACTTAATTTGACGCAATATTTCAAAAGTGCTACTAATATTTTTATATGCTTGTTTACCTCAATCTCGCTTTTCATTCTTTTCACCTTCCAGAACCATCCAAACATGTTACTAGCGTCCCGAATTACACTAAAACCTCATATCCAATAACTCGCCGGTGTCTCTCGAAGCAGAGGGTCGAAGCGGAGACAGCCGCGGTCGCCGGGAAGGCTAAGAGGCGTAGAAAGCCGTACAAAACGAGAAGTCACGTAAAACGGCTTAAGAAAAACAAAATAAAAGTTAAATCGGAGACGAATGATAAGAAAAAGACTGGAAAGTACCTGTGCTCGATATGCCAGAAAAAACACTATAAATATAGGAGGAATAAGTTGAGGCATGAGAAGTACGAGTGTAACACGGGGCCGCAGTTCGGCTGCGAAGAGTGCGGGAAGAAGTACTCGCAGAAAAAGACACTGATAAAGCACGTCTCGCAAAAACACGTCAAAAATGAAACGACTCTGCCGCACGCATAACTTTTTTATTTACCATTCAATCATATCATTCGTTAGTTTGAAACATGAATTGTCGGGATTTCGACATAAGTGTTAAAATCAGACACGATCTCTTAATTTGTGCCATACCCAATAGTCGATATGAAATTTCACTATGGCTGTTACGATTAGCTTTTTTTTTACATTAACTTTGTTTACTTTTTCGTTATATTAGTTACCCTTTTTTTTACGTTCAAGTTTAGAAGTATATATTTTTTTGTTGATTTTCTTAGAGTTTAGAAGCTTTGTTTTTTGTAGCTACTTTTCTTTCGGTCGAATACATTGATTTTCGCCACGCGTTGTTTTCTTTCACGGCTCAGTACCGTCACGCCGCTAGTAACGGGACCGTCGGGACTGTACTGCGTTCGTTTCTCGTTCCAGGTTGGAAAACCACCCCCAGGCACAGTATCATGACGCGGAGTAAAAAGGTGAGCGAGGAGACGTTCGCGACCACGCTGGCGATACTGAAGAACGTGCGAGCGCCGGGCCCGGGCTCCGCGGCCGCCGCGCTCGCCGCCGCGCCCGCCGCGCCGCCCGAGCGCGCTAAAGAGAACGAGGAGGCGGCGCCCGAGCCCGAGCCGGCGGCGCCCCGCGACAAGGACGCGCGCTACCGCGTGTTCGCGCGCGGGCCCGCCTCGCTGCCGTGCGCGCAGTACAAGACCGACAAGGGCTACCGCTGCCCCAACTGCCAGCGCTGCTACAACGCGCGCAAGAACCTCGTGCGGCACGTGACGCTCGAGTGCGGCCGCGAGCCGCAGTACAAGTGCCCGCACTGCTCGTACAGCAAGCACCGCCGGAACGAGCTCAAGAAGCACATCGAGAAGAAGCACCCCGAGCACGCGCCGCCGCCCGCCGCGCCGCTCGCCGCCAAGTGAGCGCCGCGCCCGCCCGCCCGCGCGCCCCGCGCCCCCGCCCCTAGTGCCTTCCTAGCTTTAGATGGTATTCCGATCGTGATGTTTTCACGCGAGCCTCGTATACTTATTCCGTGTATCGAACGGATCGATATTCGATATATATTTTTTAAAATATTAAACGTTCTACTTCGTGACCGGCGTTTGATTTAGCCCCGCCCCCCGCTCGTTATGGGAAGATGAGTCTACTCGAGTTCGGTTTGTGCATGTCTGCATGAATTAGAAGCTTCGCCTTTTATTGATTTTAATTTTTCTAACCGAGATTATTATTATTTTTTTATTATTATTATAACGCATTTCTTTGGTTCCTTAATTTTAATTTAGCCTCCGGTAGTATTAACAAATGTCGAGTGCGTAGCGGCAACGAGTGGTTACCGGCAATACCGTCAGTGTGTTGTGTTGCAGAGGCGCACGAGGAGGGCCGGCTCGGGTCGGCGCTGCTGTCGCTGCTGTCGGCGCGGTCGCAGTCGCTGGCCGCGCTCGTGCCGCCGTGTATCCAGGTGACGAACGCGCTCAAGCCGCTGGCCGGCCCGCTGCACCTGCCGACGCACATACCGGACCTGAAGGCGCACCTGCTGCAGCAGGCGTTCCTGGGCAAGCCGGGGCCCGGCGCGGAGCCCGAGTCGGACGCCGAGTACGACGACACGGACGACATCGTGCTGCCCGAGGAGGCGGACGCGTACTACGAGGGCACATTCGGCGCACGACCCTCCGACCTGGACTCCAAGGACGTGAAGGGGCTGCTGTCCGAGCCGAGCCGCCAGTTCGAGTGCCGGCACTGCGGGAAGCGCTACCGGTGGAAGTCCACCCTGCGCCGGCACGAGAACGTGGAGTGCGGGGGCAAAGCGCCCTCGCACCAGTGCCCCTACTGCTCGTACAAGGCCAAGCAGCGCGGCAACCTGGGCGTGCACATCAGGAAGCACCACAACACCGAGTGGTACATATACGCCAGCAACAAAGTGAGGCGGAATAAAAAGACTTCCATCTAAACCGACCCCCGACTCAGGCGGAAGAAACGTTAGACCAAAGTAGATACCTAACCAAATCGGTACTGCAATAATATTTATATTTACATTTTATTTTTGTTAGAGACGTTTTGATATACACTGGATAATAGACGTAACGTGCACATTCCCTAACGGCATTAGCGGTAATTTGTTGAGTTTTGTTTTAGAGTTTATTATATATTAGTTAAGACTGACCCTAAGTATTTCGTTCGATGGAACGCTTTCGATGGTATTTATTTTTGACCGCAGGGTCTCCTCGTCGCCAAAAAAAACAAGTCGAAATTTGACTGCGGTTCGATAGCGAGAGCGTCTGAAAAACTAGAATTCGATTCCCGCGGCGTCGTGCAATTTTGACATAAATTTTATGCTATATTTATTTGATTCTAAATCATGCACTATGGGAACCATGTCTACTCGAATTTGTCTTAGTTTTAGTACCCTTACATTCCTCATTCGGAATAATTCCATACTAGTTTTTCACTTGTGCAATGATATTATTACGATATTTATGTTCAGTCGCTGTTAGTTTTTGTTGTTGCGGTAGTATAATTTAGTTCACGGGTAAAATTAATTAACATTCACCACCTCGACGTGTATAAATTGTTTTGCTTATTATTATTATTATTTCTTGTTATATTATTTAAATTATTTCACCGTTCTCTCAGGGACCATTATGTCTTCCCATTAGACAATCCAAAGTTAATTAAATTTAATAGTCGTATTATTTATTAGGTTAATGTTTGCGGACTGGAATGTCCTTAGCCCGGACGGGGTTAGCGATTAGGTAAGTGAAAGCTCATCGATTATGTGCCTACAATGTTACCTGTAGATAATATTAAATATTTATTACGGTTTAATATTTCGGTTTACTGGGACGTGAGTGTGTTCAAAATTATATTTTAAAAAAAAAGTTGATATTAAACGATATTTTATACGCGATACATATTCAAATTGGTTCGTTTATCATATTGACTGTTGATTTTTTTTTTGTTGTTAACTTAGGATAACAAAGCTATTTGACCAAAGTCAGTATTAGTTTAACGTCGGTATAACTTATAACGTGTTGTTTGTTGTAAGGCCGCGCCGGCTCTGAATGCAATGTTTCCATCAATACCGTGCTAGTAAAGGTCTAGGTACTGATGTATCGATTAGTATAATGAATGGACGCAGCTGAGTCCATATTGTTTGTTAATGTTATTGGATCTAGTTAGAGTGATTTTTATATGAATATATTGGGGTTTACTTGGTAGAAAAGTTAATAAAATATAAATATATATAGAAATACCATATTAGACTTTTTTTTTCATTTCTTTACACCCCCACCCCACTTTCCTTTTATTTTTTCACCTTTACCCTAGGTAGGAGGTAAGTTTGCTTTGTTTATTTATTTTATCATAACCGCATGCGTGCATGTCGTTCACGGCTTCCTTTTTTCGTGCGTTGACATTCGGTTTTTCTTTTCCCGTTTCGTTCGTACTAATATAATTAATACTTTCAGGTAGACAAGAAATCCCATGGGTCGGGAGGCTACATTTAATTAACAAACCCGTGTTTAGAATAGCGCTCGGTGACTAAACCCGTATGTGGGAGCGGGCAGTGGGACCGCGCACGTCCCGGGATGCACCCCGTACGAACGGGAACCGTTCCAAATAAACGTTTCGTTGTTTTCTATTATTTTTTTGTTTCTTTATTTACTTTCCTCTCGCAACGCTTCGATCACAGCACTCGGTGGACACTCACAGTAGTTACCTTCAGTGTATGTACATATCGTATCCTGTATCGTATGTATGTGTATGTATGACGTATATAACGCGTATAACACGTATAACACGTATGACGCGCTTGCATCCGTCGCCGAGGCGGCCGGGGCGGGCGCTGACGCTGTGGCTGTTCCAGGGCCCGAGGAGCAGTTCCCGAGGCTGGGCGGGCTGTCCTGGGAGCAGTGGTCGGCGCGGCTGGCGCTGCCGCTGGTGGCCGGGCTGCGAGCGGGGGCCGCGCCGGCGCCTCCGCCCGCGCCCGGCGAGCCCAGCTTCACCTGCCCCGACTGCGGCCGCGTCTACAAGCTCAAGTCCTCGCTGCGCAACCATCAGAAGTGGGAGTGCGGCAAGGAGCCGCAGTTCCAGTGCCCGTACTGCGTGTACCGCGCCAAGCAGAAGATGCACATCGCGCGGCACATGGAGCGCATGCACCGCGAGGTGCACATGAAGCCCGAACAGTACATCAAGCAGGACAACGTGGACGCGTGCACGTAACGCGCACGTGCACTGTGGGAGTGGGCCCAACCGGTTGACGAATACGCTCACAACAAAATTCATAAATTCGATCAACAATTTAATACGATGGGCAGAATTTTAATAACAATCTCTCAAAATCTCAATATTCGCGAGCGAATGTAACTTTCACAGGTCGCGACAACGACCCACTCCTACGACTTGGAAAGTTAGGTGAACGGAAGAGTTACGCGAGAGTTAGCCGGAGGGGAAAATAATATATCGCGCACGGTGGGAGTGGGCGTCGCTCTTATGATTTCAGCCGGATCGGTCGACGAATACGCTCACAACAAAGTTCATGAATTCGATCAACAATTTAATACGAATTAATACAATCGAATTTTAATAACAATCTCTCAAAATCTCAAAATATTCGCGAGCGAATAATTTTCACAGAACGGTCGCGACGACGGCCCACTCCTACGACTTGGAAAATTAGGTGAACGGAAGAGTTACGCGAGAGTTAGCCGGAGGGGAAAATAGTTTTGATATATATATTTACCGTAATTAAATTTGTTCAGTCTCGTCGTGTTTATTGCCGATTGTGATACATGTGATGAAGTCCCTTGTGATAGCGTGATAGCCTCGTTAGATGTAGTCCTGTTACCGCGCCGGAGTGAGTTTCGCTAGTACCGACCGACCGCTGCATTTATCGAATCCGCTGAGGGAAGTGATCTTGTATAGTTACGCTTTTATATATTTCTATGTACAGCATTTATCGTGTAAATTATCATTCCTGGTTATTACTACGTTAGGCGTGTAGCTTCGCTAGATTTTACGTAGACGAGCTCGAATTCCTTGTTACCAGTTACAGTTTGGTTTATTCGAAGCGAGATTATGTGCCACTCTGTGGCTCCCTAAAATAGTGAGAATGGAAAAGAGTTAGAATGAGTAATTGCGTTCTTTTGTTCTATTATGTAGTTGTTAATGAAAAAAATGAAGCTATTTGTCGCTTAGTATGCAAGTTCTAGGTCTTTGCCATAATGCATGTTCCATTATTTTTTAATACTCATATTAAGTTAACTTTTTTTTTGATATTTTCAATTATTTTTAGATCTCTTTACGTGTAATGCATTTATTTTACATTAATCTAGTACATAAATGTCTATCCTATAGACGGAGGAGATCAAATATGTTATAAGTGGTATTAATAGTAAGTTCCTGGGGATGTATGTGTATTACGAGTTAATATTTGGGGCCAATTGTTTTTTAGGCTAAGGTCTGACCAGTGGAAATGAGTGCCTTATTTTTAGAGTCGTTACGTTAAATTGTATTAAACAGTTTGTATAGACACTGCCATTGAGGATATATAGGGCTAGGGGCCCGCGCGAACCGTGTCACGTTTGGAGGGGGGTCGAAATCTTCCACTTAGTTTGTAAGTACTCTCTATACATTACCATTTAGACGTTGTAAGTGCGATATCGCGATGAGCAAAATCGTTCGACGCTCCTATTTGTTTCACGCTTTACGCCTGAGAGGCATATCACGTCCGGAATGATTCTGCTCTCGCCATACCCGTTAGAATTATCTGCAGGAGTTACCATCATACAATCAATATGTAGATGTCTTAAGTACAACCACACAAGTCATTTCAGTGTAACATTAAGTGCCTTCAGAATGTTAGTCATTAGGGTTTAAAAATATTTCTTGTTCGCAATAGAAACGTTCGGATCGATCAATAAATGTAACTTATTGCAAAAGTCTAGGTTGTGATTTTTGACTACGACTTTAAAAAAAAAACTTTAGCCAAGTACAACACAGCTGTGATAGGAATATTCTCAATCAACTCAATAGCATATCTCGAATAAAATGTTTTATATGTGTTTTTGTAGGGTAGTTTCGAACTGCGCATGACAATTATTAGTGTCCCGATCGAAGTGATCGCATACTGTAGTGTACAGTAACAGTTACTGCCTAGGGTATTTTACGTGCTGTAGCCTGTAATATGACAATAAGAAGTTACAGTGATTTAAATGCATTTGATTGTATTTTATAACCATTTTTGTATTTTAAATAAAGTTGCTATTCTTGATATTAAATAGTTTTCATTTACGTTTACGCGTTGACCTTATACGGCCGGGTAATAACAAGCGATGCATAATATTGCATAATAAATTTTAACCTGCATGTTCTTTTAACTTACTAAAAGTTTATCTTCGGTTTCTAAGTAAATTGGAAGGTTGAATTCCAATTTAGGTGGAACCAAAAATTTCTTTCGTTCAGTCTATTCAAAACGGTCGCATGCATTGTAACGGGTTTTAAGAGTAGTTTGCGTAACTTTAAGATATATGGAAACAAATTAATGGGAGACATGGTGCATTGTCCTTTGCTTTGACGGCGGCACAGTATATCAAGGTGGCCTGGCTTGTGTATTGGTGGTAGCTTGTTCTATTATCGTTTGCACGTATTTATTTTTGTTTGCGTTTAATTTCAGTTGCACAGTTGTACACACCTTATATATTGGGTTACGGCACGGCCGGGCTGAGCGGCGGCAAGGCGGGGTGGACGCTTTACGAGTGCGTGGATTGCGGGAACAAATACAAACATAAGGGCTCCCTACAGCGGCACATTAAGTACGAGTGTAGGAAACAGCCGAGTTTCAAGTGCCCCTACTGCGTGTACCGCGCCTACCAGAAACATAACTTGCTCCTACACGAGCGTCACCTGCACAAAGATCTGCCGGAGAAGGTGGATTTTGTATCGGAATGACCGCCGCCCGCGACCGCCCAATGTCAGTAAACGTTTCATATGATGTTCATTAAACAAAACTAAAATGGGGCCGTGTAACCGAGTGTATGTTCGGGGGGTATTAATTATACTAACAAATGTCATTATATATAAAGCACAAGTAATTATAAAATTTGCTATAATCCGCGTTAAAGATTTTTTCATTATCATTATCGCGGATTATAGCAAAATAATTTTGTTATGGATATCCGCAAAGTAACGCCTGATTCTATAAAAGCCTTTATATATGTATATATTACGCCGTTATAATAAATATAATGTGATGCGAATAATCATATTTCTCTAAATGCCAATTTTTTTATAAATTTTGCTATTATAACCGCACATTCTAGTTTAGTACAGAGTGAATTTTAGTTAGTCGCACATGCACCAATTATTTTAGAATTTTATTAGTTTTCTTACAAAAATGAGCATTCACTTAATACAATCATGTAAATTTTAAGTATATATTACATATATTTTCATTTCCAATATTCTAAGCCTGCCTATTTTTGTAAATATAAATCTTTGGCTGTTTTGTAACATACCCACATTATTTTTAGTAAGGTATCCATGCACAAGCAATAAGATTGGATAATGTACATATGTAGATAGACATTTCTATCTTCTATTTTAAAAGGATTATAATTGCGTAACTAATGCCATTTTGAATTTTCTGTTACAGCTAAAGAAAGCATAACTAAGTTAAAAGAAGATAACAGAACTGCCGACACGGAGTTTGCAACTTGGGAGCCTTCTTAAGTGGTCGATAATTTTCTTCACTAAGAGATTTTTTATACAAACTATTGTCATCGACTATATTTTAATTACTTTTGTATTCTTACTCAGTATAATTTGAAATGTTCGTAAATTTATTTTTGGAGTTTCTAGGAAAAATTTGCATTTTAAGGTTCTGGAGCGTAAGTTAAATTAAGTTACGCAAGTAATAATAAAAGATTAGTTACCAATTTAGTTTATACCAATGGCAGCAATAAAACTAACGCATAATTATAGTAGTTTATATTGCTAACGGACTGCGATAGTGGCACAAATCAAAAAATCATATTTTTAGATAAATGGGTTTAAAGTTTTCATTGCTTAATAAATTCTTTAGTTTGCGTAAACAAACGGCCTAATATTGAATTATGAGTTCTGGCGGTATTATTGCTGAACAGAATGCGTATTTTAACATTTACATTTAATCTTGTTCAAAAACGCGTGTTTTACAAGTTGTGCCACTATTGCCGCCCACTTTTTAGTTACCACCGACACTAATTCGAAATTGTTGTTTCGATTATTTTGGTGGCAATGTTGACTTTTATTAATACACAATTTAATTTTAAGGATTAATATAGATATACGTAAGACATGTTTTGAAATAATTATACTATTAGATTGTTAAATTTTCTTGTTCTTGTTATTAATTTTTATATAGTGTGTTCCTTGTTGCCAAAGAAATTTATCGATGTATAATATATACCAAAATGAATATTTGTATTATAGTTTCAGTATTTTTGTTGAAACAAATATGATTATTTGCATTTGTTACTGTTAATGAGTTACCTTTAAAGTTCAAAAGGAAACGCGCAATATTTAAAACCAAAGAATCTTCCAGTCGATTCTAGTTTTCGTAAGTGCCTTAAATATTTATATATTATTATTGTTAAAACGTAAGTTATTCAGGTTTTAGTTAAGTTTAAAAGAAAGCTGTCTGCTTACACCATTTTGGGATATCGCTCCAAAGATGGTGCACTCATTTGGAGGGTCTTTTCAAGTGTAAATTAATTTTATATTTATAAATAAGTAAAAAAATAAATTCTAAATATTTTTTATATTTCAAACTGCAATCAAATCAAGGAAGTGATTAAAATATCTAATTATTTTCCTATAAAAAAAATCTCTATGGTCTCTATCTATATTATTTTTGTTGTTACAACTTAACTTTTTTTTAGTAGACAAATCTTATGCCAAGAGGCTGTAGCTTATCTTCAATCACTTTAGCATTTTACGTTTTTGATTTTAAAAATGTTATTTTATCAATTTATTAACCTCATATAAAAAATTTAATGAGTTTAATTTTAATATGTTACTTTGTTTTTTAACACTTGTCTGAAGGTTTATTTAATGAAACAGATAAACAAAGTATTATTTCCTGTTTTAGGAACTTAAAAATCTACAGTATAATATCAAGTATTATTAAAAAGTTGAAATAAGTTTTTATTATTAACAATGTTTGATAAACTAAAATATTTTTATTAAGATAAGTATGATCATTGTGGTTCTTAGAAGACTAGTTTAAACTCAAAACATAATCTGGCTTTATGTTTAGCATCCTTTGCCAAATATGGTGTAAAATAAAACATCAATAGCCTTTTTCAAGATAAAAGTTTTTTCATAGATTAGTTATACCATAGTTATTATACTAATAACTATAACTACTTTTACTTTTTCTGGTATAACTATACCAGACAAAGAGTAAGCCGATGATCCAACAAAATTTTTCTTTTATTATTTATAACTTAAATAAATATACGTGTCTGAACTAAACGTTTTTAAAAATCGCATTTTAACATTATTTTATCATATTTCAAAATATTGTGTTACCTAAATTAATGAGCGATATATTTAAAACCGCAAATCAATATGAATCAAATTGGATCGAGTTACATACTTTTAAATCTAGACAACTGGCGGTTAGGTTTTATACTCAAAATATATTTCATGTTGTTAAAGTAATATAAATATTAATATGGCCACAAATACTTTAGAACTTGTTAATGCGTATTCTAGAAAAAATATATTTTTGCGAGTGATATTGGTTAATATATTTTGCGGCTATATTCAACAGTTAATATCAGGCTAGCTGGCTAAATTACATACATACGAAGGCTTATCTATATAAGGCAGTTAAACTACCGTTTCCTTCGTAACTACCAATTGGCAAGAGTTTAAAACGTGACTAGCCAATTAAATATATATTGACATGTAATTTTTTTTTATAAATTCAGTAAAGTGCACAGCACAAAGCAATTAAGGCCTTTATTTAAATTTTTTTCAAAAGGAGTGTGTTTGATTTGTTTTAATTGAATTGTGCATGAGAATAAATGTTCTTAATTTAATAAATTCCGTGTATTAATTTCAGAACCCCTATTCCATACGAGATGCAACAATAGATAAGTTTAATTAAATTAAGTCTGCAACGGTAAACAGTTCTCAATAAAATATTAGAACGTAATTTGATTGTTTCAGGTGAACTGGATATCTTTAAGACTATGATGCAAAATATGTTGCCCATCGTGCCAATGAAAACAAAAAATTATTGGTCACACTTTGAGTCGAGTTATGAATGTGAAAAGTGCAAGAGAAAGTACCGCCACAAAAGCACGTACAGAAGACATGTGACGTATGAGTGCGGAAAAGAACCGATGTTTCGCTGCCCGTTCATAGACTGTTCATACAAAGCTTATCAAAAAACGCACACGGACGCGCACATCAAGACAAAACACAAAATAATGACTGTAGAATACAAAGGATGATATATGACTCAAAGTTAAATAAATAAAAATTGTGATACTAAATTTAATCCCATTAAAATAACGGTAAAATTTGTGTCATTTTATTTTCTTGTAGCGAAATCGTTTTTTTTCTTACGTTGATTAGTTTTAACAGCGTATTATTAAATTAACGTTTTAACAAAATTATATTATTACTCTAGTCTATCATTATCTACTACTATTTCTGATTACGATGAGATATAAATTTAAAAATTGCGCCAATCTAGTTTGACACATGCGATTATTTTGAAGAGTGAAAGTAAGTCGTTCTGAAATTATAATGTAAATCGAATGAAGGTGCCGTAAACTATTTAACAGAAAAAACTTCTAGAAACCTGGTGCCGCGACGTTGTGCTGTTTGGTTTAATTAGTATATAAAATTTAATAAAAAATGTTTTTTAACGAAAACGTAAATGTCATGGTATTAACTGACAGTTTGAAATAAACATTATTTTGGTGAAAAGAATAGCAATGTTATAAAATTAATATATTAAATAAACCGAATATTAATGTCGATTGTGATAAAATGAGTAGATTAATATGCATTAATAGAGTTTGCTTGACTGTATTTAAGAATTATACTAGTAAAGATTTAAACGTATTAAACTTTCCTAAGTATGCTGTTCCAAATATTAGTTTTGTTCGAGGAATACACGAAAGAAAAAAAATTCGTTCCACTCTAAACTATATGATAGCCCTTGGTGTTATGACGGTTGGTTTAAGTTACGCGGCAGTACCTTTGTATAGGATTTTTTGTCAGGTGAGAGCTTAACCTCTAACACCTTATCATTTACCTATACATCATATTTATATTTTTTTAAATAATCACGACGTACTTATCTTAATAGAAAAATATTAACTAGTTTAAAACAAAACAGTGAGCCTTATGTTTAGGTTAAGATTCAGTCATCAGGTGACTGGACCAGCTTTAGTTTAATTATCACTGATTAACTCAATATAATGGATAAACGCTGCAAAGGAGCTGGAGTCCTTTAGAATATTTTATAGATATAGCTCAAAAGAACATTTCAAAATCAAAGAGCTGATCACATAGAATTTTCAAACTTTGATTTTGCAGTGTTGAAACAAAGTTAACTTATGATTGTATAATTAATGCTTATGTCCTATTGCAAAAAAGCACAGACTGACTGTTTATAACTATTATTAACACAAAAGGGTCTGCTTATGAAGTTAATAGAAAAGACCTAAGCCTAGAGATGACAAATCATCTAGATGATCAAAGGGTCCTTTTTACCGTCAAGGTGGGGGAGGTTTTGAACAAATTTTTGACATTCATTTGTAGATCATGTTATCTATACTTATAAAAAAAGTCCCAAAAAGCTGTCTGTCTGTATGTAATAATTTTTCGTAAAATCTACTAAACAGGTTTTTGTACAGTTTTCACCAAAAGATAGTCAATACTTCCCGATGGTTTAGGTATATAGTACATATCGGTATTATGTAAATTGTGTTGAAGGGATCATGTAGTTGTTAAAAAACTTGTTGCTTCTGTCACATGCACTATGTAAACCAGCAGAGATACGCTCAAGTAATGTACTATAGAATTGTAGATCTATAAAAATACTACAAAAAAGTCAGTGATAACATGTCTCTATCTCTTATGGTTAACTCTCAATAACTACTTTTATGTTTAAAATTTGAATTCTAGAATAAAATTGTGACATGCTGATTTCCACACAGGCGAAGCCACTGGCACAGCTGGTTTACTATATAATATGTATACCATTTTCTTCATATTCAAAGGGGAATTTTTTCAATTACTAACAAATCATTTCATAATATTAACTTTCAATATATTAGTTTGAGGGGTTAACTTAATGATTTAGAATATTTTATGTATCAAGTAGCACCTATATGTTGGAGTGTACTTTTGCTAAGTGACAAGACTATATTTCTCTCACCTGTTATCCTAGCATCTTAACTATTATGTGGGGGTTACTGGAAATAATACCAAATGATATTTGAAAATTGAATTGAATGAAAAAATTTAAGTTTATTTTTTAACTTAATTTAATTTATTTTTATTTTTTTTATTTTTTTTTATTGTACTATATAACAATTTATTTATACTATGTTAACAATATTGATATTAAAAATTGAAAATTTTACAGGCATACAGCTATGGTGGAACAGTAGGTCAATCTGAGGCAAATGATACAGTTAGTAACATGAAGGCACTAAAAGATAGACCACTTAAGATAAGGTTCAATGCTGATGTGGCATCTTCAATGCAGTGGAACTTTAAACCACAACAGGGTGATATTACTGTGAGTGCATTTCAATATTTATAAAATAAATTTTACTACTCTATCCTTCATTCACATTTTAAATTTATTATACTGCTATATATATACTTTGTATTGTAATGAAGGCATCATTGGAACAATTTTTTCTATCTATATCTATACTTATTATAAAACAAAGTCCCCAAAAGCTGTTTGTCTGTATGTGTTTGATTTTCTCATAAGCTACTAAATGAATTTTTGTACAGTTTTTATTAAAAGAGCAATTCTTTGGAATGCTTAAGTTAATAGTACAGTTTTATCTAAATTGTGCACAAAAGGTACACACCTGCGCCACGCAAACCAGCAGAGATACACTCAAGTTATGTACTAAAAAGTTGTAGATCTAAAATAATACTACAAAAAAAGTCAGCAAGATCATGTCTCTATTTCTTATGGTTAACTCACAATGACTACTTTCATTTTCAAAATTTTGTGACACTGATTTCCACGTCGACGATGCAACTTGCACAGCTCGTTTTATATATTAGCCCACTATAGAAGCGCCCAATTATAAAAATTTCATGAAAATTGGTCCATCGGATAAGCCAGCTCAGACAGACCGACTTACTTGTATAATATCAGTATGACTGGAATTCATATATTTTTTTAAATAACAAAATGCTAGAATAATGGTTTATTGCATTTAAAGCTATTGATTGCATCACATATTACATTTTTTTAAATGATCTCCATGGCATAGTTGTTAATGTACTGCCTTGGTACTGGCGATCTCGGATCACGGGGTGCCAGATACTGCCGCTTATGTATTAATCTCTATCTAGAAAATTCTACTTCGCTGGTAATCCTGAATTATACATGCAGTGGTAGGGATACAGCACATGAAAAAAAACCGAAACGTCCATATTAATGACGTTATTTTCAAAGAAAGACTGTCCCTCTTATTGGGGGTCATTTTGGCATTTCGGTAACATTACAAATTACCGCCCATCCAGGTAGTACCTGGCGAGACAGCGTTGGCGTTCTACACCGCCCGCAATCCCACCGACAAGCCCGTGGTGGGCATCAGCACCTACAACGTGATCCCCTTCGAGGCCGGACAGTACTTCAACAAGATCCAGTGCTTCTGCTTTGAAGAGCAACAGCTCAACCCTCACGAGCAGGTAACATAAACTTCTTATATGTTTACCCTATTATATTTATATAAATTTATTTGTGATGCCATGAAGGTTTTGCCGGTAATGTGCACTCACTATGGGCCTTATAAGAAAGCTCAGAGTCGCTCAGCGGGCGATGGAGCGAGCTATGATCGGAGTGTCTCTACGAGATCAAATCAGGAATGAGGAGATCCGTAGAAGAACTAGAGTCACTGACATAGCTCAGCGTGTCGCGAAGCTGAAGTGGCGCTGGGCGGGGCTCATAGTGCGGAGGACCGATGGGCGCTGGAATGGCGACCCCACACCGGAAAGCGCAGCGTTGGAAGACCCCCAACGAGATGGACAGACGACCTCAAAAAGGTCGTAGGGAGCCACTGGATCCAGGCGGCGCAAGATCGTGTAGAGTGGCAATCTCATGAAGAGGCCTATGTCCAGCAGTGGACGTCCATTGGCTGACGAAGAAGAAGAGAAGAAGATTATAGTGTGATGTAGTGATGTTCAGGTGTTCATAAACGACCAAAATATATTGTGAAGTCATAACTCTGAAACTTTCGTTAATACACAATCTAGCGCCAGCAGTTACAGCTGAGCATATATCGTACGAACATATCGCTTAGTATTTAAGTGATCTAATTAAAAATTAGGCTTCTTTGAGTTAGTGATATGTCGTTTCGCCCCGTAACCGAAGAATTTTCAGAAGATAGACTCCACGACAAAATCGACAAGTTTGATTGTTGAGATTGTGGTAGTGAATGTGTGCATTGCTTGTGTATTGTTGTGTTATTGGTATCAGGTATCGGAACTGATAGTACACTATACAATTAGTTTTACATTACATTTCTATTTTATCGCGAGTTATAGCGAAATAATATTATTTTAATTTTTGTATTTATGGACCTTTGCAAAATGACGCCTAAATCTATAAATTATTTATGTATTACGTTCTTCTTTACTTTGGAACAGCATTTTGGGTATTTTGTCAAGGAGTATTTTGTCACAGCAGCCACTACTTTCTTAAAGGCAATTGAGAAATTATAAAAAATGCTAGTAGTAACGATATTATACATATCGTATAATATCGTTACTACTAGCATTTTACTGATATATGTAGTATTTTACTAAATTCTATAAAAACTATCGTCATCCTCCTGCCCTTATCCCACTCTAAGTGGGGTCAGCACATGTTACAAACATGTTGTTACATGATTTGGCTACGTATTTTTCGACCTACGCCTGCCTGCCTTCACCTTACCTTAGTCGTATTTTACGACACCTCGGTAAGAAATGAGGGTGGTCTATTCTATCCAACCGGATACCACACGGTGGTTCAACTTATCTTAGTCGCCGTTTACGACACCTCGATAAGAAATGAGGGTGGTCTATTCTACCCAACCGTATACCTTACGGTGGTTCAACTAATCTTAGTCGCCGCTTACACCTCGGTAAGAAATGAGGGTGGTCTATTCTACCCAACCGGATACCACACGGTGGTTCAACTAATCTTAGTCGCCGTTTGGTGGGTGGTCCATTCGCACAGCATGTAAACATTCTTATAAAATCTAGTATTTTACTGAGATCGTTGTTTTATATTCCAGGTCGACATGCCTGTGTTCTTTTACATAGACCCCGAATTCATGGAGGACCCCAAGATGGAGTATGTTGATGAAATAGTATTATCTTACACGTTCTTTGAGGCGAAGGAAGGACTAAAATTGCCAATTCCGGCTTATTCTAAGTGAAACGTTAGTATAAATAGCACAAAAATAGTCATTTATATTGTAGATAGTTATTTTTTATTTTACAATGTTTTAATTTATTAAAGTTGATGAAAGAATATTGGATCATTATTTAAAAATATCAGTTACTCCATTATTAAAAAAAAGAAAAGTAACAGCCTGTTACTATGCCCACTGCTGGGCTAAGGCCTCCTCTCTCCGTTTCTGGAGAGAAGGGTTGGAGCTAAGACATACCACGCTGCTCCAATGCGGATTGGTGGGTTACACATATCTCCAGAATTCTCTAGAGATATGTAGGTTTCCTCACGATATTTTCCTTCACCGAAAACCGTGTGATAAATTGCAATTATCTATTGGACACATAAGTTTTAATAGAAAACTCATTGGTGCCTGCCCGGGGTTCGAACCTATGTCGTCTCTAGAGAGTCGCACGATCTTACCGCTACGCTATCACAGCTTATATACTCCATTATTGCTGTGTAATAATTTGTCTGTCTGTTTTTCGTTTGTTAAAATGTTTTTCGGACATTTTGGAGGTGTAACCTAGGAGTCATTAGTTTATATATATTTCAAGTAAGTCTGTCATAATATCTATCACTATTTTTACCATATAAGTGATTATTTATCCGCACAAATAGTATATTACTGTAGATATATCGTGAAGCTTCAGTCATGACACCCATTTTTTAATAATTTCTCCGTTAGAGAATCATCACCATCCTCCTGCCCTTATCCCACTCTAAGTGGGGTCGCGGCACATGTTACAAACATGTTGTCAAAATGATTTGGCTACGTATTTAACGACTGGCCGCCTGCCTGACCTCAAATTACCTTAGCCGCCTTTTACAACACCTCGGTAAGAAATGAGGGTGATCTATTCTACTAAGCCAGATACCACACGGCGGCTCCCTTAGAGAATCTTCACACAAATAAACAATTCGCATTACGATATATCTAGTATGTATAAAATTATTAAAAAACTTCTATAGAATTCAAAACTCTTTGCAGTACCATAAATTAACAACAGTCAAATGAAAAAATCTATAACAAGAAAAACATTTTATTCATGCAACAAAAACAAAAACAAAATTAAAATGTCACGTAACATTTCCTTACTCCATTGAGTGTCACGTAACAAGTGTACAGGCTAAAAATGACACGTGGCACTTCTTAAGGCCTTAAATGTCACGAAACACTTGTCTAGGCCCCGAATGTCACGTGACTTTTGCTAATCACTTAAGTGTCACGTGACACGTGTTTAGGCCTCGAATGTTACGGCCTTACGTGACGCGTGTTTAGACGCTGAATGTTACGTGACATTTGTGAAGCTTTTGAGAGTCATGTAACACGTGTTTAGGCCGTGAATGTCACGTGACTTTTGCTAATCACTTAAGTGTCACGTGACACGTGTTTAGGCCTCGAATGTTACGGCCTTACGTGACGTGTGTTGAGACGCTGAATGTAACGTGACATTTGTGAAGCTTTTGAGAGTCATGTGACACGTGTTTAGGCCTTGAATGTCACGTGACTCTTGCTCAGACCTTATGTGTCACAGGACACGTGTCTCGGCCTCAAATGTCACGACCTTAAGTGGCGTGTGCTGAGATGCTGAATGTTACGTGACATTTGTGAAGCTTTTGAGAGTCATGTGACACGTGTTTAGGCCCTGAATGTTACGTGACTTTTGTTAAACCATGTTACGTAACACGTGTCTCGGCCTCAGATGTTACGGCCTTACGTGACGTGTGTTGTGACGCTCAATGTTACGTGACATTTGTGAAGCTTTTGAGTGTCATGTGACACGTGTTTAGGCCGCAAACGTCACGTGACTTGCTAATCACTTAAGTGTCACGTGACACGTTACGTGTCATTTATAAAATTTTGGAGTGTTACGTAACACGTGTCTCGGCCTCAAATGTCACGGTATTACGTGACATATGTTCAGACGCAGAATGTCACGTGACATTCGCTAGGCCGTAAAGTGTCGCGTGATACGTGTTTATGCCTTGATGGCGGCGGTGACGGGGTACCCTCGCCGCAGCCCCATGCACTGGTCGCGGTCGATGAAGAGCGTGGTGCTCTTGTTGCGCAAGTCGGCCTCGAGCCCCGCGCGGACCCCCAGCAGGGTCTGGTGCGTGCCCTCGGCGGTTGCGATCTTGGAGCGCAGACTCTCCATGGTCTCCTGGAGGTCGCACACCTCCCTGACGAGTCTGTGAAGTTAATTAAATAGTAAATAAATAAGCTGTAGCTCTAGAGACCACCACCACCGCCACTAGCCGCTCCATCTCGATTGACACCTTGAAACAGCCAACTATTAGTGTAACGTCCATCAGTTTAAAACAAGACAAAAGATAAGGGGACTTTTGTGCCCAATTGTAATAGGTTGACCACATTATTACCACACTCAATACGACAGCCTCCAAGGCCATCCACGTGGAAGAAAGCAGGGAAAGTTGGAAGACCATCCTCAAGAACTAGATGTGAATTATGGGGTCTCGTCTCTTATTATTAGGGAATCGATGCAAGGAGGAGGAGGTGATAGGTTGACTTGACGCATGACCTGTGATAGCCCAGTGGTGAGACCGTGCGACTCTCTAAAGACGAACATAGGTTCAAACCCCGGGCAGGCACCAATGAGTTTTTCTATTAAAACTTGTGTGTCTAATTGATAATTGCAATTTATCACACGCTTTTCGGTGAAGGAAAACATCGTGAGGAAACCTGCATATCTCTAGAGAATTCTAGGGATATGTGTAACCTACCAATCCTCATTGGAGCAGCGTGGTAGGTCGTAGCTCCAATCCTTCTCTCCAATAACGGAGAGAGGAGGCCTTAGCCCAGCAGTGGACATAGTAACAGGCTGTTACTTTACTTAAATAAATAAATATATGGGACATTTACACACGGTCGTCCGTCCCCAAAGTAAGTGACTTAATACTTGTGTTATGGGTGACGGACAACTGGTAAATATGCTCCACATAATATAAGTTTGAATACATACTTAAATACAAATACACAGCCAGGCTCGAAGAACCAACAAATTGTTAATAGAAGATGTTGGCCCACGGCGGGAATCGAACCCGCGACCAACGGTGCTGAAGGTAGGGTCACTGCCCACAGCGCCACCGGGCCAGTCGTTCCTATCTGAACCGCCACGGCTGTTATACCATAGCTGAGAACCCGCTCTTAAATAGTTTTCGCACACGTTAGTTTCCAATTTACGATTGCTTATAAGATATTTGTTCCGCACAAACGTGCGGGCGGATGAAACAACCTCCGAGACCCCGAGACCCGTTGTCTCGGCGTCTCAACCTACCTTATGCGGCCGTCAGCTTTATGCGGTCCGGCCTCATGAATCACTGCGTGTATATGTGTACGTGTGTGTGTGCGCTTGTATGTACTTGGCCGATTCCCGAACCCGTTGGCTCGCCTCAGCAATCTTCCACGGACACGTACTGTCTATTTCTTCCGGAGTATACACTTCACTATATCGGTTAAATAACACAAATAACACGCGGTGTGCACACAACCTTCGTAAGGTCACACGTTATTGAATCGTCCCATATCGGGGAACATTAATCCCAACGCGTACTAAAACCGCAGACGGTCGCGTCTTCTCACACGTTTCACTGGTCAAAACGCGTCACTAAATACTTATATCAATATCAAAAGTCAATACAGTCGTGGCACTATCTAGAAACCACACCCAAAACGCATAATTACGCGTGTGCGTTCTACAATAAGGTCGTATACAGGTGCGCGCGCGTCCTGTCTTATCGTAATCCAAAACGTTACTAAGTATCGGCGCTCGCGTCAACGATAGAATGCACAAAGGTCGTTGATCCGGCCGGTCGCGCCGCTTCGCGCGCGTCAATTTATACAAAACAATATTCATTGGAATTATTTTAGTTTTCATAAAACCTAACGTCCTTTAAGTTGATAACAATAATGTACCCTCAATATAGAATTCAATAGCATATTCGTATTACTTGCAAAAATGAGTTATTACAAATTTAAGAACGACAGAAAAATCTTTGTATTCAGTTTATATTTAAGCAATTCTTCAATGCCTCAAAACCGGAATAAAACGACATTTTTTTAAAACTAAACCTAGCTAGATTGATTTATCATCCTCGAAACCCCCTACTTACTAAGTTTCATGAAAATTGTCGGAGCCGTTTCCGAAATTAAGATTCTTTATAGCTATCTATCGTGGTAACTAATATATTTTATTTGATAACTACCAATTTTACTTTCCATTACGGATAGATCGGAAACAGCGCGTATTTACGTGTAGTATTTTAATCGAATTCATCAGTGTTTATGAAACTTATGATATTAGTTGTCAATTATGAATATCGTTTCTGTATTCTACATGACCTGATCGTCCTAGATCAGTCTTAATCATCCTAAGTCATCATCGATCTTCCTAGATCCTCCTCGATCATCCTAGATCCTCGCAAACATTACCTGTTCTGAGCCTCGTCGCGGCACTTCTCGAGGTGAGGGCGGTTGGTGCGCGCCTGCAGCCTGGTGTGAGCCACCTTCATGGGCTGCAGCTTGTCCTCTATGGCCTTGTTCAGCAGCTCCAGGGTCTTCTCCACGTCGAACATCTCCTGCTGGATCTGAATACAAGCGAAACAGCGGCTGATATTCACAGGGTATTTATTTTACAAAAAAGAGCTATAATATTTATAATATGAAACCTCATGATTCTCTGAAATTTAAAGACATAGGTGTCATGACTGTAGCTTCAAAATATATCTACAGTGAATATACTATTTGTGCTGAAAAATATTCACGTATATGGTAAAAAATAGTAATAGATATGACAGATATACTAGAAACCTGGATTAGAATGATTTATGTTGCCCAAAAGAGAGCCATACGTGCTATCTATAATAGGCAATGTCTCTTCGCGAAAAGTTCAAGGAAATAGGCATAACTTACAGTAGCGTCACAATATGTATAAGAGCAACATTCCATTGAACATTGACGATTCAAAAGTTTTTATAAAAAGATTTGAACCGACTAATGACGCCTAGGTTGCACCTCCAAAAGGTCCGATAATCATTTGTCATTGAATCGTTTCAAATTCGCTTGACGCTAATTCTCTTGAACACTTAAGTTGTTTACGAAACGTTGTTTACGATCTCCCCAAGGACTCACAAACGTTCTCGAACATTGTCGTCATCGGTTCGTTCGATATATAAGCAGACTTATCGTGCGCATCGACGTTCAGTATGCGAATAGCGATCAAGAGTGAATAACGAAGCGAAAATAAAGGTGAAATAATAGTGACCTCAGCTTTGTTATTGGACAATGGACTACATAGAGACTGTAAGTACTAAGTTTGTTCATAATTTGTTTGCTAAAAGTTGAATAAAGTGTTTTTAACGAGGTCTTTTCATCCGAATCCACGAACCCCTGTACGTAACAATAAATGAATCTTTTTATAATTATGTATATGATTGCCAACACATACCTTGTGTAAATGTAGTTGCAACTTGTTCTTGATCTCGATAGTCTCCGCGATGCGTCGGGTGAAGGCGCTGTTGGTGTTGCTCCACTGGTCCCATATCTCGGTCGCTGACACGTTGATCAAATTATCCGCGTCTACAATGGTAGTTCTACTATTCATACACCAAACAACCAAGCAGACTGGGGCACTTTTATCTACTGGTATAACCTTTCAGCTTAGTACTGATACGCAACCATTCTTCAATGACAATCCATCAGTGATGTAGGTACACAACTAGCTAGTAATGTGACATCATCATTCTCATATCCTTATCTATTTGTAACATATCCTATTTGTAACATGTTACAAACTTGTTGTCACATGATTTGGCTACATATTTTACGGCCGGCCGCCTTTTACGACACCTCGGTAAGAAGTGAGGGTGGTCCATTCTATGCAGCCGGATACCACACGGCATTAGTTAGTAATGTGACAACACGTCCCAATTTTAGCTGAACAGTCCCGCTTTTTGGTGGACCGTCCCGTATCCCGACGATTTACGAGACAAATTTCCAGAATTAAGCATTATATAGATTCTTAGGGTCACAGATAAGTTCCGTGACATAATTAAGTCTAATTTTGAATTCAGCCACTGTAATATATTTGAGGTGTGATAGCCCAGCGGTGAGATCGTAAGACTCTTACAAGGAGAACACGAGTTCAAACCCGGGCAGGCACCAATGAGTTTTTCTATTAAAACTCATGTGTCTAATTGATAATTGCAATTTATCAAACGCTTTTCGGTGAAGGAAAACATCGTGAGGAAACCTGTATATCTCTAGAGAATTCTGGAGATATGTGTAACCTACCAATACAATTGGAACAGCGTGGTAGGTCGTAGCTCCAACCCTTCCCTCCAGAAACGGAGAGAGGAGGCCTATTCCCAGCAGTGGGATTGTAACAGGCTGCTACTTTACTGTAATATTGAGCTTAGTTTGCGACCAGCGCGCACCATTTAGAAGGACTACTTCAGAAAATGGAACGCGTAAGCTTCGACTTTGGACTAAAAATAAACCGCAATAAAACAAAAATTATGATTGTAAACCGAGCAAAAATAACTCGCCGGAAGTCACCCTGATCGCGAGCTGCGATGTTCTTCAATCTTACATCTATCTTAAGAAAAATCTATGTTAGAAGAGGTAAAAAGACATATGGCGAGCTAGAATGGCAATTGACAGACTCAAGAAAATATGGAAAAACAAAAATATTACAAAAGCTAGATCGGCTTGTGCAGACGCCTGTTTATCCCATTTTTCTTTACGCTGCCGAGACATGGATCTTGCGACAGGTCGAGAAGAAAATAATTGATGCTCAAGAGTGATGAGAGATGTGGTGCTGAAGACGAATGCCGGGAGCCTCGTGGATAGAATTTCGCACTAACGTCTTTATTCTCCAAGAAATCGGCACGAAACAGCGACTATCGACGTTAATACAAAGTCGCAGTCTGAAGATCTTTGGACATGTCTCCCTAAGAGGAGAAGGCTCTTTCGACCGCTTTGTCATTGAGAATGGAGTGGAAGGCACAAGAGGACAAGGAAGATCTCCCACACGTTGGACCGATCAAATTAAAGCTGCTGTGGGGCTCCCTTAGACGAGTGTACCAGGCTATCAGCTAGTAGACAGGTGGCGAATGCTTTTGGGGCATATAACATCTGCCCCTAAGGTCACTTCATCATGACCAAAACCGCTCTGACAAGAGCGACACGACGAAGAAGAAGAATATTAAGCTTGCGAATATATATGTCGGATCAGGAGGTCGATTAGATCTACTAGACTACAACAATTTGAAATTATAACGTAGAGGTTATAACATAACCTCCAACACGAGAGCTAGCAAATCTTAACACGGTTTAGTTATTTGTTATTTAGACTATTACCACATCGATTCTACCACCAGTTTGGAAAGCTATCATCCACTGAGAAGAACTGGCAAGAAACTCAGCGGTCGCTCTTATCTCGAATAGTAATTATCTCAGGTTAGATTTTATTAACACGGAACGTAATGTGGGTAGTTGCGGATCGTCCGAATAACATCAAACTACACGAATATGAGGGTAGATTCTAATAACAAATAACACTTAATTTAGGTACTCGCGGATCTACCTAACCAACATTATACGACACAGTAATTAATGATACGAGTTGCGTAGTAACGACTTAACATGATTGAACTTGCTGGTTGAAACCAGCCAAGATAAGTTGAAACACGATCTAAACACGTGGGTGTTTAATAATCGTACAAGTCTCGTTTCCAACGAAACTCCAAGCGATGACACGATCTAGCCGCTTAAGCCTAATAACCGTATGAGCCAAGTTTTGCAACGAGATTGCCTTCGATGTGGCGAACTCCGCCTTTTATAAGGAATTCTTGTTCCAAAACCAAGCCCGCGCTCTGGTATCGGTCTAAAAAAGTCAATACGGCTCGGCGGGGAACGAGGGTACCCTAAGTACAAAAAAAATCTGGTATCGGTCGCATGATTACAGTGGTGCCACTATACTAAAACTAAATAAATGCAACTTGACTATTGGCATGGATGCGACGTATATAAAATGCATTACCAGACAGCATCTGTACAGCCTTGGCCCGCTCGGACTGCGAGCGCTGCAGCGTGGCGGCGCTCGCGGCGGCCCAGCGCTCCGAGTCGCACACCGTGGGGTCGTACCGCTCGATGCCCGCGTAGAATTGAAGGCCCTGACACAGACCACTACATATCCACCGGGGCGCCGAACTTGAGTAAACTTATAAAATAAATTAAGTAAACTTATATAATAAACTAGCTGCGCTTGCAGTTTCGCCCGCATAGAAATCAACATGTTTCTTTGAATAATTTATAGAATTAGGCGTTAGTTTGCGGAAATCCATAATACAAATGTTCCACGCAAACGTGCGGACGGATAATTTATAGAATTAGGCGTTACTTTGCGGAGATCCATAATACAAAAGTAATAATAAAATTATTTTGCTATAATCCGCGATACAGCGGATGTATCTGTATAGCGGATTATAGCAAAATAATTTTATTATTACTTTTGTGCGGACGGATGAAACAACCTCCGAGACCTCGGCCCGTTGTCTCGGCGTCTCAACCTACCTTATGCGGCCGTCAGCTGTATGTGGTCCGGCTTCATGAGTCACTGCGTGTATATGTGTACGTGTATGTGTGTGCTTGTATGTACTTGGCCGATTCCCGAAATTGTTGGATCTCCTCTGCACTCTTCCACGGACACGTAATGTCTGTGTCTCCCTGCGTATACACTTCACTATATCGACTGAATAACATCCGGTTTGCACACAACCTTCGTAAGGTCACACGTTATTGAATCGTTCCTATATCGGGGAATAGTAACCCAACGTGCACTAAAACCGTGGACGGTCGCGTCTTCTCAAACGCTTCACTGGTTAAACGTGTCACTAAATACTTATATCAGCCTCAAATGTCAATAAAGTCGTGTCACTACTGAGAATAACACCCGAAACGCTGAATTACACGTGTGCGTTATAAAAGAATGCCGTATACAGGCGCACGCGGCCTGTCCTTATCGTATTCGAAACATCACTAACTGTCGTCCGCTCGCGTCGGCAATCGAATGCATAAAGGTCGTTGATCCGTCCGGTCGCGTCGCGTCGCGCGCGTCATTTTATTCAAAACAACAAAAGTAATAATAAAATTATTTTGCTAAAATTATATTGCACTGCATATTATAAAAATATTTCTTCCACCGCGTGAATAGTGACATCTATTCACGATAAACTCTAAAGTGCTGAACGGATTTTCATGCATTTTTCTCCAAATGGTAGTGATTTATAACACAGATTAAGGTGTATAATTTATCAAGGTTTTAAATTTGTTGGATTGTGATGATAAATGTTGAGAATATAGAAAAAGCGCAACTTAGGAGCATACATCTTATTATGACAAGCCAATAGCATTTTTATAAACAACCTTATTAATAAATTGTTTCATAAATCAAGTCCTAGTTAAAACATTTTTTAAAGCGAGTACAGCGTTATAATCTTTAGCAAAAACGCTGTCTATAGGCTAACCGCTTAACTCAGACCTCGCCTGCGGGGTACAAAGGCGCGGAGACAGGACGAGAACGGGAACTAAGAACAGTGCGGGCGATCAACTCTTGTTTTTTTAGCATTTTTAACTTGACTTGTTGTTTGTAAATTTGCCGAAACAGTATACAAATGTGGATGTTTAGAGTAACTGAATGACGACGTGGGTAACATAGTACCAAAATGCATCGCTTGCCTTCGAGAAATTGTTCAGTTGATGGCACATGGAGTCGATGCCGAGGGCGTACTCCTTGTTGCGCATATCAGTCTCGAGCTCATGCTGCGTCGCGCGGCAGTTCTTCGACTGCTGGCGAACCTGAACCATCATCAGGCAGCATGTCATTTTAATATTTGAAAAAATATAGCTTAGAATATTTTTTTAACATAAGCCATTTTGGATTTCATTATTAATTTATCAGAATGCTGGCTGAGTAGAATCGACCACTCTAATTTCTTGCCGAGGTGTCGTAAGTGGTGACTAAGGTAAGTCGACCCGCCGTGTGGTATCCGGTTGAGTAGAACAGACCACCCTCATTTCTTACCGAGGTGTCGTAAAAGGCGACTAAATTAAATTGACGTAATACGTAGTCGAATCATGTAACAACATGTTTACAACATGGTGTGCCGACCCCACGTAGAATAAGGGCAGTAGGGTAATGATGATATTGTAATTTATCACAGTTTAAAAAACCTTACCTTCTCAAGCATATTCCTAAATTTGTCCTGACACTCTCGCAGTATGGCGACCTCTTTGAGAAGCGACTGCTCCACTGCGTCGTGCACTTGCTCCAGACCTGCTCAGCATTTGGTACGATTCAACTAACGCTCGTTCTCATTTCTATACATATAGTTACGTACAGGGATTCGTGGATTTGGATGAAAATACCCGGTGACTCGTTAAAAAGACTTTATTCAAATTTTCACTACAAACTTAACTCACTTATAGTACCCGGCAATAAATAATGCACATCGAGGCTTAGAGAGAGAAATCGGCTAGATTCTGCTTCATAGAGCATTATCTTTGACGCACAGACTGGTGACAGTGACAGCGCTCTACGAAACCGATCTGGCCGGCTGTTTCGTTGTAAACATCGGTGTGCATTATTTAATGCCGGGTACTATACAGTCTCTAACTGGATAAATATTGCCCTGGACAAAGAAAGATGGAAAAAGATGGAGGAGGCTTTTACCCATGGGGAACATTAATTTGGGGGAGAAGCTAAATTAATAATAATAACAGTCTCTATGCAGTTCGGTGTCCAATAAGAAAGCCGAGGTCACTATTATTTCACTTCTATTTTCACTCCGTAATTCGCTCTTGATCGGTATTCGCAAACTGAACGCCGAGGCGTACAATATATCAGCTCATATATCGAACGAACCTATGTTCGCGAACGTTCGCGAGTTCTTGGGGACATCGTAAACAAATCTTTTATAAACAAATGATTTATAGAAGCAGGCGTTACTTTGCGGAATTCCATATTACAGGCACTATTGTTATAGTACCACCTCGCTATAATCAAGCAAATGCATGCAAAGCCAATGTGTATGAAGCAGGCAAAATTCACGAACCGTACACATGCAGGACAAGCCACCACACGCACGTCAAGGCTCCTCCACCAGCAACAACGCACACAAGCAGCACACACACCCACCACCACAACAATCTCGACGATCGTTTCGCTCCGAAACCGAAGCATCATCAGGAAGATAGGCTCCTGATGAGGCCATCATCAGGAAGATAGACACAGGATTGTCCTGCATGTGTAAGGTTCGTAAATTTTGCCTGCTTCATACACATTAGCTTTGCATGCATTCGCTTAACCCGTGCGGATTATAGCGAGGTAGTTCTGTTATAGTGCCTTTCGTAAACAATCTGAATGTTCCAGAGAATTAGCGTCAAGCAAATTTAAACTATATGACATAGTTTACGAATCCTTTTTACACGTTCGTGAACTGTCCCAGACCAATTTGAATTTTATGACATATGCATTACGAACTCTTCGCATGTTCGTAACAATATTATAAAACAAAACCCTTAAAAGCTGTCTGTTTGTATGTGATCGATTTTCTCGAAATCTACTGATCAGATTTTTTACGCGGTTTTTACTAAGAGATTGTGCAATACTTCTGGATGGTTTAGGTAAATAGTACATATCGGTATTATGCAAATTGTGTTGAAGAGATCGCGCAATTCTTAAAAAGTCTGCTTGCTGAGAGCTTTAGTCGCGTGCGCTGCGTAAACCAACAGAGATATCCTTAAGTAATTTACTAGAGAATTATAGATCTATAAAAATACTACAAAAAAGTCCGTGAAAGCATATCTCTATCTCTTATGGTTAACTAACAATAACTACTTTTATATTCAAAATTTAGTTTATTATATAAGTTTACTTAATTTCGACGCCCGGTGGATACTACTTTACTAAATGTACTAGAGAATTGTAAATCTATAAAAATTAAGTTAACATTATGGTTTTATCTACGCCTCATTGTCAATACTTAGACATGGAAATGTCCTATGACTGAGATACCAATTCGAGGACACCCTGCCACATTGTTGCTTTTTGTACGTGGAAATGTCATAAAACTGGAATTATATATGGAAAGCACTCACCCTGCCTCTTCTCCCGATGGTACAAACATTCCTGCACGATGTGCAAGGGTCCCTCGATGCCCGCTATAGCTCTCTCCAACTGTCTCCGGGTGTCGTTCAACTTCTCGCAGGTCGCCACGAGCCGCTCCATCTCGATTGACACCTTGAAACAGCCAACCATTAGTGTAACGTCCATCAGTTTAAAACAAGACAAAAGAAATGGGGACTTTTGGGCCCAATTGTAATAGAATAAGAATAAGAATATCTTTATTTATATAATAGCACTACTATTATAACCATGCACTTATACAACAACAAAAAGTTCAAAAATACGGATAATAGCAGTGCAATGGTATAAAATGGTAGCTACTCAGCGATTGTTGAGCTGGGAAGCCGAACACTGATTTTCAGTAGCAGCCGAAACCTAAAAAACTAATACGTCCCAACGTCAGTAACAACATAAGAAATAATAAAATAAATTAACAATATAGAATCAAAGAATATAATAGGTTGACCACATTATTACCACACTCAATACGACAGCCTCCAAGGCCATCCACGTGGCCGAAAGCAGGGAAAGTTGGAAGACCATCCTCAAGAACTAGATGTGAATTATGGGGTCTCGTCTCCCATTATTAGGGAATCTATGCAAGGAGGAGGAGGTAATAGGTTGACTTGACGTATGACCTGTGATAGCCCAGTGGTGAGACCGTGCGACTCTCTAAAGACGAACATGGGTTCGAACCCGGGCAGGCACCAATGAGTTTTTTTTATTAAAACTTATGTGTCTAATTGATATTTGCAATTTATCACACGCTTATCGGTGAAGGAAAACATCGTGAGAAAACCTGCGTATCTCTAGAGAATTCTAGGGATATGTTTAACCTACCAATCCGCATTGTAGTAGCGTGGTAGGTCTTAGCTCCAACCCTTCTCTCCAGAAACGGAGAGTGGAGGCCTATTCCCAGCAGTTGGATATTAACAGGCCGTAACTATGACTTGAAAGCAGCGGTATATTTTTGTTTCAAAATACAAAAAATTAGCGCTTTAACTTCGAAAAATCTTTAGAAATATGGCATAAATAAAATAAGTAATCGAATACTGTAATCGATTAAAGTAAAAGAATAGTTTAAAATACAACAAAGATTTCATAGTTTTTCATGACGATTTCAATATAATTATTTAATAAAAATGTAAAATAATATTTGACAGTTCAATTGTTTTATTGTTAAATATTTCAAATAATAAAGAAATTAAAGTAACACATGATTCTTTTTTAAAAATCAATAATTTGTTTGTTCATCACTATTGTCTTTACGCTTATCTATGCTGCTTGTCTAAGCTAAACTAAACATATAAGAAGTGCATTATAATAAATCTTTTATAACTTTGCTATCAGATTGACAAAATCATCCAAATTTTGAGTAATAGTTAACTAAAAAGGCTATATAATATTGATTGGCTCCATTTTTATATTTTTACAACTTGGTCCCAAAATAGTATTGAAGTGTATCTGTTTTCTTTTCTCACCTCGTTCCGCCAAAATGTGGTATCAGTTATACGTTCCCCGATCCGCCTGCCGGAATCTCTCTGCCCTTGCGTCCCAATTTCATCCGTCTCCCTGCAAACAACTCCTTTCATAAATTCCCGTTAAAAAGTAAACCTCAAATCGTTCTTCAAATAAACAAAAATCATTGCTTGTTTTCCATAAAATCTAGTAAAAGTAAGTAGTAACGGCTTGTTATTATGCCCACTGCTGGGCTAAGGCCTTCTCTTTCCGTTTGTGGAGAGAAGGATTGGAGCTAAGACCTACCACGCTGCTCCAATGCGGATTTGTAAGTTACACATATCTAGAATTCTCTAGAGATATGTAGGTTTCCTCACGATGTTTTCCTTCACGGAAAAGCGTGTGATAAATTGCAATTATCAATTAGACACATAAGTTTTAATAGAAAAACTCATTGGTTCGCGGGGGGTTTGAATCTATGTCGTCTCTAGAGAGTCGCATGGTCTCACCGCTAGGCTATCACAGCTTAATCGCACCCTAATTAATCTGACCAGTTTTTTATTTGTAAAACTTGCTTATGGCTATTTGTGCAACCAAAGTTGTAATGATGGAGATTTGTCTCATGCTCATGCTAGTTTAAATAGATGGATTAAAGCAATTGTGACTTACTACTGGAGTAAACATACCGAAGAAAGACTAGCCGATATTGAATTAGCCTTTAGCCTAGACCGTAACATTAGTAAAGTACTTCCTTATTGGGTTGTTCTTTATAATAGAAAAAAAAAGTTTTTCCTACATTATTTCTATTATTAGAGATGTATTTTTTTAACTGTCTGCCACATGCAAAAATATTGAAGTGAACTTACCTGGACAGCAGTGTGGTGGTGGACGTATCCCATGGCGGAAGCTATCACCCTCGATCTCGGTGAGTTTGACCCACAGTGGCGTTTCTCGACAGTGCGTCAAAAAAAAGCACCAGACACTAAAAAATGACACTTACCTGAGCATCCGCATAATATCATTCCTGACCCTCTCTGAGAAGTTTCTCTTGGCGTCCGATTCGTTGTAGTTCTTGATGCTGTTCTGGTTCCACTCGTACTGAGTGTAGCGCGTGTAGAGGGCAGCGCGCGCCGCGTGCTCGGGGCTACGGTCGAAGCCCGTCACGAGGTTGGGAAAACGCAGGGGCTCGGCGGCCATGCCCGCGGGCGTGTAGCACGGGTCCACCATAGTATTGGTTATGGGCTGGGACGGCCTGTAGCATCGTACTGACGTATCGTACCATGATATTCACATCAATTAAAAATATTCTTTATTCAAGTAAACTTATAAACAAGTGCTTTTGAATCGTCAACTCTACTGCTGATTCGGCGCCGGATACCACACGGCGGATCGACTTGCCCTAGTCGCCTTTTACGACAGCTCGGTAAGAAATGCGGGTGGTCTATTCCACTCAGCCAGATAACACACGGCATAAATTATTCTTTATTCAAGTAAACTTATAAGCAAGTGCTTTTGAATCGTCAACTCTACTGCTTGTTCGGAAAGCTGTTCCTACCGAGAAGAGCCTCGTAACTCGGCGGTTGCTTTTTTCAAAGAATAATTCTTATTACTAGTTACATATAGTTATTGATGTCTTGTACGGGGTCGAAGAGAAGCTATATGCACTGTTTTGAATAAAATGACTCGCCCGCCGGAGGGGCGAGCGACGCGAGCGGCGAGGGCGGGGACGTTTAGGCATTTGATTGCTACCGGAGCACCCGACCGCTACTTTTCAAACACGATAGCGACAGGCCGCGTGCGCGGCATTCCTTTATAACGCACACGTGTAATTTTGCGATTCGGGTGTTATTCTCAGATTTAGTGGCGCGTTTAACCAGTGAAGTGTTTGATAAGACGCAACCGTCCACGGATTTGGTGCGCGTTGGGTATTATTCCCCGATATAGGGACGACTTAATAACGTGCGACCTTGCGGTTGTGTGCACACCGGGTGCTATTCAGCCGATATAGTGAAGTGTATACTCAGGGAGAAACAGACATTACGTGTCCGTGGAAGAGTGCAGAGGCGAGTCAACGGTTTCGGGAATCGGCCAAGTACATACGAGCACACCCACACACGTACACATATACACGCAGTGACTCACGAGGCCGGACCACATACAGCTAACGGCCGCATAAGGTAGGTTGAAACGCCGGGACGACGGGCCCAGGTCCCGGAGGTTGTTTCATCCGTCCGCACGTTTGCGCGGAACATGCACTAAGTCTAAGTAATCCGCAATAGAATAGTAGACTTTCTGTATTAGCCTTTTTTCAATAGTATTTTTAAACTGCTGTAATGGTAATGTTAAGTCGATTGCGGAATTTTAGTATGGAATCTTATACCCAAACCCACAAATGACTTACGTACTTTTGCAAGACGCAAAGTACGCAAGCTTATGTCGGTTCCTACTTTGTTTATACATCGCCAATCTTTTTATAATTATGTATATATCACATATCTTATACACAAAATTATGTATGGGGCCATTCCTTTAATACATAACGTTAAAACAGGTTTCATCTTACTCCTCCTCCCCCTACTGTCACGCTGTGTTACACTTTCTATTACCACCCATAAAAAATTTTTTGAGGATTAAAATTATACTTGATTAGTTTTTATTTTAAAATTTCAATAAATCAATTAAAATCTTTTATATAGCAGGGCCTGCATTTGGTGAGTTAGCTCTTATTCCAAGAATACTCATGATACTCATTTTTTTTTATAATTCAATAATCTACAAATAAATCCGACTTCGTAGACTTTCCACTACCACGAGATCGGTATGGACGCGGGTGAAACCGCGGGGCATTGCTAGTTTATTATAAACTCACATAGGCGTCACTTCAATTTCTTCGTAGCCCATTATTGGTCTCCAAGGGTGCTTTTTAGGGGAATGAAAACAATATCCCACTTGTGGTGGTATGCTGGGAGCACCAGCAGTTTCTTTGACTGGGCTCCATTGTTGCAATTGCTAGAAAAAGAAAATACACGCTGACGTAAATAAAAAAACAACAAAAATATATCATAATATATCACATCCATCCTTTTACCGTGCACATTGAAACTTCTTTAGCCATCTTGTAATAATTTATGTTTGAAAGCCAAAAATTTAATAAAATAAAACTAACTTAAAAAATCTAACCATAATACGAAAAATTCAAAATTGAATTCAATCGCTTCATTCTCCAGGGTGGCCAAAGTAAAGATTGATTTGAACGTTTAAAAACATATTACTAAATTGTTTCAATTACTTTAACTGTGAAGATTAAGACTGCTCTAGGAAAATCATCGATATATTTTCACCCTTACTAAATTCTTTACAAGAATTATTCTAATTAATTATAATAATATATTTTTCGACGAAATTAAACCAATATTCAGAATATATACATATGTTACTGACTCACGGTTATTGATTTGAGTTATTCGTCAAAAGGCTAGAAATTGTATACCCTTAAAAGAATAGATTCCAGAATGTAAAAAAAATGTTATTAGTCAAAATCTTGTAATTGATAGTCTGTGTTTTCAGGTGTCTTTAACAGAAAACTTGTCATATAAAATTTAAACCTCGTATGTTTCGGATGTAAATTGTAAATTAATTTCTTTAACAAAAAATATTTCCGAAATTACGTGTTCTGCAGCCGTAAATAGACCCAATTGTGTTAATACAGTTGCTAAAATGAGCCAAGTTCCGGACAACGCACCTCACGGTAAGTAAAACAATGTATAATTTATATTTCTATGTAAATTTCGAAACGAAAAAATATATGTTTTAGAATGCCCCGGAACGCAAAGCGAGGACGCTGGCAAGGCCTCTGCTTGTGCGGGCTGCCCTAATCAAAACATCTGTGCTTCTGGTAAGACAATTGTTTTCCAGCCCTTATTTTTTTTTTTAATATTTATTAACTGTTTCGATTCATAACATGGAACACGCACTCAAAATTCGCTTAAATATTTTAAGTCACGTTTAGGGCTTATCTAATTTATTTTAAGTTTCTGACTGTTGTGTGAATGACTTAAACCTATGAATAACTTGAGATTACATCAAAATGATAAGCAGTATAATAAAGTCATATTCATGTACAGTTTTTTGGGACTCTCTGCTTAAAGTTTTATTTTATTCAAAGTCTCAGCCACTAATTAATTGACTTTTAAATATATTCATTCAGTGGTTTGTATTGTAGTTATTATAATCATCAATATTATCAATTAAATGTAGTCTTAAAAACAGGAATTATTTGTGTAGTTTATTTAGTAAGAACCTTGACTTGAATGAGTTGAAACTTAAATGTGAATAAAAACATTCAGATGTTCAACACTAGACTAAAGCAAATAAATTATTTGGAATAATAGCATCCTACTGTAACACACATTTCTTGTAATTCTTTGTGCATCTAACAATGTGATATATTATTTATTTGGAATCTCAGAAGTTTTCAAAGTATCTGTACTCACAACTTTGTTTATGTCAACTAATTTGTTAAATACCCTTGATCAGGTAAAATATTTCTACCTATCTAGACAAAAGGACAAAAACCATTTTTTTCCCCAATGTATAAGCTTATACTGTGTCAAATTCATCAATATAACTATAGTACCTGGCAATAAATAATGCACATCAAGAACTTAGAACGAAACAGCCGGCCAATTCAGTTTTGTAGAGCGCTGTTACGGTCACACACAGGTTTGTCATTCTGTGAGACAGAGATGATGCTCTATGAAGTAGAATCTTGCCGATTTCTCTCTCTGAGCCCCGATGTGCATTATTTATAGCTGCATACTATATTTGTGAATTAATCATGAACACGTAACAAAGAGACAGACTTTTGCCTTTCCCATATTAGTATGGAAACATTGACCTTAGATATTTTCTATCAAAAATAACTATTTAATATATTTATTATTGTATTAAATAATTTATTATAGCTGTAATAGCCCAGGAGTTAAACTGTGTACCTTTTTCGAGGAGGTCATAAATTCGAACCCTGGGTATGCATTTATGAGTTTTTCTGTTAAAATTAATGTGTCTTACTGATGTTTGCAATTTATCACACAGATTTTGGAGAAGGAAACCAGAATATCTGTAGAGAATTCTAGCCATATATGTACCTACCAATCCACATAGAGCACCATGGTGGATATTAGCTCTAAAAATTTTCTCCCAAAAATAAAGTTGGATTATAGAAGGTTGTTTAATTTTTTTAACTCAAATAAACTTTACCAGGTACATCAGCTGCGCCAGATCCTGCAATTGAAGTAATCAAGGACCGTCTAGCAAACGTAAAGCATAAAATAATAATTCTCTCTGGTAAAGGTGGGGTTGGGAAAAGCACTGTCACATCCCTGCTAGGCAATGGATTGGCCAAGTTCAATCCAGACTACAATGTAAGTTATTCTATATGTATTTAGTTTATAGAATTAATTATTACATTGTGGAGATCCATAATATAAAAGAAATTTCATAACATGACTTGTTAAAGAGCACCATTTAAGTTGTTGCCGAATTAAATCTTAAACTGAATCGAAAACGTATTTCATTCACTCTTATTTATATAATAGGTGTGCGATCCAAATTAAATTTACTTACAAACACTTTATAGTACGAAAAGAAAGCGATTCAGTTTAAGTACCGACTTTGAATTGCATTGCAATTGAATTGTTTTCTAAGTCGATGGTAGGCCTACAGATAATGCTTTGGTTGCAACGCGAAACGATTGTTGAGGTTGTGATAGTGAATGTGTGTAGTCACAATCACTACTATTGTGGTGGCGGTTGTGGAGGTTTGTGCATGTATTTTTACGAATCCTGCATTTACCAGCAGGCCTACCATGAACTTTAAGAAAACGATTCAATTCAAAGTCAGTACCTAAACTCAACCGCTTTCTTTTCGTACCATGAAGTGTGTTTGAAAAGGAAAACGTTATATGAAACTATACTCGTTATAGATAACTCTGTCTCTCAATAATTTATAGAATTAGGCGTTACTTTGCGGAGATCCATAATACAAAAGTAATACTAAAATTATTTTACTATAATCCGCGATACATCGATGTATCGCGATGTATCGCAAAATAATGTTATTATTATTTTTGAGCTCTGTCTCTTTTACTCAAATGTTTTAGAGCGCATTCCGAACGCTCATTCGGCAACGACTTAAAGAGTACGTCTTTAAGATGTCATGGTATGAAAAAGCAAAACAATTTAGTTTAAGTCTTCAATTGAGTCGCAATAAGAGTTCATGGCAGGCCTGCAAGTCTGAAAGCGGATAGTCCACTCTACATTTAGCATTATATATTTTTTCTATTTACTTTAATTCGGATTATAACAATATAATTACACTATTACTTTTGTATGCCGACTGAATTATAGTAAATTATTGAATTACCCTGTTATATCGCGATCTTCTTTCGTAAGCGCTGCCGAAATCCATGCCGCGTCGTTTATATATCACAGACACGTGTATCGATCCTGCAGCTCGCGGAGCATTTGGCAAGGCCGGTCTGCACTGGGCGGTACGGGCTGGTACAGGCCTCGTGTGTTTTAGTCGTTATATAGGTCAGGTAGCATATCTATACTCCATAGGTTTAAATACTTAACTGTGACTAAATGTGAACAAAGAAAACCATGCGACTCAGAAGTGCTAAAGCATTTTATTCCATTAATATGATTTACAAAGAAGACACTGAAATAAAACTCCATAAAGTAAAAAAAGTAAAGTAGCGGCCTGTTACAATCCCACTGCTGGGAATAGGCCTCCTCTCTCCGTTTCGGGAGAGAAGCTGGTTGGAGCTAGAACCTACCACGCTGCTCTAATGCGGATTGGTAGGTTACACACATCAACAGAATTCACTACAGATATGAATAGATATAAATTGCAATTATCATTTAGACACATGAGTTTTAATAGAAAAACTCAATGGTGCCTGCCTGGGTTTGAACTCGTGTTTCCCTCGAAAGAGTCGCGCGGTCTCACCGCTGTCACTGCTCAAAAAACTCCATATATCATACTAATTTAAGTGTTTAAGTACAGTCAATATATACGATTTTTCCGTTTTTTCGTAAAAACGGAAGTTTTCGTCGGCCTGTAACGGCCTGTTACTATGCCACTGCTGGGAATAGGTCTAGTTTTAGAGAGAGAAGGGCTAGAGCTAAGAACCTCGCTACTCCAATGCGAATTGGTAGGTAACCCATATCCCGAACATTCTATATCGATATGCAGGTTTCCCTCGAAAAGAGTGTGACGAGTTGGAATTATAAATAAATCCTTATTCTTCAACACACCTCAAAACAACACTAGTATAAATTAAAAAGAGAAAAAAAACGACTTTATTATCAATTAGACATAAGTTTGTAGAAATATTCACTGGTGTCAGCGCGGGGTTTGAACCCGTGTCGCCTCTAAAGAGTCTCACTTCTTAATTCGGCTTTAATTTTATAATTAACCAAAGTAGTTTTTTTATAATGCCAGCGATATCTTATGCATCGTAAAAGTATTAATGCGGATTAAGAGGTTTGCGAATTTCAACCTAGCCTTATGACTATAGCGACTAGCAGTAATAGCGACTTTTCTTCGATTTCAGTCTCAACAGACAGAGAAAAAGACTTTCGGTTTTATAATAATTTGGATAATACTATTAAAATACACTTGTTTGGTTAAATATTTTATTCTCTAAAGTAAGGTACCTCAAAGGAATCGATGTTTGAGCGACAAGTTATTTAAAAAGTGTTATTGTATACTATCCATGAAGGGTATTGTCAATAATCACCACGCTTGGCATGCGGGTTGGTGATCGCAGTGCTGACCATGTCGCACCGACGATGCTGCTGCCCACTGTCGGTCTGGTAATATTTAGGTCAGCTATTTGAATGGTTATACCGCCATTTGTCGGTCGCCAGAGCCTCGTTGCTAAATCTGCAGGATGCACCACGTGCAGGTGAGGTTGACAATTAAGGAGACTGATTGGGACGAGCCTCCCCCTTACACCCCTTATGGTGTAGAGATCCCGTGAAGAGACCTATGTGCAGCAGTGGACGTCCATCGGTTGACGAAGAAGAAGAAGAAGATTGTATACTAAATGATATAATCCCAGTTTGAATCCCGCCGTGTGATACTCGGCTGAGTAGAATAGACCACACCCATTTGCTACCGAGGTGACGTAAAAGGCCACTAAGGTAAGGTGACGTCAGGCAGATGGCAGATCGTATAATAAATAGCCAAATCAAATAACATGTTTACAACATAACCAACATAATACAGGATAAGGGCAGAATAATGATGATAATCCCAGTTTAATCATGAATAATAAATTCAAGTACATATGTAAAGTTAATCAACACTTATCACTATCGACAAATATCGATTTTCTGCTATCATAACAAGCGGGATATCATCATCGTGCTAGGTTTTTATGTTTATGTGTCTGTGGTTGGTATTAGTCAAATTCAAATTCAAAATATTCTTTATTCAGGTAAACTTGTAAACAGGTGCTTTGAATCTATACTGCTGGTTCGGAAAGCTGTTCCTACCGAGAAGACCCAGCTAGACACTCGGCGGTTGTTTTTACCAAAATGATTCTTATAACTAGTTACATTTGGCCAGTACTATCTTATACAGGATCGAACATCGCCTATCCATGTTTACTTGTCATCTTAATTATCCTCAACAGTGTAGTAGGCTTTCTGTATCTATAGACTTTATTCTATAAATCGCCTGCATAAATATATAATGCAAATATATTATTAGACTATAGACCGCCTGCCTTACGTCAACTTACTTTAATCGCCTTTTACGACACCTCAGTAAGAATCATTTCTTACGAGGGTGAGGTTCTTCTTCTCATGAGGGTGAATCCACCCTCATTCTACTCAGCCGGAAACCACGTATATAATATTAAATTAAAATATATTCCGCACCTCTATAAAGTAAGGTCAAATACAATAAATTATTTAAAGTTTGTTTTGTTAATTTCATTGGACTGAAAATTTATGTGTCGCAGTCTCACTGCTAGACCGTTGCATATTCATGGTTCAAAAAATAAATAATAAATAAATAAATATATGGGACATTTACACACACGGTCGTCCGTCCCCAAAGGAAGTAACTTAATACTTGTGTTGGTGACGGACAACTGGTAGATATACTACATATATAATTTTAAATACATACTTAAATACATACATACACCCAGGCTCGAAGAACCAACAATTTATTTATAGAAAACTAGCAAAGCCCCACGGTTTCACCCGATACCATACAGATCTCGTGGTAGTGGAAAGTCTACGAAAAAGACTTATTTTGTAGATTAATTTATTATAAAAAATGGGTATCATTAGTACTCTTGGAATAAGAGCTAACTCACCAAGTGCAGGCCCTGCTATAACGGTCGCTACAATGAATTTGTTATGGCATTATTTGCTTTCGATATACATTCTTAAATTCGTAATATCTTTTGATTGGGATGTCGGATTTTAATAATTTAAATAGTATTTTACTGGTATCGAAACAGTTATTAATAAAATATCATTTAATGGGATAAGGATTAATACAGAGATATGAATAAAATGGTTTGATTATTGTCGGCACTTTTACCAACTTTTACAATGTAAAAAAGTAGTTAAATTGGCGTAACTATAATAGTTAGATCGCGGACTTTTTTATGGATAGTGATACGTTCTATAATACTGTAGAACATTTTTTTGTTCTATCATCAATAGTTTCCGCAGCGCACGCGATGTTTACGACTAAATTTTTCCCAACTTATTACAATTTTATTAGGGATCCCTATTATTTTTGAATGTCATTTTCATAGCCTATGTTGCTCAGTGAAGAAGCAGCTTTCCAATGGAGAAAGAATTTTTAAAATCGGTCCAGTAGTTTTTGCGTGAAAACGTAACAAACATACATACATACATACATACAAACAAACAAACATACATACAAATCTTTCCTCTTTATAATATTAGTATAGATATTGGTCCTTGGCGGGAATTGAATCTGCAACCCTCGGAGTAGAAGGCAGGGTCACTACCCACTGTGCCACCGGTTTATGGATTTGGTTTCCATGAATGTTGTTTAAGGTTATAGCCTTATACTATAGTATAAGGCTATAATACTAGTCGCCGGTTGCAGGTGGGTATCCTCGACGCAGACATCTGCGGTCCGAGCCAGCCGCGCGTGCAGGGCGTGCGCGCGGAACAAGTGCATAACTCTGGCTCGGGCTGGTCGCCTGTGGTAAGTACATCTACCCCCCCCCCCCCGTTGACGCTGTAAAAGCCATTAGGGCTAACAGCATACAGTCAGTTCGAAAAAAAAACCACATCTGTACATCTCTGCGGTCTAAACTGATGCTTGAAACGTAAACGCACGTTTGCGGTATAAATTGATGATTAAAGTGTAGACGTACAAAAAAAGCAATGACTTAGTGAGGAGGCGTCAGAGGGGGCGGCATTTTTTAGGGAAGGATTTTTTTAGAATAGTAAATAATAAAAATATTTTGTAATTATTTGAACTGAATATTGAAATGAGCATGGTATATTTTTACGGATATTTTTGTAATCTGTGACAAATTCGGGGAGCCCCTTTTCTTATCCGACCGACTTTCTTCCGTAAACGACATGCGGGGGATATCCTGAATTTTATTTTGTGCTCGGATTGTTTATTCCCAATAATCAGCGAGAATGACATCTATTACATGTATTTAAGTTCAAAATTGTTTATTAGTTACGGATGACCCTTTACCAAGGATCGTAAGTGATGCTTTGACAATTCAAAGAAAGTTACATTGATCGATCATCAGTTGGCCATTTCAAGTGTATCCTATTTATGTTACGGTTTCCAAACTTTCTTCGTTATCCGGAATTAATGTATAGTATCTTTAATATTTAAATTATTATTTCAATGAGCTTATTTTGTATATACATAAATAATCTTAATTTTGAAAACGGCTCGAACGATTTTCATGTAATTCAGTATATAGAGGGCTTGGGATGTGGTAAATCGATCTAGCTAGGTTTTATTGAAAAAAAATAGTTTTATCCCTGTTTTCCGACCTTGAAAAACTGCTAAAATATAAATTGAATACAAAGGTTAATTTTGCTGCCTTTTGAGAAGTTATAGATCAATTGGGAACGGACGAACTTAAAAAGCGAAAATACCCCGGATCAAGTTCCTGATATGACATCCCTTTTTTCATTACATCTTTTTTATATAATTAAAAAGAATAACCGAGCAAGGCTCGGTCCAGATACTAGTATAATATATTACATTAAATTTAAATTCTTATATATGTAGTTTGGTAAAATTGTCTTATGTCCACGCGAAGGCATGGTTGGTATACTGGTATCATAAATATAGATAAATACTTTATTGTACATAAAATTTTACAATAAAAATACAGATAGTCATAAAGTAGTTGGTGGTACAACAAACTTACGTACAAAAGGCGGCCTTATCAGTACAAAAGTAATAATAAAATTATTTTGCTATAATCCGCGATACAATAAAAAGAAAATATATATAGTGTTAAATGTATAGTGGACTACGTATTTTCATACCCGATACAGGATTTGTAAAAACGCAAACACGACAAAATCGCAAAGCTTTGCTACTTTGGATTATAGTAAAATAATGTTATTATTACTTTTGTATTCTGGATCTCCGCAAGGTAACGCCTAATTCTATAGCCTTATCAGTAGTTAGTAATCTCTTCCAGGCAACCCCTACTGAGAGATGCTGTGAAAAAGACACTGGCAGAAGCAACTAAATAATAAATTCTGTAATATATTACCACACTTTCCAGTACGTGGCCGACAACCTGTCCCTGATGTCCATAGGCTTCCTGCTGGGCAGTCCCGACGACGCCGTCATCTGGAGGGGGCCCAAGAAGAACGGTATGTATAAAAAAAAGTAAAGTAGCGGCCTATTACAATCCCACTGCTGGGAATAAGCCTCCTCTCTCCGTTTCTGGAAAGAAGGATTGGAGCTAAGACCTACCACGCTGCTCCAATGCGGATTGGATTCTACATATCTCCAGAATTCTCTAAAGATATGCAGGTTTCCTCACGATGTTTATCACCGAAAAGCGTGTGATAAATTGCAATTACCAATTAGACACATGAGTTTTAATAGAAAAACTCATTGGTGCCTACCCGGGTTTGAACTCGTGTTCCCCTCGAAAGAGTCGCACGGTCTCACCGCTGGGCTATCACAGCACAAGGTATGTATAGCATTATCCTATATCTTCAATTAGGTAGGCTGTAGCATGTCTTGTCATCATCATCATCATCATCATCATCATGAATCTCCATTCATACACATTACACACATAACAAACACATTACAAATTATTCATACTAAATAATTTACGCACGGACAACTTCACTTACTACTGGTGATCCCTCGACGTGATCCAGTCGTAACTGAAATTGTCCGTACATTAATTACTAGGTTTTGCCTAGAATTACTAGAATTTGGTTTGCCCATTAAGTTTTGTGACAGATCATTTTAGATTTAAAATTTTTTTTTTACTTAATATTATAAAATATATATTTAGTTACTCGTACACGCTAAATTTTTGATGTCTAACTTCAAAACAAAAGGATTGCATACAAATTTCACGCATATTAGACAATTTATAGTTAAAGTAGAGTACAGTCTCTCCATTTAAGTCAATCATATCGTGAAAACTTATAAGCTATTCGGCTAAATTACTTGTGTAAAAAAAAAGTTTATCTACATGAAATCGACAAATTTATTGATTTTTATACGAATTTGATAAATTTATTTATTTTTATTTATTTATTTCTTACATAACACAAATAGAACTTAACTTACAATATGGCCATCTGTAGCCGAACTAGTTAAAACTGTATTTCGGCATACAGCGACAGAATATACTAAAATATGCATTGTAAAACAGTATCTAATTTAATTAACTTTATGTATCACAATTTTGGTCATAGTGGCTACCACATAAAAGGTAGATATATGCTATCGCGGACTTTTGTTTAGAAGTATTCAAGATAAACAATACTACGTTACATCATCTTTGTGTAACTTTAATGGTTTAGGCGGCGTTCGCCGAGATAGCTCTCAGAGGCCAGATTTTTTCCGACTTTATTGACATGTATCGTTATATAACATAAAATCATTACAAATTGTAGCCTAAATGTTATTCTGATGTACAACTTATATAACTGAAAAGTTTCATCCAAATCCGTCCTATAGTTTTTTTGTGAAAGAGTAACAAACATCCATCCATACTCACAAAATTTCGCATTTATAATATTAGTTGGATTAGTTGGATATTAGTAGGATTTAGTATTAATAATTTGTAATGAGTATTTTGTGTATGTATGGATATTAATGATGATGCGCAAGACATGCTACAAGGCAGTTTCCGACATAACAAGAGTGACTATTTAAACTAACCTGAATGAATGGAATAATTTATAGAATTAGGAATTAGGCGTTACGTTGCGGAGATCCATAATACAAAAGTAATAATAAAATTATCTTGCTATAAAAAAAATATCCGTGATTAAGTAAAAAGAAAACGTATATAATGCTAAATGTCGAGTGGACTATCCGTTTTCATACCTGATACTATTACGATTTGCGATTTAGTCGTGGAGTCTATCTCCTGGTGATGCTTCGATTGGTGGGGAGGGGGGCGAAACGATTGTTGAGATTGTAATCGTGAACGTGTGTTATGCTTCTGTATTGTGTCGGCGGTGATGGAGGTTTTTGCGATTCTTGCATGTATCAGGCATGAAAACGAATAGTACTCAAACATGTAGTATTGCATATGCTTTCTATTTACTTAATAACAAAATAATTGTATTACTTCTGAAGTGAACATGGTTTTAAAACAATTCTGTATGATAATAAGTAGATCTTACTCACCCACCCACTTACGCACGCGCTTTCCACCAGGTATGATCAAGCAGTTCCTCAGCGAGGTGGACTGGGGGGATCTGGACTATTTGCTGATCGACACGCCTCCTGGTAAACTTTTATTTAAACGCTTTATATTACTATAACAATGATATTTTTACTTTATATTAATTAAATAAATAAGAATAAAACTAACGTCAATAAAAATATTCTTTACTATTCTAAATCCTATTCTAATGTGCTTCGTTATTTGTAATGTCTTAAAAAGACATCTTTGTTTTTAATCATCCACAATGCAGGTAAATTTCAATAAATTCCACTACAAACTCACGTGAATAATAACGAAAGTCCGCCATTTTATTTTCTTCGGAAATTAATATTAAGAAACCGTGTCGTATATCGACTGTGAACCGGCAATATGTCCTATCTCAATTTTAAGCCAAATCACTTACTAACCGCATTGGGTACTACTGCCCATCATTTACCATATCAACACGTATTATCTACTTGAAAACTTATCAATAAATAAACATATTTAAACTCAACTGTTTCTTTATTACATGAAAATTATTGCGAATGTATTAAAAATAACTTTTTTCTTCTTCCTGAAAAGTTGTCGAAAATAAGATAGGACAATTTGCCAGTTCACAGTCGATATACTACGTCCATACAGTAGCGATATCGCTGGTGACCGGCAACTTTATAGAATTGCGGCGATCGGATCGCCACAACTGTAGCAATCTTAAATAGCTGTTAATATTCACGTTCACACTCCACACATGATGTTTTGAATAAATTGACGCGCGCGACGCGGCGCGACCGGCCGGAGCAACGACCTTTATGCATTCTATTGCCGACGCGAGCGCCGATAGTTAGTAATGTTTCGAATACGATAAAAACAGGACGCGTGCGCCTGTAGACGACTTTATTGTATAACGCACACGCGTAATTATGCGTTTTGGGTGTGGTTCTCAGATTTAGTGACGCGTTTAATCAGTGAAGCGTTTGAGAACACGCGACCGTCCGCGGTTTTAGTGCACGTTCGGGTTACTGTTCCCCGATATAGGGACGATGCAATAACGTGTGACCTTACGAAGGTTGTGTGCACACCGGGTGTTATTTAACCGATATTGTGAAGTGTATACTCCGGGAGAAACAGACATTACGTGTCCGTGGAAAACTGCTGAGGCGAGCCAACGGGTTCGGGAATCGGCCAAGTACATACAAGCACACACACACACGTACACATATACACGCAGTTATTCATGAGGCCGGACCGCATACAGCTGACGGCCGCATAAGGTAGGTTGAGACGCCGAGACGACGGGCCCAGGTCTCGGAGGTTGTTTCATCCGCCCGCACGTTTGTGCGGAACACATGACTCTCACTGTCGTGTGGACTCTCATTACTTTTGCCTGTATTATTATCTATTAGACACAAGTTTTTACAGAAAAAATATTTTTTCTGTAAAAACTTTTTTGTTTGCCCGGAGTTTGAACTCGTGGCCCCTCGAAAAAGCCGCACGATCTCACCGCTGGACTCTCACAGCTTTTTAGGTTTTGTTACACGTAAAGCATGTTACACAATTGAAGATTATTTGGACTGTAAAGATGACTGGATTTGTAAAATCCTTTCAGCTTCATACACGAATGCGGTTGAATGATGTAAAATTGAAAATGTTTAAAAGATTGACCGCCGAGTTTCTTGCTGGTTCTTCTCAGTAAGAACAACATTCCGAACCAGTTGTAGCTTCATTAATCATATGGATGCTTGACGATTCAAAAGTGCTCGGAAGAGCTTAATTGAATAAATATTATTTTGATTTGATTTGTCTTATGTCCTGTTGCTAAGCTGTTGCTTGTTGTTAAGCTGTAATAGCCTAGTGGTGAGACCATGCGACTCTCTAGAGACGACATAGGCTCAAACCCCGGGCAGGCACCAATGAGTTTTTCTATTAAAACTTATGTGTTTAATTGATAATTACAATTTATCACACGCTTTTCGGTGAAGGAAACATCGTGAGGAAACCTGAATATCTCTAGAGAATTCTCTAGGGATATGTGTAACTTACCAATCCACATTGGAGCAGCGTGGTAGGTCTTAGCTCCAATCCTTCTCTCCAGAAACGGAGAGAGGAGGCCTATTCCCAGCTGTAGGCATAATAACAGGCTGTTACTTTATGTCCAGTTGGAATTGGTTTCTGCAGGCACCTCGGACGAGCACCTGTCGATAGTGCAGTACCTGTCGTCGGCCGGGATCACTGGCGCGGTGGTGGTCACCACTCCCCAGGAGGTGGCGCTGCTGGACGTGAGGAAGGAGATCGAGTTCTGCAGGAAGGTGGGGCTGCCGCTGATCGGCGTCGTCGAGAACATGTCGATCTTCGTGTGCCCCAAATGCAAAGTAAATTTACAAAAAATAAAACTTATGAACACCAAATGTGTGTCCACCAAATGTTGACGCAGTGGGTAACCTTACCTTTAGCTCCGCGGATTGTGGGCTCAATTCCCACCGAGGGCCAACATTCTCTATAAACAATTTGTTCGTTCTTCGAGCCTGGTAGAGCTGTGATAGCTTAGCGGTAAGACTGTGCGACTCTTTCGAGGGGAACACGAGTTCAAACCCGGGCCACCAATGAGTTTTTCTATTAAAACTCATGTGTCTAATTAATAATTGCAATTTATCACACGCTTTTCTTTGAAGGAAAGCATCGTAAGCAAACCCGCATAACTCTAGAGAATTCTGGAGATATGTGTAACCCACCGATTCGCATTGGAGCAGCGTGGTAGGTCTTAGCTCCAACCCTTCTCTCCAGAAACGGAGAGAGCCTATTCCCAGCTGTGGGATTGTAAAGGGCCGCTACTTTTATGTCTTGCTAAAAATATGCTTTGAAAAGCTGTCCGTGTATAACCGGTCTACGGTCCAGGCCCGGGAGGAGATCTTCCCGGCGAGCACGGGCGGCGCGCGCGAGATGTGCTCCGAGATGCGCGTGCCGCTGCTGGGCGCGCTGCCGCTGGATCCGTTCCTGGCGCGCTGCTGCGACACCGGCCGGGACTTCATGCACGAGGCCCAGGCCTCGCCCACCGTCACCCAGCTGCGGGACATCGTCAACAGTGCGTACCGATAACCTCTGTTACAACAACATTTTTTTTAATTTAAACTATTGTTCCGCACAAACGTGTGGGCGGATGAAACAACCTCCGAGACCTGAGCCCGTCGTCTCGGCGTCTCAACCTACCTTATGCGGCCGTCGGCTGTATGCAGTCCGGCCTCATGAATAACTGCGTGTATATGTGTACGTGTGTGTGTGTGCTTTTTGTACTTGGCCGATTCCAGAACCCGTTGGTTCGCCTCTGCAGTTTTCCACGGACACGTACTGTCTATTTCTCTTGGAGTATACACTTCACTATATCGGTTAAATAACACGAATAACACGCAGTGTGCACACAACCTTCGTAAGGTCACACGTTATTGAATCGTCCCATATCGGGGAACATTAACCCGAACGCGCACTAAAACCGCGGACGGTCGCGTCTTCTCAAACGCTTCACTGATTAAACGCGTCACTAAATCTGAGAACCACACCCAAAACGCATAATTACACGTATGCGTTATACAATAAAGTCGTATACAGGCGCACGCGTCCTGTTTTTATCGTATGCATAAAGGTCGTTGCTCCGGCCGGTCGCGCCGCGTCGCGCGCGTCAGTTTGTTCAAAACAACTATCGTGAGTATTATTCATAGCTAACGTGTAGACACCAGCTCACGTGTAATTTTATCGGGTCAGCCCGACTAGTTTTGAGCCCACCTGGGGCACTTATTCATGAGCTCTGTACGCGACTTTTTTATAATATATGTCACACACACTCAGTCTGCCGTCCTCAAAGTAACTTAATAATAACAATATAATGTGTTATGGGTGACGGACAACTGATAAATATACTACATATATAATTTTTAATACGTACTTAAATACACACCCAGGCTCGAAACACTTACAAATTCTGTATAGAAAATCTTAGCCTTCGGTGGGAATCGAACCCGCGATCCGCGGAGCTGAAGGCAGGGTCACTACCCACTGCGCCAACGGACCAAATCCCGCTCAGTTCCCGGCGCGATAACGGTTCGTCTTCTTCAAGGCTTCAATGGTTCTCGCAAAGTCCTCGGTGAAACGAGGTTGTTCGCCAGATGTTCTGCCCCTCCGTGCTATGCCACGATGATATTTGGTGATTCCAGTTTCCTCATGCATTCTCCGCAAATTAGGCTGTCAGTCGCACCTCTGTGAAATGTGTGTTTATTTAGCAGACAATGCCCGGTGATAATACTTATTATTCTTCGCAAGTTAGATTTGTTCATCCGAAGTAGACTGTTGTTTAAGCGGGGATTCAAGGTCGACACTGCTTTCCTGGCTTGCCCCTACAGTCAGTCCGGTTTATGCAGACTGTATTGTGTGTTTCAATAATTATCACTCTAAGACATAATCTTAGTAGGCCACAAGGAAATGGAACAATTGGTACAACTCATACAGTTATAGAGTAAGGGATCATAGCACCGTGCGAGTGTCTAACAAATAAGAGAGAGAGAAGATACTCTATGGATCTCTACCATAGAGCTGTTATACTAGAGTAGGAAAGCCAGCCTAAAATGTGATCTATTACAATAAAGAGAAAGCAAATGCGACTTTATATCTACTTTATATCTCTCTTTTCTATTAATCACATTATTCTCTCTTTGTTTCAGAAATTATATCCATATGTGAAAGCTAAGTGTATAATCAATTTTTGTGATATAAATATTTAATCGATATAAGAAAAATAATAAGTTATTGTATCATTATGGTGTTTTATTTCATTCTTTCGTTGCTTGCGACATTGTTCTAATTTTAAAACTAAAGCGCAAACTAAAGATTTCAGTGTATATAAAGGAAATCGACAAGTCGCTATTATATTAAGAAAGATACAATTTAAAAGAATATTTCCAATATTAGCTAACTTCAATAGGCCTAAAAGCTCCGCAATGAAGTAAAATGTTTCAGAGATTTAACATTAATTCGTATCAATAAATATTTTAAAAATCTCGCTTCATGTGTCTATGTTTTTAGTCGGTTTTTCTCTATTAGATTTTCACTTTGATGTTTATAGTGTATCATCTATGGATATTGCTATCTTGTGTTGTCTGTGGCTATCAATTTGACGTTACTGTGTTGTAAAATATTGTGGGAATCTTAAAAAATATTTCATAAATCAATATAATGACTTACTGAGAGCTTTAAAGTTTGTTTTAAAATACTAGTTGCTATTTTTAGTGAAATCCAAGTATTATGTCGAATTTGAATTGTAAATGTTATTGCAACACAATTTTTGGCTATTACATAGTGATTTTATTACAAAATAAGTATTGAGGATGCCTTCTCATTCTGATGAAAACGAGGATAAACCTTGCAGAGCGTGTTCAGACTTCAAAACGTGGGCTAAATTGCAGAATAAATCAAAAAAGACGACTTCTACCAAACCGGTGAGGTTATGCTTATCTATGATTTCGTAACCGCATAGATCTAGAAAACTTAAAAGTTAAATTATAATAATATAATAATTTTAAATATTTCAAATTAAAGAAAATATTTTATTCTGGTCTTACTTAACATTCCGATAGTAATTTTTTCAACAGTAATATTTGATTTACTTTCAAGCCTCCGCAAAAAGACTGTCCGTTGGACAAGGATGAGATGGGAAGGTCGACGTGGGGCTTTCTTCACTCCATGGCTTCATACTTTCCAGAAAGACCCACACGGGAGCAGTCTGCTGATATGACAAAATTCTTTAATATTTTTGCTCAATTTTACCCATGTGAACCTTGTGCATTGGACTTTCAAGAAGAGTATGTATAACTTATACAAATATATATAAACATAACAGTTTAGGAAATTTTATTCTCATAAAAATTACATTCACTTAAATGAGAACTTAAGAAATAAAACATAAGTGCAATTTTCACACATAAGAGCACTCTAAACATAAATAAATATATAATAACGTATAATGTCACATATAAACAAATATGCTTCTAAGAAAATAATGGATATGTGATGTAAATCAAAAATAGAACCAGATACACTTTGCTAATGAATTGAAGTCCCTAGATGTATAAATACTTGCTATAAATACTCTTTATATTTAGAATAAGCTTGTATTCACATATCCTAATTTTATGATCTTAGTTATACTATTACACATGTATATAAATAGTTACTCTCAAACATAAAAATACATAAACATTTACACATGCACACATACAAACACATATAAATCCTATATATAAATATTTATAAAAATATTTATTTTTATAATTTACTTGTCTTGGAGGATGAGCAGGGCACCCAGCAATATGGGTTAACATCTAGTGCAGAGGCCCTTGCTACTAGTGTATAACTGAACATTTTTAAATCAATATATATTTTCATTTTAGTTGCAGGTTGCAAATAAAACATCATAAACTTGAAACATTTTTTTAATAAATTAACAGTAACTAAGATGGGCAACTACCCTTTATCCAATTATGTAATTGTGTTTAACACTTAGTAGTAGATACACAGAACAGTATTTATAATAAAAGATAACTGATTAATAAAATTTACAAACTTTTATTTGTATTGCACAAATTTCCATATTTGTTTTGATAAGATTGTATATTGTTATTTAGATTTTTGTATGCATTTACAGCATACAGAAGCACCCTCCAAAAACTAAATCAAGGGATGAACTTGCAAAATGGCTGTGTGAAAGACATAACACTGTGAATGTTAACCTTGGCAAACCGGTGTTCGACTGCAGCAGAGTGCACGAGAGATGGAGAGACGGCTGGCTAGATGGGTCATGTGACTAACATTAACTGATTCACAGTAAAAACCTTACCAATTAAATAAATATATTGGACACTTACACACACAGTCGTCCATCCCCAAAGTAAGTAACTCAATACTTGTGTTATGGGTGATAGATGACTGGTAGATATATACATATATAATTTTAAATACATACTTAAACACAAATACACACCCAGGCTCAAAGAACCAACAAATTGTTTGTAGAAAATATTGGCCCTCAGTAGGATTCGAACCCACAACCCGCGGAGCTGAAGGTAGGGTCACTACCCACTGCGCCAACAGGCCAGTCCATTCCAGCCAATTATGTGTTTCTGACTTGCATTTCAATGACATTTAGTTTTGAGTCTATAATTTGTTGTTAGACTTCTAAAAAAACAATTTTTACATACAATTTGTCGGGTATTTGATTCGGGGTGTCTTTAAGTATTTATTTATGATTATATATTTATAAATTGATTATATATTACATTTTATATATATATAAAATGACTTTGTTTTTCAGATAGTATGAGATGACCATGTGTGTAATTGTTTCATACTCTTATGGAAAATCTTTTATAAAAAAAAATATGTATATACAAATGATGTATATATTGATATTTATTTATCATTAGGACTGATTGAACACGCTTTTAAAGGCATTGGTTCATTAAATGAGAATTTAAGGTGGTAATGATTCAACTTTATATTGATATAAAAAAAAATTTACTCACAACTTTTAAACTTTTCTTATAATATTTGATCAGTTTTAAATATTTTGGTCAATGTTTTTACTGTGAATTTGTGTAACACTTTTTTGTAAGATATATAAATAGTTATTCATAATATTTAATTTTCAGCTGTAATGTGATAATGTTTTAAATATACTGTATGTATTAAAGTGACTTAATTCAAAAAGATGTTTTGTGGCAAATTACAATAAAGCTTTGTACGTTTGTTTGTACGTTACGTTTGTTTCTTTTAAACTTGTGAGTGTTAAAGAGTCCAATCACTTGGAAGAGCAAGAAAACATTAGTTTTAATAGTTTTTAACAGATCATAGTGTGATGTCATAGTGGCATTGAAATAAGGTATGACAATGTATCTAACTTAATTAAGCCCAATTTTGAATTAGGTCACTTTAATATTAAAAGTCAGATATGTAATTGACTTTTTTTTAATTTTCCGACTTTTGGTACTATTTGTATTTGCAGACTCCAAAGTAACAATTCCTAAATCATAAGGGCCAGAGAGGAATATTTGAATTTTGCTGGAGAGCAACAAAGTTTTCTTATCACAACTATCACTAATTAGTATATTTATAACCAGTATGGTTATGGCTAGATGTTATGTATTACATGACTATATAGACCCTATTGCATCATTTCTCTTTCAAAAGATAAACGATCATCATCATTCTCCTGCCCTTTTCGCACTCTAATTGGGGTCGGCACCACATGTTACAAACATGTTGTCACATTTGGCTACGTGTTTTACAACCGGCCGCCTGCCCGACGTCAACTTACCTTAGTCGCCTTTTACGACACCTCGGTAAGAAATGAGAGTGGTCTATTCTGTTTTGTCTGATACCACACGGCGTTTTCAAAAGATACACGATATTCAAATATATGTCAGAATCATATGTATATACATAATGAACGATACCAATAGCTTGTGATAGCCCAGTGGTAAGACCGTGCGACCGGGTCACGAGTTCAAACCCCCTGGAAGACACCAATGAGTTAAGAATTTGTGTTTAATTGATAATATATCCCTCGCTATTCCGTGAAGAAAGACATCGTGAGAAAACCTCTAGGGAATTTTAGGGATATGTGTAACCCACCAATCCGCGTTGGAGCCGAGTGGTAGAACATAGCTTCAATCCTTCTCTCCAAAAATGGAATAATAACAATTAGGTTTTTATTAAATTCAGTTCTGGCCTTTATATACCTCTAATATAAAGTTATACCGTTTTTTCATGAGGAATATTTTTATGAGTCCAATATATACATTGGAACTTCTGTTATTGTAATAAAGTTGTTATGTTTGATGGTTTTATTTCTTTACATCAGCATCTATTGTTTATTTTAAGGTCTGTTATATTCAATATCTTTTTGTTGATAATGATCGATTGTCAATAAAAAAAAGGGTAAACCTATAATATTTCACTATATATAGCAAAAAAACTTATTATTACTGAATACTAAAAAATAATAACACTCCTGTATTATTTATTCACTATTTTGTAAATTCGAGTCTAAATTAAAGAAATAGGTTCTATATTTCGGTTTTTGTTTAATGGATAGATTTAACTGAGGTATTTTAATATATAAATCATGTAATTCTTACACGTTATCCACATTTATTTATTAAATTAAAGTGTTCTCTCGAGAAAACCATAAGTCTCTCAGCCCACGCGGACAAAGTTGCGGGCTATTCGCTTGTGGCGAATAAAACAAAAAAATAATCGTTAATTTTTTATTCTATAAATTTCTGTAATACAGATAATAATACATCCTTATTACTAACTCAAATAATCACTCGCACATAGACTACTTATAATTTTAATAACAAAACAAACAAATTCGAATTAATCTAATGAAACAATTCCGATTTAAAATGCATCCGTCAAAAATTGAAAAAACCTTTTCAAATTGTATTTCATTTTTATTACATAACAAACAAAATAACATAGTTTGCCAATCTCACTTGCACACAGCGTAAGATGAATCGAACAAGCCATCTATATCTATACATATTATTTTAAAAGCCCACAAAGTATGTGATCCATTTTCTCAAAATGTACTGAACGGATTTTTGTACGGTTTTTACTCAAAGGTGGTGAAATTCTAAAGGTTAATAGTACATTACTATTTTATGTAAATTGTGTTGAAGAGATCGCGCGGTAAAAACACGCCTGATGGGAACTTTATTCGTATGCGGTGCGTAAACAAACAGAGATACACAAAAACAATGTATTACGGAACTGTAGATCTACAAAAATAATACAAGAAAGTCCGACAGCATGTCTATATCTTATTGTTAAGTCACAATAACTACTTTTATGTTTAAAATAACAATTCGGAACACTGCTTTTTACGTGAGTGAAGTTGGCACAGATAGTGGTAAAGAAAACTAGAGGTGACGTATATAAAAATTAAAACAAGGTTGCCAACTTCACCTGCATATAACGCAATCGGAGGTCAAACCATCGAGTCTCTACTGACCGAGTTATGGACCTCCGCAAATTAATGCCTAATTCTAAAAATCTTATAAAATAGGATTTATTTGATCAAACTTGGACAACATTTTGACAACAGGTCCATATCACCAAAATAATTCCACTACATAGCACATGTGGAGAAATTTATGTGTCATGAGCATCTTGGTAGATTAAAAATTACAGATTCCCCGTTATATAAAAGTTAGCACATTGTCTCTGGCCAACGGATGTCTTGTGCACATCACGAGGGCTCGCTCCGACCACCGGTCGGGTTGCTCTCTCATAAGAACTCCATTTCCCTCTCGATGCCAACAAATTTCAGCTGCTCGGTTGGTCCATATCTGTAATGATAAAGGTTGTTTAAACTAAAAGCTACATATACTAGTAGCAAACAGAATTTAGTAAAAAATAATACAATTCTGAAATAAGTCAATAAACTATATAATGATAACTTGAAAATAAGAAAGATGCAACAAGAACGAAAAGAGAAAAGAAAGAACTCTTTATTACATACAAAAGAAACAGATAATTAACAATAAAATGTATAAGGGTGGCCTTATCACTGTAAGTGATCACTATCAGGCAACCCATAATATGCCTAAGGACTAATTTGCCTAATTAAAAGTAATGTAGATAAATAGAATATACAATAAATAACAAATTAAATAAATAATGGTTTTTTAAAAGACTTGTGACAACCAAATTAGAAAACGATAGTAATAGATAATGAAATATCAATATGATGAAAAAAGTAAAAAGTAGATTGAAGAAAATATTAAACAAAAGTCATAAATATTACCAATCTTAAATAAGTCTAATATATTTCAGTCAGATTATATCATCACTCTTAATAAATCTTATACTAAATTTCAGTCAGATTGTATTATCACTCTTAAAAAGTCTTATATTATATTTCAGTCAGATTATATTATCACGTTTAATAAGTCTTATATTATACTTCCGTTAGATTACATTATCACTCTTAATAAGTCTTATATTATATTTCAGTCAGATTATATTATCACGCTTAATAAGTCTTATATTATATTTCACAGTCAGATTATATTATCACTCTTAATAAGTCTTATATTATATTTCAGTCAGATTATATTGTCACTATTAATAAATCTTATATTATGTTCTTCGGATAGAGCGATATTTTCTCAGTAAACAGACGGGAATCAGTGAAGTATAAAGATGAATGTCACCTGTAGTCAAAGAACAGCTCCTCGCCGGGCTGGATGGCGCGCTTGGCGAAGATCCCGATGCGGTGGTCTCCATTCACCATCATCACCTTGGCGTAGCAGTTCGGGTTGATGGAGTGGTTCGCGAACCGGATCTTGTTGCCTTTGCGGGTCGCGTCCACCACGAAATCTGAAATTTGTAAATAATACAATAAGCACTGAGATATTTCATGAAGTATATCACTGATGACAAACGTTCTCAGCGAGAGATCGTACCAAGGGATCGCGGGTTCAAATCCCAGGCCAACATGTATGATGTTTCTATAAAAACGTTAGTGCTTCACAATCATGTTTTATGTCGTAGGGGTAATAGCTCGAAAATGTGTTACATACTGAGTATTGAAGACAAAAAAAACTAGAGCTAAAATTATAATATTAAAAACAAATTGAGATAATATAAATATGGATAATGGAATCATATAAAAGTAAATACATGAATAAATATTTGGGGAACATGATCCTTACCGAAAAAACATAAAAAGACGTCTTATAGAAGCGTGGATTAAATGACCGTTATTGAGGTCGAGAAAGAAAGTACAGCATACTACTGACCATTGTTGAGATTGAAGAGGAAGGAGCACATGTACTTGTCGTAGACTTTCCCGCGGCGATCTGCCTCGTCCTGCGAGATGATCTCGCCGCAGTACTCCGAGATGAACTCATTCTTGTGCGCAGCCTCCTTCAGGAAGATGCCCCAGCCCGCCACGTCCGACGGCGCCAGCAGCAGGTGCTTGTGGAGGCCTCTGAGGAGGATGTAGTCTTGATAACATATTGGCTCTAGAATCCTAAGACTAAAATTGATATGGATATAAAAAGATATGGTTCTTAGCTGACATAACATAATATACCTTTGCTGCACATATTATACTTGAATAAATACTACTACATGAGCTGTGATAGCCCAGCGGTGAGACCGTGCGACTCTTTCGAGGGGAACACGACTTCAACCCCGGGCAGGCACCAATGAGTTTTTCTATTAAAACTCATGTGTCTAATTGATAATTGCAATTTATCACACGCTTTACGGTGAAGGAGAACATCGCGAGGAAACCTGCATATCTCTAGAGAATTCTGGAAATATGTGTAGCCTACCAATCCGCATTGGAGCAGCGTGGTAGGTCTTAGCTCCAACCCTTCCCTCCAGAAACGGAGAGAGGAGGCCTATTCCCAGCAGTGGGAGTGGGAACCTATAGGAGTATCCTATAGGTACTATAACTATAGTTAGCCAAACGCAGCTTGGAGAGGGCTTTGCAGTACTGGGCAACATACAGGTGGGGCACGATGTCTCCCTGCTCGCGATGGTTCGTGCTGTGGGGGGCAGGCAGTCGGGGGGGGTGCACTATCTGTCTGTGGGGGGCAGGCAGGCGGGGGGGTGCACTGTCTGTCTGTGGGGGGCAGGAAGGTGGGAGGGGGATGCACTGTCTGTCTGTGGGGGGCAGGCAGGCGGGGGGGGTACAGTCTGTCTGTGGGGGGCAAGCAGGCGGGGGGGGTGCACTGTCTGTGGGGGGCAGGCGGGGGGTGGGGTGGGGGTGTACCTCTGCACGGACACGTTCCTGCAGTAGACGGGGTGTCGCGAGGCGGCGGGCAGCGCGGAGGGCGCGCCGGCGGGCGTGGCGTCGGCCCCGCACGCCGTGCACAGGTCGGGGTCGCACTCCCGCACGCCCAGGTAGCAGGGGCACTGCTTGGTGTTGCACTGCGCCTTGCAGCGGCAGCCCGGGAAACGGTTCTGGCCTGTTATGACAATATTTATTTATTTAAGCCTTTATTCAGACATTTGTTAGATACTGATTTATTTATTTATTTATTTATTTATTTTTATTTATTTAAAATAAGAATGTTTTTTTTTCCATCAATGATGTCTCTTTCTTCAGACAACGGCCTCCTCCAACTGTGACCAGATACGTCTATTTGCAGCAAGCCTAGTCCACTTTGGCCCTGCCACAGTCAAAATGTCATCCACCCATCTTAGGGGTGGTCTGTCTTTCTTTCTTTTCTGGTGTTTTGTATACCAGAACATTAATTTTTTCGATTCGGTTATGACAATAAGCATACATTTATTCCTGTAGTATACTGTACTAATGTATAGTGTTAAGTAATGGCCTATTACAATCCCACTGCTGGGTATAAGACTCCTCTCACCGTTTCTTGAGAGAAGGGTTGGAGCTAAGACCTACCACGCTGCTCCAATGCGGATTGGTAGGTTACACAATTTCCCAGAATTCTCTAAAGATATACAGGTTTGCTCACGATATTTTCCTTTTTACGAAAAGCGTGTGATAGATTGCAATTATTTACACTTTCACAGCTGATCTGCTGAACAAATTTTGATAAAATTTTGTCCAATTCATCATTCTCCTACCTTATTCCACTCTTAAGTGGGGTCGGCTCAACATGTTACAACCATGTTTTCACATGATTTGGCTTTGTATTTTACGACGGGCCGCCTGCCTGACATCAACTTACCTTAGTCGCCTCTTACGACACCTCGGTAAGAAATGAGGGTGGTCTATTCTATGCAGCCGGATACCACACCGCACACACCTTAGTCACCTCTTACGACACCTCGGTAAGAAATGAGAGTTGTCTATTCTATGCAGTTGGATACCACACCGCACATACCTTAGTCACCTCTTACGACACCTCAGTAAGAAATGAGGGTGATCTATTCAATTCTGCCGGATACACGGCGTTGATAAAATTTTGTCCAATAAAGGCCTAAATAATGGGTAAACATATATGTTTTTAAATATGTGAAAGTATGCATGTATTTATGTCTGTAAAGCAGACAAGATTATTATAATAAGAAATCTCACAGTCACTGCTGCACTGGCAGAACTTCTCGCAGAAGTTCTGCGACTGCAGGCACGGGCACATGTTGTCGCATGGCTGGTTGGGGTGGTCACACGGGGTGTAGTTGTAGCTGTGGATTAAAACATAATTTAAATATATCGCACGCTTAGTATTATATCCACCTGTGATATATATGATATAGCCACCTGTGATATATATGATATAGCCACCTGTGATATATATGATATAGCCACCTGTGATATATATGATATAGCCACCTGTGATATATATGATATAGCCACCTGTGATATATATGATATAGCCACTCACTGTGATATATATGATATAGCCACCTGTGATATATATGATATAGCCACCTGTGATATATATGACATAGCCACCTGTGATATATATGACATAGCCACCTGTGATATATATGATATAGCCACCTGTGATATATATGATATAGCCACCTGTGATATATATGACATAGCCACCTGTGATATATATGATATAGCCACTCACTGTGATATATATGATATAGCCACCTGTGATATATATGCTATAGCCACTTGTAATATATATGATATAGCCACCTGTGATATATATGATATAGCCACCTGTGATATATATGATATAGCCACTCACTGTGATACTGAAACTCATCTAAATAGCTTTCCAAATAAGGCATTTTATGTAACCATTTCTTTTTATTTTGTATAAGAGTGTAGTTGTAAGTTAACTCAATGTTAAACGAGAAAGGCTTGAAGGTAACTAAAACTAAATATCAATGCACTGTTGTGGGTTAAAGCTCTAACGACGATTACACATACAAAGTAATTAATACTGTGTTATGAGTGACAGGCAACTGGTAAGTATATACATATATTATAAATACATATATTCTACATATATATATGTATTTATATATATATATATATATTTATTATATATATATATTTATTATGTTAGTATATATTCCCACATTCTAATGTGGGTGTGTATATGTAATTCAAATGAACTATCAAATTGTTAATAGAAAGGTGTGTCAAAAAGTATTACACGCGGGAATAGATCAGGATCAGGATAGAAAGTAGCCCATATGTTGTTCCTCAACCTTCTCTATCTTCTAGTGAAAGTCTCATCAAAATCGGTTTAGTCACTGCACTATCTTTCATATAAAGCACATGCAGATAGACATCTTTTGGGAACTTTGTTTTATAATATGTATAGATGTTGGCCATCAGTGGAAATCGAACCCCACGACCTGCGGAGGTGGAGACAGGGTCACTGCCAACTGTGCCAATGGACCAGTCAGTAAGGATATAATAAGGAGGATAGGCCTTTTCCCAGCGGTGGGATAGTGGGACACGTGATCGAGTCTACTCACACGTGGTGCGAGGCGGAGTCCTTCTTGAGCTGTATCTTCCGGCAGTGCACGGACCAGAGGCGGTGCTTCTTCTTCTTCTTCCTTGGCGGAGTCAGCTCGGCCTCGACACCGCAGGCCTCCTGACCGGTTCGCGTCCAGTATGTGTACACCTGGACAGGAAGGAGAGGTCGGCTATTGGTGAGAGAAGCTAAAATCAGTGCGGTTAGTGAGTTATTCAACACTGGAAAACTAGGAAAAAATTTTGAGTAGGCGTGAGGTTGGATATTTTTCAGGTGAGTTAAAATCATCGTTGGCAGTGAATCATTTGCTACTCACATTCTGTAATGGTTAACTGTAATGGTAGGTTCTTGATGTATGTACAACAATGATAAACTATATTATTTTTATTATATCTAAGTAATATTTTGTACTGTTTAGACTGATGAGCTACAAAAGCTTGTTTTTTAAACTATAGAAACTATAACATAACTATTTTGCTAAAATCCGTGCGGGTTAAGCGAATGCATGCAATGCAATTGAGTATGAAGCAGGCAAAATTCACATACCTTACACATGCAGAACAAGTCGCCGTATGCATCTCAAGACGCTTCCACTAGCAACAATACACACAACCACCGCCACAATCTCTACGATCTGTTACAATCCTATTCAACATGGGCATATATTGCTGACTTATTGTTTCCCAATTGTGATCAATATAAAATATCGACCAGCTCAGATCAGATCAGGCTGGCTTCAGCAATAGACTAGTGACCATATACTCCGGCTCCAACCCACTACTAGGGTTTCGCGCAATAGTAGTCCAAGTACCAGTAGTGTTTAGATTACATTAAAGTCATATTTTTGTTTAATTACGAAATTAATAAGTTCAGTTTGTATTTTTCTTTATATATAAACCAAACTGGACGGTCTAACAGATCGTTTCGCCCTGAAACTGAAACATCAGGAGGATAGGCTTCACGAGAAAATCGTAATTATTACGAGAGTCGTGTGTAATATGGAAAAAAGTAACGTCTGCTTCTATAAATCATTTTTAAACTATATAGTTAAGTTAGTTAGTTAAGTGTAGTTAATAAATATTTATTGTTCCGCGCAAACGTGCGGACGGATGAAACAACCTCCGGGACCTGGACCCGTCGTCCCGGCGTTTCAACCTACCTTATGCGGCCGTCAGCTCTATGTGGTCCGGCCTCATGAATCACTGCGTGTATATGTGTACGTGTGTGTGTGTGCTTGTATGTACTTGGCCGATTCCCGAACCCGTAGTCTCGCCTCTGCAGTCTTTCACGGACACGTAATGTCTGTTTCTCCCGGAGTATACACTTCACTATATCGACTGAATAACACGAATAACACCCGGTGTGCACACAATCTTCGTAAGGTCACACGTTATTGAATCGTCCCTATACCGGGCAACAGTAACCCCAACGCGCACTAAAACCGCGGACGGTCACATCTTCTCAAACGCTTCACTTATTAAACGCGTCACTAAATCTGAGAACCACACCCAAAACGCATAATTACACGTATGCGTTATACAATACAGTCGTATATTATCGTATGCGAAACATTACTAACTATCGGCGCTCGCGTCGACAATCGGATGCATAAAGGTCGTTGCTCCGGCCGGTCGCGCCGCGTCGCGCGCGTCATTTTGTTCAAAACAGTGTCTATACTGTTCTATACGGGCAACTTTCGCGCATTGGGTCTGAAGATATCCTCATAATAACCGAGAGTAATGTATTACCTGCTGGCAAGTCTTGGACAGCATGACCTGCGCGATGGCGCAGTAGTTGGACGGGAACACCTTGTGCAGAGCGCGGAACAGCGACTGGTCCGAGCCCGTCCACTCCGCCTCGCGGTCGCCCAGCGTCAGCCCTGCGTGACCACAGCACGGATAGCAGACAAAGCAATAACCAAATTCCACTCCACACAATCACCCGCTCTTTCTCTCACACATACACACAGGAGAGAGAAAGAGAGATAAGCCGTTGCACGCTTTTCACAATATTATTGACATTTTTAAATTCATTTTTGATTCTATCTTTACATGTTCACGCTGGCGTGATTCACTGGTGGGTCACACTTATCTGAACCGTGGTGAGTCGTGACCCTCAGTGGGTCACACATGAATGTAGTAGGGTGGTGTGACCCACTGGTGGGTCACATTTAATTGTACGAAGGGGCGGGGTGATTCCACCGGTGGGTCACACTTGACTGCACCGTGGGGCTGCGTGACTCACCGGTGGGTTACACTTGACTGTACCGAAGGCGGGGTGATTCCACCGATGGGTCACACTTGGCTGTACCGTGGGGCTGCGTGACCCAACGGTGGGTCACACTTGACTATAACGTGGGGTGGCACTACCCACCCCTTTACAGTCGATGCAAGAAATGTGCGCTCAATAGGAACTGTTCCAATCTCGTATTAAGCTCGTCCGAAGCCTCGAACTGTTGTGCTCGAACATTAAGCGAGTTGGATCTTCTCCCAAGTGTGAACGTGGTAACAATTTTTTTTCATTATTTACACAAAATACAAATATAACCTTAAAAAATTCCATCAATATTAGCGGCGGATTAGGCCGTGTCAATATTAGTACTGTATTTACCAAGAGTATTGTAGGTGGCTTCGGCAGTGGGTTCAGTGCTGGGTTTGATTCCGTTGGTGCTCCAGTTGCTATTACTAGAGTTGCTGTTGCTGCCTGCAACCACATAAGATTAAACGTCACTACAATACTATCATTACTTTATTCTAATATATCAGCAATCCTACCGACTGCGCCACATTTAATAAATAATTTTATTTCAACCGATATCTGGTAACCCTAACTATAACAGAAACAAGATATGATTTACTTGAGTATACTTTATAATATTTTCAATATTGTTTGGTAGGTGATTTGCCGTCGATTCAAAACATCATTCCTACTGAAAAGTTAGAAGGATATAGTGCTTATTTTTCGTATTTTTGTCAATTCGACATGAAGATTAATTATCTGTAGTATCGAAATATAATTAAATGAATTGACTGGCCCGTTGGCGCAGTGGGTGCTGTGACCCTGTCTTCAGTTCCGCGGGTCGCGGGTTCGATTCACGCCGAGGGCTAACATTTTCTATAAATTATTTGTTTGTCCTTTGAGTCTGGGTGTGTATTTGTATTAAAGTATGTATTTAAAACTATATACGTAGTATATTTACCAGTTGTCCGTCACCAATAACACAGGTATTAAATTACTTACTTTGGGGACGGAAGACTGTGTGTAACTGTCTCATATATTTATTATATTATTTTTTATTATTAATCTTATTATAAATTACTACACCACTAACACGTTTATGTAGTGTTATGTGTTACAACTAACACATATAGTATAACAAGCAATATAACGCAAAGTAACGCCTGCTTCTATAAATCATAACATATAGTGTATTGCATTATTTTTTCCTTTTTCCTTTTACGTTATCTCGAGTGAAAATATTCATCTAGGTGCATAGTTTTTCGTTATTTTTTGTTCTTCCTTTCTGTATTACCTGTATTTTCACTTCTTGTTTTTTTCCTTCTGTTAGTCAAAGGAAGACTGGAAGAGTTCTCTTTTAGGGATAAGTCTGCCTTTGTTTGTGTGCTTTTTTATCTTTTCTAACAATACAATAAAATAAAAAAAAAGCAAACCTCTTTGGAACCATCTCTTTTATGGCAGTTGTATTGATCACACCCGGAACCTGACTATTTCTATCTTGGTATTTCGGTTATTTATTGAAAGAGCAGTTATTTATAGCGATATTTTAAAAGTTGCCTTTCACATGGGATAATCTAAATTGTTAAATATGTAATACAGACAACCTTTCTGGTACCGGTTGCTGTCATTGCTGTCTTCGGAGGAGGCGTCATTGGGCGAGTCGATAGCTGCCTTCCCCTCCCTGCCCTCTCTGCCGTCCCTCCCGTCGGCCGCCTCCCGCCCCTCGCCCGCCTCCCCCGCCGCCTTCTCACGAGCCAACTTCTCCTTGATTCCTTCCTGGAAAGACAGATACAAATTAATTTAGAGAAAGTTAGTGCTTTCCCACCGACTGAAGTCAGACAACTTCGGGAATCGATACTTGGACCCCTAACTAGAGCACCAATCTATTATTAATGTTTATTAAAAATTTTGTCCACCTTTTTATAAATATAATGCAGATGGAGATGTATGAATTTTGGTAGTTATAGTTTATATAGAGGAGTGCTAATGCTACCATATTTATTAAATAATGAATAAATAAATATAGTTGGAAAAATCAGTAAAACATGCTTATAGAGTGTGTCAAGCTAAAAGGTGAAAAAATAATACTTAATATAGAAAATAAAATAATGAACATTGGTAAAAAGCCTGGCATCCTCGATAAGAATATATGGCTTTTTTTTAATACGTGTATTTTCTACTTTTTAGTGACACGGGTACTTAAAATATTCATGTTTTTTTATCAGGTTTTTAAACCTCTGAAAGATTGTCAGACCCATTGTGACCTAATTATAGCTATTTTTACAAATTATTATAATTGTAGCTCCCAACTCTAGAATCAATAACTGCATGGGTTTATGTCAATAATAAATGTTGATTATGATCACAAAAATTAAGAAACTGAAAAAAATATCTTACCAACATCATAAAGCAGCTGGGTCCACAGGGTTCCGAAAACGGCTTTAGGTCTGGACCCTTCCGTTTTGTTAGGTTCGGTCGCGGGTGGCACGCTTGGAGGCCTAGTTAAGAAACGTCCGTATTTTACATATGTCAAAAAATACTTTATTGGTTGAACTAAACTTTCAATGGCAATAATATTTGTCCCTCACTAATAAAAATGACAACGATTAAAGGAACATTAAAGGACTAGATTCCAGGCTGTTCCATTTCATTTCAAGTTGTATATTTTAAAAATAAAATAACTTTCTTCTTTATAACTCTATAATAAATTATGATAATTTGTAATTAGTTAAAATTTGTTCCAAATTTGTTCAAACTTTATTTAAATTTACATTATAATTTGTAACTGTTTTTTTTATAACATAATTTGCATAATATTTAGTTCAATTCGTAATATATTGTTAACTCATAATAACCAATTCATGATTGCGTATTAAGAAAAGTACTTTTGGTTTTATTTACAATTTGGCAATGTAATAAATTGCGCCGAAACTTATTGATTTGAGAATCATATCATAGCAATATTATCTCAATATATTTAATCTATAAAATAGCAATTGCTTCGTCGGAAAGTTGTTAAAGAAAAACAACTGACAAAGTTACGTTAAAATACCCAGAATATAGAGTGTTAAGTAAAAATGTATAATAGAAAAGTAGATTTTTTTCATCTGATAAAATTAAATTAATATCCAATATGATACAAGTAAAATGTATGAATAAAATATATCATAATATTCAAAAACAATAAACTAAATAATAACATGATTAAATTATAACGAAATAAATGTGTAAAATAAGTATACAATACACTGCAAAGTAAATATAATATAGGAAGATTTAACATAATTGATGAATTTAATTTTTATTTTTTTCACTTTGCCAATTTTTATACACAAAAGAAGTGTAGATGTTATTTAATAAGTTTCTTGATCTACAACATATTATGGAAGTATTTACTCTCAATCCAAAACAAAAAATATATTATTTTTAATTTACATATTATGTATTTTAAAATGTAAATTGTTTACTGTAAAACATTTTCTTTTCAACATCATTGAATCAACAAAACAGTTTTAAAGTTATTGAAATAAATTATGACTCTTATAGAAGAATGGAATTTGGAAATTTGTGTGTCCAAGTCAACAATATGAATAATTTATAGAATTAAGCGTAACTTTACGGAGATCCATAATAGAAAAGTAATAGTGAAATTAATATGAATTAAATAATTCGTAAAAACACATGTATAAACCTCCATCACCACCACCACAATACACAAGCACTGCACACGTTCACTATCACAAACTTAACAATTGTTGTTGTTATCAAAGTTTGTGAAATTGAACGTGTGGAATGCTTATGTATTGTGGTGACGGTGGTAGAGGTTTATGCATGTGTTTTACGAATCCTGTATGGATCAGGTATGAAAACGGATTGGCCACTCTACAATTAGCATTAAATATATATTCTATTTTCTTTTATGCGGATTATAGCAAAATAATTTTATCATCACTTCTGTATTATGGATCTCCGTAAAGTAACGCCTAATTTTTATAAATTTAGCAAAACAATTCGATTGCTTGTTTTCAATCAAGAAAATTAAAAAAAGTAACACACTTGTATAGATTAAATATAGTTTTCTGTTAGAATATATACTTGGTTATTGCAAAATAGCAAAAATAAGAAGTGAAAAAGTGAATACCATATGTTTGAGCCTTACCTGTGGCCTGACTTCCTGTCAGCCAAACAAATAAGACAAACTGGTAAGGCAGTCATTACTTCAAATGTCACAACATAATACAAAAATACAAATTTAAATAGTACGTCTAAACATAAATACATAATATTACAAAATAAGTACATAATATATCCTGGCTTTGTTAAATTATTTGGCTTAATTTAAATATCAAGCCAAGTGCACACTTAGTATAAACTGAGCGGATTCAAAATTAGATTTAATTGAGTTAAATACTATATTGTAATCGTTATTTATCAATGCCATGTATGATATCACTCTACGAAATATTAAAATAGCTAGTGTTTTCTTGCTTTTGCACCTTGTGGGTCTTTTTAAAAAGAGTTTGTAAGCGCTACGCTATGCTTTATTGCAATTTGCTTTTTGAAACAACGAACTTTTTTGAATTAGGTCACTTTAATACTACTATACTGCAATGTAATCTAAAACAAATATACATGAGGTGCAATATATTTCATAAAAATTGACTTTTCATTATAATAAACCATTCTTCATTTTCATTAAAATAAAGAAATAGGAAAATAACTTTATTCATTCTTTAGTTTGTGTTCAGTTTCAAATGCGTTTTTTTAAAGAGAAAAACAACTGTATTTACAGAAAAGAAACATTCGCCTACTTATAGAGTTTAATTTGGTATTAGCATGTATTTGTGGGGGTACGTCTGCCATGGCCCTCTATGTATCTAAATTCAATGCGAATCATAGAGCGCAGACTATGAAGATTTACACAACGGATGAATGTCACTTGATATTAGGGAATAGATTTCTATTTCTGGACTGCATGTAACTCTCTGCAAAAACTTACATGCAGTCGTATTTGATATATTAAAAATGAAATATAGTGTGAAATGAATGTAAAGTATAATCATCGATTACCGCCTACTTTGGGAGGGCTTTGAGACGCCGCCCACGCTACTGAATATACCAACTACGTCCGACCCGTGATGTTAGAAGCAGTTTTATGTGATGCTTTGGATGGCGAAAAGTTTGAAATGGATATAAAGTATGGTCGGTGAGAATAAAAGAAGATTCAGCGTGCCCAGAGTGTGGAGAAGAAGAAACGAGTCTCCACCTTATGGCTGAGTGCCCCATGTACTCGCTGGTAAGATGGGAGATATTAGGTAAGGACGAAATTCAAGATTATGACCTAACAAATATCTCCTTCAGGGATATTATAAGGTTTGTAAAAGCAACAGGTAGGCTAGAGCAGGTGACACTGTCGGGACAACAGTGAAACCCTTGTCCCAACAAGGGGAAATGGGTGGAATAGTCCAGTATTGGAGCTGACCACCCGTCCTGTACCGGCAGGCGTCCCCAAAATCAGATAAGATAAGATGGTCGGTGACGACGTCCTACTTTCGGAGGGCTTTGGGAAGCCGCCATCGCTACTGCATGTACTGCGTGTAACTCACGGTGCAGGAAGCAGTCGTACTTGAAGCAGCGGCGACAGAAGAGCGTGTGGAACGAGTGCATGGTCTGGTCGCGCGACACGCACTCGGCGAGCGGCCCGTCGATGTTGGGCGTGCACTCCGGCGGGAGGGCGTGCGGGTCGCTGCGTGACGTCAGCTCTATATACCTGCGCAATCGTGGAACGCTCATAAAAACTGCACTTTAGCAGGAGTCGCAAGCTTATTTCGGTTCCTACTTTGTCTATTATATACATCACCTATCGTTTTATAATTCTTTATATTTTTATGTACAAAAATTACATTGTTTAAAATATACTGTGAAGCAAATGTAAGAATACATATTTCCTTAAACTTCTCTCGCAGGGAATCACGCGGACTTAAATTGTAGATGCCACGTATGGCTCTTTTTTGTAAAATCAAAATAATCTTTATTCAAATAAACCATTTCAGGCACTTTTGAATCGTCAAGCATCAATATGATTAATGAAGCTACAACTGGTTCGGAATGTTGCTCTTACCGAGAAGAACCAGCAAGAAACTCGGGGGTCAATCTTTTATATATTGTCAATTATACATTATTAAACCGCTGTCCTGTATGAAGCTGACAGAATTTTCAAATCCAGGCTTTCTCATCATCCAAATAATCTCCAATTTTGTAATATGCTTTATGTATAAGCATATTTTTTACACTTAATAGGAATCTTTCTGTACACTGGTTTAGAATGGATTGAGGAAATATATTATAGAAGCGAATAGCGAGACCAACAAATGAGTTGCTAACTCTGCTGAGTCGCGACGCAGGTATCGCAATGGGATGGGTGTAAAAAAAACTTATACTGTAGTTTTTTCTTCTTGTTGAAAATAACAGATGATTTTGCACTTCAAGTCTTTAACATCATCCTATCAAATATACATCTATCTAGAGATAAATAAATTATAATGTAAATAAAATACTATTGTTATAAATCCGAAAGTATGTCGTTCTGTCTGTCTGTTACGATTCTGCCTGACCAAAATTAATTATATTTGGTACAATTTTAAACTTGTGTACCAGGCCAACATATAGGATACAAAATTAATGTTTTTGTTGCGGGATCAAGAACAAACATAGTACATAATTGAGGGTCGTTTAAAACTCAATTTTGAATGTTTTCAACTTTGTCAACTGTGTTGATTCGAACAAAGTCGTAGATACAATATATACTTTTACAATTGTTTATTCTCTATCAATTTCAATTTTTTTCTATTGATATATTTTACGTTCAGATTAAAACATTTTATTTAAGAGGAATTCAACAATATTATATATAGTAAGACCTTTATCATAAAAATAGTTCCAGATTCTCCAACATGTTTTATATGTGTATGAAATTACTATCCCACAGTTGGGTGTGGGCCTCCTGTCTCCTTTTTGAGAAACAGAAAATGAATGATGAATTGAAACAAGTGTCCGATGTTGTAAATAAAACTCACTTCTCTCTCAACTCTTGTGCAGTTCCTTTATCAGGAAACTGTAAGCTGATGGCCTGGAAAATGATAAATATTGGAAACTGCTTGTCGTAGACCACCTTCTTTTCGCCCTCTTTCACGTCTTCTTTATCCTTGTCCTTATCCTTGGGATCTTTGGATTCCTTCTGCGGCAAATCAATAAATAATTAATAACTGATGCATGTTTCATAGTTATTTATATATTTTTTTGTTCAATATTGTGAATAGCATTCATTTAAAAAAATAAAAACAAAAGTAGATAAATTATACGAGTATAACTGCGACTTCTCGCATCTAACTAAACGTAGAAAACTACCCTCAATTATGACTCTATTTTTATTTTTACATTTACACATACGGTAGTCCGACCCCTAAGTAATTAACCTACTTGTGATATGGGTGACAGAAAACTGTTAGATATATAAATATACACCCAAGTTCGAAGAACCAACAAATTGTTTATAGAAAATGTTGACCTTCGGCGGGAATAGAACCCGCGACCAGCGGAGCTGAAGGCAGAGTCACTACCCACTACGCCAATGGGCCTGACACATTATATGTTAGCCCAGTATATAAGTTCAATTAAATTAAGTTAAGTCCAGCGGTTTAGCCGTCAATGTGAAACAAACAGACAACCATCTTATTTATAATATTACAACGAATGTGGAGAGAAGAGATTATCTAAACTTACCTCTTTCTCCTCTTTAGAATTCCGTAGTTCCCTTTCTTTACGCTCTTCAGCAACTTCCTCCTTGGTCTGATAAGCTACCAACGCGTGTACCAGGTCTACAAACAGCTGATCGTCGATAAAACCGCCTTCTTTGTCACCTAGACAATTTTTGGTGATTATTAAAATGGTTTACGTCAAATTATTGAAAAACTAATATTATAAACAAATATTAGTATGGAAAAAATTAAAAAGTAAGTTTTCCATACTATGCTATGAAATTGTACAATATATCATCTATATTATTATAAACTTAGTATAAAAGGAAGTCCCCTGCCTGTTTGTATGTGATCGAATATCTCAAAATCTACTAAACGGATTTTTGCACGTTTTTTACTAAAAGCATTCCTTCTGGGAGGTTTAGGTTAATAGTAAAAAACGATTTTTTTGGAAATTGTGTTTGAAAAGATTGCGCCGTTGTAAAAATCGCCTGATGAAAGCTTTAGTCGCGAATTTGAATTTATCTTAGTTCTCATTTACCTCCTAACAATCCTAACATAAGACATACCAGTAAAAAAGGGTACTAAATTAGTGTCATAGAAACAACTTTGGATTTTAGGAGGTATTAATATTTCAAATTTCAAACAAAATTTAAATTTAAGAGAGTTAAGAAGATAATATGTCTAATCTTATACATAACATATATACATATTTTTCTTTTCAAAAACTATTTTGTTTTATTAATAGGAATTATTGAAATACTTTTCTAAAAGTGTTTACCTTTCCTACTATTTTTTTACAAAGAGCATCCAGCTATTTAAATTAGCACACAACTTAATCTTTTTTTATTAAGAAAATTTCAAAATATTCTTTATTCAAGTAAACTTTTAGACAAGTGTTTTCAAATCATCAACTCTACTGCTGGTTCTGAAAGCTGCTCCTACCGAGAAGAGTCAGCAAGAAACTAGGCGGTTGCTATTTTCAAATTATAATTCTTGCTACTAGTTACATTTAGTCATTGCTGTCTTGTACAGAGTAGCTATGTCGAAAAGTAGCTATGACCATGCATTCTTATCATCTTAGTGATCCTCAACAGTATAATAGGCTTTCTGTGTCAGCCTACATTTAACAGTGTTTTTAAACTGCTGTAATGGCAAAGATAAAATTGATTGCGGAATTTTAGTATAGAATCTTATACCCAAGGCAACAAATGACTTATTTACAGGAACTGCAAACTTATGTCGGTTCCTACTTTGTCTATTATATACATCGCAAATCTTTAAAAAATTATGTATATTGTTATGCACGAAAATTAAATTGCTAAAAATATACTGTGAAGCCAATGTGAGAATACCTATTCCCTTAAACTTTAATCACATGTTGGCGAATCTAATCATGAGATTAGTGAAAATGATTGTAAAAAAGAATTTACTATATGACACTGCATATGTACAAAGCTACCGTTCAATATATTATTGATGATACATCTAAAAGCGCAGAAAGCATGATATGTGAGGGCAACTTGTGAAGTTTCTTATTTTTTAGCCAATGTTGTACAATATATTGGTAATATTGAAGCATTGATGATTGCCACACACCAATGTAAATTAATACTTAATTTAGTTTGTGGAGAGGACCAATTATTCCCCAAACTTTTTAGAATTTGGACATGTATCATGTAACAAAGGAGAAAGTAACATTTAAAATAATATATTTAGAGACTACTTCATAGTTAAAAGCTATTTTCAAATTCAAGCTACACCTTCCTATGAATCAAATAATTGTTTAAGGAGGCTCTATTGTGTGTAATCTAGTTAAAAAAACTATTTCTATTTTAAAATTAATTACTATTGAAATTTGTGCTTCATTATATAGAATGTATTCTTAGTAGAATACTTTAAGTTCTTGGTCTATTAGAAGTTACTCTACTTTATCAAGTATATTGTCTTCATAAAATTCTTGCCTCACACTAGTTTTGCAAAATATGTACCATTTTTCATACTATCATTTGACAATATTTTTAATAAAAGGAATAGATATGTACTAAAATCTATTACTACTCTACAATAAAGTAAAGTTTATTCACATCTTAGTTATTTAGCAATATTTTTACTGAAAGAAAAAACTGCTTCACTGAGACTGTCATGTGTTAATGTATCATGTTTGAAATATAAATAAATAACTTATTTTATAATAACGAAAATAATCACTTATTATTTTCTATGACACGGAGATCCTAAACATAAAAACAGATTTAGCTAGAAGCTATGTTTTTTTTAGTTTTAGCAAAAAACTTAGAAGGATCTAGACTATCAATTAGTTAATGTTGTTATTAAATAATTGCTCAATAAACAAAAGCACATATAAACATGTGTCTGGTTCAATCCACAAACAAAAATAATGATGAGAAAGCCGATGTACCATGCACTTTCCCATCGTAGTTCTTTATGAGCTCCTCGATGAATGTACCATCCTGGTCCAGGACCTCATCCCCCATGTATGGTATGTTGTGCAGCACTGTCTCATCCTCCACCATGAAATTCTTCTGCGTCGGAGCCCATGTGTACATTGTGGGTATAGGGTTCACTGAGTTGATCACACGGATGGATGTCTGCTGAGTTGTAACCACACCTGAAGCTGTGTGAGAAAATAACAAATTTATTTTTAATAATAATTCTACTCTTGTGGGTGTCAACATAATTTGTTTCAACTGCCATCATGTTTACTCCACTCCTTTAGAAGCATATCATACTTCAAAAAATGCATAAATCATCCATCCATCTAAATTCATATTTAAAAAATCTTGTGGTCATATAATTTTCATCCCTTCTCATTACATTTCCATCCTTGATACATATATATTTACAAACAACTATAATTAATAATATTAGTTATGTTGACTCCAACTGAGAACTAAAAAATATAGTTACTTTTATTGATCAAGTTAAATACTTCAACTCTAAGATTTCACATTAAAATGTAATTGTTTCAAATAAAAAAATTTTTATAATTCATCCTATCCAAAGAATAAAGTCACTTCTCCGATATATAAGCATAGGAAATGTGACTTTATTCTTCAGATAGGGTGATAGAAGTGTGGTAATATATATTTATACAATAAACAAACTGCACTTTTGTACACTTTTTTTTAATTAATAATGTTTTTCTTACGTTTTATACGGTACATAAATAAATAAATACTGACCATCGGTATATGTCACCTCAGCTCGTTTCATAAGGGACTCATGATTTGGTGTCGGCGCAGAGGCTGGCCAATAAGGCCTCCGACCCCGCTCAGAGCTGTCGCTGTCCCGTGTCTCGATAGCGTCGGACATCAAACGCAAATTGCGTGCCCATGCTACTTTGACCTCATCCGCACGTTTGAATCTCTAAAATAAACTACAATTATTATTCTCTAGCAATGGTGAATGTGCTTTTGTGGAGGAATAAATAAAAAGAAGTAGGTTTCGTGGTACTATAGTAACAACCGGGATAACATTATACGTAAATTTCATCAAAAACACTGTTGAAAAGGGAAATATAAATGAAACGAGTATTTAATAAAAACAAAGAGGTCTGGTTTACCTTCACTTGCCGAAGCCGCATATATTCTGACTTTACTCGTTTCTTCCATTCTGCTGATACCTTACACTTACTCATAAGTGAAACGACTTAAAATATTATATTATTTCGTTTTAGATTATATAAATAAATTAAAAATCAAATGTACGCTGGGAAAGCGGGACCTAGCGGGACCGGTAGCTTAGAACCACAGACTTCTTAGAAATTAAAATTATAGAATATTTCGCATATATTAAATTCTGTGAATAGTACTACTTTAGTAAGTACTCTGTACTCGTAACCACTAACCAATAACCATAAAGCAAATTTTTGCGTGTAAACTGAAATTACAATGGGGTACACAAGTTTTATAGAAAACGCATTTGTGCGAATCCAGTCTTTGACTTGTCTCCATACTTGTTCACAATCTCCCTATTCGGCTATAACAAAAAAAAATCCTTATTCCTAGATTGTTTAATGTTATAATTTATTTTTATTACATGTTATGGGAACAAAATATTAAAAATATATTTTTTTTTTAATTATTAGAGCTGAATAATTAAAATCGTCTTATTTCCAAAGTTAACTGACAGATCTTTGACTGGTATTATCCCTGGTACACATTTTTTTTATAAATAACGTATTTCTTAACTTTAGATCATAGTACAAAAATAACAATTAAATCGATCAGAATTATTATGATACCTAGTACTATTATACTACTATACGTTTTATAATATAATTATTAAACTACCCATAAAAATGTATGAAAACAAAACACTATGGACGGAATTTTGAGTTCATTTAAAGTAGCCTTTTTACGATTCTATCATTCTATAATCTATATCATTGTTCATTGGCTATAATCTTTGGAAAGCGAATGCGTTTGCTGCCATTTTCTGTTCGATAATTTAAGGAAAAGATAATTTGGAAGAACAAAAAGGTGAGCATGAGTAGACAGGTATTTTGGATTTGTTTAGTTGTTCAAGCTTTATTTGTAACGCATGCTTTGTTTAATTTTACTTTTTGTGCATTTACGGACGCGCATTACGTAATTTGTTGTTTCTGGTCACGAAAATTATTTACAAAGAACTTCATAACGCGTGCGAGCGATATCTCAAATGGGGACGATTGAATTGTTGTCTACACCGAAAAGTTATTCTGTTTGTAGGTGTGTGCATACCTACAAACTGCCGCAGGTTATGCGAAGAGGCTCGTATAAGTATGTCCTCGTACCGTGGCGAGGTGGGCGCTTGGGACGGCGGCCCGCCCGGCGCCGAGGCGGACTACGCGCCGCAGCCGCCGCCGGCCCCCTTGCCCACCACGGACCCCTGGACGGGGGTCAGCTACAGCCAGTACGGCCAGCCGCAGTACGACTACCAGGGCTACGGCTCGTCCTCTTACGGTTATAGTTACGATTCTACATATTATCAGAGAGCTGATGGTGGTTATTATGACACTTCGAGCGCATACCCGCCGCCCCCGGCCGAGGGCTACGACTATAGTAGGCCCCAGGAACGCCCGCGGTCTCCTCACAGTTCCCGTAGTTACGAACGGCGGCGGGGGTCCTATAGATCTAAGTCTAGAAGCGTGTCGCCCTACGATAGGCGCCAACGCGAGTATTCCAAGAAAAGAGATACTAGTTATGAGGATAGTAAGTGGCGTAGATCCAGAAGTGCCTCGAAAACAAAATATAATAAGTACTCCTCTAGTGACCGTTCTAGTTATAAGTCGAGGTCGTATTCGAGGTCCCCTAAACACGTAAAACAAGAACGGAGATCGTCATCCGACTCGTCAAGATCTGGTAGATCTTATAAGAAAAGCGTGACTAGTAAGAACGACCGCTCGTTAACGCCTCCGCTGAAAGGTAGAACTCAACCTCGCCATAGGTCAAGGTCTGATGACGATAGAGTAAGAAGTCCATCCAAATACAAGCACGATAAAGGTTCTAAAAACAAAGGAAAATCAAGTGCCCATTATGAATCAAAATCAAAAGACAGGCGTGAAAGAGATGTTTTCACTCCACCCAGGAAAAATATATCTGTTTCACCTCAAAGTCGAAAAAAATCAGATACTCCTCCTGCCGTATATAAACGAAGCGACAGATCTCCGCAACGAAAAAAGAATTACAAAGACCGAAAGTCACTCACGCCACAGAGAAATCCTAGAGATAGCTCGGTAACGCCTCCTCGTTGTTACGCTAGAAGCCGTTCTTCTTCCAGATCACGCTCACCTTCAAGGTCCATAACACCCGAGACTAAGCGTAAACGTTCAAGTACTCCGAAATCGCGTCGTAGTAGATCTTCATCTTCTAGCCAGTCCTCTGCATCATCTCGGAGTTCGCAGTCTAAGGAACGTGACAGACGCAAGTCCTCATCTAAACATGGATCTCGTAGTAAAAGCAGATCACGCTCTCGTTCAGTCAGTAAAGAGGGATCTAGTTCACCTCGATCCAGTCGGTTTAGAGGGAGACGATCTAGAAGCCCACGGAAATCAAAATCGCGGTCAAGGTCACGCAGTCCTCAGAATCGTAGTCCAAGCCACAGCGCGACACCGAGTGATGAAGAGTGCCGGGGTCAGTTCACGGTTGCCGACAGAAAGCGCTTTTGGAAGATGCACAGAAGCAGACAAGAACAAGCTGAAAAGTCCAAGTCGCCAGTTAAAGAAGTCAGACCTCCGCCTGGCGCTGTTGAAACCACTTATGCTTATGATGTCGAATATGGCGTTCCACCTGAGGTTGAGGGACTAAATTTCGCTGAACTGTTACCACCACTAGACCAAATGCAACTTCCATCTACTTCAAAGTCAAAGCCAATGCCAATACCAATAAGAAATGATGGTAGTTTTCTAGAAATGTTTAAGAAAATGCAGGAAGAAACTAAAAAAGTTGAGGAAGCTGAAAAGAAGCCAATAATAAAGAAACCCGTTTTGCCTTTCATAGGAAAGAGGCGTGGAGGGAGGGTTCTTAAAACTGGGCTCGTAAAGAAAGCTAAGGCGATTGACGAACAGACAGTAGATAACACCCCAAAGGATGCTTGGTCGCTTTATATGCAAGAAGTTAAAAAATATAGAGAAACATCTTGCGAAGAGGAAAGAAAGACCAGGCCTCTTGTTAAATAATCACTATAAGACTTTATTTTAATCTGCATTTATGCAGTTGTGTAACTGTTATTTTTATACTATTATAATGACAACTGTAACGTAAAGTTTAATTTGTGTCTACCTTCAGTTTATCTTATTATTGAACAAGTTTCAAATAAAGAAATTTAAGAATGTCTGACTTTGATGTTCTTTCGTTGCAGCAATATGCCTGATATGATCAAATCTGTAGCTGACATCAAAACTGCACCTTTTGACTCACGGTTCCCTAATCAGAACCAGACAAGGTAACTATTTAATATTATCAGTATTAGACAGTGAAAGTGCTTCACTGTTTATTTGTTCTGTATTTAAAAAAAATCCAAAGACAATTTAAATGATAATTAGTATCTTCTATCTATGATGATTAATTTACGTAGATATTAGAAATAGTGTGGCTGAGCACTATGTTTATTGCATATACATATAACTACAAAGTCAACTAAATATACTTGGTATATAAATAGAAATAAACATGGTGGGTCTAAGCTCTAATCTATGTAAATTAAGTTAAATAAATTAATAAAAATTATGATTATAAAAAAATTGAAATATTTGCAGTTAATGGCTGTATAGAATAAAGTTAAATATTTAAAAACAAAATGTTATTTTCAAGCATGCTGTTGGCACACAAGTTGGATTGAAATAAATAGGTTATAGTTACCATAGTATTTAATATTTGTATTACAAAGTTGTAATATATGTTGTGTGTTGCTAAATAAATGTGCATTTTTGTCCTATTGCACCTATAATAGACTACTTGGTCTATAATATGGCATAAAACAATTTGTTTCATGAGCCATATTGTATTATGTAAAGTAGCTGCCTGTTACAATCCCACTGCTGAGAAAAGGCATAATCTCTCCGTTTCTGAAGAAAAGGGTTGGAGCTAAGACCTACCATGCTGCTCCAATGCGGATTAGTAGGTTACACATATCCCTAGAATTCTCTAGAGATATGAAGGTTTCCTCACGATGTTTTCCTTTACCGAAAAGCGTGTGATAAATTGCAATTATCAATTAGACACATGAGTTTTAATAGAAAAACTCATTGGTGCCTGCCAGGGTTTGAACTTGTGTTCCCCTCGAAAGAGTCGCACAGTCTCACCGCTGGGCTATCACAGCTTTTGTGTAGCTCTTTTGTATTATGTGTTAAGTATTTATCTATATAAAGGAAACAAACAGTATAATAAACCATAAAAAAAATTTAAAACACAGTTAAGGGTAGCCAACTTACAACACAAATAACATATAATGTATTACTTGAGATATTCCTACTTATTTTTTACAATTATTTTTCCCGAATTGATTTTTTAAAAAACTCGAAAGATACAAGTAAAATCAATAATCATCATCCATCTGCTCTTTTTCCACTCAAGTGGGGTCGGCACAACATGTTACAAACATGTCACATGATTTGGCCACCTGCCTGACGTCACCTTAGTCGCCTTTTACAACACCTCGGTAAGAAATGAGGGTGGTCTATTCTACTCAGCCCAATACCACACGGCTCAAACAAGTAAAATCAATAACAAAATTTATTTGAAATTATACATGCACTAGCTTTGTCGATGCTTCGCGCTCGTGGAAATAAGTGTATTTAATTTAAATTTTGAACATAAAAGTAGTTATTGTGAGTTAACCATAACAAATAGAGATGGATTTTTTGTTGTATTCTTTTTAGAGCTACAATTCTCTAGTTCTTTACTTTAGTGTATTTCTGCTGGCTTACATGGTACGCGTCTAAAACTCCCAGCAGATGAGTTTTTTCGCGTTTTATTCAACACAATTTGCATAAAACTGTAATATACTATTAAATTTACCTTTTAGTAAAAACAGTACAAGAATCTGTCCAGTAGATTTTGAGAAAATCGATCACATACAGCTTCTGTTTTATAGTTAGATTTAGGCCCAGTTAATCATGCCGCCCTTAGTTTACAAAAAACATTTATTTCGAAAGATATAATCTATATAATAAAAATATTGAAAATGATATTTGGTATAGGGGGTTTCTGGGGCGATGAATCAATCGTTATCGGTAGAAAGATTTTCATTCCACATTCCCTTAAGATTGAATTTAGTTATTATTATGTAAGTTTGATTGACATCTCTGATTCAAAGTGTAATTTTACAAAAATATTTTGATAATAAACTCTTTTTTTGTCTCTAACAAATTGCTTAACATATTTAATCTATTAAAAATTTTAATAGCATAATATGTTTCTTTGACATTTATTAATGGACATACAATAATTATTACTAAAAAAATATTTTCATGATCGAGCAAGTTTTATTTTTAGCTGCTATAATATAATTAGAATACGAAGGTTCATTTCGCAGTTATTTTCAAAGTCATGATAGCTCAGGGTATTCGAGCGATTTAATACTTATGTTCTGGGTGACAACTGGTAAATATATACATATATAATTTTAAATACATACATACATATTTAAATAATACAATAAAAAATATACACCTAAGCTCGAAGAATCAACAGTTACTTAAAACTGGTTGTATAAAGAGCAATGTTTACAATTGGCGGCATATTTTTAGCATAATATAACTATGCGAAAGTGCGTATAAAGTAACGATTAGATATAATCACTGTGCCATCGATAAAAACCTGTTATCATTATTGTTGTATTGAGGCAAAGGTATTCCGAATTTAGATTATCTTCTGTCCATAACCGTCTGAACACTTTGTCAAAGTAAAGTAACGGCCTGTTGCAATCCTACTGCTGGGCATAGGCCTCCTCTCTTCGTTTTTGAAGGGAAGGGTTGGAGATGAGACCTACCATGTTGCTCTAATACGGATTTCTATGTTACACATCCTCAGAATTCTCTAGAGATATACAGGTTTCCTCACGATATATTCCTTCACTGAAAAGTGTATCAAAAAAGTTAAAAGTGTATAAGTGTGAGTAGACACATCAATTTTAACAGCAAAACTCACTTGGTGTCTGACTAGGGTTTGAACTCGTGACTCTCGAAAGACTCGTACGGTAACACGGGCTGTCACAGGTGTTAAAAAGAAACGTTGATACTAATTATTATAAGTTTGACTGGCCCGTTGGCGCACTGGGTAGTGACCCTGCCTTCAGCTTCGCGGGTTCGATTCCCGCCGAGGGCCAACATTTTCTATAAACAATTTGTTGATTCTTCGAGCTTGGGTGTATATTTGTATTTAAAATGATATATGTAGTATATCTACCAGTTGTCCGTCAACCATTACACAAGTATTAAGTTACTTTGGGGACGGACGACCGTGTTTGTAAGTGTCCCATATATTATTTATTTACAAAAGTAATAATAAAATTATTTTGCTACAATCCGCGATACAGTAAATAGAAAATATATATAGTGTTTAATGTATAGTGGACTATCAGTATTTTCATACCCGATACGTGCAGGATTCGTAAAAACACATGCACAAACCTCCACCACTTCCACCACAATACACAAGCACTACACAGGTTCACTATCACAAACTCAACAATCGTTTCGCCCCACAACCGAAGCATTATCAGGAGATAGACTCCACGACAAAATCGCAAAGCGAAGCGTTATCCAAACAAGCGTTGTTAAATAGTACTTGGTTCATCCCTACCCTTTATTTTACCTGGGAACACGTGCAACAAGCTTGAACTAGAGACATTTATCTGCTCGTTAATGAGGGTGCCATTGTTATGCTTAATGCTTAATCTTGTACAAATTCTAGTCATTACAATCTTGTACGAATTAAAGTTGTCTTGACTATATCCAAGAGGCCTATGCCCTGTGGAATGGTAACACGGCCCTTACTTTATCCATTTCAGGCACTGCTACCAAAGCTACCTGGACTTCCACCGCTGCCAGAAGGTCCGCGGCGAGAAGTACGAGCCATGTTACTACTTCAAGCGGGTCTACACGTCCATGTGTCCCAACGAGTGGGTCGACAAGTGGGACACCCAACGCGCCGAGGGCAACTTCCCCGGCAGGATCTAGCCGCTTGCTCTTAGCTACGTTATAATTTATTATTTCCATTTTAGGCTGCGTGATATAGAATAAATGATTTGATCGTTAACATTTGTTTTATTAAAAGATTTTATTCAACTTCCAATGTATGTGAAAGTGAAATTTTGCAAGTGTAACAACGCCGCTGCAAGCAAGCATGCATGACGTCACATCTTCTTCTTTAATGTTTATGGCCTCGATCTATACTTTGAGGGCACGATATATTCCGCCAATATCGCGTAGTATGGAGAAGACAGGATGGAGATTTATGTAAAACTCACAGTTGGCCGGTGATTACTGATTAGTGTATTTATACTATACTTGTTAATCTACGACAACACAAAGACGTCACAATAATAAACATAAATATCATTTATATAAATTGTATATAAATAACAGATAATGATTATAATTTAATATTATTTTTTATAATAAATTTACTTAAAGTTCTCACTAACGGAGTATACATGTACATTAGTGAACATTGAAAATTTGTTGGACGAGGAATTTTAGGAGGTAGTATGTTATAAGGAGTGGTCAAGTTTGAGGCAATTAAAAAAGATGTGATCATAGGTTCCCTCTTCCAGACCCCATTCACAGATGGAATGATCTCTAATTCGCATCTTGGCCATGTGTACAGGAGAACAAGCATGCCGGAGGCGTAGCCGACATAGCGTTGACGTCACTTTCCTACTGAGTTTACGGTATTTAAAAAACACATCTCAGTCGTTCGAGCCATTTTGACGTAGAAAATGTGACAGCAGCTCTCATTTTGCCACCTAGCCCACGGATCGACAAAAGGAGTCAGCTTTTTCCGTTGACATTGACGTCATCAATTTAAATAATATAATACTTATTCCAATAGTCTTATTTTTATTAAGTAGTTTGAGTAACACAAGTCAAATTTGACCCACTTGCCGGTGTCCGATTGAGCTGAAATTCTATATATTGATCCAGTCACGATGACAATGCATGTTTATGATAAGCATGACCTGATGCTGCTGCCAAAATTAGGTTCAGACGAGGAAATTACTCAACTGTTAACAGCAGCAGGGACATGAAATTTAGTTACAAGCTTTTCTAAATGTTTTTTAACTTGACTTGTTAAAGAATAACCTACATTAATTACGAATTAAAACCATGAATGACTATATGTTTGTATTTAATTATTAAAACCATAGATAACTTTAGACTTAAGTTTGTAGAAGATACTAGTTAGTAGAGTATATGCTGACGTGCTAAACCTCAATTTACATTTAATTATTTGTTAAGTAAGATCTAATTAGAATTTTTCTTGAACAAGACATCATACTATAGAACAGTCATATCTTAGTCTGTTTTCGGTTACCTCAATTATTGAACGTATTTTTCGATAGTATTATTTTTTTAATTAAAAGCCATTGTGTTACCGTTTTTATGTAAAGCGAAAGTGTTAATAAACTTATAGTACCTTTTTTTCCTAAGTAATCAAATAAATTTAACAACGTGCTTTAAATCGATTTCTTAACGTAAACAATATTTTGCTTACTCCATAAAATTTAAAACTAGCACAATAATGAAAATATGCGAGAAATACAAGCTGTAACAACGTCTTCGTTCGCATTAACAGGACTAGGAATTATCTAGGACTAGAAAATTCATATTAAATTTTGAATTTTTATCCTAAAAATGTTATTGTTTAAAATTATATATATTTAGCTAATGGTCAACACTTGCAGAAGAAATTTTTAAAAGTAGAAGAAAAAAATCGAGGTATTTTTTGTGGAAACAATCAATCACAATTTTAAATGGTTTAGAAATTTCACAAGACAGACAACACTCTCACATTTATAATATGGATAATGCACAGCTGCTAAATAAAAAGACTGCTATTCCCAGTCAACAAATATTATATTTAGTTATTCCACATTCAGATAGGCCCCGGAAACGCTCCCTTCTGACGCAAGTCATCCCAATGCTCAATCCAGAAGTTGGGGCAGACCGTCTGGAAGTACCTCTTGAATATTTTACAGTCGTCCACGTCGCCCAGAAGGCGGGTGCATTTATAGAAGTCGCAGTAGTTGTCGTAACACGCCCTGAAAAAAATCATATGGGTTTCGGGTACCATTCGGGAAATGTACCGAAGTGCTCACTTTTTTAATCTTCTTTTCAAATGATATATGAGGCCATGAGAACTGGAGTGACCTAACTGCTTAAACAAAAGGTTACAGTATTAAGGAACAACAATTAGCCCTGATTTAACATAATTGTAACTTTAGCAAATTAATATCTTTCATAAATATTTGGTGAATCATTATATATTCTTTATTTTAAACTGATTTTACTAACCCTAAGCATCTTATTCATTAATTACATAAAACTCAGTATCGAAAACTGTCAGTTAGGCCACCCTGACTCTGATGAAGCCCTGGCATATGATATACATATCATATGTATTTTGATAAATATCATAAATTGTCGTAAAGGCTCTAGCAAAATCTTATAAACTGGCTTTTATGATATACATGTATATGTAATGGCTAACCGTTTAACTCAAGTACAAGTACAAGCGCGAAGGTGGGACGAAAACGGGGACTGAGGTAGGTGTGAGCGATGAACACTTGTAGCGTGATATACAAGAGGTAGCCCGCACCTACCCTCTAGTTCCCGTTTTCGTCTACCTTCGCGCCCTTGTACTTCATAGGCGAGGTCTGAGTTAAACGGTTATCATATGTAATACACACGTATAAAGAGGTAATAAATACATTAGTAATTTATTTTAAACACCTTTAGGAAAAATACATTGAATTTTTTTGGACCAACTACTGTCAAATATTAATAATCCACATAAATTAATTTATTTATAAAAATATATCCAGATCCTTATTTAGAGCAGAGTTTACACTATATAAAATACTGTCGTATCAAAATCCATTTATATAAAAAGTCATCTTATATGAAAATCTAGATCTATCTAAATAAACTTTTCAAGCCTCACCTAGTTTGATTTTGAAATGGATAACGCGGATCCATTCGGAGCGTTCTAAACTCCTGTTCGCACATTTTTGTATTCAATATATTTAATTATATAAAAAAAATACGTGATCTATCCGAAATTATAAAAGCCAGTTGACTTATTTCAAATGTCATGTAAAAAAAACCGAAACCGAAACATATATATATTTTATCAGCTTGTATTAAATTATTACTAAATACTTTATTGTTATTTTGTAAAGAATAAATCCTATAAGTGACCCTTTTTCACTTCGTCCTCATTCTTTAATAGAAAAAAAGTCAAAAAATATTTTAAATACTTCTTCTGTAAATCTGTTTCGATGAAATTTTATTTTCAAATCTAAGACGTTAAAACGAAGTAAAATATAGAAAAAAAGGCACCATAATTAAATAATAATTTATTTCATTTTAAATAATAATTTATACAATTATAAAGCTATGTTAAACACGAAATTAAATGGATTTGGAAAAGTTTATATTAAATAAAGTCACGTTATAATTTTATTCTGTGGTAAATAAATCTGACATACGTTTTAATCATAGTTATTATAATAGAGAGTAGCCAGCCTAAAATATGTCCATAGACAATAAAGAAAGAGTGAGTATATTCATTTCATCGTGCTCATTATTGCGACATTTACCTACAGTCCTTATAGCTGTGTACAGTAGTATAACACCTATAGACTTATTATCTATTGTCTATGATAATACTATAATTTTAACTCTATCTTTCTTCACATTGTCTTCTTCCAATGAGCAATTTTTAAGATAGATCAGACAGAATCAACCGTTTATTCTGTTCTTATTATCTCTGGTTCGCATAAGTTATTTCGCCGTGAAAAACTGCGATTTATTCGCCGTGCCCAGACACAGGATTAAAATAACTAAAATAATTATAAGGTTTATATAAAGCTTACTATTCTAATGAGGACGAATGTATTTAAAAATGCTAGTTTTTTTGTTTTTTACTGACTTTTTACTTTTACACAACAAGATAGTGATAAGTAACGTAGGACTAGAGATTTTTTTAATGCTACCGCCGAGTGTCTCACTGGCTCTCTCCGGTAGGAACAAATTTTCATAATTCTGATAAAATTTGTTACCATTGCAACCCGGCTATCAGGCTAAAAACTCCGTTTCATAGTCATAAGATTTGATAGAAATAAACTTTTTTTGCAGTGAATTCTGCTTTAACTGCGTTACCCACTTTTTTAGATGGGAATAAAATGTTGAACTCACGTCAGGACACGTGACCTGATCGAAAACTCTTAGACGGAGGGAGAGTAGACCACTGGCGCGGCATAGGAGAGAAAGTACCCCCTCTCTTTCTACCGCGCGGCGTCAATGAATATCTACGCATGCAATGCATTTAATATTCAAGTTTTCACTTCTGTCGGCACTCCCGGAGTGCAACCCGTTAATTTTTTTAAGATGTACTAATCAACATATAGGAAAAAAGGTACAGTCATAATACCACTTGACGCTACTTTGACGCGATTTTGACGCGACGTCGCGAAAACATTTTGTACAGTATATTTATACCTAAAACATATCACGATAAATGACGGATGAAACCTAAAAAGGCTGTTTATTGTTATTAGCTACAGAACAGATGGCTGAACGCTAGTGCTCGTTGTGTGCGGACTTGCCGCTGAGCGTGGCGCATTGTTGCTGCCGCAGCAGCACGCCAAGGCACTGCAGCAGGCACTGCATGCTGGCCGCTGACGTTGCCTGCAAAATACTGTACTCTCAGAAGCAATATATTAGGTCAGGTGTTCCAAGACTTTTCAAAAATTTAGCAGGTACCGATGGAATCCCCTGACATCTGAATCTGAAGAGTTTGTTTGATTGTTTGAACGCGCTAATCTCAGGACTACTGGACCGATTTTAAAAAAAATATTTCATTGTAAGATAGTCCATTTATCGTGGAAGGCTATAGATTATGTGACATCACGCTAAGATGAATAGGAGAGTAGCAGCAATAAAAAATATTGCGAAAAAGGCAAAATTTAAACAAAAGTAATAATAAAATTATTTTGCTATAATCCGCGATACAGGAATATAGCAAAATAATTTTATTATTACTTTTGTATTATGGATCTCCGCAAAGTAACGCCTAATTCTATAAATTAGCAAAATTTAAAGCTAAATAAACGATGAAAGTTATTAAAAAATCATGTATTACAAAATTGTTCCCCTCTAAAAATTTTAAATAAAAGTCCGCGACAGCATATGTCTAGCTTTTAAGGTTAACGTACTTTAACCATAATTATTATAATTATTAATGTTTACTCAAATAATAAGATGCAGTCCACGCGAACGAAGTCGCGTTTAAAAGCTAGTATACGTATAAAACAAAATTTTCAAAAACTGTGTATGTATGTGAATGTTTTTTACTATAAGGTAGTGCTGCATATTTTCTGAAAGGTTTAGGTTAAGAACGATTTTTTTGTAAATTGTGTTGAAGAGGTTGCACAGTTTTAAAACTCGCCTGCTGAAAGATTTAGTCGCGTGCGCCGCGTAAACCAACAGAAATACACAAAAGTAGTGTACAAGGGAATTGTAGATCTATAAAAATTCTACAAAAAAGTTCGCGACAGAGTGTCTCTATCTCTTATGGTTAACTCACAATAACTACTTTTATTTTTAAAATTTCAATTTAATACACTGATTTCCACACGTGTTACGTCTACTCAGCGATTGCCGCTTTCCCAGACTCCACTCGACACCGGAGGTGTAATGTTCCACGCCTGGGAAAGACACTTCGCTCAACCTCGCCTTTCCCTACCTAACTTCGGTGGGATCGGACGCATTTAGTATTTAAGATTTTAGCATAGTAATAGTATAAGAATAATTATAATTAACTGTAAATAAATAGATTTATTTGGATACTGAGTTTGTGTACCCAACAGTCGCCACCCATAATATAATTCACGGAACTGTGAACCTTCAAAGACCACCTGGACTACTTTGGAAACTAAGTTTTTAAGTATTATTCTAGTTGGACCCGCGACTTCGTTCTGATCGACCTTAGTGTTTAATTACCCTCAATATAGAACATATTTTTTTTTTCCTGTACACGCAGGAAAAGCGGGTTTTTAGTTGTATCGTATATATAAGCCCGGCGTATAAACTTCAATTATATCTAATTTCATTAACAGTATCAGTTTTAATTAATTACCTTTAATAGTAATAAGTCCGGGTCAGTATGAGGGAACGGGGAGTCGGATGACTCGATGCACCGTGCCAATGCAGCATCACTGAAAAAAAATTATCAAAATGAAAGCCAAATAGACCCATCTCCATACAAATCAGACGGTAGTTCAGAAGATGCAGTAAAGAAAAGTGTTAGGGATATTAAAAAGGATTAAGAAAATCTTAGTCCGGTTTGAAGGACCACATATCCTATAATTGTTCATCAACTTAATTTTACGTCTTTTTAGCTATATTTTTATTACCTACCTAATTATAAATAATAAGTATAAATTATTTATAGTCATTGCGACGTCGGAAAGGTGTCAATCCAAATGTACCTCAATTCTGTAGCCTGCAGTTGCTGTCGGGCGGACGCCATGGCATCGTGTACTGCTAATTGCTCCCGCGGCTGGAGTGGTGGGTTCGCTCCCATTGCCTGGAACAACAATAATACTATATGAGATAATGAGATAACCTTTTTACCTTGCTTTATACATAAGTAAACCGTCCATGGGTATCGCATTCTGTGGAGGGGGCGGTATTGCAGTTATGCCTAGGGTGGACTCTTTACTCAAAGAAAAAAACCTCTTCATCATCCTCCTGCGCTTATACCACTCTAGGTGGGGTCAGCACGGCATTTTTTAAAGATGTTGTCACATGATTAGGCTACGTGTTTTACGACCGGCCGCCTGCCTGACGTCAACTGATCTTAGTCGTATTTTGCAACACCTCGGTCAGAAAGAGTGTGGTCTATTCTATACTACCGGATACCACATGGCGAGTCGACTTACCTTTTACGACACCTCGGTAAGGAAGAGTATTATCTCCACGAGATCAAATCAGGAATGAGAACTGTAGAAGAATCAAAATTAGCGATGTCAAAACCCAAAAAGCCAGTCGTTGCGATTTTGTCGTGGAGTCTATCTCCTGATGATGCTTCGGTAGCGGGGCGAAACGATTGTTGAGTTTGTGAAAGTGAACGTGTGTAGTGTTTATGCGTTATAGTGGTGGCGCTGGTGGTGGTTTGTGCATTTTTTTTATAAATCCTCCATGTATTGGGTATTAAAAAAGACGGATAGTCCATTATACATTTAGCATGATATATATTTTCTATTTACTTTATCATAGATTATAGTAAAATAATTTTACTACTACTTTTGTATCCTTAAAAGAGACCTATGTCTAGCAGTGGACATCTATCTGTTCATGAAAAAGAATAATACTAATTGGTTTTAGTTATTTATCTGTATCTATATTATTTTGGGCATGGCTATCGATACAGGATGGTCAGCTCCTATTCCAGATTATTCCACCTATTTCCCCATATTAGGACAAGGGTTTCATTGCTCTCCAGACAGTGCCCCTGCTGTGAGACATTAGTTGTTTAGTTTTCTTTAAGTCGAAAGATCTGAGAAATAACTTTCACTGTCTTAAGATTGTGTTCCTCCATCTTTTGTTCTATTCCGTTTCAATTACTTTTTCTGTAACATTCTTAATCATGTTATTTGCAATTGGGAGAAAAGGTTCTGGGCTTATAAATGTTTGACTTTGTCTTTTTCTTGCCAATTCATCACCTTTTTCAATGACCATGCAGTGAGTCAATGCAATTATTACTTATCCAATCTCAGCTAGTTCATTCCGTACTCGTTTACAATCCTTCACAATTGCTAAAGTTATTGGTTTTAGTAAATTAGTTAAATATATAAACAACAAGCTGTACCCATGACTTCATTCAGGTCTTCTTGGGTACAAGTACCCTCTCATCAGAATTGCTTCAGCAGGTTCACCTTGAAAGTATAACTGCCAGACACATAGACACACTCACATTTATAATTAAACTATCACAACCTGTGCAATTTATGTATATACATTATAAATATTTAAAAACCCAGGCTACATTATTCAGCATACCTTAGTGTGAATTTCAGCGATGGCTCTTAGCCCATTGACCCACTCTTGACGGGCACGAGCATCTGTTGCTCTAAGTTTGAGCATATCCCCTGAAGCACAGTTAATAGTGAATGTGCGCGAGTCTTCATCACTAGGGCAAATAACTGCAGCTGCTAGATGGGCCTGAAAAAATAAACTATTATAATGTTATTAAAAATTGATAACATATGATACAAGTTTTCAATATATGAGGAACTCTTTATTGATGAGAGTATTTAGAATGTGGATGGATTTTTAGGAATTAATATTTTTTGAAAAAGTAAAATAAAAGTTGCAAAAAATTGTTGGAAAATAGAAAGCCACTTGACCTTTAGATAGACAAAATCCTGTAACAGTCAAACTATTTCATATTCTTTATCCTTGCAGTAATGTAAATTAGGTTCTAGCCCACTACACTATCCCAGATGATTAAGCATATGCAAGTTTCATAAGAATCTTTACCGTCATGGCAGCAAACTGTGCTTAATTTTTTTATTTAAATTAAGCACAATTTTTTTCAGAACACTTATGAGTGTCCTCCACTTTTAAACTCGAAAATATGTAGTAAGGTTTAGGCTCAATAAAAAAAAATTACTTTTAACAATATCTTTACAAATGTTTCCTGTTCGGCTAATGTTAATAATTTAATTTTTGTTGTCCTTTATTTTGTTCGTTTGTTGTATAAAGTGTCTGTATTTTGGCCAACAATCAGCTGTTACCTCTCCCCGTGCTGGTTGACCCGGCTGCACAGTGTCTCCGGGCCCGTCGAACAAATAATAGGTCAATAACCCAGTTTCTGGGTCCACTGCAAACCATCTCTGTTGCCATCCCTTTACCACGTTCGTGTATTTATATAGTTGTCCCGATAGAGGACGGTTTGAACCTAAACCAACTGCCTTTATCATTTTCAAGATAACGCAATTTATTGTATTGTCTACACTAGGTATGTCAAAAAATAATCGATTTTTATATTAATCGATTATTTCATCACAATAATTGGTTATTTAAACACTATAAATCGATTTGTCAAAAATCGATTATATGAATTACCCTCTTTTTATTAGATGAAACTAGAGGTGGGTCGTCGACGTCATATCCGTAAACGAAACGAGACCGTTTGTCGAACGTAATAAACTAGTTGACAAAGCAGTCCTTTTTTCGACTACTTTACAATAAACTACTTTACAAAAGCGTTCGCGTATGTCGTTCGTTCGTCAACGAAACGGGATTTGAAGTAGTCGATAGCGTCAACGTGTTTATGAACTTATTATTAAACGAACTGCTTTGAAGTATGAACGTTTGCATTGATTTAGTCGTGAACGTGTTTACTAATTAACGAACTACTTAGTATTTTTTTGACTTTCAATGTAACAATGTGCGTAGATATGTACGCAATTATTATTTAATAATTTATACTAAGGAACTAAATATTTATACTTAACACAAAAATAGAAATGTACACAATTATTGTTTAATAATTTACGCTAAGGAAAAAATATTTATATTTAACACGAGAATATAAATGTACACAACTATTTCTTAATAACTTACACTAACGAGTAATGTATTTAGACTTATTATTTTACACAAAAATAACTAACTATATATCACATGCAATATAAAAATTCAAAAACGGAGAAAGGTGGAAGTATTAGTAGTTGTGGATAAATCGCCATATTTGCAACACGTATTGCAAATTGCAATTTAATCAGAACTAAGATGTAACTAAGTAAGATATATGATATTATATATATAATATTATAAAGAGGAAAGATTTGTATGTTGGTTTGTTTGTTTGTTTGTTTGTATGTTTGTATGTATGTTTGTTACGTTTTCACGCAAAAACTACTGGACCGATTTCAAAAATTCTTTCACCATTGGAAAGCTGCTTCTTCACTGAGCAACATAGGCTATATGTCATTTTCAAAAATAATAGGGATCCCTAATAAAATTGTAATAAGTTGGGAAAAATTTAGTCGTAAACATCTTTCATCGCGTGCGCTGCGGAAACTATTGATGATAGAACAAAAAAATGTTCTACAGTATTATAGAACGTATTAATATCCATAAAAAAGTCCGCAATACCATATGTCTAACTAGTATAGTTATGCCAATATAACTACTTTTTTACATTGTAAAAGTTGGTAAAAGTGCCGACAATAATCAAACCATTTTATTCATATCTCTGTATTAATCCTTATCCCATTAAATGATATTTTATTAATAACTGTTTCAATACCAGTAAAATACTATTTTAATTATTAAAATCCGCCATCCCAATCAAAAGATATTACGATTTTAAGAATGTATATCGAAAGCAAATAACGCCATAACTAATTTATTGTAGCGACCGTTATAGCAGTGCCTGCATTTGGTGAGTTAGCTCTTATTCCAAGAATACTAATGATAACCATTTTTTTATAATAAATTAATCTACAAAATAAATCTATAGTCCGACTTCGTAGACTTTCCACTACCACGAGATCTGTATGGACGCGGGTGAAACCGCGGGGCTTTGCTAGTGATATATAAGATGTAAGATATGTAACTAAAACACTTATATTCATTAAAGTTACAGGTTCGTATGCCTATTGTAATAATGTCTATTTTTACTCTTATACTCATTAATAAATTGCAGATTCCTATGCTCATTGCAATAATGTCCTTTTTTATTTGACAACCATCATCTGTTGAACAAAACATTAAAAGGGATAGCAATATCAGCAAGCGCACGAGGGCGCCCGATAAAGCGACTTCGTTCATCGTCGGCTCGTTGACGGACGACGAATCATGAAACAAATGTCGTTCTTGCATAAACGTGTTTCTCAGAGGAACGTAAACTAGTTTAGTAGTCGATGGATAAAAAACAGTTTTCATAAACGGTTCGTCCGTTCAACGCCCACCTCTAGATGAAACCAATGTCGCCAAACAACACATTTTAATCAAATATCGAAAACAACGCATCTGTTATCTTAAGTTCGTAGTTAATTTAATTGATTATTAAAAAATACATTTTTGTGTTTAGATTTAATCAATTTTTTAAATACATTTCTTCTGAAGGGAGATTGATTAATTATTAATTGATTTTACCACTGTCAGTCACATCCCTAGTGGACACAGACAAATAACTATGAACTTTTATCAAGTTCGTAAACAATCTAAGGAACTCATAAAAGTCATAGATAAAGGACTTTACAAGATTATTTACATGGAAACAAAAAAATAATAACACGTCATTTCTCTTTACAACTTAAAATAAGAGGCGCTATGTATACTTTATATAGCATACGAAAAATGTACAATGTAGGTTAGGGAAAAGATAATAATACTCATATTATCCTAAATAATGAATCAGGAGTAACTATTTGATTCTTGCATTAATTTGTAATACAAAATATAGTAACAACAAAAGACGAAAGTTGCAGGTAGAACATTTAAATAAAATAAACGGATGAATCATTTAGTGTAACATCAATAACAAACGACTGCTTCTGTTTAATGAAGTTTCAGACCAATAAGATACTGGTCTGATACGTCTTAAGTCTAAATAAATTAAATAATTATCCTTGTGGTTGTATACCAAACTAATCTGTAGTGAAAAATTATTCTTATGTTCATGCTTAGGTTTAAGACGTTGTCTAAGGATTTTGATCATAGACTACTAACTAAAATGATTTTAATTAGTTGTCTATGCTAAGGATGGTCTATGGTTTTTGACTAAAGTTACAAAGTATGACAAAAGTATTGAGATTTCAAAATACTGTGTCTTAAATCATTTAGAAAACAATGATAATAAAGTTAGTTCGAACTGATACTATTGACTCTTGTAAGATTCCGTTAGTTCTTGGTGAACATGTGATTGGACGGGGTAAACTACTTGGGGTAAGTAATTTGATTTTTAGAATTATATGAGGAAAATAGTGTGTGTAACTACCTGCCAATTGTGCATTTATGATTTGTCTTATCATTATTACAGTGCGATGATAAAAGAATTTCACGACATCATGGGAAGTTGGAAGTCAGTGATGTTACGTTAAAATTAGAAGCGGTAAGAAATTATTTTAAAAAGAAAAAAACAATTTATTTATCTTACATTTGTATTTACTTATTACATTTATCAAAATCTTTGAAGGAATGTTACTTTTAAAATATATATTTTTAATTATTATTCATGCTAATAGAAAGCTATACTACAATTAATTATTTATATTGTTTACACATACCTAGCGAACTTCTTGTGCACTTATATAAATTAATTCTTGGAGTTTTTCTCCAAGAATTAATTTATATAAGTGCAAATGAACACATAAAAGAACTTTAACTTCAAAATGAAATTGATATTTATCTAAACTATTAAAATACTGTTTACAGTTGCATCAAAACCCATGTTTTTTCACAAACAAAAGTTCCAAGGAAGTAGTTATTTTAAGGCAAGGTGACTCAAAATCTTTATCAAATGGTGATAAGTTTGGATTGTTGCCTGATGCATTCTGGTATGAGGTGCTGTTTTGTTCAGATTTAGAAGAACCCAATTGTGAGAGTGAGAAAAATACTGAAGAATACAGTGTAGATAATAATGACAATAGGGAATGTGGAGATGAAAGCAGAAAATCACCATCTTTACTGGGTGAGTACTTTTACTTGAACATATTGTAATAATCTATAGGGAAGGCTTGTCTTGATAAATATATTATATTCAGTTATACCATTTATATGTTTGTTTTTGTTTGCATGTTATTGTAACACTGATTAAAAAATCTTTTTGTTAGATTTGAATGGTTTTATAATGTTCATACAAAACTTAAGTAAATTTTTAAAAATTTGTATTATTATCAGAAAAAATAATTGCATTTTATTATAATTTTTTGTTTCCAAATTTATTATTTTTTTATATTTGTAAAATAACATTTATTTATAAAAAGACACAGATTAATTTATATTTATTAAATATTTTTAAATATTTTTTGTATGAGTTTTTGAACATTTATTTAACATAGTTGTTTGATAGATATTATAGGTCTGAAAAAACTACAATATACTATAAAAATATTTTTATATTTTCAGGAACAGAAAAAAATGATTCAACATGTGTATCACCCAGTGTTACTGCATCTAAAAACATAAGTCACAATGTAATCAACGAAGACAGTGAGGCAGAACAAGGTATCTTGGGAGAATCAAGTAAACATAATGAGCCAAATCATACCAGTGTAACCGATAACTCTGATGAACCAGATAACTTGCACAAACCAGATAACCACAATGAACCAGGTAACCAAAATGAACCAGGTAACCACAATGAACCAGATAACCACAATGAACTAGATAAACACAATAAACCAGATCACAATGAATCTGAAAATGTTAGAGTGATAGAAAAGCACAATGAATCAGATAATCAGAATGAACCATGTAAAGTAGATGAAGCTATAGTGAAAATAGAACCACAGGAGGCTAGTCCCAATAAAGATGGAAATGATTCAAGTGAACAGTCAAAACCGATGGTTGATACATCAACCAAAAGGAGTCACAGTCCTGACAATGTTGATGCTAAAAAGATTAAAACAGAGGTTAAAAATGAGCTTGACAATGTTAAACCTGGACCCAGTTTGAATCAAGGACAAGCGGTAATTCCAATTCTTTTTCATTCTATTCACAAATGTTGTAAACTAAATCACTTGAGGGTGTCTACATTATGTAAAGAACCTTCCTAATTTTCTTGTACATATATTTGCTCTCAGAGAGAAGAAAATTGGTGATTAATCTTTTAACATTTTTTATCAGTAAGCTGCAGTCTTGAAGCTAGTTGAAATAATTTTTAATCATCATTCTCCTTCTGCCCTTATCTCACTCGCAAATGGGGTCGCCACAACAAATCATAAACATGTTGTTACATGATTTGGCTAGGTATTTTACGACCGGCCGCCTGCCTGACGTCAACTTACCTGTCATACTTTACGACCCCTTTGTAAGAAAGAGGGTGGTTTATTCTACTTGACTGGATACCACACGGCGGGTCGACTTACCTTAGTCGCCTCTTACAACACCTCGGTAAGAAATAAGGGTGGTTTATTCTACTCAGAAGGATACAGTACAGTATAGAGATATACTAAAGTAATTTACTAGAGAAATGTAGATCTATAAAAAATACTACATAAACGCGACAGGATATCTCTCATCTCTTATGATTACACACAATAACTATTTTTATTTCAAATTTACAAAAAAATACACGATTTCTACACAGGCGAAGCTCTAGCTAGTAAATAATAATTTAACACATTTTTATTTCACAAGCTTGGCTTCAACATGCGACCCCTTATAAGTGCTATGGGTTCTTATCTCTGGCGATTACTATAAATAAAAGATAAAGAAAAAAAACAGCATATATCTAATTATTTTTTAATTTGCCTTTCTCATATCTCCAGCCAGCAAATAATGGTGCACCAAATGTAAATGACGGGGCACCGAATGATGCTCGGAACAATAATCCTCAACGTGAAAGGTGTATGTACGGTGCTAATTGTTACAGGTAATTAATTTACAATTATTTGGTATTTTTTTTTATATATATATGGGACGATTACACACACACACAGCTATCCTTGACCTTTTGTATTAATATTTATTTAAGTGTGAATTAAAAATGATATACATTTATAGTTTTAAATACATACATAAATACACCCAGAATTGAAGAACAAAGAAACTATTAAGAAAATGTTGGTCCTCGGGAATCGAACCCGTGGCCCCCGGAGCTGAAGGCTCGCATGGGTCGCATTGACCTGCGCCAACGGTTCAGTCAATGTTTTTTATATTATTGTTACGTACCGGGGTTCGTGGATTTGGATGAAAATAGCAGGTGACTTGTTGAAAACATTTTATTCAGCTTTTCACTAGTACTTACAGTCTATATGCAATTCGTTGTCCAATAAGAAAGCCTATGATTTATCACTTTTATTTTCACTTCGTAATTCGCTCTTGATCGCTATTCGCAAACTCAACGTCGAGACGCACGATACATCCGCTTATATATCGACGAATCGATGACGAAAATATTTGCGAACGTTCGCGAATCCTAAGGGGGATCGTAAACAACCCGAATGTTCCAGAGAATTAGCGTCAAGCGAATTTCAATCCTACGACATATTGTTTACGAGCTCTTTTTAAACTTTCGTAAGCTGCCCCCGTCTAATTTGGACTATATGACATATGAACTCTTTTCGCGTGTTCGTAACATTATTATACTAACCTAACGAAGGAGGTTGTATTTCAAAAATGTTGTATTTTTTTACACAACTTATTTAAAAACCCCACATTCGGTCTTTATAAAGTCCGTCTCCTCAAAGTAACGTCTAATTCTATAAACAATTGATGTAACGCGTCGAATCAGACAGACGTACGGAAGGGGTAAGAGTACGTGTACAAATGACAATAAAGTAATACATTATCACTTAAACAGAGAGTATCGCGGACGGGTCCTTTACAGCATTACAATGGCTGTACCGGAAGATGCACTTTAAAACCTTAGGAATTATTAGGTGATGTCGATCCATCGAACAATTCTATGGGGCAAGTGCATAGCCAGAATTCTATAGGAAAAAGTAAAGTAACGGCCTGTTACTATGCCCACTGCTGGGCTAAGGCCTCCTCTCTCCGTTTTTGGAGAGAAGGATTGGAGCTAAGATCTACCACGCTGCTCCAATGCGGATCGGTAGGTTACACATATCCCTAGAATTCTCTAGAGCTATGTAGGTTTCCTCACGATGTTTTCCTTCACCGAAAAGCGTGTGATAAATTGCAAGTATCAATTAGACACTTAAGTTTTAATAGAAAAACTCATTGGTTGCCCGGGTTTGAACCTATGTCGTCTCTAGAGAGTCGCACGGTCTCACCGCTAGGCTATCGCAGCTTAGAGAATTCTATACTTGCAAGAAATCCTAGACTATATTGTTTTAGTAGATTTAGATATTTTTCAGTATTGAATATTATAACTTTTTTTTTCATTACTATATACCTTTAATATTGTATATAGCCTTTTATAGTGTCACTATGTTGTGAGTTGACAGATTTCAGTGTTAGGGGGGTGGGGGGCAGATACTCCCCCTTGCCCGTACCTCGCTACTCCCATGGTACGGGGACTTCTTTTGTAACTACAAAGGCACCTCTATAGCACGGAGTTAAGTACTGGTGGTGCTATCTGTTATTGCAGTCAGGAATATACATGAGTTATGTTGTGTTACGTTGATATATTTAATGTGTTTGTGTTTAGACGGCGACCTGAGCACCTGTCCAGGTACAGCCACCCCCGGGACGCGGACTGGGGCCCGGGAGCGCGCGGCGTGTGCCCCTACGGAGCCGCCTGCGCCAAGACCGACCCCCGCCACTGGAGGGACCACGACCACCCCCCGGGGAAACTGCCCCCGCCGCGCCCAGGTGAGTGGGGGAATGTGGGGGGATATTATTTATTTTATTTGTTGATTTATTGTTTATGTACCATAAAACGTAAGAAAAACATTATCAATAAAAAAGTAGAGTACAACGGTCAACTTATCCCTTTGACAGAGATCTCTACCAGCTAACCTACGAAGTGAGACAATTTATAGCTAAACAGTTATGGTACTAATATCCTAACTTATACACTATCATCATTTTCCTGCCCTTATCCCACTCTAAGTGGGTCGGCACAACACGTTACAAACATGTTGTCACATAATTTGGCTACGTATTTTACGACCGGCCGCCTGCCTGACGTCAACTTGCCTTAGTCGCCTTTTACGACACCTCGGTAAGAAATGAGGGTGGTCTATTCTATGCAGCCGGATACAACACGGCACATACCTTAGTCGTCTCTTACGACACCTCGGTAAGAACCGAGGGTGGTCTATTCAATTCTGCCGGATACCACACGGCGTATCCTAACTTATACACTAGTAAGTATATATTAGGTAGGCCTCAAGTTGTGGCGTGCGTAAGAGTAAATCTAATCCAATATCGGAGACGCCTATATCAGTACAGGACAGGTGGTTAGCTCTTTTCAGGACTATTCCATAAATTTCCCCATGTTGGGGACAGGGGTTTCACTGCTGTCCTCATAGATCAACAGAGAATGCTCTGCCAATCAGCATTACTTCGTGCTGATCATTTATATAGTGTCCTGCCCTGTCTTTTTTCTCTTTTTTTTCCCTCTGCTTCCGTTCGACCTTCTTCACTTTCAAGCATTTCCTTAAAATTCTTTCGCAGGGTATCACGTGGACTTAAATTGTAGATGCCAAGTAGATAGATTTGCTACCCTTGTATTGTTATGTAATTCTCACATCCTTTTTACGATCCGGGCTCTCGTATCGAATCACCGGTCGTGTTATGAAAGTAATATTTCTTTCCCTTTTAGGTATGCAGGTTGTCGAAAGACACGGCAATGTTTTCTTCATAAACGCGCGCTCCGTCAATTTTTACGACGACCACTTCCAAGTAGAAGATTCGGACGGAGATAGTGTCGATTTCGATTACGAGTTTTGATTTGATCACCTATCTAACTAAAACTGTGAAAGATTCCATATTAACATAAATCATGCAGCTATCTTTTGTAATATTTTCATCATGTTGAGAAAGCAATAAATTGTGTATATTACTTAATAAAACAAGGGTAGTGTTATTGGTATTTTTATTTGCCCAATAGATTCTGTCCCAAGATTTGTCTGTTATAATATAATTTGGTCTGTAGGCCTACCATGAACTTTCAAAAACGATTCAATTCAAAGTCAGTACCTAAACTCAACCGCTTTCTTTTCGTACCATGAAGTGTGGATTGCTTTGTGGTCGTAATGTTTGAAAAGGAAACCCTTTTTGTATGAACTATAGATAATTCTGTCTCTTTTACTCATATGTTTTTAGGAAGTATTGTAAACGGTCATTCGGCAACGACTTAAAGTGTGCGTCTTTAAGTCGTCATTGTAAAAAAAACAATTTACTTTACATCTTCAATTGAGTCGCAATAAAAGTTCATGGTAGGCCTGCTGTATGTAATTGATGACTGTACTTGTTTATGATTAAGTGACAGACACAAAAGCTTTTAATCAAAAACTACTGTGTACATACTGAAATGTATTATACATGCTTTTAATTCATAGGAATTAAAAGCATGTATAATACATTTCAAGCAATCTTTCAGCAAATTATACGTCGAAGTGTAAATAGAATAACAATATTAACAAAAAACCCAAAGACCAAAGAGATAGTTATCATTTGACATGAAATTTTCAAATAAAGTTAATAAGTAAGATTTGCAATTGGTTTCGAATATATTATATGTCGTGGAGTCTATCTCCTGATGATGCTTTGGCTGCGGGGCGAAACGATCGTTGAGTTTGTGTTAGTGTTCAGTAATGAGTAGTGCTTGTGCCGGTAAGGTGTTTGTGTGTGTTTTTAATCCTGCATATCGACTGTGAACCGGCAATATCTCCTATCTCAATTTTAAGCCAAATCACTTTTTAACGTCATTAGGTACTACTGCCCATCATTTACCGTATCAACATGTGTTATCTACTAGAAAATTTGTTAATAAATAAACATATTTAAAGTCAACTGTTTTTTATTACACAAAAATTATTGCGAAAATATTAATAATCACGTTTTCTCTTCTTCCTGAAAAGTTGTCAAAAATAAGATAGGACAATTTGCCAGTTCACAGTCGATATGTCAGTATGAAAACGGATGGTCCACTCTACATTTGGCATTATATATACTTCCTGTTTACTTTATCGCGGATTATAGCATATATAGGATCTCCGCAAAGTAACGCCTAATTCTATATATTATTAAAACAGCATTAAAAGTGCCTGCACACACGTGAAACCTCTACGGAATTAGGGTTTATTGTTAAGAAAAAAAAATGTTTACATCAGGTCAAAGGCGGCAGAGAGGAAATCGCGCGGCCAATGCGCCATCTCACAACGTCATTGTTCCGGGGAAAAGGGCTCGGAAGGCTGTTCAGAGGGATATGGTGGACTGGAGTGACGAGGAGTCTGATGCGGAAGCAGACCCTTACGGAACCGACGAATCCGATGAGTGGGTTCCAGATAGCCAGAACCAAAGTCAAGATTATTCTGAGGAGTACTTTTAGGATATTTATAGTCAAAATAATTATTTTGTATTTTTGATAGAAGATATAATGAGTAATTTGTGATAGGTCCGCCTAGGGCGACCTGTTGAAAAGCGCTCTTTGCCTCTGAAACAAGCAAGTACAGGGGAGTACCCTTAAGTTTTAATAAAGATGTTCCGGATTTGTTGGGAAATTTCGTGCATTTTTAAAACCTTTTATATAAGTTGCCGTGTATGTCAGTGAAGGTGGAATCTTAGTAAAATTTGACCCACTTCCTGGTGTCCGATTGAGTTGAAATTTTACATACTGATCCAATCCTGATGATAATACATGTTTATGATAAGCCTAAACTCAAGCTGCTGCTAGGATGCTACGGTTAACAGTAGGGACATGAAAGTGTAAAAAGCGTTTTTTATCTTGACTTGTTTGAAATAAAAGGCACGTTCCTGGAATATAAGTAAAGAAGCGGCCTGTTAAAATGCCACTGCTGGGAATAGGCCTCCTCTCTCCGTTTCTGGAGAGAAGGGTTGGAGCTAAGAACTACCACGCTGCTCCAATGTGGATTGGTAGATTACACATGTTCCCAGAGTTCTCTAGAGATATGCAGGTTTCCTCACGATGTTTTTCTTCACCGAAAAGCGTGTGGTAAATTGCAGTTATCAATGACACTTTACACTACAATTGCAGACACATGAGTTTTAATAGAAAAACTCATTGGTGCCTGCCCGGATTTGAACTCGTGTTCTCTCGAAAGAGTCGCACGACGCACGGTCTCACCGCTGGGCTATCCGTTATCCGTTCAGGACGGAGCTGTTACCTGGAATATGGTTTGTTTATATTTCAGTGACCCCGGGGACGTCTCGCCCAATCCTCTGATAACTTCGCCACTGACTTACGCATGTAACAAACAAATTTAATACTATAAATTAAATGCTGTGATACTGTTCTATGAAATAGTATCAGTACTGACCTAATGATGAACTTTATTTAAATATAGTACCCGGCATTAAATAGTGCTGTTCCACGCAAACGTGCATGTATATTTTTATAAGACTTCGTTACATAGCAGACCTCAATGTTATCAAAACAGTTTATTATGCTGTTCCGCGCAAACGTGCGGACGGATGAAACAACCTCCGGGACCTGGGCCCGACGTCCCGGTGTTTCAACCTACCTTATGCGGCCGTTAGCTGTATGTGGTCCGGCCTCATGAGTCATTGCGTGTATATGTGTACGTGTGTGTGTGTGCTTGTATGTACTTGGCCGATTCCCGAAACCGTTGACTCGCCTCTGCACTCTTCCACGGACACGTAATGTCTGTTTCTCCCTGAGTATACACTTTACTATATCGGCTGAATAACACCCGGTGTGCACACAACCTTCATAAGGTCACACGTTATTAAGTCGTCCCTATGTCGGGGAATAATACCCAACGCGTACCAAAACCGTGGACGGTCGCGTCTTATCAAACACTTCACTGGTTAAACGCATCACTAAATCTGAGAATAACATTCGAAACGCAAAATTACACGTGTGCGTTATAAAGGAATGCCGTGTTCAGGCGTACGCGGCTTGTCCGTATCGTGTTTGAAAGGTGACTAGCGGTCGGCCGCTCGCGTCGTCCGCCTCTCCGGCGGGCGAGTCAATTTTATTCAAAACAAATGCACATCAATGTTTAAAACGAAACAGCCGGCCAGTTCGGTTTCGTAGAGCGCCGTCTCCGTTACTCACGGGTTCGTCAGTCTGTGTGACAGAGACAATGCTGTATGAAGCAGAATTTAACCGATTTTCTCTGTTTAAGCCTCGATGTGCATTATTTATTTCCGGGTAATATACATGGTTTTTTACTCTTTGTTAGAAATATCATATTCAAATTCAAATTCAAAATATTCTTTATTCAAATAAACTTGTAAACAAGTGCTTTTGAATCGTCGACTCTATTGCTGGTTCGGAAAGCCGTCCTACCGAGAAGAGCCAGCAAGAAACTCGGTGGAGCTCTTTTAAAAAAGAAGATTCTTAATACTAATTACATTTTGTCATAGCTATCCTGCACAAGGTCAAAGAGCAGCTATATCCACGCATTCTTATCATCAATGTAAGCCTCCACGGTATAATAGGCTTTCTGTATCAACCTCTTTTTAACAGTACGACTTACGTACTCTTACAAGGCGCAAAGCAGGAGCCGCAAGCTTATGTCGGTTCCTACTTTGTCTATTATATACATATATAACGACGATGCCTGCTAAAAAAGAAGTAGGTCAATGAAAATTCAAATTTATGGTGTAACGGTTTAATCAATAGAATCCCTCATCGTCCGAGTGGTTGTCTGCCTCCCACTCAGGCTTGGTGGGCACCAGCAGCAATGGTGGGGCTTCCCCACCACGCACCCGCAGTGCGTACACCGCGGCCTCTACTTTTGCCACGTTATTACGCGTTACTGACATCTTGCGAGATAACTCTTTGCCCATGCTAAACAGACCTTTAAAAAGATAAGTTTTTGATTTTATAAAGCTACGATTGCAATTTTAACGCCAATCTGAATACAAAAGTAATAATAAAATTATTTTGCTATCGCTGATAAAGTAAATAGGAAACATATATAATGATAAATGTAGAGTGGACTATCCGTGTTCAACACATGCAAAAACCTCCACCATAGCCACCACTATAAAAATTTATGTAATTATTAATATATTAACGAATATATCGTCCAATTAAAAAAAATCTCACAAGGAAACTTAAGACACTCTTAAATCTGGTGCAAATGAACAGTTTGAAGTGGTTTTGCTAGCATCCCTGAGACAAAAATAATATGTTAAAAATATTCCCACATTCAAAACGGAAAAGAAAAATTGAAGTGATTTATAGAAGCAGGCGTTACTTTGCGGAATTTCATATTACAAGCAATATAACAGAACTAACTACTTTGCTATAATCCGCACGGGTTAGGTGAATGCATGCAAAGCCAATGTGTATGAAGCAGGCAAAATCTACGTACATTAGGCACTTTATGACCGCTTTCCAGCAAAATTTCCATTCATTTCATATTCTCCACACTTGTGATAAGGGACTCCGACTCAATACGTTAGAGCAACTTGAGATAATAAAAAATAATGATGGTCACTTAATTAACGAGCAAGTAAATGTATCTAATGTAAATGGGAAAAAAGATAAAATAGAAATTAACAATAATATAATTGAATATGTTGAGGAATATGAATATTTAGGCCAAACACTATCAAATAATGAACAAACAGAGAAAGAAATTAAAAAAAGGATAAATAAATCATGGCAAAGATATTGGTCACTTAAGTCTATAATGAAAGAAAGAGAAATAGGCTTACAAGATAAAGCAAAATTAATGAATACCTGCATCATCCCCATCTTAACTTATGGCTGTCAAACTTGGCCCATATCCAAAAACAAACTTAAGAAATTAGAGACATGTCAAAATAACATGAAGAGAAATATCCTGAAAATTAAACTAAGTGATAAAGTTAGAGTAACTAATATTAAAAAGAAAATAAACACCCCAAATGTAATAAGTGTGATAATGCAACAGAAATGGAGATGGGTTGGCCACATGATGAGAGAAACATTGTCAAAATGGAATAGAGATATAGTAGAGTGGTACCCACGTGGAATTACGAGAAAAAGGGGAAGGCCTTACCTAAGATGGGAGGATGATCTAAGAGTGATCGCAGGTCATATGTGGAAACAGAAGGCTTGTGACAGAAGAATTTGGAAGTTTCTGGAGGAGGCCTATGTCAAAGGGCAAACTGAAGCAAAATGTTAAAAAAAAGTAAAAAAATAAAAAATATTGTAAATAAAACAAAAAACACTTCAGATAATAAAGGCTAATATAAATAAAATGTATCTAATTCCGTTTTGCTAAATGTGTTCGGAGGGGAGAGTATTGGTGGGAGTTGAACTATTTAAGACTGCTTGTATGGGTAGCGCGGCGCAGTACGATTTTTGTCGTGGAGCCTATCCTCCTGATGATGCTTCGGTTTCGGGGCGAAACGATCGTCGAGATTGTGGTGGTGGGTGTGTGTGCTGCTTTTGTGTGCGTTGTTGCTGGTGAATTGCGCCTTGGGGTGCATGTGGTGGCTGGTCCTGCATGTATAAGGTGCGTAGATTTTGCCTGCTTCATACACATTGGCTTTGCATGCATTCACCTAACCCGTGCGGATTATAGCAAAGTAGTTAGTTCTGTTATATTGCTTGTAAAAATTGAAGTAATAAATAAATAAATATATAAGACACACGGTCGTTCATCCCCAAAGTAAGTAACTTAATACTTGTCTTATGGGTGACGGACAACTGGTAGATATACTACCTATATAATTTTAAATACATACTTAAATACAAATATACATCTAGGCTCGAAGAACCAACAAATTGTTTATAGAAAATGTTTACCCTCGGCGGGAATCGAGCCCGCATCCAGCGGAGCTGAATGCAGGGTCACTGCCCACTGCACCAACGGGCCAGTCAAAGTCAAAATAGTTCGGTGTATACGACCAGCTCGCATCGCAGCTCGACAAGATCGAGATGAAAACAATGGTATGGAGAATGCAGAATGGATAGATGATGATGTAGACGGTAGTTTTGGAGATCAAGAAGAAGATGCTGCAATACCGATTATAAATATTTCGCCGCATTTACAAAATCTTTCTGATGAATAGAAATATTATTTATTTGTTCGCTATAAAAGTTTTTTATTGAGTTATTGGAATTTTATTTTAAAAACTAATAAAATATAATTTTAATTTTTAATATTAGTCCACTAATAATTGAAATTTATCATATTCAAGGACGGGGGGAGATCTTAGTTGTTGTGATGTATTAAGGGGTAAAAGAAAGTGTGACATAGTCTGTGTAGAATGAATAATGTTCTGGCCCCTTATTTAAATCACTTACAAAGAAATAAATAAAATAGTTATACCTAAACTTCCAGTATACAATTCCCTTACAACTTGACAAGCATGGAAGCATTCTTGACTGTCACCGCTCGATATACTATTAATGGCTTTTCTCATTAATTCCCCTGTTAAGTCTGCAAGGCCGAGCATATAATCTATATGTGATAAGAACGTGATGATTTTCTCCTCTGCAGCATCATCACCTTCACCTTTAATTGTATACTGTAACTCATTTTGTACTTCTGGCCATGTAATAATAGCTTTGTTCTCCATCAAAGAACAGAATGTCCTGGCTTCTATAAACTCCTGGAAACCAGCAGTAACAGCTCTGGAATAAAGGTATGCTGAACTATTCTGTAATTCCAAGCCAACATTTTTAATTGGTCCCATGATTAGCTTTTGTATTCGCTCTTTAGCTTCCTTCACAGCTTTTTCTGTTGATTCAGGACTGTAAGAACATAATTAAGATTTCTTAAATAATGTTGGAAATTTCCTTATCACACACATTTTATGTTATTTTTATTAATTACTCAACTTTACAACAACAAATGGTTGCTAGTGCCCTGAGCAAAATTGATGAAATTCAGTACAATATGAAATGCATAAATACAGACCCAGACCAAAAGAATCTATCTCCTGACAATGCTTCCATTATGGGGGAAACAATTGTTGAGATTGGGGCAGTGAATGTGGGCAGTGCTTATGTACTGTTGTGTCATTGGTTGCGGGTAGTGTATGAGTTTTTACGAATTTTGTGTGTATCAGGTATAAGAACAGATAGTAACTTAAGAATATATACGTAACATTAGTGGTATAATGTTACATATTATATTTTCTTTTATCGAGTATCATAGCAAAATAATATTTTCAGTACTTTTGTATTATGGATCTCAACAAAGTAACAACTAACTCTATAAATTATTGTACACAGTTTTTCATTATTACATAGAATTACAATAGTTAAAGCTATTAAACAAAAGGTCAAAAATAAATAGAACAACAGGCCAGTCAACACTGTTGATGTTAAAGAATGATTTCATTATTTTTATTTATTTATTCTCTTTATTTGTTGATAATATTAGAAAAGAAAAAATTCAGCTTAGAAGGATATTTCTCTTGGATACAGCAACAGTGCTGCATTCAAAATCAATGGGGCGCCTCACTAAATCACATAGTAATTTCTACTTCCGCTGTGGTGGGTCAATTAGTTTATAATAAATAACATGTAATAACTTACGTGATGGCAGAGTGTAAGAGAAAGATTATCCTCTTGCTCTCTATAGTGATATCCCTGGATAACTTTACTAGCCTTTCATATCTATCCTGACGATCGTTAAGCTTTAAGGCCACATCTTTGAACATAGCTAGCACAGGACTGTCTGCTGGAAATGATGTTGCTACTTCTTTTGCCACCGTGGATAAAGTAGGGTGGTTGTTCCTATGTCGGTTGCTACGATATTTACCTGCTGAATTTGGTATGCATAATATAGTGGATTTAAAAAAAATTAAGGACTATTCTCTGTAAACCTTTATTACCTCGTCCCGACATTGCAGTTTCTTTTTTTATATAACTTTAAATGTTACCCCCGATAACAAATCTACAGCGCCTGTGAAATGTGAATTCTGATAGAGCCGGTACCCGAGGTGTTACTGTTTTTTTAATTGAAGTTACAAGAACCCTAACAATAGCAGTAACTTATAACCTGAAAATTAGATAAATATTTAATATTTTGTTCTCATTTATTATAGACCAATAACTCTTAAAATAAATTTGCCTAATATGATAGCCATGACAAATAAAAGAGTAATAATTTTATATAGCTAATAATAGTTTCATATTTTCAATTTGCATTTAAATGCAATTTTGTACAATCATTTTGCAGTATAAAATTGATAAGTTAAATGTGATATTGCGTTCAACCATCCTTTTGTACCATCAACGGTCATTTTGTGATTAAACTGTTTTTTCTCTATCCTGTGATAACGCTGTGAAAACTATAGATCCAGCGAAGGGGTTTCAATGGAAAATATCTTCCGTTTAATGATCAGTACACACAGCTCTGTATCTAAGCGGTATATGCTCGTCTATATAACAGCTTTAAAAGTTACCTACAACCAGCTTCTACCCAGAACTACGTCGACAGTTAAGACGTTATAACGCGTCATGCTATTAAAAAGTATACAAAACATTTATTAGACTGATTGGAAATTCATGTTATGTAATGTGAAATAAGCGTTAATGTATAATTTAAGTGTAATGAGTGATAATTATGTGTGGATATTAGTGGTGCCAACTTAAACATAATTTTATTCAGAATGTTTTTATGCTATGGTTTTCAGCTTTCAAGTTTCACTTTTCAGGTTATTTGTCTGTAAAGAAAGGTACGAGACGAAGCAGCGAAGTTAAAATAAAATATTATTTTAATACTGCTGTAGCCGGACAATTAATGTAGTAAAAAAATAATTTGTTTTACAGAAATTCGTGTCGACTGCCCAGAGTCCGCGAATTAATCTAGTGAACTCCTAATTTAATCGGCGTTGTTTTTATAAAACTGCTATTTAAATTCCATGGTAAATTTCCAACTAATAACAACAACCTACAAATACATTCTTTGTATCCTTAATATTTATAAATTTATTAACTTGCAGATAAGATGTCTCAAACCCTTACGTTCGGTGACTCATGTGCCCCGATAACTTGTCATGCGTGGAACAAGGAAAGAAATCGTAAGTATAAATTCTAACATTTTTTATTATAAGTTTAAATAATTTTTATTATTGTGATCGCCTATGAACAATTCCTTTTCAGAAATCGCATTCTCTCCTAACAATAATGAAGTGCATATCTATCAAAAAGACGGAAGTGAATGGAAGCAAACAAATAATCTTGTTGAACATGACATGAGAGTTATGGGAATTGATTGGGCTCCTAACACCAACAGGATTGTTACATGCTCTGTTGACCGCAACGCCTACGTATGGACCCAAGCTGAGGATGGCAAGTGGACTACCACCCTTGTACTATTACGTATTAACCGAGCTGCCACTTGTGTAAAATGGTCGCCAATGGAAAACAAGTTTGCAGTTGGCTCTGGGGCACGGTTGATCTCCATTTGTTACTTTGAAAAGGAGAATAATTGGTGGGTGTCAAAACATATTAAAAAACCTATTCGTTCGACTGTAACCACTTTAGATTGGCATCCTAATAACATTCTCTTGGTTGCTGGATCTACTGATTTCAAAGTACGAGTGTTTTCTGCATATATCAAAGATATAGAGGATCAACCTGGACCTAATGTGTGGGGTTCGAAGCTACCCTTGGGACAGTTGTTAGCAGAGTTCCGATCAACAGGAAGTGGTTGGGTGCACAGTGTGTCCTTCTCAGCTGATGGAAATAAGGTGGCTTGGGTAGGCCATGACAGCTCTATCAATGTGGCTGATGCCACACAAGGAAAAGCTGTCATTAAACTAAAGACTGAATATCTGCCATTTTTAGGGTGTATCTGGATTTCAAATAACTCGCTTATAGTGGCAGGGCATAGCTGCATTCCATTACTTTACTGCCATAACGGCGATGAGATAAAATTTGTTGCAAAGCTCGACAATACCCAGAGAAAGGAGTCTGGGGGATTGTCTGCTATGAAGAAATTCCAATCTTTGGACCGCCAAGCTCGTATTGAAACCAATGATACATTATTGGATTCAATTCACCAGAATGCTATTACTTGCATCAATCTTTACAAAGGAACTAAAGCAGATGCTCTGAAACTTAGTACCTCGGGCCTTGACGGCCAGCTAGTCATTTGGGACACTGTCTCTCTTGAAAAGTCTTTTGAAGATCATGTTATGGTATAATAATAAACACTCTCTAAATGTATAATTTTATTAATAAGTGATAATATAATCAGTTTGCATGAAAGTTCTGAAATCACTCAATAAGAATATGGAAAAAGAAGGAAATGTGAAAAGCTGTGAGACACCACAATCACAGTATGATCAGTCTAGCTAGAAAGAAATAGCAAGCAGTTCAGTGAGTGAAATCAGCCTCACATTTAGTAAACACTTCAAATATACAGAAATAAACTTTAATTTATACGTACAACATCTAAATTATTATACAATTTAACTTTTAACTTTGATAATCAAATAATTTATATAAATAAGACAATGACACCCTTACTGTTGTAAGCGAGACAGGATTATAGTTTCACTAACGTGTTGAGTAGTATTTCAACTTGCTTTATTGTCTTCTATACAACAGTATTGGTGTCTATAATACTACTACATTCTAAGTATAATAGATCACTTTTAATACTAGTGAAGTACTGATTGCTGTCATTACAATAAAATTTATCATCTATATATTGTATTTGTTGTTCATTAAACACTCCGTTGGGATATTTAACTGCAGTGCATATTCCCTAGGGGCTGTATCTTCAATATAATAGTAACAAGTCATACTTTAACCTACTAAACTATAAGGCCATTGTGTTATTAAAATAATAAGCATTTATTGCGTGTTGGATATGATGTTGAAGACGGGCCCGATGCGTATGAACACGCGCCTCAGCACCGACCGCAGCTCCGGCTTGAGGTCGAAACACGTTATCTCGCAGAACATCGGATAGTAACTCGATACGTGCGCCGCAAACTGGGAAAATAATTTATAGAATTAGGCGTCTTACTTTGCGGAGATCCATAATACAAAAGTAAAAAATTTGTTTTATAATAAGTATAGATTATTTATTGCAATATTATAAATTTTATATTTTATTCTATAGTGTTAGAAAAGTAATAATAAAATTATTTTACTATAATCCGCGATACAGTAAAATAGAAAATATATATAGTGCTAAATGTATCCACCACCACTCCGCGCCCTTGTACACCTCAGGCGAAGTCTGAGTTAAACGGTTAGCCTATAAAGCCAATCGTATAATAGTAAAAGTAAATATTATAATAATTCGTCAAAAAAGTGACTTATCTTCATTAACGCTTGTTTAAACAAAAATGAAAATATTATCGTTGTTTTATACAAGAGAACATGGAATGTTGTATTTGATAAGATAATCATTGTTTGATTTGGTTTATGTATTCGGTCACGACATAAATTTAGAGCAGAATTTTGAAATGAATTATTGTCAAATGAAAAATACTGGGCTGAGAGCTCAGCAGCAAGACCGTACGAATCTTTCGAAGGGGTCACGGGTTAAACCCCGGGCTGGCACAAATGAATTTTTCTGTTAAAACTTGTGCGTCTAAGTGATAAGAGCAATGTAGCAAGAGCAACACCCTTTTAGGTGAAGGAAAACATTGTGAGGAAACCTGCATGTCTCCAGATAAATCTGGAGATATGTGTAAACTATCAATCCACATTGGAGCGGAGTGGTAGGTCGTTGTCCAACCCTTTCCTCTAACAACGGAGAAAAAGCCTATGCCTGGCAGTGGGATAGTAACAGGCCGCTACTTTTACACGTTCTGAATCGAAAGTGTAAAAGAAAGTCAAAGGTCTAAAAATTTCAGAAAAACATATAAATTCGGTCTTATCGCTTTTCCAAACAAACCCTGCTGAAGGTATTTAAATAAGGTAAATAGGAGTATGTAATATATAAATGACAAATATACTAAAAAATTAAATAAAATTTTCAAACTAATAACACATAATAATATATATAACGCTTAGTATTAAAGTGACCGAATCCAAAATTAGGTTTAATTGAGTTAGATACATTGTTATCTTTATTTCAATGCCATTTATGACATCACGCAATTAAAAAAAATTGTGTTTTCTTGCTCCTTAAAGTTATGATATCTTTAACACTCACGAGTTTTGTATGCACTATGCGCTACACTATGCATTATTGAAATTTGACAAAGAGAAACTTTTTTAATTAGGTCACTTTAATACTGAGCGTTCGAATTATGTACTCCTCTCCGTACTACCTTTCTGTTTTTTAAAATAATGTATTGAATTATAATTTATGGTTTGGGCTTTAATTCCTTCAATTACGAATCGACTCCATGTTTTAAATTAGTTAGGCGATAGTAAGATAAGCGAGCCAGTTCGATCAGATTGAGTATTTACACGTTATCATATGTACTTAGAGATATGATAAGAGATATGGCTTATCCCTATATTTGTATTATATCCTGTTGAGCCGCGGCGTCACTTAATTTTTTTATTGAGACTTTTATTGCGCAATAGACCAGTGCCTGACTGTCATCAGGTGGTTTAAAAGTGATGATGAAATGAAATGGAAACAACAGTCTTTTATGTAGATTCAGACTAAGAGACAAAACTTTATCAGCATCCCAATAAGCCGGAAACACGGATTCAAAGATTAACATACACGGACCACAGGTTAGGACACAGTTAGAGCCAATAGCCTAAAGCTACGATTGATAACTGCTGGAGCAATTACAACTACAAACGCAGCGAGCGCGACTTTGAACAAAGAGGGAGGTAACTGCATGAGAGCAGTGGACAGCTCGAGCTGCTTGGCTGCACGATGAAATTTTACCTAATGCCAACAGCCCAAAGCAGTAACAACTGCTCGAGCAGTTCCTGTATGTACGTACAACAATATACGTCTGCAGTTCACTGTGCAGTCGCAGCTCAGCAGTCAGGATAGACTGCTTCAAGTTAAAAGTGTAAAACGGTTTAAGAATTAAGAGCGCTAGTGTACACACTTGGTTTATTCATATGAACACATTCATAAATAATGCTAGCGATAAACGCGTCTTCGGCAGCTCAAAAATCAGTGTTAATAATTTTCTCTTGCGTAAGTATCGAAACAATCTCGTAAAAATTGTAAAAATCCTGAGGAAGGTTTAGGTTAATAGTAAAATACAATAGATGTCGCCCAGGGTCGGGATTAACGCAGGAAAAACTTTTGTGACACATTGACTTCCACGCGGGTGACTCAACGGCCACAGTTAGAGTATAGATAACAATATTTAAAGATGTTATTTGTGAATAAATAAATAAAATATAAAATCTTAACAATTCCCACAACTCTACATGGATATGGTTGTGAATATAAAACAGGTAATTTCCGTCGCATAGTCATTGCATTGACGATGACATCATATTTTGTTTAATCCATCATGCACGTACAACAAAGGACTGTCTTTGGAGTCACTATGTTTTAATAACAATTCTTATCTAAACGTTGTAAACCACCATTTGTTTGTTTTTTATAATCTTCTAATATATCGATCAGGCTAAATTTGGGTAAATCTATTATAATATATCTGAGGACTAAAGTATTTGATTGAAACATACTTTAACTACACATTTACACGCTACTGTGGTGATGGTCAGGATACATAAATAGGGAAACATTGGACTCTGGTATCCTAAGGTCTTGGAATGAGGACGGTGGGAAGTCCCATCAGCCTCTAGGTTGGCAGATAACCTTATAAATTCATTTACGCTTCGCGAGATGCCGCTGGATCCAAGCGGCTTAAAATCGTATGGCCCTGAAATCCCTTTATGATTTTAAAGATGTGTTTAGCTTAATTTTATATTCAGTTGTTCAATTCCGGAATCAAGAGCCTGTATGAATATCATCAAATTTGACATGGGCAGTCGCACTATCAGGCGATTTGGGTACTATTCGTGGCTGATATAAATAAACATGGTTTACGTTACGCGTAACTGTTAATAATCCAAAAAATACTTACTCTTTCGTCGGGCATTTTGAGAATTCTCGTAAGAATTAAAAGTAATATCGAGGTCCAAGCGTCTCTGTGAGCTTCGTTCGTCAAAGAGCCAAAGTATTCGAGTGCCTCGCACGAAATAGTTATCAAACTTTTCTGCACAGCGGGCCAGTGATTCCTTCGAGCTTCATCGCTGTACATTTTAAACAATATTCGAAGTACGCAGGCCAGGGATTGCGTTTCTTGTTTCAACATGTTAGGTTTCACGGATCCTTTAAAATTAGCTTTCCAGAGAACATTTCTTTGGGCATTGTTAGTATTAAAAGTTTTAGCGAATCGATGACTGCACATCAAGCATTCGACGAGTCGTAGCAAATGCGGCGAGCTGAGTAACCTGTACATGCCTTGTTCTTCACGCTGACATTCTTGTTCCGTTCCAGGAGTTCCACCAGTCAATTCAGCAGCAGCTAGTGCCAACGTTTCAGCATCTTCTTTCCTGGATGTAGCAGGATAAAAGACGATATTGTCAATTGTTTGAATTAGTTCCAACTGGACTACGCATTTAATTAATAGGCTATTAAAAATCCTGTTAGAAGATTTTGCTTCATCATTGCCTTGAGGTTTCTTGAGGATTCCGTGACGTACGTGGGGATTTTCACCATCTTCATTTTCATCGGGTTTCCATGTAAGAAGCGTAGTGGGTAGCGTACTGTTAAAAATGTCTAACATAATCTGGCAGGTTTTACTCCAAGTTTCTTCGCCGAATTTAGTTCCATTGGATATGACTAGATTTTCCAGACAGTTAGTACCGGATCTCGCGAGTTGTTCGTTATCTTGTTGAACGCACCAATGTAATTGAGAGTATAACTGTTCTAGAAGAAGGGAACCGAGAATGTCAAAGTACTGAGTGAAAACGTCTACGATAGCGTACAAAGCGTGATTGCATGTCGTAGTCATCCATTCATTTTTCTCTAACTGATGTTCAGGTAATTTCATATTGTCGAATATTCTAAATAGTATATTAAATAAATCTCTCCACCAATGGGGACGGAATGAATCACCATGCGTTTTTATAATCTCAAAGAGGACAGTCAGTCCCCGCGTTCGGACATCGAGCTTGCAACGGCTTACAACGCAAGAGAGTGAAAATAATAAGGGGAACCATCCACGTAACCATACTCTATCTACTTCTGGAGCACCAGGCTCCCCTTCAAGCCCAGCGTGTTCTGCAAATAAATGCGGAGATGCACCTACAGACGTTGCACAGGACCTAACAAGCCGTATGGCTTCCATAGACGTATCTGGGAATTTAGCATTACATGCAAATTCCGAAAGACATTTCACTGCATCTTGGAATGAATCTATCATAGCTGGAAATTGTTTTTCATACAATTCTGTTATTATTTTTCCCGTAGTTTGGAATGCTAAATCGACGATCGCTTCGTCCTGATCACTGGCTGCCAAATGAAATACTGAAAAAATATTTTTCCAACCAGATTTTATATTTGGTGCTTGAGAATTAACCATCTGTGCAATACATCGAACAACCATATCTCTTATTGTTGGAGAGCTATTTTTCTTCATAATGTGTTCAAAGGGCCGCAAGAAATCTTTTTGGAATTTAAAATTTGCAAATTCGCCTTTCTCTATAAATTTCATAGATAACTGTCTTAATGAATCAACTGCGAAAAATGCGATATCTTCATTACTACTACAGCCTACCTTATTAAAATGGTCTCCAAGCACATGCCAGATACGAGACCACTGCAATCGAATACGTCCCATATTATAGTAGGAGATTTCAACAATTTTTTGTAATGAAAACATCCGAGGATTTGTTGGATGACTAAGTTCATCTAATGATACTTGACAGAGGGCTTTCACAAAATCAACAATCGCATCACCGTCAAGTCTAGTAGAGCCAGTAAATATTCTATCCACTGCCACTACCACACTTTGTGAACTAGTTTCCCCAATATGTTCTTTTACACTGGGATCTAATGCCATAAGGCTGAATTTTAAAGAGTCTGGTTGCGGTTTGATTCCAGATCCTGATAAGAATTGTGGGCGTACTCCAGTCCCTATCAGTTGAGCAAGTTCCAGCTGGGAAATACATTTAACAACATCTAACCAGCTGTAACCTAAATAATTTCCATCAGTATGTGCAACAGTTATCAAGGTTTTAATTGTATCTATATTTTTCGCTTTCATTTCTGTGATCGGAGAATTAGCAGTCAATAATGTAAATCTTGCTAAAGCCTGCACATATGCATCTCTTTCCAATGACATATGAAAAATGCAAGCAATGCGAATAGCACATCTAATACCATCTAAACATAAAGAGGCGATTTCTGGGTCATCACAGTCTTGTAATCCTACAGAAAATGCAGCAAGGAAAGGTGTCCAAGCCATTTTAAACATTGGTCTCACATGCTCAACATGTTTAGCTGTAGTGAATGGTGTCTGTACATGTGACACAGACTCCATCAAATTTTTAGCAGCAGTAGATATTTGCTCCATCTCCATGTTCCAAATAAGTTTACGTTTCTTTTCATTAGCAATCATGTGTTTGCCTGGTTTTGAGGTATTTTTCATTTTTATTTCATGACCAGCAATTTCATCATAAATCTGAGATAAGTACTCACGTGGGAGATCATTATTGTCACTTATACCACTATTGAGTTTTATGTATTGTTCTTTAGTCATTTTATTTTTCACTTGTGGTGAATGTAGATCAGTTGTAAGCATTATAATTGAAAAGGCCAGTACATAGACTGTGTCCGCACTAGTGAACAATGTATTAGTAGGATTGCATTCACAATAGCGAGCTGCAAACTTCTCCATTAATCTATCGATTTTTTGTGCTTCACCTGGCAATCGAAAACCTTCTAAGAAATGTCTCAGTGCTGCAACAATATCCATGTTTGAGAAATTCATTGAATCTACATAAGCATACATGACTTCTTTGGAATGATCATCATTTTCACCTAAATATTCACCAATAAATATTTTATCTATTCTCTCATCAGTTATCAACCATTCAGCTATTTCTTTTGTAGAGGTTCCAAGTAATCCTTGATCTTGTAAGAAAGTTACTCCTTTCTTAGGTTTTCTGTTAAAGAGATCAATACCTGTTTCCCAAACTTCCTTTTGCTGTTTCAAAACTTCAAACTGCTCTGGTGAATCTAGAGTTTCTCTGTTACCAATGTTACTAGATGCAGTAGAAACTAAACTAAGACTTGATCCTCCGTGAGATTTGATACTATGATGGTCAGTGTCTTCCTTGACTGGTCTCTCACCTAAAGTTGTTTGCATATTTGGGTTAATATATAATTCCTTACTCCATTCTACCATGCATTTTAATATGGACACAAGGCATTCAAGGCCCCTTATTCTCATAGATTTCTCCTGATTAGGAGTAGCCCCTAGTTCTAAGGCTTGTCTTCCCTGAGCAATCTTTGATACATCATTAACTAGTCTTTGAAATAAGTTAGCAGCAGATAAATCACAATCATAGTTGACATAAATATCAACAACGCTTTGTGCATCTCCACATATTCTTGTTAAAGCTTGAATAACCATCCACTTATGTTCGAATGAAGAACTTGAAGTTTCTAGAATGTTCATGAAAATTTCCTTAAAAAACACTTCAATTTGTTTTTTTAAGTGTACTTTAAAGTTTTGCAGCAGCGCTAAGAAAATAGCTAAAGACAATTCAAATACTTCAGGTACTGAACTTACTCCATTTTTTGACAATGCTACACAAAGGTATTGTTTGATAGCAGTTATAAACATTTCGTTATTCCTGAAGACAGGTCCTGCATTTTGAAGAATAGACAAAAGTAAATGTAAAGAGAGAATTTTGGATCTCAACTCATGTGACTTGGGGTCAGGTGTACCCTCAGGTAAAGGCTTCATGGACAATTTACACAAAGCTCTAAAAACAAGGAATGCATCCTTTTGTAAAACATGTGTAAATTTAGCTGTCACAGAGTTATCATTTTCTGATGCAACATCTACACTCTCTTGTGATGGAATTCTTGTCATAGATGTTTCGGTATTGGTCTGTAAATTGCTTTCTTGTGAGATACTGCCGTTATCTGATGGATTTTCAATATTGTCAGGTCCAGTATGATTGTATTCTCCAGAATTTTTTTTAGAAGCTATAACTATTGCATTATCTATAACAGAGTCAACTATTTCTTTCGCTAGAATTTTAGCTTCTAATACTTCATCCATTTCTTCATCATGTGAAACTTCTTTATTTAATTGGGGTGGCTCTTCTTCAATGGATATGTTACCATTTGGTATTGTATGATGATTTTCAGGAAGATGGCTGTCGTTTTCAGACTCTAATGCCTGGTTTTCCATCTTAGTAAAAATAACATTTAGCATCTGTGTTAAAGTTGCTCTTGCTGTTGTTTGATTAATTAGATTTTTACTTGCCAAATAAATATTGTAACAAGTACGAACTGCTAAGAGTACTGTTCCTTCATGTACTTCAACATGTTGGCTTGTTATCACAGTAAGCAGAGCTTTGATAATTTGCAGCTGAACTCCTTCATCTGTTTGAGGGCCATTAAAACAACTACAAATAGTTTCAACAATTCTATCAATAAGAAGTTTTCTTGGTGTTGTAGAATCAGGAATGTTGCCAGTGAGATGACCATAAGCTATTAGTTTTTGAAGACAATCTAATGCTGTCACTACTATTCTCGATGCTTTGCTCTGGCAGGCCAGCTCAAATGGGAGAAAGTATTTCTCAGCAGTGATGATATTTGCTGAATCATTTTTGGGTAGTGGGAGAGTACCTGATGTTGGGCTTTCTGATGATTCTGACTGACCTCCATCTTTAAGTTCTGCTTTTATTTCCTCTGAAACAATATAGAAACATTAAGACAACATCATCGTAAATATTCTAACATTTTTCTTTTTTATGTGATATATTTAGAAAAATATTCACATTTATGAAAAAAGCATGGTGACCTTCATGAATTATATATTTAACACCCCACATTCCTTTCACAATTATACTAACAGTTTTCATTCAATATTTTTATTCTACTTTTATAAAAAAAATATTTTTCACTTTTAGACCTTTCAATAATACCTCATTATAATTAAAACACTATATGTTATTACATTTTTTAATCATACATATTGATGTATGATTAAACATTTAATACTTATAGTGAATTGACCCAACTAATTTTAACAGAATAACCATATTAAGTTATCTATTCAGCTGTTAGTAACCTATCCATTAGACCAAATTCAAAGAGTCTCTAATGCAAAATTAATTATGATCACCATTAATAAGACACATTAACAATTAAAATCAACTACATTCAGTTACTTGTTCACCTTTTTAATTAATTTACTATTATTTGGTTAAGTCACCTTTATTTGAACAGTCCAATAATTTCATGTATGTTGTCCCAATTAAATTACACCACACTCAGCATAAAATAAGTTCTACAAAATTTATTAATATCATATGTCCTTGCTTTCTACTTTGATTTCATAATCTCCCAACATTTATCAAAAGGTAATAAATATAAAAATGAATCCTGTTGAAAAGTGGATGTAGTAGTTGACCAAGACAAATATGAACATTTTATTGTCAACAATCTGTTAACATGCAAATATTATGCAAAATAACATTGATAATACTAAGCAAGACTCCTCTCTATTCAATTGCCAAGGTCACAAATTAAATACATTTTTCATGTGATCTTTGAAACTAGTTTCACATAAATTATAACTTAATTAGTGAAACTGTAGCCATTAAAATAAATAAAAGTCAAGATGTTATCTACAAAATTAAGTGTCAAAATGGTTCCTTACCAAGGGCTACTTCACAGGACTTTTTCAATTGGCTGTGATAGGATCTTTTTATGTCCTTATCTGCTAATATCTTTTCCAAAGCTCTGACTATAAACATCTCTTTAGTTTTAAGGTTGGTTTGCATCGTTAGCATATATTTGTTCACTCCATTCGATCCGATCGGAATCGACTTATATGCGCGGTGGTTTCGATTTTAGTAAATATCATTTATATTGAGGCACTCTCGTATTGTATTCGCAGATTTAGTTGTAGTTTCGCTAAAAGCACAAAAGTAACATCACAGAACACTATTGAACAGATGATTAAATAATTCATGTAGAATTCATTTCAGCGAAACGGAGATCTTTCAACTCACACCTCATCACAAACATGACAATTATAAAGCTACGTTCAGTAATCAATTCATCAATATTTATGGCAGGGTACAGTTTACATACATAAGTCTTTGACAAAAAATCACGTGTATGATTTTTGAATTTGAAAAATCGTTTGTTTCGACATAATTGAGAAAAAAATATGAAAAAATAGAATTTATAGGACAGTAGGATGTTTTACAATAATATATTAAAATATTATCTCCGAAAAAATATTAATATATAATCACAAAGGACTCATGCTTTTTTCACCAAAAATACTAATATTTTCAGTTGAATATTTTTGTATTAAGATTTTTTTCATTTTTTGTGAACACGATGTGTTATAAAAGCGTTTTTTAATCTTTTAAACTATATCTATTTTCCGCTTTTTAGTACGATTAATTATTATTTATTGTCATCGGTTCTTAATACTTATACAATGTTTGAGTAAAATCTCTCCGTCAAAATTGAATTCAAAGGAGTTGATAATATACAAATAAACATATAGATATTTACATACATACACACATACATACTGGTGAAACTAATATAAAAATGATCCATTAATTAAGAGATTATAAACGTCAGTCTGTCTATTACATTGACATTTCACAATAGAGGAAACTAATATCTTCCTTTTTCAAGTACAGACAGTTAGTAATCTGTGATTTACACAGATACATAATTGATTTAATTACAGCCAGTGTCACCTTGACGTGAAGCCTTGACATTAGAGCACAGATTAGTTATTTAAATTTAATAATATTGTGATATGGCCGAAAGCAGAAAGTTTTGTTGATATAAATTACGAAATTCGTTAAAAATATTGGTCTGTATTTAATTTTAAAATTCGTTTTAACACAACCAACAAAATTGCTTCCACAATGACTGTTACGCGGGTAGCGGAGTCCCGCACAGAATTTAAATTAAAAAGCCTCCCTGAGGACGCTATATCTAGTGTAAAATTTGCTCCTAAATCAAATCAGTATCTTTTAGTATCATCATGGGACTGTTCCGTGAGGTTGTATGATGTTTCAGCTAACGTTGAGAGACATAAATACAACCATGACCTACCAGTGCTTGATGTTTGCTTCAGGGTAAGACTTGTTATTACCGCGCTTTTATAACCTATAACAATATTAGGTTTTCAGGATAGTTAACTCTAAATATTTTGCATTTATAACTATAATTAGTTTGAATATGTTGCATATAAATTAAAAGAAATATATATTATGGCAGTTTAAACAATATTCAACTAACAAAAATTGTTTCAGCATGAGACTTCTGTATGTCTATACCTCATAGGAATAAGGACAGAAGTTAAGTTTTGAAATTTACAGATGAGTTTATTAAATTTGTCATATTATATCTGCTTCATGGTTTTAATAAGTAATTATTTGAACCCATTTATTTCTGTATATCTTCCAAAAAATACTTTATTGTAACAGCATATAAATTAATATATAAATTCTACTATTTTGGTAGGATGCAGTCCACTCCTACAGTGGTGGACTTGATCAAATACTCAAGATGTATGACTTGAATGCCAGTAGTGAAACTGCCCTTGGCGAGCACAAGGGTGCAATAAGATGTGTAGAATTTGCTAGTGAGGTGAATGCAGTGCTCACGGGAAGCTGGGATGGCACAGTCAAAATGTGGGACAGTAGAGTGCCTAATTGTGTTGGCACATACAATCAAGGCAATGAAAGGGTATGTAAATGACCTATATTTGTAAATTATTAATTATTGTATGTTTATTATTTAACCACCGTGTGGTACCTGGCTGAGTAGAATAGACCACCCTCATTTCTTACCGGAGTGTCGTAAAAGGCGACTAAGGTAAGTTGACGTCAGGCAGGCGGCCGGTTGTAAAATACATAGCCAAATTATATCACAACATGTTTGTAATATGTGCCGACCCTACTTAGAGTGGGATAAGGGCAGAGGTTGATGACTTTCATGATGTACCTGCTGGACCAATATCAATGAAATTTGGAATAATTAAAGTTTTATTTGCTAAAGAGTATACAAAAAAAGTGCTGTTGTTCTTTAAGAAACAGGTAATAAATCATATATTGCATTATCAAGTGTATATCAACCGGTATATTATAATATTATTTTCAGGTTTATACAATGAGCATTGTTGGTGAGAAATTCGTTGTGGGCACATCGGGGCGCAAAATTTTCGTATGGGACGTACGTAATATGGGTCATGTGAACCAAAGAAGGGAGTCCTCGCTCAAATACCAAACTAGGTGTATCCGCGTGTTCCCCAACAAGCAGGGCTACGTCCTGAGCTCCATAGAAGGCAGAGTGGCCGTCGAGTACTTGGACAGCAATCCAGAGGTGCAGAAGAAAAAATATGCCTTTAAGTGTCACAGGATCAAAGATGGTGGTATGTGTTTAATTTTATATATTTTGCTATTTAGACTGGTCCCTTAGTGAGGCAGGTGACCCTGCATTCCTATCCTCGAATCGCGGGTTCGATTCTCGCCGAGGCCCAACATTTTCTAATTGTTATTTATTGGTTCTTTGTTTCTTTGTGTATTTATGTATGAATTTATATATGTAATTGTAAAATTCCACAATCAATTTTAACTTTGCCATTACAGCAATTTAAAAATACTGTTAAAAAGAGGCTGATACAGAAAGCCTATTATACCGTGGAGGCTTACATTGCTGATAAGAATGCGTGGATATAGCTGCTCTTTGACCTTGTGCAGGATAGCTATGACAAAATGTAATTAGTATTAAGAATCTTCTTTTTTAAGAGCTCCACCGAGTTTCTTGCTGGCTCTTCTCGGTAGGACGGCTTTTCGAACCAGCAATAGCAACGATTCAAAAGCACTTGTTTACAAGTTTATTTGAATAAAGAATATTTTGAATTTGAATTTGAATTTGTATATATTAAACAGTTGTCTATTAATATATCCTCGATTATGTACTGTTATATATGTCCTATACTAGAAAAAAAATGAGATTTTTATCTAGTACGTTGACTCAGTATATAAGTGCGTGGATATTTAAAAAAAAACTGTTTTTTTAATATCCACGCATTTACCCCATAACCGTGTTTCATGAGACGTGATGTCATGGATATTACTAAATTGTACGAGAAGTACGTTCTTATAAATATAGTGTGAAGCTATTTCCTTAAACTTATCTCGTTTACAGGCTTAGAAAAGATCTACCCAGTGAACGCGATCAGCTTCCACTCGGTGTACAACACGTTCGCGACGGGCGGCTCAGACGGCTACGTTAACATTTGGGACGGGTTCAACAAGAAGAGGCTGTGTCAGTTCCACAGGTATAAGAACAATAAACCCTGATGGTGTGATAGTTAACTTGACTTACATGTAACTACAAGTTAACTTTGCAATTTTGTCGTGGAGTTTATCGCCTCATGATGCTTCGGTTGCGGGGCGAAACGATTGTTGAGTTTGTGATAGTGAATGTGTGTAGTGTGTGCTTGTATATTGTGTTGAAGGATTGTGCATGTTCTTACGAATCCTGCATGTATCGGGTATGAAAAAACAGATAGTCCACTATACATTTAGCATTATAAATATTTTCTATTTACTTTATGCATTTTCGCAAAGTAACGCCTAATTCTATTAATTACAGTTAATTTAGTAGCATAAAACTGAAGTGCGGCCTCTTTGGTTGAAACACCGCAATCAGCTGTACAAATTAAATGTATTTATTATCTCATCATCATCCTGCCCTTATCCCACTCTAAGTGGGGTCGGCACAACATGTTACAAACATGTTGTCACATGATTTGGCTATGCATTTTACCTTTGGCCGCCTGCCTGACGTCAACTTGCCTCAGTCGCCTCATACGACACCTCGATAAGAAATGAGGGTGGTATTCTATTCAGCTGGATACCACACGGCATTAAATGTTTATCAATTACTGCGGCTTCGCCCGCATGTAATTTGAAATATAAAAAAAATTGTTGTAAATTAACCGTAAGAGATAGACACATGCTGTCGCGGACTTTTTTGTAGTATTTTTATAGATCTATAATTCTCTACTGCATTACTTTAGCGTATCTCTGCTGGTTTACAACTGTACAAGTTTTTTTAACAACTGGGCGATCTCTTCAACACAATTTACATAATACCGATATGCACTATATACCTAAACCATCCGGAAGTATTTTACTATCTTTTGGTGAAAACCGTACAAAAATCCGTTCAGTAGATTTTGAGAAAATCGATTACGTACAGACAGACAGCTATTTGGGACTTTGTTTTATAATAAGTATAGATTATTTATTGCAATATTATAAATTTTATATTTTATTCTATAGTGTTAGAAAAGTAATAATAAAATTATTTTGCTATAATCCGCGATACAGTAAATAGAAAATATATATATAGTGTTTAATGTATAGTGTACTATCAGTATTTTCATACCCGATACGTGCAGGATTCGTAAAAACACATGCACAAACCTCCACCACTTCCACCACAATACACAAGCACTACACAGGTTCACTATCACAAACTCAACAATCGTTTCGCCCCGCAACCGAAGCATCATCAGGAGATAGACTCCACGACAAAATCGCAAAGCGAAACGTTATCCAAACAAGCGTTGTTAAATAGTACTTGGTTCATCCCCACCCTTTATTTTACCTCGGAACACGTGCAACAAGCTTGAACTAGAGACATTTATCTGCTCGTTACTGTTTATTATTACTTTTGTATTATAGATCTCCGCAAAGTAACGCCTAATTCTATAAATTATCTATAGTGTTAGGTTAATTATCTGTGTACATGTTTAATTATTGATTATATTAGGTGTTTCATTCCAAATAAATACTGACACTTCAGAATCATGGGTATGTTTCTATTCAGATACAACACGGCGGTGTCCTCTCTGAGTTTCTCCCACGACGGGTCCGCGCTGGCGATCGCGTGCTCGCAACTGGACGACTCGCAACCGGATGACGTCAAGCCCGAGGACACCATCTACATCCGGTACGTCACCGACCAGGAGACCAAACCCAAGTAGGCCGGAAGTGAGCCCGAGTAGGCCGGAATTAGTCGGGACGTTACGGACGTTTATTTAGTGCGGTGCGATAGTAATAAAGAGTGAAAGTAATGTTAGAATTATTTTGTTATAATCCGCGCTTTTTTGTCTTCAAACGCGAATTTAAAGTGAAGTTATTCTATTATGACTTTATTATTATGTAATTCCGCAATCAATCTTTATTCAAATAATTTTTATTTTTTTATTTTTTCAGGCAATTTTGAATAATATGAAAAAATAATCGATCTTCATGTTAATCGTTTGTTTTATTGTTTATAATCGATTTTTAATAATCGATTTTTTCGATACGAATTAATCGATTTTTTAAAAATCGATAAATTTTGAAGGGACAAAAGTCGATTATTTAGTGATCGATTTTTCCATTCTAAATGACATCAGAACTTTTGAATCGTCAAAGATCTATATGATTAATGAAGCTACCACACCTTCAATCCTGGCCCAAAGTAACCCCTACTTCTATAAATGATAAAAAAGAGAATGGTGGAAAAGTAATGATGATATTATTTTGCTATAATCCGCGATAAAGTAAATGTATTTATGTATTATAAATTAACTAGAATAGAATATGTGACTAATAGATTTCCACGCGGGCAAAGTCGTGGGCACATCTATTAATAATAACTCTATGATAAAAAGCCATCCAAAAAGGTTCAAGTTAATCGCTTAATACAAATTTCGCAGAAAACGACTTTTTTTATTTCCGAGGGTAGTCATATAAAAGGGGAAAATATTGTACAGGTTAAACGAACTTGAAAGCCGCAGTGATCTTTTGTAAGATGTTTGGAGAGTGTGAAAGTAATTTTAGTAATAAGTGACGCTTATTGGAATAAACTGGAATTATCATTTTTAAATTTGCCTTTTATTTTCATAAATTATATCCTTAAGTTGCCAAGTTATGGCTCCATTTAACACTTACGAGTTTTGTAGTCGCTAAACTACTTTTTAAAAGCAATTTGCCACAAAACAACTATACTGAATTAGGTCTCTTTAATACTATAAAAATGAACCTCTATTTTCCTCGGTCATCGCATTAGGCGTGAATGAATGGAACAATTGTGTTAATTCGTTTTGGTTGTTGTAATTTAATTTAGTAATTTTTGTCAGAAGGTTCTTATGTAATTTTTTTAAATTTAACCGTACAGAAAATTTAAAAAACTCGATTTCTTATCATCATCCTGTCCTTATCCCACTCTAAGTGGAGTCGGCACATGTTATAAACATGTTATTATATATGATTTGTCTACGTATTCTACGACCGGCCGCCTGTCGTCAACTTACCTTATTCGTATTTACAACCCCTCTTTAAGTAAGAGGGTGGTTTATTCTACTCAGCCGGATATCACACAGCATCGATTTCGTCTATCTCCATATTCATTTTATTCTTAATGCCTATTGAATACCTTTCAGCTTTCAGCGGGGATACCGAGGGGCGAATGTATTGACATATAAATACAGTAAAAAAGTAACGCCCTGGCACTATAACAGAACTACCTTGCTATAATCCGCACGAGTTAAGTGAATGCATGCAAAGCCAATATGTATGAAGCAGGCAAAATTTTACGCACCTTACATATGCAGCACGAGTCACCAAACGCACCCCAAGGGGCCTCCACCAGCAACAATACACACAAGGAGCACACACAACCACCACCACAATCCCGACGATCGTTTCGCCCCGAAACAGAAGCATCATCAGGAGGATAGGCTCCACGACAAAATCGCAATGCGCCATTCATACAAGCAGTCTTAAATAGTTCAACCCCCACCACTACCCTCCCCTCCGAACACATGTAGCAAAACGGAATTGGAGACATTTACTTGCTCGTTAATTAAGTGGCCATTGTTATTTTTTATTGACTCAAGATGCTCTAACATATTGAGTCGGAGTCCCTTAACACAAGTGTGAAGAATATTAAAGGAATGGTCAGCAGGTACTTTATGATCGCTTTCCAGGAAATGTTTTGCAAAATTAGAATTTTGTGGTTTATTATTTCTAAATGCAGAGATATGTTCCCGGAATCGAATTGCGAAATTTCGGCCAGTCTGACCTACATATGCACCATTGCACTCATTGCACAATCTATTTTATAAACTCCAGATTTTTTCCCCTTGTCTAATATATCTTTATTTTCCACAACAAATTACGAAGCGATTGGTTAGTTTTAAAGGAAAGTAGTACCTGATTTTGATTTTGTAGTTCTGTTATAGTGCCTGTAATATGGAATTCCGCAAAGTAACGCCTGCTTCTATAAATCAAGTAACGCCCTGTTACTATCCCAAGGCTGGGTATAGACCTTAACGCTCCGTTTTTGGAAAGAGGGTTGGAGTAGAGATGCCGACTGGTAGGTTTTTTTTTCGAACTGACTGTATGCTGTTAGCCCTAACGGCTTTTACAGCGTCAACGGGCGGGATTGGTAGGTAACATATCCTCAGAATTCTCCACAGATCCTTCACTGAAAAGCATGTGATAAATTGTTATTATTAATTAGACAAGTTTTAATAGGAAAAATCATTGGTACTCGCGGTTTGAAACTGTGCTACTTTTGAATGAGCCGCAAGGTCACCACGCTGACTGGCCCGTTGGCGCAGTAGGTGGTGACCCTGCCTTTAGCTACGTGGGGCACGGGTTCAATTTGTTGGTTCTTCGAGCCTGGGTGTATATTTGTATTTAAGTATGTATTTAAAATTATATATGTAATATATCTACTAGTTGTCCGTCACCCGTAACACAAGTATTAAGTTACTTACTTTAGGGATAGACGACCTTGCGTGTAAGTGTCCCATATATTTATTGATTTATATTTATTTATGTACATAAATACAGAGCACAAGTATAGTATAGTAAAAAAAATTAAAAGCACTCTAGTCGTTACATACTTCAGAAATTTGCACGCCATATAAGCGCACGTTGGAGATACCAAGCGCTTAAATTAACACCTTTCTCAAAAGCACCCTCGCACTCTGCAATTAAATCTAGAAGCGGTCGAGAACTAACAAACTTGATAGGTAAGTCCATTACAACCTTATTGATGGTCAAATAAGGGTTATATTTTGATTTGCAAAAGCTCTACACTTGTTAATGAACGCTCGGACCAAATTGCCGTTCAAACAATACATCTATTTGAGACCACCTTAAGGTTTCGTGGAAGTTACGCGGGCATCGTTGTAATGGTGTTTGCGAGTGCATCGCTTAATTCCTCACCAACCATAATTGACTCGGAACATAAAACTGTTTGTTGAGGAAGCAATTTTGCTAATTTAATGGAAAACGATATTCTCTGGTCGTTAGAGTCAGTAGAATAACTTAATAATTTCAACTAAAAATATTTTAAAGTCGATTTGCAATTTTTCACTTTTAATTTGTTGTAATCTATAATAAACTACATTGTTAGGTTTGTAAAAATGATTTTTATCACTTTATCGCTTGGATCAATAAAAGTAATATTATTATTTTGCTATAATCCGCGATGAAAGAAAATATATGTAATGCTAAATGAAGAGGGTACTATCCGTTCACATCAGGTATGTGAACCACCTTGTGATACCACCAATAACGCAACAATACACAAACACTCCACACATTCACTACAAAAATCTCAACAATCGTCTTGCCCCGTAACCGAAGCATTGTCAGAAGATAGACTCCACGACGAAATGACAAAGTCGCAAAATCACTTGTATCAATCTTTTATTAGGTACAATTAAAATAAATTGTGAACAAAAACCTCACCTTTAGGTTCTTCCTAAAGATAGAATTCAATGATGCCGATAAAATCGTAGTTGTTATATATTTCTACATTTAAGTATTAGTCTTTCCCATAAGGGCACAGCTCTACTTATACTGAGAATTTCCCTCCAAATCCTCGAAAATTGAAATCTTAATAATTTAAGGCTTTACTTAGCGGAATTCCATAAAAAAAATAAGTATATAATTTAGCTATAATCCGCGATTATAAATCTTTGTAATGTGTATCATGCATGAAAAAAAAGGATGCTATTCGTAAATAGCAGTGGTATGAAAACGGAAAGTATTGTAGATACTCTACATTAAACACTGCAGAGAATTTCTTTAATCTTCAAAATTAAATTCTTTAAAATAATATTATCATTTCTGGTATAGAAAGTTACCTCGAAAAGATATCACTCATTTACTTAACTTACTTAAGAACTCATTCGTAGTTACTATAACTCCTGCGTAAAAATAAAAATACTTTTAAAGAAATACACTATGCTATTAAAAATTGGCAGGTGGTTGATATGAAGATGTAACACTTGAAATTGATCGTAATACGAACATAAAGTGCCTGCTGAAAATCGTGTAAATTTATTGTAGATAATAGGTTAAATGTGTAACTATTTTAATTATATCTTTAGTTTTATATAATTCCATAATTATATGTATTATGTACTATTTTTGGTAGTTAGTTCATTTGGTGCATTCTCTTCGAGGCAAACGAAGTTCCATTACTCGTGTGCCATTTCACGTGACACTGGCAGAGTGATTTGCGCCTAATTTGCGTTGTACAGACCATAAAGAAAGATAATAATAATAATAAAACTGGCAGGTGCAAATTTAATACGATGTTTAACTTAGAAAGTGTTGAAATAAACGAACAGCTATTGTCTCAAAGAGTTTATTATTTGCAGGACAGGTTTCTTATTATAACACTGTGTCACGTAACGACGCCTTATAGCACGATAGGCGCCTGTCACGTAGGGTGGTAATATCACTTCACAATTTACGGTGGGTGACAAAATTACGGGGGTTCGGTATCCCGAAATAAAAGAAATACTTTCGGCAGAACTTCGTATACTATGAATGACTTAAAGAACAAAACTATTACACTACAAACTTATAAAACAGTGATACTAATTAATATTAAAAACTTGCCGAAACTTAAACAATTGAGACTTGTTTGACCTCGTCCGCGGAGGCGTAGTCTGACTCAAATTCAAAGACGCATCCACGAGGTGGGAACCAATAAACAACTAGGTACTAATCCAAATAAGCGGGATTCCCCGAAATACGTATGTTACAACTGATAGTATTATTTAAAATGATTCTAATCAGAGTAAGCAAATCAAGTTATAAAACCTTTCAAAAAGCTTTTTACAAAATTTAATGTCCGTACCGCTAGCCATTGAGCAGTTCCCTCGCCTGGAGTCAATCCTAGCAGCAGCATTAGGTTATGATTATCATGAACATGCATTGTTATCGTGACTGAACCAGTATATAAAATTTCAGCTCAATCAGACCCCGGGAACTAGGTCAAATTTAACTTGCAGGATTCCACCTTCTCACATACAAACCCTGCAAGTTGAATAAAAGCATTTAAAAAGTAAACTAAGGGAGGTGTGAAAAACATAATAAATATAGAATAAAATAATTAGGCTAATTAACGTATCTAAGTAAGTATTAAAAGTGTATAGGCTTAAACAGCTTACAAATTACCGCTTTGTAACATTGATCCCTTGATTAGAAAGAAGAAAGAAATATTATTAGAATTATTTATGTCTAAATAAAGCACAGAGGAAGATAAACACTGCCTATGCCATCGCTGTTTACGGCTCAGCAGATTTATAGAAGATATAAAGTCATGTGTTAACTACGACATTAAATCATGTTAGAGAGTGCTTCAGGTGCAGTTGTAACACTTGTAGGAAATGAAAGGCCGTGTTGGACGCGTTCAATTTGAACATTTTGACCCGCGGGCTGATCGCGTAACGAATACTACAATCGTATTCAAGACAACAAATTAAGTTGTGATCGATTCGGCTTGCGTGCCGAACTAATTGTCTTCCATGGTCATAGAAGGAGCGACTTTTGTATTCCACGCTCCTGTATTTCTCAAGATTGCAGCTTATACAGCTGTAATAGCCGAACGGTGAGACCGTGGACACCAACCAGGGGTTCATGGGTTCACATCTGTGAAAACTGTGAAACTTATATGCGTAACTGCTATTTATAATTTACGGCACGTTTTTCGATAAAGGAACATCGTGAGATAAATTAACAGGTCGCAATGAAGCAGCATGGCGACTCTAAGCCACAACCTTTCTCTCCAAAAAGGAGAGAAAAGGCTTATGGCCAGCAGCAACATAGTAACGCGCCGACTTTACAGCAAATAGCTTCAAGGTGTTAATATCTGTGAAATTCTATCAAAGGAATCATGCTTAAAAGTGCAATTCACAATCAGCCCTCATTGTTGATCGTAAAGTGATGCGTGGGCGAGACCTCTTCAGTGCTAGATAAAGATGATTGTTGGTTGCTTGTTCATTAAGTTTGCTCAATATTGTGCCTGATTGGTCCGTCCGTGTACGCTCATCAAGTGAAGTAATTGCCCGTTGTAATATATGCTGTATATCATATATACATTTGGTAATAGAAGCGGCTAAGTGTAGCTTTTTTTAAAATATGGAATAGGAAGGCAAACGGGCATGCGGTTTAACTAAGTAATTCCGCCGACCACGACCTCTCGCAGAACGAGTGTGTTGCCGACCTTTAAAAAGATAGAATACACGCTTTTTGAAGGTACTTATGCCGTACCGATCCGGAAACGCTGCCTAACCCCTCGTACGCACGGGCGTAAAAATTACGTCGCGTTAAAATTCCACAATAGGCGTTATAAGAAGTTTCGTATGGTAAATTCAGCTTAACGCCCTCGCCCTAACGACTAAAATGGATCACTGCACGATAAAATACGTCGCGATTTAAATACGCTGTCGTGTGAACAGATACCTGGATACCCATTTGTTTCAATTCGACGTAATTTTTACGCGCGATAAAAATCCTGTCGTGCGAACGAGGGGCTAGGGAGATGATTCCATAAAATAGTGGTACGCGGAATGAAATTAACTGTCAGTTTACCCGTTCCCCACTAATCATTTTGGTGCGCATTGGTTTTAATTTTGCGATCACTTCTTACATACTCATTATATAGTGAAAACGATTATTATATCATTTATTATATATATTTAAAATATGACAATGGAATTGAAGGATTAATACGTCTAAATTGGTTTACAATTAATCCATAGGCATAGCCACGTAGGGACGGAGGTTTTTTGCAGTCAAGCACTCGCCCCTTAAACAATAAAAAATAGGCGGAAACTACCTCTCCCCGTAAAAGAACAGTCAGTAGCTGGTAAACTGACAGTTTAGTAGTAGCCAGTAGAAGGCTTGCATCAGACCTGTAATCGTCCTGAACTCCATTACTAATGTGATCTACTAATATGGTCAAAACCATGATTAAATCAATATAGTCTATAATTTTCTGAACCCTGTATAAAATCCTGGCTACACCCACGCCAATTACTACATTTTACGTGAAGATTTAAACATTTTATAAAGTTACTAGCAAACCAGCAAATGTTGTTTTGCCATATACATTATTTCTAGAGAATTTCTAGCGTACGTTATAAAAAAAATTTTTAAGGTTGACAACCGGTATCACTTAGGGGTATGAAAAATAGATATTAGCCGATTCTCAGATCTGCTGAATATGCATGTAAAATTTCTTAAAAATCGATCAAGCCGTTTCGGAGGAGTATGGTAAATAACGTTGTTACACGAGAATTTTAAAGTGACACTATATAAGGGTTGCATAAGATCTGTACATAACCTCAACTCCATTACCAATGTCAGCTACTGATATGTATAATATGATTAAAATAATATAGTCTATGATTTTCTAAATCCTGTGTTAAATTCTGGCTACATCTTGACTTTTTTCTAAAGTTAGATTGGGGATAGTTCGCATTTCTGATAAATTCAAATTCAAAATATTCTTTCAAATTCAAAATATTCTTTATTCAAGTAAACTTGTAAACAAGTGCTTTTGAATCGTCAACTTTACTGCTGGTTCGGAAAGCCGTCCTACCGAGAAGAGCCAGCAAGAAACTCGGTGGAGCTCTTTTAAAAAAGAAGATTCTTAATACTAATTACATTTTGTCATAGCTATCCTGCACAAGGTCAAAGAGCAGCTATATCCACGCATTCTTATCATCAATGTAAGCCTCCACGGTATAATAGGCTTTCTGTATCAGCCTCTTTTTAACAGTATTTTTAAATTGCTGTAATGGCAAAGTTAAAATTGATTGTGGAATTGTGTTATAGAATCTTATACCCAAACCCACAAACGACTTACGTACTCTTACAAGGCGCAAAGCAGGAGCAGCAAGCAAGCTTATGTCGGTTCCTACTTTGTCTATTATATACATCGCCAATCTTTTTATAATTATGTATATTTTTATGCACAAAAATCAAATTGCTAAAAATATACTGTGAAGCTAACGTAAGAATACCTGTTTCCTTAAACTAAATAAAATTAATAAATAAGTTAGATATACGTCATTGACGACTTTCTGTAGCCCTAAAAAATAATAATCCAACTGTACATTGTTTGGTTATACCTCTAAACTCTAAAGGAAACGGCTGCCTTTTCTAATAATACTTCACTTTTGGTATAAAATCTGTCTAAATAAGTTTCCTTTCATAGACAACGAGTTGCTATAAATTATTAAAAAAAAAACTTGTTTAATATAAAAATAGTATAATGATACTAATTCAAATTACAAATAAAGCTGTGATGTGACAGGTTCGCAATTTTTATCGACAAAAACACCGTAAACGGCCGCTCCCATGGTGATTCGCGAAAATATTACGGTACACATGATTTATTTGTGTATACCATTTTATTTCGCGGGCTGAGATCATGTCAGCTATGCCAGAATAGATAATTTAACTTGCTATGCTGTTTTATGAATAATTTTAATATATTTAATTTTCTATTATGAAAGATCGATCAAAAAAATTGTTAAAGGGTTACATACTTATTATTATTTATATATTTTATGACGAGAATTGCCTTTGCCAGTAGAAAACATTAGTTTTGTTTAGGACGCCAATTAGCGTTCCCGGTCGTTAATGTGATTCCATGCGATTATGGTCTAAATTTATCAGAATTCTCTAGAAAAATTCGGGATTACTAATAAAGTTCTTTTCTTTTTTCTTTACTAATAAAGTTCTTTTCTTTTCTTCACCAAAAATCGTCCGATAAATTGCATATAAATTTTAACAGAAAAACTCATTAGCAGAGATTCAAAGAGTCGCACGGCCTGACCACCAAGCTATCACAGCTCTATTAATAAATTTTTAAGCGTTAAAATATCCTCTATTATGAACGACAATATTTTTTTCGTTTCCCGAAGGAAAAAGGTTTTTTTTCTGTTCGTCACACAGATTGTATAAGATTCTTAATTTCTTTAAAAGTTTAGTTAGACTTTGTTTACTCTTCTAAATTCAAATTTCGCGCGCTTGGATTGTCAATGACAACTCTCTGTAAGCATACGGAAGTAACGCTTCAATGTAGGCCCCGGACCGTATGAGTGGACAGTGGAAGCGGCTGCGCAACGACGCGAAGCTCGAAATTAGCCGCCTCGTGTGTGTTTGAATTAGCCGCCTCGTGTGTGTGTGAACTCGAAATTCGTGAAAAGGACGTTTATACGTTTCATCATCTTTTAAAGAACATTGTGTTAGCTATGTGTTATATGTGCGGACAATAACTGTTCCTTCAGAGGTATTAGTATGGGCAGTGTTCGTCATCGTGAATCTCATCTTCCTACACCGGAGGCTGCCAGGCACTCGATCTGGTTCGCCACGTTACTGCAGTAAGTAGTAATTGTTGTTGTTCAGACTAAAGCTATAGGGAACTGAACGTTCACCGGCGGGATAGTTAATCTTTTAGGTGTTCCGACCCACTGTATCGTTACTGGGCCCCCCGCGGCATGGCCTTTTCGCCACATTTTTTGGTGCCGAAACCCGGGAGTGCCTAATAATCTCACGGTGGAGTGGGATTTTTACGACTCGATAAAATATTGCTGGTATTTTTCGTTAAGTCAAATATATTATTATTTCCCATTAAAATCATATTAATTACTTATTCAGTGTTTAAAATTAACTAATCTTAATAAAACTCATCTAAAAATCATAATATATTCCCTATTTTCACCATACAGAGTTTGTAATTTAACGTTTTCTGTAAACACGTAAAAGTAAAATCGGCCATTTTGTTCATAATTACTTTTTTCCATTCTCTTATAACTTACTCTCTAAACATTCGACCATATTGTAAAAAAGAATTTAGTTCATTCGAAAATTAATTAATTCAACTTAAAGTAGCGGCCTGTTACAATCCCACTGCTGGGTATAGGCCTCTTTTCTCCGTTTCTGGAGAGAAGGGTTGGAGCTAAGACCTACCACGCTGCTCCAATGCGGATTGGTAGGTTACACATATCTCCAGAATTCTCTAGAGATATGCAGGTTTCCTCACGATGTTTTCCTTCACCGAAAAGCGTGTGATAAATTGCAATTATCAATTAGACACATGAGTTTTAATAGAAAAACTTATTGGTGTCTGCCCGGGTTTGAACTCGTGTTCCCCTCGAAAGAGTCGCACGGTCACACCGCTGGGCTATCACAGCTCATTAATTCAACTTAGTTAATTCTAATCTTTACTATGCATTTTATTGCTTATTTTTTTGTCTGTACATTATTAGTTACATTCGTTCAATTATTTAGTTTATATGGAGTGCATTTTCTTACATATCGTAGCTAAATATTTTTAATTTTACGTTTTCGTGCGGTCGGGCGCCGCTCGCTGGCGTCGGCTAGCCTAGTTATTAGTAAATACGTAATAATATATTTAATTTTGCGATTTCTCAATCGAATTACCGAAATGGCATTTAATTTAAAGCGTATTGTCTGTAAACATAGTTCATCGAGTAAATCTAAATTGAAATATGCGGCAACACACAGATATACTGTGCAAGATTTACCTTCCTTACGCAGAAAACGTACTATTGCTTTGAACCGTATGTCTAAAGCATTAGAAGCCGGATTGCAAGCAAAAATTGATGTCAATCTAAATAAAATAAATATGAAAAAAAAAATAAAAATGTTAAATTCTATCGTAATTATCAAAGACGAAAATCGTACGCCGACTTAATTGTCCGTGTGGCAACTATTCAGACTAAAAAGAATTTTATAATACGACCTCTTGTTAAACTTTGCCCTCTTCTTATTGAATCGTAAACTAATACCGTATACGTTTCTTATTGATTATAATTGTAGTCTTAGTTTCTATAGTATTAATTCAATTTATCTTATTTATTCGGAAAATACCAGCTGTATTTTGGTGGCGGTATGTTCACTCAACGAATTTCGCGCGCTTGGTCTGGCAATGACAACGCTCTGTGAGCATACGGCAGTAATTGTGGCTGTACAACGAAATTAGCTCTAAATCAGCCGACCCGTGTGTGTGTATGAATTAGCCATTTCGCGTGTGTGTGAATTAGCCGCCTCGCGTGTGTCTGAATTAGCCGCCTCGCGTGTGTGAATTAGCCGCCTCGCGTGTGTCTGAATTAGCCGCCTCGCGTGTGTGAATTAGCCGCCTCGCGTGTGTCTGAATTAGCCGCCTCGCGTGTGTGAATTAGCCGCCTCGCGTGTGTCTGAATTAGCCGCCTCGCGTGTGTGAATTAGCCGCCTCGCGTGTGTCTGAATTAGCCGCCTCGCGTGTGTGTGAATTAGCCGCCTCGCGTGTGTCTGAATTAGCCGCCTCGCGTGTGTGAATTAGCCGCCTCGCGTGTGTCTGAATTAGCCGCCTCGCGTGTGTGTGAATTAGCCGCCTCGCGTGTGTCTGAATTAGCCGCCTCGCGTGTGTGAATTAGCCGCCTCGCGTGTGTCTGAATTAGCCGCCTCGCGTGTGTGAATTAGCCGCCTCGCGTGTGTCTGAATTAGCCGCCTCGCGTGTGTGTGAATTAGCCGCCTCGCGTGTGTCTGAATTAGCCGCCTCGCGTGTGTCTGAATTAGCCGCCTCGCGTGTGTCTGAATTAGCCGCCTCGCGTGTGTGAATTAGCCGCCTCGCGTGTGTCTGAATTAGCCGCCTCGTGTGTGTCTGAATTAGCCGCCTCGCGTGTGTCTGAATTAGCCGCCTCGCGTGTGTGAATTAGCCGCCTCGCGTGTGTCTGAATTGAACGCCTCGCGTGTGTGAATTAGCCGCCTCGCGTGTGTCTGAATTAGCCGCCTCGCGTGTGTGTGAATTAGCCGCCTCGCGTGTGTCTGAATTAGCCGCCTCGCGTGTGTGAATTAGCCGCCTCGCGTGTGTCTGAATTAGCCGCCTCGCGTGTGTGTGAATTAGCCGCCTCGCGTGTGTCTGAATTAGCCGCCTCGCGTGTGTCTGAATTAGCCGCCTCGCGTGTGTCTGAATTAGCCGCCTCGCGTGTGTGAATTAGCCGCCTCGCGTGTGTCTGAATTAGCCGCCTCGCGTGTGTCTGAATTAGCCGCCTCGCGTGTGTGAATTAGCCGCCTCGCGTGTGTCTGAATTAGCCGCCTCGCGTGTGTGAATTAGCCGCCTCGCGTGTGTCTGAATTAGCCGCCTCGCGTGTGTGAATTAGCCGCCTCGCGTGTGTCTGAATTAGCCGCCTCGCGTGTGTGTGAATTAGCCGCCTCGCGTGTGTCTGAATTAGCCGCCTCGCGTGTGTCTGAATTAGCCGCCTCGCGTGTGTCTGAATTAGCCGCCTCGCGTGTGTGAATTAGCCGCCTCGCGTGTGTCTGAATTAGCCGCCTCGTGTGTGTCTGAATTAGCCGCCTCGCGTGTGTCTGAATTAGCCGCCTCGCGTGTGTGAATTAGCCGCCTCGCGTGTGTCTGAATTGAACGCCTCGCGTGTGTGAATTAGCCGCCTCGCGTGTGTGAGAATTAGCCGCCTCGCGTGTGTGTGAATTAGCCGCCTCGCGTGTGTCTGAATTAGCCGCCTCGCGTGTGTGTGAATTAGCCGCCTCGTGTGTGTCTGAATTAGCCGCCTCGTGTGTGTCTAAATTAGCCGCCTCGCGTGTGTGTGAATTAGCCGCCTCGCGTGTGTCTGAATTAGCCGCCTCGCGTGTGTGTGAATTAGCCGCCTCGCGTGTGTCTGAATTAGCCGCCTCGCGTGTGTGTGAATTAGCCGCCTCGCGTGTGTGTGAATTAGCCGCCTCGTGTGTGTCTGAATTAGCCGCCTCGCGTGTATGTGAATTAGCCGCCTCGCGTGTGTCTGCATTAGCCGCCTCGCGTGTGTGTGAATTAGCCGCCTTGTGTGTGTTTGAATTAGCCGTCTCGGGTATGTGTGAATTAGCTGCCTCGTGTGTGTGTGAACTCAAAAATCGTGAAAAAGACGTTTACGCGTTTCATAATCTTCTAAAGAACATTGCGTTAGTGTCTTATATGTGCGGACTATAAGTGTTCCTTCAGAGGGATTAGTACAGGCGGTGCCATGTCATCGTGAAGAGTCCCGTCTTCGTACATCGGAGGCTGCCACTCGGTCTGGATCGCCATGTTACCGCGGTAAGTAGTAATTGTTGTTGTTCAGGCTAAGGCTATAGGGAACTGTACTTTCACCGGCGGGACAGTTAATCTTTTAGGTGTTCCGACCCAGTGTGTCGTTACTGGGCGTTCCCACACTGCTTTTTCGCCGCTACACATACAGACAGACTTTCTCATCTATACTATTAATATAAAAGTATAGGCACCGGCCGTACACATGTATTTAATCTTGATATAAATATATATAACGGTCTTATCGATACTTAAAAGAATTGAAATGTGTTAACCTAATCTCAATATCTAATTCTAAGGCTGATAAATACAGATCGGCGAATATTAAGGACGTGAAAATTTGCAATTTGAGAGGTAGTTAATGTGTTGCCTTTTGTATTTTAATGATAATGTAAATTAAACTTACTGTAACGGTTAAATATTTAATGATAAATTATATGTTGGAAGAAGGTGTTAGTTTTTATCTGTATTCAAAATTTATAGGTATATTAAAGATTTAGGCTCGTCAAGTTGAAATATATTATAAACTGGTGGTTTAGTGTTATTATTTAAATAAGAATTGATACTGAATAGAAGAACAGTCTCGAAAATAACGTAATATTTTTAATAAAATTTTGAACAAGAGTAGTTATTGTAAGTTAACCATAAGAGATAGAAAGATGCTGCTGAGGACCTTTTCGTAGTATTTTTGTAGATCTACAATTCTCGAATACATTACTTTGATGTATCTCAGCTGGTATACGCAGTGCATGCGACTGTAGCTCCCAGCAGACGAGTTTTCTTACAACCGCGGGACCGACGTCAACATAAAACCATAATAACCTCAAGCAAGTTCAGGATATTTTGAGAAAATCAGATAGACAGACTTTTTTGAGGAATTTGTTTTATGAAAAGTATAGAAATTGTTTTTTCCTGATTACTTTTATCCTTCAAGGCTAAACCGCTGAATAAAAAGTAATGAAATTCAGTAGAATTAAAGCTCATATACCAGGCTTACATATAGGATATAAAAATTTACGTTTTCCTCCAGGAATATATAAACATGTAGTACCTAATTGAGGATAGTCTAACGCATGAATGTGAGCGAAGTCGAGAGTGAAACTAGTAAACAAATATAATTTACGATAACCGACAATTGAATCAACTTTAATGTGGTGGCTAAAAAAACTCTCAGACCACTAACGTGCAGTTTAATCACGTCGATAAAACTTGCGATATTGAAAAGATAGAGCAAGGATTCCGCTCTGGGTGTCCATGTAAACATTTTTCAAAAGACTGTTCTTTTTTATGGAACCGACTATTAACCACTGCATCCAACTACAATACCATATTGTAAAAGATTCGGCTAAGTATTTTACGACTTATGACCAAACGACTGTTAGATATGAATGTGGATCGATATGAGACTATAAAAAAAAGTGAAGTAAAGTAACAGCCTGTTACTATGCCCACTGCTGGGCTAAGGCCTCCTCTCTCCGTTTCTGGAGAGAAGGGTTGGAGCTAAGACCTACCACGCTGCTCCAATGCGGATTGGTAGGTTACACATATCTCCAGAATTCTCTAGAGGTATGCAGGTTTCCTCACGATGTTTTCTTTCACCGAAAAGCGTGTGATAAATTGCAATTATCAATTAGACACATGAGTTTTAATAGAAAAACTCATTGGTGCCTGCCCGGGTTTGAACTCGTGTTCCTCTCGTAAGAGTCGCACGGTCTTACCGCTGGGCTATCAAAGCTTTGAGACTATAGACAAGCCGAAAAATAAATGGTTGGATTGCGTAAATTTGCTTACTTCCATAACATTATATCCTATAGAATATTGTTGTGGGATAAATGATAAATATTGAAAAAAATATGTATTACAAAAAATAGTTCGCGTGGTTCCCTGCGGGAGAAGTTTACAGAAATAGTGTGACGTTGAGAGTATTGAAAAAAACGACGACTCAGCAAGTCAACGCCAAATTTATTGTGGGCCGCGGGAGTCGACTGCCCGTCAATGCAATTACTTCTTAAGATGGTAGGGTACGCTCGGTACTGCCCTGGCTTTGCCACGCAGCGAAGTAGGCCGTGCAGCGTGCACTCGGAGAATGATGGACCGCCTCGATGACGTCGAGCCCGGTCGCAAGGCTCCGTTGTCAAGCAACGGCCGCACGAACCCAATAATTGCTGATATATGTTGATGCCAGGTACTAGTTCTCAATATTTTCTGCCGCGCACTAGTTGGAAGTCACGTACTAGTTGATGCCGCGCACTAGTTCCCAATATGTGGGAATATATGCACATACTAGATTTGGAAGAAATCTAGGCTGTCCGTCGATCTTTGAAGAAAGGGCCACGCACGATGGACGTCACAGGTATGCCTGTAAACGTGCGTAGCCCGTCGACTCAGAAGGCGAACTACTGGTTCGGAAAGCTGTTCTTATCGAGAAGAGCCAGCAAGTAAATCGGCGGTTGCTCTTTTCAAAATAATACTTATAACTAGTTACATTTACTCATTACTATATTACACAGGTTTAAACACTAGCTGTATACACGGATTTTTAATATCTAAGTAATCCTCAACAATATAGAAGACCTTCTACATCAGCCTCGTTTTAGCAGTTTTTTTTAAACTGCTGTAATGGCAAAGCTAAAGATGATTGCGGAGTATTTAGACATTGGAGGAAGCAATACTTTGATAAAGTACTTTTCTTTCTAAATTCCTATTAGAATCCCATTCTTTCCGACAATCTGGTACATCCTACTTGAAATCATTCGCATCCCTTATCGATATAAATGGGTATCCTCAGTTTAAATTGCGATAAAGAGTGTTTTCGTGCCTATTTATTTAATGTGTTGCAATTAACAAGTAGCGAGTGGCATAGTTTACATTTGTTACCGTCAGCCTCGCAGCGGTGGGGACACTTTAGATAACCTATATTGCAAATGGTAATATTGATTCATCTTATTACTTGCTTTTCGTTTTGTGATTATTCCCAACATTACAGCCTTAGTAGAGTCGATTTAAAAGTTCTGCGGAATTGTTTTACTTATATTTTTACTTTATTTTTCATTTATACTTACTTTATTTATATAAAAAGCAGTTTTGTAACAAAAATATAATAGGCTTGTTCCAAAACATTAAAAAAAACCTCAACTCAAAAAACTTACGTATTATAAAGCAATTTTAAAAACATGGCTAAAAATCTAAACTTTGTGTTATATAGAAAAATTATTAATGACGGTTACATCTCTGTAAGAAAATAATCATTTTTTTTCTTATTTTATTAATTTTTTTATAATCGATTATTTTATAACAATAATCGATTATTTAAACATTATAAATCGATTTAAAAAAATTTGATTATATTGATTAAACACTTTAATTTTTTCTTTTCTTTTTCTTCTCATTTAAAGTAAGATAAGCATTGTTTTATTAAACCAATGCAGCCAAACAACACATTTTAAACGAATTTCGCAAACAGCGCATATGCTATTTTTTATTCGTAGTTGTCTACTTTAATAAGACTTAATTTCAATTAATTATTAGAGTAAAAAAGAAAATTTTTAAATAGACAAAAATCGTTTATTAATAAATCGATTTTTTCGTTTCCGTAGGGAACCGTAAGGAACACAGGATCATAAGATGTCCGTGTGGGCGCGTATTAACGAGCTCTCGTTATATCGGCCGCAGTTAATGTTATTGTGCTTTATGAATTGTTCCACTGCACTCGAGGTTGTTACACAAAAATAACAATTGCTCACAATCGAGTACTGCAAGGGTGACCATCAGCTTAATATTGTACGAAGTAACGACCTGTCACTAACCCACTGGTGGCCATAGATCTCTAGAAAACCAGACTTACTTGTTTGTAAATATAAAGAATTATAAAACGATAGGTGATGTATATAATAGACAAAGTAGGAACCGACATAAGCTTGCGACTCCTGCTTTGCGCCTAGCAAAAGTACGTAAATCGTTTGTGGGTTTGGGTATAAGATTCTATAATAAAATTCCGAAATCAATTTTGGTCATGCCATTACAGCAGTTTAAAAACACTGTTAAAAAGAGGCTGATACAGAAAGCCTACTATACTGTTGAAGATTACTTAGATGATAAGGATGTGTGGATATAGGTGCACTTTTACCCTGTACAAGACAGTAATAAATAAATGTAACTAGTTCTAAGATTTATATTTTAAAAAGAGCAACCGCCGAGTTTCTTGCTGGCTCTTCTCGGCAGGAACAGCTTTCCGAACCAGCAGTAAAGTTGACGATTCAAAAGCACTTGTTTACAAGTTTACTTGAATAAAGAATATTTTGATTTGATTTGATTTTGATTTCTGATTTCGTATTCTAAAAACCGTTGGAAAATCAACTCTAGAAGCCAACCCCCCAAAATAGTGAAGTGATTCATTTAGCGTCCTATGTTTGTCTGTCGAACCTAAATAGGTTCATACATTACAAAAGTTTAGTTGTTAAAAGGTTAGTTTGTTTCTTGTTTAAATATTTTTTTATTTCTTTCTTGTTCGTACTTTTATAATGGCGTGTAATCTAATAAATTTTATTCTATATTTACCAGTTTTCAGTAACGCTTAACACAAGTATTAAACTACTTACTGTGGGGACGGATGACAGTATGTGCAATTGTTTCATATATTTATTTTTCATATTAGCGACGTCGTGAATCGCACTCATGATTTTACTTTCTCACATAAAAAAGGATACCAAATATTATGTCAGCACAAGATATACGTACAGCTATAACATATGGAACAGGTCAAACAAGTATTGACAGATTAAGTTAATAATAATTTTGAATTATTAAGCAAGGGTGATTCTACCACCAGTTTGGAACGCTGTCATGCACTGAGAAGAACTGGCAGGAAACTCAATGGTTGCTCTTATCAGGAATATTTACTATTTGAGGTTAGATTCTAATAACACCAAATACCTTATGTTGCCGCGGATCTACCCAAATCAACATTAAAACGTCACAGTAACTAAAGATAGTTGGACTAGTATTGACTGAATTAAATTTAACCATCTTCTCAAACTAAGACAAATTATAACACGATGTAAACACGTGGGAGTTTAATATTCGTACAAGCCAAGCTTTACAGCAAGACTCAAGTGATATAACGATCTAGCCCCATAGACATCTCATAACCGTATGAGTCTAGTTTTATAACAAGACTGGTTTCGTCATGACAAGCTCTGAGATTTATAGCAGTCTCAAGCGAACCCCCCTCCCTTCTACCGGGTCACGTGATTATCACGTTGTCAGTACATTCGGTATTAAAACTGAAGAGATGATAAATTTCTATCTCCGTTCCCAACAACAATAATAAATTACCAAAAATATCCTACAATTATCAAATGTTTCAAGTGACTTTTGTCAACTTTAACTGATATCGTAGCCACCCTACTTCAATGTCCAGTCATCTCGCCTGGGAATCTCTGGTCCTCGAGCTCGAGCGCGTCTTGGAACAGAACAATATTGTCGAATCAGCACTCATCACACTTTCCCATATACTTCACTATGAGTGAATTTTTAATGATCACTTCACGCTTTTAAGAGTTGGCTACATCACAGAGACGGCCATTTTGATGGATTGATTCGACTGTCGGTTTTTATTTCACGGTGCTTGCCGCGTCGCGAATCTTAAAATCATTAACAAAAGCTTTTTAAAAAATTTCATGTCCCTACTTTTAACCGTTGAGTAGTTCCTGCGTCTGGACCCAATCTTGTCAGCATCAGACGCATTGTCATCGAGACTGGACCAGTATATAAAATTTCTGGTCAATCGGACACCGGGTAGTGGGTTAAATTGAACTTGCAAGATTCCACCTTCACATACACACATTGCAAGTCCAATAAAAGTTTTTAATAATTATTATCTACTAGCTGTACTAACGGCTTTGCCCGCGTGGAAATCAGTGTAACAGAATATATCCAAAATCGAAATTTCGAACATAATAGTAATTATTGTGAGTCAACCATAAGACAAAATTAATAATAAAAAAATATTTTGCTATAATCCGCGATACAGTAAATAGAATATATATATACAGTGCTAAATGTATAGTGGACTATCCATTTTTTCATACTCGTTACATGCAGGATTCGTAGAAACACATGCACAAACCTCCACCACTGCCACCACAAGACACAAGCAATACACACGTTCACTATCACAAACTCAACAATCGTTTCGCCCCGCAACCGAAGCATCATCGGGAGATAGTCTCCACGACAAAATCTCAAAGCTTGGCTTTGCGATTTTGTTTTGCTATCACTTTTGATGAAATGAATGCCTTCGCTGCGTTTTTGATCATTTTATGATCGTTACTTATTGTTATGCTTGCCTTTACTCAAGTTTAAAAAAGCACTGAAATATAGATATCTGAATAAGGCCTATTATGCTATTACAGAATATGTTAATTATTAAAAAGTGAAATTTAGTTGCATCCAGCTACGTATTCAATAAGATTTCAATCTTGTTGAATTTTTTTTTTAAATATGATTTTGAAAAGTGTGAAGAGTGAGAAGAGCGCTTTTCCCAACTAGCAGTAGCATCCTTATAACTAGAGTATTCCAAAGTACTTGGAAAAACCAATGTCAGTAAAGGATATTGCGTATTTAAATTTGAATCCATATATCGCACAAATCCGAAGGTATCGTGTTCAAATATTATTTTTAAGACAGAATGTCACAGTATTTTGTATCTATAGTCTGATAAATTTTAGAGCCTTTTAATAAAGCAGAAAAACTATACACCTAATACTCAACTTACATTTGAAATATCGTCTCTTATAAAACCCACACGTGAATAAATCGCATTCTGGGTGGTTTAGATGCGAAATAATACATATTATCATTATTTCCTTTCCCGTTGAAGACGAACAATATACCACTTTCTCACATTCAATGACAAATTGCGGCTGAATTAATACAGAGAGGCGTTTGTACGGATAAATCATACAGGGCGATTTCGCAGCAGGCTGTATATCGTAGCTTATTACCTTCACGACCATACACTAGTAACGAGCTTTAAAACTATCGACGTAAGATTCAAACGACTTCTCGCTGACCGCAAAGTTTAATAGTTTATTGACAAACTTAAAGTTGCGTGTATTTTAGTCTTTATTTCAAGGAAATAAGAGTGCTTGTGGTTATAAATGTGGTGTCAAATTGGTAAACTGGTGTTAAATATACGCGGTCGGTGGACGACGTTATTGCTCAGTGTCTTCAGGTACCAGTAGGGATGGGTAATTTACTTCATGTGGACTTTTATGCGTGTCCTCAGTAAATAATCCTTACCGAGCAATTTATTAACCTTGAAATAGGTTTCGTTATTCTATGCAACACTGTAGGTTAATCAAACGTTGTTCAAGTAAATGACAAAATATTTATTTATTTGTGATCGAATGTGGCTCGCTTTATGTGCTATTTTTTTATACCCGTGGTGCAAAGATTTAAATACGAAATACTTATAAATTAAGTATTCATTTTACTATGGCGATTTGCCGGAATAAAATTAACCTTTATGTTATTACAGGTTTTTTGTTAGACTTTTCGGTATTCAAATTTTAAGCTTTTTTGAACATTATTTAGTAAATGCACATCGATGTTTACAACGAAACAGTTCGGTGTCGTAGAGCGCTGTCACTGTCACACAGGGGTTCGTCATTCTGTGCGACAGAGACGATGCTCTATGAAGCAGAATCTAGCCGATTGCTCTCTCTAAACCTCGATGTGCATTATTTATTGCCGGTTACTATAATTGGAGGATCGCTACTTTATATTTATAGTCTCACAAGCATTGTCAAGGATTAGATATATAAGGAATTATAGCTTCGTTTCGTAAATATTTAGTATATTTATGAAACATATAACTCTTTTGCGATTTTATTTGCGTGAACTCCGATGCCGAGAAAAAGATCTTATATGTTTATTAAGGTTTGAAACTGTGTGTCGGCCAGATTTTATTGATTCTGTGAGTAACATTAAAACTGTAAAGTTACTGATAGGAGTGGATAGTTACGATTGCGAAATCTTAATGTTCAATATTTTTTTTAAAAACTAGATACCAACCAAAGTGCTAATCAAAGCCTGCGTTTTCTTTCTTTATATTATAAAAGAAAACAGATTTGACTAATTAAATTAACTTCGTTCGTACACGTTCGTTGCTATCTACATAAGTTCTGAAGAACAAATCAAGTATCATCATCATCTCCTGCCCTTATCCCATTCTAAGTGAGGTCGGTACAACATGTTACAAACATGTTGTGACATTTCACATTTGGCTACGTATCTCACGATCGGCCGCCTGACGTCAACTTACTTTAGTCGTATTTTACGACCCCTCGGTAAGAAAGAGGGTGGTCTATTCTACTCAACCGGATACCACACGATGGGTCAACTCACCTTAGTCGCCTTTTACTACACCTCGGTATGAAATGAGGGTGGTCTATTCTACTTAGCCGGATACCACACAGCAGGTCGACTTACCTTAATCGCCTTTTACGACACCTGGGTAAGAAATGAGGGTAGTCTATGGTCTATTCTACTCAGCCACACGGTATAAATTAAGTATATTTAATACGGTAATGTTTAATGATACGGTAATAAATTATAGTATTTTTGAAAAAGTGTGTTAACCGTATTTTTTGCCGGTTTTTTCTTCTCTGTAAGAGCAAACCTAAGAATCAGAGGTCAATAAAAGGTTTACTTGAACACAGATAATTTTGAATTTGCATAGAATTATATGTCGATGTTATTCAAGTACAGCCCTAACTTTATTCGCATAGGGTGTTCGGAAACAAATGCCCGGCCTATAGCAGGTGGTGCGCTCTATAGCTTGCTAATAGACCAGCTAAATTAATAAACCCGATGCCGCGCCAACCCATTTACAACATTGGAATTGATTTCAATTATTTGTATCGGAACATTTATCGCGGATTATGGCAAAATAAATATTTTGATATAATATTTTTCAATAATCTACGATATGACTTTTGTATTATGGATCTCTCCAAAGTAACGCCTAATTCTATAAATTATGTGTCGCGCCCACAAAAAACCGTTACCCGATTAGGCAAAGGTTCAGACGATAACTTTAAAGGTTATATTGTCGACATTGTCTCTGTTTGCTCATCTCATAAGCAACAAACATCTAGCACTATACTCTTGACATTTTACGACGCAGCCCGCGCGATGTCACTGGATCATAAAACTAATTAGATCTTCCGTGTCATACGGCTTATGACGGTCGTGCTAAGTGTGTAACGGATATAAAGCTTGATATAAACATGTATCTAATACTATTGTTAAGTATAACTATCTCTACTTATTATAAAACAAAGCCCCCAAAAGTTATCAGTCTGTTAAATAATCCTGCTATTCAATTATAGAATTGATTTCAATTACAAATCCTAATTTAAATATATATCTATGATAGATACATAATACTACATTATTATGTATCAAAGATAACTAAAATGTCAATAAACGTTAGTCTGTGAAAAAATGTCATGTTCGTGAGTTCATAAGAGCATTTCCTAAGCCATAAATTTATTAATAATTTGACATGTGTGATGATAATGTCTGGTGCTAGGTGTAACCACTGTCGATATGTGATCGATTTCTCCAAATGAAATAGGATTTTTGTTCTTACTAAAAGACAGTGCTATTCTTGGGTTCTAAGGTTTAGAAATATTACGGCTTGTACGGTTGTTAAAAAAAACTCGCCTGCTGGCGGTCGCGTAAACGACCAGAGTTTCACTAAAGTAATGTACTGGAGAATTGTAGATCTACAAAAAACTACACAAAAGTCCGTGATAGCATGTGTCTATCTCTTATGGTTAACAGGCGTCTTTTTTGAGAATTTTATAGCACAAAAGGTACGGTTGAAGTTTTTTGCTGTTATCTGCGTTAGTTAAGAAAATAAATGTAATGTTGAGTGTAGGAAGCAATAACCGTTCTCATATCTTATACATGCAGGATTAGTTACCGCACGTATCACATAACATCACCAACAACACATCACACAAGCACTAAACAAATTCACTAGGACAATCTCAGCAAACGTTTCACCACCTAACAAGGCATCATTAGGAAATAAGCAAATTAGAAATAGTTTTGCGATTTTGTCGTGGAGGAAAAAATAGGACTAAATTACTGGACTAAAAATAATAACTTTTTATTGTTTGTATGTAATTGACAGCATAGTGAGATTATTCCTTTGTAATATGCGGAAGTTTATAAACATATTAACGTCGTAAATAACAATACATAAACGTCTACCCTTTTATATATATATCGGAAGTTCGATATCACTCTGTGATTTACTATAGACCTAGGAATATGACCTTAATGGACCTTAAATTACAGTGAGGCTAATCTGTGTTACTTTGTATGCGATAGATTTGATGTTTATGACGTAATACTCCTTTAGCACAACTTGAGCGTAACACGTTAAATAAAATTTATAGTCATAATTTATAGTAGACCTTACTTCGTAGAAATACAAAAGGTAAATTCACGATGATAAAAAATCTATAGAAAGGGGTGAAAATCGGGTGAGTAAATTAAAGTTAAATATGAATGTAGATGGATACGCAACTAGAGGAGGCCTAAAAAGAGATGGTTGGATTTTGTGCAGTATATCATACATATTAAGTGATTGGCCCGATCGCGCAGTGGGTAGTATTTTCTATAAAAAAATTGTTGATTCTTCGAGCCTGGGTGTATATTGGAATTTAGGTATGTATTTAAAATTATATATGTAGTATATCTACCAGTTGTCCCTCACCAATAACACAAGTATTAACTTACTTACTTTGGGGTCGGACGACCGTGTATGTAAGTGTTCCAAATATTTATTTATTTATTTATTAAGGAGTAACGCCAGAGTTGACTAATGATAGGAACGAATGCCGAACCCACTTAGAGTGGGATAAGGGCAGGAGTATGATGAATATTTCACTTACGACTTGCTTTTATGATAGATTTTTTTGCCACGGGTCGACACGGCGGGTCGACTTACCTTGGTCGCCTTTTATGACACCTCTTACCGAGATGAATATCGTAATGATGTCGTAAATGAAGGTGGTTTAACTCAGCCGAATACCACACGGCATATGAAGCAACGTAAGTCCTTTCGAGAAAAGTTCAAAAAATAGGCCTAATTACTGTAGCATCACAATAGATATGTAGTCTATTCGTACGGAAAAATATCCATATATATAAGATCAAATTTGATGTATATCATAGACACTCGAAAGATCACAAAAGGCTTCTGATATATACCTGATGAGCGACAGCTCAACTCAACAGAGTTAGCAACTCATCCGTTCGTCTCGGTATTCGCTTCTACAATAAAATTCCGCTATCAATCTACAGAGAGTTTTAAATTAATTGTAAGAAATATGGTTATACGTAAACGCATATTACAAAGTTGAAGATTATTTGGTAGATAAAAATGCCTTGATTTGTAAATCCTTTCAGCTTCATACAAAACTGCGGTTTAATAATGTAAATTGAAAATATTTGACCACCAAGTTTTTTGCTGACCAAGTTCCTGGTCTGAAGACCAGGGTCTTCGAACAGTGCGTGTTGCCAGTGATGACCTACGGATCCGAAACGTGGTCGCTCACTATGGGCCTTATAAGAAAGCTCAGAGTCGCTCAGTGGGCGATGGAGCGAGCTATGCTCGGAGTGTCTCTACGAGATCAAATCAGGAATGAGGAGATCCGTAGAAAACTAAAGTCACCGATATAGCTCAGTGTGTGGCGAAGCTGAAGTGGCGATGGGCGGGGCACATAGTGCGGAGAACCGATGGGCGCTGGGGTCTTAAGCTGGTGCTGGAATGGCGACCCCGCACCGGAAAGCGCAGCGTCGGTAGACCCCCTACGAGGTGGACAGACGACCTCAAAAAGGTCGCAGGGAGCCACTGGATCCAGGTGGCGCAAGATCGTGTGGTGTGGCGATCCCATGAAGAGGCCTATGTCCAGCAGTGGACGTCCATCGGCTGACGAAGAAGTTTCTTGCTGGTTCTTCTTGGTAGGAGCAAAATTACGAACCAATTGTAGTTTCATTAATCATATTAATCCTTGCCGATTGAAAAGTACTTGAAAGAGCTTATTTGAATAAAATTTATTTTGCTTTAATGCGATTACTGTATGCACATGCGAGTTATGTGCATACAGTAATTAAAGTAAAACAATATTTTCCTCGCTTTATTAAACTAACTTTTCAATCTTAACTTAGGAAAGTAGTAAGTTGTATGCGTTTATATAGCTCAGGTGCGCCTTGGGTGGCATAGGATCACATAAATACATAAGTTAATAACATAGCTATATCCCTTATTTTCTAGTAAATAAGGTTCAGAATGTACGTTTGAACAGCGTAGAACATATGGTATATTGAGGTGAGGTTTCAGTCATAGACATTGTAAATCTATCTCGCGCTAATGACACGGGTCATCGCGGACCGTCTGATAAACGGACAGATAAAATTCTCCTTCATAAATGTTTAATGGCGATGTCTTAAGGCGCGTACACACATCGCGAGGCGTGCATCGCGAATAGTTCGTCACGCATGTCTCAACCTGAGGCATACAGGGCACATTTATACATGCGTCCCGTGGTTTGTGTGCTCCAGCTGAGCACACAAACAACCACGCCCGGAATTCGTTCACAACGATCGCACACACATACACACACCTTGAGGCGTGCGATATGAACCATTCGCAATACATGCCTCGTGATGTCTGTACGCACCTTTAATGTCTGTTGCGGTAAACGAGCCGTTCGTCGATTGTTGCCAGCTAAGCTGACAAGAGTAAACTTGGACTTTGGGGTGGAGAACCTCATCGGCTAAGATGGAGAGATTAATAAGTAATAATTATCATCTTGCTGCCCTTATCCTAATCTAAGTGGGGTCGTCACAACATGTTATATATAAACATGTTGTCACATGATTCGGTTACGTATTTTACGACCGGCCGTCTGCCTGACGTTAACTTACCTTAGTCGTTTTTTACAACACCTCGGTAAGAAAGTGGGTGGTCGACTCTACTCAACCGGATACCACATGGTGGGTCAACTCACCTTAGTCGCCTTTTACGACACCTCAGTAAGAAATGAGGGTGATCTATTCCACTCAGCCGGATACCACACGGCATATTAAATAATTATAAAAAAAACGTTATCAATACATAACCGGGCTACAACTCTGCAATATAACATTTTTATACTATAAAACTGTTGCCGCAATGCTTTTGCGTCACTTTACGTATTAAAATATCCTTATAACTAACCTTGTCAACAAGAATTATACTTTGAAAAGAGAAACCGCCGAGTTTCTTGCTGGCTCTTCTCGGTAGGAACAGCTTTCAGAACCAGCAGTAGATGTTGACGATTCAAAAGCACTTGTTTACTCAATAGTATTTTTAATTTGAATTTAGTATAATGGCAAAGCTAAAATCGATTGCGGATTTTTTGTTATAGAGCCTTATACCCATATAAACATATGTTGTGCAAGTTGAAAGAATAGCTAAATCCACGACTTTTTATCATTTATCCTCAATTTTTGATATATAAATTAACAATGAATTAAATTATATTATAAATGTATTAAATTATATGCCATAATTGTATAGACGTAAAAAAGTAAGCAAGAAAGGTCTATTTCTTAACTTTGGATGCTATGCTGTCGGACATGCTACATGTACAACGGATATGCTAACTTTCAGCAAAGTTAAATCTCATTGATTACAGTTAAAGATCATTAAATTTAACTCTGCTTTTCAAATTTCTTAAGTTTTCATCTCGCCCAATCAATACAATATATATAAAAGTTTAATAAGTTTTTAATCAACATTCTTATTAGATGTCAATAGTAATTCTGAGACCAATTTGGTCGATACTAACAAGATAAAAGTATTCTATTAATCATAATCGATAATTGAAAGTGGATAGATTAACCTCGGGTCACTAGTTTGGTTAATCCCCGCCGTGGGAACGTGGGCATGTAGTAAATAACAATTTATCGAGGCACTTTGACCTCTGCAATAATATAAGCCTCATCGACGCCCACGCGTTGCTGATGACATTGGACGGAACACCGAAAAACAATTTTTGTCACTCGTGTTACTCGATGGGGGATTATATATTATCACGTTACGTTTAAGTTATATACATTTAAAGAAATATCAATATCAGCTGTACATGTATTTCATGTATTCAGTTAAATTGTATTTTATTCAATGTATGGTACCCGGCATTAAATAATGCACATAGATGTTTAGAAACAGCCGGCCAGTTCGTTTTCGTAGAGTTATCTCTGTCACTCAGTTAGTATATGACGTTTCGCACGGGTTCGTCAGTCTGTGTGACAGAGACAATGCTCTATGAAGCAGAATCTAGCCGATTTCTCTCTCTAAGCCTCGATGTGCATAATTTATTGCCGCGTACTGTACTTAAAACCGTAATGCATTATTACCATAAATCTTCCTGCGTGCGTTGCATGCGTTATCTTTTAGTAAAAACCGTACAAAAATCCATTTAGTAGATTCTGAAAAAAACGATTTCATACAGATAGACAGCTTTTGGGGACTTTGTTTTATAATATGTACTAGCTGTGCTTGCGGTTTTGCCTGCGTGGTAATCAGCGTATTTAATTGAATTTTGAACTTTAACGTAGTTGTTGTGAGTTAACCATAAGAGACAGAGACATGCTGTCACGGACTTTTTGTAGTAGTTTTGTCGATCTAAAATTCTTTAGTACATTACTTTAGTGTATCTCAGTTGGTTTACGCGGCGCATGCGACTAAAGCCCCCAATTTCACTACCTATACCTATATCACCGTTGGCCTAATATTTTAAGAGCAAAACACCGTGAGTTAAGGAAGGCGGAAGAGGAACGTCTAAGATCCAAACTCGACAAAAAGCTTTTCTCGACAAAAAGCAGAGGAGATTTTCACTTACTTGCGGCACTTTATGTATAAGCTTGCGAGTAAATTTAAATAAAAAACAATTTGAATATTATAAACATTTCAAAACAGCGATTTAACACTAAACTTTATTAACATTGTTATCTCTGGCCGATTGGAATTACGGCACGCATGTAAGTTGTAACATATATGAGTCAGTAAAATATTCAAAATACCCGTAAATTCCGAGTAAAATCTCTCATAATCCGTGTGATACCATTCGAAGCGAGCGTCGATCGAACAATAATCGTAAATAACGCACAAATAGTTGCGCGCGCGCATTCGACAACGTGTATCGAGTGACGCTACTAGCTTTAGAACCCTGAATACAAACGACACTAATATCTAAAGCTAAAAATTTAGAGTACATTTTTATTTGAATCTTACGAGTTCGAAACTTGTATCGCATTACGAATATTGCCTTAACAATGTTTAAATAAAATCTACTCTAGTCACAGTTGTAGAAATTTGCATAAACATTGCATTTGTAAATCGCATCGTCCTCTCAACTTTTCGGACATTGGTCTTCCAATTTGTTATTTGATCTTTCAACTGACAGACGTCCAACTCTGAACGGGAAAAGAGGTTGTTGCGTTCGAAAGGGATTTGAAACGAAAAGACCTCTCTTAACTTCCTGAATACAGTCCACGTAAGTTTCTTAATTTTTGTTTTGTTATTTGCTCATAGACCAATCCAAGCTGTGATAGTTTAGTGGAGAGACCGTGTGACCCTTGGCAGGCACCAATGAGTTTTTCTATTAAAACTAATTTATATTCTATGTGTCTAATTTATCACACGCTTTTCGGCGAAGGAAAATATCGTGAAAGAACCTGCATATCTCTTGACAATGCTAGGGATATGTGTGACCTACCAATCTACATTGGAGCAGCGTGGTAGGTAGCTCAAATCCTTCTCTCCAAAAACAGAGGATGCAGGATTCGTAAAAACACATGCACACAAACCTCCACCACTGCCACCACAATACACAAGCACTACACACGTTCACTATCACGGGGCGAAACGATTGTTGAGTTTATCCTGCATGTATCGGGTATGAAAAAATGGATAGTCCACTATACATTTAACACTATATATATTTTCTATTTACTGTATCGCGGATTATATCAAAATAATTTTATTATTACTTTTGTATTATGTATCTCCGCAAAGTAACGCCTAATTACGCCAAATCTTGTTCACAATGGTATTTATTAGTGAAAAGTAGCGTTGAGGAGTACCTCAACTTAAGCTGAATAGTGTTGTAATTCGTAACGTCACATTTCTGTATATATTTATTATTATTTTTACTGTTATCTGTGCCGCGTGGTATCCGGCTGCATAGAATAGACCACCCTCCTTTCTTACCGAGGTGTCGTAAGAGGCGACTAAGGTATGTGCCGTGTGGTATCCGGCTGCATAGAATAGACCACCCTCCTTTCTTACCGAGGTGTCGTAAGAGGCGACTAACGTATGTGCCGTGTGGTATCCGACTGCAAAGAATAGACCACCCTCCTTTCTTACCGAGGTGTCGTAAGAGGCGACTAAGGTATGCGCCGTGTGGTATCCGGCTGCATAGAATAGACCACCTTCCTTTCTTACCGAGGTGTCGTAAGAGGCGACTAAGGTATGTGCCGTGTGGTATCCGGCTGCATAGAATAGACTACCCTCCTTTTTTACTGAGGTGTCGTAAGAGGCGACTAAGGTATGTGCCGTGTGGTACCCGGCTGCATAGAATAGACCACAATCCTTTCTTACCGAGGTGTCGTAAGAGGCGACTAAGGTATGTGCCGTGTGGTAACCGGCTGCATAGAATAGACTACCTTCCTTTCTTACCGAGGTGCCGTAAAAGGCGACTAAGGTAAGTTGACGTCAGGCAGGCGGCACGTCGTAAATTACGTAGCCAAATCATGTGACAACATGTTTGCTGACATAACTAACATGTTGTGTCGACCCCACTTAGAGTGGGATAAGGGCAGGAGAATAATAATATTTTTACTGTTATCTACTTTACTGAGACGTTATTATTAAAAGGGTTTGACTTGATTCGATTTGAAAAGTGCATGAAAATCTGATGGGTAGTTTTGAGTTTATCACGGACATACGGACAGACAAACGCGACGGGAGATTTTGTTTTATAACGTGTAGTGATATAACGATCTTATCAAACACATTAAGATATACCACACGAACCACGATAGCAGCATCCGATCCCACCGAGCATTCAGTCATAGATTCTCATAATTTACTCACTCCCATAAAACATAACTCCGTTAAAAATCATGTGTACGCATATCATCAATAATTAGTGGACCTCCCATTGCTTTATGGCTCAAATATATATTTTGTCGTCTTTAATATGTAGATGCGAGTCGCGTGTCTGTCCGGACGTTTGTCTAATGACTTATTATTTACTGACATTGTCTAGTTTCATGGTTTCGCACACTTACGGCCGTTGTCGGAAAACGGACTTGCAAATTTTTATATTGCTTAAGAGATGTGGACGGGTTGTGTAAGAAAGCTCACGTTTAGATCTGATGCCTTATTTGAAACCTTTATTTAAAAGGAACTTTAGCAAGAACTGCGGCACTGACGATAACGCAAACTTCGCGACACAAAATGAATGACACAGTGTGTGTTGGTTATCCTGCTTCTTATATACTGAGCTGTTAACCAACTCATATACAACCTTCCTCTTCTTTTTTTAATCCGTGGATGTCCAAGAGGTCTCTTTCAATCAACACGATTCTGCGCCCTTTAAATCCAGCAGCTTCTGGCTTAATTTTTGAGGTCATCAGTCCACTCGTCTACCAACGCTGCGTTATTGGTGCAGATATTCCAACTCTAAAGCTATTATTTTCACTCTAATTGTCAAAGATTTAAATAATCCAAATATTATCCAAATACAACTTAATAAATTTTCGATAAAACAGTATATTTGATTACAAGCAATACAACAGAACTAACTACTTTGCTATAATCCGCACGGGTCAAGTGAATGCATGCAAAGCCAATGTGTATGAAGCAGGCAAAATCTACGCACCTTATACATGCAGGACCAGTCACCACATGCACCCCAAGGCGCAAAAAATCGTACTGACACGTACGTACGTACATCGTCAGTACGATTTTTGTCGTGGAGCCTATCCTCCTGATGATGCTTCGGTTTCGGGGCGAAACGATCGTCGAGATTGTGGTGGTGGGTGTGTGTGCTGCTTTTGTGTGCGTTGTTGCTGGTGAATTGCGCCTTGGGGTGCATGTGGTGACTGGTCCTGCATGTATAAGGTGGGTAGATTTTGCCTGCTTCATACACATTGGCTTTGCATGCATTCACTTGACCCCTACGGATTATAGCAAAGTAGTTAGTTCTGTTGTATTGCTTGTAATATGGAATTCCGCAAAGTAACGCCTGCTTCTATAAATCGTATATTTGATTGTTCCAATTGACTTGTTTTATAAATTTATTTAAATATAAGATTTTAAATTGATACATGTGTCTTTAATATCATTAAGTATAAGAATTCATAGAATCTGAATAACTTATGTAAAATCTTAAGAATATATTACAATTATTTTGCTATAATCCGCGTTGGTTAAGAGAATGTATGTAATGCTAATTGTATGAAGCAGGTAACATTCACGTGCCTTACACATGCAGGACTAGTCACCACAGGTATCCCAAAATGTCGCCACGAGCAACAATTCACACAAGTAATACTACAATCTCTACGAATGAAAGTTGCCTGCTTCATACACTTAGCATTAGATAGATTCTGTTAACAAACGCGGATTATAATAAAATAATTATGTTATGGCCTCTGTACTATGGAGTTCCGCAAAGTAACGACTGCTTCTATAAATCACGTAGAGACTGTTTTTGTTGTAAGAGTAGCAGTGCGACGAATATGTCTTCCGTGTTCGCAGCGTTCTTTAATTTTCCCAATACTGTCTCCAGCGTTATTTATTCCGTGTCCGACAGTTGTCAATGGCTATAAGTATGTAGATCCAATTTATATTCAGGAATATTATAATCAACACAAATATTATATATTACGATATTATATGGTTCGATATGTGATTAGTTTGTGTCGCCTCGTCTAGGTATTTGTTTTGAAACAGTATTATTTTTTCCTAATTGCACATTAAACGTGTTTCTAATGTTATTTATTATTTATGTAATACATATAATAGTTTGACTGATATATTGTTTATAAGGCTATTATGTACAACTAACTATGTTTTACATTAAACACTTGTAAAACATTAAACACATGCATCTCTTTATAATATTGAAAACTTTAAACATTATTGTATTAATTAATCTTATTTAAACGTAATTAAATTATATAAAAAAGTAAAGGAAAACCTCAAAATATAAATTCAGACAAAGCCGGTGAAAAAGATTTTAGGTATGATTTTTTTCCAAAATCTAGGATCTAGTATTTTCTTGTATATTTAATTTCTTTAATCTATTTAGCAAATTATTGTTTAACCGTATTCCATCAAAAAATGTTTTTTTCCCTAATTATCTCTCCTAAGATATCATAAGCAAATTTACTGATTCTTTCGAATCTTCTATAGTTGCAAGTCCCATAATTTAAGGTAATACTTGAATGCGATGTTTTGTTAAATAGTTTTTTTGTATAAGTAAAAAGTAAAGTAACAGCCTGTTACTATGCCCACTGCTGGGCTAAGGCCTCCTCTCTCCGTTTTTTTTTTTGGAGAGAGGGATTGGAGCTAAGACCTACCACGCTGCTCCAATGCGGATTGGTAGGTTACACATATCCCTAGAATTCTCTAGAGATATGCAGGTTTCCTCACGATGTTTTCCTTCACCGAAAAGCGAGTGATAAATTGAAATTATTAGTTAGACACATGAGTTTTAATAGAAAAACTCATTGGTGCCTGCCCGGATTTGAACTCGTGTTACCCTTGAAAGAGTCGCACGGTCTCACCGCTAGGCTATCACAGCTTTTTTTTCTTCTTTGTATAAAAGACATATATTTTATTTAAATATATTTATAATCATTGATATTTAATTTTAAGAAATAACCTTTGATAGGCACATATAAAAATGAAATGACGTTTCGTAGTCTCACTAAAACTCGGGTAATACTAGACTGATTTGGCTAATCTTAATTTTAAAATATTTGTAGAAGTCCAAATAAGGTTTTAAAAGAAGAGAAAATGTTAAGAAATAGAATGAAAAATTTTAACAACAATTTTATTTTGCTCAAACAAATTGTTCGTACCTGTTAAAAAGGGTGCGTTCTGAAATAAAATATTAAGCAAGAAAAATATTTAAGAGTATAGAATATTAAAATAAAAGGGCGAATATTTGGATTGCTCAATTATTCGCCCTTTTATATACTCTTTTATATCTATTTTAATTTATAATCCGAACGTACTTTTTTTATTAGAGTAGGATATAAAAAAAATTCTGAACACACCATTAATATTGTATATTAAACAAATGTTATTTATTTCCTTTATTACTCCATAAAAGTATTGCAATTACGGAAACTGACATCTCTGTATGTTTATTTTTGCTTTTTAATGCTGTTATGTTTAGCATATATGTATTTGAGGTCTGTTTAATTTTTTTTTTGTTATTTTATTGAACTTTGACTTATTATTTAATTCAATGGCGGTACGTTCTTTGGGTCAGGTAGTATAAATTATTCATTTTAATTTTCATTGTTCATCCATCCATGTCCATCCACCAACTCTCACCTCCGTATCGAATGACACCTGTAAAAGACCCTCAGCATAGAAGACAATCAAAACACGAACACGCCCGGTCATTTAGGAATTTTGGGCCGTGCCTACCCTCACTTTATTGGCCAATTAGAATCGACGCCTACGCGATCGTTTGCATAACGTTAAGCCATGGTTACACCTCAACTGGCCATGATATGTCATTATATATCAATACATACAGAATAAATTTTAAAACACCCTCGTTTGTGTTATAACCTGTATGCCCACCATCAACTTTTAGAAAACGATTCAATTGAAATGCAATTCAAAGTTGGTACCTAAGTTAAATCGCTTTATTTTCGTGCTATGAAGTGTTTTTAACTGAATTTAATTTGGATCGCACACCTACTATATAAATAAGAGTGAAAGAAATACGTTTGTGATTCAATTTAGGATATAATTCCGCAACGAATTAAATTGTGCGTCTTTAGCACGTCATGGTATAAAAAAGCAACACATTTCAGTTCAGCAGGCCTACCATGAACTCTTATTGCGACTCAATCGAAGACCTACGCTGAATAGTTTGATTGATGAGATTGATTGATGAACGTTTTTAGTGCTAGTGCTGGTCTAGTATGCTGGCGGTGGTAGTTGTTTTTAGTGTTTTTTTATCCTTTTACGTACTTTAGTTACCATTGATTTGTATTTAAAAACTTGTGTCTAATTGATATTAGACAGAAGTTAAATATTTTAATTTATCACATGCTTTTACGGCGAAGAAAAACATCGTGAGGAAACCTGCATGTCTCTAGAGAATTCAGGGGGATATGTGTAACCTACCAATCCGCATTGGAGCAGACGATTGGTTTCAACCTTTCTCTCCAGAAACGGAGAGAGGATAGGTATCCTCTCTCCGTTTCTGAAGACGCCCAGCACTTAGATAGTAGACGGCCGTTACTTTTTATTTTTTATTAGCTTTTATTTAACTTGCCATGTCTGTATGTAAAGGTGGAATCTTACAAGTTTAATTTGACACACTTCCCGGTGTCCGATTGAGCTGAAATTTTACATACTGATCCAGTCCCGATGACAATTTATGTTTATGATAAGTATGACTTGATGCTGCTGCCAGGATTGGCTCCAGGCAAGGGTAAGGGCAACTCCTCCAACGGTTAACAGTAGGGACAAATTTTGTTAAAAACTTTTTCAAATTGACTTGTTTTTATTTTAGTAATAACAGATGTAAACGTGGCATTAATTTGATACGAGATTGTGAGCATTTTGGTGCTATTCGTCTAAATAATTTAGTGTCTTCGACGCGTCGATACCGGCATTTTATAGCTCGCCCCTTAATGAGATAGCGTGATGATGTTTTAAATCATTCGGCAAAGGTTGTTACACTCGATTTTATTTATTTTTATAATCTATGGCGGATATTTATGACGTATTAAGCTTATCAGACAGCCAATGCTCTTAAATATAAGTAGTAATTTTAAATGACAGCAAATCGTAAACAGCCTAAGTGACGAAATGTGGACGGATGAGATTTTTACTGCTATTATGTCTCCTAACTATTTTAAATAAATGTTTTTTCTTTGTATTTTTTCAGTTTCTACGTTTGTTTGTTTGTAATCTTTTTATTGCACATATTGATATTAATATAAAAATGATTTAAAAAACAAAATAATGTGCAATGGCGGGTATATTCCGAACTCGGAATCTTTTCCAATCAACCACTCTTAAATTAGAAAAAAAGAATTAATAAGCAAAATTAATTCATATTATTAAATATATAATAATAAATTAAATATAAATGATATAAATACAACTATTAATAAATTCGCGATAAAGTAAACTTTCGCATTCATAACATAAGTATGTATGTCTTTCAATAATTCAAACACGTTAATTGTACACACTTATTTCACTTTGTGAAAGTTGGTAATGATTACGTTTTGGGAACATTACCGATATCTTCCATAACTATCTTTTGAGAAAAAGTTTTAGGTAATTCGTAAGCTGATTATCTTTTGTGAACGTTAATACAATACATTAGATGTGTCAATATTTGACTCCCAGATATTGACACGTTGGGGGTCAGAAGTCCATAGTTAATCAATAGACATATTTCCCGTATCGTACTTAATCCGTTACCGAAGAGATTACGTAAAAGTACAATCATTTTTGTAGTTTATGCTGTTAATTTTTCTATTATCAATAGTACGTTAGGAAAGTAATTTTACTATAATCGGCGATTAATTTTAGTCGCAAAATAATTTCATTATTATTTTTGTATTAGGGAAAGGCGGGGTAAACACGAACGCCGGGTAACCCTGAACGCAGCAATTTTACTATTTTAGAGCGATATACCAGTATTACACTTATCGCTATATAAGAAATTACGTCCTAGCGTCCGGCGAAAACTTAAAGAGATGCACAACGTTAGAATAATTGTTTATTTTAATTTGATTATTCTTTCATGTATCATTAGGTCATCATCCTCCTGCCCTATTGTGCCGACCCCACTTAGACTGGTGTCTAAGTGGGGTCGGCACAACATGTTTTAACATGTTGTTACATGTTTTGGCTAGTTAGATACTTTACGACCGGCTGCCTGCCTGATGCCAACTTGCCTTAGTCGCCTTTTACGACACCTCGGTAAGAAATGAAGGTGATCTATTCTACTCAGCCAGATACCATACGGCGGGTCGACTTACCTTAGTCGCCTTTTACGACACCTCGGTAAGAAATAAGGGTGGTCTATTCTACCCAGCCGGATACCACAGGGCATTTAATGTATCATTAGGTGAATTTAAAAATATAAGTAAATAATCTTATTTGTTGGCATGCAAGGATGGTTGTATGGGAACAGCGAAATCCCACCTCCATCAACCGCAATTCTAACAAAAGTAAAGCAAAATGAAAATCAAACTTACAACTTCTGTGGAAGCGCGTAATCGTACCACTAGGTCACAAAGGCTGTCGGTATGCAGCCACGACATTGCATACAAACGCCTAAAATTGTTGTATTTTAATTCCTTATAGCGCCGGAGTTCCAACCGCGCGCCCCGCCTAACCGTAATGGCCGCGGAGAAATCCTAAAATGTCACTTTAAATAATCGTGTTCATTAGTAAACATTTAAAACATGCATTACGAGCGCTGGGTGCCGGCGCCCGCCACACGATCACAATCTTGGCCCCATTAACCATACCACCATCCTTTACGGGGCTGGATAATGGAACCCGCGCGCGAGCGGGACCAACGTCTTAAGAAATAGAGAGGTGTCTCGGTGATGGTATCGACTCAGACTACGTACTAATTAAGAGGGCAACTCTTCCGATAAATGGCTCCTCGAGATCCTCTTTGTTGACGTTGCACAATTAAGACGTACGCTTAATAAACGTCCGGACCGACTTAATCGATGCCTCTTACTCAGCCGCCGATTAGTGTTTAGATTCGTAACATTGTTCGACGACCCGCTGCGAGGTGTTTGGTGGTAATATATATTTTTATAATTGCCATCGTTTTTATTGTTCATCTGTCACCGTTTCTAATATGCTAGGATTATGGTAATTTTTATTGTAACATGTTCACTAATTATTGGTCAGTACTTTTTAGTAAATGCATGTAATTAAAAAGATGAATTTACTTATTAGCTGTCACTACTCCAGAGGCTTGCTCTTCGTCAAGACTACTGTTAGATGTTGATTTTTTGTTAATATATCTGTTTATATATATAAACAGATATATCTAGATGATTCCACTATATTTCAGACAATTTAATTTTTTTCTTTTCTTTATGGTCATCAACTCATTTTCAGCCATTATTTAAATAGGGTATATCAAGAAATTTATTGCCCGGCATATTGGCTTAAAAGCTGTGATGACCCAGCGGTGAGACTGTGCGCCTCTCGAGAGCCGATCATGGGTTCGAAATCCCGTCCAGACACCAATGACTTTTTCTATGAAAACTAGTATGTAATTGATAAACAATTTGTCACATGCTTTTCGGTGAAGGAAAACATCGTGAGAAAACCTGAATATCCCTAGATTTCTAGGAATATGTGTAACCTATTCCGCATTGCAGCAGCATGGTAGGTCTTAGCTCCAACCCTTCTCTCCAAAAACGGGGAAAGGAGGCCTATGCCCATCAGTGGGTTAGTAACAGGCCGTTACTTTCCTGTTTAGTTTATATTGGCTAACTAAACAAGTTTACTTGAATAAAGAATATTTTGAATTTGAATTTGAATGTCAGATATATGACTAAACATGTTGCTACTAAAACTAATATCTTGTTACACCTTTTGTTACCATGTTTTTGGCAAATAAATTAATCTGATTTTGAATTTGAAACAGTCACGAACACCGAGAAAGTGAATACGTTACTTCTTCTAACCAAGAATATAGTATTAATATAGAAACTGGTGAAAAATAGTTCCGTCCGTGTATTATAGTGACAAAAAAAACGAAAAATGGCAAACAATACTCGAAATTACGCTGTAGATTTTGTGCACAGAAACATCTTCTGACAGACATAGGTACGATAGCGTATGGAATACTGCTACCATTTGTGGGACGCATTTACCAAATATCAGTTGGATGCTTTGGACTCGGTGGATCGACGAGCCAGGAGACTTGCCAAATTGCACAATTTGCAACATCAGCGCAGAGTTGCCTGTCTATCGGTTTTCTACAGGATATATTTCGGAGAGTGGGCTCGGGTACTGCATTACATGTTCCACCATTGCCTTTCCATCACTAGGCACTAGATACCGGGTGAAGTTCCACAATAGGAAACGTCCTTACGTTATCGACATCCCACGAAGGTTTAAAGGTTAAATGGTAAAGTTTGGGGTTGGATCCCGTTAGTCCATGAGAATTCAAAATAAAGAACGAGGATTTTCACTGTTCAGCTATCAGGGCACTCATTGCAGATATGATGAAATTAAATCCAAATATGGGCATAGACCACCGGCAGACCGCCGAAATATAATCGATCAATCGAAATATCCAGTCACGATTCCTTAATTATCGTAGAAAGTCGAAATGGCAGTTTCTAATTAAAACGACGTTTATCGATTATAAAAATTAGTGTTTGCACGTGAATCGATTTCTGTGATTCCATCGTTAGAGGTGCTTTCCTAAAATCAAGGCGAATATGGGAAATGATTGCGTTATGTACTACTACATAGCTCACATGGTCTCTTATATAGATATCCTTTTATAGTCATGAAATCTGTACATATTACAACAAAGTCAACAAATTGTTGAAGAAGTCGTAGATCTACAAAAATACTACAAAAACGTTAAAGACAGCATATCTCTATCTCTTATGAATAACTCACAATAACTATTTTTATGTTCAAAAATTTTTTGACGCACTGATATCCAAGCGGGTGAAGATGTTGATAATAATAGTGATAAAAATAATAATATTCATAAATCGCGGAGTTTTGCAAAATAATTTTTATTATTTCTTTTATATTATGGATCTCAAAATAACGCTGAATTCTATAAATTATTGTTTATAGGTACTCGTACCTGTGTATATAGTGTACAATCAGTTTCGTGATAAACTAAAATTCCTCATGTTTCAATTGAGAAGTTTAGAATGTTGTTGTTAATAGTGCTAACTGGGCAGCTAATCTCGAACCCGTTGTGTTGATTACTGAGCCTTTTAACAAACCAGTTTACGGGAACTAAAAAGTAATATATCGCTGTTATATCTTCAATTTGTTACGGAATTTTATATACATCAATTTTTATTGTGGTATGCGACAAAAAGTTAGTTTTGAGTAGGCACGAAAACATACAAAAATCAACGGGTTGCACACCGGGAGTGCCGGCAGAAGTGAAAACTTGAATATTAACGTTGTGCATTTTTGATATTTGGGAATGGATAGGGAATATATATAAATTTCACACAAATGGCTTTGATTATCAGTATAAAAGTTTATTTATTTATTTATTTTCTTTTATTTATTTTATTTATTTATTATTAAAAGTTCTATCACTTATATGGTTAAATACAATATTCATTGACCAACATGACTATTTATGTTAGAGGGTGGATAGTACCTTCCCTACACCGCGCCGGTAGTTTCCTTACACTCCGTCTTATGAATTTTCGATCAGCAGGCCTACCATGATGAACTCTTATTGCGACTCAATTGAAGACGTAAACGACGACCGCGAACCTTTCAACCAAACGTTCTTTTCGTACCATGAAGAGTGAATTGCATTGGGGTCGTAATGTTTGAAAAGGATAACTTTATATGAAATATAGATAACTCTGTCTCTTTTACTCACATGTTCTTAGGATGAATTCCAAACGCTCATTCGGCAACGACTTAAAGTGTGCGTCTTTAAGACGTCATGAAAAGCAAAACAATTTTGTTTACGTCTTCAATCGAGTCGCAATAAGAGTTCATGGTAGGCCTGCTGGTCAAGTTTCCTAACGCAAGTTTGTCACTTTTTGCCCATAATGCGCTCAAGAAGTTTTCATTTCAAAAATAATTTCTCATAATAAAAAGATCAACTATTTTAAAGTAAATTTTAAAGAATTCAAAGGGGGGGGGGGTGTTGTTATATGTGGCTTTTATGTGTAAGAATTTGAATTACTATTTGAAAAATATTATTGATTCCGTTATAACCTAAAACAAAATGCATATCGCACGTTTTAAAAACTAGTGATTTCTTGCTCTTCCAAGTACCTAATAGCTGTTTTTAACATTCATGAGTTTTAAAAGCTCTACGCTACGCTTTATTGGAATTTGCCACAAAATTACTTTTTCGTTCGATATATTTCCCTGTTCTGTTAAAAAATCGAAAAAAATTGTTCTTCAAATTTCGTTTGTTCCAAGCTATCAAGACTTTTTCAGAGAAGACCAAATACCTTAGAACAAAAGTAATAATAAAATTATTTTGCTATAATCCGCGATACAGTAAATAGAAAATATATATAGTGCTAAATGTATAGTGGACTATACGTTTTTTCATACCCGTTACATGCAGGATTCGTAAAAAACATATGCACAAACCTCCACCACTTCCACCACAATACACAAGCACTACACAGGTTCACTATCACAAACTCAACAATCGTTTCGCCTCGCAACCGAAGCATCATCAGGAGATAGACTCCACGACAAAATCGCAAAGCTTTGCGATTTTGTCGTGGATATTATGGATATCCACGTGGATATTATGGATCTCCGCAAAGTAACGCCTAATTCTATAAATTACCTTAGAACAGTCGGAAAATTCATCAAAAAGGAGTTTTATAAGTTTGAAACAAAATAAAAGTTGTTTATCAATGTTTGTGCGTTGATAAGAAAAATCAAGCTATCACAATTTAATGATACATAATTTCACCAACATGCAATGCATCAATAAAATGTTAAGTTAAATCATAGATTCCGTAAAACAAAATAGATTTATTTAATTTAGAAAGTGTAAAATACAAAGATTGCATTTTGGTAATCGCAGGCGATCGTCGAGCGGCGCGATCGCGTGACGGACCCAATTCGATATATCGATTGTCGAATCGATTCGAATCGCCACGAGTGGGTTACGGGAACATGCCTATACCATCCGATCTTACAGGCCGATAAACGTTCACAATTTATATCAATTACCGATTATAATAAATAAATTACACACAGAGTAAATATAGATTTTTCTCTCGGTCGTTTGTCAAATATGTTTCACGGCATTTTAGTTTTTTATTGTTGGCAATTTAAAAATTTTCACAATGACGAATCGATTCCGTGTAACAGTTCGAATTCGATACTAATGGAACCGAATAAATATTTAATTATCGGCCTTTATGGTGAATGGTAACGCAACGGATTGGATTGATTCGTTAATGATTTTAATTGGAGTCCGCTCGATGTTTGGACGGCATCGACACTCGGATATCGATGATTGCGATTTAAATGTTACAAACGGTTATTGGAAAATGGCTCTCAATGATTCCTGACATGAAATTTGCGGTACCGTTTAAATGAGTATTGTTTTAGCCTTGTTCGAACTTTCGAATATCGTTTTTGAACTGTTAACTTTATTTTTTTAATGGTCTGTGGCGAGCTAGTGATGTACATTCAGCTATAAATAGCAAATAAAGATCGTAATAGTGATAGTACGAGATGAGTCAATAAATTTAAAATAGTTTTTATTGTTTTAAATGTTGTACGTGTGAATATTATACCAACTTAATTCATACTTATAGTATTAGTTAATTGACACTGCTTTCAGTCGTCTAGAATGTTATGAGCTCTTTGCGTTCATATATACGGTTATATAATAACGAAGTTATCTTTATCGAAGGGATGTTCACACCATAAGGACATAGGTTTCTTTTTTGGGTTTACTATTAATTAAGATTTTTTTTCTAATAATCGCTACGCTCTGACACATGTTCGTAACTGCAAAACTGAAAGAATATATTGATTACGCAACTGTCCTTCTTTTAGTGTTATCAAAAATGGTAATAACCAAATTTTAAAAGTCTTCGTTAGAGTCGTTAGAATGAACTAGGGACAGTTGAGATTGGACATACTAAGAAAAATTACATTTTTAAAGTATGACAATTCTAAAACTGACATAAGAATTTTCTACAAATAACCGGCATATTATATAGAAATTATATTTTTAATATAAATCGTAATTGACGAATTAAAAAATTAAAATAATTTGAAAAAACCTTTTGGTAACTTACGTGGAGCAACTTCGTTGGGCCTAACTTAACAATGAAATGAACTTAAATTTAATACAAAATGGAGTTCCTTAGACATAAGTAACAGTACTTTGCCTTTTTGGCGCTGAATTAAAAATGAAATCCCATCATGCCGCATCACCAATTTATCGACGTTCCATCAATCACTATACGATGAAGACATTAAACGATGTAACACGATCGTAACAGCCTAAACACATATCAAGTTTATTAGATCAATTTAGCTAGCGGTAATGCGTCGTAATAATAATGCAAATCGGTTTATTATTGTACAATAATTATAATTAGAGATTTATCGACTATCGATAAGAGTGTGCTCACACACTAGATGCATAATTTATAAAATGTTAAATCATTCACTAGCTTCAAAATTACTATCACCAAATTCAAATTTTTCGTAACGTCCCTTTTCAAGCCAGATCTATTTCCAGCTACGAACTATAAAAAGGGACGACAATAAAGGTTTAAAGTTAATAAAAAAAGGTTTTTTTCTGTTTCTTAGAGTGTCTGCGTAATTAAATTGCAAAGTAGAATAAACTTAGAAGATTCAAAGTGAGTATAGGTCGTGTATATTAAATGTTCCAAGCGCCAAATAGTTCGAAGTACCGATGAACATTGGGATTGCGAGTTTGGGACGCACTCGCATTTATTGATGCAATATCGTAACCGCCCACGAAACCTTAAAATCCAAAATTCAAAAAATTCAAAATTCAAAATATTCTTTATTCAAGTAAACTTGTAAACAAGTGCTTTTGAATCGTCAACTTTACTGCCAAGCGGCACAAGATCGTCTGGGATGAAGATCTCGTTAAAAGACCTATTTATAAATAATTTATAGAATTAGGCGTTACTTTGCGGAGATCCATAATACAAAAGTAATAATAAAATTATATTGCTATAATCCGCGATACAGTAAATAGAAAATCACAAAGCTTTGCGATTTTGTCGTGGAGTCTATCTCCTTATGATGCTTCGGTTGCGGGGCAAAACGATTGTTGAGTTTGTGATAGTGAACCTGTGTAGTGCTTGTGTATTGTGGTGGAAGTGGTGGAGTTTGTGCATGTGTTTTTACGAATCCTGCACGTATCGTGTATGAAAATACTTATGTTCACTATACATTAAACACTATATATATTTTCTATTTACTGTATCGCGGATTATAGCAAAATAATTTTATTATTACTTTTGTACCTATTTATAATATAAATTGTACTTGAATTCGTCAGCTTCATCTATTAAAATCAAAGGATTTTTTCGGGCTGTTTCTATTTCTGGATCCGTTTCTATTAGGCTAGGGCATCCTACCTTCTTTGTGGAGGAAAGGGTTAAAGCTTAAACCCACCATGGCACTCCAATTCGGAAGGGCAGGTTAACCATATTCCAAGAATTCTCTTAAGATATGCAGGTTTGCTAAAGATATTTTCTTTCACCGAACAGCGCGTGATAAATTGTAAATATCAATTAAGAATGTAATATCTATATATATAAAAAAGAATTTTTGTCTATATGTCCCTTGTAGACTCCAAAACGGATAGTTTGGGGTTTAGAGCTAAATTTTATTGAAATTCTCAGATAATCTTTGGATTGACCCGCGGATATTCCTGTATAGTTTGGTGACGATCTTAGTATTCTTTTTCCAGTCAATGAGCCAGAGCAACTCGTAGCCGGTGAGCTGTGATAGCCCAGCGGTGAGACCGTGAGACTCTTACGAGGGGAACACGAGTTCAAACCCGGGCAGGCACCAATGAGTTTTTCTATTAAAACTCATGTGTCTAATTGATAATTGCAATTTATCACACGCTTTTCGGTGAAGGAAAATATCGTGAGGAAACCTGCATATCTCTAGAGAATTCTGGAGGTATGTGTAACCTACCAATCCGCATTGGAGCAGCGTGGTAGGTCTTAGCTCCAACCCTTCCCTCCAGAAACGGAGAGAGGAGGCCTATTTCCAGCAGTGGGATTGTAACAGGCTGCTACTTTACTTTTTTTTTAACTCGTAGCCGGACCGCTAGTTTAATATAAAATAAATTGGTGCCATACAATACATATTCCCCTATATGGCGTGATCGCGAAACAATAAGGAAATACTGTTTAGTCTCCCATGTGTACTTGAATAATCGAAAAGAGATTTACGATTATATATAATTAAAGGTATCATCGATTAATTGGAGTAATCGATATCACGCCTCGGACATACTTAGTTTTTATCGATTTTTACTTTGTAATAACTTGGTATATGTTTTAATGGGGTGATTCCGTTATCGCGTGATCTCTTAATGAGTTTTTGGTGCGGGTTAAATATTTAAACTGATATAAATGAGATGTTTCTTTGGACTTATGCGAGTGTACACGATTGTTTATTGCCAAGGAATCTCTGGTCTCTGATATAGTGCAGCGCTTAACATTTCCGTTGCTCTCAGATAATTACCTTCAATTAGGTTGACGCGTTTTTTATTACCCGACTTTTGATAACGAAGATTCGAGATTTTGAATTAATAGTTTTAATCGAAAATACTTTTTAAACCATCAAATATATTTTATATTTAACTAAAGTAGTCGCTACTACTTTCACGTTAGCTCTAGAAATATTCAGTCCCCAAAGTAAAAAGAAATCGCTTAATTGCGAATTTATTAAATTTATTAATAATTTTATAATTACTTTTGTATTATGGATATCTGCAAATTATGGCTTAATTCTATAAATTACGTATAAGATAGTTTGTATATAAGAGAAGATTTTTGTACATAAAACTATACATAATTGTAAAAAGATTGGCGATGTATATAATAGACAAAGTGGGAACCGACATAAGCTTGCGGTCCCTGCTTTGCGCCTTACAGAAGTACGTAGGTCGTTTGTTGGTTTGTGTATAAGATTCTATAATACAATTCCGCGATCGAATTTAGCTTTGCCATTACAGCATTTTAATAACACTATCACAAAAAGGCTATTACAGAGAGCGTACTATACCTACTGTTGAGGATTACTTAGACAATTTATAGAATTAGGCGTTACTTTGCAAGTTTTCGGAGATCCATAATATGTACAAAAGTAATAATAAAATTATTTTGCTATAATCCGCGATACAGTAAATAAAAAATATATACAGTGCTAAATGTAAAGTTGACTAAAAATATCGCAAAGCTTTGCGATTTTGTCGCGGAGTCTATCTCTTGATGATGCTTCAGTTGCGGGGCGAAACGATTGTTGAGTTTGTGATAGTGAACGTTTGTAGTGTTAGTGTATTGTAGTGGAGGTTTGTACATCTGTTTTAACTGTTTGTTACTGTGTTATCTGTTTGTTGTTTCGGGTATGAAAACGAATGGTCCACTCTACATTTTGCATTATATATATATTTCCCATTTACTATTTTTTAATTATTATTTATTATATTTTGCATAATTTCTGTAGTTAAAAAACTTCACTGAGTTAACTGATTTTTTTATGTAGGGTGCTGAGGTGTGTAGGTACCTAAATTAAAATCAATGTCGTGTGATTGGTTCCACCCTGTATATCTCCCCAAAACATCCTCTAAATTACAAACCAGACTTATTTGTTTTCAGATATTGGAAAAAAAGGCTAATACAGAAAGCCTACTATACTATTGATGGTTACTTAGACGATAAGAATGCGTGGATATAGCTACTTTTCGACCCTGTACTAGACATATGTAACTAGTAATAAGAATTATTCTCTGAAAAGAGCAACCCCGAGTTTCTTGCTGGTTCTTCTCGATAGGAACAGCTTCCGCTTCGGAGCTTCCGAACCAGCAGTAGATGTTGACGATTTAAAAGCACTTGTTAACAAGTTTCCTTGAATAAAGAATATTTTGAATTGAATTGTATTCTAAAAATTGTTGGAAAATACTACAATAATCAACGGCCATTAGTTATAATCTACGATGTTGTAGGTATGTTCTCGCGTTTGCAGCGCCCACGCGTTTCCACTGACAAGCGTGGGAAAATGGAAATTGAACGCAATCGGAAAAGTGTGCGCGCATTGAAATAAAAGCTAATGAAAATGGTATTGAATGACCATATTAAGAAAGAAAAGAAAAAAGAAAAACCTATTATTAAAACCGATTATTTAAATCGTTACTTGTCACCCCTGTGGTAGTTGAAGCTAGAGTTGCATATTGTACAAAATTTAAAGTAAAGTAACGACCTGATATCCCACTGCTACTACTATTACTACTACTACTACTCCTGCTACTACTTTACTTTCACGTTACTATCCCACAGCGAGAAGCATAGAAGCTGTGATAGCCTAGCGGTGAGACCGTGTGACTCTCTAGTGACGACCGTGGGTTCAAACCCGGGCAGGCACCAATGAGTTTTTTTATTAAAACTTGTATCTTATTGATCATTGCAATTTCACACGCTTTTAGGTGAAGGAAACCATCGTGAGGAAACCTACATATCCCTAGAAAGTTTCATGGATATGTGTAACCTACCAATCCGCATTGGATCCTTGGATCTTAGTTCCAATCCTTCTCTTCGAAAACGGAGAGAAGAGGCTTTATAGATTGATTGTGTTTATAGATTGCATAGACTTTATTATACATAGAGTAAGTTAGCCATAGCCACCCCTGTGAGTCCAAGAAATAATAAGAAAGGACAGATGAGAGACCATTAACGCGTTTTTAATAAACGTTTTCTAAGCGCACCTGTATAATGTAAAAGTAGTAATCGCTTAGAGTGGCTCTCCGCAAAGTAACGCCTAATTCTATAAATTATGTAAAATGTAAATTCACTCATGCAGCTGGTCCCCATGGCGAATCACGCCGTGGGCCAAGCTGCTGCTGCCAGGTCCAAGCTCCACGCCTTGTTCACATCCCACCTACCCGTCAACACCAAGCTGAGGGTCTACGGTGCCTACGTCCGCTCGCGTTTGACGTATGCGGCACCCGCCTGGTACGCGCTTTGCTCGGCGTACCAGAGGCGAAGACTGCAAGTCCAGCAGAATCGATGCCTGCGATTGATCGTAGGAGCCCCGAGGTATGTGCGGAACGACGTCGTGCACCGAGATACCAAGATGCCGACCGTGTAGGAGTTAGTTCGTCGCTTAGCGCGCCGACTGTTCGCGCGAGCGGACAACAGCGCGCACGAGCACCTTCACGACATCGCGCCACTCCATGCACGACCTCCGGAGGGATTTCCCCTGCCTCGCGAGCTCCTGCGATCACCGTCACCGCGGCCCGACGCGGAAGACGACGACGACGACGAGGACGACGCAACGGGCACAAGGGCAACACCACCGGACTTGACTATACCACCACCTGATGAGACACACCCACCGGATATGACACCAACCGAATTTGACGCAGCGGTCTGGGAGTTACTATTCCCCGACCGCCACACCTGAACCAGACTTCCCTCAGGTCACCTAGGTGACCTGGGCCAACCGGCCCGAATACTGACCAGGCCCGCAAGGCCTGCGAGGACCAGCCCGGGCAAGGAGGTTCGCCTCGAGGCCCGTCCCCCGGCACCCTCAAAAAGGTACCGAGAAGACCCACCAAAAATCACTCATGCAGCAAATAAGTTACTAAGTAAGCTAAAATATAAAATGCATGGGGGTCAGCGCCGATATTCAAAAGAGCTTAGCTTTTCAGACACTCAACAATCTCCATTCGCATTTATAATATTATTATCGATTATATAAAAGAAATAAGGTAGAAAATATTACCTATTTGATTCGTTAATGCGAACACAATACCCAAAATACCGTCAAACTAAGTCGTAATTTACAAGTCGTTTGGTCAAATCCAAAACGTTCGTTACCAAGGTATTATCTAAAATCGAACGCCACGTGAAGTTAATATATGGCCATAGTGACAGAATTCTTTCGCCTAAAAACCGAGCTGACGTTATATTGAATCTGTGGAATCCGAAGCGCGCGCTGATCATGTTCGATATTCAAATTGAAATTTTATTCCTTACTTATTTTGTGTTGTTAATTATGTTCTATATTCGAATTTACCGTGTAAAATGGATTAAATTTATGACACATGTCATATTAGGAGTCGTAAATTAAATTATGTTATGACATAGCTCTTTTTATGAATGTTTGTTATCCATTAAGGTTAACGCCCATTAATAACACGCTTTTCGACATGAAACATCTTATGCGCCAAGTTAGACTTAACACTTAGCGTTGAAACTTAACAGTATTTAACACATATACTTATGATACATATTGCAAAACATATTATTAAAATACTTATAAAGGTTTCCAATAATATATCAAAACCATTCTTAAAACACTTTATTACGCGTAATTACTTTAATATTCATTATTTTTCGTCACACCAGAATGCCGCCAAAATGAATTAACCTATCCTTTTTTAATATCCCCTCAACTTGAGGCTAATGCCAATACTTAAACTTCCAAATACACTTAACTTAATACAATAATTAATATCAATACAATATTATTATTACAATTATTATATAAATGTTAAAATTGCTAACAATATATTAATCAAAGTATATGACAAGCACAGATTTTAGTAAGGTTTCTACTTAAATATAGTGCAATTCTTGAGGAAGGTTTAGGTTAATATTAATTATCCGTAACGGCTAAACGATTGATTAAAATATTGATGGCACTTTCACTGGATGTTAGAGTTATGGAGTACCATATAGACTACTTTTATCGTAGATGTCCCGCGGAAAAAAATATGACGTAATGATTTCCACATTAACAAATCCTTTGGCACAGCTAATAATATGTAAAAATTGAATCATATTTCTGTTAGTCGAAACTCGTCCGGCGTCACCCCGTCCACATTATTCAGGGCCGGTATCTGGTGATCTGTGAAACGTAAGGAGACCCCGCGGGCGGCTGTCCGGACCAAGTTATTGTTATTGCCGGCAAACTAATGTAATTATTTAACCTTAAAGAACAGAGGAACGCATGGAATTGCCTCTTTCACTTGAATTTATCTTAATATTAGGCATGTAGGGTAACGGCGTGGAATAAACATTATTCAATGTAAAATATTTTACAAAATAAATTACTAAATTAACGTTAATTTATATAGCACCGTAATATTGAGTATCTTAAAAACCTAAATTTCTTAACGAAGGTGGAGTCTGAAATTTAAAAAATCGAATTCGAATTTGAAAATTCGAAGAGGTTTTCTTGCACAGAATATCCTGAATTATGTTCTCCGTATTTCTGTTCCCGAAAGAAATCGGCGATGATCGTTGATCGTATGATCGTCTATAATCGGCACGATCACCGTCCAAGTGTCCACACGATCAAGCCTATTATCGTACGACAGATTAGGGATGTCATAAATAGTCGATTTTTATATTTAATGATTATTTTTTAACAATAATCGATTTTTAATTATCGATTATTTAAACAAAAATATTTTTAATTCTTTCTTACACTCTTTTTTCTTGTCTTTTAAGATAAGATATACGTTGTTGGATGAAACCAATGTCGCCGGACTAAACATTTTAATTGAATTTCGCAAACAGCGCATTTGTTATTTGTTTTCGTAACTGTGCAATTTAATAAGTCTTTATTCTAATTAATTACTAAAATACAAAAGAAAATTTATAAATATTCAGAAAAAAAAAGAATATTATATAATAGATTTTTCGTTTCAAGATAATTGATTTTTTGTAAATTGATTCATTTTGAAGGTAGAGAAATCGATTATTTATTAATCGTTTTTTTCCACTCCAAGTCACATCCTTAGCACAAATATAATCATATGATTATGATGAATCAAAGCGAAACGATCGTATGCAAAAGTAAAAAGTACAACAACAGACTTACTATCCCACTGCTGGGCACTGGCCTCCACCCTCCGTTTTTGGAGGATCGGAACTAAGATCTACCACGCTATTCCAATGCGGATTTGTAGGTTACACATATCTCCATGTTTCTCTAGAGATATGCAGGTTTCCTCACGATGTTGTCCTTACTGAAGCGAGTGATAAATTGCAATTATCAATTAGACACATAAGTTTTAATAGAAAAATTAATTGGTGCCTGCCCGGGTTCGAATCCATGTTCATCTCTAGAGAGTCGCACGGTCTCACCATTATCACAGCTATCACAGCTTTTTGCCTTCTACAGTACAGCACTCTACAGTATTCCTTAAAAAAATAGCAAAAATCATTGGTACTGCCCTGGGTTTTTAACTAGAGAGTCGCACAGTTTCACCGCTAGGCTATCATAGTTTCCACGATCGTATGAATTGTATGATAATATGGATGATCGTGTTACACTTGTACGATGATCGTGCCGATTGTAGACGATCACACGATCAACGATCATCGCCGACAGTGAAGTTGTCTCCAACTAACTCCCGTCCAAATCACGTGTCGCAAGCGCTCGGTGGGGCCCTTGTTAGCCGGATTTATCGTAGGGTTATTGTCTTAGTAATCATGCCGTTATTCACAGCTATAATTTATTGTTATGTCCCAAATATGACGGCGTTTAGTTACAAAAAAGTTATTAAGCGACATCTTTACAGGTGACGTTAAGTGCTGTGCTGTCAATTTCTTTGTAGGGAGCAAGCAGTTAAGTTAACTCGACGGATTTGTAGATTGACTGAATGCATTCTATTTACAAAAGTAATAATACAATTATTTTGCAATAATCTGCGACAAGGGCGTAGCCTGAATTCTATACGGGGGAGGGGGGTCTTGATCAAAATTCAAAATTGTCTCAGAAAATCTAGACTATTTTTTTTCGTAATTATGGTACTTAAAATATGAGGAGCTCACATGTAACGAAGGTGAGAAACATTATAGGTCTTATGGAAGCCTTTTATAGTGTCAATATGTTGCGAGTTGACAGTTTCCCGATGTCACAGTTTTCAGTGAAAGGGGGGGGCAGCTGCCCACCCTTGCCCGTACCTCGCTACGCCCATGATCCGCGATAAAGTAAAGCGACAGAAGTGCATGACACAATCGCAAAAGATTTAGTCTCGGAGACTATCTGCCGACGATGCTTCGGGTGTGGTGCGAAACGACTGTAATTGTGTAGTGCTTGTGTATTGTGGTGGCGATGGCATATGTTTTTAGGAATTCTGCAAGTATCAAAAATGAAAACGGATAGTCCACTCTACATTTAGTATTTTATATTTTCAATTTAATTTATCGCGTATTATAGCAATATAATTTTATAATTACTTTTGTATTATGGATCAAGTGACGCCTAATTCTATAAATTATCCATACTATTTATATTTTCACGGCTGCTCTATCTACTGCTGCGATTTTAATGGAATTTTATTACAATGGAAACTTCTACTAGTTTAATTGTAAAAATACAACAAGTCAAAAAAGCCTTTAATTAAATTTCATGTCTCTACTGATAACCATTGAGGAGTTCTCGCGTCTGGAGCAAATCCTGTCAACAGCATCAGGACATGCTTATCATAAACATACATTTTTATCGAAATTGGACCAGTATGGTAAAATTTCAACAAAATTGAACAGCGGGAAGTGGATAAAATGTAATTTGCAAGATTCTAACCTGACATATATGCACGGCAAGTAAAAAAAATGATTTTGTTTTCTTTCTGTCATATATGAACAGCAAATTATTGATTAAAATTCAACTAAAGTAATGATAATATTATTTGCTATAATCCGCAATTAGAGAAAATCTATATAATGCTAAAAGAGATCGGTAAAGCCTCGATGACATTGTATGTTAATGATAAGATGACCTGATGCTGGTGCCAGGATTGGATTCTGACGAGGAAACTACTCGTCGAAATGGTTCACAGAAGGGGCACAAAGTTTTGTTAAATTCTTCTTTAAAAGGGTTTTTTTAAACTTTTAACGTTGTTTCAACCTATTACAGTTGGACCCAAATTTCCTCGTTTCCTTTATTTGAATACAGTTGCGTAAATCATAATACTTGCCAGTAGACCTTATCGCGATCTCAATAGCTCGCCTCTGCACCTCTAATATGGTACTTCAAACGCCGTAATGTTCCGATTTCAACACTTGCTCAGTATTCGCTATCATTTCGGTTAACCGACGATGATTCCTCTCGCAATGATGAGCGGTTGTTGCCGGTAAAAATAGTGCTTACCCTAATTGATGACCCCGGTTATCTGCTACACGAATCAATAGGATGCTAAATGTGTCACTTTCATAAGTAATTTAATCCGCTCATTAGAGCTCCTTATCTGAAAGGACAGGCATTAATGAGTTTTTATTTGAAATTCATGTATTTAATTGATATTTGCAATTATCACACGCTTCTCAATCTTTCTCTGGATCAGAATCTCTCGATCACGATCACTGGAGAATTCAACCAGCGGGATAGAAACAGGCCGTCACTTTCCTTTTACATTTGGTATTTCATTGTCGGTCAAAGGTGCTGTCGCAATACTGGTAGGCTGGTTATAATTATTTAATTATTTAAGGTAAAAAAAAAAATAAAAAATCACAGAACATTACGCTAGGGCGAAAACCTTATCGCTGATTTTCAGTGGAGTTACACTATTCGTTCACTTCTGTATTTTTTTTTCTAGTATCAATAATGTCTAAACTTGAATGTACTTACGTAGAGAAAACAGTTCAGCATGTCAATTTATCTCCAAGTCGTAACTGAGCGAACTCGTGCAAGAGGTCGCATCCAGTGATATCTATCTCTGTGACAGACAGCGTCGCGTGTGAAATACCACTCTCGTGATCTACTGCTCTATTACGTGGCTCTGTTCATAATGCGCCCCATTATCCTTGCCATTCGCTTATTTGATACACATTTGAGTGAATCGTTCTCATAGTTTGTCTTGAGAGAATTGAATATATTGCAAAATACCTTCGTGCTGACAAATAATGCCTGCATGGTGTAAAAATAAAACCCATGCGCTTTTAACCTAAAAAACTTCATTGAAATCTCATAATCGCGATTATCCTCCTGCCCTTATCCCACTCTAAGTGGGGTCGGCACAACATGTAACAAACATGCTGTCACATGATTTGGCTACGTATTTCATGACCGGCCGCCTGCCTGACGTCAACATACCTTAGTCGCCTTTGACGACACCTCGGTAAGAAATGAGGGTGGTCTGTTCTACTCAGTCGGATACCACACGGTGGGTCGACCTAGCTTAGTCGCCTTTTATGACGCCTCGGTAAGAAATGAGGTTTATTCAACTCAGCCGGTTCTAACTTCATTGCAATCTCTCCAGCGATTTTACCATGAGAAAAATACACGCACCGAGTTTGACCTTCCATAGGTTAAATAAACATAATAAAAGCTTTTAATGAATCGAAACTTTTAACAAAATTTGATGTCTCTACTACTATGTTGAGGAGTTCCCTCGTCTGGAGCAAATCCTGGCAGCAGCATCAGGTCAATATTGTCATTAACATGCATTGTCATCGGGACTGGACCAGTATGTAAAATTTCAGCTCAATCGGACACCGGAATGTGGGTCAAATTTAACTTGCAAAATCGAAATCAAAGTCAAAATAATCTTTATTCAAATAAACCATTTCAGGCACTTTTGAATCGTCAAGCATCAATATGATTAATGAAGCTACAACTGGTTCGGAATGTTGCTCTTACCGAGAAGAACCAGCAAGAAACTCGGCGTTCAATCTTTTAAATATTTTTATTTTTACATTATTAGACCGCGGTCTTGTATGAAGCTGAAAGGATTATCAAATCCAGGCTTTCTTATCATCCAAATAATCTTCAATTTTTAAATATGCTTTATGTATAAGCATATTTTTTACACTTAATTGGAATCTTTCTGTACACTGGTCTAGAATGGATTGAGGAATTTTATTATAGAAGCGAATAGCGAGACCAACAAATGAGTTGCTTACTCTGCTGAGTCGCGACGCAGATATCACAAGCTTTCTGTGACCTCTCGTATGTCTATGATATACATCAAATTTTGTTTGCAAGATTCCACCTTCACTTACATACACGGCGAGTTAAATAAAAGCTTAAAAAATATATAGATTTGATCTAATTTCAAAAGTAGACTCGAACGATTGTTAACAATATTAAATCCACAGTGCCTTAGTGGACCATTTTAATAAATCACCGACTTGAATTATTTGGCGCACGATGGCGGGGCGGTTTTCAGATAAGCACTTTGACCGACAACTGCACAGTGTAGCTTGTGCAGAGAGAAAGTAAAAAGATTACTAGATGTGTGTATATATTCTCGAGTGTACTGAACTGGGATGTCGAAGGTCCCATCTTCTTAAATGTTCCGAAGATCAGCTTTGGCTTATTACGAAAAGACAGACGCTGCTAGGGAACATATATAATATGCACTGAATATTGTATAGGAAGTACATAAAGAAATAAACTGTAAGTTATAAGGCACCGGAAAACGCATTGTTGGTAGATGGTAGTCGGTAGATGACGCAAAGCTGCCGTTAGCTGCTGTACACAAGCGGCGCATCGTGAGGTATGAAAGTCCATTAAATAGACCGATATCCATCAGTAAACGTCCATCGGTTGAAGAAGAAGAAGGAGGTTGAAGATGCGATGTCTCTGTGCACAAGCTAGTCTGCAGCACATCTCATTACCCGATGATCGCGACGTATAATGCGGGCAATTCGTCAAGTGCGGATAGATAAAGGACACGGCTTTCTCAGCGGCCCGCGGCGACTGATGGATTCCCGATTTATTTGGGTATCAAAGTAGTTTCAGGTCGGAGGTTGGCTTATTATGGCGTCACGGGGGTTATAGGAGTACGATCGAAAAGGATTTATTTATGGTCTTCTTCAACGGAGTATACTGGTAATTGAAGAGAATTTTGTTTATTGCTGGCTGCTTTATTTTATTTGTAACAATTTCACCGGAATATTCATATCATGTTTAGAGACCGGATTTTTTATTCAAATTTCAAATTCAAAATATTCATTATTCAATAAACTTGTAAACAAGTGCTTTTAAATCGTCAAATCTACTGCTGGTTCGGAAAGCTGTTCCTACCGTGAAGTGCCAGTTAGAAACTCGGTGGTTGCTCTTTTCAAAATATAATTCTTATAACAAGTTACATTTTATGATTACTATCTTGCATATGACCCAAAAAGTTGTCATATCCATGCATTCTTATTATTACATATCTATAATTGTCATATTGACGTGATAGTATTTCACATGGTACTTTAAAAAATGACAATTTTTATACACACTATGAAATAAAACGTCATCACACCAATTAGCTAGACACATAAAATATAGCCACCATTTCTCATAGCCAACGAGATCAGCGAGCATTTCGACGGACCTTGGTCGCCGACCCCACTATATGTTATAATATATTGGTTGAGCTACATTTAACGTATGGACGTGGCCTATGCCCCTAACTATACTATACATTTGTTAGATAATTATTGGATCTTTATACGAATCAATGGAAATGTTGACAAGTTCAGTTTTGGCGGATATTGAGATATTTTTTTTTATTCATAAGTCTACCTACACTCCTTCGTTTTCTTAATTTTCTTCAACCGATGTGCACTATCTTGTCTCGTTAGGATGTTTCTAAAGCAGATCCTCGCGACCCTTATGAGGTCACCAGGTCTCCAAAACTGCTTTTTAACTACACACTATGAATTATTCTGATTCATTACAATTCCAAAATATTCTATATTCAAGTAAACTTGTAATCAAATGCTTTTGAATCGTCAACTCTACTGTTGGTTCGTAAAGCTAATCCTATCGAGACGAGCCAGTAAGAAACTCGGCGGTTGCTCTTTTCAAATCATATTCTTATTACTAGTTACATTTGTCTTGTACAGGATCGATGAGTAGCTCTGTCCACGTATTCTTATCGCGTAAATTATCCTCAATAGTATTGTAGATTTTCTGTATAAGACTCTTTTTAATAGCATTTTTAAACTGCTGTAATCCATCGTCAAATCATAATCTAAAATTGATTGTAGAATTTGATTAGAGAATCTTATACCCAAACCCACAAACGACTTACGTACTTTTGCAAGGCGCAAATCAGTAACTTATCAGGCTTATGTCGGTTCCTATTTTGTCTATTATATATATATATAATCAATATCAACAATCTTTTTATAATTATGTATATTCTTATGCACAAAAATTAAAAAATAAAATTTATCATTTAAAACTAACATTAATTACTATTTAGAGTATTCTACTGTTGATATACGATAAAATTGCATGATTTTTTCCGAATTGCACAAGATCAATAACGCAATTAGCTATTTTTTTTTTCAAAAAGTCGTACTTACTTAATTTGTTACTTTCTACAGTATTTTTTATAAAAATACAGTGGTGATCGAAATAATAAATAATATTTATGGATTTGATATTTATTGATTTTTCCCCTTTTAGAAATATTTATAAAAGTGTAAAATCAAATATAACAAAATAATCCTTTTATTAAAAGCTATTTCACAACATTTTACTATCAATCTCGAATTCCTCCGTTTCCTTTAAGCCTTCATCTCTTCATTTATATTAAGATACTAATATGTCTATGTTCTGTGAGCGATTCTTGTTAACTTGATTGATTATTAAATGGTATTTTTAGTTACGGCACACTTTTCTCGCAATCGATTCGTAACGCGTCGTGATTTGCTTATCTCAGTTTCGTAGTTACGGCAGAACGGACAATTAGTGTTTTTTGTTTGTTAGTCAAATTAACGCCAAACGTTTACCGTTATAACAGCACCAGCGTTCTTCGTCCTCAGTTTCTTAAATCGATTGCAATTAAATATCGGACTGTGGGAATTGTGTGTGCAAATATATTTCGTGCAGCCGTGAATATTGCACAAGGTGATGGAGCAAAGTTTATGCATTTCCAGTTTTTTGACTTTTGATATTTCTTTCTTTCCAACGAATATTCCGTTTCCCATGGTCATCGTTGAGAACTCTGCAGACGAAATTTTTGACTAGTATATGATATCCGAGACATACTGTTCAGTTAAGTAGGTTCAATTGAGAAAGTGGTAGTCGCGAAATTCAAAATGAATGGGCAGCGTTCGAAAAGTTTGTCGTAATATTTTAAAAATACAGATTTTACGATAGAATTATCTTGCTATAATCCGCGTTTGTTAAGAGAATCTATGTAATGCTAAGTATATGAAGCAGGCAACATTCACATACCTTACACATGCACCACACGTATCACAAAACGCCGCCACCAACAACACTACATGTATAAGATATGTGAACGCTGCCTGCTTCAGCATTACCTAGAATTTTCTTAACAAACCCGAATTATACCAAATAATTCTATCATAACTTCTGTACTATGGAATTCGGTTAAGTAACGCCTGCTTTTCTGAATGATTTTTAAAATATCTCAGTCCCTGAAGCAAAATTTATTTTTCAATAATGTTTGTTGCCAGTGACGAGTTATTGATTGGAAAATTGGACGACTTTGAATGTCATAAGAAAGATCAGCTTTTTTTTGGGTTGAAAAGTAGATTATTCTTCAGTAAAGATTCCACGTGCTGTCAAAAACGGCCGTCAAGGCTCACTAAGAATGTACCTACATCTTTTGTTCAGTAAGAAAATATCATCATCCTCCTGCCCTTATCCCACTCTAAGTGGAGCCGGCACAACATGTTATAAACATGTTGTCACATGATTTGGCTAGGTATTTTACGACCGGCTGCCTGCCTGACGTCAAATTATCTTAGTCGTATTTTACGGCCCCTCGGTAAGAAAGGGGGGGGGGTCTATTCTACTCAACCGGATACCGCACGGTCAACTTACCTTAGTTGCCTTTTACGACACTTCGGTCAGAAAGAGGGTGTTCTATTTTACTCAGCCGGATACCACAAGGCTGGTCAACTTACCTTAGTCGCCTTTTACTACCCCCTCAGTAAGAAAGAGGATGGTCTATTCTACTCAGTTGGATACCACACGGCAGTAAATTGAAAATATATATTATAAAATTTTAAAATTACAGTTACGCGCTTTCCGATAGATCGGCTAATGATGTACCTGTCGATCGGTAAATAAAACCCGGTTTGATATCTCAATCGATTCCCGCGGTACATCGCTCATGAATAAAAAACACATTATAATGTGTGATAAATAGTGCACTCATATGTAAGATTTAACTCAAACGGTCAACGCGTTTAACAAACCGATCTACAGATGGCACAAGCGATTCTGGTTTTTAGTCGTTTGATCATAAGACTGATTTCAAATATCGATACTTATTATAAAATAAAATACCCAACTGCTGTCTGTGATTGATTTTCTCGAACTCTACTGAACGGATTTACGTACGGTTTTTATAAAAAGGCAGTGCAAATCTTCCGGAAGGTCAAGGTAAATAATACATTACGGTTTTATGTAAATAGTGTTGAAGAGATCACGTAGTTGTAAAAAACTCTCCTGCTGAAAGCTATACGCCTCGTACTCGCGGGCTTAAAAATAAGTCGCGTTAAAATTCCGCAATAGGCGTTATTAGGATTTTCGTATGGTATATTCGTCTTAACGTCCTACGGTCTAACGCCTACAATGGAACACTGCGCGATAGAAATACGTTGCGTTTGAAATGCGCTGTGCCCTATCATGAACTCTTATTGCGACTCAATCGAAGACGTAAACGAAATTGTTTTGCTTTTTCATACCATGACGTCTTAAAGACATTAAGTCGTTCCCGAATGAGCGTTTCGAGTTCGTCCTAAGAACATGTGAGTAAAAGAGACCAATAAATAGTTTTAGCCAAATATTTTAATATATAAAGACCACATACATAGCCAATAGTTTAAACCAATAGACCACAGTTACCAATAGTTCATATAACGTAATTCACACTTCTTGGTACGAAAATAAGGCGGTTCGCGGTCGTCGTTTACGTCTTCAATTGAGTCGCAATAAGAGTTCATGGTAGGCCTGCAGATACCTTGCTACCCATTTGTTTCATTCCGACATATTTTTAACGCACGGTAAAAACCTCTCGTGCGTACGAGGGGTTACTCGCTTCCGCCGCGTTAACCACCTGAGATACTCTCTCTCTTACTTCACTGCGTTTTACTTCGGCAAAAGCGTGCGATAAATTGCAATTATCAATTAGACACAAGTCTTTGATAGAAAAACTCATTGGTGCCTGCGTTGGTTTTGAACTCGTGACCCACCTCGAAAGAGTTGCATTGTCTCACCGCTGAGCTGTCACAGCTTAAATTATTCATATTATTATTATAAAATTATGATTTCATAGTATTAAATAAATGCACTACAAACCTCCACCACCGCCACCACAATACAAGAGCACACATACAGTCATCATTCTCCTGCCCTTATCCCGCTATAAATGGGGTCGGCTAACATGTTAGAAATATATTGTCACATGATTTGGCTACGTATTTTACGACCGGCCGCCTGCCTGACGTCAACTTACCTTAGTCGCTTTTTACGACCCCTCGGTAACAAATGAGGGTGGTCTATTCTATGCAGCCGGATACCACACGGCACATACCTTAGTCGCCTCTTACGACACCTCGGTAAGAAAGGAGGGTGGTCTATTCTATGCCGGATACCACACGCCGAAGCATACATACATGCAGTATCCCTAGGAATATTGCATGTATCAGATATGAAAACGGATAGTCCACTCTACACTAAGCATTATAAATATTTTCTTATCACTTTATCGCTGATGATAGCAAAAAAAAATTATCATCACTTTTGTATTATGGATCTCCGAAAAGTAACGCGTAATTTTATAAATTTTATAAAAGATACATAATAAAATAATTAACCGATACTATAGTATTTTAAGTTAAAGTTCAGGTAATCAGAAGTCAACGGGTAACCTCGAGATAAAGATTCTATTAATTTAAGACATGAAGTGATAATAAAGAAATAACATTATTGTTATTATAGTAAACACACTCGGCCAGACTCCTAAAGAATTCGGTCCATTAAATGATTCTCAATAAAACAATCTCGTCGAGATTAAAATATAAAACCATGGGACTCTGCGGGGAGCGCCGTTTGAAAACATAATCGTATTAAAATAACATCTAGAACAGACTTCCTTGTACCTAATTAATACCGAAATCGCATCATTTGAATACCAATCAAGCAATTAAAGATGAACTCGAATTTATGTTGTAGAAGTACTACATCACTTTGTAGTTTACCGCTATTAATTAAGAGTATATTTGATGTTTGATTTTTATTTATTTATTTCTTATTATCTTATTAGCTATGATTGCCGAACTTCAGCTAAACCTTGTCCAAGAAATTAGACGTTAGAAACGCGAGCAGATAATTATTATGATTCTATAAAGACCTTTTTAATTGATATTTCAGTAATTGTATTTCAAATTTCAAATTCAAAATATACTTTATTTAAATTAACTTGTAAACAAGTGCTTTTGATTCGTCAAAATCTACCGCTGGTTCGGAAAGCTGTTCCTACCGAGAAGAGCCAGCAGGAAACTCGGTGGTTGCTCTTTTCAAATAAAATTCTTATATTGGTTTATTATTGGTTATTACTATCTTGTACAGGGTAGAGATATAGCTAAATCCACGCATTTTTATGATCTATATTATCCTCAATAGTAAAGTAGGCTTTTTGTATCAGCCTCCCTTTAACAGCGCTTTTCAACTGCTGCAGTGGTAAAGATAAAATCGAGTATCTTATACCCAAACCTACAAATGACTTATGTACATGCACTATAACAGAACTACCTTGGTAAAATCCGCACGGGTTAAGCGAATGCATGCAAAGCCAATGTGTATGAAGCAGGCAAAATTTACGCACCTTATACATGCAGGACAAGCCACCACATGCACCCCAAGGCGCCTCCACCAGCAGCAACGCACACAAGCAGAACACACAACCACCACCACAATCTCAACGATCGTTTCGCTCCGAAACCGAAGCATCTTCAGGAGGATAGGCTCCACGACAAAATCGTAATGCATGGTGCATGGAGCATGTGGTGGCTTGTCCTGCATGTGTGGGGTGCGTAAATTTTGCCTGCTTCATACACATGCAAAGCCAATCTTTGCATGCATTCGCTTAACCCGTGCGGATTGTTGCAAGGTAGTTCTGTTATAGTGCATGTAATATGGAATTCCGCAAAGTAACGCCTGCTTCTATAAATGACTTATTTACTTTAAAATCTTTTAAACGTAGACAATCATAGACTATGATTGGCGTATGCTCTCAGGATCGTGCTCTCTCTTGATCGTTTTCAGTCGCCAATTATGGAAAGATGTCATATTGTTTGAGGCAAGCGTTATTGAAATATAACGTGTATAACTTCGATGAAACTATATATTTTTGAAGTTAATTTATTAGTATCAAATCTGTCGTGTGATATTGACCCGCATTGGCCCGAATCCATTATAAAACCCAATTACAGGGGGCCTTGTGGTAATCGGCGCTTAATTTTAAATCAAAGAACCCTGATTCTAAGGCTATTATGGTTACATCTTAAATCATCGCCATCAATTTGTCATAAATAAGCCTTCACTTATTACATATGAATAAGCTTTCCCCGCTTGGTCTAATGTCGCCTTATTATTGGGTTTTATTATTTAACTTTAGACCTGTTTATATCCATACTAATACATATTATTAACCTGAAAGTCTGTAAGTCTGACTGTCTTTTACGAATTCACGACTAAACCGCTAGACAAATAAATACATTTGGAATTTTGATACATAATTTATGAAATTAGGCATTGCGGGAGATCCATAATACAATTAATAATAATAATAATGAAATTATTTTGATTTTTAACTATTCAACAATCGTTTCGCCTCGCAACAGAAGATAGATTGAAACTTTCCGATTTTAAAGTGAAATGGTTGTTGAGTTTGTGATAGTGAATATGTATAGTGCTTATGTATTGTGGTGGCAGTGCTGGAGGTTTGTGCATATGTTTTTACGAATCCTGCATGTATCGGGTATGAAAACGGATAATTCACTCTACATTTAGCATTATATATATTTTCTATATATATTAGTATATGTGAGTGGAATTTGTATTGGAATTTGGCCAAACGTGCTGTTTTGCTCACGAATCAATCCGTCAGAACAATCATGAATAAGTCATTAAAAGTCACCAATAATGAACTGATGACCTATGTCTTCATACATTTGCCGTTCATACGGCCAAGCCAATGTGCAGAGTAAACAAATAACAGAGCAATATGAATATCGGAGATGCGTTGTCTATAATTAGGTAATTTTATTCATTAATAGAATTAGGCGTTACTTTGCAGAGATCCATAATACAAAAGAAATAATGAAATTTTGCTATAATCCGCGATAAAGTAAATAGGAAATATATATAATGCTAAATGGAGAGTGCGCTATACGTTTTTTCATAGCCGATACATGCAGGATTCGTAAAAACACATGCACAAACCTACACCACTGCCACCACAATACACTAGCAGTTACCCACTCACTATCACTAATTCAACAATAGTTTCACCCCGCAACCGAGGCATCATCAGGAGATAGACTGCACGACAAAATTGCAAAGCATTACCCAAACAATCGTAGTTCTATACTAACTATACGGTTCAACCCCCACTTTTTATTTTATTTTGCCTCCGAACACATGTTACAACCCTGAACTAGATACATTTATCTAATCGATAATGAGTTTGGCATTGTTTCGTTTAATTATCTCAAGCTGTTCTAATATATTGAGTCTTAGACTTTTATCACAGGTGTGCAGAATTTCGAAGCAATGGAAATTAGAAACTTTATGACCGCTTTCTAATTTGTTATTTGTGTGTCATTGAAATAGATCACATTATGAAACAAAGCTTGCTACACTTTTACAACAATGTAAAAATAAAGTAGTTTTAAGTACGGACGATGTTTGAATCTTGAAGTTCACACATCCTGGCGTCGTAATCCTCAATGCTGAGGGTCGCGATCTTTATATAGCACCTTATTGACGACTATTTTCCGCCACCCGGCTCTGTCCTCTGCGGCATGCTCACACACACACGCCAAAACGCACGGACGCACGGACCCACGCCCGCACGCATGCACGGACGCACGCACGCACACACGTACGCACACTTATATATAAAAGACAGACAAAAACCGTTTGAAGAAGACATAAGCTCTATTTGGCGATAACGTGATGATTTTTGTAAGTCAAGTCAATATACAAGGCGTGTTAAAGAAATACACAGTAGTATACAGTAAATATATATATTAAATAAATATCATATAACTTAATATGTTTTATTACTCAATATTTCATAAGAGTTGAGTTTACAATTAAATATAATACATAGATATTAAAAATAATGATAAAATAAATTTTAAAACACCGAGCTATAACCATTAGGTGGCAGTTTAATCCATTATTTTTTTTTTGGGTAAATCTAAGGAATAAGAGCTTCAACATTACGCTTGGAATCATTCGAAATAACATTACGTTATTTTCGAGATTGTTTTCTTCTACTCACTATTAATCCTTAGCTAAATAAAAACGTTTGTTAGCTTCGCCATTTAATATAGGTCAAAATTGTTCTTTACATTATATGTAATAAATAAATACATTAAAATATTTCTTTAAAAATATCGTTACATACTGGCTTCCACGTGGGCGAAGACTCACAGCACAGGTAGAGATCTTTCATTCTAAAAGTGCGCGCCCCTCCACCAAATTACATTATTTTAATGTGTGAGAGAAAATATTGACTGTACTATTTTATATGTGTGCGCGCAGCAATTTCAAAGTTGACTCGACTCATTCGCGCACTTAAAGGTCAACTAATTGCTCGACTTGTATAAGTCAAACATTTATATGGCGGAGAATGCACGCTTTGTATGAGACAACACGTCTATTCTGTCACGCGTTCCTATCATTTGTGCACTGGCTGACCAACCAATCCGGTTACACGGGTTACAAGTAACGTTTGCATAAAAATAAAATTAATATTATATAATATTTATAATCAAATTTATGTTGAAAATTCTTTAGAATAAAAAGTAAGTTTTTAACGTTTCCCTGGAGCAATAAATAGTAAGTGCTGTGGATTGTAAACGGGAAGTTCCGCATTCGAATCCTAGAAAAAACATATTAGTATATTTCTAAAATTTATCCCTGGTCTTGACTAGATAGATACTTCCGACGTACCCTTCTAACAAAGACGTACCACCAAGCGGTTTAGCATTCAGATACGATGTCGTGTAAAAACCCTGAATGGTTACACGTTTAATCTCCAAACCCTTTCAAGAAACTTAAACTACATCGGCATCCATCAGGTGAATTCGCAATCAAGAGCTAGCTTGCCAACTTAATTTAATAAAGATCATATCATATATTCATTATGCAACTATTAGAATGATTAAAAAAACGTAATGTACAGAAGTCTGCTCATTTATTTTATTAGTAAAAAAGAAAAAAATTAAACCGCAATAAATATTTACTATTTTAACGCTATTCACTCACGTCGCTATCTTCAGATTCAGACTCAACATTAATTATAAATTCAAAATTTTTCATATATTCTATCTCAATATCATTCACATTTCGACACGTATTTTCCCACATATTTCTATCAATCATGTCAATTCGTTCCTTAATTAAAGCAATGGCTTTAATGATGAAATAATGATAGAAGTTAAGTTTTCCCGTTTTTTTTCGCCACGTAGTTTTATAAAATTCTCTATATTTTTCTATTAAAGAAAAAATTTATCTAATTATTATTTATTATATATATTATTATATAAAAATATTTATCCTCTTTTTTATGACATGCTAACTGTACTTTTGGCAATAATCGATGCGTGCTCCTACGTTCGTGTCTGTCCGGCAACTGAGTAACCAATTAGAATAACAAGTTTACGTGTATTTCGTCTGTACATAAGTTTTCTGTGTGTGAGTAAAGACATTGGAGAGGCGTGCACTTTTAGAATGAAAGATCTCTAGTTATCTATAAATGAAAGAAAGAAAGAAAATTAAATTAAAATATGTTTTAAATTAACTGTAAAGTATTTCGTTTCTTTCTTGTCTTTCTTTTCTGACAGTTTTTACTTAAGTCCACGTAGAAAAAGTCGCGGGTAAAAGATAGTATGAACAAATAGCTCACTTTTTGATATATAAATTGTTAAAAAAAAAATTGTCCAAAAACTAAAAATGCCATGTTAAAGACAACTTAGAACTATCACTTAGGGGTATGAAAAATAGATACTAGCAGATTCTAAGACCTATTGAATATGCATATAAAATGTCATAAAAATCGGTCTAGCCGTTTCGGAGTAGTACGGTAACTAACCCTGATACACGACAATTTTATATATAAGATATAATTCCATTATTTATACAAATACGACGTTATTTCCATTTTAATATATACGGAACTCATTTCACGTTAATATATTCCTATAGTATAATATCGTTATTTTTATGATTGATGTTACCATTTTGTTGTAGTATAATCCTAGCTGAGGGTCAAGGAGGAATAATACTCATCAAATATCATACAAACTGAGTTCCAATTTACATAGTCGCCATTTTGAAGTAATATAAAGTTATAATGCTACTGTATTTGTAATAGACTTATTTTACTAGAGCCATAGTCAGATTTGTTTTTATATATTAGGTCCTTACATATGAAATTGGCGTTTTCTATGGGAGGAACATAAAGTCGTTTTTTTTTAAATGAAATATATTTAATTTATCAAAGTATGTACCATTGCTATGTATGCACTTTTGCCATCTCATAGGTAGTTCATTGATCCCCTTACTAAAAAAACCATTCGGGCGGGAATCAATAAAATCTTTGAAGGCGGTTTGGACTGCCCCATCGGAGTTGAATTTTTTTCCTTGCAAGTAGTTATCCAAATTGCGAAAAAAATGGTAATCTGTTGGAGCAAGGTCCGGAGAGTACGGTGGATGTCTAAGACATTCTAATTGAAGCTCCTCTGATTTGGTAGCCGTCTGTTGTGCAGTGTGTGGTCTAGCGTTGTCCTGAAGCAGCAGTGGCCTAGAGCGATTGATGATTGAACAGCCTCGGTTGTTTAGCAGCTAGCTTTTCCATCATGGTTTGCAGTTGCTGACAATAGATATCTGCCGTAATCGTCTGGCCAGATTTAAGAAAGCTGTAGTGAACGACACCGGCACTAGTCCACCAAACACTTACAAGCAACTTTTTTTAGTCAATTTTCGCTTAGTGCAGGATTTGGCTGGTTCCCCAGGGCTCAGCCATTGCGATGAGCGCTTCCGATTATCGTAGAGGATCCACTTTTCATCACAGGTAATGATTCGATTTAAAATTCCTTCATTATTGTACCGGTTGAGTAACGTAACGCAGCAGTCGACGCGCGTTTGTCGGTTTGCTTCACTCAATTCATGAGGTACCCACCTTTCAAGCTTTTTCACCTTCCCAATTTGCTTCAAGTGGATTAGAATAGTTTTATCACTAACACCGGAGCCTGCAGCTAACTCGGACGTGGTTTGCGATGGATCCGCTTCCACAATAGCCTTCAATTCTTCATTATCAACTTTGGTCTCCGGCCGTCCACGAGGCTCGTTCTGCAGGTCGAAATTTCCAGAACGAAAACGTTGGAACCAAAAACGCACTGTGTTTTCTTTTGCGACACCGTCACCATACACATCATTAATCCTTCGAGCCGTTTCTGCAGCACTGGTGCCACGGTGGAACTCATACTCGTAAATAACGCGATATTTCATGTTTTCCATTTTGTAAACAGAGTGACACAAAGAAAAAACAAAAGAAGAAAAAACAAATGAATTAGGGGGTTTGAAACACAAATGCATGAGTAAATAGCTGTATGAATTTGAATTTGGAATTCCTAACCATAAAGGTAATATTTGAGATCAAAGTGGCCAGTACGACAAAACGCCAATTTCATATGTAAGGACCTAATATTTATATGGGACACTTACACACACGGTCGTCCATCCCTAAAGTAACTTAATACTCGTACCTTAGTCGCCTTTTACGACACCTCTGTAAGAGATGAGGGTGGTCTATTCTACCCAGCCGGATACCACACGGTCTGGTCTATCAAAGTCATTTGAATAAAATCTATCATAACAAAAAATAACACTATTTAGCCAAAATTAGAATACTAATAGTTGAAATATTTCATTTTCATTAACATAGTGAATATCTTTAAAATTAAAACTATAAACAGCCGTTTACAATCAGCAAAAGCATAATTTTAACTTCAGAACATCATAACGACACAAATATTTTAATTTTAATAACAGTATATTAACATAAAATAATATTAATTGATTAAAAATCATAACACAAATTAACATAATTATGATCATACGTTTCTGTGTCAGACAAAAGATTCACATGAAATACGAAACCTTTATACGAAGGAAGTGATTTAGACATATCGGTTAATGATTTAAATAAATTGTATAGTCTAAACGCAGTAATATATTAGTTTAAAATATATTAGTTTAAATTATTAATATAGATCGTGGTTCGTAGATTAATTTATAAAATAAAATTCTACAATCAATTACACCTACTCAGAGTACTTAAAAATATTTAATGGATGCTGATACAGAAAATTTACTATACTGTTAAAGATTACATAGATGATAAGAATGCATGGATTGAACCTTATGAAAGATAGTAATGATATTATACCTCATCATTCTCCCTGCCCTTATCCCACTCTAAGTGGGGTCGGCACAACATGTTACAAACATGTTGTCACATGATTTGGCTACGTATTTTACGACCGGCCGCCTACCTGACGTCAACTTACCTTAGTCGCCTTTTACGACATCTCGGTAAGAAATGAGGGTGGTCTATTCTATTCTGCCGGATACCACTCGGCGTGATATTATTATAACTATGAAAGTAATAAGAATTATAAAATAATAATAGGTGATGGACATAATAGACAAAGTAAGAACCGACAGCGCCATGCAGGAGTACGTATAGTAGTGCATTTAAAGCCGGGTACTATAAGTCCTTTGTGGGTTGGGGTAAAAAATTCTATTGTATAATAAAATTCCCCAATCAATTTTAGCTCTGCAATTACAGCAGTTTAAAAACACAAAAAGATGCTGATACTGTTGAGGATTACTTAATTGATTAGAATATGTTAAGGTTTTTAGTATAATTAATAATTAATATTAGTAAGGTTTTTAATATTAGATTTTTAAATTTAAACTATTATGAGTAGTATTCATAGTTAGTATATAGACAGCGGCTATACTCACGTCTAATTTTTATTAACAGTCCGACTATTTTCGAACACTTCGAAGACGCGCGACCACCGCCGCAACCGTCTCCCCCCGCCCCAGCCATCCACCGAGCTCATGAATAAGTGCCCCAGATGGGCTCGGAACTAGTCTGGCTAACCCGATAAAATAAGATGTGAGTATAGCCGGTGTCTATTAATAAATATTAGGTTATTGCTACCCTCCGACTCTGTACAAGACAACAATGACTAAAATTAACTAGTAATAAGAATAAATGACTCTTCTCGATAGGAACAGCAGTAGAGTTGACGATTCAAAAGCACTTGTTTACAAGTTTACTTGAAAGTTTTTCTATAAATGTCACAGAAATAAAGCATAACGCTTTCTACGTGCGTATGTCTCATTTATCTCTCTACCTTTTTTTGTTTGATAGAGAAAAAAAGATCATTTTTTAGTTGATTCTCGAGTTAACTTGCACTCTTTACTCGATTAATGAGGAGTAAACTCGAACACACAACCATGAGATGTTGCAATATAATGAAAACAGTACGTAAGTTATTAATATGTGACCACGACCCGCGGGTCGACAGACTGTTTTTTGACCATTATTCGTACATCGCATACATAAGTTAGTATTATGAAATGTTACATATAATGATGGGGATAAGAGATTATCTCGTAGGCTCGTTGTACTCCCTTGCTCACGCCAATTTTAGTGTAAAAATAGTCCTTATTTTGTAGGTATCTTATGTAGAAATTGGCGCTATTTTGGGCTAATGTTAAGCATAGATTTTCAAGATTCCGCATGCTCAGGATCTTCCGATACCTCTATCCCACAGAAAGATTAGCTGAAACTTGCTATAGCGTGTGCAATTTCTCATCAATGAATAGGCTAACCTATAAAGGAGTACCTATACTTTATGGGGTCTTAAATAAACTCTATTACGCAGTAACTAATGAAAATCGGCATTGAAAATTTGAACAAAATGCCGCAGCTCCGTGATCTATGTGCTGTGTCACAGTATATCAAGGGCCCGCTGGGCGCGGGTCGTGTACACTCATTATTTTTGAAACACATCGCACTTTATTGCAAAAAAGTTGATATATGTTGCCATAAAAAATTTCACTTGCAACAAACGAATAACATTTACCATGACAGTAAAATTATTGCTTTTACACTTTTTGACTAACATTATAATAATAATAATAGTTTTTATGTAAAAAAACAAAAATCGTAATAAAATTCTTTTGCTATAATCCACGATAAGGTAAATACAAAATATATAATGCTAAATGTAGAGTGGTATGTTGTGTGATATTCGACTGAGTAGACTAGACCACCCTCATTTCTTACCGAGGTGCCTTAAAAGGCGACTAACATAAGTTGACCCGCCGTGTGGTATCCAGATAAGTAGAATAGTAACGGCCTGTTACTATGCTCACTGCTGGGCTAAGGCCTCCGCTCTCCGTTTTTGGAGAGAAGGATTGGAGCTAAGACCTACTGTCGTGTATTACGACTTTCGTGTAAATTAAAATTCTGTATCTGGTTTATAATTCTGTTTATAATTCGTAACTATAACAATTATGTTAAATTTGGATAAAAAATGATGTTGTAATGATGATGTACGTGTTCAACTGTCACAACGCTCTGGTTGGTCGCGGTGGCGCGTCTATCTCGTCCCCCCGCAACCCCCTTTGCCGCTCGCTCCCGGCTGACATCGTTTTAGGCGCGAACATCTTCCCCCCTCTCGAAGACCTTCGGATTTCGAGAAGAATCTTCTAATGGTTCAAGCTTAGGTAAGGGGCACAAGTTCTTCACAGCGCGACGTAGGGTACCCTTTGTTGTCAAAATATCTGCCACTCGTGTTACGCCATCGGTTCCTGGATATAGCTTGGAGATACGGCCCATGCGCCAGTCGAGTGGAGGTAAGTTTGGCTCCTTCAGTACAACCATGTCACCTTGCAGAAGCTCTCCTTTATTAATTTGCCATTTTGATCTTTGCTGTAGCTCACATAGAAATTCATTGCGCCATCTTTCCCAAAAATGTTGTCTCATTTGTTCTATTTGTTGGTATCTACTAAGTCGGTTAACATTTGCGTCGAGTAAAGCTGGTGATGGCAACGAGGTGAGAGGTCTACCAATCAAGAAGTGGCCAGGAGTCAAGGGAAATAAGTCGGATGGGTCTGAAGACAATGGAGTGAGGGGTCTCGAGTTCAAAATTGCTTCGATCTGCACGAATAATGTCGATAATTCCTCTAATGTCAAGTGAGTATTACCAAGCATTCTATGTAAATGATGTTTTGCAGACTTTATGCCAGCTTCGAAGAGTCCTCCGAAGTGGGGAGAGTAAGCTGGCGAGAATTTAAATTTAATGCCCTCAGTGGCAGCGTACGAAGAGATTGATTCATTGTTTACTAATTTTGAAAGATCATTGTTTGCACCCACGAAGTTACGACCATTGTCGCAGTATAATTCACTAGGTTTTCCTCTACGAGAGATGAAACGCTTCAAGCATAAGATGAATACATCAGTGCTAAGGTCAGATGCAATTTCTAAATGTACAGCTCTAGATGAGAAGCATACGAAGAGACACAAGTAACTCTTTATTATTTTACAGCCACGTCCTGTACGATCTCGTATAGGAAATGGTCCTGCAAAGTCTACGCCAGAAATCTGGAAAGGTAAGTTAGGAGTCACCCGAGATTTTGGTAAGTTACCCATTATAGGATTTACTGTATTAGCTTTTAATATTCTACATAATTTACAATTATTTACAGTACTTCTAGCGAGTCGTCTTCCTGTGATAGGCCAATAATTTTGTCTTAAATTAGTGAGTAATAATTGAGGACCACAATGCATAAGTTTCTTATGTTCTTGAGAGAATAATAATTTTGTAAATGTGTGATTTGAATCTAACAAAATTGGATGTATTTTATTATAAGTTTCAGAAGAGTGTTGGATGCGACCGCCTACGCGTATAACGCCGTCTTCATCTACAAACGGACGCAGTGGCAGTAAGCGCGACTTCGAGGGCAAGCATTTTTTATTGGTAAGTAATTTAATTTCTACTTCAAAACATTCTATTTGATGCTGTTTTATTAGAAGAGTAAGTGAAGTTTTAAGTTCATCAGTAGTTAAGTAGCCTTTGCATTTTGCATGTTTATTTTTTAAATTATAGATAAACCTCAATACGTAAGTTGTGCTTCGATGTAATGTTGAAAATTTAGAAAACCTTTCGAAATTGACAAGATGATATGTAGGAATAGTGTTTATATCAGTAGATTTATTATGTGTAGTTGTAGTGAATGTAGGTGTGGGGTATGGAGATGATAAATTGAGATCATGTTTATTATTTTTTCTTTCAGGCAGTTTTTTGGATGCTTGTAAATTATTCGGCCACTGACTTTCGTTTTCTAATAAATATTCTGGACCGTGCCACCATAATGAAGCTTTTTTAATATTTTTAGGATCTATACCACGAGAGGCAAGATCGGCTGGATTATCTAAAGAAGATACATGTCTCCAGTGACCAGAAGAAGTTAAATGTTGAATTTTTGCAACTCGATTAGCAACAAATGTTTTAAGATCCCTGGAGTGTGACGATATCCAACCAAGAACGACTGAAGAATCTGTCCAATAAATTTGTTTAGATATATTTTTAATTCGAAGAGCCTTTGTAGCAGATGAGGTTAAGCGCGCTGCAAGGAGCGCTCCACACAGTTCTAAGCGTGGTATGGTTTGTGATTTCACTGGAGCGACCTTGGTTTTCGCACAAAGAAGATTAACCGTAATATTTCCTAATTTATCCATAGATCGCAAATATATGCAAGAAGCATATGCATCTAAAGAAGCATCGCAGAACGCATGAAGTTCTATGATGTGCGGCTCATTAATAAGAACATATCTAGGAATTTCAAGCGTTGATAAGATGTTTAAATTTAAAACAAAATCGTACCATTCATTCGCATTTTCATAAGGTATGGGTTCGTCGCAAAGTGGTAGATTCAGAACTTAAATCAAAATATTTAACTAAATGCATTGTCTGGATGGATTGTAAACAGAAGGACAGTTAGTTCGGAATTTGCGAATAGGGAAGCAAGCGGAATGATAGATTTCTTTTCATTTTGTTCGTCATCGCAAAATTATATCTTTTTAGCAATAGAATGACTCACCCAGCACATCAGGTGAATCGCAAAGAGGAATTTGAACACAAAACCTACCATATTGGTCACGGTAAGTAGTGTCATTGAACGATGTTTCGTAAAAGTGTTTTTTGAAAGAAGACGTTTTTGTAGGTACTTCCACTAGTTCCCGGAATTTAGAAAGTTGCTGCTGTATTACCTTGTTAAAGTTACAATAAGTTTTATTTGATTTCGTACAATTTTTCCCCCCCATGGGGCCAGCAACTATCCATCCTAACTGAGTTTCTTGTAATATCGGTTTGTTTGGACCTAGTTTTATCTTAGAACCGCATATTAAGTCCCAAAATACATCAACGCCTAAGAGCAAATCAACATCAGACGGGTAAAAGAAGTTCGGATCAGCTAATTTGATGTAACTTGGGATATCTAAATTTTCGAAATTAATGTTTACCTGCGGCAGTCTGTCAGTTATTTTTGGGATAACATAACATTTTACAGGCAAACTAAATGTATTGAATGAAGACCGTATTACGACATCGCAATGTTTTGTAATATTAATGATGGAATTATTTAGACCAGATACACAACGAAGTTCCTTAGAAATTGTAGACAAACCGATTTTTGCTAAAGCTACTTCGGTTATAAAAGAAGACTGGCTGCCGCTGTCCAGCAATGCTTTCAAAGTAAAAGAAGTATTATTGACGTTTACCTCGACCAAGGCCGTAGACAGAAGAGCCTGATTTGAGGAGACAGAAGACATACTGATGACACGTGAAGAATCTTTAACTTTATTTAACTCCGAAGAAGAAGGCATGTTATGCAAAGAAGCTAAATTTTTTAAAGAAGACGAAGCAGATTCTTCACTACTTTGTAATGACGTATGTGGTGATGTTTGTGTAGTATATAAAGATGACTGTTTATGTAATATTGTGTTATGTTTCTTTTTGCAGATGCGGCACCCACCGAGCCTGCATTGATTTGATCGGTGGCCACTACGAAGACAGTTACTACATAATTGCCATTGAAAAACTTTAGAAATTCGTTCTTCAGTAGGAAGCGATTTGAACCTTGTACATTCATAAAGTTTGTGATCTTGTTTACAGGCTAGACAACTACCTTGAGTGGGAGAATGAGAAGAAGAAGGCGAGGAGACCACGAAAGATTTTGTTTTTACTAAACTGTGTCGTTTTTCAGATCTGATAGATTTACTGGCATGGACTGTTTCTAAAACAGTTGCTCGTTGACGAAGAAAATCAAAGAAGTCAGATAATTTGATAACCTCCCGGGTGCCCCTAAATTCCTCCCAGTTTCTAGCTGTTACAGAATCAAGTTTTGAAGAAGCCATATATATAATCAGAGAATCCCAATATTCGGTTGGTTCTCCTAATGAATTTAATGCATTCAGATTTTTTGAAATTTCATCTATTAAATTGCGTAAACAATGTTCCGATTCTTTAGAAATAGTTTCTATGGAAAAAAGACATTTGATGTGTTCATTTATTAAAAGACGCTTGTTGTTAAACCTATCGCAGAGGAGCGACCAAGCGATCGGATAATTAAGAGACGATACCGTGACTGAATTTATGACTGCACTGGCAGAATTCTCTAAATAAGATTTTAAATAATGAAATTTGCTTATGTCATCTAAACTGTCATTGTTATGAATCAATGATATATACATGTCTCTAAATTCCAACCATTTATTCGGATCCCCATTAAAAGGCGAAATCTTGAGAGGTGGTAATTTTAGATAATTATGTTTTGATGAAGCAGAACCGTTAATAGATGCTGATTCACTTTTAGGCATATTTTCGTAAAGTTGTAACAATTCCTGAGCGCGCGCGATTAAACTGTAAAATCTATTTTCGATTTCCTCCCTTTCGATTATTTGAGATTCCTCATCTTTGTCTAAAGATTCTATTTTAAACTGAATTTCTTCAAAACTATACGATAAATCTTGAAATTTATTTAGTCTCAAACTTAATTCGTTACATTGACTTTTATTTAATTTTATATTTAAAAGAGGCGTTAAATATTTTTCAAAAAGAGTTATGCGAGTTTTAACGCGCCCTCGTTGCGCAATAAGTTCCTTTAACTCCGTCATTATGTAAGCGCAAACAACAAAACAAAACTATAATAGAAAAAATACTAGATAAACAATGAATCCAACCTCGAGCGCCCGTACAAACCGGGCTCGCGAACAACAACGCCCGGCCGCCGCTGCAACTCGAACCGGCGCCGGCGCGGCAACAAACAGCATGAAGAACACACGATTCTCGCCAAATCACTCCCGAAGCACTCCTGGAATAGTCGGCATATATGCTTAACTAACTGAATTGATAGTATTTCGTTTGTATTAATGAAGGTTAAACGATGACGTTAACAAACTTTTCTTTATAAGTACGAAACACTATTGAAAGTAACTAAGTAACGTTAGTCGAACGTAATTAATTAATAAATTACTATATTCAAACGGAATTACGTATCGTAATATGATTATTTCATCAATTAGGCGTATAATTTTAATGTAATACTAAGAAATAAACGAACTTTGATCAAAACAACAAAAAAGTAAAATTGATGTAGGTAGAATATACAACTGACGCGTGAGAAATATATCGAATATTAGAACAAAACGAAGCAAAATTGTTTAAAATGATGTAAAATAGGATGGAAATAGGCTTACTCCCCTTGGTTTGGATTGTTTCACCTCGTCCTCTGGGTTTTTGCCTTCTACGACTGCGATGTTTAAGCGCCTTTTCGATATATCTCTTCGTTGAAGCACGTCGGTTGATCGCGTCCGAGGGTCACCAAAACTTGTCGTGTATTACGACTTTCGTGTAAATTAAAATTCTGTATCTGGTTTATAATTCTGTTTATAATTCGTAACTATAACAATTATGTTAAATTTGGATAAAAAATGATGTTGTAATGATGATGTACGTGTTCAACTGTCACAACGCTCTGGTTGGTCGCGGTGGCGCGTCTATCTCGTCCCCCCGCAACCCCCTTTGCCGCTCGCTCCCGGCTGACATCGTTTTAGGCGCGAACACCTACCACGCTACTCCAATGCGGATTGGTAGGTTACACATATCCCTAGAAGTCTCTAGAGATATGCAGGTTTTCGCACGATGTTTTCCTTCACCGAAAAGCGTGTAATAAATTGCAATTATCAATTAGACACATAAGTTTTAATAGAAAAACTCATTGGTGCCTGCCCGGGGTTTGAACCTATGTCGTCTCTAGCGAGTCGCACGGTCTCACCGCTAGGCTATCACAGCTTACTAGGCTTTACTAGGCGGCTGGTTGTAAAATACGAAGCCGAATCAAGTGACAACATCATTATAACATGTTTTGCAACCCCAGTTAGAGTGGGATAAGGGTAGGAGGATGATGATGGATGATGTTAAATGTAGAGTGGATTATTCGTTTTCATACCTGATACAGACATATTTCGCAAAAACCCGTGCGTTACAAACGTCCACTAACGCCACCACAATACACAAGCACTACACACGTTCACTATAATAAACTCAACAATCGCTTCGCACCGCAACTAAAGTATCATTAGGAGGTAGATTCCACGTTGATTCCAAATTTCACCAATATTTGTCCAGTGTACTGGCCGCGATGAAAGCGTTATAAAAGACGGACAGACTTTTGAATTTATAATCTCTATATTAATAAAAAATTCTCAATACTCAGTAGGCCTGAGAATCGGCTGCTATCTATTTTTCATACCCCTAAATAATAAGGGCTGTTCACCCCGGACATTTATTTTTAATTTTTATAATCAACATCCATATAAGAGTTTTAGAGAGGTCCAGCTGTGGGCATCCGGTTGGGATTCAACGTAGTCAGACCTTCCTCATTACGCATTCTCTGCACAAAATGACCTATAACATGGCAGTTATTGTGAGCCGACTTTACTACTGTTACACAAGTGAACATTTGCGTTATATATATTGACGTAGATGTTGCTTCACTGGATGGAGCATATCTATTGGATGAGGTTTCTTTACTATTTGCAGTTTTATTTAAACCAAATCTATTCATGTGTTGGTTATGTGCAACACGTGTTCATTTTTTAGGGGTTTAAATTTAAGCATAGTATAGTGATACTCGCAACGCGGCGTCCGTAAGACGCGCGGCAAATGAACATATAATTCGTATGGATTGCTACATTCAGTATCACTCATTTAGTTCACGGACATACTGGCTCCCGGGCTAGCCAGAAGAGAAGATCACCACCCCACTGGTGGCTTCGTGCTCAAAAACGAATTTATGACCTTTTAAGTATCTGTATAATAATTACATCTATGATTTATATACCATTTTATTTAATAAAATTTTGTTTCGAATACAGTTATTAATCATATTATAATAATAACTTACTTTTCTCGTTGGTGTGACGAAATAATTTTGATTTTTTCTAAATTAAAGTACCATATATTCATTATTTTTATTGGCTATTGAGGGTTGAAACATACATATTAATTAATCTCCAAACGTAATTAATGCTATATTTGTCCTATATTCGTATTTAGAAATATAAATATGTACCCATTTATTTATTTATATTTCATTTTGCATTAGAATATGCATAAGTATGTATATTTCTCTATAAAATTATGTGGATTTTACTAGAACTCGTAACGTTTTTAATTTGAAGATTCTTAATGTAATTTTTGACTGGAAGATATCAATTTTTCTTTAAATTCAATTTAGTCTTTTATAATTAAAAATATAAAAAGATTTTCAACTAGTAATTTCTTAATATTCTTCATAAATGATTGTATAATATTATTTTTTTGATTTCACGATGTACACGATAGATTTTCAGTAATATTGTATGGAGCTTCCAGTAAATCTATACTTGCGTTGAAGATGCTCGTGCCTTGGGTCAAGGAGCGCCGCTCACATGCGACTGTGCCTAGATGATGTTATGACTGGTTGAAAATCTCCAAGAAAATTTAATATTTTAGTTTGTTCTTATTGCAGGTGTTAGTAACCCTGCCTTCTCGCCGTAGGACCATCATTTTCTAAAAACAATTTGTTCTCAGTCAGGGTGTATTTATGTATTTATTTAAAATTACGTACGTATTTATTTATCAAAATTAAAAAAAAAACAAAATTCAAATTATTCTTTATACAAGTAAACTTGTAAACAAGTGCTTTAGAATCGTCAACATCTACTGATGGTGCGGTAAGCTGTTCCTACCGAGAAGAACCAGCAAGAAACTCGGCGGTTGCTCTTTTAAAAAAATAATTCTTATCACTAATGTCTTGTACAGGGTCGAAGAGTAACTATATCCACACATTCATATCGTCTAAGTAATCCTCAATAGTATAGTAGGCTTTCTGAATTAGCCTTTTTTAAATAGTGTTTTTAAACTACTTTAACGGTAAAGTTAAAGTAGATTGCGGGATTTTATTAAAGAATTATAAGATTCTATCATCATCATCATCATTCTCTTGCCCTTATCCCACTCTAAGTGGGGTCGGCACAACATGTTACAAACATGTTGTCACATGATTTGGCTACGTATTTTCCGACCGGCTACCTGCCTGACGTCAAATTACCTTAGTCGTCTTTTACGACACCTCGGTCAGAAATGAGGGTGGTCTATTCTATGCAGCCGGATACCACACGGCATATACCTTAGTCGCCTCTTACGACACCTCGGTAAGAACAGAGGGTGGTCTATTCTATTCTGCCGGATAACACACGTCGTAATCATAAGATTCTATAACCCAACCAAACTCATAAACGACTTATGTACTTTTGTAAGGCGCAAACCAGGAACCGCAAGCTGGTCGGTTCCTACCTTGTCTATTATAATGTATATAATCTTTCGCCAATCTTTCTATAGTTATGTATATTCTTACGTACAAAAATTTAATTGCTAAACATACATTGTGAAGCCAATGTAAGAATACCTATTTCTACCTAATTTAATACCAAATTTAAATTGATGGTCGCGCCTTTTTTTACCCTATAACAATATTCCGTAAGACATAATGTTATGGAAGTATTTAAAATAAACAAGTTTTGCTGTTTCAACGTCTGTGAACCGTCTTATCTTTCGGACAGCGTAAACTGCTGAACTGAGTTTTCTCAGTTCAGCGGTTTACGTTCTCCGTTGCGGTTCAGCGGTTTACGTTTTTGTTCCGTTGGATATCACCTATAACACAACATAACAATGCTCAGCACTTTTAACTTCACTTGTTATTTCACTTTATACTGACCAAAAAATTATTTCGAAAGATATAATCCAAGTTTGTTTGTTAAACAATATAACAAACTAATTATAACAAAATAATTCTATCATCGTGTAATTGTTTCCATATATTAAAGAAAGTTTGAAGAAACAATTTTGTAATTTTTTTTTAAAGTAAAGTTGCGGATTAGTATTAGCAAGACACGTCGCGCGTCATATTTCGAAATATTAAAGCTTTCGCCCAAGCTTTTAACTGCTAAGTGTTAATTTTCACACACTTTTATTACCGAATGGCACGCTTTATACGTAGAATTAATTTCGCAATGCTATTATTATTGCACCACACTAAGTTGCAAATAGAAAGAGTCGCACATTTGTTTCAGACTCCAGTTTTGAATATAAATGACTAGTGATACCCGAAAAGTTGTTCGCCTCGATCTTAGTTTTCAAATACCCTCGATATATATGTACCGCGGATACAGCTAGTAAAGAGATATTTTGAAAAAGGGCGCTTTGCGATTTTCTCCTGGCGTCTATCTCCTGATGATGATTACGGGACTAAAAATTGTCTGGATTGCCGTAGTGAATGTGTGCAATATGTGGTGGGTAGTGCGGAGCCTTTTACGAATTCTGCATGTATGAATAGAACACTCCACATTTAGAATAATTTACTTAACCGCGGATTATAATAAAATAAAATAAAATTCGCAACCTAACGTCTAATTCTATAAATTATTTGGGATATTTTGAACTGCAATTCAATTATATTGGTACTAATTTATAGAAATAGACGTTAGTTTGCGAAATTTCATTAAAAAAAAGTTATGATTGAATTGCTTTCCAGTAATCCAGAAAACAACAAAAACAAACACGGAAACTATAACAGAACTACTTTGCTATAATCCGTGTGTTTAGCGAAAGCATGCAATGTTAAGTGTATGAAGCAGGCAAAATTCACGTACCTGACACATGCAGATCAAGTCACCACATGCATCCCAAGACGCCTCCACCAGCTACAATGCAAAGCATTTTAATTTTTGTATATAAGGATATACATAATTATAAAACGATTGGCGATGTATATAATAGACAAAGTAGGAACCGACTTAAGCTTGCGGTTCCTGCTTTGCGCCTGGCAAAAGTTAATAAGTCGTTTGTGGGTTTGGGTATGAGATTCTATAATAAACTCCCGTAACCTACTTTAACTATACCATTACAGCAGTTTAAAAACACTTTTAAAAAAGGCTAACACAGAAAGCCTACTATACTATTGAGGATTACTTAGACGATAAGAATGCGTGGATATAGCTACTCTTCTACCCTGTACAAGACATCAATAACTATATGTAACTAGTAATAAGAATTATTCTTTGAAAAGAGCAACCGCCGAGTTTCTTGCTGATTCTTCTCAGTTTCCGAACAGCTTTCCGAACCAGCAGTCGATGTTAACGATTCAAAAGCACTGGTTTACAAGTTTACTTAAATAAAGAATATTTTAAATTTTTTTCAAGCAAAACACACAACCACCATCAAAATCTGGACAATCGTTCGCCCCGAAACCGAAGCATCATCAGGAGGATAGGCTCCTCGACAAAATCGTAACGGATTATCGCAAAATAATTTAACAACTTTTGTATACCGGTACTTTTGGATTTGTTGGCTCGGTACTTTGGTTATGTAGGTATAACTAGGTCGCGACATGTAATTACAGCAGTGCCTTTAAATCATGAAATTGTATTTAGCAATAATTGAAACACAATGAACTTTGACTCTCATATATTTTCGTAAGGCATACAGACAACCGATAAATTGATAATTGCAAGCTATTTATTTTGGCTTACATTGTTTTTGTATTGAAAGTGCAATATGCGAATGCGGATTACGATGTACGGATTATGAAATCTCCATGCTAATTCAGAGAAGAATATGAATGATATACCCTTTTCTAATCCCTCAGAATAACATTTATGGACACCTCAGTCCTACAGGAATGACGGGCCACTGACTAATTGAAATTAAAATTATTTCAAAAATAATAATGAAATCATTTTACTATAATACGCCATTAAGTAATAGAAAAAATATATAATGCTTAATGTATAGTGGACTATCCGTTCTAATACCGGATACATGCAGGATTCATAAAAACACATGCATAAACCTCCATCACAAACGCCACAATACACAAGCACTACACACATTCACTATCACAAACTCAAAAATCGGTTTTGCACCGCAACTGAATTATTAGGAGATGGACTACAAAATGGGTAGTCCACTCTCATTTAGCATTATATATATTCACTATTTACTGTATCGCGGATTATAGTAGAATCATTTTGTTATTACTTTTGTAAACAAGTTGTTTTGAATCGTCAACTCTACTGCTGGTTCGGACATCTGTTCCTACTGAGAGGAGCCAGCAAGAAACTCTCGGCGGTTGGTCTTTTCAAAATATAATTCTTATTACTAGTTACATTTATTACTTTGTGCTTGGTAGAATAGCTAAGTTTTCGCATTCTTGTCATCTAAGTAATCCTCAATAACAGGCTTTCTATATTAGCTTAATTAAAGTTGTAATTGTCCTATATAGTTAATATATAGATACCGGCTATACTCACGTCTAATTTTATCGGGTTAGCCCTACTAGTAGCCGGTTTCTATATAATAACTATGAATACTAATCACGATAGTTTAAATTTAAAAATTGTCCTATATATTAAAAAAAGTTTACTATGCCAGGGTTCGATCCCATAACACGTTATTGCGGGATCCTAAAGATCAAGCGATTTCACCATTCGGCCATCACAGTTTGTTTACGTTCAGATTAGAAAAGGGTTGTGGAATTATTCAGTATGGGTGCATGTAATTGACATAATCAACACGTTGCGGCTCGCCGTGAAGCTATTGGAAATTCAAATCAGCCCCGACCTGGATTGAACCCGCTACCTTCGTGTATCACGATGCCTTCGAGATTGTATGGATTGTAAGGTGTTTTATTTATTGAACGGATACCGATATAAAGGATATGAAAATAGAAGATATAAACATTTATTCGTAGTAAAAATATAAACTAATGGCCGTTTGTGCGGAAGGTAGTTATATGACCTTCAGCTCCAGGCGGGTCACAGGTTCGATTCCTATCAATGGCCAACATTTTCTAAAAACAATTTGTTAATTCTGGGTGTATTTATGTATTTTAGCTATAATTTAAAATTATATATATTTATGAATGTATAGTTATCCTATATAATAAAAAAAAGGGTAAGTCCTAACCTAACAGACTGACAGGTCTGTTAGGTTTTCATGACTATCGATTAAATTTAACCGTACCATTAAAGGTTACATAACGGGTTAATATATGGGATAAAAAGCTTGTTTAATTTTTCATTTCATAAGTGATAAATCACAGTACCTAATGGAGGGCATTTGAACGTTAAAGTTGATGCGCATTACGTCACAATAACAACGATCAAGTAATTAGAATAAACACACAATTGCCGTGATAGCCGAAATGTGATACCATGTTACTTTTGCCAAGGATTAATTTGTTTCTGTAGTGTATGTATGTTGAGATGTGTAATTCTTGATTAATTGTATATTTATATACAGGAAAGACATTGAATACACCAATGTATACACATAATAATACTAGTGAAATTGTATACACATAATAATACTTTGAGATAGTGTAGGAAACCCTACACTATCTCAAAGCGCATACGTCAGTAACACCAGAGCCCGTAGGCGAGAGTGGACGTGTAAATTCAAATTCAAATTCAAAATATTCTTTATTTAAGTAAACTTGTAAACGAGTGCTTTTGAATCGTCAACATCTTCTGCTGGTTCGGAGCTGTCCCTACCAAGAAGAACCAGCAACAAACTCGGCGGTTGCTCTTTTCTAAGAATAATTCTTATTATTAGTAACATATAGTTATTAATGTCTTGTACAGGGTCGAAAAGTAGCTATATCCCCGCATTCTTATCGTCTAAGTAATCCTCAACAGTATAGTAGGCTTTCTGTATTAGCCTTTTTTTAATAGTGTTTTTAAACTGCTATAATGGTAAAGTTAAAGTAGATTGCGGAATTTTATTATAGAATCTTATACCCAAACCCACAAACGATTTACGTACTTTTGCTAAGCGCAAAGCAGAAGTCGCAAGCCTATGTCTGTTCCTGCTTTGTCTATTACATACATCACCTATCGTTTTATAATTCTTTATATTTTTATGTACAACAATTACATTGTTTGAAATATACTGTGAAGCAAGTAGTGATATACTGTTAGTGCGTTTTTGAGCCAGTTGCTATTTTCATACAACAACAGTCCATAATCAAACAATACAAGTGAACACATACACTATAGGCTCAATTCATGACCACATTTTACTAAGTTTTTAAGAAATCTTTCATTATTTTTTAAATTATATAATTAATACTAGCCTTTATACGCAACTTCGTTCGCGTGGAGTGCAGTCTTATTATTTGAGTAAACCGTAATACTTATATTAGTTATGGTTAAAGTGGGTTAACCTTAAAAGCTAGACAACTAAAACTTTTAGAGGGGAACAATTTTGTAATACATAATTTTTAATAACTTTCACCGTTTACTTAGCACACGCAAGGAAATCTTGAAAATTTTGCCGTTTCCGAATATTTTTTATTGCTGCTCCTCTCCTATTCATCTTAGCATGATTGTTTATAGCCTATAGCCTTTCTCAATAAATGGACTATCTTACAATCATAGAATTTTTCAATTCAAATTGGTTTAGTAGTTCCTGAGATAAGCGCGTTCAAATAATCAATCAAACTAACTCTTTAGTTTTTTATATTATTATAGATATAGATTTAATATCATGCCCTTTTCTGTGGAGGAAGATGTCGTGAAGAAACTTGCATACCTCTATTACGATAGGTGTTAAATAAAACCATGTATATTCGAGTGCGTGAATATTTTATTTTGTACGTCTCCGTGGAAAAATCCTTTAAATCCGTTTCATATAAAACATGCTACTTAAATTAATATTATATACAAAAGTATCTCTCACAAATACATCTGAGTATGTTTGCGACTAAATTTCACTAAATTGAGTACACGATATAGTACAGTTAAATTAATATATATTGAGCAAATTCCATAGGAATGTGACGTTTCGAGTATATTAATTCTTGTAGGAATGTATAAAGTTAATTGGAATACTGTTTTATAATTACTACTAAAGTAAATGGAAGAAGTAACAATTTTCACAAAGCACCCGAAGTTCGGTTAAACCTTCAAACGACAAACACTTCAAAATTCTACTAAAATTGAATAAATTATATTAAAATAATACAAAAAAAAAGTTATATTAGATACTTTTTCCGTTAAAATGGATGTAACAATTGGTCCATTCGTTTAATTAAAACCAGCTAACTAACCTACGACTTATGGTATAATAATTTAGTATTTACACAAAATTTGTACATCCTTCAACCAGGGTTCAAGTACCAATAACATTTTATTAACTAACTACTTAAGATACGTATTTGGATAGACTCTTTATTCAATCGATAACAATTCACAAAATTGACTCGCCTATTATTCGTCCTAAGCATTAACACCGATTTACTGGCCTCCGAAATGGTTTCGAAGTATTAAAATTACAATCACGCTAATAAAGCGCCTCTGTTTGATGGCGTCAGACTTTGGTCGTCAGATCTAAAGGGTGGAGCTTGATCCTCTTTATTTGAGAAAAGGCCATATCCTCTTCTTCACTGGCCGACGCGCGATCGCTTCCGGATTCGGGGTCGTCATTATCGGGAGCGATCACTTCACTGTCGTCAGACCTCCGTCGGGCCGAACTCGATCGTCCGTCCGATTTAACCGATAGGTCCATTGGATTCTCTTGTAGAGGAGATTCTGACGTCCTCCTTTCAGCCGGTGGAGTGGGCACAAATTCAGCTTCAGGGATCACATCTTCTTGCGGAGTAGGTGGATGCGCTGATCTCTGTTGTTTAAGGATCTCGTCCAAAAAGAAACGTTTAGATGAATCCGTGTTGTTGTCATCGATTCTCACGTCGTTGTTGTTTTCAGCAGCTTGTCTGAGCGCTGCATGATCTAGCAAGTGTCTAGAGTAAATCGGGTGAAAGCCTGGCGGGAAAAGTAAGTGATGATTCGGTGGGAAGGGGTTAAAGTGTGGGGGATGCAGAAAGGGTGAATGTGGAAAGTGGGGCAAGGTTAAGGGTAGAGGGAGGAAGGCGTCTCTAGGTGGCGTTAGCGGTCTGTCGGGCGGTCGCGATTGAATTCGCGTCTTTTCATCTAATTTAGGGGATGATCCGCTTCGGTGAGAATCTGGGGATCCCGAGCAGGGAGCTTTGTAGTCGTCGAGGCCCAATAGAGCCAGCTCTTCTTTTGTTCTCGGCCGCGCGAGTCCCGGGAATAAATGAGGTGGAAAAGGTGGAGCCATGTGCGGCGATGGAGGAACCCTGGGTGGAGACTGCGACTGAGCAGCTTGTTGCTGTTCTTGCAAGAGGCAGTGTATTTTGAACCAGTTGGAGCGTCTACCGTATCTGGAGCCCGATTTCGACATGCCGACCATGAGGCATTTGCGCAGCCGGCACGCCTTGCACGCCGTGCGGTTCTTCTTGTTTATAACGCACTCTCCGTTGTTCTTGCACTCGGTGATGGAGTTCAGGTTGTTGTAGGAGCGGCCGAAGAATGACTGAAAAGAAAAAAGCTAATGTTAAAATGGCAATTTAATAAATCATATGCAAAGTAATCTAAATATTGTTTATTCTATCAAATTTGTAACAGGTGCTTTTGCTTGAACTCTAACATTGGTCCGGAAAATTGCCTACAGAGAAGTACCAGCAAGAAACTCTGCGTTTGATCTTTTCTGAATATAATTCGTATAACTAACGTTTCGTCCTGCGCAAGGTCGAGGAGTACCCAAATCCCCGCATTTTATCAATTATGTAATCTCCAATAATATTTTAATAAAAAATTGTATGAAACAATTACACACACGGTCGTCTGTGTCCAAAGTAACTTAATACTTGCGTCATGGGTGACAGACAAGAGGTCCTTAGTACCGTACGCTTAGTACTAAAGCGATATAATTTAATTTTTAAATAAATAAATTTTTTTATGTTTACAAAACTCTTGAGTGTTAAAGAAATCCATAACTTGGAAGAGTAAAGACACCCTTTTTTAATAGTGCGAAGCGTGATATCATAGATATAAGTAAATATGGCATTGAAAAAGTATTATAATGATTCTAAATTAACTAAGCCTAATTTTGATTTAGGTCAGTTTGATACAAAACGTACAATATGTATTTAATGTTAACGCAATTGTGCGATAACATGAAATACATATATACATCCAGATTCAAATAACTAAAACATTAATTTTAGAAAATATTGGCCTTCAGCGGGAATTGAACCCGCAACCGCTGGAGCTGAGGGCAGGGTTATTGCCATTGTATCTACGGTCACTGTCAATAAAAAATTACATTTGTAAATTATGTGCAAAATTACATTATCTCAGCGAGATTGTTTGTAACATGTTAAGGCTGTGTTTACACGCGCTGTTGGCTGCGACTCGAGCGCGTAACGTCGAAAGTGAAATCACAGCCTTACTAGCGTAGTTTACGGTTTAAGACGCCGCTTCCGTTGGATATAGGCCACAGGTTCTGTTCCGGTCGGCTACATTCGTTTATGTACGGTTTCATTTTTCGACCTTGGATTTTCGCTCAGCTCGTTATGTAAGTCCATTGTTTGGTTGTTTCGGGTTGATCAGAACGAAGATATTCGTTACTTAAATTTAAAGTTACAGATATCTGAAGATGCTTTGGCTAACCATAACTGAATGATCATAAGCTGTTACATGACTGGCTCGTTGGCCTTTGTTGCGGACATTGCGGTTTTGACTCCCGCTGAGGGCCAACATTTATTATAAAAAATCGTGGGTTCTTCGAGTCTGGGTGTATTTAAAATTTTATGTGTATATATTTATCAGTTGTCTGTCACCCATAACACAAGTATTAATTTACTAATTATGGGGACTGACGAATATGTCGATCCCATATGTTTATTTATTTACTAGCTTTCACCCGCGACTGCTTTTGTAAGACACCAACCCTGCAAACATTTCCATCACAAAAATCAGAAATTGCAATGATTATTGTAATTTAACACATATGGGTTATGACACATATCCCAGAATTCTCTACAGATACGCAGGTTTCCTCACGACGTTTTCCTTCACCGAAAAGCGTGTGATAAATTGCAATTATCAATTAGACACATAAGTTTTAATAGAAAACTCATTGGTGCCTGCCCAGGGTTTGAACCCGTGACCACCTGGAGTCGCACGGTCTCTCACGGCTCTTTAACAATATACTAAAATTAAATTTCATATATATCGTTTGCTCTGGAAAATTTAAAAAAAAACAATAAAAAAATGTAAAACCTTTCTTATACCAAATCTTTTAATGTGAGAGGTCAGGTCAGGTCATCTTTACTTTTTTATACCTGGGTAATTGGTGCCTGATATTCTGATGACCTCCTCTTTCTTTGTTTAGAAAGCTTGCTTGTCGTAGTTTCAATACTTAAGCTTGCTTACGTTGCGGTCCTATATTAAAAATGTCATATATAAATATTAACACGGGCAACAGTCGCCGAGAGTATCTGACATTTGATCTCGAGCTGCCGTAAAGAATCGGAATTCGGATCACGCGCGTATCGCGATTTAAAGATGGCATTGTTTCAGTTTAAATTCCTGATCTATGACGTGATCGGTGCAGTCGGGCCCCGTTTATCATTCACCCCGTGTTCCGAGAATATTTTGGCAGTGGCCAACGATATTGATATGAATATATTCCAAGAGGCATTGAACGATCGTAGCTATATATGTATTGTACGGGCTAACACGTACATTTGCACCGTCGGCATTTACGCCATATTATTAATATCGCTTAATACAAATTTGAAATCAGTACGACGTTAGCGGCCGCGCGTGCTCAACATATCAAATCATTACTATCAATCATTATAATAACTATCAAATAAATCTATCAATTAAGCGTCGCAATTATCAATATCATTTATCAACGAAAGATAGTACAGGGTCGTAGCAGCCCGTACATCTTTTTGGTCCTTCGAGCATCTTAACCACACGTGCGGGTTGGTTAAAGTGCGGGATATCAAACACGTGGCGCACTCGAATTAACGCGTGTGTGTGGTGTAATCAGTGACTTTGGACTACACGTTTCCACAAGGCATCAGCATTCAGCATTCATCAGCAATCATCAACCAGCAATCAGGGAGCCACATCAGTACACAAGCAAAGGTAGAGAGCAAACTCCGCAGCACCAATCAAGTAAGAATTTTCCATTTTATTATTACTCATAAGCAAGCATCATGGAAGCTTTGTACCAAAATCAAAGAGAACTAAATGAGGCTATCGCCAAGTTTTTCGTTAATTTAAAAAAGACCGGGGCCGAAAGGAAAACTGTAGAATATTTCATGAGGCAATCGGAAATTTTACAAAAGTATTGGGGTGATTATGAGAAAAATCACAAAAGCATATTAAGGTTCGAGGCAGAGGATCACCCGTACATTAAATATGCAGATTACGAGAGCACTCGTAAGCTGTATTTAGCAGCCAAAGCCCTCGTAGACAAGCAGCTACAAGAGGTAGGCACAGCAGGGGGGAATGAAGGGGATAGTAAAGGCCAAAACCCAAACATAGAGCAGGAAACAGAAGTCCACCGCCCGAGCTCCCCAAGACTCAGCCAGCCTGGACCATCCAGGATGTATTCATCTACAGGTACAGCATGTAAGGGAGACGATCTGCTGCGTAAGCAAAATATCAATTTTCTTGCATTCATGCGAACAGCACGAAGAATCAATATAGACACGGTTAGTGAGAAATGGGAATTAGAAGATATGCTTAAAGAATTACAGTCACGATGGGCAGCAATAGACGAACTCCACTGGGAGATATATTTAGAGTTAAATGGAGAAAATGAGGATTATGAAGAGCAATTTAATAGTCACGAAAACACATTCCTAGCTTTAAAAAAGGCCATTTCTAGCAAAATGTGGTCTACGAAGCACAGAGCAAATATCACTCCGCAAATGGAGATTCCCGAGTTTAATGGGTCCTACAATGAATGGACATCATTTAAAGACTTGTTTACTGAGGCCATTCACAGTAATACAAGTTTATCAAAAGCCCAAAAGATGCAGTTTTTGAAGAGCAAAGTTCGCGGTGAAGCCGAAAGGTTAATCCAACACCTATCCATCAGTTCAGAGAATTACACCACTTGTTGGGATATATTAAATAACCGCTATAACAATAAAGCGCTTATATTTCGATCACATATCGATCACCTATTAAATATTCCCGTTGCTCAACAGACATCCGTAAATCATATCAAACGCATTCACGATACCACCTTAGAAACGCTGAATGCAGTCAAAAATCTCGGCGTCGATGTCAAATCCTGGGATCCACTACTCGTGTATCTCCTATCACAGAAACTAGACGTCGACACGTACAACGGATACGTAGCTTCAGTCAAACAGCCGAGGGAATTGCCTAACTTGCAGGAATTTTTATCAATTTTAGAAAGTAAATTTACTAGTTTAGAATCCTCTCGTAAAAAACCTGAAAATCATACAAGTAAAGTAATGAAATTTAATACCAATCATTCACCTCAAAAGTTCAACAATTATCAAAGGAATTTTAATACGCAAGCATTTCCGGCGCACAATTGCAATATTTCGCAACAAAGCAGAAATAATGTGTGGAATTTTTTTAAATGCGGACTTTGCAAGAGCAATGCCCACTGTCTATATTACTGTCGCAAGTTTTTAAATATGACACCATATGAAAAACGCAGGACTGTAACACAGTTAAAGATATGTGAAAATTGTCTCTATTCGCATAACGGTAAGAAATGCATTTCGGAAAAAAGATGTTCCGAATGTCAGCAAAACCATAATACCCTTTTACATCAATCATTTTCACAGTCACATGCAACAAATAATATCAGACAAATATCACGGAATCCCACATCAGAGTCATCACAGCAGTTAAGCAGCAACTCCCACGTATCATTACAGAACGATATCCCTGAAATACTTTTAGCAACAGCTATCATAAAGGTTCAAAAGTATGATGGATCCTTCGTTAATATGCGCGCTCTCATAGATCAAGGTTCCCAAACATCACTTATCACGGAACGTGCAGCTCAGCTACTTGGTCAACCTCGATTAAAATGCCGGGGGGTGATATCAGGCGTAGGGGTCAGAGAAAGCAACTGTAAGGGAGTAATCTCTATTACCTGTGGGGCTATAAGCAACAATTTTGAATTTAAGACAGAAGCATATATCATGAAAACTCTCATCAAAAACTTACCGAATTACACTTTTTCCAAACCCTCGTGGAGCTATTTAGAAAACATACCTTTAGCAGATCCCGAATTTTATATCAGTCGTCCCGTAGATATACTTCTGGGGGCAGACATATACTCATCAATTTTGCTAGAGGGAATTTGTAGACCTAATGAGAATATCCCAATAGCTCAAAATACGCGTTTAGGCTGGATATTAACAGGCAACGTAAAAACTTTACAATGTAATGTAATTATCAATAATTTGGAAGAGATTCAAAAATTCTGGGAGATTGAGGATATCAGCGAGGCATCATATGATTCTTCAGAAACTCAACAGTGTGTAGAATACTATAAGTCAACAACAACGCGATGCAAAGATGGACGATATGAGGTTCGATTGCCAATGCTTCCAGATTTTCAAACAAAACTGGGAGACTCAAAATCAAAAGCTATAGCACAGTTTAGGTCATTAGAAAATAAATTGAACAAACATACCAACATAGGAGAACAATACAAATTATTTATCAATGAATACCGCGCGCTCGGTCATATGATTCCCGCCAATAGAAATTTGAAGCCTGAATACTTTAATACACATCATTGTGTGCAGTCTAATGACCCTATCAAGTTTAGAGTGGTATTTAATGCCTCAAGCAAAACCTCAACGGGGATGAGTTTAAATGATGTGATGGAATGTGGTCCTAATTTACAGCAAGACTTACAATCTTTAATTTTGAAGTGGAGACAATATCAATTAGCTTTTACAGCTGATATAGAAAAAATGTTTAGGCAAATATGGGTACATCCTCAAGACCAAAATTTACTTAAGATCATATGGCGTGATTCTGCCGCGGAACCGATCAAACAATATCAACTTACAACGGTTACGTATGGTACCAAAGCCACGCCTTTTCTAGCTATGATGACACTCAAGCAGCTTGCGAATGACGAAAGAACAAACTATCAAAATAGCAAAGCAGCCGAATTTTTGGAAAATTCATTCTACATGGATGACCTTGTCCATGGCTGTCACAGCATAGAGACGGCAAACGGGTTAAAATTAGACCTTATCAATTTATCAAAATCAGGCGGATCTCCATTGAGAAAGTGGATGTCGAATAAGCCCGAACTACTCGCTGCGATAGAAATTAGTCAGGAGAACACTCCGTCATTGTTTTATTTTACCACACAGAGCATGATGGCATCGACTAAAGCTTATGCCTGCGGGATCTATTCACGAGTTGTCCGGGAGAATGAGGTGAACATAACACTGGTCACATCCAAAACTAGATTAGTTCCACGTAGCAAAACAATTTTTTCGTTCTTCGCGAATATGGTCAAGGGTATAGCTCAGGTAATAAAACCTGATAGATGGAAATTCGTGAAATCAGCAGAAAATCCTGCTGATGTAGCAAGCAGGGTTATATTTGCATCTCAATTAGCAATTTCTAGATGGTGGTGGCAGGGACCAGAGTGGTTAAAATCATTTGTAGAAGACAGCAACAAACATACTTGCTATAGCACAGAAATCGATCTCAAATCAAAACAAAAAGTTAATGTTGTTCAGAAAAGTCACGAGCAGAGCATAGTATCATTATTAATGCAAAAAACAGGTTCGTTCGTAAAAATAACAAGAATTTTAGCATGGATTCTAAGAGCTACAAATACAATTACATTTAACAATTCAGCAAATAAGCCGCCTTGTGGATATCTCACGTTACCGGAGGTGAAAAATACAAAATTGCTTAACATAAAATACGTTCAACCAACGGAATTTAGTTTAGGTATAGAAGTTAAAGCAAACAAAGGACGTAGAATAAAAACTTCTAAATGTTATATACCATCGGAGAGCAAAGAAGAAGAACTAAAGAAGAGCATTAAGGATGACAAAAGCAAAAAAAGGATACAATCTTCGTCTCGCTTGTTGTCTATGGCAATATCGTTTATGCTTTTTATGAAAATGGTTAGCGGATCGCAAGTATCGTATAACCTTACAGCATTAAACCCAGACCAAGGTCTATATTTAGACAAAATTGGCAAAATAAAATTAATGCGGGACACCTGGAAACTTGTCGTCTATTATAACATGGATCCCTATTGGCAAGGAATAACCACATTAGAAAAGTATCAAACTTATTTGAGCAAGAAATGCTCACTCATTTCTTCGGAATCATACTGCGACGTAGTCCTTTTACAACTTCGTCATAGTACGTTAAACTTAGAGTTCAACAATCGCATACTTCTTGGTCAGCGAAACACGACACGGCGGCGTAACAAACGCGGGCTTATTAATGGAGTCGGATATCTGGCAAATTCATTGTTCGGAGTATTGGACGAACGTTTCGCCGAACAATATCAACAAGACATACAGCTTATCAAACAAAATGAAAACCATTTAGCCGCCTTATGGCGAAATCAAACATCAATTATAGAGGGTGAATATAATGTGCTGAAAAGGATGGAAGAAACTATTAATATACAACATAAGACCATAAATAATCAGTTAAATGTTCTCAATAAGGATATGAACACAGTAAAAAAGGAGGTAGAAAACATGGCGATAATTAATGACTTCACCATGTTATCGTTGATAGCTAGCAATCTTGTCATTAATTTAAGCAATCTTCAGGATCGTTTGGTAGAAATGATAACAGATACTCATCAAGAGATTTTCAATTTTCATCTTCTTTCCCCTCAGCAGTTACAAGATGAACTGAATATCATTTCCGGGCAGTTAACAAAGGACGTATCTCTTCCTATCGATAACATATCTCAGGATATTATAAAAATATATAAGCTCCTAAAAGTGAAGGCTCGCCTGACAAGCAAACATTTTATATTTGAAATACGAATTCCTCTCGTCTTCCGAGACACCTTCGAACTACACAAAGTCATAGCTGTCCCACGTCATACACTAACTGGAATGATTAGCATTATTCCCATTTCCGACTACATAGCAATAAATGTTCAAAAGGATATATATGTACAAATACGAGAAGTGGACATTCAGCATTGCATGAACTTTGACTCAGACACCTATCAATGCAACCTGCCGTCTAATGTATATCATCTAACATCTGATTTTAAATTTTGTGTGCCCGATGCCGCTACTCACAAATGTGAACTAAGCATATCCGTTTGTGAAAGTAAATGGATTCGATTATTCCGAATGAATACGTTTTTGTTTTCTTGTTGCGGTAATTGCACACTCCGCATCCTATGTCCCGATCACGTTGCTATGGAAAGGCTGAGTGGATCGGGCATTCTTAATGTAGCAGCAAATTGCATTATAAAAGAAAATAACTTTACAGCACACTCTCATAACACTTTGAATATGAACCAGATTTCGATCGATTCAGATTTGTATAACCCCCCAATCGCTCCAATAAATCATTTATTTAACCTCACTCTTATCAACTTTGGTAATGAAACAACGCATACAAGGCTTCACCAAGATATAGCCAAGATCGGCGAAGAACTTACCCAACTGCGACAGCTAAATAGTGATTTTCCGGTGGACGATTTATCACCTCATCATATCCACCACTACATTGTAAGCTATGGTCTGCTATCAGTAGCCATAGCTGTAGCAGCGGGGTTCCTGTGGCGATGGAGACGTTATAAAACGCGCCGGGCCGGCTCTCGGCGGGCCGCGCCGTCTGCCCAACCGGAGTCGGCCACGCCGAATATCAGTGAGAGTGTGTGTGAGCTGAGGACTAGGGACATGGCAAACTCTTCTACGCCGAGGAGAGTTTATACTTTAGAAAACATAGTGTAGGGTTACAGAGTAAAAGTGTAGTGCAGTGCAAAAGTGGGTATAAGTAAAAAGCAAATCATAAGTGCCTCAATGGATGTTGACTATCAGTGATTAATTTAATTAAGATTTATTATTACTTTGTATTTTGTTTTATCATTATTTGTTTTTTGTACTAGTTTAAGCAAAATGCCTATCATCTTGTAGTAGTTTAAGTCACCTCATCAGCTTTCTTATCATTTGGCCGGGGAGCATGTACGGGCTAACACGTACATTTGCACCGTCGGCATTTACGCCATATTATTAATATCGCTTAATACAAATTTGAAATCAGTACGACGTTAGCGGCCGCGCGTGCTCAACATATCAAATCATTACTATCAATCATTATAATAACTATCAAATAAATCTATCAATTAAGCGTCGCAATTATCAATATCATTTATCAACGAAAGATAGTACAGGGTCGTAGCAGCCCGTACATGTATAGATGGGGGGACTATCTAACTTCCTACTCTTCATTCTCCTGCCCTTATCAGACTCTAAGTGGGGTCGGCTCAATTAACTATGTTGTTACCTGATTTGGCTAGGTACTTTGCGACCGGCCGCCTACCTGACGTCGATTTACCTTAGTCGCCTTTTACGACACCTCAGGAAGAAATGAGGGTGGGTCTATTCTATTCAGCCGGATACCACATGGAGACTTGACATGACATGTGCATCTATTTGTGTCGCTTTGACAAGTAAACGGCTCAATCGACTTGTACAAAATTCAAGGTTTAGAGACACTATTATTTTAGGAGGTATTTCTTTAGAATAACTTCTCTTCTCTCTCTCTCTCATCAACCAATAGAGGTCCACTGCTGGACATAGTCTCTCTCAAGGAATTCCAGACTACACCATCTTGTGCCGCCTGGAGCTCGCGGCTCCAGCATACTTATTATTTTAGGAAAATTAATGATCACAGGATAAACTATATAGAGTAAGTAGTCAAGTAAGGTAACGACCTGTTACTATCCCACTGCTAGGAATAGGCCTCCTGTCTCCGTTTTTTGGAGAGAAGGGTTGGAGCTAAAACCTACCACGCGTTCTGCAGCTATTAAATTATAACTACATTGTCTTAACCTTACACATCAATACCCATAGTAATCCATTCTATTACCATGAATGAGAAAGTCTCTGTCTGTCTATCATCACACTTTTGGAGCTCGCTTATTACGTCAAAAGTCCTGGAATCGATTTAAAATTCATTTATATGAATACGAGATATATCTGGGAAATCAAGGTAAATAAAGGTGAAATTTTTAAGTTGTATGCCGTATTAAAATAAAATTTGTATAGGAAAGAAACACATTTTCTAATTTACAATATCAATAACTTGTACGTTTATGTTACAATAAAAAAAACAGTATAAATACACATATATTACAACCAGCTGTACCCGCTAATTCGTTCGCGTCAATTTTGATTTTAAAATATCCTCCAATACTTAGTTTTTAAAAGCTTTTATTCAACTTTCAATGTTGATGAATGATGACTTCCCGATTTCCGATAGAGCGAAAATTTTCAATAATGGTCCAGTCCCAATGACAATGTATGTTTATGATAAGTATAACCTGATGTTCCTGCTAGGATTAGTGCTAAACGAGGGAACTGCTCAACGGTTAACAGTACGAACATGAAATTTTATATACTCCTCAAGTTCCGACAACAATGCATGTCTATGATAAGCGTGACCTGATGCTGCTGCCAGCGTTAGCTCCAGATGAGGGAACTGCTCAACGGTTAACAAACAGTAGGGATATGAAATTTAGTTGAAAGTTTTTTTTAAACTTTTTAATTTGACTTATTATTGTTTCTGTTATCGAAAGAAAAACGAGAATTCAATTCTGCTTAAATCTAACTAAATGTCATTTATATTATCTCTATCGGATTAACCATAAAAGCGTCACAGACAGACTTTCGCATTTATAATATATCTGTAGTATGGATCCTCATTATAGCAATATCGGCAGTATCCAGTACTTAAGCGCAGCTCGGTCGATACGTCACATAGTTTTCACATGACCCCAGTGACCTATTGCACTCAAACTGGCCCAACCAGGCCCGGGCACATAAAAGTGAGCTTTCCTGTAGTAGTTTGATGTTATAATTAATGGATCAGATAAACTGGCTGGGATGCTAGCGCCGTGTATGCATAATGCGAGGTCTATAGAAAGCTGTATTCCTGCGTATCGGAATGAGTATAGTATTAGTACTATACTCATTCCGATAAATTCTGATGCATTAAATAATGCACATCGATTTTTAGAGCGAAACAGCTGGCCAGTTCGGTTTCGTAGAGCGGCGTCTCTGTCAGTCAGTTAGTATGTGACGTTTTGCACGGGTTCTTCAGGCTGTGCGACAGAGACAATGCTCTATGAAGCAGAACTAGCCTATTTTCTCTCTCTAAGCGTCGATGTGCATTATTTATTGCCGGGTACTATACATTTTCTGTATAATTGGAATTTAAAAAGGTTTAATTATTTATTATATAATTTATAGAAGCAGGCTTTAAGATCCAGAATTCCATAGTACAGAAAATATAATAGAACTATTTTGCTATAATCCGCGTTTGTTAACAGAGTCTATGTAATGCTATCTGTAAGTCCCGGGAGTGCGTTTGTTCTGTTATGCAGACGACACTCTCGTGACTGCCCGCGCGAGCACCCACCGGGAGGCCCGCATACTGGCGACCGCGGCCGTAGCTCACGTCGTGGCCCGGATTCGTCGGTTAGGTCTGGGGGTGGCCTTGGAGAAATCCGAGGCTATTTGTTTCCACAGGCCTCGGATGGCGCCCCCAGCGGGCTCCCGGTTGGTGGTGGACGGGACGTCCATCGGAATCTCAGGTACTTTGCAGTACCTGGGATTGATTCTCGACAGCCGATGGACGTTCGAGGCCCACTTCCGGCGGCTCGCCCCAAGATTGAAGGCGACCGCCGGAGCCCTGAGCAGGCTCCTCCCGAATGTGGGGGGGCCTAATGCAGGCTGCCGGCGCCTTTACGCTGGAGTGGTCCGGTCAATGGCCTTGTACGGCGCTCCCATCTGGGCGGAGCGGCTGACCGCCAAATCCCTGCTCCTTTTGCGCGGGGCGCAGAGGATTATGGCGATCAGGCTAGTGCGAGGCTACCGGACTATCTCTGGTGAGGCGGCCTGCGCCTTGGCCGGTTCCCCTCCGTGGGATTTAGAGGCCAAGGTGCTTGCTCAGGCCTACCGCCGTAAAGTTGAAGCCCGTCTTTCGGGGGGAAACTCTACGGCGGTGGAGGTGGATTGGCGGAGGACAGCTCAGATGGGGCTTCTCCGCCAATGGAGGCGGCGGCTGGAATCGCCCAGCGCAGGATTCAGGACGATTTCAGCCATCCAGCCCATTCTCCAGGGCTGGGTCGCCAGGAGGCACGGGGTCCTCACCTTCCGCCTTACGCAGGTACTTTCTGGACATGGTTGTTTCGGGAGGTATCTGTGGAGGGTGGCCCAGCGCGAAGCGTCTGGTGAGTGCCACGAGTGCGGCGCCGAGTTCGATACGGCGCAGCACACGCTCGCGGACTGCCCTGCTTGGGCGGTTCAGCGGGCGAAGCTCGTGGCAGAGGTGGGGCGCGATCTCTCCCTGCCCACCGTGGCTCGTGCCATGGTGGACAGGGAGGCATCGTGGGCAGCGATGGCCTCCTTCTGCGAGGATGTTATCTTGCGGAAGGAGGCGGCGGGACGGATCCGGGAAGTCGAGTCCTTGGATCCGATCCGCCGCAGGCGAGCGGGGCGCAGGCGACTCGCCGAAGTCCGTCGCATGCCGCCCTAACGGGGACCTGCGAGCGTTCCGAACGGGGTTCATCGGACGCTCGCTGAAATTAGGTCCCCGAGGTGGTCGATGCATCTGGTGCTCCCGATGCATCGATTAGCGGTGGGAGGGGCCACTGCTTAGAGAGGCCCCGACCCGGACGTGGCGCTCTCCGGGGCACAGAGCCGCTGCTGGCGGGGATGGGGGCAATGTGTACAACGTTACCCTGTCCCCGCCACCAGCAGCGTGGTGGAGCACTGTCAGGTTTTTAGTCGGTGAGAGTCCGACATACCCACCGCTCGTCCCCGTCGGGCGGTGACGACCCATAATGGGTTTTCCTGACAAGAAAAAAAAAAAAAATGCTATCTGTAAGAAGCAGACAATGTTCTCGTACCTTATACATGCAGGACCAGTTACCACTGCTAGGCATAAACCTCATCTCTTCGTTTATGGAGCGAAGGATTGGAGCTAAGGCCTACCACGCTGCTCTAATGCGGATTGGTAGGTTACACATATCCCCAGATTTCTCTAGAGGTACGCAGGTTTCCTCACGATGTTTTCCTTCAACGAAAAGCGTGTGACAAATTGCAATTAAACACATAAGTTTAAATAGAAAAACTCATTGGTCTGCCCGACCTCGTTGAACTCGTGACCCCTCGAAAGAGTCGCACGGTCTCACCGTTGTTCTATCACAGCTACTATTCCTTAGTAAAGTAATTCGCCTAATTCTGTAAATTAAGGACCAAGCTCTTTAACCAGTAGGCTAAAAAGGTTTTAGCTTGACATTTAATTTAGTTAATTTGAATAATTTCCATATTTTTGTACATTGGGACTTGGGGAAATCTACTAGCGGAGAAGCTCACATCATATTATACACCTTTGACCCACTGCAGATGTCGCAGCGACAGCATAGATGTACCATAGACCATAATATACTCGTACTTTCATATTTATGCTTTTGGTCGTTGGTTTTATTGTTGTGTTAACAATGTAACGAGACGTCATATAAATGACCTCTTTGGCCTTTTAATTCGAAACTGCGGGATACCCTTAGAGAAAATTTATATTTGTTAGTCATTACTGAATATCTTTGTCGACCTAGAAAATACCTGGTTCTTAATCTAGGTTTAGTTATTAGTGAGATATTGTATTGAATGAATAAGTTAAGGTTATTTGTATATTATAGATAAATTTTAATGTATGTGGCCAACTGGCCTGTTGGCGCAGGTGTTAGTGCCTACAGCTCCGGGTGTCATGGGTTCGATTACCGTCGAAATTCAACATTTTCGATAAATAATTTTTTGGTTCTTCGAGTCTTTGTGTATTAGGTTTTAACAAAAAATTATATACTTGTAATATATTTACCTACTACCATACTATCCATAACACAGTATACAGTTACTTTGGGCACGTTGCGTAATTATTTCTAACATTATTGGTATAAATATTTGATATAGTGCGGCAGTCGTGTGATAAGAATGCATTACTTTTTCACAGGTTTATTCCTTTTGCTGAAGGATGTTTTTTTAATTTATGTCTAATAAATGTAAGCTTTAATTGTACTAAATTTAAACATTATTATAAATACAATATTAGTATGGATATGGATTAAAAAAAAGTAATTTTTATTTTTAGACTTAGGCCTTGCTTAGCTTTACTTTTGTATAAAAGTATATATTTAGTATATTTTTTTGCCATTTCGTCATCGAGTCTATATCCTAATGATGCTTCGGTTACAGGGCGAAACGATTGCTGAGATTGTGTTAGTGAATGTGTGTAGTGCTGGTAGTTTACGTTTCTGACGGTAATGATAGTTTATAGTGGATATGGATAGTAAACTCTTCCCTTAGCATTACGAGGATTTTCTCTAATCGCTGATTATCAAAAATACCGGTTAATTTCTTAATTTCTTTCTTTATTGATAATTAAACAGCGTTTCACAAGTTTTTGTAATGAATAATCAACATTGCTATTCAAAAATAAGGCCAATAAAAGATTACTCTAAGTAATATAATTAAACTTAAATTTAACAGAATAAAAAGTATATTATATGGGTGTGTGCGTTTTTGTTAGTGTGATGTGTGCGCGTGTGTTTGTATGTGCTGAGTCTGGTATGCGGTTTAGACTAAAATATTAGTACTAATATAGGTTTCAATCAATATAATGAATACTCAAACGCTCCCTTCTATTCCTTCGTCCTTGTGCCCTTAGAGCGGTGCACGCGGTCATGTATGGAACCATTGAAACTCAGGTATTCATGAATACATCCTATTCGTTAGATTGCTTTAACTGTCAAGGTTAATGCCTCATTGTGTTTAATGGCAAAATAAGGCCTGGTTTTATTACTTGTTCGCATCACTGTACTATGTTACACTCGAAAGATTTATTCTGTGGATGTTAGGCTCGCCGGAGACGAGCGACATCGGTTAATATATAATTAATATATATGTAACAGTTTGAGCGGACAAACGTTACTAAACGTTAAATTTTATAAAGACCGATTGACAGAACTTTTAAACACGACGGCAAATATATTTCTTTCTTTAATATTCTTATTTTGTAATTCGTAAGTAGATACAGTACAATGAGAAAATGTAACGCCGTGCAACAAACATTTGGAAACGCATATACTCCGCTCAAAGTGTTAAAACATGTAGAAAATTAAGATGAATTTAAATTTAAGTCTTAGAAACTTAATCCCAATAGCAGATGGAACACTTCGGTTTATAATTACAAAATATAATGAAATTCATAAAGAAAACTCACGAAGCGCGTTTAAACTATGTCTTCCGAGTATAATTCTAAATATTGTTAGCTACGGCCGGGATTCGACTCATAATTCTAACGTTCTTTCATAGAAAATGTTACCAAATAATACGTCACCAAGAGATAACCGTACAACTATAACATATTGGACACGCTAAACAAGTATTGACAGGTTAATTTAATAATGATTTGAAATCATTAAGCCAGGTCGATTCTACCACCAGTTCGGAACGCTGTCCTCCACTGAGAAGAACTGGCAAGAAACTCAATGGTTGCTCTTATCGCGAATATTAACTATTTGACGTTAGATTCTAACAACACGAAATACTCAATATCGGTAAACAAATCAACACACAACGTCACAGCACTTTAAAACATATGGACACCTTGAGAGGTGGTATTGGACTCACTAAACTGTTGAATGTCGCTCGCGAACAAGACTCGGGTCACAATATTTTACCCTCATTCGGTCCTTATTCGGTTTTATTCCTCTACCCACCAAATGACAGATAACATAATATTGTAGATAAAATACTTCCTCATTATTATTCTATGCATATTAATGTATTTATTTATAATATATAATTTATATCTGATTATTATAATTATGTCTAACTTATTATTATACACAAATTATAAATTATACACGTTATACCTAGTCACCGTATGATATCTGACAATATCTAACAATATTAAAATCGGGAAGCCAAACTTTCTACAGTATTCTTCAAAAAGACTTTCCAGTTACAAAAGTTTTCAAATATTATAAGTTTTATATGATATATTATAATAAATAATTCAAATTTATTTATTAATATAAAATATATATATTATATTTTATGATATCGCCAAACCAAACAATTATTATATTATAGCTGTACACACATTATAACTATTGTAACACACATACATTATCCCTAAAATTATCAAATAATCTATCTAAATCATTTCAGGGATATTTTTAACTAACTGAAAATAATTATTGAATAGAACTTTTGAAAGAGTAATGATTACATTATTTTGATATAATCCTCGATAAAAAAAAATATCCTGATTTGATTGTGGATTGTAACAAAAAATTATAATATCATTACTTTTGTCTATCTGAATTGAAGCAGCTTGAAGAATTAATCTTAAATTAAGCTGAAAAACTAAACTGAATTAAAATTTTATTTTCACTGAACGGAAATGGTAAGTTCCGTACCCCCCATCGTAATAGCAGATATAATAGCAATAGACTTTCAACCTGCTTCGATCATGAGTATGTGTTTTAAGTTGAAATCAGTGTCGGCAGCAGCATATTTATGTTTATTACAATTTTGTACAATTATAGTATTATTTCGAAGTCCTTGTAGGCGCACTTATAGGAACATACTAATTTACCGTATTACAACTAAGCTGATGATTATCGGAACCACACGACAGTCGTCAGTCTGCGTCGCCACTTACATATACCGAAGTAGAATCTATACACCAGCCACGAGTACATTCTGTCACACTTACCCCCTCGAACGCACGAGAGGTTTTTTACCGTGAGTTAAAAATACGTCGAAATGAAACAAATGGGTATCCGTTCTGGTATCTCTTCACACGAATGCGCTTTAATATCGCGACGTATTTTTATCGTGCAGTGTTGTATTTTAGCCGTTAGAACGTAGGGCGTTAAGCCGAATATACCACACGAATCTTCTTATAACGCCTATTGCGGAATTTTAACGCGACGTTTTTTTTACGCCCGTACGTACTAGGGGTTAGGGCGTAGGGCGTTAAGCCGAATATACCATAAAAAAACTTTTATAACGCCTATTGCGGAATTTTAACGCGACGTATTTTTGTGCCCGTTCGAACGAGAGGTTAGGGCGTATGGCGTTAAGCCGAATATACCATACGAAACATTTTAACGCGACGTATTTTTTACGCTCGTGCGTACGAGGAGTTAGAATAGCACATATTTTAATATTGCTATCAGATTTGTACTTCAATATAGTATTCCCAACCATCCTTACTGGTTTAACGAATCGCTTTTAGTCCTCTTATTTAATACTCATTTGCGTACATTAGTTTTTACGTTGCCAGTTTATTATTTATCGCCAATAAAAGGATTAATGGTGGAACGATAACTTCGGTTTAGCGAAAGTTAGCTAATAACCTTTGGTAATGTTTAACGCGACGTGAGACGGTTTAGTGGAATATATGATGTGATGTCAAATAGGTTTATTTTTTTCTGTTTCTTTTTGGTATTATAAAAAACCCCATGACCGCCGTCAGGCGGGGATGGTATGGTTATGTCAGACTCCCACCGACCTATAGACTTATAGTGGTTCACCACGTGGTAGTTGTGAGGGGATAAAGTTGTACACATTAAAAAGAGCAACCGCCGAGTTTCTTGCTGGTTCGTCTCGGTAGGAACAGCTTTCCGAACCAGCAGTAAAGTTGACGATTCAAAAGCACTAGTTTACAAGTTTACTTGAATAAAGAATATTTTGAATTTGAATTGCTTTTATTTCAGCTAGCACCAGCTCCGTAGCACGGAGGATGCCTTTTCCGGGTCAGACAGACATATTAAAACAGACAGACGGGTTCAAATATTGACAGTAACAACTTGACATCTTTCATGACATATTGTGGAGGACATCTTTTAAGCTTACTAAAGAGATTGTGTTAGAAGATTATGTGAGACAAGTATTCTTCCATAACTTTGCCGTAATGGAATATTATCGATCTATTTTTAACTCTGCGGTAGGTAGATAATACTCAGAGCACTATAAAACATACTATAACTTTTATACCTCAGTTTATGAAGTCCTAATGGGGTAGTACAGAATTTGCTCGCAGCCAACTTTATGGGTTTTTACATTGTATCGGTTGGAGTCATTGTGCCATAGGTTATGCAAACGTCGCAGTTGACTTTCAACTATAATAATAGACAATAAAGTAAACAAATAATGTTTTTAGTAAAAATGTACACGTTATGTCCTTCTTAAATTACTTACACGCTACTACTATACAAATCGTGCCCACGTGGAATGGTCCCAAGAATGCTGGCAGCATTTCCGCGTTGAATCGTTAAGATGATTCTTTGTGCGAAAAAGGAGCCAGCCCTCTTGTCACCCGAAGAGGCGGTCAACCGAGGTGTTAGAACGGGTAAAAAAATTTTTGCGCTTTGACTCCATGACTCTAGAGTCTCAACTGCAAACGGCACAAATATATAATTCTCAATGAGAGATGATTACTTTTGGCGTTTACCGGATTCGGTGATTTCCGCCACAGCTCCTGCAGGCCTACCATGAACTTTTAGAAAACGATTCAATTCAAAGTCAGTACCTAAGCTTTCTTTTCGTACCATGTGTGGATTGCATTGGTGTCGAAAATGTTTGAAAAGGATAACGTTATATGAAATATAGATACTCTGTCTCTTTTACTGAAAATCTTTGAATACCGAACGGTCATATAGCAAGTACTTAACGTGTGCGTTTTTAAGACCGTCATGGTAGACCTGCAGGTCTCGACGCCGTTTCGCTGATATGGGACGAGGCTAACGTATCAACGCATGTTGCGTCCCAAATGTTGTTTTTAGTTATAACTAATTTCTGACGTTTTCCAACAAAAAAAAGCTTTTAACAAATTTTCGTGTCCGCGGATACATTCACGTGAACGTGTGTTGTGCTATTGTATTGTGATGGCGGTGGTGGATGTTTGTGCATGTGTTTTTACGAACCCTGCATGTACCCTGACCTTAGTTTTGACTGGCCCGTTGGCGCAGAGGGTAGTGACCCTGTCTTCAACTTTTTGTATACACAATTTGTTGCTTCTTCGAGCCAGGGTGTGTATTTGTATTTAAGTATGTATTTAAAACTATATATGTACAAAACTATATATATTTACCAGTCGTCCGCCACCCATAACACAAATATTAAGTTACTTAATTTGGGGATGGACGTTCGTGTGTGTAAGTGTCCCATATATATATTTATTTATTTATATATTTATTCTGTATAGGTATGAGAACGGATCCTGCTTTGTGCAAAATGCGTAAGTCGTTTGTTGGTTCAGGTATAAGATTTTATAATAAATTTCCGCAATCAATTTTATCTTTGCCATTACAGCAGTTTCAAAATACTATTTAAAAAAGACTAATAGAAAGCCTACTATACTATTGAGAATTCTTTAAGACGATAAGAATGCGTGGATATAGCTACTCTTCGACCCTGTACAAAACATTAATAACTATATGTAACTAGTATAAGATTTATTCCTTAAAAAGAGCAACCGCCGAGACTCTTGCTGGCTCTTCTCGGTAGGAACAGCTTACCGAACCAGCAGTAAAATTGGCGATTCAAAAGCATTTTTTTTCAAGTTTACTTGAATAAAGTATATTTTAAATTTTGATAGTTCACCCTACTTTTAGCATTATATATACTTACTATTTACTTCATCGCGGATTATAGCAAAATACTTGCAATATTACTTTGATTGACGTGCTTTTATAAGGCGCAAAACCCATTCTAGTTTCTGCGTTCCAATATGTACATCGCCAATCTATGGAAGAACGTCCTTATGTGATGCTAAGAAGATATCTGAGTGTTAATCTCTCATGAATTACATACGCACAGATTACTAATGTGAAGCAATAACTCAGAACATGTGTTCGTTTCCGCAACGTGACAAGTCCACCTTGAGCGGCGCAGCCTCCGACACATCATAAATCTTTGATGGATAGAATAAATCTAACATTATCTTAATGTGTAAATTCGCTGGATTGCTGCTAACTAAATTTATTGGTGCAGAATATGTATAATGTATATAATATGGCGATGTATATAATAGACAAGGTAGTAACCGACATAAGCTTGCGATTCCTGCTTTGCGTCTTGCAAAAGTAAATAAGTCATTTGTGGGTTTAGGTATAAGATTCTATAATAAAATCCCGCAATTGGTTTTATCTTTGCCACTACGGCGGTTTAAATGCGCTGTTAAAGGGAGGCTGATACAAAAAGCCTACTATACTATTGAAGTTTATATAGATGATAAAAATGCGTGTATATAGCTACTCCTCTACCCTGTACAAGGTAATAATAACCAAATGTAACTAAATATAAGAATTTCATTTGCCACCGAGCTTTCTGAACCAGCGGTGGATTTTGACGGTTCAAAAGCACTTGTTAACAAGTTTACTTGAATAAAGAATATTATGAATTTTAATTTGAATTTATATGTATACGCTTGACTCCGTTTCATGTGAACTTAAATGTTAAACTATCAAAATTTATGATAGTATTATTTTGCTATAACCCGCGTTTATTAAGACCTTAAAGCTGTATAATGCTAAGTGTACGAAGCAAAACCCTTCTCACAAATTATACAAGCTAGATTAATTATTCTACTTATCACAAGACACCACCAATAACAGCACACTACACAAGCACCACACACATTAACTACGATAATCTCAACGATCGTTTCGTCCCGTAACCGAAACATCGTCAGAAGATAGGCTCCATGACAAAATCGTAATCGTAATACATAAAGTAAAAAGACCTTATTCTAATGTTAGCCTATTTCTCTTACTCGCTACTGAACGTTGAATTGATAATACTATTAGGTGGTCTGTTATTAATTTTGTGTCATTTCATATATTTATTAATACCTATACATTTATACATTGACAACAAACATATTTTGAGTCATTGTGAGGGTATTAAATACAATTTTGTGAACAGAATATCTCTCAATTGTCGCAAGACTGCATTATTGAATTCGGTAAAGTAACGCCTATTTCTTTAAAATTGTTAAACTATCGTTAATTGTGTATTAAGTGTTTTTCTTGTTTCCGCAGGAACACAGGTTTTTTCCTTTTTTACCCCGGTTGCTATTTATATTATTGATCCAACGGATTAGATGTTATTACTATTGTGCAAATGTTCACGCGATCGTCCATATATTCATATGATATATCTTAGTATCACCCAGAGATTCCCTTTGATGCTTATGTTCTGACAAATCATCATCATCCTCCTGTACTTATCCTACTCTAAGCGGGATTGGCACAACAAACGGCCGCCTGCCTGACGTCTACTTATCATAGTCGTATTTTAAGACCCCTTGGTAAGAAATGTAGGTGGTATATTCTAATCAGCCGGATACCACACGGGGGTCGATTTACCTTAGTCGCCTTTTACGACACCTCGGTAAGAAATGAGGGTGGTCTATTCTACTAAGCCTGATATCACATTCCAATATGTTCTGACAAATCTTCAAAATAAACCTCGCTTCAAATAAAGATCGCGTTGATCAAGAAAAATAGATATAAAACACACGTGAGAATATTGACCATAGCATTACCGATTTCCGAATTCCCAGCAGTAGTGTATGCAAATAAACCAACATAAATTTGCATTTAGTTTCAAGGCATCTGCTGGAAAACAATTCTATGTTAATGACATAAGGTTGTGGATTGTTTGAACGCATTCAGTGATCTGAATCGTTGATTTTGTTCAATCGCGTGTCATCTTTCGTTTTCGTTGAGACGCGCTGACCCGAACGTAGTCTCGATGTTTTGATTACGCCTGACATTAGGATACAATCGATTATTCGTGTAATGTGAATCGATGCCGCGCATTGCTGCTTCTGATATTTCGATATCCGGTTTCGATTTGAAATTGGAACACGATCGGTATCTAATATCTAGCCGATTAAGGAATACGGAACAATAATGTTTGGGTTAATTCGTGCATAGCGATAAAAATAACTTAACCGAGTTAAAGAAGAAAAAGTTTATCCGTTTACAAAAGTAATAATAAAATTATTTTGCTATAATCCGCGATACAGTAAATAGAAAATATATATAGTGCTAAATGTATAGTGGACTATCCGTTTTTTCATTTCAAAATCGCAAAGCCGTGTCGTTTTGTCGTGTAGTCTATCTCTTGATGATGCTTCTGTTGCGAGGCGAAATTGAGTTTGTGATAGTGAACGTGTGTAGTGCTTGTGTATTGTGGTGGCAGTGGTGGAGGTTTGTGCATGTGTTTTTATGAATCCTGCATGTATCGGGTATGAAAAAACGGATAGTCCACTATACATTTAGCACTTTATATATCTTCTATTAACTGTATCGCGGATTATAGCAAAATAATTGTATTATTACTTTTGTATTATGGACCTCCGCAAAGTAACGCCTAAATCTATAAATTTATCCCTTTAGTAAAATCGAGTCTAGCAATCATCATTTATACTAATATTATAAAGTTTGTCTGTCTATTTTTCTTTTACGAATAATCAACTAGACGAATGTAGCACAATTAAAATAAATAAAAACTCCGCTTTTTCTCTTGAAACAGCAAAAAAATTGTAGCGTGCTCAATAAATCATCAACTATCCCTATTCTCACTTATACCGAACGTTTAGTTTTAAAGTGACCTAATTCAAAATTAGACTTAATTGTGCTATATACATTTAAATCCTTATTTCGATACCATCTTATGACATCACGCTATGGACTCATTAGAGAAGTAGTGTTTTTTTGCTCTTCCAAGTTATCAAGTCATCTTCCAAGTTATCAAGGTTTGATTCAAGGTTTGGTTTTGTAAGCGCTAACTACGTTTTACAGCAATTTGCCGCAAAACAACTTTTTTTAATTAGGTCACTTTAATATTAAGCGATATATATAACTTATACCGTATATTTCAACACAAGAGTCTATTACGGTTTCCAGGCGACTATCTAATTGACAACTATTCTCACAAGATATCTTTGCGTTCCTTTTTTTTCTTTTTATCTATTTTCAAATGCAAAATATATTGAACTTGACTTGTGCTTTATGATCTAAGCATTGCGATTTCCTCGTGAAGTCTATCTGATGATGATGCTACGGTTGCTGACGAAACGATTGTTGAGTTTGTGATAGTGAATGTGTGCAATGCTTGTGTAATGTGGTGTTGGAGGTAGCGCATGTGTTTTTACGAATCCTGCATGTTTCTGGTTTGAAAACGATCTCAACTATCTACCAGGTATGAAAACAAGTATAACATTTAGCAATACATATAGTTTCGGTTTTGTTTACCGTTGATTATAGTAAAATATTTTAAATTCAAAATATTCTTTATTCAAGTATTATTTACAAGTTTTGTAAACAATTTCTTTTGAAAGTCAATTCTGCTGCTGGTTCGGAAAGCTGTTCCCACGGAGAAAAGCCAACAAGGAACTCTAAAGAACTAATATTATTATTACTTTTATCTTATATTTTCTTACATAAATAGTCAATTATATGTTTTCCAAAGTTTCCGACAGCACATAAATCAATCTCTCAATGTACCGCTTTGTAACTAAGCCCGTTGATAACACATGTTAGACTTGGCTTTACATAAAATCAACATGTAGCATCTGATATGGGCATAGCATGATATACTGTTGGTGATCACGTTAACGATAAGATATGTAGCATTGAGACGGTATGCGCACCACAGTATGCTGCAGGTATATAAATATTTAGGTCCATGTTTCAATTTCGCAACGTTGTAGAAACGAAATCCTCTTCTTTACACGCCTCCTTATAAAATGCGGTGCCCTGCTAAGCTAGTGAGCTATCAATTATCTAAATTTATAACTGAATTTAAAAGTAACCATTAAAATATTTTGCTATAATCTGCGATAATGTAAATAGATAATACATATAGTGCTAAACGTATAGTGGACTATTCGTTCTCATACCCGATACATGCAGGATTCGTAAAAACACATGCAGAAACCTCCACCACAGCCACCACAATACATGACAAAATCGCAGAGCTTTGCGATTTTGTCGTGTAGCTTTGCGAGTCTATCGCCTGGTGATGCTTCGATTGCGGTGCGAAAGGATTGTTGAGTTTGTGATAGTGAACGTGTGTTGTGCTGTATTGTATATTGTATTGGTATTGTGATGGAGGTAGTGGAGGTTTCTGCATGTGTTTTTACGAATCCTGCATGTGTTGGGTATGAAAGCGGATACTCAAGTATACATTTAGCATTATATACATTTTCTATTTACTTTATCACGTATTATATCAAAATAATTTAATTGTTACTTTGTATTATGGATCTCCGCGAAGCAATGTCTAGTTATATAAGTCATTTAAACTGGATTTAACTTCGATCTTGCACAAGATAATTGATATTTGCAATTTATCACACGCTTTTCGCAGAACGAAAACGTTGTGAGGAAACCTGCATATATCTAGAACATTTTGGGGATATGTATCGATCCACTTTGGAGCAGCGTGTTGGGTCTAAACTCTGACCCTTTTCGCAAAAAACGAAGGAACCTTAGCCCAGCAGCGGAACAGTCAGTTACTTTTAAATTTTTGCACAAGGTATAGTACTCGGCAATAAATAATGCACATCGAGGCTTAGAGAGAGATAATCGGTTAGATTCTGCTTCATAGAGAAGCCGTGTGAAACGTCACATACTAACTGAGTGACAGTGACAGCGCTCTACGAAACCGAATAGACTAGCTGTTTCGTTCTAAACATCGATGTACTTTAATGTCGGGTACTATAGCTGTTTAGTTATATGTATTAGATAGTTGAATCTGGCAAGAGATAATAAGTTTTTTTTACTTCATAAAATAACCAATCCACGGTACAGGTTTTGACTTAGTAGAAAACAATAGTCAAATATCAATTGTATGAATTTAAAACATATTGTCATACATTGTTATAATTATTTCAATGCCATTTATGCCATCACGTTACGAACTTAAAAAAAGCTAGCGTTTTCTTGCTCTTTCAAGGAATTGTTCTCTTTAACACTCACGAATTTGTAGGCGCTACGCTAAATAAAGCGTTATTGCAATTTGCCAATAAACACTTATTTTAATGATGTATCATTTTACTTTATTTTACTTTTTATTATTTACTATTAGACAGCGGTTTAATAATGTATAATTGAAAATATTTAAAAGATTGACCGCCGAGTTTCTTGCTGGTTCTTCTCGGTAAGAGCAACATTCCGAACCAGTTGTAGCTTCAATAATCATATTGATGCTTGACGATTCAAAAGTGCCTGAAATGGTTTATTTGAATAAAGATTATTTTGATTTGATTTGATTTTATTTAATGAGGTCATTTTAATACTATGCGATATGTAAATTTATATTAATATTCTTGTTAATAATTTTAATATTTAGGTACTATATCCGCGTAATTTCTCTAACATTAGATTAATATCTATCACTATATATTCTAGTAAAGTAAAGGTTTATCAATTTGAGCAATAAATCCGGCTATCATACGCTATAAATCAACCAAAGCCACCATTACAGACTCGCAGTTGCACAGCCATCCGTCAAAATGCCACTTGTCACTATATAGTACTTAGGACTTGCGTAGACACAAGTCAAGACAGTGGACCTAATGTTTACGGTGTTTTACTTAAATAAGGACAAGTTCATTTATTGAATTTAGTTTGGTAGTTATTTCAATAAGCATAAAAATAAGCCATGTAGCATCAGTCTAAAGAACTTAAGTTCCCACAAAAAAATGTTATAAAAATAATCCCAGCCTAATGAATGTGTTTTTATTATTTTATCATTAAAATATAAAATATAAAATAAGAAAGTTATTGTAAAATTGTGGTATAAAATAATTGAAAAAATGATGTTTTACTTCTGTGGAATACACAAGTATCATCTACGTTTTACTGAATACAGTTTTTAAAACGTTTGTATTTTCATCCATCCTTATTTTAACGTGTAGGATTAGTAAATTTCCGCCATCACATTATACAAAGCATCGTAATTTTTAAATGTTGAAGTGAATGTATGTAGAATTCACTTACCCTGATAATTACTTAATATTCAACACAGTTCAATTTCATGGTAAGAAATAACAAACTTTTCACTTTTAAAAATATCATAAAAAATAAATATAAAAACCTTTTTGTCTGCTTTTGAAATTTCGTATTCCATTTAGGCTTATGTGCGAGGTTAACATATTGCATAAAAATTTACTATTTTCCTTGGAGAATATGAAAAAAATATAAAATACATGACAGAAGGTATTTTAACAGTTTTGTGTCTTTTATATCTTGTATAATAAGTCAATAGTCGTTTACTATTGAATAAAGACTGACACTATAACAGAACTACTTTGCTATAATCTGTACGGGCTAAGCGAGTTCATGCAAAGCTAGTGTGTATGAAGCAGGCAAAATTCACGTACCTTACACATGCACTCCAAGACGCTTCCATCAGCAACAATGCAAACAAGCAACACACACAACCACCACCATAATCTTGACGATCATTTCGCTCCAAAACCGAAGCATCATCATAGGCTCCACGACAAAATCGCAATGCCTATGTAGTAATGCAGTGGATTATGGCAAAGTAGTTCTGTTATAGTGTCTGTAATATGGAATTCCGCGCAGTAACGCCTGCTTCTATAAATCATCTGAATAAAGACTATTTTTTGAATTTAAACTATCGTGAGTGGTATTCATAATAAATGTATAGACCGGCTATACTCACGTCTTATTTTATCGGATAAGCCCGACTAGTTTGAAGCCCATACGGGGCTCTTATTCATGAGCTCATTACGCGGCGTTTTTTATTTCAGTTGATACGTTTTGATAATGTTTAATAACTTTCGTAAGACAAGACTGCATTGTGTGTCCGCTCTCCCAAGGGTAATACTTTACAAAGGGTCCAACTAACATCGCCGTGTACATCCTCGTTTCGTGACGTGAATAAAAATCACCGCCGCGCTCCAATAAGTCCATCGGTGTGCCAAGTTGTTGCGTCCGTTGACAGTTTCATAACGACCTCCATAAGACAATGACAATCGTTAATGACTGACCTACAATTTAAGCAATTCTCGTCCGTACGTCCGAGAGCGAAACAGGATCTGAACTCCGATATTCCTTTGACCGTTAGGATACGCGAATGATAGAATCGAGCCGAATGACGTCATATCGAGACGAATTGATTCAATGATGGTGTTGCGAATTTTGACGTGGCGGCCATTGCAAATAGATCGATTGATGATACAGTTTTGATTAAACTGTTTAAACGCAAGGTTAAATTGTTAATTAAACGTTTCAATGGCAGAAGCTCACGAGTTGTTTATTTACATATAAAGTTTTTTAATGATGATAATTTTGCGTTGTAGACAATATCGTTATTTACAAAAGAGTACATAATGCAATTTGTAATATAAATTATTTTTATGTACTAGTAACTTCTGCTACTAAGTACTACTTAGTTACTTCTGTCACTCGTCTTCTACACTAAAAATTCTATGGTCAATTTTGTAATATTAACTATATAAAAACTGTTTTATACATACTCGTCAAGAATTACTTATAGCAATATATAAAGTTTAGTTTTTTATAATTTCAATAAATGCAAGGTTCTTGAATGATTATTCTTGACGATGTATATATGAGACAAAATAGGAATCGACATAAGCTTGCGGTTCCTGTTTTGTGCCTTGCAAAATTACGTAAGCCGTTTGTGGGTTTGGGTATAAGGTTCTATAATAAAATTTCTCACTCGTCTTTAACCTTACCATTACAGCAGTTTAAAAACACTATTAAAAAAGGCTAATACAGAAAGCCTACTATACTATTGAGGATTACTTAGACGATAAGAATGCGTGGATATATGTAGCTACTCTTCGACTCTGTACAAGACATTAATAACTAGTAATAAGAATTATTCTCTGAAAAGAACAACCGCCGAGTTTCTTCCTGGTTTTTCTCGGTAGGAACAGCTGTCCGAACCAGCAGTAAACGTTGACTATTCAAAAGCACTTGTTTACAATTTTACTTGAATAAAAAATATTTTGAATTTGTATTTGAATAAGTTTTATTTTCAGATAAAAGATTTTGATATTGATTAGTATTCTCACTATCCGAACTCGAAAATACAGTTAAAAGTTAACGTTAAACAACCCATAATCACGATAAAATCTAAACTTATTAATGGACTTATGCTCGAGCCTGAATATAAAGTCGCGCAAAACTTTTAAAATGCATTAAACCGCTAACACTGAAGCCGAAAGTCCAATTAAGAATAAAGTAACAATCCGATTAATTCACTCGGGCCATTAAAGGCGAGACTTTTGTTTTCTTTGAGGCTGAAACTAATGCGGGTGACAAATTACCGGGCGGTGCCTTTCAACCGCTTTAAATCGCTTTAACTACCGTCGCTCGCACAATGGCAGCGGCGCGGCGCCACACTCGATTGTCCCCGCACAATACACGATTGCACACACAGATAATCGCAGAAAACCTTTAAAAACAAATTAGTGGCCGTGATTTATTACCGGTTACGACAGAGCACCGGCTCCGGGCCGAGCCGCGGCGATCTGCTCGCGTGCGCCGGCGCAATTTGAATTTGCTCCAAATTTGAATATAATTTGGTGGCGATCGTGCGACCGGTGGCGCGCTCGTCGCCGATACGGCATCCGGATTTGCTCAATGCCCTTGGATTTCGTTACCCAAGATATCTTCAATCAAGATATCTTGCCTCAGGTCACTTAGGTGACCTGGGCCAACCGGCCCGAATATTGACCAGGCCCACAAGGCCTGCGAGGACCAGCCCGGGCAAAGAGGTTCGCCTCGAGGCCCGTACCTCGGCACCCTCTAAAGGTACCGAGAAGACCCATCGCGAAGATATCTTGAAGAAATGAGTGGATAGGCACAACACTCGTAACCGCGTCCTACCCTATGCCTTAACACTAGCTTTTTCCCGCGACTTCGTTCACGTGGACCATTGAGTTTTGGAATAAACGGTAGCTTCTGTCAATCACCAACCCTGCAAATATCTCCATCACAAAAATCAGTTCGATCCGGGGATTAATTTGCAATTATTAAATTTATTAACAATTTACTAACATTGACTGGCCCTTGGCGCAGTTGGCAGTGACCCTGTCTTCGGCGCCACGAGTCGCGGGTTCGATTCCCGCCGAGAACTAACATTTTCTATTTAGAATTTGTTGGTTCTTCGAGTCTGGGTGTGTATATGTATTTAAGTATGTATTTAAAACTATATATGTATATATTTACCAGTTGTCTATCACCCATAACACAAGTATTAAGTTACTTACTTTGGGGCTGGACGACCGTGTGTGTAAATGTCCCATATATTTATTTATTTATTTATTAAACTCAGTATAGGTATATCATGTGCTGTAGAAAAATGGTAAAAAAACCATAAAAAGAATTTTAAATCCTTCCTTATATATAAGGAAGGTGATGGAAAGTATGGAAGGTAAGGAAATGACCTCTCGGTCATCAGGTCTCCTATATAAAACCTATTTCTTTAACTTACAAACTTGACTCTGACATATAATGAATAAAAGAACCTTTATATTATGATAATAGATGGCGTTTTTTAATAGAATCCTATTCATATCCCTGTTGAATTTACATTATTTCTAGCCTATGTGTTACCCCGGTGTATAAGGTGTATAATGTGCCACCACACAAAATTTCATAGATATTGGTTCAGAAGATTCAACGTGAAATCGTAATTATTAAAAATCTATATTGTAGGCGATCATAGACGATCATAGACGATGATTGACTAGTACAGCCGAGTATTCAACCTATATAATCGTGCTCGTTTTAATCGTTTGTAATCGCCGATTATGTAGAGGGCCATTTTGCCTTGTTCGCTTTCCATCAGATGTGATCGTAGCCTTATTGAGCCTTATCGTATGCAGTTTATTTCAAAGGGTCGTCTAAGGGTGTTCTCGTATGTAGCAGATTGTAGGACCTCAATACTTAAGTTAAATTTATTTTCTGCGTATCCATACTGTTATTATTTGTTTATTCAATGGTTAGTACGGATAAAAGCCAATTAGGTACACTAATTACACATTATATATAAAATATTTTTTTCACAAAATTTTAAATATTGTTATGTAAAATGATGATCTATACCAGATAATCACAGTGTGGGGATTCTTTAAGTAGTCCGTTAAGCAAAGACAGAGACCGCGGGAATCGGGATAGGAGCACGTGCGACGTGTGAGTATAATTATTTGGAGTATATATTAGGTCCTTACATATGAAATTGGCGTTTTCTATGGGAGGAACATAAAGTCGTTTTTTTTTAATGAAATATATTTAATTAATCAAAGTATGTACCATTGCTATGTATGCACTTTTGCCATCTCATAGGTAGTTCATTGATCCCCTTACTAAAAAAACCATTCGGGCGGGAATCAATAAAATCTTTGAAGGCGGTTTGGACTGCCCCATTGGAGTTGAATTTTTTTCCTTGCAAGTAGTTATCCAAATTGCGAAAAAAATGGTAATCTGTTGGAGCAAGGTCCGGAGAGTACGGTGGATGTCTAAGACATTCTAATTGAAGCTCCTCTGATTTGGTAGCCGTCTGTTGTGCAGTGTGTGGTCTAGCGTTGTCCTGAAGCAGCAGTGGCCTAGAGCGATTGACCAGCCTCGGTTGTTTAACAGCTAGCTTTTCCATCATAGTTTGTAGTTGCTGACAATAGATATCTGCCGTAATCGTCTGGCCAGATTTAAGAAAGCTGTAGTAAACGACACCGGCACTAGTCCACCAAACACTTACAAGCAACTTTTTTTTAGTCAATTTTCACTTAGGGCGGATTTGGCTGGTTCGCCAGGGTTCAGCCATTGCGATGAGCGCTTCCGATTATCGTAGAGGATCCACTTTTTATCACAGGTAATGATTCGATTTAAAATTCCTTCATTATTGTGCCGGTTGAGTAACGTAACGCAGCAGTCGACGCGCGTTTGTCGGTTTGCTTCACTCAATTCATGAGGTACCCACCTTTCAAGCTTTTTCACCTTCCCAATTTGCTTCAAGTGGATTAGAATAGTTTTATCACTAACACTGGAGCCTGCAGCTAACTCGGACGTGGTTTGCGATGGATCCGCTTCCACAATAGCCTTCAATTGTTCATTATCAACTTTGGTCTCCGGCCGTCCACGAGGCTTGTTCTGCAGGTCGAAATTTCCAGAACGAAAACGTTGGAACCAAAAACGCACTGTGTTTTCTTTTGCGACACCGTCACCATACACATCATTAATCCTTCGAGCCGTTTCTGCAGCACTGGTGCCACGGTGGAACTCATACTCGTAAATAACGCGATATTTCATGTTTTCCATTTTGTAAACAGAGTGACACAAAGAAAAAAACAAAAGAAGAAAAAACAAATGAATTAGGGGGTTTGAAACACAAATGCATGAGTAAATAGCTGTATGAATTTGAATTTGGTATTCATAACCATAAAGGTAATATTTGAGATCAAAGTGGCCAGTACGACAAAACGCCAATTTCATATGTAAGGACCTAATATTAATAATAATTTATTATGCCTGCCTTATGATTTCGTCTTTTAATTTAAGGTCAATATTAAAATGGAAAATGTTTATTTTCGTTTCCATAGCGTTATAACGTTGATTCACAATTAATCGACGTATGTAACAATAAATCTGCATTTGTATCGCATAAGAATCATATTCACGTGATATTATACATATATACATGTGTGGACCTAGCTTTAGTTTTAGCAACTTCTCTAAAAAACATCAGTCATTACGTCTAAGAGCGGATGACCTTAAACTAGCAGCCGATACCGCAGTCTATTAACTCTCTAACGCTATAAATGATCCATCCGAGTATAGGACAGTAATTTTATATGAACAGGTAATTGGAGCAGCGAGCGAGTCACACGTTTTTGTCGGCGAGTCCATCAATCACACGTTGCAGGGATCGCTAACTACTGCGGACCGACAAACACACAGATCTGTGTCATTAGTATTTACTGCCAAGTGCGATGTCGTAGTTGCATTTATATTTTTTGCTAGACAGTAATATCGATATTACAAAAGTTTAAAAACACTGCGTGATACAGAAAGCACACTGTACTATTGAGGATTTTATAGATGATAAGAATGCGTGGATATAGCTACACCTCTACCCTGTACAATATACTAATGACTAAATATAACTAGTTATAAGAATTATATTTGAAGAGAGCAACTGCCGAGTTTTTTCTGGCTTTTCTCGGTAGGAAGAGCTTTCCGAATCAGCAGTAGAGTTGACGATTCAAAAGCACTTGTTTAATAGTTTACTTGAATAAAGAATGTAGTTGAATAAATATAGGGATTCTATGGATAAATAGCTTATTCGCTTTTTTTTAAAGAAAAAGATGAAAGAAAGGTGTTTGCAAATAAAATGTACATGCTTGGGTGGATGTGTGGTGACTAGATTTGATAGAATATGAAAAGAGTTTAACAGGCGAAGTCTAAAAGTTATGCATCACCCAGAGAAGTTGATTTATATAACAATAAGTTTAAACCCCACCGTTTATTGTGCGTTCGAACGTGTAGCAAACTGCAAAAAAAAATCCGGCGGGTGGTATGAGGATAATTGACTCTACATTTGGTATTAAATATATTTTCTTTTATCGCGAATTATAGCAAAATAAGATTTTAGTTACTTTTGTATTATGGATATAGTTTTTAATATACGTGAAGTTATTAAGGCGCATTTTGCGGTGAACCTTTTTTAAAATAAACTTTTAAATGAATTTTAAAACACTACCTTCAATTAAATGATTTGTGATATTGTTAACCTTCATTACAATTAAGTTTTATTTATATAACATTTAATAAACATTTGTAAGTTAGTTTGTTTGCATAATTCTATGCTACAATATGCAAATATTAATAATACTTGTCTATTATGCCATTATATATTTTTATGTGTTATCAATGATTTCGTTATAATAAGATGCATCTTATTAGCGTATTTAAAATACAATATTGGTCGAGATTTTAATAACATTTGATGAGTTATGTGCTATTTTTTGTGCATAATTTTACAATTTCCGGGGTATCCATTAGTTTATTTAAAAAACGACAATATTTAAATCTAGCATAATTAGCGATACTAAAATCTCGTGATGATCGTGATCATCAAGTGGTACCAATCGAGATGGTACCAAGACATTAATTTAAATTTTAGTTAAATACACACCTCAGTACCCTTCATTATAATAATGAAGGGTACTGAGGTACAGGACATAATTATAATAATTGATATTAATAATAATTATTTTTTTGTATTGCAAAAAAGAGCCATACGTGGCATTTATAATTTGAATTCGCGTGAGTCCCTGCGAGAGAAGTTTAAGGAAACAGGTATTCTTACGTTAGCTTCACAGTATATTTTTAGCAATTTGATTTTTGTGCATAAAAATATACATAATTATAAAAAGATTGGCGATGTATATAATAGACAAAGTAGGAACCGACATAAGCTTGCGGCTCCTGCTTTGCGCCTTGTAAGAGTACGTAAGTCGTTTGTGGGTTTGGGTATAAGATTCTATAACAAAATTCCACAATCAATTTTAACTTTGCCATTACAGCAATTTAAAAATACTGTTAAAAAGAGGCTGATACAGAAAGCCTATTATACCGTGGAGGCTTACATTGATGATAAGAATGCGTGGATATAGCTGCTCTTTGACCTTGTGCAGGATAGCTATGACAAAATGTAATTAGTATTAAGAATCTTCTTTTTTAAAAGAGCTCCACCGAGTTTCTTGCTGGCTCTTCTCGGTAGGACGGCTTTCCGAACCAGCAGTAAAGTTGACGATTCAAAAACACTTGAATACAAGTTTACTTAAATAAAGAATATTTTGAATTTGAATTTGAATTGAATAATAATTCAGCGAAGTATTTTAGCCACAGTATTGATTTTACGGTTTTTAAAAATAAGCACGATTACATACATCAATGACCGTACCCTATACACACGAAACGAGAGATAAACTTGACCTAAAAACTAAATAATCTGGTGCGAGGGAGAGAAAACAACATTATTATTAATTTGTCCTGTTGCCAGGTCTGTCAACCATTACTAACAAAGCCAGATCTCAATTCAGTTAATTAGTTAAATTGAGTAATTTATTTTTTTCGAAAATACATTTTCTTAAGTAACTTAAAAAATACTCAGCATAATATAAAATAATAATATGATAATAATTCTTAATGCATTGAAATATCTAATTATAATGCTGATAGTAAAATATTACTTTATATTGCTGAGTGAAGCACAATAAATTATTACTTTTATTTATGATATAAAATTTACTTAAAACAATAGTCAAAAATTATAAATCACCGGCTACATTATGCAACAACGATAAACATATAACTCACCTTTAGAATCGACCTCTGACTTTAAGATTAATTGTTCGTACAAATAATATAAATATTGATATAAAAAAGGCGCTTCGAAAAGTTCACATCAATTTCGCGGCCCGAAATGACCTTCAGAACACGTTATCGAGTTCACTTTTGTTGACCCACGATACGAAATCCAGAATATTAATTTTTTGACCGTGTCGATAGTCGATTAATTTACGTCAAGACAATAACTGGAAATGTACTAGATTAACATGTTATCAATCAATCAAATTGTATAATTTTTTTGCTTTAAAAAGTATCCAGTTTTATGCTGTTTCTTCTCGGTAGGAGCAAAGTTCCAAATCAGTGATTACTTCTTTACTAACATTAAACTAATCAACAAAATTAGGCGTTACTTTGCAGAGATCGATAATACTAAAGTAATAATTAAATTATATTGCTGTAATCCGCGATAAATTAAATAATAAAATATAAATAATGCTGGATTTTGAGTCGATGCCGTGTGGTATCTGGCTGAGTAGAATAGACCACCCTCTTTCTAAGCGAGGTGTCGTGAAATACGACTAAGGTAAGTTGACGTCAGGCAGGCGGCCGGTCGTAAAATACATAGGCAAATCATGTGACAACATTTTTGGTAATATGTAGTGCCGAGCCCACTTAGAGTGGGATAATGGCAGGAGGATGATGCTAAATTTTGAGTCGACTATCCGTTCTCATACTCGATATATGCAGGGTTCGTAAAAATACATGCACAAACCTCCACCACCGTCACCATAATACACAAACACTACACACATTCACAAATTCAACAATCGTTTCGCTCCGCAACCGAAGCAGCATCAGGAGATTTACAATATAATCTAGTGCGTAGGTGGTTGCAACTTAAATCCAAGCTTTCTTATCATCGACACAGTATTCATATAATAAGAGACAGACAGACATTTTTGCATTTATAATATTTCGTGCTATTAACCTATTTTATAGCTACTTTCCCACTTCGAAACAATCCGTTGTCTCTGATAAAACACGCTATTTATCTATACCTAGCTGAGACCATCTTAATTTTAAAGTTTTCATAATTTATAGAATATAATAATAATAATTCATAGAAAAAGATTTTGTCGTGGAGTCTATCTCCTGATGATGCTTCGGTTGTGGGGCGAAACGATTGTTGAGTTTGTGATAGTGGACGTGTGTAGAGTAATTGTGTTTTGTGGTGGCAGTGGTGGAGGCTTATGCATGTGTTTTTGCAAATCCTACATGCATCGGGTATGAAAAACGGATAGTCCACGATACATAAAGCACATACTAGATATTTTTTCTATTTACTGTATCGCGGATTATAACAAAATAATTTTTATTATTACTTTTGTTTAAAGTTTAGTCTAACACCGCAACAGCTTAAGCTAGGTATTAACATTAAAACTTACGAAATACACGAAATGGTATCAAATATACCGTATTTAATTATCACAAAGTCTCAATCACTCTTCGCAATATAAAAACAAAGATGATTTTGATTGATGATAATGATGCGTTAGCGATCGCGATGCGTACTGAAAGGTCGCAGTCATGGTGTTTGAGTGCCGGTTGTGTAACGTTCCAGAAGTTTACGCTCCGTAAAATTGTTGCAGACGAAATTATACTGAAATAGATTTTGTTTGTTTTCTTCGGGCTGACTCTGTTATATTCTAGTCCTTGATCTCATCATCATCCTACTGCTCTTATCCCACTCTAAGTGAGGTCGGCACAAAATGTTACAAACTTGTTGTCACATGATTTGGCGACGTACTTTACGACCGGCCGCCTGCCCGACGTCAACTTACCTTAGTCGTATTTAACGACACCTCGGTAAGTAATGAGGGTGGTCTAATATACTCAGTCGACTAACACACGCTGTTAATACGCTGTTAAACGTGTTGCAACAGGTACCTCGTTTTCATGGAAATCGCAGTGTGTGTTGATTTAGTAAACCTAGGACATGCTAATACGTCCTAGGTTTCCTAAATCGAGCAGCACGTCTTGCGCAAGCTTAGTTCATATCAAGTGGAACAGAACCACAATGGGTTTGCGTCACTAAGTGTCGCAGGATGCGGGAAACTCGGTCAATCGGCAACGCAACGTCCCAGATACGGTTAACTTTATTTAGAGAGCTAAGCGTGACATTATATATTACAACATTCGTCTCATAAATTTTTACGTTATTAAGTCCACAGTTTTCGTAAATTCTTCCCAAAAAGAATTTTCCCTTTTAGCGAATGCAATCCTGTGGGAAAACATCCTTCTTGACAAAACATAAACAATCAATTGACTAAAAGTAAAGTAAAGTAAAAAATGTCCTTTCTATAAATATTAATATTACATGTTTACAAAAGTAGTTCATATAACAAAGCTCAATGGAATCACCTCATTGGAAATTAAATCTACTAGAAATATTTTGGATTATATTTCTAAACTTTGAATAAATCAATTTTGTATATTATGATACATTTGGCAGACGTAATCTAACACCATTAGTTCCGCTATTAACCGGTTCTTTTGTCTAAAGTTTGATTGACTTATTTTAAAATATGAATTATTAAGTGGTTATTAATTGCTATTATAGCTCTGATATTTAAGTGTTTCATAACCGCCACATGGTATCCGGCTTAGTAGGATAGACCACCCTCATTTCTTACTGAGGTTTCGTATAAGGCGACTAAGGTAAGTTGCACCGCCCCGTAGTATCTGGCTGAGTAGAATAGACCACCCTCATTTCTTACTGAGGTTTTGTATAAGGCGACTTAGGTAAGTTGTCCCGCCCCGTGGTATCCGGCTGAGTAGAATAGACCACCCTCATTTCTTACCGAAGTTTCGTAAAAGGTGACTTAGGTAAATTGCCCCGCCGTGTGGCATCCGGCTGAGCAGAATAGACTACCCTCATTTCTCACCGAGATGTCGTAAAAGTCGTCTTGACTAAATTGACCGCATGCGTATAAAATAGGCTATTCTTATTAGACAACATTTTTTGAACATGTTGTGACATGATTTGGCTCGGTAGTTATTTTACGACCGGCCGCCTGCCTGACGTCAACTTACCTTAATCGCCTTTTACGACACCTCGGTAAGAAATGAGTGATATATTCTACTCAGCCGGATACCACACGGCGGGATAAGATATCTCATATACATCGTAAAAAGACATTTCATTCCTAGACGAAATTACACTACCATAAAATTAGTAGATAAAAAAATTGATTGGAATTAAAAATGTTTCAATATGTAAGTAGCATACATCCTTTAATCGAGAAATCGACATTATTCTTATTTATCGCATCAACAAAAAAACTATAACGGATTGTTGCGTGAACGAGTTATCCAAGTGCATCTCCCGGACATCGCACTAATAATATTCGAGCATGCCAATTTAGACGGAATTCTTATTGAATTTGTTTGGAATAGAGTATAATTTTATGTGGTATTTCGGAATACGAGTAATTTTGGCGGCGGGGTACATCGGAATCGGATCATTGCAATTAATAATGAATCGATTTTGTATTCCGATGTTTGATTTTATTAAGTCGTTTCACACGTTGTAAGATGTAAATTTATTTGTCTATGAGAATTTTATGAAGGAACGTGACGATGAGTGTTTTCTATTTTGTAATTTATATAAGTAAGGTAACAAACAGTCTTTTCTGTTTACGTAGATTATAGTTTACAAACATAGTAATGTAATAAAATTTGAAATTTAGGTAATTTTTTGTGGTGGCCTCTAGCTTGTGTGGATGTGGTAGATGCTTGAACTAAAATCTTTATTTCCATATATTGTCTGTGATACCGCGGACGGCTCACCGTACTAATAAGTCGACACTAGAGCAACTGAAAATACAGAAACTACGTAAGACGTATATTAGATTTGACTTTTTTCACACTCTCACTTTAGCTGAAAGGAGAGATAAACCTTTGATCGAAAGAATTCAAATTTCGACTAAATTCACAAATAATTGCTCTTCCTAGTACTGTAAGAAAAATCTTAGCGCAATATCGTTTTAATACAATGCCGTGCAGTGCCATCTATGATTCAGTAGGTTAGTAAACGATATTATATGAAAATATTATTCAGCGTTTAACTGAATTCTTTGGTTACATCGCACGAAAAACAGGCGACAATTTTGAGAAGTTGACTGCGACCGGAAAGGTAGATGGAAAAAGACCAAGTTTAACTAGTCCGAAAACTAATATCACTTTCGAAACTAATATCATTGGCGTAGCTGGGGATCGTAGCAGATGGAAAAATGTCTTTCTTCGTCGAAGGTTTCCTGATCACGACTTCCAGCATTGGGGAAATCGACTAGAGGAGGAGGATTGTCTTTTAAAAACTCAAATTATGCAGACTGTAGATAAATGTCTGAAGCGACATTAGGCCGTGATACAATTACGCAAAGGTAGCAAGCGCTACCATTTTCTACGCCGTTTCCTATTTAGTACTTAAATATATTTTACCGGAAAAATGTTATTATGACGTTTATTATTTATCAACACAGTATAATCTTCATACAGTTGGTATGCTTAGATTAGAGCTAGCGTAAAATAAAAATTGATGAGGCTTATCATCTAGGTCTTTCATTAAGGCACGTGTTGTTGTGGATTATTGACGATTATATAGTAAAGTTAAAGTAACGGCCTGTTACTATCCCATTGCTGGGCATAGGGCCTCCTCTCCCAGTTTTTGGAGAGAAGTTTTGGAGCTAAGACCTACTACGCTGTTCCAATGCGGATTTGTAGCACATATCCCCAGAATTCTCTAGAGATATGCAGGTTTGCATTGCATTTATTAGACACATAAGTTTTTAACAGAAAACTCATTGGTGCTTAGCCTAGCCCGCGGCTATCATTGCCATTATATAAATCATAAAAATGCGTGGATTTAGCTACTCTCTGATCTTCAATGATGATGATTCAAAAGCACTTGTTTACAAGTTTACTTTAAATAAAGAGTGTTTTCAATAAGCTAATAATAATTAGCTCTGTTAATATTTGTATTTATCCAATAAGGGTTTAAAGAATAGGTTATCATTAAATTCATTTAAGTTGTACTTAAGTAGTAAGTACGTAAGTTGTTTGTGGGTTTGGGTATAAGATTCTAAAATAAAATTCCGCAATCTACTTTAACTTTACCATTACAGCAGTTTAAAAATACTATTAAAAAAGGCTTATACAGGAAGCCTACTGTACTATTGAGGCTTACTTTAGAAGTTTAGACGATAAGACTGCGTGGATATAACAAACTTCGACCCTGTACAAGACATTAATAACTATATGTAACTAGTAATAAGAATTATTCTTTGAAAAGAGCAAGCGCCGAGTTTCTTGCTGGTTCTTCGCGGTAGGAACAGCTTGACGAACCAGTAGTAGATGTTGACGATTCAAAAGCTACTACTAGCTACTTAAAATACTTTGATTATTTTTAAAAAATTTAATTTAGATATATTAAACTATGTTCATTTTCCGAATTGTGGCTTTCGACGGATTGTAAGAAAAACTGGCGATCGTTATTCTAATATTCTCCTCTCTTAAGGTGTTATTATAAAGGCCACTTTATAATAACACCTTAAGAGGTTTATCATAATTCAATTACCTTGCATCCTTCGCACGTGAACGCTCCGAAATGGAAACCTGCCGCCGGCTCCCCACATACTTTGCACTTCTGGTTCATCTGGAACAATCAGTACACAGAATTAAGATAGAATAATTAATTACACTTAAAAATGCGGTATCCTATTGTTTTTTTCTTTTGTCAATGATTTGTGTCACTTTTATCGTTCATATATAGAGAATCAAAAACCACATGCTTTTTTAAAGATTGACCTATTGGCCTCCGCCGAGGGCCAACATTTTCTAAAAACAATTTATTGTTACCTTGAGGAGTTCAATTAAGTAAAGAAATAGCTTTCAGCATTACATAATTATTATCTCACCACAGATAATAGCAAAATAATAAATTCTTTTTTATAAATATAATGCACAAACTACAAACAATTGATGACACGTGTCACAATTAATAACTCATTATCTTCCTGCCCTTATTCCACTCTAAAAGGATCGACAAAAGGTGTTGCTACATTTTTTGACTAGTTATTTTACGACTGGGCGCTGTCTGACGTCAACTTACCTTAGTCACCTTTTACTACACCTCGTTAAGAAATTAGTGTGATCTATTCTACTCAGCCGGACACCACACGGAGGATCAAAAAATAATAACTTTAACGTGTTTTGAATTGTTGGCTTACTATCATTCCCCTGTCCTTATCCCACTAAGTGGTGTCAGCACAACATGTTTTTCTCTCCCATTCACTCCTATCATTCGTCAACTCTGGCGCTACTCCTTTTATATGCATGTCATAGTTCACACAATCCAACCAGCTCTTTTTAGGCCTCTCTCTAGTCGCATATCCATCCACATTCATATTTAACACTCGTTTGGTCACATGATTTTCATGCCTCCTCATTACATGTCCGTACCATCCCAATCTTGCACCTCTCGTCTTTTCTATAACGGGCGCAACTTTCAGACTTCCCCTTATATACTCATTTCTTATTGTATCGAGTCTTGTCACACCACACAAATTCAAAATTCATAAAATTCTTTATTGAAGTAAACTTGTAAATAAGTGCTTTTGAATCGTCAACATCTACTGCTGGTTCGGTAAGCTGTTCCTACTGAGAAGAACCAGCTAGAAACTCGGCAGTTGCTCTTATCAAAGAATAATTCTTATTACTAATTACATATAGTTAATGATGTCTTGTACAGGGTCGAAGAGTAGCTATATCAACGCCTTCTTATTGTCTAAGTAATCCTCAATAGTTAGCTCAATTGTTAGCTTACCGTATGCAAGGAAATCTAAATAAAATTCACTGAAATTAATCCGAATACAATGTTTCGTTATCTCGGCGGGTAAATTGTTTCTCTTATCGTGGTTTCTGTAATATTGGATCCGTCTCAAGCCCATTTCGCCGTTAATACGCCGTGACACGCCATTTGCCGAGCGCTCATTTGGCTGTTAATTTTAAGGATCGCGGCGCATGTTATTGGTTCTATGTAATTATATCGCCGTGCTCTTATAATTGGAAATGTTTCGCGATGATCGATATTGTGTTACGAATTCGAGTTAAAATTCGAGATATTCTTCAATTCAAATAAATTTGAACAAGTTAATTTTGAATCGTCATAATCTACGAATTCTACAGCTGTTTGAAAAAAATCTTGACCTCTAGAAGAGCTAGCAAGAAACAAGGCGGTTGCTCTATATAAAATATAACTTACGGCCTGTTACAAATGTTAAAGTACCCTCAATTTCCCATTTTTCCTATTTCCGAGGAATCCTAGGAAATTCAGCGGATTAGTCTTAAAAGCGTATCAGATAGACAGACAGACTTTCGTATTTAAAATAGTATGACTTAACTAGTTTCCTCATTGTTATTTTTTGCAATGTCAGAGAATAAATAAAATAAATAAATAAATATATGGGACATTTACACACACGGTCATCCGTCCCCAAAGTAAGTAACCTTAATACTTGTGTTATGGGTGACGGACAACTGATAGATATACTACATAATTTTAAATACATACTTAAATATAAATATACACCCAGAATCGAAGAACCAACAAATTGTTCATAGAAAATGTTGGGCCTCGGCGGGAAATGATCACGCGACCCGCAGAGCGGAAGGCAGTGTAACTACCCACTGCGCCAACGGGCCAGTGGGCCAGAATAATTAAATCCACGCATTCTTACCATTACCCATTTTTTTTAGAATATCGTTATACTTTATACACTTTAACCTTCCTGACGAATCACTCTGTTTATTAATGAAAATCGCATGAAAATCTGTTCAGTAGTTTTTGAGTTTATGGAGAGACGGAAAGACAGACGCGACGAGGGACTGTGTTATGTAGTGATTAACATATACGAAACAGGAATTTTATACCTGAACCCCTAATATTTTGCACTTACGTCAGTTTAAACTAATGTCACAGCCTCAAGGCAGCCGAGAAGCCCGTTAAAATATATTGCTCATTAAATTACGGGATAATTTCTGTTAATGCCGTTAAAAATTACTAATGCGCTCCCAAAGTACCGGGAGACCGATGTTTAATATATATTGAGATGGCCGTTAACTGATGCTGGATGCTGGCTTCTGAATCCGAGATGTTAATCTCGTTATTTGAATTGACCATTTTATAATGTCTCGACGATGAGTTGATATGGTTATTGGTGTAATAAAAATATTTTATTTGATAAAATTATTTGCACCGTTTAACTCTTGGTGATTTGGGTTCGAACCCCGGGCAGGTTCATTTGAGTTTACTTCATATTTATGTAAAAGTTGTCTGGAGTGCACCGACAACGTATGATAGTGTTTGCTGTTATTTATAATTTATATTAAAAATAATTTAATACTTAATTTGTTACTTTTTATGTTTTTTTCAAATTAGTTTCTATTGAATTTTTTTTTAAATTGTAAATCAATTTCCAAGCCCGTTTTTTTTAAGGAAAATAATTTCAGAATTTTAACCGCATATTGTTTGAAAATGCTTGGTGAATTTACAAATCCATATGAGAGCAGTTCGACGGGTTTACGACCCGATTTTTCTTGTATCACGTGGATGAATCCCGTAAGGGGATGAAATCTCCGGTTTCAAAATTTCACCTATTCTCATTAGAAAAATCAGAAGAATATTAAATTATTAATTATTTTGACGCTGCAATTAACCTATATAAAATAAATAGAAGTACTAAAAGAATAATTGCAAGACATAGTTTCCTATCTAAAATTTTCGAATTTAAACAATAATAAAAACTCTCAGGGCGCGGAATTTTATTCAAGGACAAAGCATCTTAGCGAAAACGTCCCTCAAAAGCTACCAATCAATGAGGACGTTTTTGGTATTACAAGCAATATAACAGAACTAACTACTTTGCTATAATCCGCACGGGTTAAGTGAATGCATGCAAAGCCAATGTGTATGAAGCAGGCAAAATCTACGTACCTTATACAAGGTACGTAGGTTTGTATAAGGTACGTAGATATTGCCTGCTTCATACACATTGGCTTTGCATGCATTCACTTAACCCGTGCGGATTATAGCAAAGTAGTTAGTTCTGTTATATTGCTTGTAATATGGAATTCCGCAAAGTAACGCCTGCTTCTATAAATCGTTTTTGGTATTCCTTGTGAAAATTTTCTCCTACGCAATCCCAAGAAGAATCAAATCCCATAGAATTCCTTTAAGCCCGCTTAACCATTACACATGTACGCCTGTAGTCAGTTAAGGTGAAGATAAACGAAGGGAATTCGCGGAACAAAATCACAGTTAACTCGACAACCCTACAAACTCATCCTTTATCTCGGCCAGTACAACCATCAGATCATACGGACGACCCATTGTTTATTTACGACAATACAATTTCAGTCCTTACTACTAACGAAAAAGAGACTTTAATCGTGTGAAGAAATAAAATAAGATTGTTAATATAAAATGATAGTTATAGCGCTGTGGTGCTTGAAACAATGGATTGTACGGTTTATATTGTTTTGTATAAGCGCTGGCACCGCTGATGTAGGGGTAAGCGGAACAGGTGCGCGGACGTTCCTGTGTCGCGAACGCGTATTCCCGAACAGCGGTTATTGTTTACGTACAATTTTCGTGGGAACAAGTTGCCTATAAATTTTAGAGGGACAATATAAATTGCTATAAACTCTACACTGCTATGTTGAATTGTTACTTATTTTCTACCGTAATAGATAAGATAGATTTTAATGTCTTTGTGGATGACAGTATTGTAATGAACCAATGATGATACATTATACAATGAGTTTAACATAGCTATTGTATTAAAATATCTGATACTGTAACGACAACTACTTGGAACTTTTTTTACATTTTTGTATAAATTAAAATTCCATAGAATTAGGCATTATATAGCAGAGCTCCATTACACGAAGGTAATGATAATAATATTTTGCTTTAATCCGTGACATGATATTATAATTGCTTCGCTCTTTTTTAAAAGATTTATTATCCTTCAATTTCGTGGACTAATAATAGTTAAATATAAATTCTGTCTCTTTTCTGTATTACGTAATGGCCTGCTACTATCTGAATACTGCTAAACGAAAGCCTCCTTTAGGAAGAATGTTCAAGCTAAGAACTGCGCTTTCGTAACGCAGTTTAGTATATTAAACATATCCGTCACGCTTTTCACTAGGCTACCTTAGACGGGGGTTTCGTGTTGAAATAGTTTTCTTTTATCGGACTTTTACCCTTACTTATCTATATAAAATACCGAAAACAAGTCAATCATTCTCCTGCCTTTATCCCACTCTAAGTGAGATCGGCACAACATGTTACAAACATGTTGTCACATGATTTGGCTACGTATTTTACGACCGGCCGCCTGCCTGACGTCAACTTACCTCAGTCGCCTTTTACGACACCGTGGTAAGAAATAAGGGTGGTCTATTCTATAAAGCCGGATACCACACGGCACATACCTTAGTCGCTTCTTACGACACCTCAGTAAGCAGGGAGGGTGGACAATTCTATGCAGCCGGATATCATACGGCGTAAAATACCGAAACAAGTATCAGTTTAAAAATGGTATTTATATGAAAAAAAATTGCGACGCGATAAAAAATCTCCAGTCTCTTTGTAAATACGCATCCAGCGCGGGCGCATCGAGTAAATCACACAGCACGGGGTCCTCCGCGCTTATCGCCCCGCTCATCACGCCGCCCGCTCTAAATTAGATCGAACACGATCCGCCGTACAGCATCCCACTCGTTACACAAACACGACCTTAACACTCTCGACATAAGAACGACAACTGTAAACCAACAAAGTGGTCCACTGTACGCGGTCTTGGTAAGTTGGCAACGCACGATGTCCCAATGATTTGTCGGTTTTATGATATCGCCTGCTGTATTTTAATATTTTGAGCGACTCGTTTCATTCCTGTAGTAAACAAAATAAATGGCCTGTTGGTTCTCTGAAGATGAAGGCCTTATTTGTTGAAGCGAAGCATATTAGGTTCTCATACCTTGTAAGGGAGGGGCGGGGGGCGGAGGACGAATCTAATAGCGGGAACCGTCATCCCAATCTGAACAGAGTATAACCACATTTTTGGCGTTTCTCTTCAGTGGTCATTCCAAAACCGTGAACCACTCAAAACTGAAAAAAATCCCTAGTAACGGCATATTACTACCCGCCTGCTAGATACAGGTTTGCTCTCTCGTTTTATGAAACTTGGGTTGCTTTGAGGAAACTGATATATCTCGGAAGTATTCTTGGGTTTTTTGTCGCATCGGAGTAGTGTGGTGAATTTTGGCTTCCTCCAGTTTTGGCTTCCAGCAGTGGGATACTAAAATAACGTTAATACGTAAATCTCAATGTAACTTCGCCTTCAGATCTTGATGCCGATTATGGAATATTAAAAAATATATGGGACGATTACACACACAGTCATCCAAATTAATACCCAAAGTAAATAACTTCATACTTGTGATATGGGGATAGATAACCGGTAAACACCTAAATATATTTTCAATAAATACTTAAATACATAAAATACACACAGACTTGGAGAACCAATAAATTGTTTTTAGAAATTGTTGATTTGCCGGGAACCGAACCCGCAAGCTCCCAAGTTGAAGTCAGGGTCACAGCCGCCCGCGTCAAAAGAGGCTCAAGAATCAACACATAGGGTAGTTGATTATGTCGTGTATATTTCGCAGACAGCTATTTTGCATTTGGGTAATCCGTCACCTTGAAGTATTTTCGAGGTGAATTTAAAAACCATCACACCTATATCAATTTGACCTGTGACATATCATTCCAGTATCCTTCACATGTTCACAGGTAAAATTGATGTTGTTGTGATAATCATAAATTGTAACCTGTTTTAGTACAATATGTAGATATACATTTTTTATTTATAACTAACAGATTGGGCTAAATGTTGTTCTTATTTACTTCCCCACTTCTAAAATTCTAGAGCGCGTCAGATATAATTTTGCGTTACCTATATTCATTGAAACTAGATGGTGTCATAATTTTGAATATAAAAAGTAGTTTTGAGTTTATCGTGAACCGACAGACAGAGAGGCAGACACTATAGGTTGTTAAATTAAATGAAATTATAGAATTAGGTGTTACTTTGTGAGTTTTGTGAAAAATAAGTAATAATAATATTATTTTGCTTAAATTCGCTAAACTGAAATAATTTCAGTATGATCGTTGATCATCTATAATCGGCACGATCATAATGCAAGTGCCCACACGATATTACATATTATCATATTAGGTCCTTACATATGAAATTGGCGTTTTGTCGTACTGGCCACTTTGATCTCAAATATTACCTTTATGGTTAGGAATTCCAAATTCAAATTCATACAGCTATTTACTCATGCATTTGTGTTTCAAACCCCCTAATTCATTTGTTTTTTCTTCTTTTGTTTTTTTCTTTGTGTCACTCTGTTTACAAAATGGAAAACATGAAATATCGCGTTATTTACAAGTATGAGTTCCACCGTGGCACCAGTGTTGTAGAAACGGCTCGAAGGATTAATGATGTGTATGGTGACGGTGTCGCAAAAAAAACACAGTGCGTTTTTAGTTCCAACGTTTTCGTTCTGGAAATTTCGACCTGCAGAACAAGCCTCGTGGACGGCCGGAGACCAAAGTTGATAATGAAGAATTGAAGGCTATTGTGGAAGCGAATCCATCGCAAACCACGTCCGAGTTAGCTGCAGGCTCCGGTGTTAGTGATAAAACTATTCTAATTCACTTGAAGCAAACTGGGAAGGTGAAAAAGCTTGAAAGGTGGGTACCTCATGAATTGAGTGAAGCAAACCGACAAACGCGCGTCGACTGCTGCGTTACGTTACTCAACCGGCACAATAATGAAGGAATTTTAAATCGAATCATTACCTGTGATGAAAAGTGGATCCTCTACGATAATCGGAAGCGCTCATCGCAATGGCTGAACCCTGGCGAACCAGCCAAATCCTGCCCTAAGCGAAAATTGACTAAAAAAAGTTGCTTGTAAGTCTTTGGTGGACTAGTGCCGGTGTCGTTCACTACAGCTTTCTTAAATCTGGCCAGAAGATTACGGCAGATATCTATTGTCAGCAACTGCAAACCATGATGGAAAAGCTAGCTGCTAAACAACCAAGGCTGGTCAATCGCTCTAGGCCACTGCTGCTTCAGGACAACGCTAGACCACACACTGCACAACAGACGGCTACCAAATCAGAGGAGCTTCAATTAGAATGTCTTAGACATCCACCGTACTCTCCGGACCTTGCTCCAACAGATTACCATTTTTTTCGCAATTTGGATAACTACTTGCAAAGAAAAAAATTCAACTCCGATGGGGCAGTCCAAACCGCCTTCAAAGATTTTATTGATTCCCGCCCGAATGGTTTTTTTAGTAAGGGGATCAATTAACTACCTATGAGATGGCAAAAGTGCATACATAGCAATGGTACATACTTTGATTAATTAAATATATTTCATTAAAAAAAAAACGACTTTATGTTTCTCCCATAGAAAACGCCAATTTCATATGTAAGGACCTAATATGATTTAAACGATCATACTAGTAATCTAGATCATAGTAGTAATTAGTTTAATTATCATATGATTAATCATTTGTAATCGCAAAACATGGCGAAGAACCATAAGTTCACGGATCGTGAAAACGGAAAGTACACTCTACATTTATTAATTTGTAGCATAAGAAAATACCAATAAATTGAAAAAGGTTTTGACTAAATTTCATGACCCATCCGTTGAGCAGTTCCATCGTCTGGAGCTAATCCTGGTAGCAGCATCAAGTCATGCTTATCGTAAATATACATTGTCATCGGGACTGAAGCTGTATGTAGGACTAAAGCTTAATCAGTACCCGAAAAGTGCGGTCAAATTTAACTTGCAAGATTCCATCTTCACATACATACATTTATTTATTTCTTTATTGTATAAACAAAATGCGGACTTATCCTTAAAAGGGATCTCTATCAGCCAACCTATGAGTAACAGAAAGAACATGAAAGAAAAATGGATGATGGAAAAAAAAGGAAGGAAGAAAAAGAAAAATAACGGAACACTATACATAGATTAAAATTTGAAAAATGAATGAATAAAATAATAGATAATAGTGATTATTTGAATTGATTAAAATGTAATTTAATATTGATAATAAGCTGTACAATAAGACGTTGCAAGTTGAATAAAACCTTAATAAAAATAATGTAAAGTGAGTGTTGGCTGTAGATGTATTATAAAATAGATCTGCGAAGAGTTATAGAAAAATAAGTTTATATAATACTTTGTAGATGTACGTATATCGGATACCTATTTAGCATTTCGGTTCTGTCACTCTTGACGTTTCCTCGAGATTAATTTAAAAACCTTCACACCTTTATCAATTTGGTCGAAAAAACTCCACACCTTAATAAATTACAAAACAACGCTTTCAATCTACACGTCAAGCAAATATTAAGTAATTAATATGGTAATTGCATGTCTAGATTGCATCCGAGATAAATTATGGTCGAGTCAACGACGTCCCTTGCAGTTCTTTTTCCAAAATCGAGGCATGTCATAAGTTTTTGGTTCATACGCCCGACTGCTCCTTGATGCTTCGCCAATTAAATTTCCACTCTATATACAAGATGATAAAGTTAAAATTCGTTCGTGCGGGTCTATTAAAAAATGGGATGCGTAAGTTCAAAGTATGTAAGCGCAACTGACAAATTAATTAAGTGGTACTCAAAGGGAATCGATCTGTTATATCGGGTTATATGCTCGAATACATCGGAATACGGATCGAGTCTCTGATGCGAATTCCCATCGCGTAAAAGTGCATTGACCGCATTTTTTGGGGTTGCGATATATTTTTTTAATTAAGTCAGATCATGATCCGAGCGTATTTTGATAAAATTTCTCTTACATAACATGATTTCAGTGTCGTGTATACATCAACTTTGATATTGGGTTTAAAAAATATTTAAATCAATAAAATGGTAAGAAAAGAGAGTGTTACATGCACAACGGTGGACTTTTTCCTAAAAAGGAATATCAGATTGTGTCTGCGACTTCATCGGTCGTTTTCAGTTCTAAGATTAGAAGTGGATTAAATCATCCTCAATAATAATTCAATAGAGCCCTTATCAAAAAATCACATCAATCTATCGTCTTGAAAGAAGAAACAAACTAACTTATTCAGTTTCTCTTTACATTAAATCCCTGCAAATCAGAGAAATGCTTTGCAGGGATTTGTCTCTAAGACGCTGGGTCTTTTACAAACTAATTCTAAAAAAATAAATAATATCTAACACAGATAATATTTAAGGATTGAGAGATGGAATCAATACCGTATGGTATTCGGATACCATATGGCATTGAGAAATGAGGGTGGTCTATTCTACTCAGCCGGCTGAGTAGGCTGAGACCACCCTCATTTCTTACTGAGGTGTCATAAAAGGCGACTAAGGTAAGTCGACCCGCCGTTTGGTATCCGGCTGAGTAGACTAGGCCTCCCTCATCTCTTACCAAGGTATCGTAAAATACGATAAGGTAAGTTAGGTTAGGCAGGCTGCTGGATGTAAAATACGTAGCCAAACCTTATGTTTATAATATGTTGTGCCGACCCCACTTAGAGTGAGATAAGGGGCGGATAATGATGTGAGATGAAAAACGGTGGGCTCGAGTTAGTTAGAAAGAGATCAACGGGTCGCGATTCTAAAATGAAACCAAGAATCAATGGAGATTTTGGGACTCAAAAGTTCGAAAAGGTGAACCCGTATCGGAAAAACACATAGATCCTCACTTAGAAACCAAAAAGGGAGCAAAAGGAGACAGGCTCAAGATTAAATTAATCATTCTTACATTCACAGTAGGTATTAATATTATAGATTATTCGATTCTATTGTACAGGAATCAAATTCGCTCGAGGATAAAGCTGGGGTATATCATACATAGTCTGATGAGCCATAGGTTCTTCATATTTTACAATATGTAGATAATTTTATTCTTTTGCAGTGGAATTAAATGAAATCGGGCATATTTCTCAGCCCGACTAGCCACAGCATCTCTATATTTTTACATTTCAATATTATTATGGATAATTTGATTGTATTCTACTAAAATTAAATCCGCTCGGTAATGGAGTTTACCTGCCTTGTATCACCTCATCCTGGAGAACAATTTGGTAGGTACAAAAATGAGTGCCATTACAGATGTAGTTACAGTTGGCGGGACAAATCAAAGCTTGTGCTCCGTGTGAAACGGGCCGGTCTGTCATTTGCCGACCGCCGTTATGGGCGACCTCCGTGGGAATGTGGGCACTATGGGAGTTCGACCATGTTCTAGACCGCTACGTATCGTAGGCGCTTAGGATCGAATAGATTAAATAGAACTTTAAATAGATCAAATAGACGATAGATGTCATTAAGATATCATCATTATCATATCATTAAGAAATTCAAAACATTCTTTATTCAAATTATTATTCAATGAATTTAAAGAAGCAGCCGTTTTCTAATATCAAAAAATTGCTATAGATTTTGTCATGTCTGACTGTTCAGTGGTAGTGTATTATGGTGGTGGTTTGTAGCGCATGGGTTTCACTCATGCGTCACTCAGCTAATCATCGATTGCAGTTCATAGATAATTATTAATACAGTAAAGGCTCCCCACCTTTAAGTGATAGTATCACAATAAATAATGACAATATATATACTTCATCTTTGTTAATTCACACATAAAAAAGAAAGACAGATAGATCACCCTCGTTTGCTTTCTTTTGATTGTATTGTAATACTAGCTTTAAACAAAACTTCGTTCGCGTGGAATGCAATCTTATTTGAGCAAACCGAGATCCTTATATTAATTACTAGCTGGTCCAGCGGATTTGCCCGCGTGGAAATCAGCGTGTCACAATTTTTTCTAGAATTCAAATTTTAAACATAATAATACTTATTGTTAGTTAACCATAAGAGATAGAGACCTGCTATCGCGGAATTTTTTTGTAGTAGTTTTATTGATCTACAATTCTCTAGTACAATGCGTATCTCCTCTGGTTTACGCAATGCACGCGGCTAAAGCTACCAGCAAGCAAGTTTTTTTAATAACTGTGCGATCTCTTTAACATAATTTACATAATACCGATATGTATATTTACCTTATCCATCCGGAAGTATTTCATTAACTTTTCATGAAAACCGTACAAAAATCCGTTCAGTAGATTTTGAGAAAATCGATTACATACAGGCAGACTGCTTTTTGGGACTTTGTTTTATAATAAGTATAGATGGTTAAAGTGGGTCAACCTTAAAAGCTAGACATATGCTGTCGTGGATTTATTTAGAACTTTTAGAGGGGAACAATTTTGTAATACATGATTTTTTAATAACTTTCACCGTTCACTTAGCGCACGCAAGGAAAACTTTAAATTTTGCTGTATTCGCAATATTTTTTATTGCTGCTCTTCTCCTTCTTAGCGTGTTGATGTACAGTCTATAGCCTTCCTCGATAAATGGAGTATATTACACTCAAATAATTTTTCAAATCCGCTCAGTAGTTAGCGCGTTCAAACAAACAAACTCTTCAACTTTATGTATTAGTATAGAGTATAGATGGCACATTTTAGGTTGACCTCCCTACTCTAGAATAATAACACTATGTCGTTGTAACAATCGCACTGCTTGACATTTTAACAGCGTAAGGGCATGCGAAACTTGATTTGAAAAATCTAAATTCCAGAGTGTTTACAAACGACCGTATGCGTGCTTCGGTTAACGATACGCCGGTTTTGCTTTGAATACCGATGTTTTAATTGGGTTATATGTTCCGTTTATGTCCCTGCCTGTTGCAGTCTGCGTGAACTGAACCTTAAAATACCGAATCGGTTCTTCTATCGTCTGTTCAATACAAAAATAGAGCAATAGATAGAAAATTGACACTTTGATACAAATTTTTGCCCAAGATGTAAAAAGATGCAAATGGGGCCAATTATAGCGTTTTCATTAGTTTCAAGAGTTAGCACACAGTCTTACCGCTTGCTAGAAGCTAGTCATTAAACACATTTCACATCTGTGGACATCTTAAATTAAATCAAATCAAAATAATCTTTATTGAAATAAGCTCTTTCAAGCACTTTTGAATTGCCAAGAATCAATATGATTAATGAAGATGAATGATAACAACTGGTTCGGAATGTTGCTCTTACCGAGAAGAACCAGCAAAAAAATCGGCGCTAAAAGAAATCTTTTAAACATTTTCAATTTTACATAATTAAACCCCGGCAAGGGTTTTCAAACCCAGGCATTTTTATCAACCAAATAATTTCAATTTTGTAATATGTTGTACGTATAAGCATATTTCTTACACTTAATTTAAACCTTACTGTAGACTGTGTGTGTGTGTGGATGGTTTGCGGAATTTTATTGTAGGAGCGAATACCGAGACCTAACTAAACAAACTAAAATGAACCAAATCGTATCTCATTATACTTGGTTTACGATAAAAAGTAAATGCGATAACAAGGACAAAAAGAAATATAGGGTTAAAGAAAAGGCGCTTACACCAAAACGATGTGTCACGGAGTTCTCACAGAGTAACTTCGAACGCAAGTGAGCGCGACCAATTTGTAATGGCGGGAAAAGAACAGCATAGACAATAAATATTGTTTGTAGCTAAAAATTTACCTACCTTGTTGGTACAAGATAGGTAAATTTTTAGTCTGTTTTTATTACAATTCTTTATACATGTTAATTTGTAATTAACTAAATCAAAAAAAATTGCGAACAAGTAATTTTTTTAACAATCCAACAAAATTGCTAAAATATACATAAATTACACTAGTATTACCATTAAGTTGTTAAGGAATTTTAAATATATAATAAATCTTTATTTATGCTAAAGTTCTTTTAGAAGTTTTTCTATTCTGTTCATGTTTCATGCAAATAAATTATTAAAGAATGAATATTCTTTCAAATAAAAATAAATCAAGTAATGTGTTCGTTTTCATATCTCTTACGTATCAACAAGCTTTGGTTTCTGTCTTGTAGTCCATCTTCTGATGATGCGTGTTGTGTGCTGATGTTGAGATGTTTTGTGATTTGTCTTAGTGTAATAAAAAAACAGAAAAACGTACAGTGAATCCTATATATGTATGTGTTTACAAATACCCATCAAGACACAACAAATCATAGATTACAGAAAATCTTTTTTTAAATGAACATTTGAATAGTAACTTTTTTTTACTTTATTCTTGTCAAATGTATATATTGTATATAATCCTCTTCTTCTTCGTCAATTGATTGACGGCCACTGCTGAACATGTTTTTCACGGTATCTCCACACTACACGATCTTGTGCCGCTTGGATCCAGCCTCCCCGCGATCTTTTTGAGGTTAACGGTCCATCTCGTAGGGTGTCTACTAACGCTGAGCTTTCCGATTCGGGGTCGCCAGTCATCCTTTAGACCCGAAAGTCCATTGGTTCTTCCCACTATGTGCCCCGCTCATCGCCACTTCAGCTTCGCGACTCACTGAGCTATATCGGTGACTCTGATCCATCTACGGATCTTCTCATTTCTGATTTGATCACGTAGAGACACTCCGAGCATAGCTCGCTCCATCGCCCGCTGAACGGACGATCGCATAGACAGCGACCATAGGAGTAAATATATAATATTTAATCGGAAAATATTCTTGCATCATTTTGCTGGGATTTCTGCGACTTATGTTTTGTCGGGTTCTGTTTCAATAGAACTTCAAGTTTACTCATAGCTTGCTGTAATTTTGATGTAAAAATGTATGCATTAAGATAACATCGGAATACATCTTTAGTATTATACGATCGTCTGTAGAGCGGTATAGCCGCGATTAAACATTAAAAGCAGGCCCGATCGGAATATAATAATACATCATAAAATCTGTAATACCTCCTTTACGGAGCACCGCGATCTCTTGATTTCGTTTTGATAGGCGATAATTTGTTATGCTCTCGTGGTTACATATTGTGATTTGGAGCGTGCGCACGCAATAGACAAGACTGTCTCAAGACAAGACTTTTATTAAGTTACTAGCTGATTGGCAAACGTTGTTTTGCCGCATAAATTATTTCTAAAGAATTTCTATTCATCATCATCCTCTTTCCCTTATCCCACTCTAAGTGGGGTCGGCACAACATGTTACAAACGTTGTCACATGATTTGGCTACTTATTTTACGACCGGCCGCCTGCCGACCTTATTTTACGACCCCTCGTCGTTACTGAGGTGTCGTAAGAGTCGACTTACCTTAGTCGACTCTTACGACACCCCAGTAAGTAATGAGGCTGGTCTATTCTACTCAACCGGATACCACACGACGGGTCGACTTACCTTAGTCGACTCTTACGACACCTCAGTAAGAAATGAGGGTGGTCTATTCTAGTCAGCCGGATACCTCACAGATCAAAGAATTTTTAAAGAATTTCTATTGTAAATTATAAAAAAAAAGAAAAAGTGTGTCCAAAAAATAAAGAAAAAAAATGTTAGGGATGGACAATCTTTATCACTTAGGTATCAGGTATGTACAAAGTTTCTGTTTCCAACAATAAGCATAACAGAGATTTTCTTACAGCAAAATATTATAAACTCTTATATACTAAATTATTGAGGCTATTTTAATACTTATGTTAACGCGGACGTAGTTGTAGGTACAGCTTGTTGACATTCTAAGATCTTAAAATATATACAAATATTTTATTAGTAAAATAATTAATAAATAAATAGTGCCAGCGCCATTAAATTATATCAGGAAGTGTGCGATGCTGCTTAAGTGTTTCCAAAGAGTTTTTGCTCAAAAATTTAAAGATTTTGACAAGATAACAAATGAGCGGTTATCGTGAGGTTCTGTTTGTTTTTTAGTCTGATGATACGTTCCGGATTATGCAAATAATGTTTTCACCCTCAATTGTATCTTCATTTATTATATTTAAGTTGTCTTATGTTTTGTAACCACGAAGTCTCCATTAGTAGTAATGCGAAAGTCTATCTTGTTACGCTGGCGTAACTACAATTGTGATACAATTTAAGCTTATATATTGGGCTAACGTATACTTAAAAAAATATTTTCTATGGGGAGCAGAAAAATCTCAAAGCTTATCTGTAAATATAAATTAATAATCCAATTTGATGCATTCTTTGGAAGTGATGAGCGAACAAACATTTCGGTGATTCATTTTTATTATATTGTCAAATGTATTTTTATTATATCGATAAATGAATTTAAAATATAATAAATTAATTTAAATGGCGTTATTATTAAAAATATGGAATTTCCTACCAAAGAGTGCTTTAAGCCCTTGAATCATTAGTTACAAATTAACATGTACCGGAATAAGCTTCGTGTAGACAATGTTTGTTGCGGTAGATCACGAAGTAAGGCTCACGTCGCCTCATTACCCGTATGACCTGATGATTCGGACCGACATTATCTCAAAATTGGCACCGCGGATCTCCACAACAATTGCATTACATTACTTCAATATTCCAATCCATCTCACAATATCTAACGCCTTTGTGCTCGAGCTACGAAGGGATGCAGATCTTTTTGTATATTTGGTCTAAGATATCTGCCATACCACTAGGCTGTAGCTATCAAATCAAACATGGGTAATTGACATCGACGATATCTCAAATTTAGCACCGCGGATCTCCATAACAGTTGCATTGCATTACTTTGATATTCCAATCTATCTCACAATATCTAACGCCAACGTGCTAGAGCTCTGACGACATATCATTGTGAGTTCTCGTTCATGGTTTCAGGTTTAACACTTTGCTGTAGCCCTCAAATTAAATAGATGATTCAAATCGACAATATCTCAGAATGGGCACTGCAGATCTCTCTATGACAATTGCATTGCATTAGTTTATTATTCTTATCTATCTTGCGATATCTAACGCTATCGTGCTCGAGCTGCGAAGGTGTACAGATCTCTTTTTGTAGGATACACACACATCTTGACTTGGCCATAACATTTTGCCTTAGCTCTCATTTCTAAATCTGGCCGATATAAGATGATTATATCCACGATACATCGATAAAATTTCTCAGGCGGCTTGACTTTTTTCGAACTTTCCTTATTATAGTGTATTTCAAATAAACCTTTACAAAGAATTGTAGATAAGTAAAATGGACGCATACAAATGGTTCTAAAGATTCCAGGTGTACTTTTAATTCCTTAATTGATGTTAATAGTTAGCCATCATTTAATTATCGCGAGATAAAATATATCTTGTTGTTTATATTAATGGTAGTTGAAAAAACTGGATTTAATTAATACCTTTATTTAAAGAGGACACTAATTATAGAAATGAGTAACGAATGGTGGAATTTTTTAGTATGGAGGTGCAAGCTCGTTCTAATTAGGCCATTAGCTACCCTCACCTGCTTTCATAGCGGTAAAAACATAATATGTTATTTAGTAAACAAGCTTTATTCATCATCATCATCCTCCTGCCCTTATCCCACTCTAAATGGGGTCGGAACTACATGTTAGAAAAATGTTACCACATGATTTGGCTTCGTATTTTACGACCGGCAGGCTGCCTGACGTCAACTTACCTAAGTCGCCTTTTACGACACCTCGGTAAGAAAGAAGGATGGTCTATTCTATTCTGCCGGATACTACACGGCTATAAAGTAATGTACTAGACAATTGGATGTCTATATCCATTTACGAACGGCCGCCTGCCTCATCTCAACTTACCTGAGTCGCCTTTTACGACACCTCGGTAAGAAATGAGGGTGTTCTATTCTACTCAGCCGGACACCACACGGCATGTAAATAAGCCATAAATAAATTTAAGATAACTATTTAGAATTTCTTCTTTAACAAATAAATGCGTTATACAATAGAAATGTCGTATTTTTGAATAATCATTTACGTGACGTCATCTTGTACAATGTAACAATAACTCATTCAAATGTTTGTCATTCGAAAAGGGCTGCTATAGAGGTATTTCGTAATTGATCGGTTTATTTGAATGATTAATTGTGAATAATCGATATAATTCAGTCCCTAGGATCGCGCCGCGTCACCCTGACGAGCGACTCTCAGACGGGACGTGACAAATTGTTGTGACAAAATATTTCAACAGTTGCATCAATTCGGAACAAACCCTCCTCAATGGTCGAATCACACGTAAATCTAGACAAAGTTAAATATCCGACGCATGCAGTACACGTACACTCTATCGTAACAACGTAAGTGCTATATTACATTAACAAACAGTTACACACACGCATTAGCATTACGAACGCGTAACGCAGGTCACGAATGACGTAGCGTTCTGAATTTTGAATTTAGAATGAATGAATTCATGTTCGGATATAAAGGAATGAATGGAATTGCGATTTGTAACATGATTCGGCAGATGGAAAAATTTGATATTCCAATTCTGGAATCATACTTGATTCTCACATCTGCCGATATTTGAATTAATTGAGTAGGGCTCTTTAATCAATATCATATGCAAATTGGATTATCAATTAATAATATTGAAGATTAATTGAAATATTCGATTTTCTACTTAATAATATATTGGTATTATACATATTTATGATGTTTATTATAGATTATTTTTAATTTCATAAAAAAACCGGTATTTTAATTTGGGAATTAATTAAAAACAATTAATTAAAGGCGAAGTAAATTGAATTTTTTACACCTTGTTCAAGTTATAGGGTTTACGAGAGTTTAAGGTCAATAGAATTTGAATACTTGAATGATTTAATGATTATATGAGGTAATCCGTGAATCAGTAATGAATTCGGATTGCAATCGTTCTGAGTAAATACTAATAGCATTATATATCGATACTAACTTTATTAATGCGAAATCTATCTGTCTGTCAGATACGGCTCATTCACTGGAGCGATAATGATGTAATAACTAAATGCTGCTCCTTACTATCGATGTTATTTTGATGTTTTTAACTTCTCAGTATTTTCTAAAAGTTTCCCTTCAGCTCGGAAAATGGCTAATATCTTACCTTTACCCAAGACCCAAAATCCTTCTTCTGTGTCTTAGTATCGACCAATCTCTATTCTTCCTATTCTTTCGAAAGTTTTTGAGCATCTAGTTTTAAAGCAAATATCTTGTTTCCTTCTGATGCATAACCTCTTTAATCCTTTTTAATCTGGTTTCCGTCCTTTGCACAGTACAACTACCGCGTTACTAAAAGTCACTGATGATATTAGGCTTGCTATGGGCAACAAAAAACTCACCGTGCTTATTCTCCTTGACTTTAGCAATGCTTTCAATTCAGTCGACTTTGACGTACTGCTCGGTGTACTCAGTTCTTTTAATATTTCTCCACCCGCAATTGAATGGTTTAAGTCATATTTTCAGGGCCGCCGGCAAAGAGTGTGTTCTAATGATGTTTCCTCTGAGTGGGTTGAACTTTGTGCCGGCGTACCTCAAGGCGGCGTATTATCTCCTCTATTATTCTCTGTTTTTATAAACGAAATCTCCAATGTAATTACTTCTCACTACCATCTCTTTGCAGATGATTTGCAGCTTTATAGGCACGCTACTGTTACTGACCTTGCTTCTGCAGTGCATGAAATTAACATGGACCTATCACGAATAAAGAACTGGAGAACAGAGATAAGTAATCCTTTGTACTTGTTTTCTTTACCTGTATTTTCTTATATATTTTAATTTTGGTACATAAATAAATAAATAAATAAATAAATAAATAAATAAATAAATAAATAAATAATAGCATTCAATTGCAACTTCTATATCGTGCTAACATATAGGACAAAAAACGCGTATTTCCACCATGAATAGGAAAAATACATAGCACACAATTGAGGGTATCTTAACATTAAGGTTGACGCGTAGGCGCCTTTTGTTTATATAAAAAAGCAGCGCAAATATTATTTTGCTATAATCCGAGAGTCTATACGGGGCAAAACAATAGTTGATATTGTGGTAGTGAATGTGTACAGATCTTGTATTGTTGTGTTGTGTTATTGGTGTTAGGTAGTGCGTAAGTTTCTATGAAATCTGCATGTATCAGCTATGAGAACAGATATACAATCTATATTAAGCATCAAGTATATTTTATTTTAACGCGGATTATAGCAAAATAATGTTTTCATTATTTCTATATTATGGATCTTCGCAATGTAACAAACACCTAATTGTATAAGTTACTAGCTTACCAGGTCAACGTTGTTTTCCCATAAAAATGGGAATTTGTACTGTATATTATAAAAAATAAACAGTTTTGTTTAAAACATAAAAAAATGCTAGGGTCAGACAACCCTTATAATCTAGGGATATGAAAAATAGATGGTAGCTGATTCTGATCTACTAAATATTTGACTGGCCCGTTGGCGCTGTGGGTAGTGACCCTGCATTAAGCTCCGCGGGTCGCGGGTTCGATTCCCGCCGAGGGCCAACATTTTCTATAAACAAATTGTTGGTTCTTCGAGCCTGGGTGTGTATTTGTATTTAAGTATGTATTTAAACTTATATATGTAGTATATCTACCAGTTGTCCGTCACCCATAACACAAGTATTAAGTTACTTACTTTGGGGACGGACGACCGTGTGTGTAAATGTCCCATATATTTATTTTATTTATTTATTAAATATGCATATAAAATTTCATAAAAATCGGTCTAGCCGTTTCGAAGGAGAGTGGTAACTAACATTCTGACGCAAGAATTTTATATATAAGAAGATTTAGAAATCGAGATCTTTAAGTTTCACTTTATATTATACCTAAAACAAACGTACTTGGCGATAATCTGTTAACCATAATATACCATTATAACCATATTGTTCGTTCGAATCACGCAATTACGAGCATATTCATAAAACCAAAGTGAAACTAACAGCTGTCTCTCTTAAATTCCATATCAAGTATAAGACAAACCAAAAAAACAATTCCCATTACTATTATAATACATTAGATTCGAGCTTTCTACATTATATTTTGAACAGCGACCTTTGACACAAATCAAATTCCCGATGACTGGTCAATGCAACGCATAATGGCATGATATGAGGCACTATCACCTAACTTTTTCGTATATAATACCACCATTGTCTGTAGCCGATATCGCAGTTAAGACGCCGTTTCGTAGCCCCGACAAGACACTGTTGGAAGAACCACAAAGTTCACTCAAATATTTGTTCAATTGTAGTTATGCTTTCATTAATTTATAGAATTAGGCGTTACTTTGCGGAGATCCATAATACAAAAATTATAATAAAATTATTTTGCTATAATCCGCGATACAGAAAATAGAAAATATTTGTAGTGCTAAATGTATAGTCGGATATAAACGGATAGTCCGCTAACATTTAGCACTATATTTTTTTATATTTACTGTATCGCGGATTATAGCAAAATAATTTTATTATTACTTTTGTAATGCTGTAATAGTAATTATCTAAGTATGCGGCTTCGCCCGCGTAGAAATTAGTATAACACATTATTTTTCCCGCGTTTTCCCTTTATTTTGAATCGATTTTGAACATAAATGTAGTTATTCCGAGTAAACCGTTAGAGATATAGACATCCAATTGTCTAGTATATTACTTTATAGCCGTGTGGTATCCGGCACAATATAATAGACCACCCTCCTTTATTACCGAGGTGTCGTAAGAGGCAACTAAGGTCAATGCCGTGTGGTATCCGGCTGCATAAAATAGACCACTCATTTCTTACCGAGGTGTCGTAAAAGGCGACTTAGGTAAGTTGACGTCAGGCAGGCAGCCGGTCTTAAAATACGTAGCCAAATCATATGACAACATGTTATGTATTCCACTTAGAGTGGAATAAGGGCAGGAGGATGATGATGTCTAGTACATTACTTTAGCGTATCATTGCTTGTTTACACGGCGCACGCGAGTTTTTTTTTACAACCACGCATCCTTTCAACACAATTGACTTTTAGTAAAAACCGTTCAAAAATTCGTTTAGTTAATTTTGAGAAAATCGACAGAAAATCGACATATATAGACATATTGGTAACCTTATTTTATTAAAGTAAACGACGACAACAAGATCAGAGTATAGCTGCGAGATTAAATTAAAAAATACAGAATGCAAAGGGTCGCAAATTTGCAATGGCGATAGAAGCCACATACCATGGATATTTTGTTGGAAATTGTTTGTATTTTTAAAAGCTTTTATTTAATTTGCCATGTATTATTTGAAGATGGAATCTTAGAAGTTAGATTTGACGCACTGCCGGTGTCCGATTGAGCTGAAATTTTACATACTGGTAAACGTTGATAGCGCATGTTTATGATAAGCATTAACTGATGCTGTGCGAGAGTTGGCTCCAGACGAGGGAACTCTAACGGTTACGAGTACGACCATGAATTTTTGTAAAAGCTTTTTTAACTTAATTGATGGTTCAAACATACAAAAAAAATCGAAAAATAACTTATCGGAATAAGCTTTATGTGCAAAATCATAGAACAAAATGATTATATGCTATAACAATTTTGCTAAATCAACAATTACAATCCGTTCTCGTACCTTATAATAATAACATTATAGACGATAGTAACTCAAATCATTACCACTATCACACTAGATTCGCACCCCACACATTCATAAGGATATTCTCAACAATCGTTTACCCCGTAACCGATGTATCATGAGATAGGCTCCACGACAGAATTTCAAAGCGACGCAACACCCAGACATTTCGTATTATAATTGATTAGGAAATAAAAGTATTAGGATCCTTTTTAGATAGTATATATAAGAAGTATATAGTAGCCCCGCGGTGAGACCGTGCGACTCTTTTGAGGGGGTCACGAGTTCAAACCCCGGGCAGGCAAAAATGAATTTTTCTATTAAAACTTATGTGTCTAATTGATCATTACAATTTATCACATGCTTTTCGGAGAAGGAAAAGATCGTGAGAAATATGCATATCTCTAGAGATTTCTGGAGATATGTGTAACCTACCAATCCGCATTGGAGCAGCGTGGTAGGTCTTAGCTCCAACCCTTCTCTCCAGAAACGGGGAGAGGAGGCCTTTGCCCAGCAGTGGGATTGTAACAGGCCGCTACTACTACTTATATAGTATAATCGAGCTGGATTAAATACAGGATATCCCCTATTCAATGTAAAATAACATAATTTATGTCAAATAAATAGTTTGCCAAATAAATATCAAGTTAACGAGTTATGAAAATCTTGACTTATTGCATTGGTTCAGTGCAGAGCGAGTGGTTCTTGCAAACATATCAATATGTGAGAATCTTTGTCGATATCAACTTTCATATGCACTTAACTATCTACTTTATGCGAAATTACGAAACATACACTCTTGGCTTTTACGATTATAGAATTCACTACCTTTTGTCATTTTTTTACATGTCTCCACAGTAGTATTGTTTTCGTGCATATTTATCAAACTAAAAAAGTTTTTATTTTATTTTATTTGATGGTTAAATTGTTTGAGCTATTTTAGTCAGTGACATTTAATCTGAAATTTATAATGCTTTACATTGATTTTTTCTTAAAACTAATTTTTTACATTTTTAAATGTTTCTTATTACAAAAAAAACATAAACGTTTTTTAAGAATTGTAGTGAAGATAGTATAAAAAATCGGAAGATTTTGAGCAGTAAATCGATCATATGTAGATAGAGAGGTTTTGGTCACTTTGTTTTATAATATGTATAGATATATAGTAATGAAAAAAATATTGGTGCCGTAAAATCTAGATATTTTTTGGACCCATATGACTCATAAGTTAAGGTTGTTGACTCCTGATCGATATATTTATTTGGTATAGTGAAACTCGTCGGTTTCACGGAACGCGATCTTAAATCGTTATCCTAATATGTATTTCGCTGAATCACACCGTTTCTTTTACAGACAATCGGTGTCACAGCATCAGAGCACCTTTGTAGAGCACTCCTTACAATTGTTGAACGGAACGTGTTAACATTTTTATATCTCAACGCTTTGTTCTCGAACATTCCTTTCTTTATTCACCAAAAGTAACATCGGCAGATAGCTTTGAGCCTGGAATACTATGACACTGTTATGGTGTCGAATGTTTGAATGCCCCCATAGATCGCAAGTCATTTATCAGTTGTAAATAGTAAGTTTTAGTAAATAACATGTGTACGAACAAACTATCATCATGGGAGACTTTAATACCTGCTTATTAAAAAACGACACTAGAACATCTAAATTAAAGTCTGTAGTCTCTGCCAGTGTGGACTAATATTAATGAAATTTGGCACATCTAAAGTTTCTACAATGGATATATTTTTTTAAGCAATCTTATGTTTGTGCATAAGAATATACATAATTATAAAAGGATTTGCGATGTATATAATAGACAAAGTAGGAACCTACATAAGCTTGCGGTTCCTGCTTTGCGCCTTGCTAAAGTACATAAGTCGTTTGTGGCTTTGAGTATAAGATTCTATAATAAAATCCCGCAACCGATTTTATCCTTGCCACTACAGCAGTTTAAAAGCGCTTTTAAAGGGAGGCTGATACAAAAAGCCTACTATACTATTGAGGATTATATAGATTATATAGATATAGCTACTCCTCTACCCTGTGCATTATAGTAATAACTAAATGTAACTAGTTATAATAATTTTATTTGAAAAGAACAACCACCGAGTTTCTTGCTGGAAAAAATCTTATTTCGGGAACAGGGACAAACACTGCACTTGCATAATTGAGACAAACTTAACAAATTTGCCTAATTTCGTAAGCATTAATTAATTAGTTCAACGAATTAGACGAGAAAGTATAACAGATAGACATACATTCGCATAATATTAGTATCGACTGTGAAACAAAATAAAGGCAGTAGGAATTAAATAGGAGCATTCCGTCAGTGTACCGTCAAGTTCTTAGTAGCATGAATAGGGAGTATATATAGTAAGTAATTGGTGACTGACTGATTTAACCCATTTGATTGGTCACGGCGTTGAATAAACAGGCTATTTTAAAGGGTAATGGAGGAAAGTTGGACTTGATTGCGGCCGCAGCGCGTCGCATGCTAATTGAAGTCACAACTGAGCGACAAGATCATTAACTTCGGACATGACTTCAATGGGATTGCATTTTTAATTCATATAATACGATTTTAGCACAATTTTGTCCTTAGTTTTGGACTGGCCCTTTGGTACAAATGGTCTTATCTTTAGCTCCATGCGGTTTTGATATATATTTTAATAGAAAAAATTTGTGTTTTTGAGATTCTGGATGTATCTTATATTTAAGTATTTATTAAATTTATTAACTAACAGACGATTTTAAGATTTTATAATATATGTATATATTTACCAGTTGTTTAAGTATGCTTACTTAACTCTCGACATCACTGTCGAGTGATCTATTGATCTACGACAAATTATTAACAACGCTGAGCATGGAATCAAACCGTAGACTAACTCAAAACCCGACTTACAAAATCTTTACTTCGTAACTATATGTCCAGAAAGAGCAATTCTGTAGCGTAATATAGACTACTACTAACGCCATCTATAAGTATAAAAAATAACTTCTACACTAGTTTTCTGTCACCTGTAACATAAGTATTAAGTTACGGGGACGGACGGCCGAATGTTTAACTGTCCTATAGATTAAAAAAAAAATTTATAAATTCTTCTAAATGTGTATGAGTGTGTGTATTCTAAACCTTTAAAATAAGGGTAAGGGTCATACGCCTCCGCAAATGACTATAACGGCTCTACTTTACTCTTTAAATGCGTAGAATCGATTAAATCTAAACTAACGTACAAGGAAATGTAAATCTAGTTCATAAATTAAGACAATATAAAGACGAGTGCTACATATTGAGTCGTCAAAGGCATTGTCAGGGTACAATAGGCTCCCTGTATCGGTTCCCATTCGAATACAATACCAATTTGATTCCTACGCGTTCGACTTGTCACGCGCGCGCCATTCAAGTCGCCGCGGCGCTTCCCAACCGGTAAAACACGCCTAAATCTAATTGTATTCAATGTATATAATAGACAAAGATAAAGTCAGAATCGACGTAAGCTTATGATTCCTACTTTGCGTCTTGTAAAAGTACGTAAGTCGTTTGTGGGTTTGGGTATTCTTATACCCTCTATAACAAAATTCCGCAATCAATTTCGGCATTGTCTTACAGCAGCTTTAAAAACACTATTAAAAAAGGCTTATACAGAAAGCCTACGTCCTATTGAGGATTACGTAGACGATAAGAATGGACAGATCTACTCTTCGACCCTGTACAAGATAGTAATGACTATATATAACTAGTGATAAGAATTATACTTTTGATAAGAGCAACCGCCGAGTTCTTTGCTGGCTCTTCCCGGTAGGAACAGCTTTCCGAACCAGCAGTAGAGTTGACGATTCAAAAGCTGTTGTTTACAAGCTAAGTTGAATAAAGAATATTTTTGTATTTTGAATTCAAATGCCCAGGATTTACAACGTCACGGGATCCACGGGGTTCTAATACGTTGACCTACGTAGAGATTTTACCTTGATCAACTCAATCAATTTGATAAAGCCACTTTATTTACTACGCTTTTACGGCTACACCGATGGACCTATAATATTTAAATTAGGTTTAAAGTAATGATTTGACTGGCCCGTTAGCGCAGTTGGCAGTGACTCTGCGTTCAGCTCGACGGGTTGCGAGTTCGATTCTCGCCTAGGATCATCATTTTCAAAAATAAATAATTTGTTGGCTCTTCGAGTGTATTTACGAGTATATTAAAAATTATATTTGTATATATTTTAAAAATATACTTAAATACAGTACATAATACAAGTATTAAGTTATTTCCTTGAGAAACGACCGTGTGTGAAATTGTCCCGAATATTTATTTATAATAATTCATTTCCGATAACATGCCGTGTTACCACACGGCGTGTTATGAGATGTTACACCGGCTGAGTAGAAGAGACCACCCTCATTTCTTACCGATGGTCTCGTAAAATAAGACTAAGGTAAGTTGACGTCAGGCAGGTGGCCGGTTGTAAAATATGTAGCTGAATCACAACATGTTTATAACACGTTATACCAGACAACATGTTTATAACATGTTGTGCCTACCCCTTTTAGAGTGGGATAAGGGCGGGAGGATGATGATGATGAATTAATTTCACATTACGAGATCTAATTCGTTAGATTTATTCTTAGTTCAGAAACAATGGTACTCTAAAACATCGTTTCCGGTCATAATAGTTAAGAACATGCTAAAACAATGCGCTTGTGTCGGTTTTGTGCAAAATTTCTTTTCCCCGAAGAGTTCTTTACGGGTTTGTTACGTTCGTCGGCGTCTTTAAGAACTCTGAGCGATTCTTTTATCTTTTGCACTCGCAATTAGCCAATATTTCGAACGTTTGTAACGTTTATTGCGAAAGTGGAGATAGCGAAATGGCTTTTGAATGGCCGTAACAAAGTAATGATAAAACATTTCTCTATTCTGCTTTACTTTTTTAAGGGCTTTGACTGTTGTTATGATTTTACTGCGACCCCTGAGATTTTTTATTTAAACAAATCATTCTTTTACCGTTTGTTTATCTCAGTGAAGTGAAGTGAAATAATAATATTGCTAAGTATTTTTGTTTTATGTTTTCGCAACTGATCTTTATTTATTGCAAATGTTACCATTATTCATGTATAGTAATGCAGATTAGAAAAAAATCTTCTACTTATTTAAATATACTTTAAGATTATACGTTAAGATATTCTCCAATCATATAGATAGATATATACATATTATAACTAGGTGTGTCCGCCGCTTCTCCCAAGTGGAAATCAGTATGTCACATAATTTTCTAACATAAATTCTAGGATGATAAGTATATAGTATATTTCTCGACAACCTCCTCTATCTTCTAGTGAAAGTTCGGTCAAAATCCATTTAACCGTTCCAAAGAACGTATTGTTAGCGTAAGCTTTCCTAACTAGCACTACCTGTCAATAAAAACCGTAAAGTAAATTTTGAGAAAATCGATCACATACAAACTGGCATTGGGGAATTAGTTTTATAATAACTGTAGATGAAGATAGAAAAAGTCTTCATTTGTCATTTGTCGCTTCCTGTTCAATGAAGTCGCTCTTTTGTATGTAAATACCTTCAAATACAGCAGGCCCACCATGAACTCTTATTGCGACTCAATTGAAGACGTAAACTAAATTGTTGTACCTTTTCATACCATGACATCTTAAAGACGCACACTTTAAGTCGTTGCCTAATGACCGTTCGGAATGCGTCCTAAAAACATTTGAGTAAAAGAGACAGAGTTATCTATAGTTCATATAATGTTTTCCTTTCCAAACATTTCGACCCCAATGCAATCCAGATTTCATGGTACGAAAGAGAGTGGTTGAGTTTCGGTATATTACCCGGCATTAAATAATGCACATCGATGTTTAGAACGAAACAGCCGGCCAGTTCGGTTTCGTAGAGCGCTGTCACTGTCACACAGTTAGTATGTGACGTTTCGCACGGGGTTAGACAGTCTGTGCGACAGAAACAATGCTCTATGAAGCAGGATCTAGCCGTTTTATCTGTCTAAGACTCGATGTGCATTATTTATTGCCGGGTACTATACTGACTTTGTATTGAATCGTTTTCTAAAAGTTCATGGTAGGCCTACTTATATAAGTATAAAAGTCATACGCTACATCCGTGCGAACTTATATTTGTTTGCCATTGTAAATATTGTGGCGAGTTATAAATTGTGTAAATACAGTTAAAATAACCATTGGTATACATGAGAAGCAGCACTAAAGCAACAATTAGGCATCGCAACTGGATCACACGCGCCGCCGAACTGCACATCTTCCGGCTTCGATCACCGGATCAATATGAATGAGCGGTATTCAAGTGTCAGCGATGCACGCGCGGGATGATAGCGATCGACAAACAGCCTCACTTTATATCCCCATAGTATGTATATTTATACTAGTCAACCGACCAAACATTCACGGAAAGCATGTAGGACCTATTGTGTAAATAAAACCCTGGAAAATAGCGTTAGATAACAAATTTAAAAGGAATGAGAAATATTTGAAATTGAAAATGAAATTTGGCTCAATTATTCCTTAGACACCAGGGTAACATAGAGGCTGTAGAAATCCTGTAAATTCAACAGTAATACGGTGACATTGAATAATTTCCATCTATTATCAATCGACGAAAGTTTTTTTATAGACAAAGTGTCAAAGTCCTGTCAAATTAATTGCTTACGTCGAAAGAGTTATCTTAGGAAAGTTTTTATATATTTTGGTTTGTATTTACTGGATAAATTTAACTAAGCTATCACTATGTATAATTAATATATGTAATCAGGGTTATTTACTAAAATAAATAAATTACTTCCTTACTAATATTATACATGCCAAAGTCTGTCTGTCTGTTACGTTTTCACGGAGAATCCGCTTAGCCAATATCGAGGAAATTTGGCACAATTATTCCTTATACACCGGGGTAACAAATAGACTATAGAAATCCTGGTAATTCAACACGGATAGGCTGATATTGCGAAACGCCATCTATTATCAACCGATCAATTTACTATCTATTCCTATCTATTCACGATGTGTCGAAGTTAAGGCAAATTTAAAGAAGGATCTATATCACATTGTTTGTCTTACGTCGAAAGAGTTATTTTAAGAAATTTTTTATATATTTTGGGTTTTGTTTATTGGATAAATAAAATTGAGCTATTCCAATATTATATATTATTTATGTAAGTCATACGGGTTGTTTACTAAAATAATTAATCTGCTCTCCACAAAATGATAAATCTCTCTCAGTCTCTCAGTCACAATTTGAATATCATTAAAACACACAGCTATTAAATTTCGTAATGTTCTAGAATTAAGACGGTATGAAGTGACATGTCAACCATTAAAGATAAATAACTGCTCCATATATCATTACCTTACTGGGCGTGGCATTATAGTAGATAGTTATATATTTATGAATTCTAAACTTATATTAATTACCATTGTCGTGTCATTTTTGTGGGTAATTAATGCTAATTTATGGTTATATTATATAACAAAGTCGATAACGACCCTAATAGATGTAGGTATATTTATTTATTATTGAAGCTACTATCATTTCTGTTACAAACATGTTGTCACATGATTTGGTTACTTATTTTACGACCGGCCGCCTGCCTGACGTCAACTTACCTTAGTCGTATTTTACGACACCTCTGTAAGAAAGAGGGTGATCTATTCTACTCAACCGGATACCACACGGTGGGTCAACTTACGTTAGTCGCCTTTTACGACACCTTTGTAAGAAATGAGGTTGATCTATTCTACTCTACTCTATTCTACTATTTACAGGGAATCCTAGTTCAGGCGTCAGTCTCCTTCCATAGTGTACCGATTTTGAAATTTTTAAATTACTAAACATTAAGCCTTGTAATATTATAAAGATATTGTGTAAAGTTTTTTTTAAGGAGAAATAAATAAAAAAATAAACTTTATCTACTCAGCCGGATACCACACGGCATATAACTTGTATATTTTTGTTATAAATCAATGTTAATTTGAATACATAATGTAAAGTGTGGATTACATTTTTCTATCAGGTTGGAATGCTAGAATTTAGTAGAGAATAAAGTAGAACATACAATATAAGAGGTAGTAATACAATCTAGCGTTCTTATCACGTAGCGATCTCTTCTAAAAAACAACGTAGAATATAGGATACAAATATATTCTGCTTTTTTAGGTTTTGTGTTGCTTACAGCAGCAACTTTGCTTCGTAAAAATTAAATTTAAGCTATAGGACATCTCGGAATGTGCACAGTTCGGAGAGTAGTGAATTACCTCTAGTACGCACGTGCGAAAAAAATACGTCGCGTCAAAATTCCGCAAAAGGCGTTATAAGAAATTTCGTATGGTATATTCGGCTTAACGCCCTACACCTAACGCCTAGAATGGAACACTGCGCGATAAAAATACGTCGCGTTTTGAATGCGCTGTCGTGTGAACACATATTAGCAGACTGCGACTCAATTGAAGACGTAAACGAAATTGTTTTACTTTTTCATTCCATGACGTCTTAAAGACGCACACTTTAAGTCGTTGCCGACTGAGCGTTTGGAATTTGTCCTAAGAACGTGTGAGTAAAAGAGACAGAGTTATCTATAGTTCATATAACGTTATCCCTTTCAAACATTAAGATCCCAATGCAATACACACTTCATGGTACGAAAAGTAAGCGGTTCGCGGTCGTCGTTTACGTCTTCAATTGATTCGCAATAAGAGTTCATGGTAGGCCTGCTGGATACCCATTAGTTTCATTGCTACGTATTTTTAACGCACGGTAATAAACCTGACGTGCGTACGAGGGGTTACAGGCTTCTTGACACCGTGCATTCGAATTCGACACACTACAAAACCACCACAGTAGGTATCAGCATCGCGCTTTGATTGGCCGCGCCCGCCACGCCTCGTGTGACGTAACCCTATATAGATCAGTTATTTGGCGTGTTATGGCCGACTCGGCACGTGTGATATGTCACTCAATAAGGAATTAAGCACACTGCCTCAAATAATTTATAGAAGGAGGCGGTACTCTACTAAATTCCATATCATAGAAGTGGTGATTGAATTTATTTGCTACTATTCATGATACGATGATTAAAAAATCTGTGATAGCCCAGCGGTGAGACCGTGTGACTCTTTCGAGAGGGTCACAGGTTCTCGGGTAAAACTTATGTGTCTTATTGAGAATTAAAGTTTACCACACGCTCCTCCTGCCTGCATATCTCTAGAGAATTTCGGGGATATATGCGTATCAGATTGGTACAACCTACCAATCTGATACGCATTAGCGTGGCTGGTCATACATAGTTTAAACCCTTCTCTCCAAAAATTTAGAGAAGATGCCTATGTCCAGCAATGGGATAATCACAAGTCGTTATTTAAATGTTGTCATTACATGATACATTCTCAAACCCTATAATAGCTTTGCACGCATTCACTAGGACAATCTCAACGATCGTTACACACCGTCGAATCTCGTAGCCTTTACCCTGATGGTTAAACAAACATATTCAAATATTCGAAATATTTATAGAATAAGGCGTTTCATTGCGGAGACCCATAATACAAAATTAATAATATTATTTTGTGATAATAGCTTTATCGTAAAAAAATCGTAATAGTTTTAAGCGCGATATTAGTTTTATCGATGAACATACGAGTATTATAGCAAAATATGTTACTATTACTTTTGTTCAAATATATGGTATTTTTAAAGGGTCTTTACAAGAACATTTAAATCATCAAATTATAAGATAGGTTGGTCCGGAAAGGTGCTCTTACCAAGAGAGAAAAACAGCAAGAAACTCGAAACTCTTTTCACAAATTGCCTTACACGTCTTTTTAATCTAACGATATTTATGTATATGTTATGTGCATTCTAATATCACGGATAAATTCAACAGATAAATTAACACATCTTTGTAAGCGATGTCTGTATTGAAATCTTTAAAGCGAACATGTCAGAAACAACGCCATTAATCCTGATAATTCCATAGAAATGTTGCACAAGCGCGCTAAACGGGTCGTCAAAATCGTTTGGCCTTTGACAAAATTATATCGGTCTTGCACACAATCGACAAATTTGTCGTTGGCGAAATCATTAAACATCAAAAGTAATAATAAAATTATTTTGCTATAAACCGCGATACAGTAAATAGAAAATATATATAGTGCTAAATGTATAGTGGACTATCCGTTTTTTCATACCCGTTACATGTAGGATTCGTAAAAACACATGCACAAACCTCCACCATCGCCACCACAATACACAAGCACTAAACACGTTCACTATCACAAACTCAACAATCGTTTCGCCCCGCAACCGAACCATCATCAGGAGATAGACTCCACGACAAAATCGCAAAGCTTTGCCGTAAAGCGATTTGTATAAAATACAATTAGTTTTTCAGAGTGCTGTATTTTTTTTTACATTTTTTATGAAAATTTACTTGTGCCAAAGGCGTTGCACTTGACCTTTTTTGAATTATGTATATATGTTTAATTCAGTGCTTGACTATACTTTAGACATTATACCTAGAGATAGGCAATGTTTGGCAAAAGGAAAAATACTTTTGAATTTATGGCGTGTAGTTTATTTGAATAAACTTGCAAATCGAGAAGTCTGAATTAAATGATATTTCAACATTGAATATGTTAGAATAAAATAAATCGGTTTCCTATATCCTCCTCCTTGGATAAGTAGTGGAGATAGATTAATTGATAGGATTCTGAAAAAAAGTTCTGAAGGTAAAAAATGTTCTTCGGTGTGTTCGTATAATTATACAGTTAAGTATGACTTTAGGACATTTTCGCTGCTGCAGAAAAGCATTGATGGGGTTTTTAGCTCTCAATCAGTAAGTAACACTTTATTACGTTGTCTTCCTATAACTATAATAGAATAGAACTATAATAGAAACTATCACAGCTGTGATAAGTGAGAGCGTCCGCCTCTTTCGAGGTGGTCACGAGTTCAAATCCCGGGCAGGCACCAATGTGTTTTCCTATTAAAACTTATGTGTCTAATTGATAATTGCAATTTATTACACTCTTTTCGGTGAACGAAAACATCGTGAGCAAACCTGCATAGAGAATGCTCTAGAAAATTGTAAGGATATGTGTAACCTACCAACCCGCATTGGAGCAGCTCGGTTGGCCTTAGCTCTAATCCTTCTCTCCAAAACAAAAAAAAAGGAGAGAGGAGGCCTATGCCCAGTAGTGGGATAGTAATAGGACGTTACTCATAATTAAGTATAACATAAAACTATAAATTTCTTAAAAATTCATGTAGTTTATAGTATAGAAGTTTATAAGTAAACTTCATGCTCGTATAACTGTCTTGGTTTGGAGCTTGAGACACTTATGTCGCGCGTCTTGGGTGTGCAAGTTTTGGTTCAGCGATCATGCACGGCCTTGTGTTAGATTGTATCCTCTTTAACCTTCGCAACTTAATAACGAATCATCAAATTCGTATTACGACAGTAATATCAATGTTGACTTGCAAACGGGGCAATATGGTGCTCAATTTATTGGTATTACCATAATATTTTGAATATACTAATATTATAAATGAAAAAGTTTATGACTATGGATGTATGTTTGTTACTCTTTCACGAAAAAACTATTGCACGGATTTGGATGAAACCTTACAGTTTATAAGTTATATATCGAAATAACTGAGAGACTATAATTTGTAATGATTTTATGTAATATAACGATAATTGTCAATAAAGTCGGAAAAAATCTGTCCTCAGAGCTATCTTGGCGTACGCTACCTAAACAATAGGAGTTACACAAACATGATGTACCGTAGTATTGTTTGTCTTGAATAGTTCTAAAAAAAAGTTCGCGACAGCATATATCTAGTAGTTACATCCAAGCATTCTCATCGTCTAAGTAATCCTCAATAGTATAATAGGCTTTATGTATCAGCCTTCATTTATCAGTGTTTTTAAACTGCTGTAATGTGAAAGATAAAATTGATTGCGGAATTTTAGTATAGAATCTTATACACAAACCCACAAACGACTTACGCACTTTTGCAAAGCACAAAGCAGGAGCCGGATGTGTCACGATTCCTACTTTTTCTATTATATACATCGCCAATCTTCTTATAATTATGTATATTCTTATGCACAAAAATTAAATTGCTACATTTCTATCACCCTTTAAATTACTTTTATTAGGCTTACAGTCGTTGCCTAGGTATAAGACTAGATCACCTAACATAAGCGAGTTTTAGCCCTTAAGCATTTTCATTAGATTAAACAAAATTCCTAGTAATTTACAAATTACAGACAGCATCATTTTTTTCAATAGATGTTTGGAGGTTATCGCCGCAGAGACAATCGAGTGTCCGTCCGGGATGAGATGATGTAAATGACAAATTACACGCACTACCGTTCCTTGCATACAGAGTGTTCTAATTTTAACATGATATTTTGAAATCATGGCAGTCTCGGAATAAGATAATATATAGAGGTTAAACTATAGTCAAATGAATGAAAAAAATAGCAAATAAGGGCAATTTTACTTCGAACACGTCTATTATTTGTTAATTATGATATTATTATTAAACACTTGTTATTAACAAATAAATTACAGCTCAGATTCTTTTTACATATACATATAAAAGTTTTTTCGTATAAGTCGTCTTCGTAGAGGTTGCATGAACTTTTTTTGAATTTTCTTTATCCCTTATAAGATGTTCCTGCAACTGTTTTTTGCGTTAATTTAAGTGCTAAATTAACCTTTAATTATACACTACTTATTTTTTTTGTACACAAAGGCAAAATGCTAGTTCTTCTTATACTATACTAGCTATGGAGCTTCGCCCGCGTGTAAATCATGCTTTATATACCTACCCTCCGCCCCCTAAACTACAATCGATATCGGTTTTTACTACCCTCATTAAAAATTGTTGTAAAACGACCTCTTAAACTCAATTTACATAAAACGGTTATGTACTATTAAGCTTAACCTTTCGGAGGAATTGCACTACCCTACAGCCTACATCCTTTAGTTTTTGACATTAAAAAAGGCATACATTTTAACGATTATACGATTTGTCGTCAAATGAGGTGAAAATAAATTTCTTTTGGATCCGTGCCCATGTTGGTTTTAAGGGAAATGAGCGGGCTGACGAGCTGGCCAAATCGGCGGCACTAAAGCTCAAAACTGCACTAATCTACGAAGCATATCCACTATCCTATGCAAAGCGATTAATCAGACACTCGACCCTGGACGAATGGCAGATCCGTTATGAAAAATCGAGCACAAGCGCATTAACAAAAAGCTTCTTCCCTGACATACGCGTCGCTTATAAAATTCAAAGGCAACTTAAACTTACAAATGCGCTAAGCCAGATACTAACCGGCCACGGAGGGTTCAAATCTCATTTGTTCAAGTATAAGTTGGCACACAGCCAATTTTGCAAGTGCGAAAATTCTACTGAGGAAACTGTCTGCCATGTCCTACTGGAATGTCCAAAATTTTATCAACACAGATTATCTTGCGAAAACAGCATGAAGTTAGAGTTAACCGCAGATAATCTCAATGAAATTATAAACGTGATGACACGCGAGAGACTTTTCTCAAATTCGCTTTCAAAGTATTGAAAATAGTCGGCAAAGAAAACGGGTCAAACCTAAGTGATATACATTCAGTAATGAAATTCATTCTTAGTCAAGGTTGCTGCATAACAAATAGCAGCAGGACAAAAAGCATAAGAAAAAAAAAGGAATTGCACTACCTGTTAGTAAAAACCGTACAAAAATCCATTTAGTAGATTTAGAGGAAATCGATCACATACAGCTTGGAACCGACAGATGTTAGCCCAAAAATAAGTTACAGATGTTACATATTTTATCAAGTAACCCGTATAAGTGTAAAAGACAGCTACAGTAATAGATAATCGAATACTTTTTGATATTTTGATATGTTATAAGCTTCAACTATTTCATCAATACGGCTGCTGAGGATTGCTCGTGAAAGCATACCAACCGAGAGACACATAAATATATTTTCGAATATATAAAATTAGTATGGTGTATTTTAATACACGTGTGTAAGGGAGCACCCCATAGCAGCAAAGTGCAAGGCGTGTGGTCACGGTGCGCGCGCGGTTTTGCAAGCGGACAGCGGCGATCAGCATCGCCGGGGACGTGCTAACTGTGTCAATATACATCCTTTAAGGCTTAATAGGCTATTCTTGCTACCAATATCAGGTTTACCGTGATCGCCACACTGTTACAGAGAAAAATGTGAATCAAATGCGAAAATGTGGCTCTTACCTATGTCTATATCTATACTATTTAATTTAATAATTTAATAATATGAAGAGCTGAAGAGTTTGTTTGTTTGATTGTTTGAACGCGCGATTGTTTGAAGGACCACTGGACCGATTTGAAAAATTATTTGGGTATAAGGTAGTCAATTTATCGATCATTATCTATATAGACTATATAACATCACCATCATGTAAGATGAATAGGAGAGAAGCAGCAATAAAAAATATTGCGAAAAAAATTTAAAACTTTCCTTGCATGCGCCAAGTATATGGTGAAAGTTATTAAAAAATCATGTATTGTTGTCATCACAAAATTGTTCCCCTCTAAAAGTTCTAAATAAAAGTCCGCGATAGCATATGTCTAGCTTTTAAGGTTAACCCACTTTAACCATGATTAATATTTTTTTTTACTTTTTTATAATGGAAATGTTGTAAATGGTAAATTTTATAATGGACGTAACGGCAAAAATCCACTATTAGATTAAGTAGCAAAATAATTCATAAATTTTTGTATTTTTGAAGTTTGTAAATGATTAATTCTAATTTTGACGTAATATGGTTATTAAATTCAAATTCGTGAGTGCGGAACCTCGGAACTTTGCTACCACGCAGCGGTGAGTTCAAGCTTCGCAATTTTTTTGCAGTTACATAATAGAATACATTGTTAGACGTAATCTTTATCAAAATATCAACAAACTTGCTTCACATTTCACCAGCACAATAAAATAGGGCCGCGCCCATTGCGGAGCGCACACGTGAAAGGTTGAGCGCATCCCGTGACCTGCAGAAAGTGCACCTAAGGCCTTAGGAATGGTGAACACGTGCGGACGGGAATTAAATAATAGCCGTAGTCGGGAAACTAAATTAGACAGGGCTGAGAAATTTCTTCGAAGATGATGTAAGGATTTTGAGGTGTTTGTATTACAATCAGACATATTCAGACTTCACATTCCGGTGTGTTATCCTAAAAACGTAGTGTAGGCAGACCCTCCCACTAGGTGGACAGATGACCTTAAAAGTAACGGGGAGCCGCTGGATCCAGGTGGCACAAAATCGTGTTGCGTGGAAGTTCTTGGAAGAGTCCTATGTCCAGAAGTGGACGTCTATTGGTTGATGAGAGATATTCAGACTTTAAATAAGTACAATACAGCATTTCTACATTGCGTGGAAATTACTTAATGAAGTCTCTGTATTGTGATTAAACTAATTATGTACAAATTTTGAAAAATTCAAACAAGCAGCAAAAAGCATATTTTTTCAATACTTGTATTGTTGCATATTTATTTTATTTTATTTTATCATTATCATTAATTATTAATGTCAGGGTGAATTTAGGGCAAAGCCTCCTTTAAAAACTTATATTAAATTGCTATAACGGAAATGTTATACTAAAATAATTATTCAGTAAATTTTTAGGGGCTTTGCAAGATACACTGGATCGATAAATTCACAGCGAAATAATAATGCCAATGTCCATCTTCTACTGTTAGGCCTCTGGACCAATATTGGAGACTCGATACATTGGTTGCTTTTATACTGATATACATAAAGAACAAAAATGCTCACGTTATTCCTTTGACAACAGGAAAACAAAGTTTATATTAAGGGTATTATAACGCTTAAGTTAACGCGAATGAAGTTTCGGGAACATTGTATTTTTTGTGAAGATCTCTTCGTATGATTTGGTTTTATGTAATTGAAGAAGCGATATATTGAAATGTGTAAGGCTGTGATTTTTTTTTAGATTTTTTTTAAATATTCGAATAGTTCTGTTTAAAAAAGGACTGTCTGAAAATCTACCTCTACGAAAGTAGGTGTTAAAATAGTTTTGTCTTAATTTAAGTATTGAAAGTGGGCTAGACATGATCCATATTTTTAGTTGAAAGTAAATTATTTAAATCTTTCGTCTATGAGTACTAGCCTTAAAAAGATGCTCTTAATTACTAGTACCAACATCAACCTTAAGATAATAAGTATTAGGTTCGTTTTCTAATGTACAGGTCGCGGATCTAATCGAAAGTGTCGATGGAATCTGGCTTTTATGCTTTGAGTAATAGGGAAGTGGGGTTGAGACTAGAAAGTTTGACATCCATAACCCTGAGACTGGAATAGTAATTTTGGATTTGGAATTAAAATTCAATTGATTTAACTGACTTCACTGTACTTCGATATTCGTTAAATCCATCAAACGAAGATACAAGCATGCACGGTAATTTTTTGATTCGAGTAATTAATATTTTAATGTAATGTAATAAGAAAACCACCAAGTCCCCAGATGTGATACCAATTGATGTTATCACGTCTGGGGACTTGGTGGTGAACGGTGAGTGGTTAATCGAGATATAATCATATGGCCAACAGTGACTTTTGCAAAAGGTTCGTGGGTTCAAACCCCGTCATCAATTTTCTTAAAACCTCATATGCTTAATTTATATTTGAAATAATATAATGAAGTAAAATAGCGTAAGTAAACATGCATACCTCTAAAGTATTTCTGGAATGTCTAGCGTTCCAATCCACAGGTTTGGCAGGTATAAGATCCAATCCTACACAACAACACACCACACGAGCACTACACACACTCACAACGACAATCTCCACAATCCTTTCACTCCGTAACCAAAGCATCATCAGGAGGAAATCGTAATGTCGTCGTGTTGTTGATGGCGGCGTTTTGTAATACGTTTAGTGAACGGTCCTGCATGTATAAGGTATGTGAACGTTGCCTGCTTCCTACACACAGCATAACAAAGATTCTCTTAATTTTTTTTTATTGTAGCTAAATAATTCTGTTTATAATTCATTAAAAACATTTCCCACTTTGCCACAATCATTTGCGCCACAATAAACCATATTCCCACTTACCAATAAATACCAACATAACCATATAACCAGATATTAATAAATAATACCAACATTAAAGGTGAGAATTTACAGTATGAGAACGTCAAAAGGGCATCTGCCCTGAAATTATTATTATGGTATTATCTTGTTGGTAGAGCAATAATTTTAGAAATAATTGGCGTCGCGATTTAGTATAACTACCCTCGGCCCGCGCGCGTATATCGCGGGAATAACATATGCAAATTCAGATGTATTTCGTTTTGAACTCTTAACCTGGCTAGTTCATATTATCTTTATTACTGGCTTATTTATAACTCAGCTGTTCTTGCGACTTCGTTTACATCTAATTAAGCGTTTAAAAACTTTATATTATAGGAAATACGGTACTTTTTTATCGTAGACTAGCTGTGCCAGCGCGTGGAATTTTCCCTTATTGATATTTTGAACATACAAGTGTAATAATTATTGTGAGTTAATGATTGCGACTCTTTCGAAGAGTTTTTCTATTAAAACATATGTGTCTAATCGATAATTGCAATTTATCACACGCTTTTCGGTGAAGAAAAACATCGTGAGGAAACCTGCATATCTCTAGAGAATTATAGGGATATGCGTAACCTACCAATCCGCATTGTAGCAGCGTGGTACGTCTTAGCTCCAACCCTTCTCCTAAAAAGCGGAGAGAGGAGGCCAATGACCAGCTGAGGGATAGTAACAGACCGTGACTTTACTTTTTTTCCCGTGTGTTAACCATAAGAGATAGAGACGTGCTATCGCGGACTTTTTTTAAAGCATCTTTGTAGATCTATAATTCTCTAGTACATCACTTTAGTGTATTTCTGTTGGTTTACGCGGCGCACGCGACTAAAAATTCTCGCAGGCGAGTTTTTTTTACTACTGCGCCAACTTTTCAACACAATTTACATAAAATAACTATCTAAACTAAACTACAACTATCTTTTAGTAAATCCGTACGAATATTTGCTCAGTAGATTTTGATAAAATTGATTATATACAGACAGACAGCTTTTAGGGACTTTCTTTTATAATATGTATAAATATTACCATAGAATAGACCACCCTCCTTTCTTACCGAGGTGTCGTAAGAAGCGACTAAGGTACCTATGTGCTGTGTGGTATCCGGCTGCATAGAATAGACCACCCTCATTTCTAATCGAGGTGTCGTAAAAGGCGACTAAGGTAAGTTGACGTCAGACAGGCGGCCGGTCGTAAAATACGCAGCCAAATCATGTGACAACATGTTTTGCCGACCCCACTTATAGTGGGATAAGGGCAGGAGAATGATGATGAGTATGTAAACTTCAATTGTAACAAATTGTATCTATATCGATCGAGCTGCTTTGCCGTTAACACTTAGCCGTCCTCCGGCGTAACAGACAGAAATATAGACTCGCATTTAAATACTTTTTTATTTTTTAATAAATAAATATTATATAAATATAATATATGGGTGACGGACAACTGACCTTTATATTGGTTTGCGATGTATATAATAGACAAAGTAAGAACTCAAATAAAGTTGATGTATTTGTTTTACTTCTTATAAATGTATGCTAATAATTTATAGATTTTTAACTATGATTCTATTTTAAAATAGCAGAAAGACTATTCTATGGAATTTTAAAGATAATCTATCAAAATATTATGAAATGCCATTGATTTTCTCCACATCTCGTTTACTAAGAAAATATAATATAAACACCAGCGTTTTAATTTCAAAACAAGCAAGTTAGCTAACTGTTAAAAATTTAAATCTGATTGTCGAAATCTCATTAAATTCAAATTATTTCAAATCTTGATCATTTCAAACAATTTCAAATTAATTACTCGAAACACCATGATTGACTTTGAAATTAAAAACGAAATTAGAGTTTTGTCTTTCGTATATTCGAATATAGCTTATACAAACTCGCAAAACGAGGAGAGTCAGCAAGAAACTTCGTGGTTAGATTTTGCAAAAATTTATGTCTAGGTAATTTTTTTCGATGAGGGTAGTCGGGGCTTACTGCACCTGAGGCGGTGTGGGTAGGTAGTAAAAAAAATTTCACAAGAAAACAAAGAGAGTTCGGTCGGCCGCGCAACTGGGTGAATCGGTACTCAGTATAAATTATTACTAATTTCGGTGTTCGGTGGACCTTTATTATAAATATACACGGAATATTAAACTTAAATCGGTGGCTGTGTAAATTACTAAAACAGAAGAACTATTACATTAGTGATTCCACTAATAAAAGTGGCTTTGATATACTCTGGCCGGAGCGGCGTGGACGCCATACCCTGCAGAGAAGCCTCCCAGTGAAAGGTCAGTATCCTTTGATTATTCGGGGTGGAGAAATTGCGCGAACAGCAGGAGAATGATAATAAAGCAGTTATCAAATTGCTATATTGCAATTAAAACTTAACAATTTTCATCATCATTCTTTCTCCTGCCCTTATCCCACTCTAAGTAAGGTCGGCACAACATGTTACAAACATGTTGTCACATGATTTGGCTACGTATTTTACGACCTTAGTCGCCTTTTATGACACCTCGGTAAGAAATGAGGGTGGTCTATTCTATGCAACCGGATACAACACGGCACATACCTCAGTCGCCTCTTACGACACCTCGGTGAGAATGGAGGGTGGTCTATTCTATTCTGCCGGATACCACACGGCGTTAAAACTAAGCAATTTTATCGAATTCAAATGGAAAAAAAAAATTGTCCCTTTAAAAGTTATTTCAAACCAATTTAATACCGATATAATTAGGCCCTTTCACAAAGCAAGACCCGCATGTTTATATCGATTTATATTTAGTCTATTATGTAAATTTTTGTAAAAAGCTATATTTTTGCTGGCAAATGCCTTTTTTTTCTTAATTAAATCTTTGAAGTAGATTACTTTGTATCCCAAGAATTTAAATTTTCCGTTTCGCGTTATATTTACATATCAATAAGGAAAAAATTGAAAATCTAATTAGTACTTGTACGGTGTTCGAATCTGTGGCCAGCGAAAACGCTGAATATTTTTCGTCAGGAAGGATATCAAGGCTAAATAAACGGCATGAACAAAAAACAATTAATAGGTAAAGATTGAAATGACTCATTTTCTTCACTCAACTAATTTTAAATTATTTGAAATAATTAGAAAACTAAATCGAATAGTGTCGGTTCACTGAAAATTGAACTAGCTCTTAGGGGTCAAGTTGCTTCTCCGCGGCGTGTTTTATGTAATGGTCAGAATACAATCTAGTGACACGCGTTCTAGGTTTATGGCAATTGACAATGGTGTAAGTTAGGGGCGGGAGCGGTTTTAGTCTTAATTCATTTTAATTGACTTTATTATGCGGTACTTAATATATTATAATCAATAATAATATTATCATAAGTGAAAGTGACGGTCTGTGTGTTTGCAATATCAAAAAAATCTAGCTTTACTAATTCTTAGTGTCATATATGATATCGTAATAAGGATTAAATATATATAATATATAAGTAACTCAATGAAGCCTAATTATGAATTAGTTTAATTAACGTAAGTCTATTTTTTTTATTATTTATTTCTTCCATAGAACTACCTTACTTACACAAGTAATAAAAGTAATATGAATCTATGTTATAGCGTTGTTAATAACATATAAGTCTAATTATAGGCAGTCACAGCGTGCTTTAAAGGTAATAAACCCACAATATCTATTATAATTAAAAATAAAAACGAAAATCAAAATTAAATGTAATATGACATTTGACAAACTTAAGGATGATAATCTGTCCATTCCCTTTGCAAAGTTTTATATAATTGTTTTTGAAAAGTTATACATGTCCCACGATATTGTCCTTTATTGACAGAATCAATAAGGTACATAAATATCATTAAAACTCCTCAGCGGCTGCACGGCATAAATATTCACTGTTGGATATCCGTTCTAGAAATTTCTGTGCTTTGTGATTATCTATATCAATTTTTAGGGGAAACCGCCGTGAGTCAAGTTGTGAGGCCTAAAGATATTTAAGGGGCAACCATAAACACACAGAATCCGGGGAACCTTCAGTAGCAGGACATAATGCATCCACCAGACATCGGTGAGCCAAGTGTAGTAACGCATGAAAATCCTTTGTAGAGATTCACATCCACTACAGGATGTCTGATGATCAAATAATAACCAGACACGGCACAATTCACGCCCTACTTACCATTTCCCTTACAATAACAGTCAAATTGCGACCTCTCATTTGCCGCGATCTCTCCTAACTTGTACCCCACACTAGAAGTCTGCAGTCTCTCACAAATTTAACATTTGCCTGACCAATCGGAGCCTAGCAATAGATTGTGTTCGTAATTGGTACTACAATGTGTTGCAGTTAAAGGTAGCCAGTTCAGAGCTTGCAGTAAAAATACCGCCACAACTATTTTCCACGCTTCCTCAGCTAGAAAATCATCATCATCCTCCTGTCCTTATCCCAGTCTGAGTGGAGTTGGCACAACATGTTACAAACATGTTGTCACATGATTTGGCTACGTATTTTACGACCGGCCGCCTGCCTGACGTCAACTTACCTTAGCCGTATTTTACGATACTTCGGTAAGAAATGAGGGTTGTCTATCCTACTCAGGCGGATATCACACGGTAGGTCGACTTACCTTAGTCGCCTTTTACGACACCTCGGTAAGAAATGAGGGTGGCCTATTCTACTCAGCCGGATACCACACAGCGGGTCGACTTATCTTAGTCGCCTCTTACGACACCTTGGTAAGAAATGAGGGTGGTCTATTCTACTCAGCCGTATACCACACGGAGGGTCGACTTACCTTAGTCGCCTTTTACGACATCTCGGTAAGAAATGAGGGTGGCCTATTCTACTCAGCCGGATACCACACAGCGGGTCGACTTATCTTAGTCGCCTCTTACGACACCTTGGTAAAAAATGAGGGTGGCCTATTCTACTCAGCCGTATACCACACGGCGGGTCGACTTACCTTAGTCGCCTTTTACGACACCTCGGTAAGAAATGAGAGTGGTCTATCCTACTCAGCCGGATATCACACTGCGGGTCGACTTACCTAAATCACTTCTTACGACACCTCGGTAAGAAATGATTCTAGTCTATTCTGCCGTGTGACTAAATGCTAACAATAATCAAGAATCATGCTCGCAATGATCGTGGTCTATTTTGCCGGCATATTGCAAACGACTAACATTAAAATAGATTAAAGTAAAGTAAAAGTAAAGTAACAGCCTGTTACAATCTCACTACTGGGAATTGGTCTCCTCTCTCCATTTCTGGTGCTAAGACCTACCACGCTGCTCCAATGCGGATTGGTAGGTTACATATCTCCAGATTTCTCTAGAAATATGCAGGTTTCCTCACGATGTTTTCCTTCACCGAAAAGCGTGTGATAAATTGCAATTATCAATAAGACACATGAGTTTTAATAGAAAACTCATTGCTGCCCGGGCTTTGAACTCGTGACCCTCTCGAAAGAATGGCACGGTCTCACCGCTGGGCTCATCATTTATCATATATCATAGCTCAAAATACATTGACTGGTTCTTTTTAAAGTTAAGATTTTAATGAAACTATACTATTTTTCGTTCAGAAATAAATAACTTGCTTTACTCCCACGAAACTTACTTATGAAAAATTAATATACCTATGAATGCGTAATACTTCTAAGGGTGTAATGGAAAAAACCTTCCTAGTCTTTTTCACTAATTGATTATGTCACGTGTCCGTGATATTCATTACTGATGAACCCGCTATAATTAGTATAATCCGAATATTTCTGCCGATAGTTCAGCCGCCGCATGTTCCAATTTGGATTGGCAGAGAATTTGGCAATATAATAATTTTTTCAGGGATTTTCAGGTTTCCTAACAATTATTTCTATCACTATTAAGCGCACAATGAATATTCAATTCATAGGATCACACGATTTAATAAAAAACTCATCTCTGCTTTAGATTTGAATCTAGAACCTATTTGTTACGATTTGCACGATCTCATCGTCCATCTTCTTCATCTTGCATTAGTTGCACCCGCGAATTTATTCATGTCAACTTAAGCGTTAAAATACCCTCTGTCATATTTTATCTGTTCTTTCATATTTCGAAAAAAATATGATTTTGTTTCCTACATATAATCCTGGTATATAGGCGGTTAGCTCTGCAGGTTGTAGGTTCGAATCCCACTACAGGTTAACATGAAAAAAATGTTAGTACTCCGAGTCCGAGTGAATATATGAATTTATTTAAAATTACAAATGTATAAATTTAAAAGCTGTCACCAATAAAAGTATTAAGTAACTTACTTTGGAGACAGACGTCCGCGTGTATAATTGTCCTAGACATTTATTTTAAATAGACAGACAGACGGCTTTCGCATTAATTATATTAGTACGCTATGGAAATAAAGGGCAACACCGTTTCCTAAGGTCCTCCACATATTATTGTCCTTTATTTATTTCGTATTTTACAGCCATATTATTGGCTTTTTTGCGATTATTATCTCGAGCGTTCATTTTTGACATTTTTATTCGAATTTATGCGATCCTCTGTGAACCAACAATGTTAGCACCGGATTATAAAAGTTATACACATTCTTAAGTAGTAGGAAAAGGGATGATGTTTGTGTAAAATGTTTTGTGGGTACCGCACGAAAATTTGTCACCGGAATGTGTGATCGCTCTAAGATTTTATTATTTTTTATATTGATATTATTTTTCGTAATACCATGCTAACATGCACAGCGGGAGTTGGATTTATATTATTTGATAATGGACTTAATGGTTATAGTATTTAAGTGCATTATCTATATTTTTTAATGACCCACTGAAGGGTTTTAAGGAATCCGCTATGTTGTTCCTTTTGTCCCAGTTGGAGATAAGATACGATCTCAAAAATTATATACTAATCGTTAATTTCCATTGTTTTTTTCAAATCGGAGATTTTGTTTTACGATGGTCTAATAAATTTTATCTGTAACGTCGAATATTTATATATCGCACAGTTAGTATTAAAGTAACCGAATTAAAAATTATTCTAAATTGAGTTACATACATTGTAGCGTTGCGCCCACAAAACTTGTAGAACGTATAACTTTTAGAATTTTGTTTCAAATGTTTTTTTTGTTTTTATTGACACACGGTAGTCCGACCCCAAAGTAAGTAACTTAATACTTGTGTTGTCGTACTGGTATATATACTACATATATAATTAAATACATACTTGAATACAAATTTACACTCAGGCTCGACGAAACAAATTGTTTATAGAAAATGTTGGCCCTCGGTGCGAATCGAATCCGTGACCCGCGGAGCTGAAGGCAGGGTCACTACCCACTGCGCCAACGGGCCAGTCATCTACTCTCTACTCTGCATATATAAATATGCACAAGCTGTTTGCCCTTAAGATAGATATTCTACAATCATATAAGCAGATACATCGCACGCGTAATAAATTGACCTAATTTAAAAAAATAGTCTTGTAACAAATTGCGTAGCGCCTTAATAAACTTGTGTTAAAGAGAACATGGAACAGCAAGAAAACACGTTTTTTATAGTTTGTAGCGTGATGTCATAGAAGTCATTTAAAAGATCCTTAGATCTTCAATGTATACAACACAAATAAGCATAATTTGAAATTAGGTCACTTTAATTTATTTAGTATTAAAGTGTGCGGTATCTACCGAAAAGCAGTAAATAAAATTATAAACTATAATGTTGTCATTCTGTTAAAAGCATAAATTAAAACTATAAATATCATTTAATGTTGCCATATTAATATTTTTTTTTATCCACTAAAGAGATCATAAAATAAGTTAATACTCCAAGCATAAGCTAAGTAGACCTAAATAGCCTTACTGCGAGCTGGCTATAAAATGAAATACGCTGATAGTGATCGGTGTGGCCAATCTTGGCGTGGCATCGTCAGGGGATCAAATAATATCAGAAATTTACGGCCAGATGTGATCTTTAGCCATCACGGACCGCTCTAACGTAGACCAGTATCATAACAGTGTACGGCGAGTAAAAGCTTTGTATTACCTCATACATTTGGTTACGTAGCTAATTATGCTAAACTAGGATCTTGACGAAGTTTCGCTTGCAATACGCTTGTGGGTTTGGGAATATGATTCTGTAATAAAATTCCGCCATCTACTTTAACTTTATAGCAGTTTAAAAGCACTATTTAAAAAAGGCTAATACAGAAAGCCTACTATATACACTGAGGATTACTTAGATAATATGAATGCGTGGATAAAACTACTCTTCGACCCTGTACAAGACGTTATTGTGTAACCAGTAATAAGAATTATTCTTTGAAAAGAACAACCGCCGAGTTTCTTGCTGGTTCTTCTCGGCAGGAACAGCTTTCCGAACCAGCAGTACATGTTGACAAAAGCACTTGTTTACAAGTTTACTTAAGTAAAGAATAATTTGAATTAATATTGTGATACTTTTCTTAATCATCCACCGTTGACAGCAGGGGACGGGGGAACTCTGTCTAAACCACTTTACAATTTGCCGCGAGCCCCAGCTTTTAGTATGTAGAGAAAACAGAATGAGCTCACTTCTGCGCTCTACTCTCTGCATTTCGCAATCTCGCCGATGCTTATGCACTCGCCCGTCCCGCCCCGCGACGCTGTAAAAGCCATTAGGACTAACCGCATATGGTCAGTACAAAAAAATGAGCTCTAATATTATTGAAAAACAAAGGTTATTTACGCTGCAAATAACAATTGATTCTTGACGTTTCTAAAGTGCTTGTAAAAAGCTTTCTTGAATAAAGATTATTTTGGTTTGATTTGTCCTTTATTCGTGCTGTGTTTCGTGTCTTTCGTAAAACGAAGTTTTCTATATTTCAAAGTGAAACATACAGACGCCTATAGAGATGGACTTTCGACACTTGTAATACTATTAGGCAAAGAAATAGCAAACCAGTTGTCGTAATGTGTACTAGAATTGTATAAACATAGCGTTTAAGCGGACTCGCTTATGTAAATGTTTAAAACAAATGAAGCGACAGTAAAGTTCTCACAGAGTCATCTGCGATGAGGTGCAGTTATATGTGAAGAAATATTGAGCTTTGAACTAATATTGGTATTTTAATTAAAACCCGGGTTATGACCTTTTAATGTTATAAATAAGTATTTATAGTTGATGCAATACTAGTTGTAGTTTCAATACTTCAATAAATACAATTAGGCGTTACTCAAATCCAAAATATTTTTTATTCGTGTTAACTTGTTAACAAGTAATAATAAAATTATTTTGCTATAATCCGCGATACATGTATCGCGATAAATGTATCGCGGATTATAGCAAAATAATTTTATTATTACTTTTGTATTATGGATCTCCGCAAAGTAACGCCTAATTCTATAAATTATTTGTTAACAAGTGCTTTTGTCGTCAACTCTATTGCTGGTTCGGAAAGTTGTTCCTAACGAGAAAAGCCAGTGAGAAACTCGGGGGTTGCTCTTTTGAAATTAATTGTTATAAGTAGTATTTAGTCATTACTGTCTTGTACAGATTTGAACAGTAGTGATATCAACGCATTCTTATCATTTAATCTAATTTGCGGAGATCAATAATACAAAAGTAATAATTAAATTATTTTGCTATGATCCGCGATCCGATTAAATCGCGTTTAATACTATGTTCATACCAAACGTCTCAATAATCAGTTATTCCGTTCAGACGTCAAAGAAGCACAGACAAGTAAACTTTTTGTTTTATAACATAGAACTAACTCAGGCACCTTGATTTTGTTTACGTGAACTTTATTTCTATACCAAAAATCACTAGTGAACCACGCGGCTTTTTCGATGTAAAAAAGGTAGGAGAAGGGATTTCACATTTACGCTCCATCCCGCATAGGTTTCGTTCTCGGGTTTGAACCCATGAGTTAAACATACGGTCCTATAGTGATAATGTTAATGTGGCACAACTATTTTGTGATAACGATAATCTTGGTAATAATAACAATAATGAAAAAATCATTTCGTTGAATAACTATTTAGCAAATTATTATTTTCATTACTTTTGTAGATTTAGTATTTCTAGATCTTCAAATATTTTTAAAGAATCTGCTACTGATTTGTAAATTTTCTCATACCGACATACGCGGATACTCTTTGAAATTTTTTTACAACGTGATTGATTACATGTTAATTGTAGCACCGTGGTTAGTATCTAACTGCAGTTAAAATATTCTACTATTATAAGCTTTATGTAGCAGCATCGTTTTAAGATAACTTTTAAACTTGAATAAAGGCAAGTCTAGATTGAGGAATTATGTTATAAAAACGTATACCGTGTATTTGGCGGCGATGGTGGAGGTTTGTGTGTGTTTTTACGAATCCTGCATGTATCAGGTATGAGAACCGATAGTCTCTACATTAAGCATTTTATATGTATTCTATTAACTTTATTGCGGATTATATTAACATTATTTTATTATTAGTTTGTATAATGGATCTCCCCAAAGTAACGCCTAATTCTATAAATTATTTTTCTAAACTTTAATAAAGGCAAGTCCAGATTGAGGAATTATGTTTTAAAACGTATACTGTGTATTTATTGAAATATATATAAATAAATAATATAATATAACAAATATAATATAAAGCTCATGAATAAGGATTCTAATCTGGTATGGCTCACAAAAAAATAATGTACCTAAAATTGACAGGTATATGTCTCAATAATTAACTTCGTCATCATTCATCATTCTCCTGCCCTTATCCCATTCTAAGTGGGGTCGGCACAACATGTTACAAATATGTTGACACATTATTTGGCTACGTATTTTCCGACCGTCCGCTTGCCTGACGTCAACTTACCTTAGTTTCCTTTTACGACACCTCGGTAAAGGAGGGTGGTCTATTCTATGCAGCCGGATACCACACGGCATTTTATATTAATTTAAATTCGAATTTTAAAAACGATAGTTTATAAAACTTTTATCTAAGTACCAGTCAATAGATTCCTAGGCTAGAAGACGACTGAAGATATCTTCGGACGAATATTATAGAAGAGAATTTTACGACACGAGTAATTTGAGAATTTTCAATTTTGAAAGAAAGTCCGCCGTTGAGTAGAATGGACCACCCTTTTTCTTACCGAGGGGTCGTAAAAAACGACTAAGGTAAGTTGACGTTGGGCAGGCAGCCGGGCGTAAAATACGTAGCCAAATCATGTGTCATGTTTGTAACATGTTGTGCCGACCCCATTTAGAGTGGGATAAGGGCAGGGGAATGATGATGACCGTCTATTTATTGAAATGTTTGAATCGCAAACAGGTAAGTCAATATCGGTAAATGTTACAATGTTGCATACGTAAAGCACACATGCAAATCACGCGCCATAGAGCACTAGAGGTTGTATTCCAAAAACTCGTTCACCAGAATCGCCAGCCCTGGGAACGCTCCGAGCAATTCGTGCCCCCATAATATGCTAGCATGGCGTATGGGAATCTAATGTAATTGAGACTTCTGGAACTACTTAGCTGTTATTGTTGACTCAAATAACTGTTGTTTCGCTCCACTCTGTTGTTTGGATTCAATAAGATCGATTGCGGCGGATTGCATTTCGCTTTGGACATTGCGATGTATTTTTGGTCCTTCGAGTCGGTATGTTTAGCTGCTATTTACATAAACCTTTCTGAGATATGATAATTAGTCGATCCGCTACGGTTTCACACAGGTAGGCTGTCATCTCATGAGTGACGCACGACATGAATTATTTTCGCGCGCGCTTTTTATTATTTTGCAGTAACTTGCATGTTTATGGTATAAAATATGATAATGTTGAGCATGAAATGTTTTAAGTCATAAATGTATTTTAGACAATGACAATTAATACTTAATCATTCTAAAGAGTGTATCTATCTTTCTATCTAATATCTTTAAATGAGCTAATCTTGTATATATATAATCTAAAATAATCTGAATTTCGGAAATGGTTCCAACGATTTTCACGAAAATTAGTATGTAGGGGGTTTCGGGGTGTTACGTATATTTTAGTTAGGTTTTATTTAAAAAAAAAGGCTTTTTACCCCTTTTTTCAGGCTTAAATATCTATTGGATACAAAGGTAAATTTTTCTAACATTTGCAAAGTTGTAATAGCGCAGTGGAGAACGAACGGAAAGAAGAAGTGAAAATACCCCTAGATCGAGTCCTAGATAATCACCTGCCCTTTCTTTTTTTCTAAAAGGAATAAGCCGCGTTTTTGTTAAAATTCGCTAACTAAAGTGCTAAAGTACCCTCAGTTATACACTGTTTCGTGTTGTATGCCGAATTTTTTAATACATTAAGATTACCGTATGTAATAAGACTTACATCAATTACAAGTACAATTGTACCAAAATATATTAAAAATATTTCCCCAGCTTTAAAGACGTTAAAGACAGACATAGTTTCGTATTTATGAATATAGATTTCGCTATCAGAATATACATTAATTTAACGATAAATATATATTTTAATGTTAAAACTAGTGTCCATAAAGATAACTTTGAGCAGAGGACACGTTTAATGAGACAGTAACAGTCGGGGAGTTAGGCAACGTCCGCATGTAGCGTTTACCGAGCGCGGTTTGTTCGGCGTTCGATGTCATAAAACTCCTTATACGAGGAAAAATCGTGTCTGACATTTCATGTTGATTGTATTGTCATGACGATCGTTGATGTTCGTACGGTTGTAAATTTATACGTAATGGCCCCTTGTTCAACGTTGATATGTCCTTAATTAGTTGTTTTACGATTTAAGAAATGTACGACGTAAAATCTGAGAGGAGCTTAGATCTTTAAAGGGCACTAGGTTTCTTTTTTTTTTGGATTCACTACTTTGATAAATAGACATATATATCCGAAACTGTGCCACACTTTAACGACTAATCTAATCTACTCTGAAAATTCTAAAAAGTCTAATTCTAATCTCATCCAAAGAGAGCAAAAAAGGTGGTAGTAACCTCTCTTCAGCTCCGTGGATCACGGGTTCGATTCCCACGGAGGGCGAATTTAAAAAAAAATGTAAGTAATATTAGTTCTTCAAGTCAAGGTGTATTTATTTATTTAAGTATGTATTTACAAATAATATAAGTATATATTTGCCAGTTGTCTGTCACCCATAACACATGTATTTAATTACCTACTTTGGGGTCGGACCGTGTGTGAGTTCCATAATTTAATATTGATTTATTTATTAATAAAAAAAATAAGGATAGAGTCACACTCCTCCTCCCCTTATCCCACTCTAAGTGGGGTCGGCACAATATGTTACACATGTTGTCACATGATTTGGCTGCGTATTTTACGACCGGCCGCCTGCCTGACGTCAACTTATCTTAGTCGCCTTTTACGACACCTCGGTAAGAAATGAGGGTGGTCTATTCTATGCAGGCGGTTACCACACGGCACATACCTTAGTCGCCTCTTACGACACCTCGGTAAGAAAGGAGGGTGGTCTATTCTATGCCGGATACCACACGGCATAAGGATAGAGTCACACTGTTCCATCAAATCACCCAGTGTAGCACAGGCTAAAGTCATATCCGCACTAATTGATTGCAATGTACCAATACCACATTAGCTCCCGGCGGTAACTCAGTGGCCAGTTAACACCGCGTATCTAAACTGCGGTATACGTACCGACAGATTATATTTCAAGATAAAGGACCCATGAAGATATAAATAAAGTTAGATATAACGTTCGTCGCGACGTAATTAAAACAAACTAGTCTAGTATTTACCATTATCGCGCGCGTATGTAACCCTTACAGTAATCTAGAAACTAATTTATATAGATTAAAGATAAACACCGGTATGTTTGTATATCTCTTATTGCCTTTTATTAATTTCAAAAACCTCATTCGTTTTTATTTATTTACAAGATTCTGCCCGCAACTACGTTAAAAGTCTAAGTAACTATTAACTATTTGCATAACAATTTTTCTGCTTTTGTATCTGTTCATGTACATATTAATGTTATGCGAAATTATGTCTTTCTGTCTGTCTATTACGCTTTCACGCCCAATCTACTGGACGTCTAATGATGCAATATTGTAAAATTATAGCCTATACATACATCGGAGTAATATATGGAATATAATCTCACTATTCTTCCGAAAACAGGGAAAAACATATAACGCATTATTGAGTGTAGTTATATACATACAGATATAAAAAAAGGCTTAAGCGTTATACAGTGTGACTCACGAAAATATTTGGACAACATTTTCAAATAAATCGCTCAGTACAGCGAACACCTATGGAGGGATCGGGTTGATTTTTTTCTAGTAATAAGACATATATAATGTGAATAAGAAGTCGTGGATATAGCTACTCTTCGACCCTGTACAAGACATTAATAACTATATGTTACTAGAAATCAGAATTATTCTTTGAAAAGCGCAACTGCCGAATTTCTTGCTGGCTCTTCTCGGTAGGAATGGCTTTCCGAACCAGCAGTACAGTTGACGATTCAAAAGCACTTGTTTACAAGTTTACTTGAATAAAGAATACTTTGAATTCGAATACATATTTTATTATATACTTAATTTCTTTACAAAAATATTCCTATATTAAATCTTCATTAAGTATTTTTTTTAATTGGATTAAAATACTATTGATTTAACTATTAATCATAAAACAGTGGCACCCGCGACTATATTGTAATATATCTTCAATTTTGTATTTTATTGGTTTTTTTTGACGGATGTTTTTGGAATATGTTAGCCCGGTAAAGAATATTTTAATTTCAATTTGAGATATTTTTTTTATCAGGCACTACAAATTTTAGTGGGGCAAAAACTTTATACCAAAGCGTTAAACACACACACAAATTTCGCATTTATTAGTAGGATTATAGTACGTGTAAATGCAATTTGGATGATATAGGCTGAGTTAGTTAGGATGACTTCGGTACGCGGCGGGCTGCGTGGGCGAGTTACCGTGGGAACCGAAGAATTGCCCACTCCTTGTTTCCTTATGAAAGCGATACGAATTTATTATTTGCATTTATAGCAATCAATGCCATTGGCTGCCAATGGTCTATGAGAATAAACTGACTCTCAATGACAATCAACATTATGCGACACTGAACATTCAACTGACTGTACCTTTTGGAGTGACAAGTTGGACTAGTTAGTATACATTTATCAGTGACAGTCACTGTGGGGACTGTTAAATAAATAAATAAAAATATATGGGACACTTACACACACGGTCGTCCATCCTCAAAGTAAGTAACTTAATACTTGTGTTATGGGTGACGGACAAGTGGTAAATATACTACATATATAATTTGAAATATATACTCATATATAAATGTACATCCAGGCTCGAAGTACCAACATTTGTTTATAGAAAATGTTGCCCTTCGACGGGAATCGAAACCGCGACCCGCGGAGCTACAGGCCGGGTCACTACCCACTGCGCCAACGGGCCAGTCAGATGAATGTACACTAACTAGTTTTACCCGTAACTTACTAATTAATTTAACACGAGACTTCTTCACTTTAACTTAAGCCTTAACATACTCTCAATATTGAAGGAATTTTTAGCATATATATATTTGGTAAATCAAACTTCAATTGTATGAATTTTCATTAAAGTTTCTCCAGTGAGTATAAGTTCATAAAAGTCATAAATGCGTAACAGACAAACATATAAATAGGTAGACAGTCCTACCATTAAAAATAAGTATAGATTTTCAGTGTAATAATTCACAATTGGTTACAATCAATGTTTTAGTCGGTTTTAGTTAGTAGCAACAATTTGACTAATACCCATTTCGCCGTAGACTCAGTATTGGTTGTATTTAATTTTGAAAACGTGCTTTTCCCGATATCAATATACAATGAGTGCCCGTTATTCAAGCATCAAAAAGACATGTGTATGCATTATTAAGGGCGCCAAAAGTGAATCACCGAGCACCTACGCTGAACCTACACGCACACACCTCGAGAGCCTATTGTTCGTGCTGCATCAGTGAATGTGTTGCAACCGGATATGGTTATAAAAAAATTAGTTTACGTTGATGATTTTATATAGATCTAGATTTTATATAGAACAAAACTTGTTTATTTTGCTTACTTTCATAATCATAGTCTTATGGAATATTGTTATTGGGTAAATGCGCAGATATTGAATTATTACAAAAAAGAGCCATACGCGGCATTTACAATTTAAGGCCCCGTGGTTTCCTACAAGGAAATAGGTATTCTTACATTGGCTTTACAATACATTTTTAAAAATTATTTTTTTGTGCAAAATATACATCAAAATATCATCCTCCTGTCCGTATCTCACCCTAAGTGGGGTCGGCACAACATGTTACAAACATGTTGTCACGTGATTTGGCTTCGTATTTTACGACCGGCCGCCTGCCTGACGTCATCTTACCTTAATCGTATTTTACGACCCCTCGGTAAGAAAGAGGGTGGTCTATTCTGCTTAACCGGATACCACGCGGTGGGTCAACTTACCTTGGTCGTATTTTACGACCCCTCGGTAAGAAAGAGGGTGGTCTATTCTACTCAACCGGATAACACACGGTGGGTCAACCTGCCCTAGTCGCCTTTTACGAAACCTCGGTAATAAATGAGGGCGGTCTATTCTAATCAGCCGGATACCAAACGGCATTTGTGCAAAATATACATAATTATATAAAAAATTGCGATGATTAGACAAGGTAGGAAGCGACATAAGCATGCGGCTCCTGCTTTGCGCCCTACAAAAATATGTGACTCGTTTGTGGGTTTGAGTATATTCAATAATAAAATTTCGCAATTAATATTAGCTTTGCCATTACAACAGTATGAAACAACTATTAAAAGGCTCATACAGAAGGCCTACTATTACTGGTGAGGATCACATAATATATGAGAATGCCTTATGCATGTGGGATTCGTGACCCGCTAATATAATAAAAAAAATGAATAACTAAACCAACTTAACTAGCTTCTGAGAACTTTCAACTAACTTTTCTCTAATCGCGTATGAGAGTAAAATAATCATTGAAAACAGAAAAAAACTATGTTCTAGAGCAATCTCTTGAAAACCGAGAACATAAATTATTATAGATTCCAGTCCGCAATATGCGACCCCAATGAAGACAGTCTGAGTTATGGCAGAGTTTCATTTGCTACATTCTCTGCATTCCCAGTTCAGAGGTCAATCTACAAAAATGACAACGCGAAAGTCCGAAAAGAGATGGATATACCGATCAACCAGCGGTGCGAGTGGGACAAAAGACCCGTCGTGTCCAACGCCTGGGGCGCGATATCCAACGATGATGATATTACACCTCCGATATAGCTTAATTTCTACAAATGAGCCGTAATTTTGCACCTGTGACCCTTATTATTATGACGTTAAAGTCGAATTTGTACGCCGTCGCATTTCTTTATAACGTGTTGAACGCAATGGGCCTATTACAGATTTCGCAACGCTTTGAGAAATGAGATAGTGCATCGATACTAAAATATAAAGAATGAATTAATATGGACTTTCTTCGATTTAGGTATTTTGTGTGTCGATAGCATGCGTAAATATAATTTTGTGTTTGCATATTTACTTATTGATAATAATGACAAAACTTTATTCTATACAGTAATTTAAGAGCAAATCTATGATTGCAATTTTTAATATTATTATAATTTTTATATATCTATACTTATTCTAAAACAAAGTCCCCAAAAGCTGCCTATATTTGATTGATTTTCTAAAAATATACTGAACGGATCTTTGTACGGTTTTTACTTAAATGTTGTGCAATTCTTCCGGAAGGTTTAGGTTAATAAATGTACTACGGTTATATTTAAATTGTATTGAAGAGGTGCGCAATTGTAAAAGAACTTGCATGCTGGGAGTTTAAGTCGCGCGCGCCGATTAAACTAATAGAGATATACCAAAGTAATGTACTAGAGAATTGTAGATCTACAAAAATACTATAAAAAAGTCCACGCCAGCATGTCTCTATCTCTTACGGTTAACTCACAATATCTACTTTACATAAAAATATTAGAAGAAGGAAGGATTTTCTTTACTACGTAAATGATGCAGAAAAGAAAAAAAGGAAAATGCCCTCTTAATAAATTAATTTATTAAAGTTAATTTAATTTAAAAACAAACAGAAAAATTGAATGGAATATAAAATTTTGTAATAATTTAGTTTAATACAATAACTATGCCTTTGCGATTTGTCGTGGAGTCGTCTATCTCTTGATGATGCTTCGGTTGCGGGGCGAAACGATTGTTGAGTTTGTTATAGTGAACGTGTGTAGTGCTTGTGTTTTGTGGTGGCACTGGTGGAGGTTTATGCATGTGTTTTTACGAATCCTGCGTGTAACGCGTATGAAAAAACGGATAGTCCACTATACATTTAGCACTATATATATTTTCTATTTACTGTGTAGCGGATTATAGCAAATTAATTTTATTATTGCTTTTGAACTATGGTACCTTGTAAGGATGCTTGGTTTACATTAGGAAGATAAGAATTATTATCAAATAGCCTAAACCTTGACTTGTTATACCTTTTAATAAAAACTGTACATAAATCCGTTCAATAGATTTCTAGAAAATCTATTACATACAGACAGACAGATTTTTGGGGCCTTTGTTCTTTGTTTTATAATAAGTATAGAAATAAATCATTAGTGGTGGGGGTAAGTCATTCCAGCATTTAGTTGCACAACGGAAAATTAAAGTACGCATTATATATTAGATTACTTTAAATGTAAATCCGTGCCACGGGCGCAATCAATGTTAAACTTTAAAATATCGACAATTTTAATAAATGTTCTCGTTATAATTTAACTTGTAGTGTAATGATTCACAATTAATCGACACTCCATTTAATTCCAAACAAGAGCTTTAAATTCTAATGAAGCTTACAAATGTTTGTTCCAAAATGATCGTGCTTTTATAATTTGAACGGAAGTGTAATCTAGCGAACGTTAAACTAAATTAGGTGTGTAAAACTTTGTTACTTAGTCAGGTGTTATTATTATATCACATAGACGTTAATATACTCTTCAACTATAGCAATAGCCCGGGATGTAAAGGTTCTTCATAACAAGTTCTTATTCAAATTTAAAATCAAAACATTTTCCATTTAAATTAACTAGCGAATAAGTATTGAAGAAACTCTGGTAAGATACTCTGAAGTTGCTCTAAAGAACAATGGAATTTATACACCCACTAGCTGTGCCAGCGGCTTTGCCCGCGTAGAAATTAGCTTGTCACAATTTTTTTCTAGAATTCAAATTTTAAACATAAAAGTAGTTATTGTGAGTTAACCATAAGAGATAGAGACATGCTGTTGCGACTTTTTTTGTAGTAGTTTTATAGATCTATAATTCTCTAGTACATTACTGTAGCGTATCTCTACTGGTTAACAAAGCGCACGCGACTAAAGCTCCCAGCATGCAAATTTTTAACAACTGTGCGATCTCTTCAACACAATTTATATAATACCGATATGTTCTATATACCTATGCCATCCGGAAATATTGCACTATTTGTTGGTGAAAAGTGTACTGAAATCCGTTCAGTAGATTTTGAGAAAATCGATTACATACAGACATACAGCTTTTTGGGACTTTGTTTTATAATAAGTATAGATTTACATTTCGTCAATGTGCTATATCGGAGAATTGTTAAATCAGTGCATTTTATTAATCATATAGTGATCATATTTCTCTGCTGTGTATAGTTTTCTCTTTCCCTTTTTTTGGATTATTGGAGCTTAGACCCACCACGCTGGTTCAATTCGGATTGATAGGTTACACGTACCCCCAGAATTCTATAGGTCTATGTAGGTTACCTCACGACGTTTTCTTTCAATTAAAAGCGCGTGATAGTTGAAAATATCATTAGGTTTAACACTGGTGCCTATCCGGGATTTGAACCCATGACAACCCTGGACAGACACACGGTCTCACGGTTTGGCTATCACAGCTTCATTCGTGTCGATTATCATAGTGTAATGCCCCGGCCGTACAATCGATATATTTTTATCGACTATCGACTGTGAGATCGATATTATTTTATGTGTTTCTAACGAGGTGTGAAGTGGGATGAGCACGTACATGAAATCCCGTTGCGTCATCAAATATGACGGCCATTTTGTAAGGCTATTAACAATAACTTTGATAAAGCTGTTAACTATCCAGTTTATTACGTACTATAAAAATTGTTCAGATGTTAATCATAAAGGTCGACTTTTTACTAATAGTAAAGTAAATGTAAAATGTAATAGCCCAGCGGTGGGACCGTGCTTTCTAAGGGTTCTTATCGATAACACTTACATAAGTAATAGTAAAATTATTTTCCTATAATTCGCGATTAAGTAAATAGGAAATATATATAATGCTAAAGGTAGAGTGGACTATTCTTTTTCATACCTGGAACATGCAGCATTCGTTAAAAACACCTGCACAAACCACCACCACCGCCACCACAATAAACAAGCTCTACACACGTTCACTATCACAAATTCGAAAAAATCGTAGAGTCTATCTCGCTTCGGTTGCGGGGCGAAACGATTGTTGAGTAACGGGTATGAAAAAACGGATAGTCCACTATACATTTAGCATGAAATATATTTAAAGTAAATAGATCCCGCGGATTATAGCAAAATAATTTTACTATTACTTTTGTATTATGGATCTCCGCAAAGTAACGCCTAATATAAATTATTAGATAATACTTAGTTAACAAAATTTAAATAATATTAAAAGTTACCTCGTTTTTTTTGCAGATAATGGCAGAGACGTTTGGAGACATACCTGTAAAAAACAATAAGTAAGTATTTTATACACAGTTTTTGCAAATTATAAATTTTACGAACTAAATCCATATTTTATATAACAATTACTCTAAATGCTTTATCAATAAAAAAACAATTAGCAATATAAAATTCATTTATATCTATATCTATACTAATTATAAAACTAAGTCCCCAAAAGTTGTCTGTGATCGATTTTCTTAAATTTTACTGAACAAATTTTTGTACGGTTTTTACTAAAATATAGAGCAATACTTCCGGATGGTTTAAATTGATAATAATTACGGTTTTATGTATATTATGTCAAAGAGCTGTGATAGCCTAGCGGTGAGACCGTGCGACTCTCTAGAGACGACATAGGTTCAAACCCCGGGCAGGCACCAATGAGTTTTTCTATTAAAACTTATGTGTCTAATTGATAATTGCAATTTATCACACGCTTTTCGGTGAAGGAAAACATCGCGAGGAAACTTGCATATCTCTAGAGAATTCTAGGGATATGTGTAACCTACCAATCTGCACTGGAGCAGCGTGGTAGGTCTTAGCTCCAATCCTTCTCTCCAATAACGGAGAGAGGAGGCCTTAGCCCAGCAGTGGGCATAGTAACAGGCTGTTACTTTTTACTTTACTTTATGTCAAAGAGTTCGCACGCTTATAAAAAACTGTTGAGAGATTTACTCGCGTGCGCTACGTAAACCAGCAGACATATAATTAAGTAATGTACAAGAGGATTGTAGGTCTATAAAAATATTACACTAAAGTCTGCGACAGAATGTCTCTATCTCTTATGGTTAGCTCACGATAACTACTCTTTTAGACCATTCAGATTTTATTGTAAACTTATCTTTCACTTTAAATAAATAATAATATAAATCTTGGGCTTGTAACTGCAAATTCTTGGTTAGTTTCTGCGTTATCTCTGTAATTTGCATTTAAATTAGGTTTTACATTCTCTTAGTACAGAAAAATATTATTATGTATAAGACAAAATTTGATGTATATATCATAGACATAAGAGAGGTCAATAAAAACTTGTGATTCCTGTGTCGCAACTCAGCAGAGTTAGCAACTCGTTAGTTGGACTCGATATTCGCTTCTACAGTAAATTCCGCAGTCCATAAGTTTTAAGGGCTAAGAAATTTGATTATACGTAAAGCGTATTACAAAATTGAACATTATTTGGATAATAAAAGCGTCTGGATTTGAAAATCCTTTAATATTGTAAAATTGAAGCGGTTTTAAAGATTGAGCACCGAGTTTCTTGCTGGTTCCTCTCGTTAAGAGCGACATTCCCAACCAGTTGTAGCTTCATTAATAATATTGATCTTTAACAATTCAAAAGTACTTGAAAGAGCTTATTTGAATAAGGATTATTTTGATTTGATTTGATCTTCGACCTAACACAAGATAATAATAAGGAAATGTAGCTAGTCATAAGATTCATATTTTAAAAAGCAATCTCCGAGTTTCTTGTTAGCAGTAGTAGCAATTTGCGAACCAAAATCAGAGTTGACGATTCAAAAGTACTTGTTCACGACTTGAATGAAGAATAAATTTATTTTGAATAAATAATTTTTGTCTTTAAATTCACGTTAATCTAGTACAAATTTCTAGAAAGGATCTCACGTGAAAATCCCACAGCAAAATTTTTAAGCTTTCTCTATTAAAAAAAACAATAAAGACCATAAATCTTGGCGTCTTAAAAATATAAATCGGTTTTGAAGCCATGAATTTAGATGTAACTTACCCTGGACCGTTAAAGTGTTTACAAAATAGGGTTGTGGGTTTAAAGCGATTATAATGGTATAACCACATGCTAATTCGAACAAAGGGGAAGCTTAAACGGTGTTTTGACTTTTGTTTATGAATGAAATGTCCGGGGATTTAAACGTTTCTGAATATCTCTATATAAAGATTCAGGTTTTTTTAAGTTATATGTACCTCATTTGATTCGTTAGTAAAAACATTTTGAGAGAATTTTTACGATGTGCGTTCTTAAAGTGAGTAAAAAAATAGTAAGTTTTGTAAATAACTTATAGAATAAGGCGTTACTTTGCGGAAATCCATAATCATCCAAACATTTACGAAATAATAAATTTAATGAAGATCAATCTTCTTATATATTTTGAATTCTCTAGAGCATTTATTTCATTATTATGACCTAGACATTTATGAGATTAAATCAATAATGACTTCATTGCGTAGTGTTTAGGTATTTTAACTTTATAAGGATATATTTGGTTTTTACTGACGTAAGCTTTATTTATGATTAAATATTTATATATTCATAGAATCATTGTTTGTTTTCCAAATAAAGATAAAAAAGTAATATAAAAATATTAAAGTAGCCAATGATTTGCTATGACTGTAGCCAAGTATGTGAATGAGAATCTGATCGAGATTTAAACCTGCCATTCATAAAAACAGTTTTACTGTAACTGGTTTATTCTCGCACTAATGGAGTAAACGCAGTGGACCTATCGATAATGATCGCGCAAACAGCAGGGGAAAGTCGCGTTTCCAAATTAGCACGTCGGATAGGATTGATAGCGGCGAATTAGCAGCTTTTGTTGGTCGCCACACGCCACACTGAATGCACTGGGGCCGTAAAGTTGACAATATAAAACAGGACAAATCAAAACCATCTCTATTCAAATAAACTCTTTCAAGCATCGTTGAATTATGAAGGGTCAATATGAATATTGAAGCTTAAACTGGTTCGAAATATTGCTCTTACCGAGAAGAACCAACAAAAAACTCGGTGGTCAATCTTTTAAAAATTTTACGTTCTTAAACCACATGTATGTATGCAGCTGTAAGGATTTTTAAATCCAGGAATTTTTATCATCCAAATAATCTTCAATTTTGTAATATGCTTCACGTATAAGCACTTTTCTTACAATCAATTTAACTTACTTTCTGTAGATTGGTTTAGTACGTACTGCGGAATTTTGTTAAAAGTTAGTTAACTTTATGCCAACGAATGAGTTGTTAACTCTGCTGAGTCGCGACACTTCATAAGTCAATTTCGTACAATTATATTAGGTATATAATAGATGCGAGACCAAAAGGTATTTAATTGACATTAAGACTAAGATGGATGTATAGATTTCAGAAGAAAGACAGTTTATATAAAATTAAGTTGTTATAAAATATTTTTCATTTTCCGCTGAACTTAAAAATGTTTTTTTTGTCATAAGAAACACGCACTGACATTAAAGGACACAAAAAAAGAATTAACAAAATCCTTTTCAACTAATCCTTCTAATAGAAGTTAACTGTTGGGAATAATTAAGTTCAACGGACTTCAATACCATGTTGTGAAACTAAAAATCTTGCTAGTTGGACAGATGGACAGTTGGATCAAGGTCCTCAACCTCGTAATTCTTTCAATGCTGTGTTTACCATTGAGAGAGTACCAACTCAGATTCATCTATGTCCGATGGTTTTCCAAATTTTGAGGCGCAATTTAACCACATGACCCGATGTGCCATGTTAATTACATTGGTTACACTAGACATTTTTTACTTTAATAAAGCTGAGACTTTCAGGAGGGTTTAGTATTACTGTAAACCGCGTGTTGATTTACAAGTATTGGTTTACCACAAATTATAGAAACTTCATAGGTGCCCACAGTTGGACATGCGAATTCTTGGTGATCATTATGCACAACACCGCAGACCAATAAACCTACTCTAATAATAATTTGAATAAAATGATTCAATTTAATTTTAAGTTTCAAGAGTTTAATTTTTTCTGATAAAGATTGACCATGACATTGAACATATTGACGTACAACTGCGTCGGTGTAAATTAATATTACTGTTTTTTTCAATACAATTTAAGGTCGTAGCGATTCGACATAGGTTTAATTGAGGTAAAATTAACCCATAGAATTTATTTAAATGTTAATCCATATTAAAATGTAAGTGGAAGAACTGGATTTGATTTTTTAAAATAATAACTTCACACTCAATTATCGAATAACTCTTAATCGGTGTTATTATACATGAAAATACATCTCGAAAAACATATATTAAAATAGCAATTATTTGATATCATTGTAATAAATATGTTTTAACAGTTTTTATTCTCGCTATACCATTATCATTATCATTACGCTCCAGCCCTTATCCCACTCTAAGTAGGGTTGGCACAACATGTTTTGACCATGTTGTTACATGATTTGGCTAGGTATTTTACGACCGGCAGCCTGCCTTAAGTCAACTTACCTTAGTCGCCTTTTGCGACACCTCGGTAAGAAATCAGGGTAGCCTATTTTCTTCAGCCGGATAGCATATGGCGGATCAACTTACCTTAGTCGCCTTTAACGACACCTCGGTAAAAAATAAGGGTGGTGTATTCTTCTCAGACGGAAACCACACGGCTATACCATTAATGTTATAATAATTTGGTAGACCAATCTTCATAATGTCACAAACATCATTTAACTTTATCATCAAGCTAAAATATTGTTGTAAAATTTTGGCTATACTAATTGTTTAAATTGTTGAATGCGTGTGTAACTAATTTGAGTAATTTTAATGTATGGATTTTTTGTTCAATATTTTTTTTAAATCTAATAATTTGCAGCATTAAAGCTACTGTTTTGGTTGATCTTGGAACTATAGTGTATGTTTAGACCGCCGTGCGGAATTATTTTCTGAATGTATTTCACTATTAAAGCAAAAGAGACTTCAAGATAATTTAAAAAGGACTTATGAATAAGTAAAATGATTAAAACTTATCATTTTAGCGCATATTCTTTCCGTCGTTACAAGTCTAGACTTCCCGTGCGTTATAGGAAACATTTTTTCTCAGAATGATTGCAACGTATAGGTAATTTATAGAATTAGGCATTACCTAAAAGTGAGTAAAGTATAATATTTATAGTGTATAGTATAATAATATGTATAGTATGCTATAATCCGCGACAAATAGATAGCAAAATAATTTTATCATTACTTTTGGGGCGTATAGGATTGATATGAGTACTTATATATTTTGTACGTCATATTTACTGTGGTATATTTCCTATGTCATATAAAGAAATGTCTTACAATATACTGTAGCATGCAGTCACTAGCCAAGCATTTAGCGCTACACATTACGTTATTCCGGAACGATTGAGTTAGCACCTACTCTTACGCGCCCGCCCGATATACGCTGGCAAACATGGTTAAACGAATTTCAAACTGGGGTTCTGCATATTTTACTTGAAATTGAAGTGTATATTTTGTCTCTCCCGTTTTTCCATCAACCGATGGACTTACACTGCTGGATATAGGTCTCTTCAGGTGATCTCCACATTATACGATGTTACGCCGCTTGGATCCAGCGGCTTCGCGACCATTTCGACGTCATCAGTCCAGCCCGTAGAGGGTCTACCGACGCTGCGTTCTCCAGTGAGGGGTCGCCTTTCTATCTCCTTAAGACCCCAATACCCATCGTTTCTCTGGACTATGTTGATGACTTTGGTTCTTCTACGGATCTCTTCATTTCTGATTGATCACATAGAGATCCTCCAAGCTCTATCGCCCGCTGATTGATTTGAGCTTTCTTATGAGGCGACCAGCGAATCAGCGACCACGTTTCAGATCCGTATGTCACTGGCAACACGCGCTATGCGAATGTATATTATATTTTTTTATTGTGAAATGATTCAGTAAAGTAAAAGCCAGGCAAATCTTTATTCAAGTGAATACCGTCTAAACCTTAAGGAAACTTGGTTAAAGAATAGAGATCAAACTTTTCTGTATCTGACTTTTGCTATGCCACGGCTGGGCAATGTTTTATCTCTCTTTTTTATAGAGAAGAGTTATAATTACAACCCAACACACAGCTTAAAAGCAGGGTGGTGGGTTATAAGATCCTAAGAATTCGAAGCCTTAAATTCTTCATAATAAAAGTGAAGATGTAAGAACGCGCACGTAATCGCGCGGGTACGCATGCATTCGCTTTTCTTGCTTCAGTTATTATTTGAAACGAAATTCAGAAAAAAGGACTAAACAACCTAGATTAAAGCTAGTCTGATGTTTCAATTTTCTTGGAGTCGCGTGGATGCGCTCAAGTTTTGGCCTTGCCATTGCAGCAGTTTAAAAACACTGTTAAAAAGAGGCTGATATAAAAAGCCTGTTGAGGATAAGTTACATGATAAGAATGTGTGGATATAGCTGCACTTCCACCCTGTAGAAGACAGTAATGACTAAACTAGTTATAAGATTTATTTTTTCAATAAGAGCAACCGCCAAGTTTCTCGCTTGCTCTTCTCGGTAGGAACAGTTTTCCGAACCAGAAGTAGAGTCGACGATTCAAAAGCACTTGTTTATAAGTTTACTATACTATATACTATAAAGAATATGTAGATTTTGAATTTGTCCGTGCGGACGAATTCGCACTATAAGTGACCACGCGGATCCATGCCATTTTTTTGAAACAGAATTTTGAAAGATTAGAGATACACGCTATGCAAATATTTTGTAGTATGCCCTCAGTATTACAAGCTCGAAGCCTGTAAAACTAAATATCAAATCGGCTTAATTCGTGTTACAGAATAACACACTGTTCTGCTTAGTTTTTAAGACCTCAGTTAGTATATTTGTTTTTTCAAACACATCCAGCAATGTGTAACCTGTTAATGTGTGTGTTGACACGACGTCCCAGCTGTTTAAAGTAACAGCCTGTTACTATGCCCACTGCTGGGCTAAGGCCTCCTCTCTCCGTTTTTGGAGAGAAGGATTGGAGCTAAGACCTACCACGCTGCTCCAATGCGGGTTGGTAGGTTACAAATATCTCCAGAATTCTCTAGAGATATGCAGGTTTCCTCACGATGTTTTCCTTCACCGAAAAGCGTGTGATAAATTGCAATTATCAATTAGACACATAAGTTTTAATAGAAAAACCCATTGGTGTCTGCCCGGGTTTGAACCTATGTCGTCTCTAGAGAGTCGCACGGTCTCACCGCTAGGCTATCACAGCTTTGATTCCCAGCTGTTTCGCGATTGCAATCTAAATATTTCACACTACGCAGTTTTCACCGCGGTCCGTCACGCCAGTGAGAGTGACCGATAAAAGGTTATAATTTGTCCACTTTTCGATATCGAAAGTCATATTTACACTACACGCGTAACAAATGAACCGTTTTTGACGGGTGTGAACAAGCGGCGATTGAATTTAGTTCTAATATTTACACGCCCATAACTGGTTTTCTTCTAAGGTCATCATTCTCCTGCCCTTATCCCACTCTAAGTGTGGCCGGCAAGACATGTAATAAACATGTTGTAACATGATGTGACTAGTAATTTTACGACCGGTCGCCTGCCTGACGTCGACTTACCTTAGCCGCCTTTTACGAAACCTCGGTAAGAAATGGGGGTGGTCTATTCTACGCAGCCGGATACCACACGGCATTTACCTTAGTCGCCTCTTACGACACCTCGGTAAAAAAGAGGGTGGTCTATTCTATTCTGCCGGATATCATACGGCGACATGTTATAAACGACGATGGTTTTCTTCCAAGGTAAGGATGAAAAACTGTCATAGCAGAGTCCAAATACTGGGCAGGAACCAATAACTATAAAAATGAATAGAATTTAGCTTTGATTTCTTCAAACAGTAAAATAACAGGCTGCTCCTCTCTCCTTATATGGAGAGACAGGTTTGAATTTAGACCCACCACGCTGCTCTAATCAAGATTGATAAGTTAAATATATCCCAGAAATTATTCATAGTTAAGTAGGTTTCCGATATTTTCCTTCACCGAAAATTAAGTAATAAATTGAAAATATAAATTAGGCAGATAAGTACTAACAAAAGAACTCATTGGTGCTTGCCCAGGGTGTGAACCATGGTCCCCTGGAGAGGCACGTGGTTTCATTGTTCGGCTATTAGGTACTGCTATAATTAAGTTACTTCGTTGAAAAATTTGGATGTATTAATCGTGGTATCTTCCGTGACTACGCATGCCTGTTAAAGCGTTGTAGTTTGCTGTGTTGAGGAGTCCTTATTTCATTATCATCAATCTCCTGCCCTTATCCCACTCTAAATGGGGTCGGCACAACATGTTTTAAACATGTTGTGTAACACGTTGAACCGGACGGACGTACGGACGGGGAAAAAATACGTACAAGTGACAGGATGGTAGTTAGAGAGTATCGCGCACGGGTCCTTCACAGCATTCAAAGAATGAATGTAGTACCGGTAGATAAACTATTTACAATGTTGCTTAGGCTTAGTGTTCCAATAGGATGCACTTTGAACCAAGGAATTGGTAGGTGATTGGTAGATCCAATGAACATCTGGATGGGGACTTCTTATGTAATTATGAAAGCACTACTATAGCGCGAAGCAAAGTACTAGTGGCGCCATATGTTATTCTATTGAGGAAAATACGTAAACCGTGTTACTAGTATGTTATGTTACAGTTGTTAAACGATTTGACTAAATTTACGGCCGGTCGCCTGCCTGACGTTAACTTATCTTAGCCGCCTTTTACGAAACCTCGGTAAGAAATGAAGGTGGTCTATTCTATTCAGCCGGATACAGTTTAAGACCTTTTATAATTACAATTTATTTACAATATGTAACAATGGATTTTTTCTTGTAAATTGTGTTCAAATAAATCTTCTTTTCAAATAGTTAGTTGTCTAATCAAAATATCTAGAGGTATTTCCCTTAGCGTAACACGTTTATCGATTCGATATCTTCGCCGCTGTATACTTACAGATATACTATCGTCGGGGCCTCTTTCACGTCAGCAAAAACGTAATTCAAGATCAGTCAGTGCATCTGCGAGATGCGTCCAGAAATCAAGCCATCCGTCCGCGATGGGAATCTACATATTGTTTAACATTTCCTATTCAATACCTTATTTGAGTGTACAGTTATGAACTTGTATTGTATTAAATATCGTACATGATACGGCCAAGCATTGCTGGTTGCCACTTCTAGAGATGTATCTGTTGATATCTATGGTCAATACTATTCATAACGGTATATGAATGTGTTGACCGTTACCTGCTAAGAATTTAGTTGGTCGATACTTATTATAAAAGACAGTCCCCAAAAGCTGTTTGTCTGAATGTAATCGAGTTTATCAAAATCTACTGAACGCTTTTTTGGACAGTCTTACATATAGATATTGCTATTCTTTTGGAAGGTTTATAATAATAGTTAATTATGGTTTTATATGTGTTGAAGAGATCGCGCGATTGTAAAAAATATTACCTCGTCGAGCCAGGGCTCTTTCCTTATCATGAGAGGATAAAAGGATAAAGGGATAAACTTTGTGACAAGCTGATTTCCACGCGGACAAAGCCACAGACACAGTTAGTTGTGAATAAGAACACATAACTGTTGAAATCTCTGAAGAAGGAATATGCAGTGTTGGTAAATTTTGATAGATATTATAGATGATTCGAAAAGGGTTGTAGAGGCTTTGTATTCAACCGACATAAGATTGGGTCACCAAATCTCTTTAGCAGCAGTTAATTTGACCGTGCTTGAAGATGACACAAAATAAACTATTATTAAAATGTGAAGGCGGAATCCTGCTTGGAAGTTAAAATAGACCCGCTTCCCGGTGTCGAATTGACATGAAATTTTACATACTGGTCCAGTGCCGGTGACAATGCATCTTTATGATAAGCATAACCTGATGCTGCTGTTAGGATTGGCTCCGGACGAGGGAAATCCTCAATGGTCAACTTTCCTTACTTTACATGTTATAAAAATATACTTAATTTATCTGTTTTATAAATTCAGACTTTAATGATTTCATTCGAGTCCATTTTAACGTTAATTATTTGTTGTTTTTTTCTATTTTTGTGTAATTTTTAAGAGTTTTTATATCGTACAAAGTTTAATTGGTACCTGGTATTGGATACAAAGTTACAATTAAATACATAATATATAATATAAGTACCCTGTAGTGTGATGGGAGCCTTATAGTTTATTATGCATTACTTACGTGTAAACTAGTATAAGATTCAGTATTTAGCCTATTATAAGGGAGTATTAAGAAGACTTCAATACGGTTGTTTGCTTTCGTAACCTACTCCGCACATTACAACCCTAAAACAACAGATTAAGACAATTACAATAGCTAAAATATATTTCCTTTGATAAATATTTCATCTTAAGAAGGGTATACACGACAGTGACTTTAATTGACGGCGACTCGCTTACAACTTAAAAATTGGTGAGTAGACGTGACTATTAGCAGCGAATTATTATCTCTGCAATTGCGGCGACGATCACCGCAATTCTATAACGTTGTTGGTCGCTTGCGATAAGGCATTTTGGACGTAGTATATATATCCACTACTTAATGTCAAATCCCGAAAAAAAAAATATTTTTTTTCGGAAATTGACTGCGGACTTTCGTTATTATTCACCTGAGTTTGTTGAGAATTAATTGAAATTTACCTGCATTGTGGATGATTAAAAGCAAAATTGTCTTTCTAGAGACATTACAAATAACGAAGCAAAACAGTAAAATTTTATCACAGAGGTCCATTTAGGTCTTGTTCTTCTTTTTCAACCCATGGACGTCCATTGCTGGACATAGGTCTCTTTAAGGGATCTCCACATTACACGATCTTGTGCTGCTTGGATCCAGTCATAAAGCGTCCTGTATGACCCCGACGATCAAATAATGATCGCCAACACAGAAACACGTAATACACACACAAAGAGGTCCCAGTTTTCTGACGTCGGTCAGTCGTGACTTCTCGCCACGCCGTAATGACTAATTTAAGTCATACCATCAACCCTCCACTACGTATCGCCCTAAGACGTGGTCCGGCCTTACAGGAGGCACCCTTAGGACGACGTTCCCCGACTTTAGTAGAGCTTCTGTGCTCAACTCTCTGCATTTCGCAACCTCGACGATGCTTCTGCGCTCGCCCGTCCCGCCCCGTGACGCTGTAAAAGCCATTAGAGCTAACAACATAGTCAGTTCGAAAAAAAAATGGATCCAGTCAGGGTCATTTACATCTACTACCGAATGGACAATGACGAACGCTTTAATGTTGACACAAAAGTTTAAAAGTCGCTAGCGAGTCTACGGCGATCTTCGCTGCGTGAGGACCCAGCATTACATTAAGGTCCCTAGCTACAATCGCAAAAGACTGTCGTGTGACAGTGGACACACAGCTTTAGTATCCCAACACAACGGAATATGACATCTGCAACGGTACCAAGCTTTATCCTACGTTATTGACATTGTAAATTTCCAAGTGGGTCAACACTTTAAAAACAACATAAAAAGAATCTCACTTCGGAAATGAATAATAAAAGTCACTATTGAACCATTAACAGTGCGAAAGATCCGATCGAAACAATCTTTTATCACCATGCCGATGAACAAAGCCCATAAAAAATTATCTACGATCACTGAATGATAACGCCTCTTTCACACAGAATTAAAATGGTTATTGTTTTAAGATAAATGCGTGTCGATAAGCCACCCAGATTCACAGGTCGTTTGGTTATGTAAATATGTGTTTTATTGCCTAATTGCTAAGTTTCATTATACCGTGAAAGGTCAATTGCGATTTGGGCGCGTGTGTTCTGACCTGTTAGTACCGTCAGCAAACTAATAATCATTAAAAAAATATTTTCAAAAAATCAACAAAATATATTTACGTAGTACGTTTTTTAATAAAACGTTCATTCATTTTTCTGTAACAGTTAACAGTTAACAGGTAAACACTTTACCTGCCTTAATCAGTAAAGAAAGTTACCTTGTTGTAGTAACATATTTAAGTTACATTCGTGCCATTTTTCGTTTTATTAATCGTAAAGATCGAACAGTATCATATCCATATTTTGTATTGGATATATTGTATTTAATGTAGAATTTAAAAAAATACTATAAGGATTTATTCCTTATAGTATTTTTTAAAAAGGTAATTTAGAATAAATATTTAGGTGAAATTACTTTGTCTATTAAAAGGGAATCTTTATGTAATTATTGAAATACTAGCTGTACTCGTGAACTCCTCCGCGTGGAAATCAAAATGACATAAAGTTTTCTCGATTAAATCTGAACCCGCTGGCATTTAACCGTAATTTACTATTAATTTAAACCTTCCTCAAGAATTGCACTATTTTTAAAACCGTACAAAAATCCGTTCAGCAGATTTTGAGAACATACAGACCGATAAATTTTGGGGACTTTTTAAAAATATGTATAGACTTTAATGTAATAGATAATCTACTCATTTAAGTAATTAAAGTTATTGCATTTTCTGTAATTTACTTTGCCAAAATAAGAATACTACTCAGGCTTATTTGGTTAATTGGTTCTATATACACGGTATAAAGCCTTTATATATTTATTTGGCTGTAACAAATGATTACAGCATATATACAACGTAATATGAGAGTTCCATTTGTCTTTTAAAGCTATATTTTGGGTGATAAATGAAATATTTGTGAGGAACTTTGCAAGATTTTAATGGTCTACTTCAAGCATACGGTAAGGAATAACTTAATAACTAAAGATAACTAAATCGCTAATATTTTATTTCCAACTTAATTCAAATTGAATAATAAGTAACTAGGAAGGTTTCATAACAGTAATTATAAACTTTACTTTTACGTAACGTTACGTCATCAACGATATATAATCCGAAAAATTGGGCGTGTAATTTTTAAACAAACTGTCGGCATACGTTTCGATAGAAACTCTGTGTCATTAGCAGAGAGACGGTATTTTATCACTTATTAATAATAAATAAATTTGAATATAATATATATTAAGAAAAATATAACATGATTGGAATAAATTAGAAATTATACGTCCGTAAAAATTAATTATGAAATTACTTTGTTATAAAAATAAAATTTATTGTATTATTCTATTTCATAATTTTCGCAATTAATTTCGATTTCAATGGAGCGTTTATTTTACTTAGTTTCTTGCAAGTGAGGTCGGCATAACATGTTTAAAACATGTTGTGCCGACCTCACTGCTACGAATTTGGCTTTGATGGATTATTAAAATATTTTGGCTACGTATTTTACGACCAACTGCCTGCCTGACGTCAACTTACCTTAGTCGCCTTTTGCGATTCTCGGTAAGAAATAAGGTCGATATATTCTACTCAGCCGGATACCACATGGCGTGTCAACTTACCTAAATCGTCTTTTACGACATCTCAGTGATATATTTTAATAAGCCAGATACCAAACGGCGGTTGTACACTTTTGTTTTATGTAATTTATATGATTTATAGAAGCAGGCATTACTTTGCGGAATTCAATATTACAAGCAATATAACAGAACTAACTACTTTGCTATAATCCGCACGGGTTTAACCCGTGCGGATTATAGCAAAGTAGTTAGTTCTGTTATATTGTTTGTTTTATGTAATAAAAAATAAAAATTTATCATAAATATGGAAATATCATTAGGTTGTTTATTTATAACTACCCTCTATTAAGATCTTTATCAATAGTAGAGTTTAGTTTTAATATTTTATTTGTATTTATTATATTTAAATTTATTTATTTATCTTTTTTAGTAATTTTATTATTTTTTATAAATATTTCACATGTTAATGTTTATGCTATCGTTACAAGGGATATCATAGCTCTCTGTTTGAAAGGGTCAAAATGGTAAAGAAATAAATATTCTGCCGCTTCACGGTTTTTTGTTTTAATGATGATTTCTAAGTGTAATATTATCATCGCAATGTCTAGACATCAATCTCGTGAGATTACACTTTCGTTATTTAACCTTTTACACCTGCTCGAGTGGTCTGTATTTGGTCTTAAGGTAATAGAGAGTAGATTCAAAGTTGTGTCTCCTCGATCCCCTGAAAATAACTGTTTCGAACCATAGAAGTGGATCAGTTGAAGAAGATAAATCATATAAAAGTAATATTAAAATTATTTTAAAGTAAATAGAAAATATATATAATGCTAGATTTAGAGTGGACTATCCGTTTCATACTTGATACATTCAGTATTCGCAAAAACACATGCATAGACCTCCCCGAAAAGTCGCGAAGCGACGCATCACACGTGGAGTCTATCTCCTGATGATGCTTTGGTCGCGGGGCGAGCGTTGAGTTTGTCATAGTGAACGTGTGTAATGCTTGTTTTGTGGTGGCGGTGGTGGTAGTTTGATCTTGTGCGTGTATTTTTACAAATCCATGTATCAGGTATGAAAACGGATAATCCTCTACATTAAGCATTATATATATTTTCTATTTACTTCATCGCGGATAATAAAAAAATAATTTTATTATTAGTACTTAGACAATATTTGTGTAGATCTACAATTTTCTACATTACTTTAGTGAATCTCTTATCTTTTAATAAAAACCGCACAAAGATCAGTTGAGTAAATTTTGAGAAAATCGATTAAATACAGACAGACAGTTTTTGAGGACTTTGTTTTATAATATGTATATGGGTTATAATATATAGATATATACGGTTAAAAGTAAAAACTAATGCTTACTCTTTAAACTTGTCGCTTAAACTGTTCCAATATCAAAACTCATTCTAACACCAACAGCTTTACCTAAAATAACCCAAATTGATGAAGTAGGAAGCGCTCTAGTGTGTTGACTTACCATCATCCGTGTGGCCAAACGGTTATTAGAATGTTTCGTAAACGTACTAATTACGCCGGGATTACGACTCCGAGATACCACTTAGCACTGTGGTAAACGTGCTGAGGTGAGAATAGACGGTATGGCGATGGGATAATTAAATTTCCGTACGATTCAATTGAATATTTCTTTTAAGTTATCTTTTCTTACAGTGATCCATCTTGGGTGTTATGCCGTGTGGTATCCGGCTGAGTAGACTAGACCATCCTCATTTCTTACCGAGGTGTCGTAAAAGGCGACTAAGGTAAGTTGACCTAACCTGTGGTATCCGGTTGAGTAGAATACACCACACTCTTTCTTACCGAGGGGTCGTCAAATACAACTAAGTTAAGATGACTTCAGGCAGGCGGCCGGTCGTTAAATACGTAACCAAGTCATGTGACAACATGTTGTGTTGACCTCACTCAGAGTGGGATAAGGGCAGGAGGATGATGATCTATCTTGGGCGTTGGCGTGAATCCCACACTAGAAAAAACAGCGCTCATCTTCTAAAGCCAATCAGGCAAGCGACAATGGCAGCAGCATCAGGACATGCTTATCATAAACTTGCATTGTCATCGGGAGTGGACAAGTATGTAAAATTTCAACTCAATCGGACACCGGGAAGTGGGACAAATTTAACTTGCAAGATATCATCTTCACATCCATACACGGCGAGTTAAATAAAAGTTGACAAAAGATGAAATCAGTGGTCACATTTAGGTTAAAGCTCGAGCATTGTGTAGTGCAGAATTTTCTCAATCACTAACGTGGTTGTCATTAATTCACTACAAGTGAATCAGTGACAACCACGAAAGAAGAAGAAAAATGAAGAAAGAAAATGATATAACGTATAGAAAGAAACATCTGATTTTATTACTCAGTATAAACATTGTTTTTATCAACTAATCCGGTTTCCAGTTTCACGCATCGCGTTATTTTCTTTTAATCCTAAATCAGAATTGTAGGCACTTAAATTTCATAGTAACTTGTTAATTCGATTTCTATCTAGTATTCTCACTTTTAAAAGCTTGAATGGAGTGAAAGATTTCACAATTACAAACTAAACGGCGTGTAAACTGTACTCTATTTAATGGTTACGAGTGATTTTCTTCTAATAAACTTCTAAGCATCCTTCTACACACATGAGACGGTCGTATTAATATCTTGGCTACACTTGAAATAAATAAGTCACTAGACTATTATTTTGTAATCGAAAAATTATTTTACTATCACGTTGGAATATTTTTTTAATCAATATAACAATTTTAACTTCATATTATATATATTCAAATTTCCTGCGTCACGCAGTATAATTTGAAAATTATTACTCACTAGAATTATGTACAATTATTAATCGGTGTCTTTTAGACGATAGATAAATAGGACTTTTGAAATCAAATTGGTTATTAATATATCAATTTTAATATTAAGAGATATAAGTTTCTTTACTGAAGTTGAAGAACGTAACCGTCTTAATCTTAAACAAATCTCTCTTTCGTAGTTATTTGTAATGTTTTAATTGATGTAAAATTTGTACATCAATGTTTTTGTAATTAATATAACAATAATTAAAAAAATTAGAAAGAATAAATGGATTCCAATGGATGGATTCAAATGGATAGAGGAGGTAATGTATAATGTATGTATAAGTGAAAAGAAAAGTATCTAATGGTTCTAATATAAACAGTATTTTTTTAAGAAAAATTATATTCAGATTTTTTTTGTAATTTATTCAAATACTAAAAATTTATGCTATGTAAAAGTAAGAAGGTACCTAGATATAAATGAAAGTCAATTTTTCGGTCCTCTGGGATCATGGAATTTATCAAAATAAAAGTAATCACAAAGCAGTACACTATATATATAAATATAACACACACAGATATGAACACAGAACATATGTCACATACTAACACAAATCTTCATTATTATGATACAAGTAGAATATATAAAATACAAAATGATGTGCTAATATTTCAATTCCTAATTTATTTCTGTTTTCATCTTTGTGAAGAAATCAAAATATTAATGTACTAGCTTTTAAACGCAACTTCGTTCGCGTGGACTGCTTATTATTTGTAGGTTAATCTTAAAAGCTAGATATATTCTGTGTCAGACTTTTATTAAGAACTTTTAGAGAGGAACAATTTTGTAATACAAGATTTTTTAATAACTTTCACCGTTAGCGCCCGCAAGGAAAGCTTTTGCCGTTTTCACAATATTTTTTATTGCTGCCCGTCTCCTATGCATCTTAGCGCGATTTTATATATATCTTTCTATAGCTTTTCTTGATAAATGGACTATCCGATTTGAAAAATTCTTTGAGTTTATCAAAGAATTTTTTAAATCGGTCCAGTAGTTGCAGAGATAAGCGCGTTCATACAATCAAGCAAACAAACAAAAAACTCTTCAGCTTTATATATATCAGTATAGATGAATGAATTGAGTTTACATGAAAAATGAGTTGAGACTATTCTGTCTTAAACGTGTTATGCCTCTTATATACAATTCTTAGTGTTGTAAGCCTGATATTTGCATTTCCAAGTTAGTTTATTAAGCTTGTTTGATCGTGTCGATGCGTTTTCGAGTTTGAAAACTATTTCAACACACGATTAATATTGGTTAACGTTGGTTAACATCGATTAACATGTGTATTGTTTAAGCGATAGTCAGTGGTTTGATTAGCTCATTATGTGTTTAGGTGTTTTCGCTGATGTTTATTTTTGATATGCTCCGTTGTTTCGATAGGACCTGTGAGTTAATATTTAAGCTATGCCGAACCGTATTTGTTTCGTGCTATATGTTTCTCTAATGAATTTGTTGTTTTAATATTACATGTAACTTTGAATTTTTTAAATAGAAAGCTTTTTATATACACATTTTTACAATTTAAGTCCGCGTTATTCCCTGTGAGAGAAGTTTAAGGAAATATATATTCTTACATGAGCTTCACAGTACATTTTTAGCAATTAAATTTTTGTGCATAAGAATATACATAATTGTAAAAAATTGTGATGTATATAATAGACAAAGTAGGAACGGATATAAGCTTGTGGCTCCTGCTTTGCGACTTGCAAAAGTACGAAAATCGTATACAAGTTTATGTGTAAGTGCAAAAGCTGCCAATTAACATTGGAGAAACGATTGCAATCACTTTGAGGGTCATCTGTTAATACTCGTATATCGGAGGTCTACTAATGCTGTGCTTTCGAGAGATAGGTCGCCACTCCAACACCTCACGCCCCGTACGCACGGGCGTAAAAAATACGTCGCGTTTAAATTCCGCAATAGGCGTCACAAGAAGTTACGTATGGTATATTCGTCTTAACGCCCTGAGCCCTAAGGACTGGAACACAGCGCGATAAAAATACGTCACGTTTTAAATGAAATTACGTCGAGGGACCTCGCGACGGACTGAAAGCAACGCTCGCGTTTTTTTCGCGTTCGTGCGTACAGTAATAAGAAGTTTCGTATGTTCTATTCGGATTGACGCCCAACGCCCATCGCCTTAAATGGCACACTGCGCTATAAAAATACGTCGCGTTTTAAATGCGCTGTCGTATGAACAAATACCTGGATATCCATTTGTTTCATTTCGACGTATTTTTTATGCCTCGTACGGACGAGCGTAAAAAATACGTCGATTAAAATTCCGCAATAGGCGTTATAAGAAGTTTCGTATGGTATATTCAGTTTAACGCCCTCGCCCTAACGACTAAAATGGAACACTGCACGATAAAATACGTTGCGATTTAAATACGCTGTCGTGTGAACAGATCATGGATACCCATGTTCCATTTCGACGTATTATTAACGCACGATAAAAAACCTCTCGTGCTAACGAGGGGTTAGGGTCCCTAAGCTAATCGTTATTTCGTGTGTACTATTTTAAAAAGCTTTTATTTAACTAACATACACATGTGAATCTTGCAAGTTAAATTTGACCCACTTCCCGGTCTCTGATTGAGCTGAAATTTTAAATACTGGTCAAGTCCCAATAACAATGCACGTTTATGATAATTTGATGCTGCTGTCAGAATTGACTCCAGACGAAGAAACTTCTCAACAGTTAACAGTACGGACACGAAATTTGTTAATTTTTTTTTTACTTGATTTTATCTCATTTTTTACTGTTTTCTTCAAGCTTATTCAACATAAGATAATTCTGTCTACGCAGACATAATATATGTAAGTCATACATAATACTAGTAACAACAGCGTAATACGTTCACGGATAAGAGTGAAAAAGTTCGCGCTCCAATTCTCACGGTAATTGTCCGGTTGCCCGAGTCATAAGCTGAGGCGTTCGATCATTCAAACTCGAACCATGTCAAATAAATAATAATAATAATAAAAATACTTTATTGCACAAACTTCTAAGTAGTGCGAAGGCCGCTTTATTACTAATAGTAATCTCTTACAGGGAACCTTACTTAAGCGTTAAACTAAGAAAAGGCGTTAAAGGATACATAAATATTAACAAATGTAGCCTGTAACAGTTTTAGCTTATTTAAGCTAAAATTGTAATAAATTTTATCAATATAACTCTAGGGGATTAATCTTAAAAGCAGTACAGACAGACCAAGTTTTACATTTATATTGTGTATATTAGTTCACTTTTGCTCTCAGGAATTTAAGACTATGAGAAGACTTTTGCATTTGAATCATGTATGGTTGTATTATTTAACCTCATTGAATTTTAACTGAGCTTTGTGAAAGGCTTTTGAATCGTTTAATATGCTGCTGTAAGAAGAGTAAGCAAGAAACTTGGCAATTCCTTATTTCTAACATGATTTTAATAAAAAGTAACATTAGTATTAACATATTTATAATTAACACGCCATATTTACTATTCAACAAAATAGCTTAATTATATCTCATGAAAAATAACAGCCGCTAGAGTCTGCCATTCACACCGAAGCGCAACCTTGATCTTGCTCGCTGTAATTATCCACGAGCGCTACGCACGAGCTGACGATGTTATCACGGTGCCGCATCAAGCTTATAATGCGAGCAAATTAGTGAATTATCAAATAAAATGCACGGAAAAAAAGCTGATTTTATGCATGGTGGATTTTAAGTGTTAATGTTATATGAATATTTGGTTTTACGACTGTTTAGTGTCGAATTTTGTTAGACGTATGTTCTAGTAATATGAATATAATTTCGTTATGGTAAACTGTTGATAACGTATTTATCATATTTAAATTATACATTTTAGTTAAGTTGAGAAAAATTAGTGTAACATTAAACTTTTTTTATGTACTCTGCAAATATTAAACCTATAAGAATACACTTATAACTGTGATTAGTAAAAAATAAGTGTTTACACAGTCGTTAAATAAATTCTTATCTATACTGATATTAGAAACACTTCGAACTATCAAATTCAAAATTCATATTCAAAATATTCTTTACTCAAGTAAACTTGTAAACAAGTGCCTTTCAATCGTCAACTTTACTGCTGCTTCGGAAAGCTGTTCCTACCGAGAAGAACCAGCAAGAAACTCGGCGGTTGCTCTTTTAAAATATAATTCTTACTAATACTATCATTTCGTAATTTCTATCTTGTACAGGGTAGGTGGGTAGCTATATCCACATATTCTTATCATCTATATAATCCTCAATAGTATAGTAGGTTTTCGGTATCAGCCTATAATAAAACTACACATATATTTTTAACTTCTTCGTAAAAGACTTGCTTTTACGAGGTTGTTCGTGTACCTTACCGAGGTGTCGTAACCGACGACTAAGGTATGTTGATGTCAGGCAGGCGGGAGATCGTAAAATACCTAAAATACCAAATCATGTAACAACATGTTTAAAACATGTTGTGGCGACCCCAAATAAAGTAAGTTAAGCGCAGGAGAATGATGATGGATGATGCAAAGAGTTTCCTTACAACATGCATTATAAATATTTTGTAAACTGTATTCTACAACTCTCTATTTTGAGTAAATTACAAAATATGTTCTCTTTCGGTTATAAAGTAAGTACTCATTCTGTAAAGCCTCGGCATATTAAAATATGAATGATATTTATTTCTTAAAACAAGTATAATATACAAATAATCTTAACTTTAACTTGCTAAGGTCATTTTAAAATGTACATTATTTGAATTTACTTATCAGTTTCTTACGCTGAAAATATGATACATAAATTTAGTATTCATAACGATTAGATAAGATACAGACAGTCAGATTTACAACGAGCAAACGTACGTGCATCCAAAGAAATTAAAACATTTTATATTTACCGGATATTCAAATATCAGTATAATCAACGCCGAGATATGCTAAAATAAGTCTGTTCCTTGGCTTGTTTAATTTATAAAGTTAAACTACTAAAACAAATTTAAACTAAATTATTATGGGAACACCTGGAAAGTTGTTATATGTATGTAAAAATGTATATAAAATATTCAAAATAACTTTTTCAACGATTTAATTACGTGAGGACAAAACTTTAGCAATAAGTATACATAAATCTTGCTTATTGATCATTTAGGCTGTAGAAGGATACCGCATAAAATATAAAAAAAACACACACACACATTTATCTCTATGTGTGTGTAGTAATATGTCTCTATGTGAAAGGAAGAGAGAGAGATTAAAGAGAAGAGACATAGTGATAGTAATAAGAAAATAGAAAAATGAATTTATTGATACGTATTTATAATGTAACCAATATTAATATAATAGAAGCTGTGATAGCCCAGCGGTAAGACTGTGCGACTCTTTCGAGGGGAACACGAGTTCAAGCCCGGGCAGGCACCAATAAGTTTTTCTATTAAAACTCATGTGTCTAATATATAATTGCAATTAATCACACGCTTTTCGGCGATGGAAAATATCGTGAGGAAACCTGCATATCTCTAGAGAATTCTGGAGATATGTGTCACCTACCAATCCGCATTGGGGCAGCGTGGTAGGTCCTAGCTCCAACCCTTCTCTCCAGAAACGGAGAGAGGAGGCCTATTCCCAGCAGAGGGATTGTAACAGGCCGCTACTTTTTAACTAGAGATTTTTCCGTGTATATGAAGTACTCATTAAAAAAACAAATATTTTTTTTCTAATTAATTAATTAACAACAAGTGTTTTATTAACACTAATTTATTATTCTTGACCGTAATCTTTCTGGGCGCCTTGATCTTGCTATTATTGTTCGGCGGATTATTCAAGCGATCTCGAACGCAGTGCTGTGTGACGTCATGACGCCATTGTTACATATTAATTACAGTGCTTAACAAGGGATTATGTTATGGCTATGAAGTCTTTAAATAAGACATTATGGCAAGTACCTTTACTTGCCATAATGTCTTATTTTGTCTGTGAGGTTTAGCTTTGCTTTTCATATCAGAAGCAGTCGCGATTCAAATTCAGAATATTCTTTATTCAAGTAAACTTGGTAACAAGTGCTTTTGAATCGTCAATATCTACTGCTAGTTCAGAAAGCTGTTCCTACCGTTAAGACCCAGCAAGATACTCGGTGGTTGCTCTTTTCACACGTAGTTCTTATAACAAGTTACATTTGGTCATTGCTATCTTGTACAGGGTAGTGGAGTAGTAGTAGAGTAAGTAGTATCCGCGCATTTTTATCATCTATATAATCCCCAATAGAATAGTAGGCTTTTTGTGTCAGCCTCCCTTTAACAGTCTTTTTAAACTACTGTAGTAGCAAAGACAAAATCGATTGCGGAATTTTATTATAGAATCTTATACCCAAACCCATAAACGACTTATTTACTTTTGCAAGGCGCAAAGCAGTCAGTTTATGTCGATTCCTACTTAGTCCATTATACACATCGCCAATCATTTTATAAATATGTGTATTATGCACAAACATTAAATTGCTAAAAATATACTGTAAAGCCGAAGTAAGGATACCTATTTCCTTAAACTTCTCCAGCAGGGAATCACGCGGCCTAGAATTGTAAATGCCACGTATGACTCTTTTTTGTATTAAAAAACATCTATTAATTTCCGCGCATTACAATATTCCATTATACGTTCGTGGGTAATTTCTATTTCTGTTGGTGTTTATCACCAATATTTTTAGTCGGCAATAGCTGAATCATAAGGTTTTGTCTTGTTCATAGTTAAACTGCTATTTATAAAGTTTTAATATATATTTATTATAAAACAAAGTCTCCAAATGCTATCTGTCCTTATTTGAACGATTTTCTCAAATTTTGATGAACCGATTTTCCGTGCAATTCTTCCAAAAGGTTTAGGTTAATAGTACATTACGCTTTTATATAAATTGTGTTGAAAACTACGCAGTTGTAAAAAAACTCGCCTCGGAGCTTTATTTGGTTGCGCCGAGTAAACCAACAGAGTACTAGTGAATTGAGAACAATAATACGTTTAAAAAGTCCGCGACAGCATGTCTCTATCTCTTATCTTTAGTCTTAACTTACAATAACTACTTCTATGTTCAATATCTCAATTAAACACACTGACTTCCACGTGAGCGAAGCCGTAGACATTACTTAAAATAAAGACAATTTAAAATTTTTCATTTTACCATCTCCCTTTCCTCTTCTACGGTAAATAGGCTTAGAGAAAAATGTAAAATAAAAATTTCAAACTTATCACGTATAATTTAACTATAATAACAAATTGAGTACACATTAACATGTAACAACAAATGTATATAACAAATTTCAATTGAATACAAATCGTATTGCGCTTCAAAGGGGGTCATTCTGTAACCATAATAACGTTTCACAATTAATAAACCGATACACAATAAACAGAAATAGGAGATTCACGGGGAATGCGAGCCGCAATCACCTGACAGTACAATACGTGCAGGTGTTATTTGCGAAAATCAATCATGGCCGGACGACGCCGCGCGGCCATAAAACTGAAATTCAATAGCAAATGTCAACCGAGTTATTGCTACTTATTACGTTTGGGCCGATTTTCTGTTGACGACACGCGCCCGACACGATCGTACAAGGGTCGTGCAATGAAATGACTTACACCCGTTTTCAAGAAGCATACTCAGCTAAGCAAGCACAAATTACTATGCGAAGGAGGCTAGTTCACTGTGCGTTCCTCGTGTCAAGCCTTCCATTTCATAAACAATACTTAGGCCACACTCAACTAAAAGAACGCTATGCGTCCAACTGCGCGCTCTGATTGGTCCATTTGATGTGGCGTAGTTCAGTCTAGTTTTGACAAATGTCAATGTTATTAACAATTTGTTGTGTTGTTAATAACAAACAAACATAACCTTATTTTGGTATTCCCGTAATTTGCAGTTGATCGTGTTAATAATTTTTTTATGATATTTTGTGTATTGTGCTGTGTAAATAAAATGTAGTTTAGTATAATGACTTCGCCTTTGTATTTCAATGCAAGCACTGCAACTCCTAAGAGGTAGAACTATTTTTCTTTAATTTATTATGTATGATAATTTTGTTGTATAGTTTTACTTATACTATTTACTAGACAAAGTTAAATGATTATAAGAATAAAATATAATAAATAGATAACTAATTAATAATTTTGCCTTTAACCAAAGCGGCGCGAACACTATGCGTTCGCTAAAGTAGCTCCTTATCTATTTTAGCTGTGCGTCGATTTTGACAAACGCATAGTAGAACATTTCACTCAAGTAATGTCTATGAATTGGTTTGAATGACCCTATGCGTCCCTGAGCACTGTGCGTTCTCATAGTAATGTTTATGAATACGGGTGTTAAAATAGGAACTTATTGCATGTATGCCGCGGTGTTGTATCCGGCTGAGTGGAATACCACGTGATCACGTTCATTTCCCACCGAGGTATCGTAAAATGCTACTAAGGTAAGTTGTCCCGCCGTGTGATATCCGGCTGAGTAGAATAGACCACCCTCATTTCTTACCGAGGTGTCGTAAAAGGCGACTAAGGTAAGTGGACTCACAGTGTGGTATCTTTTGTTATCACGGTGTCGTAAAAGGTGACTAAGGTTGACACGCTTATGGTATAGGCTGAGTAGAAGAGACCTCCATCATTTTAACAGGAAAAGGCGACTTAGGTAAGTAGACTGGCTGGCGGCAACTATTTTAATAATACGTAATAAGAAAACTACGAATTTGAAACAGTTACTCTCGTAGTTTTTTTTATTCAGATAAGACTAAATTTTTGTACGTTACACGTTAAAAATAATTTTATAAATGCGTTATAATTGCGAAATATTATGAGAGCACAAGTTTTAAACTATTCTTGTGGATTTTATAACAGATCATTATCGTAAATGAATTATGATGATAAAACATTTGAGTTCGGATCGAACCCACGATCACGTGGAATAACATGATAAGTTAAATTAATTGTTTTAATTTTGCAATTGTAAGATTTTATCTCATATGTGGAGCGACGTCATACTCTAGCAACTTTAGTCTAGAGCGAAGTAATCTTCGCTGTACAATAATATTGTATTTATGCTAATACAGTATTAAATTATTGTAGTGTATATAATTCCGAGGTTACCGTAAACTATAAAAACAGTCAACAATTATATAAAATAAGCTATACCTAAGATTAATGTTGATTAGATTTTAAATAGGATACAAGAATAACTTTTCGCGGCTTTGTCTGTCGAGTGGTATTTTTTGGTATTTCATGTTCTTCTAATCTATGTTTTGTGTCTCTTTGTGCAAAATTAAATCACTGAGCTTTTATCGGATTATATTATTAGCAAATCGTGGGTAGACGACCCACAATAATAAATAGTTATAACAAGTATAAATGTTTATACAACCTTATGTCACTATCTCCTTAGCCGTGTGGTATAAGGCAGAATAGAATAGACCAACCTCCTTTCTTACCGAGGTGTCGTAAGAGGCGACTAAGGTAAATGCCGTGTGGTATCCGGCTGCATAGAATAGACCACCCTAATTTCTTATCGCACCTCGATAAAAGGCGGCTAAGGTAAGTTGACGTCAGGCAGGCAGCCGGTGGCAAAATACGTAGCCAAATCATATGACAACATGTTTGTAACATGTTGGGCCGACCCCACTTAGAGTGGGATAAGGGCTGGAGAATGATGTCACTATCCTCAGCTATAAACTTGGCTAACGTTGATAAAGGGACCGACTGGTCAAGTCTACTGATAAAAAAATGATAATTATGTGATGTGATGATTAGAAACTGTACTCGTGTGTGTTTATTTTAATTTGTCACCCAGTTCTGGGTTTTAGATCTAGAGAAGAACATAGAATATCCGTTACAATGCATCTATTATTGTAACCAGGGCTGACTGACTTCAAAAACGAAGATGGAAAGATAAATGAAGCATGAAAAAAAAGCGTCAAAAATGTAGAATTAAAAAAAGAAATAAAACAAACTAAAGCAATTTAAGCTGAAATTTATTGCAATATTCAATTAAGTAACACGCTCCGTGGTTTAACTGCGCCAAAAAATTCTTCCTTTTAGAAATATTTTTATGATACGTCTAGGAAATTCTCTTCTTCTAAAAATATTACAATTCATTTTGTAGGTTCACATATTATTTTTACCGAGTTTAGTGATTCGCTAGCGCGATGTTTGTTGCGCTGATTTATCCTGGGTTTTCAGTCAAAGCCTTGTGAATAACATATTCTTCCATTACGATCGTAAGTAAAAATCGTAAGAAAAAAATAGCTAGTTCAAGCTTGTCACATGTGTTCAGAGACAAAATAATTAAAATTTTCTTATTATTTTTGTACTTCCGTAAGGACTTCCTTCCTTTGGGCAAGAAAAACGTTGATATCGTTAATATCGGTCCAGGTGTTATCACTTTTTACTTATGAGCAGCATTTATTGTTTTCTAGCAATAATTGTATAATGAGATGGCACCTGTTTAAAAATTGTAATATAGATCATCACTTACAGGTGGAGTATCTAAGTTATTAAATTCATTAATTTAAATTCGCATGGCTAAGAAACATGGCCGTTTAGATGTTATGTATTAGACGTAGGATACTCAAATTCAAAATATTCTTTATTCAAATACATTTTTAAGTTAAAAATAAAAATAAAAAATTCCGTTCTATCAGAAAAACTAAGGGGTTAGCTATCATTACATTTTATAATTGCCATCTTGCGTAAGTTTGAAAATAGAAATCTACGTATTTTAATCCTTCATACGGTAATGAAAGTTCTCACATTACCTGCATATCGATTGTTAAAAAAGGAATGAAATAGCTAGGCCTCAAACAAGACAATATGAATGGCAGAGTTGCATGACATCGCATAATAAGGAAAGCAAACTCCATATCAAAATGATATCGATTACCAATTTAATTCTACACAGTTGTTTCGAAAAAAAAATATTCGTTTACACAACGCGATATGTCGTGGAGTGTAAATATGCGTTATGCAATAGACTTTACGGCGCCAATAGTCGTGAGGTGCCGTTTAAGATATTGCCTAGCGAAAGGGTTAACAAACTGAAAAATTTACAGACGTGTTAAACGGCTGACATAATTTTGTTACGGTCACGATGGTTTGGTGGTTAATGCTATGAGAATCTTGATCAGAGATAGCGGGTTGGGGGGCTACATTAAGTTTCCTATAACACTTGGAAGTTTAAGTTAAACTAAACAACAACTTAAGAGTGGGATAGCTATTGCCTCTTTTATACTTTATTGCACTATTAAGATATAAAAGTACAAAACGCGAATTTAACACTTGTAACGTTTTCCCCCCCATACCCTTCGTACATATCTATATATTTCATCATATTTGTAAATTAATATTATTTAAATGAGGTTAGAGCGCTCGCGCTCTACCACTAAAATACATAAAACAAGCGAATAAGCGCTAGCGCTTTTGGCACGTGATTCGTCTAGTTGGTTAGGACCCATTTAACGTTGTGATTGTAATAACTCAAATCCTTTTAGAGCGTCAGAGACCACAGATTCATCAGATTAGAGCAGTAAAATAAACATAAATTATTATTAGTTATTGCACAATAATCGCACGACCCATAAACAGGTTATATATGTTCAATACATGAACCGATCCCATATATTTATTACATGAACGCATCCTATATATTCATTACACGAACACATCCCATATATTTAATACATGAACAGATTCTATATACTTATTGCACGAACTGATTCCATGTTTTTATTACATGAAATTCTTTATGTTCGATACATATATGTTTATTACACGAATCGAACCCATGATATATAATAAAAAAAATGCTGAACATTCAGAAGGTTGAATGTTCTTTATTGTAATATTTCATAAATAGCCAACAGAGTGGACATATTAGTTTAGATATATAATATATTTAATTATATATTTGTTTGCCATCAGTATGGGTCATAAAGTTATATAATTAATAACTGAAATAATGTATTTTAAAGCCAACAGAAGGATCACTCGAGTAACATACTGTAAGTATCTTAAACCAACCCGATGGGAAGTTCAAGATAATGGGAAGATGAAGATAATTTTTGAAGCCATCAGAAAGATCATTCACTCGATCTAACACCTAACCCTTAAACAACTCCGTAGAGTAGTTTAAGCAATGTGGTATCCCTCTCCCGTCCTTTATATTCTTCCGATATAGAAAAATATAAAGAGAGAAGAGATAGTCAGTAGCTCCTCACCCGCTACCAACGGTGAGCTCCGTCCATAGGATATGAGCCCCCCCCGTAGGGTTAGGGTATGTAATTTATAGTGCGCCTGTGCCCTTGAGCACAGGTTATTTATAATATGTTTTATAAACACCCGTCATTGCTCTTAAAGAGAATGGGGCAAATAATAAATAAGGACCGTAGTCCAAGATAAGGCACGTGTGCCCGGGTTTAATACTAGGACCTAAGTCCAAATTTCATTTCAGCCGTAGCCGTTGAGTTGGCGTTAGCCATAATTGTTTTGATGAGGCTTAAAGCCTGTAATTGTTGATATAAATCAACCAATTCTTATAATAAGACAGTGCATCTTGCCAATAGCAAGCATTTCAAGCGGTACGTTCCGCGTTCGTTGTCACCACGTGTAGTGGAAAACATAATAGCACGAAGCTAAAACTGTACATGACTCCTCGGATATCACATAACAGTAAATTGTTGTAATCGTTGGCACCACGCGTAGTGGCACATATATTGAAGGTTTGCATATGACTCCGTAGAGATCACATAATAGCAGGTTTTGTATTCGTTGATACCACACGTAGTGGCATAAATTGTAGGTTTGCACATGACTCCTCAGAGATCACATAACAGCAAGTTTTGTTTCGTACCACACGTGGTGGCAAATAATATATTTTGTAATTCATTACTCCGTAGAGCGTTAGCGTTATATTTTTATATTTCAATCATTTGCATTTATAGTGCAAGCACTATTGTGTTAAATAGTTATATTTATAATAAAATGTGTCGACGCACGCTTGCGTTGAATTCTTTTGGCTTAAGCACCATCGGCATACAAGAATTAGTTATTTATTTGTTACATGTAGCAAGCTACGTAAGATAGAGATATAGCACAGGCAACACTTTCTAAAGCTAGTCCGCAATCTTGTTAGTAAAGACCCGACCAGCGGCCCTATGACATGCTATAATGTCGTAAACATTCGTGGTATCACTGACACTAAGCTATAGGGAAGCCCTCAGAAGGACTATCACACGTCACATGTAGGTTTTATCCCGCACGCTCCATGCAAAACTATGAACAAAGTCCACAGTTCGATTCCATCACTGCTATGACATCGCTTCGGCTAGTAAACTAGACTCCACAACATCTAGCAACATTCGGTCGTGATTTCGGCACTACTGAAAGACAACAGACATCGTTTCCAACGCCAGATCATCAATCAGTAACATTTAAGAAACCACATTGTACCAGCACTACTTCTGGAGTCCTAGGCGTCCAAAGATCAAACAAGGCTTTACAGTAGAGATCGGAGATCAATACCGGCCTAAAATTCAATCCGTATCACCCGAAACTCACCAAAGTAACTCTAGCTGCTCTGTATCAAGACGGAAGACCATCATGATATTTACAGCCTGGAGCAGACCGAGGCGAGGCTCGCTACAACGACCGAAACCATTGCAGGCCTGAAACCATCAATCCGACACCAGTACTCACCAGAGTCTAATTCGGTACAGTGCCCAGCACCACTCAGCGAAGTCACCCTCACCAAGTTATTTTCAGGCACTATAAAGCGTTCGAGAATAATAATAAACTTGTAACATGTAATAAAATATTACATTATAATTTTTTGTGAGATAAAAGACCGAAGTCTCTCACAACACCGTTCAGGCAAGCCGAAGCTTTAAATATATGCTAGGGATCATGGCGCTACCCTGTACCTGGTACGGGAAACGTTAGCCTTCGCCTTTCAGCCGCTCGGCCGCAGCGCTCCCGGCAACGTCCGCCAGACATCCACCCACGTCTATTCCCGCGACTGTCGTGACGTTCGGTCGCAATGGAAAATTTTAGTATGGAAAAATGAAAATGTATGGGGAAAATTTTGAAAAAAATATTTTCATGAAAAATTTACAGATATGTAACGGGTATCGAAAACCCATTCTGAAAACCCATATAACATGACAAACAAATATTTTATATATATATACATTCCTTAACATACTACTGCTTCAGTACATAACTCTGCCAAAATGTATGTAAGGTTGGAACCGTCACACACTACATTACGCCTTCTCTACCAGTCAACCTAATAGTCAGACTGAAAATTCAAATAGGTGCGGAAGTGAACAAACAGAAGAAGAAAATATTTACAGAAATGAATTTCTATCGAATGTAGCAACGTGCATAAGCAAATGATACATAAATAAATGGAGAAAAATAAAAATATTGTTTTGGCAAGGGAATGATGGAATTGTAAAATTTGAAATTGACCAAATAGTACATTTTTTATCATAGGTTTATCAAATCAAATCTTTATTTTGCATGATACACGGTATTAAATTAGATTTATAAGCTAATAAATAAAAGAGCCAGAAAGTAAAAAAAGTCAGGAAGAAACTGTTTTCATCAAAAGGTCACCCCCAATATTGGGGTGACGGAGGAGAAATTAAAGTGCAATGTTAGCTAATAAATAGCATGAAAAAGTTAAAATTTAAGAGAGTGACAGAGACTTTTTATTACAATGAATAAGGTAAGGAAAACAATATCAAATTAAATAAAATATAATAGATGTCAAATTGATATTATAAATTGTGTCAAGAATATAATAATTACACAATCTGCTGTGTTGGACTCACAAATGTTCATTTATATTTATGTTATATTTATTTTGAATTATTTTTGGTAAAGTGGAGCTATTATAACGTATAATTAGCCCAATATACAGCATATAGTTATCGCGGTGTATAGGCTTTATTACGACTGGCCCGTTAGCACAGTTAGCAGTGATCTGTCTTCAGCTCCGTTGGCCGCGGGTTCGATTCCCGTCGTAGGCCAACATTCAATAAACATTCAACATTTTCTATAAACAGTATGTTGTTTCTTCTTTTAGCCGTGTGGTATCCGGCAGAATAGAAAGACCCCCCTCCTCTCTTACCGAGGTGTCATAAGAGGCGATTAAGGTAAATGCCGTGTGGTATCCGGCCCTATAGAATAGACCACCCTCATTTCTTATCGAGGTGGCGTAAAAGGCGGCTAAGGTAAGTTGACGTTAGGCAGGCGGCCGGTCGTATAATACGTAGCCAAATCATATGACAACATGTTTGTAACATGTTGTGCCGACCCCACTTCGAGTGGGATAAAGGCAGGCGAATGATGATGAATATGTTTTTTCTTTGAGCCTGGATTTATATATGTTTTTAATATTATGTATGTATTTATGACCGCCTTTTGGTATCCGACTCGGTAGAATAGACAGAATGGTCTATTCTAGGCACTATAACAGAACTACGTTGCTATAGTGCTTGTAATATGGAATTCCGTTTAGTAACGCCTGCCTTTATAAATCGTGGTCTATTCTGTTGAGGAGGAGTGGTAAAAGGCGACTGAACTAAGTTGAGTCTCCGTACGGTATCCGGCTGAGTAGAATAGATAAACGAGTTCGAGATATTGAGATCATAAAATGCGACTTAGGTAAGTTGACCAACGGCCGGTTGTAAAATAACAAAGTATGTATGTAACATATTTAAAACATTTTGTGCGGACCCCATTTAAAGTGGGATAAGGGCAGAAGAATAATTATACCTATATATAAAATGCGTATTTACCAGTCGTCTGTAACCAATAACCCAAGTATTAAGCTACTCACTTTAGGGACAGACAGCCGTGTGTGTACATTTCCAATATGCTTATTTTATTAATTTTTTTTATATAGTCTTTCGCATTATATGAGTAGGTATGGATCAATTCGATAACAGTGAAAACTACTCGCGACGAGCAAACAACGTAACAATACTCGTGACATTTAAACCGAACTTACGTCCATGTTTCACCACTCGAAACGATCTCTCAAAGAGAGAAAAAATAAAACGTAATAACAAGCCTGTCAACAGAAACATTGACAAATTAAATATCAACGGTCCGCGCCAAGTTGCACTTGCCGTTGGTGAACTAATGAAAGCATGGTGTGCTGTCAATTTTGAAGGCTTTCGAAGTCCAGACAGGTGTAGATGTACGTTTGCCGTGTGTGTACCATCAAATTTTCGCTACACTGTAATTAGAGATGGTGAGTGACGCAAGTGGTCATGCGAACGGAGTGATAGAAATCACCTTTGAATAATTGCGCGCGTGGTACAAGGTATCTTATCTCAAATCGCTAGAGTCTAATACCTTGTACCATAATGCCGTACTAGACCAGTAGGCCTACAATGAACTTTAAGAGAACGATTCAATTCAACTTAACCACTTTCTTTTCGTAACATAAAACTAATACGTCGAGTTCACATATCGCTCGCTTAGTATTCTAGTATTATAGTATTAAAGAAGTTGTTTTTGGCAAATTTCAAGCATAGCGCCTACAAAACTCGTGAGTATTATAGAGATCTGTAACTTGGAAGAGCAAGAAAACATTTGTTCTTTTAATAGTACTTAGCGTGATGTCATAGATAGCATTGAAACAAGGACTAATGTACATATCTAACTCGATTAAGCCTAGTTTTGAATTAGCTTACTTGAGTACTAAGCGTGCAATATAGTATTAATAAATTACATATTTTCCGTTTGGGAACAGAAAACCAAATGTATGCTCATTTAAAGTAACAGTTAAAATGTATGCACATTTAAAGTAACAGTTAAAATAAAAACAATTAAATAAATTATAAATGTCGTGGGTCCGTAGTGCTAGCAACTTATTTTAGATAATAGTTGCCGTGACATGAGACAATGATCTTGTATCGATATAATTTTTGCATATTGCTTGTTAGGCAACAACGTAATGATATATTGCCACCAACCTAATAATACTTGCCCCTTCTATTTCCATTTCACTTTCGTTTTCGCTTGATAAAAAGGTGAAAACGCATAAAATCTAGGATCTTTAAGATCAATTAAAAATTGTATAAATATAAAATGCAAGATCTGAAATCTTGTTGATATATCGTGTAACTTCTTCTTCCAGCGTTTATAGCTTAATCAATTGTTAAGACAGCTCAAAGGCTTGTGGTTTACAAATCTGTTCTTACTTTTTCTTTATTGTAAAGAATTAGGCGTAATGTAGTAGTAATATTATTTTGCTAGAAATCACGTTAAAAAGAAATTTTTGTAATGCTAAATTTACAGTTAAGCGCACTTACTAATAGATAATAATGTTATCGTTACTAGTAATTTACTTATAAGTGATTAATTTAAGACATTTCAGTTATTGACGTCATTTTCCAAGTCCATTAAATATACGTTTTTTTACCCTTGATACTAGGTTGGTACTAGGTGATAATTTTCGTCGTATTTAAGGGTAGCTGGCGTAAAACGCTTACCGGTCGTACCTTAAACCGCGTTTTAATAAGTTTCGATTCGATTTAATTAAAATTAATAGTCGTTAACCGACGCCATTGTAATTAATGGTGTATAAAGTTTTGTATGCTACTTGAGGGTAGTTGATAAAAGTGATTACAGCGGCATTGTTTGACGACTCGCGGTATTAATTAGGAATTAACTGTTTATTGAATCATTCAATTGAACATTACTAGTTTTTTTTCTAATTGAAAATATAACGTTACTCCCGATATCTTTTACAGCGTTAATGGTCAGGACGGGTTGGTACAGCTTTCCGAACTAGCAGTAAAGGCGGCGATTCAAAATAACTTGTTGTCAAGTTTACTTGAATAAAGAATATTTCGAATATGAAAAATTTTTACTTCTCCATCTAATTTAGAATTAAGTAAATTCATGCATTCGTGTTTTAATATAATCGATCATCGTTACGTCACTATTGCTTACATCGTATAATTTAGAAATGGATTAATCGACATTTACAAATGATAATGCCAGTGAAAACCACCGTTGAGGTAGCCCCCTCTAAATTACGCTGAGTTGTACCTTTTTACAGGATCACATTTCTCTGCGTATCTTTTTTTGTTTCTCTTTGTTTTTGTAAAACTGTGAATTTTTTTTAATACTTTATGTACGTTTTATGTTAAATGTGTTTTCTCTATAAATAAAAGGTATGTGATTTGATTTGATTTGATATCGATGTATGTACATCACTGCGGTACTAAACAGTCGATATCTCAATAGGGTGTACCGTGTTAACCTCGGAGCGCTCACGAGCGTTCACGATTTCAACCGAATGGAGTTGTAGCATTCCGTGTTTGTACTTTTGTACCAGAAATGTACCAGCCGGAAGATTCCCATAGCGACATGGGACGGAAAATTATAAGCACAGCCGTAAAATGTACTGTCGATTACTGCGATGTTTAGTCCCGATGTAGCTTTATCTTCGTTTGGGAAGTTTAATACCCACGAGGTCTGTTTATGTACTTCGCAAGTTAGAAATTCGATTCGTGATTACGTCGATAAAAATTATAGAGCAATGATAATAAAAATTTGTGCACTTTTAATATGTTGGAATGGATAGGGAATAATTTTACACGAAATGCTTTAGTTATCAGTATAAAAGTATTATCATTTATATAAGCCAATATGTATAAATACAATATATGATTAGAATCATTTCTTACTGTAAAGACGTATAAGGCGACTAAGTAAAGTTGTCCGGTTGAGTTGAAATAGACCATCAACTTTCTTACCGAGGGGTCGTAAAATACGACTTAGAAAGTAAGGAAGGGGACACTTGTTCTACTATGCCACGCCGGTGGTCTACTTACCTTCCGACTTACGAATTTTTAAACAGGACACGTAACCTGACGCGATTTTATCACTTTTTCCTCATCCCAATGCCGCCAAAGAAGTTTCACTTTAGAAGAACCAGCAAAAACAAATTATACATATTTTCTAAAGTTTATTTACAAAATTAATTATAAAATTTAGCTATAATCCGCAATAAAGTAAATAGAAAATATATATAATGCTAAATGTAAAGTGGACTATCCGTTTTCATACCCGAAACATGTAGGATTCGTAAACACCACCACCGACTCCTCAATCCACAAGTTCTACACACGTTCACTATCACAAACTCAACAATCCTTTCGCCTCGCAACCGAAGCATCACCAGTCGATAGACTCCACGACAAAATTGCAAAGGCAATAATAATAAATAAAAAAATGCTTTTCCTTTTGTATTATGGATCTCCCCAAACTAACATCTAATTCTAAACTTAAATTATTTTAAGTTTATTTATTCAAATTAACTTGTAAAGTACTATTATATCTTTAATTCTACTGTTAGTTCGGAAAATTGCTCTTAATGGGAAGACCTAGCAAGAAACTCGGAGCAGTTCTCAAATTTCAGGTAATAATTGTTGTAAATATTCGTTAATTTTTTTAACTGAAAGATGCGTCCCAAAGAAATTAAAATTAAATCCATCAGTTAAAACAATTCCAAAAATATTTAATGTATTGAAACACTTGGCTAATTTGAAACACAGGTTACGTAATAACTGAATTTTTATAATTAGTTTTTTCATATTTCCTTGCGATAATAAATTAAACTAGATTATAATAAAGCCGTTAAAGAATCATATAAATAACCGTAGCGGTAAAGTGTTAACAGCAAAATGTTTTGCGATTACTTCACGTTTGGCTTCGTTTATTTTAAACTAGAGTTACCCGCGACTTCTTTCGCGTCTACTTTGTGTTCAAATACCCTCCTATTCTTAAGATAGTAAATCACGTTATTGTAACGATATTTCGTATAAATTATAACTTTATATTTCCGTTTCCTAAAACTCAGTTTTACATAAAAGTATGTAAAGTAACTTCCCGTTACTGAGACCGTGTCATTCTTTCGAGGGCTCACGGGTTCAAACAACGGACAGGCACCAATGACTTTTCAATAAAACTTATGTGTCTAATTGATAATTGCTCACACGCTTTTCGGCGAAGGAAAACATCGTGAGGAAACCGGTATTTTTGTATAGAATTCAGGGGATATGTGTAACCTACCAATCCGCATTGAAGCAATGTGGTAGGTCTTAGCTCCAACCCTTCTCTCCAAAAATGGAGAGGGAGGCCTATTCCCAGCAGTGGGATAGTAACAGGCCGTTGTATTTTGTTCATATAACAACTAGTTGTGTTCATGTAGCGCGATAAGGTTTACGTAGTGTTAAAAATTATTTTTTTAAAGTAAAACTTTCAATAGTAATAATACAATTATTTTGCTCTAATCCGCGATTATCTATGGCGGTTTATGGGATCTACGTAAATCGTAATTCTATAAATTAAGTAAAACCTTATAAAATATATTTTAAGTGCAGTGAGATACGCACCAAGGCGCGTAAATTATTTTTTAATATAACTTTTTAAATTAAAATTGTATTTTTTTCTCAGCAATGAAATACTAACAGGTGATTACTTTACTCTTACATATATTTCAGTATTATGAACATGAAAAAAATATACACAATATAACCTTTTTGACACCAGTATGGCGCCGCAAAAACTCATATCACTATGACCTACTTAAAAATCAATTGAACAATTGACCATTATGTTCGTAATAGTACAAGTTATTTAAAAAACAACGATAAAAACGATACTGAGGTAGACAATACTGCCGTGGGAGATATTCCCACGTGGTTAAATGGTACCACACAAAAACACTGTGTCATTCGTGTTCGGCCTAAACAGGTAATAAGCGCCGAGACGCAATACAATGACGATTGTTGGAAAACGACCAGAGATAAGGTATTATGGAAGCAAAATTATGATAGCTCGGGTCGCGATTTGAGAGATAATACGCCTTTGAAAATACGGATTTTATCAAATATTCGAACATTGTTAACGCTGACTACCGCTCTTGCGCATTGCTTTAACTATGACTTTTGAGTCGAATAAAATATTTATATTATTATATATTTTATAATCATAGAGTATAAAAATTCCCGTTTTTCATAACGAAAAAAACTAGCATTTATTGATTTCAAAAATAAACTTTTTTACGAAATAAATCGCGAATACGTGAACTCGTGGCTGCTAAAAATGTTACATAAGTTAATGCTTAATGCACGACCCACCACCAATAACACAACTATACATTAGCACTGCACACATTTACCATCACAATCTTAACAATTTATATTGAATAATTTATAGAGTTAGGCGTTACTTTGCGGAGATCCATAATACAAAAGTAATAATAAAAATTATTTTGCTATAATCCGCGATACAGTAAAGAGAAAACATATATACATTTATACATATAAAGCGTTTTGCGATTTTGTCGTGGAGTCTATTCTGATGATGCTTCGGTTGCGGGACGAAACGTTGTTGAGTTTGTGATAGTGAACGTGTGTAGTGTTTGTGTATTGTGGTGACGTTGGTGGAGATTTGTGCATGTGTTTTTACGAATCCTGCATGTAACGGGTATAAAAAACGGATAGTCCACTATACATATAACACTATATACATATATTTTCTATTTACTGTATCGCGGATTAAAGCAAAATAATGTTTATTATTTCTTTTGTAATTTATATTGAGTTTTTACGAGTTAACGGATAATACACTCTACATTTAGCAATACATATATCTTTCATCGCGCATTATAGCAAAATAATATTGTCATTACTTTTTATAATATGGACCTCTGTCTGCAAATTACGCTTTATTCTATAAATTATGGTTCTATGTAATTTATATTATTTTTGAATGTATGCGTTGCAAATGGTATCAAAGCAAATATTGAATGAAAAATGGAATCGATAGATGTGCTAGCACCTTCGCCCGCGTGGAAAAAATTGTGTCACACATATTTTCCTAATTCAATTCACATAAAACCATAACGTACTAACCTACTATGTTCTGTACCACTAAATGTAATTAAACCTTCCTCGGGAATTGCACTTTCTATTCGTAGAAAACGCACGAAAATCCGTTCAGCAGGTTTTGAGAATATAAATTACATACATACATACAAAATTTTAGGGACTTTGTTTTATAATGTGTAACTTAACTTTCTTTTCTTGGTCCGAAATACAAATGGAATAAGACCGAAAGTTTCTTGTTATGAATGAAATGATTTCGAATTTGTATGTTCAAATTTTAATTTAAAATATTCTTTATTCAAGTAAACTTGTAAGCAAGTGCTTTGAAATCGTTCCTAACGAGAAGAGCCAGCAAGAAACTCAGTGGCTGCTCTTTTCAAGTATAATTCTTATAACTAGTTACATTTGGTCATTACTATCTTGTACAGGGTCGAAGAGTAGTTATATCCACGCATTCTTATCGTAAGTAATCCTCAACAGTAAAGTAGGCTTTCTGTATCAGACTCTTTTTAACAGTGTTTTTGAACCGCGTTAATGGCAAAGATAAAATTGATTGCAGAATTTTATTATAGAATGTTATACCCAAACCCACAAATGACTTATTTGCTTCTCCAAGGCGCAAAGCGGGAACCGCAAGCTTGTGTCGGTTCCTACTTTGTCTATTATATACGTCGTCAATGTTGCACATCGACATTAATATTTTAATTAAATTACTTTAAAGGTAATATTAAAAACGGAACGCCTAAGAAGGTTATAGCGAATGATTATTTCGAAAAAAAAAAGTTTCTCGTTAAATAATTAGCCTAAAATCCATCATCGCTGGCGTTATTTCGACACTTTCAGAAATACTAATTGCTCTTAAATTATCGTCTTGCCCCAATGCCTGCCGGCTGTCAATTGTCGCAACCGACCTTTCAACTGTTTAGAAACTGGCTCTCGTTTTTTCATTATCCAGTCAGTATACCATAATATCCGTGCTCTTAACGACGCGATGCTCAATACTCATTGAATTTGGACTGAATTTAAATTTAAATTTGAATTTGGATTTAGTATATGACAACACTAATAATGAAATTATGTTGATCAGCGATTAAGTAAATAGAAAATATATAATGCTTAATATAGAGCGGACTATCCGTTTTCATACCTGATACATGCAGAATTCGTAAAAACACACATCATCAAAAGTTTTAAAGAAGCTACCACTCAATCACAAATCATGTCGGTTAATCTTTAAAAAATATATATACAAGTTGATTAATTGATTGCATGGTAACCTAGCTGACTGTATTTAAAATATGATACTCAAATAATATTCAATGGCTTAGTTAGCTTTATGTGGCAGCATCGTTGTAAGATAATTTCTAAACTTGCGTAAAGGCAAGTCCAGATAATCATGAGGTATTTGGTTATAAAAACGTGTACCGTAAATATACACTCTAAATTAAGCAATATATATATATTTTATATTTACTTTATCCCAGACTATACAAATATTAATTTTATTTTTACTTTTGTACCGTTATTAATAATGCAAAAGCTCTTTCAAAGACTTTGTTAGCCATATCCAAAGCCTTTAATGATTAAAGATAATTTTACTTAACGGAAAGTCAACTCACTTATGAAATAAGTAAGCCAATAAGACATAGAAATGCGTTTTAAAATTACAAACTCCTAAATATGATAAAAGAAAGTAATCCTTCTATATTATGGAATTCTAAAAAGTAAAGATACTCAAATAACGAGATTATTAGATTAAACATTTTCTGGTTCCAGAGCGCGTTTAAGTCTTTTGTTAGGGAGTTAGTCGGCATTGAATCCAACTGCTAACTATATGTTAAATAGATCGTTGAAGATTCAAAAGTATTATTTAAAGTAAGATATAAATTAAGTAATCTATATGGAGACGTATTGGGCTATGTTAAGATTACCTTTACGTGATCAAATTAGGAACGAGTTTATCCTTAGAAAAATTAGTCCCATTCATAAAGCTCAATGAATGTAAAATTAAATTGGCATCTCCTACCGAGAAGAACCAACAAGAACCTCAGCGGAAACTATTTAAAATAAATAGAATTTTATTTAAAAAGTTAAAAAATAATTTATGAACTTTGGTGCGTGTCACACTGCACTTAGGATATTAGTATATATCCTAAGTGCAGTGTGACAATACCTATAATTCGCGATAGATTATTAATAATCTATCGCGGATTATAGGTATTATTACTACTTTGATAGTTTTACTTTTTAATAAATAATTTCTAACACTACGTAAACCTTACGCTAAATGGACACAACTAGTTGTTATATAAACATAATGTAACTGCCTGTTACTATCCCACAGCTGGGCATAGGCCTCCTCTATTTGTTTATGGAGAGTAGGATGGAGCTAAGACCTAGCACGCTGCTCCAATGCGGATTGGTATGTTACCCATAACACCAAATTTCTCTAGAGATATGCAGGTTTCCTCACGATGTTTTCCTTCACCGAAAACCGTGTGATAAATTGCAATCATCAATTAAACACATAAGTTTTAGCAGAAAAACTCATTGGAGTCTGCCCGGGGTTAAAATTCGTTACTTGTCTAAAAATTCGCACTGTCTTACCGCTGGGCTATCACAGCTTCTCTTCTGAATACAGTTGAATATTTTATAATGTTTTACTGTTTCAGAAATAGTCTTTAACACTACATAAACCTTGTCACGTTAAATGAACACAATTCGTTGTTATATGAATATAATAAAGAATATTTTATAGTAAATTTAGTGGGGAAATATTAATATTGCATTTAGTTTATAAATTTTTTGTGCACTGAATATTTTGATGGCGCGATAGCCGTATACGAGAATGATGTATGTAGTCACGTCACTGTGTGCAACGACGGTCGAGTGATACACACGCGAGGTGTTAATTTTTCTGAGTTTCACGGTTCCTTTATCTTTTGCTTTAAATGAGTGTATCTGTTGAAATATATTATTTAAAAATTTAAATAAAGTAGTTTTAAATTTAAGTATTTCATTATTATTTTGTTATAAGCATTACACGCAACTTTGTACGAAACTTGATAGTTTAAATAACCTCGACTTGATAGTAAAGTAGCGGCCTGCTACAATCCCACTGCTGGAAATAGGCCTCCTCTCTCCATTTCTGGAGAGAAGGGTTGGAGCTAAGACCTTCCACGCTGCTCCAATGCGGATTACACATAGGTTACACATGTCTCCAGAAGTCTCTAGAGATATGCAGGTTTCCTCACGATGTTTTCCTTCACTGAAAAGCGTGTGATAAATTGAAATTATCAATTAGACACATGAGTTTTGATAGAAAAACTTATTGGTGCCTGCCTGGGTTTGAACTCGTGTTCCCCTCGAAAGAGTCGCACAGTCTCACCGCTGGGCTATCACAGCTCTCGACATTATACTTCATATATTTTTACTGTTAGTATGTATTCAATTGTACTCAATTTCATCAATATTGTTCCCGCAATTTTTAAAATTACATATATGCAGATAGAGTTACCTGTGTTATATTTACTCACATACTGTAAGTACAAAACGATCGGCGATGAATTAAATATAATATATATTATATAACTGTAGAGTGGACTGTCCGTTTACCTTATACATGGAGAATTCGTGAAACACATGCACAAACTTTCACCACCCCCGTCAAAACACGCAAGCACTACACACGTTGACTATCACAAGATCAACAATCGTTTTGTCCCGCTACCGAACCATCAGAAGATAGACTCCACGAAAAAATCGGTAATAGTCTATAAGTCTTGCAGTTTTCTGTTCCTGTCTTTTAACCTAATCTCAGCTTAAAGCGACGGAATTTTGAGATTTACGGCGAGACTTTTCTAGAACCCTCTCTTAGAATGTAAAGGCTTATTTTGAATTTCGAGTAGTTAAAATATTTTTTGTTTAGTTGAAGAATATAGTAGTATCCGACTGAGTAGAAAAGACTTTCTCATTTCTTACCCAGATGTCGTAAAAGGCGACTAATGTAAGTTTACCCGCCGTGTGGTATCCGGTTGAGTAGAATAGACCACCCTCTTCCTTACCGAGGGGTTGTAAAATATGACTAAGGTAGGTTGACGTCAGGCAGGCGGGCTGTAGTAAAATACGTAGTCAAATCATGTGACAACATGTTTGTAACATGTTTGCCGACCCCACTTAGAGTGGGATAAAGGCAGGAAGATGATGGTTAATTGTTGTTATGATTGGCTATATGTTTATCACACGTTAATTGCTAGTTTGGCTTTTAATTAATTTTGACTTGGTAGAATTGGTTTTACTGCCATATGCCTAAGTAAAATCCTACTATACTATTGACGATTACTAAGACGATAAGAATGCGTGGTCATAGCTACTCTTCAACCCTGTATGAGACGGTAATGAGAATAATGTTTTAAAAAGAGCAACCGCCTAGTTTCTTGCTTGCTCTTCTCGGTAGGAATAGCTTCCCGAACCAACAGTAGAGTTGACGATTCATAAGTATTTGCTTACAAGTTTACTTGAATAAAGAATAATTTGAATTTGAATTGTTCTTTGATTTCGGTAATCATAAATCTGTTTTCATTTTCATTATTAAGTCAGTAAAATTATATTAATAATTCCAAGCTTAAACTTGGGCGAAATTTTTTTTTAGCTATAAAATTACACCAAATATGTCATTCAAGTAAAATTTGAAAGGACACTAATAAATAGTATGATAAATATAGATGGTAAATAAGTAATAAAAGGAAATTCTGATTTGTAATTATTTGTCTAAAATATATTCTCACAATATGTATAATTGATATCAGGAAATTAAATTTATATTTTAAAGAATTAAAACCAGATTTAAAATTTAAAATCAAAAATTAATTAAATTTAAAATTTAAAACCTCGTTTTAAAGTAATTTTAATTTAAAATGAGATTTTATATAATTTTAATTCTAATTCGATTTTTTATCTAAATTTCATCAATATACATTTAATTAATAAAAACATAATAATACAATATAATACATATAGTAAATGAATATAAAAATAATTTATTAGTCGAAATAAGACATTTTAGTTTAGTGTTTTAGTTACCTTGCTATAACAAATTTAAGATGTATATTTCCTCAGTTTGAAAGAATTAATAAAATTACGTTTAAATACAGAGATAAAAACATCTATTTATATTTCATATATTCTATGACATCGTTTCCAGCTATTCCTATTTTTTATGTTTTTATTTATCTTTATAATAAAGGCGCTTATATTAAATATTCTGCCATAATTCTTCATCGTATTAAAAATGCCGCTTGGCGCGTAATTGTCGGTTTAGATCATTCTGTATAATTTTTATAATTATTTACCTGTTAATTTATACTCATTGAGTGATGTTTGACTAAGGATATACAATGAATATCTATTTAACGTTGTTATTATTACGATTTAATTGAACACTTTGGATTTGCAAAATTCAATGAATTCAATGTAAATATCGACTAAATATGACGTTTTTTGCAAGACTGGTATATTAATTAATCTTTCAGATACCGTAAATCAATCACTAATAAATAATGCTTTAAGTATCGGATAGCAAAGAAACCCTGATTTCGCAAAATATTTTAGTTCTACTAAAGTAGCTAATGTTAGTCGATGTTTAGCTAGATATATTCTGAATCGCGACTAAGTTACTAACTTACGTATAGTTCACGGTACAGCTTATTAAATTTAATTTAAATAATATCACTGATAGATTATTTGAATAATATTTAGATTTTTAATAGACTTAAATCTACACTCACCTTAATTGTCTTTGGTGTGGAAAGCCCTGAACAAATCCCACTAGCACTTCACTAAGTTCACAAGTTAATACGGTCACAACTGAAACCGTTTCAGGAATGTCACTATAGCAACTCATTAACTGAAAACGCAAATCTCACTTATTAGAGCAAACGTGCCGGATTTTTTAGTACTAAAATAGTTATCGATTAAATAAGTGTTATACATTGGTTTTCATTTCCAATATTTTCCGTTTCATTTTTCTTTCGTGATTAAATTTGGTCCATTTTGTTAACGCAGTACGTGCAGCTTGATAGGCGCGCGCGCACGAATGCCTCCGAAGGTGTCGACGCAAAGCTGATCGTTGCGGAGGCGTGGTCTGGTTCTAACGTACCATCTATCTATCTATCTGTCTCTGTCAGTTATGTACAGTCTTCTAATATCGCCATCTCTCTCTCTAACACTGGTGCGTTATGCGATCTGGTGGTGGGGATGAACTTTGGTTGGATTAATGAAATACGTTAGATCGTAGTAAGCTTACCGACTCGCGATATATTATTGGCGTTTGTTCGGAAGTTTGCCGATTCGGAGTTCACGTAACTTTAAATACGGAATACTATTTTTTAATATTTAAAAATCGAACATAAAAATCCAGTCTTTTGAATTCATATTTAATTTTTTTTATTTTAATTTTATTTTGATGAAGATGATGATATATAATTTTCATAAATACTTTGGTTGATTAATTTCTCGAAGCCTGAAAATAAAAGTTTTCAATAATAAATGCTTAATTTTGTATTTAAGTTTTATGTCATGATTATTATTATACATAACAGATTAAGTGGTCGCTTCAAAGAAGAATAATGGTATTAGAAGTTAATCTAGACTTGCCTTTACAAAAGTTTTGAAATTATCTTAAAATAAAATTGAATAGTAAGCTGTATGTATCAGCCCATACAGCTTACTATTCAATTGTAGATTTGAGTGATAGTAGCATATCTTAACTGCAGTAACGCATCAAGTTACAACGATGCCGCAAATAATAAAAAAAAATATCCGCCGAGTTTTTTACAGGTTTTTCTCGGTAGGAGCAAACTTCCAAATCGAAATAACCGAACCAGTGGTAGTTTCTTGAAAAACAGTTGACGATTCAAAAGTACTGAAAACGGTATACTCAGATCCAAAAAGTATAAAACTATAGCACAGATATTAAATATATCTAAGCCAATTGTGTAGAGTCTTTATGGAATTTGAGTTCATGATATAAAAGTATATTTTTTCAATATTCCAAAAACATGTTTTGAAAACAATGTGTTTTGATATAAATTATTTATAGCGCTTTTAAATATATATTTGGCACGTGATTCATCTAGTTGGTTAGGACCCATTTAACTTTGTGATTGCAATAACTCAAATCCGTTTAGAGAATCAGTTGTTGTATTATTTGGTTAGTTATTTTACGACCGGCCACTTGCCTGACGTCAACTTATAGTACGCGTAACTTATAATAAATAATGCACATCGAGGCTTAGAGAGAGAAATCGGCTAGATTCTGCTTCATAGAGCATTGTCTCTGTCACACAGACTGACGAACCCGTATGCAACGTCACATACTAACTGAGCAACAGTGACAGCGCTCTACGAAACCAAACTGGCCGGCTGTTTCGTTCTAAACATCGATGTGCATTATTTAATGCCGGGTACTATACCTTAGTCGCCTTTTACGACACCTCGGTAAGAAATGAGGGTGGTCAATTCTACTCAGACGGATACCACGCGGCGGCGATTGGAGAAAAAAAGTAAACATAAATTATATCAGTTAGTGTATAATAATTGCACGATACATAAACATATGTTCAATACATGAATCGATCCCATATATTTATTAAAACTTCTAATATAGTCTCATCTGCACTGTATTTCTTTTCATAAACCTAACTGTTACAAAAAGGGCTGTTACAACTGCAATTAAAATTTCTTCTAACAATATCCCGTTGTGCAAATATAACTAAACATCAATTAAACAATAAGCATTAACATTACAGTGAACTAAAAATAAAAACATTATGCAAGCAGCAAAAAGGTTGCCGACGCGCGCAAAAAATTGCGATTCTATGAAAAGAGATTTGATTTGCACAAAACTGAGGAAAGTTCACTTTTATGACAAGCCCTTACTGAGGGTGTCGAACCGTACGCTGATTTTTTTATTTTTTTTTAAAAGATGGACCGTTTTACGGGGCTTGTGACGTCATTGTTTACATTGTCCTACTTTGAAGCCGTTATTCTATAATAAAATTCCGCAATCTACTTTAACTTTACCATTAGCAGTTTAAAAATACTATTAAAAAAAGGCTAACACAGAAAGCCTACTATACTATTGAGGATTTCTAAGACGATAAGAATACGTGGATATAGCTTCTCTTCAACCCTGTACAAGACATTAATAACTATATGTAACTAGTAATAAGAATATTATTCTTTGAAAAGAGCAACCGCCAGGTTTCTTGCTGGCTCTTCTCTATAGGAACAGCTTTCCGAACCAGTAGCAGATGTTGACGATTCAAAAGCACTTGTTTACAAGTTTACTTGAATAAATAATATTTTGAATTGAATATATTTTTAGAGTGGTATTATCAGTTACTACTGATAATATAAATATACTTTACTTTACTTACTAGTAATATATATATAGTAATATAATACTTAATAGTAGTATATATAAATATTTATATATTGAGATTTAGAGAATTTTTAGACCTTCTGGTAAGGTCTCATTGGGGTGTGGTGTCAGCGACTACGCTCAGGTAGTGCAAGCTGAGCTAATGGGTCCTGGCACAAGTCAGTATTACACGTCCACGTCGTACACTCTGGGCAATGTTGCAGTTATCAACGAGCTTGCCAACATAATTTACATACCTCGGACTGCAATAGCTAAGTATTACTGGCGGTGTGTGTGGTACAGTCCAATACTACATGCATTCTCCCCTCCCTTACCAACTATCCCAGTACAATTCCTATCAAAATTACCCCTTTACCCACTCCCTCTCACATCCAGGTCCATCTCCCCTAAAAGTCTCTATCCCAGTACCCATTTTGGTCTCCGTTCCTGGAGGAGTAAACCTCGACTCTAAAAATCCCCAATCCAAGGTGTAATTCGTACCGTGCCGATGGATGCATGGCTGGGGGGAAGCTCAGTCTCGAACGGTGTCTCCTCGACACCAGGGCGAATCGAGGTAGTATTTCAGCCCTTCGGGCGACAAGCGGGGCTCTGTCGTTCCGTGACCTTTATTTCCCTAGCTTCTCGTGGGACTTTTATGGATATTGATACCGATAAAACCCTTACAACCCCCGCCCTGGATATCCAGGGCAACAACTTTTCAGCGGATGAGAGGTCTCTTGAAGCCTCTAGCCCGCTCGACGCAGCTTCAAACGTCACAGGAAGCGACCTTGCGGTCTTCGGAGGAGGTAACGACTCCGATACGCCCAAGCAGGCGCCCCTGGACGGCAACATCACAGGCAGGTCTATCCGTAAACTGTGTGGTGCAGCGCGCAAGCGTTTTCGGCTTCTGGTGGGCGGAGCAGGACTTGATCCTAAGGTTGCCCTCACCTTGTGTAAAAAGCCTTGGAAGGATATCCCGGTGGAGAGGCCTCCCTCTGCTAAACCCCTCAAAAGGGGCAGATCGGAGGACGAATCTCCCAAGGACAACCCTAAGAAGGCCCCCAGGATTTCTCATGAAGCTAGAGGCCGAACCAACACGGCCCCGACCTTCAAGGAAATCGCTGGTTCTTCTAAAGTAGGGATCCGTCACAAGGTCCCTATGTCAGAGGAACAAATGAGGTCGGTACACCGGCATCTGCTCTGCCTTCTCCGACAGAAGGATGCCGATGTATTTGACCTCGGCTTTTTGGGATTCTCCCACAGGCCGGGCTGGGTGCTGGTGACTTGTGAAAACCAGCAAAGCCAGGACTGGCTTGTGAGAGTGGTGCCCAACTGTAAGCCATGGCCCGAGGCGCAACTTTCCACTATGCTTGAAGGTGAGTTGCCCAAACCTGTAACAGTGTGGGCCTTCTTTCCGGAGTCCGAGGCAGAGTCGATGACGGAGGTTATTGAACTCCTCGGAAATATGAACAGAGGCCTTCACACAGAGCACTGGAGGGTTCTCAACGAGAAGGTAGAGAATCACGGACGGGTTGCTGCCCTATCCATGGATGAATCCTCGGTGGAAGCCCTCCGTGCTCTGGATTTCAGGGTAAGCCTTGGTTTTAAAAAGCTTACCTTCAAGGTTAGAGGGGAAACCCAGAACCCCCCTACTACATCCTTGGGAAGACCTACCGCAGCGCCCCCCATGTCCTCCGGCGTGGATCCTGCGTTCCCTGGCCCTAGTGGCCTGGGCGGTAGGATTCCTCCTGGTCGAGGTGGGGGACTAAGTGAGGTCCCTCAAGGAGGGATTAGCAGGGACCCTCAGAGGCCCTCCTTGGCACCTTCTGGAAGACCAACCACAACGCCCCCCACGTCCTCTGGTGGGACTCTCGCGATCCCTGGCCCTAGTGGCCTTGGTGGCGGGTCTCCTCCTGGTCGGGGTGGGGGACGGAGCGGGGTCTCCCAAGGTAGGAAAGGCAGGGCGCCGAAGCTGGCTCCCACCACGCGAGGAAATCAATTGCCTCAATCGGTGGCAGCTGGCTCCCGGTCTCAGCCTGTTGTTAAACGGGCTAAGTAACGGCAACCGGGGGCACAACAGCGAGGATCGTGCAGGCCAATCTCCATCACGCGGCTGCTGCAGCCGCGGTGATGGAGCGCTGCCTAGTAGAGGGTAATGCGGACCTCGCTCTTATTCAAGAACCCTGGATTTCTCACTCCAAGATTCTCGGGCTGAACGCTGGGGGTAAGATTCTTTCAAATCCCGGCGGTATTACACCCAGAGCATGTATTGTTTTTAACAAATATATTAACTTTCTGCCAATTCCAGAGTTGTGCACTGACGATCTGGTTGCAGCCTATGTTAATTTCGAAGGGTGGAATGGGCCTAGAGCAATCATCTGTTCGGCCTATCTTCCCGGAGAAAACGAAGACCCCTCTGCCGAGCTGCTGCCTGTGATCCGATATGCCAAGACACACAAAGCCGAGCTACTAGTGGGGTGCGACGCCAATGCTCACCACACCACCTGGGGGAGCACTGACACCAACAACAGAGGTGAGTTATTGTACGACTTTCTTTTAACTAATTATCTAGTAGTATTAAACAGAGGTAATACTCCAACCTTTGTAACTAGAACTAGGAAAGAAGTATTAGACATTACTTTTGCTACACCAAACTTGGCCAGGTACGTCAGAAACTGGGAAGTAAGCAGCGAAAATTCATTGTCAGATCACAGACACATTTCCCTGGATCTAACAACCGTACTTACAACAAGAACCACCACCTTCAGGGATCCCAGATGTACAAACTGGGAAGCCTTCGAAGGCTTCCTGGGAAGAAACCTGGAATCAGTACCCAGAAGAATCCAATCACCGGAGTGCCTAGACTTGGCTGTGGATACTGTAACTGCAGGAACTATTAAGGCCTTCGAAGACAGTTGTCCCCTGAAGACTAGGAAATCCAAGCGGAAGGTATCGTGGTGGAACTCTAAACTTAACAACTTAAGAGCTAAAACACGAAAATTATTCAATAGGGCCAAGAGAACACAAGAGTGGAACTTATACCGTGAGGCCCAAACTGAATACAGCAAAGAAATTAGGAAGGCTAAGAGGGCATCTTGGAGGAAGTTCTGTGAGGATATATCAAGCACACCTCAAAGTGCGCGACTCCATCGGATGCTATCTAAGGTCGGTAATAACCAACTGGGTCTGCTCAAAAGACCCGATGGATCTTTCACTACAAGTGAACAAGAAACACTGGAGCTACTCGCGGTAACTCACTTCCCGGGAGCACTAAATGCTAGTGTTGCTAATACCTCTGCGCGCGCTCCGCGCAGGCCTCGTCATGAGGACTGGGGTAAAGCTGCTAGGATTATAAGACCCGAACTAGTGAGGTGGGCGATCAACTCTTTCAACGGTAATAAAAGTGGCGGACTCGATGGTATTACTCCTATTTTACTTAAGAAAGGAGCAGACATCTTAATACCGCACTTAGTAAAAATCTTCCGGACCAGCTATGCCTGGGGATACATACCGGAACAGTGGACCAAGATTAAGGTTGTATTCATACCAAAGGCTGGGAGAAAGGACTATTCTTCTCCAAAATCCTTTAGACCTATAAGCCTCTCCTCCTTTTTACTTAAGACTATGGAGAAGGTAATCGATCGATTTATTAGGGACGAGGTTATTATAACAAGACCCATCCATAATAACCAACATGCCTACTGCAGGGGCCGTTCTACTGAAACGGCCTTATTATGCCTTATAGATAAAGTGGAGAAGGCATTAGAAGACAAGGAGGTAGCCCTGTCGGCTTTCCTTGATATCGAGGGAGCTTTCGATAATACTCCTATCCGAACACTAGTGGCAGGTCTTGCTAGGAAACTGGTAGACGAAACCACTATAGCTTGGGTAGAAGCGATGCTCACCAACAGATTAGCTAGATTAGAGCTAAACGATGTAACTGCTCAGGTACACACAACAAGGGGCTGCCCGCAAGGCGGCGTTCTTTCACCCTTGCTCTGGACCTTAGCAGTGGATGAACTATTGTTCAGAATGAACGACCTCCACATTGACACCCAAGGCTACGCAGACGACCTAGTGGTAACGGTAAGAGGTAACTGTTTTAGCAGCGTATCGTATCTTATACAAAAAGCTCTAAAAATTATTGACAGATGGTGTGTAGAGAATGACCTCTCTATCAATGCCGAAAAGACTGTCATTGTTCCTTTCACCAGGCGGACTAAACTTGATAAACTCAAGCCACCCCAACTGAAAGGAAAAATAATACCATTCTCCAATGAGGTCAAGTATCTAGGAGTTATCCTGGACCAAAAGCTGACTTGGAACTCACATGTTGATGGTGTTATGAAAAAGGCTAAAATGGCCTTAAACACGTGCGGTCGTCTAGCAGGCAATAGATGGGGGCTTAAACCCAAAGTTGCGCTGTGGCTCTACACTGCCATCGTGAGACCAATAGTATCTTACGCTTCAGTGGCATGGTGTAGGAAAACGACGCAAACGACCATTCAAACTAGGTTAGCCAGCCTGCAGAGAACAGCCTGCCTCCTAGTCACTGGTGCCATGTCTACATCACCGGGTGCTGCACTGAACGCGCTGCTGAATATGCCTCCTCTTCACCTGTATGTTGGAAAGGAGGCAAGAGTCAGCATGTACAGAATCACCCACCAAGCTGAGATAAAATGGCAATCTAAAGTGCTGAGATCCTTTCAAGACTCAATACTTAATATACCAGTTTTGGGCATGCCATCAGATGTGATGGTTACCAAATTTATTTTCCGCAGGAAATACTCTGTAGAAATACCCAATCGAGATGCTTGGTTACAGAATCAAGTAACTTGGAAGTCTGGAAGCCTCAAATTGTTCACTGATGGCTCCAAGTCAGGAAATGAGGTAGGATGCGGTATTTATGGGGAAGCTCCCAGACAGATGATCCGTCTAAACCTGGGCAAGTTTACGTCCATATTCCAGGCAGAGGTGTATGCCATAATTGAATGTGCTTCATCTCTACTTCGGGGCAACTACCTCAACCGTACAATATACATACATTCAGACAGCCAGGCAGCTCTGGCAGCTCTTTCCACTGAGATTACAAAGTCGAGGCTGGTTGAAAACTGTAAAAACTTACTTAACACTCTGGGCTCTAGGAACAGGGTGATACTACGTTGGGTCCCAGGACACGAAGGCATCCCCGGCAACGAAATAGCCGATGGCCTAGCAAAAGCCGGCGCCAAAATTCTGCAGATGGGCCCAGAACCTATCTGTGGAATTTCCAAAAGTCTGGCGTTGCTTACTCTGGAGACCTATTGTTATTATCACACACTTGATCTCTGGACCAACAGTCCGGGGTTAAAGCACTCGAAAGCGCTAATGAAAGCCTTTAATAAAAGTGCTACTCGAAAAATTTTAGCGCTAAGTAGAGTAAATCTAAGTAACCTAGCTAGGGTGCTTACAGGGCACTGTGGACTAAACAGTCACATGTTAAACCTGAAGCTGTCAGTCACTGGATTGTGCAGACTCTGCCTTGAAGCGGAGGAAACACCCATGCATATCCTATGTGACTGCCCTGCGCTAATCAACGTTCGATGCTCTCTCCTAGGGTCACATATTTTACGCCCTATAGAAGTGAAAGCACTCGCCGCCAAGAAGATCCTTGAATTCTTCAAGGTCACCGGTATTGGTGGCGAATTGTAAGCAGTGGCGATCACAATAGATCAGCAATGGTCAAAGTGATACTGGGCCCTTAGGCCCTGCATAGCCGCTACTCCCAGAAGAAGAAGAAGAAGAAGGTCTCATTGTCTCACTTCGGACATCATCATTATTTTCTGTACTTAAATCTTATATAATATATTATATTGTAATGGCGTAACTTATTTAAACTCTTGCTATATTTATTGGGACGTACAAAATGTCGATAACTAAATTATACTAACTGCCATTAAAAAGAATTCAACGCGTGTCAAAGCTTTCATCGAATTATTTCTATTGTTGATTTCTTTCTATTTTCAAAGATTTCAATACATTTACTTGGTACATAGTAACAATACAGGAAATATTGTTTATAAATTATAAAAATGGAATTACTAATGTAACATAAAATTAAAAAAATATATTTGGTTAACTTATTTCAGGTCACGTAATAAAACTTAAAAAATATGTTTTTTAATCTTTCACTCTAATTCATAACTTACTTATGAATTAGATAATTTATAGAAACTTTTCTGAGATCCATAATACAACAGTACTAGTAAAATTATTTTGCTATAATCCGCGATAAAGTGAGTGGACTATACGTACAGAGTTGACAATACGTTTAGTCCATTCTACATTTAGCATTATGTTTATTTTCTATTTACTTTATCGCGGATTTTAGCGAAATAATTTTATTATTATTTTTTTACCTATAGGTCACAGGTGTTTGGTTCAAAGAGTTGGTCCAGTACAAAAATATTTTCTCTCAAATCAAATCAAAATAATCTCTATTCAAGTAGGCTTTTTACAAGCACTTTTGAATCGTCAAGGATCAATTAGATTTAATAAGCTACACTGGCTCGGAATGTTGCTCTTACCGAGAAGAACCAGCAAGAAACTCGGCGGTCAATCTTTTAAACATTTAAATTACATTATTTATTGCAGTCTTGTTTGGAGCTGAAAGGATTTTAAATCCAAGCATTTTTATCATTCAAATAATCTTCAATTGTGTGATATGCCTTACGTATAACCAAATTCTTACACTTGATTTAAACTTTTCTGTAGATAAGTCTAATATAGATTGCGGAATTTTATTGTAAAAGCGAGTACCGAGACCAACGAATGAGTTGCTTGCTCTCTGCTGAGTGGCGACGCAGGGATTACAAGCTTTTTGTGACCTCTAGTATCTCTATGATCTCTCGATTCAAGAATCTCATTTCACCCAACTAAAATCAAAAAAGGTAATTTACAGTCAGGAGTTTATAATTAAAAATAATTATAATATTGTTTTGCTAAAATCAAGGCAATAATTTTTTTTTTTTGTAATTAAAGTAGACAAATGCATGTTGCCAATTCTGAGTAAAGAACCTTCCTTTAGAATAAGAGGATTACAGTTTAGATCCATCACGCTACTCCAATCAGGATGAGTGGGTAAACATATCCCGGGAAGTCCCAAGATAATAAAAGATAACCTAGTGCTTTTTCTACACCAAACAGCGTCTGGTATTGTTTTATCAATTAGCCATTGGCACGGGGTGTAAACCTGTGACCATGATAAAAGTGATATAGTCTCACAGTTCGGCTATTACAGCTTTACCACGACAAAATTCAAAATTCAAAACATTCTTTTTTCAAGTAAACTTGTAAAGAAGTGCTTTTGAATCATCTACTTTACTGCTGGTTCGGAAAGCTGTTCCTACCGAGAAGAGCCATCAAGAAACTCGGCGGTTGCTGTTTTTAAAATATAAATCTAAAAACTAGTTACATTTAGTCATTACTGTCTTGTACAGGGTAGAAGTGCAGCTATATCCACAAATACTTATCATCAAAGTATCGACAATACAAAAGGTCTAGATGTTTTTAAAGAAAAATCACTACCTTATCCAGGTTTGTACGTAGTTAGGGTTTAAATACGCAACCCTTTAGTAAGGAACCCACGGTCACACCGTTCAGCAATAAGATTAAAAAATTAAATATGGCTTAGAATAATAAGATACCGATTTAATAAGACGAAGTAGCCACATGTAAGATTTATAAGAATTGTTCGCCTCCAGTAAACCACATACCAGAAAATTTTTAAATCCAAAAAAGTACAAGAAGGCCGCATTAGTGGACAAGATATTCTATACGTTTTTTATACGGTATAAATCTATTTGGTAAATAAATCACGGCGCGAGATTAGATCTCGTTCATACGTCTTAATTTTACAATAAATTTATTAGTTTGACTGGTGCAGCATATTTATTGTGTGGACTGTACCTAAGTACATCGTTACAAGATAGCAGACGTATTGAGTAACGGACCCCTTCGATATTTATTGGTCTACTCCGTTGGTCAAGTGGGAATTATTGAATAGCAATTAAGAGTTCTGTTTGAGACAGTTTTCGACATATATGACGCGGCAATAAATAAAGCACATCGAGGCTTAGAAAGAAATAATCGGCTAGATAGAGCCTTGTCATAGAGCATTGTCTCCGTCGCACAGAGTGACGAACCCGTGCGTCAACTTCTAACTGAGTGACAGAGAAAGCGCTCTACGAAACCGAACTGGCCGGCTGTTTCGTTCTAAACATCGATGTGCATTATTTAATGGTGGGTACTATATTTTGGTCGTAAGTTCCTAAAAATTTGAGGTTGATTTGCACATTGCACAAGAAGAAGAAAGTATAGGCTGTATGAACGATTCTGGTGTATTTATATTTTTGCCATATAAATTATTTCTAACAAATGTCTAATAAAAAAAATTAGGGGTGGACAACCCTTATCACTTAGGGGTAAAAAAAATAGATGGTAGTCGATTCTCAGACCTACTGAATATGCATATAAAATTACATAAAAACCGGTCAAGCCGTTTCGGAGGAGTATGGTAACTTATATTGTTACATGAGAATTTTATATATGAGATTGAACGATTTCGTTGAAATCGTACTAAAAAAAAATTTAACTATAGTTTCTCCCTGTAAGGTATCAGGAAACCATAATACAAAAATCTTTTTGATTTTATGGAGATACCAAAAATGTCAAAAATTTGCTTAAAAAATTTACTGCAATTCGCACATATAGTATAATCAAAAAAGCTATGAGCAGTAGGGGTAGTTTTGCCATAATAGCATCATTTTAAATGAGTTGAATTTACTTCGCAATATACGGGTAATTTAAGCAAAACGATTTAAAGGTTAACTCATACTCTTTGCTTATTGATAATTTAAAGATAATTCTGGCTAAAGAGTAAACCGAAATAATAAACTATAAACTATAACTAAAAATATAATAAACTTTATATATACGATTTGAAAATAAATAATATAAACTGAGTTATAATTTAAGTATACGATAAAATACATAACACGAATAATGAATTACTTACACTATTTACTTAAGACTGAAAAGGACAAAACCTTTTGAGTTAGTGTAATGTTGTGATAGTGAAGTGTAGTGACAGTGCTACTTAAAAGAACACAAGAACAAAGTGTCTCATATAGCAAGAAGACTAAGATAAGTCATTGGACCTATTCTTAGATATAAGTTATTTATAAGTTCAGGTTATCTTTAAGTTGCTTATTAGCCTCTTGGCTAGATCGCAGCATCAGTAAAGTACTTCCTTTTTGGTTGTTCTTTATAATAGGAAAAAAACTTGCACTATTTATTATTTTTACGTAGTAGTTGACTTATGATATATTTAAGAAAAGGTATTTGATTGGTCAATAGAATATAACAAAATTTAAAACAAAACTTATAATAAAATTGTTTTGTATATCCACGATAAAGTAAGCATTATAACAATATAATAAAATAAAATAATGCAATAAAGTTACTTTATGGCGGATTAAAGCAAAATAATTTTAATGTTACTTTTGTATTATGGATCTCTGCAAAGTAACGCCGAATTTTATAAATTATATAATTCCGCCGTGTGGTATCCGGCTGAGTAGAATAGACCAACTTCATTTTCTTACCGAGGTGTCGTAAAAGGCGACTAAAGTAAGTTGACCCACCGTGTGGCATCCGGTTGAGTAGAATAGACCACACTCTTTTTAGCAAGGGGTCGTAAAATACGACTAATGTAAGTTGACTTCAGGCAGGCGGCCGGTCGTAAAATACTTAACCAAATCATGTGACAGCATGTTTGTAACATGTTGTGCCGACCCCACTTATAGCTGGATAAGGGTAGGAGAATGATGATATTCTTATATATAATTCAATGACAAAATTTACCATTACTTAAGAACGTTTTACAACGGTATTTACTATTTTTTCGATTTTGAAAAAGAAACATTAATTGAGATGAGATTCACTTTTTTAATCTACCCGAGGAACCCAAAAGTCCTATCATTTTCTCCGCGTTGAATTAACACATCCAACGCCAGATATCGGCCGTACGTTTAAGGCCTGTTAATCCGATACTATGATACTTTAGGGAGCTTGACTCGATTTATGTACACGATGTGTTTTGATTAATATACACCTACCCTCATTATAAAACCAACCTTATCGCTTTCTACATACAGTGGAATTTCATTTTTTTATAACCTCGATTGGACTTGAATGGTGAAGATCGTTGACCTGTAGAAAAAAAAGTCGCTAATGCATGTGTTATATCATATAGCAAATGTATCCATGGTATTTGTAACGTTGTGTCACGAGCCTATGTCTGTTGCAGCATACTAATATACTTCTTTAAGTTTCGAGGTAGACGTCTCGTATCAGCAGGATTACCATGAACTCTTATTACGACTCAATTGAAGACGTAATAGACGACCGCAAACCGCTGTCTTTACGTACCATGAAGTGTGAATTGCATTGGGGTCGTAACGTTTGAAAGGGATAACGTTATATGAACTATATATAACTCTGTCTCTTTTACTCACATGTTCTTAGGAAGAATTCCGAACGCTCATTCGGCAACGACTTAAAGTGTGCGTTTTTAAGACGTCATGGTATGAAAAAGCCAAACAATTTCGTTTACGTCTTCAATTGAGTCGCAATAAGAGTTCATGGTAGGCCTGCTGTAATGTGATATCAATTGCCAACCTCACCTACATTCTTTAAGTCCTTTTTTTAAGACTGATGTTTCAAACGTGACAATATATTTTTTTTCAGATTTTAATAAGCTATTACAAATTTAGCATATGCGACTATCCGATAATTCTAGCCTAAAAAAGCCGTGGCTCTACAACCTTTTAGTGAAATTCCCATCAAACACGAGGTGTCGTAATAAGACTAAGGAAAGTTAACGCCAGTCAGGCGGCCAGTCGTAAAATAACTAGCCAAAACATGTTACAACATGCGCGTCTAGCAAAAGTACGTAACACGTTTGTGGGTTTGGGTATAAGATTCTATGATAAAATTCCGCAATCAATTTTAGCCTTGCCATTACAGCAGTTTTAAAACACTGTTAAAAAGAGGTTGATATAGAAAGCCTATCATACTGTTATGGGTTACTTAGATGATAAGAATGTGTGGATATAGCTACTCTACCCTAAACGTGGTACCCAACACAGTAATGACTACATGTAACTATTTATAACCAACCGCCGAGTTTCTTGCAGGCTCTTCTCAGTAGGAACAGCTTACTGAACCAGCAGTAGACTTGACGATTCAAAAGCACTTGTTTACAAGTTTACTTGACTAAAAAATATTTGGAATTTGAATTTGAATTTGTGTAAATTAAAAGAGTAGCGTTATATCTCAAACCCTTGTCTCTAAAAACTGAGAAAGGAGGCTTAGGCTTAGAAGTGGGTTTAGGGTTGGCCGTTACTTTACTTTTTACTTTATATACAACTATGAACAATTTAAAAGTTTATTCAACTCGTTTTTTTCTACTTCCTCATTTTCTGAGATTATAAGAATAAGATCATGGATTATATAAGTCGGTAACAAGTAAAAAGGATTATACATAATGATTTTGATGTCTCTACACAATTTAACTAAAATTTTAAAGAAAAAATGGAAGAAATCTCCTTAAACGATCCTTAATCCGATTAAATATGAAATTTTTAGAAGAAGGATCGTGGCTTATTGATATTTTTCGATGAACACATGAATATCTATCCATAAAATATAGCCGTAAAGATTTTATCGTCCGAATGCATTTATTTGCGGTTAACAGTTTCTAGCATTATTCAATTATTTACGACATTGAGACTAATTGGTACGCACTCCGCCTCTGAACTCGCGACCCTTTGCATGGTTTTCTCACTTTTTAAATCAATTTCTACATTTAACTAACGTCGAGCTTCGGATATCAACTTATGCAATTAACCAACACGAGGGGGGTTCAAAAGGTGTGTTTTTTGGTCTAAAAACCTTTGAATTAAATTAGTAAGGCCAAAGTCCTCCATTGAAAATTGAAAGTTAAAAGTACCGGTTTTCCTATAGGAATAAGCAACATAACCTAATTGTGGATGTTTTAAAAGCTAAATATGACGCGGACGAAGTCGACTAACAATGTATTCACATACGACTAAAATTAAATCAGTATAATGTTTATTCAAGTACGATTCAATTAGATTTCATGAATATCCTACTGGTTCGGAATGTTGCTCTTAGAAGAGAACCAATAAAAACAATAAGCAAGGAACTCGGCGGCCAATCTTTTAAATAATTTCAATTTATATTATTGAAACGATTATAAAATCCAAGCATTTTTATCAATTGTTTAAGCATATTATAAGACCACTCTACATTATAGCATATGCATCTTCTATTCTATTAACTTTATCGCTTATATCGATTATAGTACAATAATTTTATAATTACTTATTGTCAAATATTTGTAATTGAAGATATTAACAGTTTAATACCAGTGTAATTAGTGTAAAGCTATTTTGATATGCTTTACTATGATTCTAAATGAGAAATAAACATGTCTCAAACCTCAATATTTTCCTCTTGGATTCTATAAATTATATTTTTTTGACGTTTCAATTCTGACAGTTCATAAAATTTTAGCGCCGTAGATTAATAATTTATTATTATCACGACACCTGCTTAATCTGATCCTTTTACCATTCGCCAAAACTATTTTAATTACTTAAGTGTTTTATTTTATATCAAAACTAGCACTGCCAACAGCTTCACCCGCGTAGAAATTAGTTTATAATTTTTTTCCCAAATTGAAATTTTCAAGATAAAAGTAGTTTATAGAAATAGGCGTTACTTTTCGGAGATCCATAATACAAAAGTATTAATAAAATTATGTTGCTATAATCCGCAATACAGTAAATGGAAAATATATATAGTGGACTATCCGTTTTTTCATACCCGTTACATCCAGGATTCGTAAAAACACATGTACAAACCTCCACCACGGCCACCACAATACACATTTTGGCTTTGCGATTTTGTCGTAGAGTCTATCTCCTGATGATGCTTCGGTTGCGGGGCGAAACCGAACGGGGCGAACCGAACTCAACGATTGGTGAGTTTGTGATGGTGAACGTGTGTAGTGCTTGTGTATTGTAGTGGCAGTGGTGGAGTACCATAAGAGATGGAGACATGCTATCCCGGACTTATTGTAGTACGTTACTTTAGTGTATCTCTGTTTAGTGAATCTCTGCGACCTCTTCAACACGATTTACGTAAAACTGTAATGTACTATTAATTTAAGTCTGCCGGCACAATTGCATAATCTTTTAGTAAAAATCACACAAAAGCCGAAAATCCATTTTCTCAAAAAAAGATTTTGAGAAAATTGATCACATGCACACAGACAACTTTTGGAGATTTTTTTATAATAATTATGAATGTTGTTGGTATTGGTAATAAATTTCTTTTGAATTGCTTTGATTTGAAATTAATTCCGTTTTCGTATCACAATACAAAGGCAGAATGTTAATGGTTATAATTATAAAATATTCATCTAATTATTGTTGTAAACGAGAAAAACAACCGGGCCGTTGAACTTTGACGATTTACGATTATGATGCCTTGAAATTATAGAATAAATCACTTTAGCGTAAATAACTATGCGTAGAATGATTAGTAGATTATAATATATAAATTTTTTGACACCTAGTCTATGTTTAGCCAAAAGTAATAATAAAATTATTTTGCTATAATCCGCGATACAGTAAATAGATAGAAACGATTATTGAGTTTGTGAAAGTGAACGTGTGTAGTGCTTGTGTATTGTGGTGGCAGTGGTGGATTATAGGAAAATAATTTTATTATTACTTTTGTATTATGGATCTCCGCAAAATAACGCCTAATTCTATAAATTATGTTTAGCCACTTAATAGTTAATTTAGTTTCGTTAACAACATAAATGTACAAGTTATATCTATCTTAAATTACTAACACGCTAGTATTATACAAATCATGCCCACGTGGAATGGTCCCAAGAATGCTGCGACGTTTCCGCGTTGAATCGCTAAGCTGATTCTTTGTGCGAAAAAAGGAGCCCTCACGTCAAGTGAAGAGGCAATTAACCGTAATGCTATAACGAATTTTTTTTTTTTGCATTTTAGCCTCCGCCGTGTGGTATCCGGCAATATAGAATAGACCACCCTCCTTTCTTACCGAGGTGTCGTAAGAGGCGACTAAGGTAAATGCCGTGTGGTATCCGGCTGCATAGAATAGACTACCCTCATTTCTTACCGCGGTGTCGTAAGAGGCGACTAAGATAAATGCCGTGTGGTATCCAGCTGCATAGAATAGACCACCCTCATTTCTTACCGAGGTGTCGTCAGGCAGGCGGCCGGTCGTAAAAAAACGCAGCCAAATCATGTGACAACATGTGTAACATGTTGTGCCGACCCCACTTAGAGTGGGATAAGGGCAGTAGAATGATGATTTTAGCCTTCGGGTCTCCACTTGAAACGGCACAGATTTATAACTCTCGATGAGAGATACATACCTTCCCCCCGTTCCCGAGAAATCAGCATCAAACCGTCCGGTCTTTTGCCAACATCCCAACTTATCTTCGGGGCTCCAGAAGAGCAGGAATGTCGATGGTGGCAAAAGCCCTTTGATCTTTATTGTTACTTCATTGATTAAAAAAAAAATCGTGTTTTTTAAATAAATATAAGAGCTAACATAGCTCTTATATCATCGGGTGAGACGAATGCCTGTATAAAAGGCCTGTAGGCCTACCATGAACTTTTAGAAAACGATTCAATTTAAAGTCAGTACCTAAACCCATTCGCTTTCTTTTCGTACCATGAAGTGTGTTTGAAAAGGACAACGTTATATGAACTATAGATAACTCTGTCTCCTTTACTCAAATGTTTTCGCATTCTGAACGCTCATTCGGCAACGACTTAAAGTGTGCGTGTTTAAGACTTCATAGTATGAAAAAAAAAACAATTTAGTTTGCGTCTTCAATTGAGTCGCAATAAGAGTTCATGACAGGTCTGCTGTTGTTAAGTGTATACTGGCCTGTTGGCGCAGTGGGCAGTGAACCTGCATTCGCTTCCACGGGTCACGGGTTTGATTCCCATCGAGGGGCAACATTCTCTATAAACAATTTGCTAGTTCTAGGAGTCTTAATGTATTTAAGTATTTATAATTGTCCCATACATATATATTTAATTTATTGTAGTGTATCTTTCATTACTGAACATCGCTCAAAGGATACGTCTTCTAATGAAACTCAGATATCATTGAAATAGCCAGGTTGAAATTGAAATAGGACTTTTAAATCTTTTATATTGATAAATGCTTACTATAGGTATTTATTATAAAAAAAACTTTTTTCACTTTAGTATCGTCTTAAATTCCAGAAAACCACTTCTATATAAAGCACCTTTTGATAATTCATTATTCTTCTGGAAGTTCAATATCAAATCAAACAAATAACAAATCACGTAGTTATTAGAGTCAGGTTGGTAAGCTCAGGGATATTACTTTACCGTAATTATATATTATATCCTAGCTTTTTATGTCATTCAAATTAGTTTCATCGTGAATATAACCCTCAATTTTTTATTAATTCTAACTTACCTTTCTGTATCAAATACTTAAGAGAAAACTTTTCATCGTTTATATCTTTGCAGATCTCAAATACCAATTGACTGATGTTTGACGCTTAAAGGACAATAGGGAATTATAAATAAGATGTCATTGATGTATTCTAATACACAGTCGTCTGTATGTCAGAGGCACGGTGTCTCACAGGGCGCAACATTAAGCCCGCTCCATTACAATCTTGACACTTATCCCTTAGATCGACTAAAATATTTTGATACAATCGCTTACAGATAAATGTCGTCGATTTATCACGAGCCTTCGTTGTGAATGCGACCGCGGCTCTACGATTACGGTCTGATAATTTCCGTTTGCCACTTCTTATGTTACGCTAGCAGATGCCTGCGACGTTGCATGTTATATTATAGGAGCATTATAAGATCTTAGACAATTTGTTGATGATAATTTCATATAAATTTCATAATGGAAAATTACTCGGCCTAAATAAACTTTGTGACTTCTTATTTGTTATTTTTTTTATTCAAATTCAATTTCGAATACAAAATATTGTTTATTCAAGTAAACTTGTAAGCAAGTGCTTTTGAATGGTCTACTTAACTGCTGGTTAGGAAAACTGCTCCTACTGAGAAGGGTCAGTAAGAAACTAGGCGATTGCTGTTTTCATAATATAATTCTTATAACTAGTTACGTTTTGTCATTACTACCTTGTACAAGGTAGATGAGGAGGTATATCAACGCGTTCTTGTCATTAATGTAATCCTCAATAGGATAAGTAAGGTTTCTTTTTTCGAGTCTCTTTATAATAAATTTCTTCAACCCTGTAGTCGAAATTGTGGCATTTTATTCGTATTATAGAATCTCACACCAAAACCAAAAAGCGACTTCCGTACTTTTCCAAAGCACAAAGCAGGAGCCGCAAGCTCATGTTGGTTACCGCTGTGTCTACTTTATACATATCCGATTTTTTTTATAATTCCGTCCATTTTTATGCACAAAAAGTCATCATCATCATGCTCCTGCCATTGTCCCACTCTAAGCGGGGTTGGCACAACATGTTACGAACATTTTGTCAAAATGATTTGACTGCGTATTTTACGACCGGCCGCCTGCCTGACGTCACCTCAGCTTAGTCGCCTTTTACGACACCTCGATAAGAAATGAGCGTGGTATTGGTAGTCTATTAAGCCATATCCGGCTTAATAGACTACCACACGGCACAACAGTATAATGCTGAAAATATAGTGTGAAGTCAATCTGAGAACACCTATTTCCCGATTCTGTCGCAAGCAATCACGCGGTTGTCTATTGAAATTGCCACTTATGACTCTTTTTTGCTCACCATGATAATAACATATCGCACGCCTACTTTCAAAATGACCTAATCTTAAAAAAATGATTGTAAAAAATTTTGCAACAAAGCGTATTGAGCTGTGATAGCCCAGCGGTGAGACCGTGCGACTCTTTCGAGGGGAACACGGGTTCAAACCTGGCCAGGCACCAATGAGTTTTTCTATTAAAACTAATGTGTCTAATTGATATTGCAATTTATCACACGCTTTTCGGTGAAGGAAAACATCGTGAGGAAACCTGCATATCTCTAGAGAATTCTTGAGATATGTGTAAGCTACCAATTCGCATTGGAGCAGCGTAGTAGGTGTTAGCTCCAACCCTTCTCTCTAGGAACGGAGAGAGGAAGCCTATTCCCAGCAGTGGGATTGTAACAGGCCGCTACTTTTAATAAACCGTTATTGTAGCGCCTACAAAATTCGTGAGTGTTTAAGAGACCCATAATTTGGAAGAGCAGAAAAACACTAGTTTTTTTCCATAATTCATAGCGTGTCATTGGAATAGGGATTAAAATTTATTTAACTCAATTGAGCCTAAATTTGAATTCACTTAGTACTAACCGTGGGATATATACATTTCATCAATGTAACTATAACAGACAGACAGACTTTATGTTAGATATTGGTAATATGTGGTGTATACTATCGGAATGAATTTTTATTGGGTCTGATTGTTAACGCTGGTTGACGTTAGTTTCTAATGGCGGATCATCGATCAAGAGGCAGTTTGTAGCACAGTTTCGAGATTAAATGATCATCATTATAAAGTGTCGAGTGTCCAATGTCGATTCTCACGCTCGATTCGACAAATGATTTGATAGCATTATCGTTATATTTAAACATAACATACTTGTTTGAAGAATAATGTAACTAAGGGAATATTCCTCTCTCTCTCCTCTCCGGTCGTTTCTTCATGACTAAAGATCGTGGTCCTGACAAGACTATTCTCGACTTGATCCATTTTTTCCATCGGCTTCTATTCGTGGCCACTACGACGGTACGGTACCTACGGTAGCTACCTCATAAAAGTGTTTCACATTTCACACCACCTTTCCCGGTAAGATGGCGCCGGGCGTTAGCCGGGTCGTCCGACAAAATTATCAAAGAGTTTGAATCAGCCACTTCTCTCTTGGGAAAAATAGTGAAGTGGTTTCCCATTTGCCTTCTGCACCAGACTTTGAGGGTTGATTAGGCCTAAGGTTACTGAAACCTCTCCTCACCAGTTGCCTGATCAGGTGAATGGATATACCGCCATTGGTCGGTCGCCAGAGCCTCGTCTGTTTGCCAGCAGGGGACTAAATAATTAAAATTTAAAACTTTTTTTTTAAGTACATTCCGCCGTGTGGTATCCGGCTGAGTAGAACAGACCGCCCTCAATTTTTATTGAGATGTCGTAAACGGTGACTAAGATAAGTTGACGTCAGGCAAGCGGCCGGTCGTAAAATAGCCACATCATGTAACAACATGATGCGTGCGACTCTCTAGAGACGATCATGGGTCAAACCCGGGCAGGCACTAATGAGTTTTCTATTAAAACTTATGTGTATTTAATTCTGTTAAACGTATGTATGTGTGTGTTGATTTTTGCAATTTTTTCACATGCTATTCGGTGAAGGAAAACATCGTGAGGAAACCTGAGTATCTCTAGAGAATTCTGGGGATATGTGTAATCTACCGATCCGCATTGGAGCAGCGTGGTAGGTTGGCTCCAATCCTTCTCTCCAAAAAACGGAGAGAGGGGGCCTATTCCCAGTGCGATATTAACAGGCCGTTACTTTACTTTTTATCTTATTTATATTTGTAACATGTTGTGCCGACCACACTTCTAGTGGAATAATCGCAGGACAAGGATAAATAAAAAAAAAAGAATATATTTATTCTACGTAAGACTGATACCATCACTTAGCACTATTTCTTACTCTTGGAATGAGGATCTAAATTCTAATATAAATTGTTTTTTAAAATAAATTAATTTATTTAATTGAGTTCGAAAACATTAATGGATATTAATACCAATAAACTCATTAAATAAAATAAAACTCCACTACATTTATAGCATTATGTTATGACTAAATTTTATTATATCATATAAACATATCGTAGAGCTAATATCAATTGTAAAAACGGTTTATAATTAATAAAACGTTTAATTAACTCTTAAATGGACATAGATTTTGACGTGCACAATTAATTCTGATTATTATTACTGCTACAATTTTAATGAGTTTAATTAGAATGCCCACTTGTGGGTAGTAAATATGCAATTTCATAGCGTTATAATATTTTATGCTCTCTTTGATAGAATCAGCTTTGTATCACGATTGAATCAGAGTTATTTCATAGAAAATATTATATTATGTTTGTCAAAGCGATAATCGGATTCGGCTAAGTAGAATAGACCGCCTTCATTTCTTACCGAGGTGTCGTAAAAGGCGAGTAAGCTAAGTCGACCCGCCGTGTGGTATCCGGTCGAGTAGAATAGTCCAATTTCTTTCTTACCGAGGGGTCGTAAAATACGACTAAGATAATTTGACGTGAGGCAGGCGGCCGGTAGTAAAATACGTAACCTAATCATGTGACAACATGTTTGTGACATGTTGTGCCGACCCTACTGAGAGTGGGATAAGGGCAGGAGGATGATGGATGATGATGTTTGTAAAAGCGATAGACGTATTCAAGCTACTTGTAGTACCCGGCACAAATAATGCACATCGAGGCTTAGAGAAAGAAATCGGCTAGATTCTGCTTCATAGAGCATTATCTCTGGCGCACAGACTAGTGACAGTGACAGCGCTCTACGAAACCGAACTTGGCGGCTGTTTCGTTGTAAACATCGATGTGCGTTGTTTAATGCCGGGTACTATACGTTATGCAGGAATTAACACCAAAGCTATCAAACGAAGGTTAATGGGACAAAAACAATAGTCAAAACTCACAATTTCCACTAGTCACGGTCAAAGTTCGAGGCGCGATATAATTAGGTAATCTGAGTTAACAAGTTCACGTAATTTAATACCGCGGCAGTTGGGACAAAACAATGGTATCGGCGTTGATAAAAAAGCATAGCCGATTGTCATGTGCGAACCGGGCCGCGCCTTGACCGGCTCGAGCTTACAATGGTAACTGTGCGCTGCTTGATTCATAAGATACGTTGCTTGTCAAAATCTTATGAATTGTTCGTTGTTTATAATCAACTAGTTGAATTAATTGAATTAATTTAGTACTGCTTAATTCTAATTCATTAGTTTGCCTGATTTATATGATGCACTGCTTATCAAACTGTCAGGAGTTGGTCGTTGCCTGTTACCGGCAAGGTGAATTAATTCGAACTAATCATTGTGTGTTCAGCACTAGTCTATTCTTAATTATTAGTTTGCCTGATTTATAAGATATGCAGGTTGTTAAAGTTTTATGAATTGTTCGATTTTTCAATTGAGTCAGTTCAAGTAATTCGAATTTAAGCATTGTCTCTTTAGTACTAGTTAATTCTAATTCACTAGTTTGGTTGATTTATTAGATACGTTGCTTGTCACATTATTGGCAGTTGTTCGTTGCCTGTTACCAGCAAGGTGAATTAATTCGAACCGAGCATTGTGTTATTAATACTAGTTGAACTAATTGATTAGTTTGCCTGATTTACAAAATAAACTGCTTGGTAAATTTTTTATGAATTGTCGTTCGTTCGTTGTTTATTACCGAGAAGTTGAATTAATTCGAACTAAGCATTGTGTATTCAACACTAGTTTATTATTAATTATTAGTTTGCCTGATGCCTTGAAATTTTTTTAAGAATTATTCGTTCCTTCATTGCTTATAACCGACAAGTTGAATTAATTGGAACTAAGCATTGTGTGATTAGTACTAGTTTATTTTAAGTGATTGACATCTTTATTAGAAGTAATGGTATTACCGTTCAAAAGATTTTACCGTGACTGAAATAAATATTATTTCAATGCTTGCAAAAAATAATGCTGCCTAGATCTGCAGGCCTACCATGAACTCTTATTGCGACTCAATTAAAGACGTAAACTAAATTGTTTTGCTTTTTCATACCATGACGTCTTAAAGACGCACACTTTAAGTCGTTGCCGAATGAACGTTCGGAATGCGTCCTAAAAACATTTGAATAAAAGAGACAGAGTTACGTGTTCATAAAACATTTTCATTTTTAAGTATTGCGACCCTCATGCAATCCAAACTTCATGGTTCGAAAAGAAAGCGGTTGAGTTTAGGTATTGACTTTGAAGTCAATCGTTTTCTAAAAGTTCATGCTTCGGTTACGGGGCGAAACGATCATTGAGATTTTCGTAGTTAATGTATGTAAAATGTGTAGTAAGGCCTACTGGAGAACATGGTGAGTGCGGCAGTATATCTCATTCACTCATTCCCTGTCGAAACTCATCGAAAGCCTGTCTCAACGTATTCAGTTATCTTCAGCCCAATGTACACCCAGCTTAAGTGTAACAAATTGATTTGTCGCTGCCACCGGCCAAGCGTCCAGACACAATATGACCATAGTAAATACTAGATGTGACATGATAACGTGAATAATTCCGTAATATATTAACAGTATGGGGTTTCACACGAGTTAGAAATGGCGTCTTGTTAGACTTACGGCTCGGACGGTGGCATTATATATTAAAAACAGCTTTTAATTTATACGCTTAGAATGCGAGAGCTAAAGTTCCCTGGTATTTATAGGATTAAGATATCGAATGGTGAATATATGGTTATTCGATACAACAGGATTGCGCAAATAAGTTCGCGGATTCGCCTACGACTTGGAGTTTCTTTGACGTGTTGGGGTATAATTTTAGTCTACAATACAAGTGTGTGCGAAAGTAGGAAAAGGTGCTTGGACGAGAGAGGTGATTCCAGATTTAAAACTATGGATAAGCAGAAAACACGGAGATGTAAACCGGTGGCTCACTCAGGCTCTGAGCGGTCATGGGGTGTTCAACACCTATCTTTTTGCCATTGGGAGAGCTTTAAGCGAAGCTTGTATGTTTTGTGGAGAAGTGGACACCCCAAGACATGCTCTTTTTGAATGTCCTGCCAGCATGGACTTAAGGGCAGCTGCCCAGGGTGAGAGTACAGAGGTTAACGCCTACTGGCGTTATGGCGCGTGCTATCCAGCGCAGAAGAATGACGCAATTACGAAAAAATGTCGAGGACAATAATGTTCCGGCGAGAGGCAAAGGAGCAAGAACAAAAAAAATAAGAGTGAGTTCACATAAACCGAAGATTGACATGAAGTAATGCATTGCGGTTCCGTGCCAATCTTGCAGTTTTCCGGGAGGTCGTTTTAGTTCGTGCTAGTCGGACACACCCTGCCTTGCGGCAGAAATCCGTAGGGATTTTTTCCTTAGTGCCCTTCGAATTGCAATCCAATACTCACATATCATGATATCAATAATAAGAAGTAATAATAAGAACAATAATAAAACAAATAATAAGATTAATAAATATTAGTAATATGAAATAATTAGAAAATACGTACGGTATGTTCTAATTAAATCAAATCAGAATTATCTTTGTTCAAATGAGCTCTTGCAAGCACTTTTGAATCGTCAAGGATCAATATGATAAACGAAGCTACAACTGGTTACAAACAGCTACAAAATGTTGCTTTTACCGAGATGAACCAGAAAGAAACGCGGCGGTCAATCTTTAAAACGTTTTCATTTTCATTGATAAAGCACAGTCTAGTATGAAGCTGAAGGGAAATTCAAACAGATATGTAGTTTTGCATTTATAATATACCAAATGTGCCTGTGGCGTGTCCCGCGTGGAAATCAGTGTATTTAATTGAAATTGCGAACATAAAAGTAGTTATAGTGAGTTAACCATAAGAGGGCCTTATAAGAAAACTAAGAGTCGCTCAGCGGGCGGTGGAGCGAGCTATGTTCGAAGTGTCTCTACGAGCTCAAATCAGAAATGAGGAGATCCGTAGAACGACGCCCTACGAGGTGGACAGACGACCTCAAAAAGGTCGCAGGGAGCCACTGGATACAGTCGGCGCAAGATCGTGTGGTGTGGCGATCCCATGAAGAGGCCTATGTCCAGCAGTGGTGTCCATCGGCTGACGAAGAAGAAGAAGAACCATAAGAGATAGGGAGATGCTGTCGCAGACTTTTCAGTAGTATTTTAGTAAATCTACAATTCTCAAGCATTACTTTAGTGTATCTCTGTTGGTGTACGCATGCGTCTAAAGCTCATAGCAAGCGATTTTTTTTACAACTGCGCGACCTCTCCAACAAAATTTACATAAAACCGTTATGTAGTATTACCTTAAACCTTCCGGAAGAATTGCCCTACCTTTTAGTGAACACTGTTCAAAAATCCGTTCAGTAGATTGTGTGACAATCGATCACATACAGACTTTTGGGGAATTTATAATAAGTATAAATAAATATAGAAGTATGATTAATAACTGATACATGAACGTAATTACAGTCGTATTTTTACATATACAAGTTGAAAAAGTCGCGGCTAATTGCTAGTTAGTGAAGAGTGCATATAATAATAATTTTACAAAATTTATAACGAAGAAACTTGTTGTGAGTACGGTTGCTTCCATGACATTCATGTATGAAGGATATCAGATATTTTATCCGTTTTAATGTTACGACAAAGATCGTTTCCTTTACATTAACAGTAATTAAAATGCTCATACCAGTAGGATGGGTTGCACTGAGAACTAAACTAGGTTATACTTGCTTATCTTGTTTCGATCTGAACAAACAAACTAATTTGTTTCCTTATTTATATGCTACTAGCTTTGCTCACGGTTTCGTCCGCGTGGAAGTCAGTGTATATAATTGGAATTTTGAACATAAAAATAGATATAATGAGTTGACGATAAGTGATGGACATGCTGTCGCAGACTTTTTCGTAGTGTTTTGTAGACTGCAATTCTCCAGTTCATTACTTTAGTACATCTCTGCTGGGTTACGCGGCCCACAATAATACTACGATTATTAATTCATTCATTATATAATTAAAATTTACTATTATTTATATTGCATATTTTTTATTTATTTTCTCCTTTATTAGCTCAACTGCTACACTTCAAAAAAAATAATAACAAAAACAGAAAAATAACAAAAAACAATATTCATTGTTTTTTGTTATTTTTCTTTTTCTTTCTTTCTATATTACTTTTTTTATTAATGTAATTATTAGTGAAATACTCACTTCATTTCTTTTTCCTTCTGTCACTCAAAGGCTGACTGAAAGAGACCCTTTTAGGGATAAGTCCGCCTTTGTACATGTACTATTTTTATCTCATTCCTAACAATATGTATGTACAATAAATAAATCATCATCATCATTCTTCTGCCAATCTAAGTGGGGTCAGCACACCATGTTATAAGCATGTTGTCACATGATTCGGCTACATATTTTGCGATTGGCCGCCTGCCTGACGTTAGCTTACCTTATTTGTATTTTACGACATCTCGGTAAGAAAGAGGGTGATCTATTCTACTCAGCTGGATACCACACGGCGGGTCACCTTACCTTAGTCGATTTTTACGACGCCTCGATTAGAAATGAGGGTGGTATGTATGTATAATAAATAAATAAAATAGAAGTCCCTTCAATTATGGAATATATGTTTTTTCCACAACCCTAAAGCAAAATGGGCAAACTTCCGAAACAGTAGCTTCTTAAAAAATATTCGACGATTCAAACGTACGCAACAGTCTACTGAATTGAATGAAGTCCGAATAAAAGATATTTTGAATTTGAATTTATAGCGTTCACAGACAGACTTTCACATTTATAATATTAGTATAAATATTATATGTCGTCTGCGAGATCATAGAGTTCGCTAGAGGAAGGTAATAATGTTCACTCGTTATGCATCTTCTCTCAAACGATGTGGTTTGCGGCAAACTTTTATAGACATCTGGAAGTAGCTATTTAAAATACCTAATATTAAATAAAGATAATTCTATAAATTTAGTTATTAATATAATATGCGATTGATAAAATAAATAAATGTAGGATTTAAAAGTTAAGTTTCCGAACAGTGTGTAAGATGACAAGTGAATGACAATTATGTGTGAACGCGAGCGAATGTTTAACTTCCTCCCTTTTTCGGTACGACGCCAACGCTTGCTAACGTCTCTGTGAATAATTATTAATTTTCTAAATAATAAACGAGCTAGTTAACCCAAAAAGTGCTTTCATTCAGACCCACACCCACAAATTCTCGTCCGGGATATAAATAAAGATAAATAAGGGTCTGAATGAATATTGAAATTAAAGGACGCCGCGTGTCGCGTTCGCCGGCCGCCATTACAAGCAACGACGCAATTGCGATTATTCACGCTTTACAACGAACGACGCATAAGACGCTTAGAAGATGACGGAAAGCAACAACGACGACGGTAAATGCAACCCGTTTTTTATGATAGACTCCATACCTATCGTATTCACAGGAGATGATATGACGTATTCTTCTGCGAAGTGGACGCAAGATTTGGAGGACAATGCTGAGATTTTTGGTTGGAACGCACAACAGAAGCTTATTATTGCGAGGCGTTGTTTGAGTGGTACCGCAGGATTATGGCTGAGGACTGAAAAGGCTTTCAAGACTTACGAGGAACTTAAAAATGCTATCATCAAAGAATTCCCAGAGACCGTAAATAGCAAACAAATGCACGAAATGATGAGTAAACGTAAAAAAGAAGCTAATGAGACTTATTATCAATATATGTTAGTTATGAAAGAATTGGGCAAAAGAGCTAAATTTCCTGATTACGTTGCAATACAGTATATAATCGACGGAATATCCGATTCCGAATCAAACAAGTTATTATTATATGGTGTAACCTCTTACGCGGTGCTGAAAGAAAAATTATCATTATATGAAACTTTTAAACAGAAAACTAAGATGTCGGATACTGTGAGACAAAGAAATGACGTATCGAGATTGAAAACACAAAGAGAACTTAAAGTAAAATCATTTCAACGCTGTTATAATTGTGGTGATAAAGGTCATTTATCAAATTCGTGTTTAAAAAGTGTCAAGTGCTTTAGATGTAACGAGGCCAGACTTGTTTCTAGGACGGCCGAGTTGTAGGATTTAAAAGTTAAGTTTCCGAACAGTGTGTAAGATGACAAGTGAATGACAATTATGTGTGAACGCGAGCGAATGTTTAACTTCCTCCCTTTTTCGGTACGACGCCAACGCTTGCTAACGTCTCTGTGAATAATTATTAATTTTCTAAATAATAAACGAGCTAGTTAACCCAAAAAGTGCTTTCATTCAGACCCACACCCACATAAATATATATGGGATAATTCACACGTGGCCATTTGCCCCTAAAGTGAGTAATACTTGTTGTACTTGTGAGGAATACTTGTAGTGAGTTAAGACTTGTGTTAAGGGTGACAGATAAGTCACTTTTTCTTAAATTGCCGCTATACTGACATTTCTTTTCTTTCCAGAAAGTCACTAACTTTCTATATATGTAGCGTATCGTAATATAGAACCTACTTCTTTCATATACAAATTTGACATGACCTTTGATACAACGTGAATAAAATTGTCAATACTTGTACCGACATCTACTGAAAACTTATAGAACATGAAGCCTTACAGTGTAAAAAAGATTTAATTCGCAAAAGTAAGATTATTAAACGAGATAGGACCTATCCTATCCTTTAATTTGCGGCAAAGTATAAGTACTTAGAAAATTTCATTAAAATCGGTTGATTAATTTGAATATTAGCGTAAACACATATTGCGACACGGGATTTTATATATTAAGATACTCACAAATAAATAATTAAATATAATATTACAGACGGACTCGAAAAACCTACAAATTGTTTTAAGAAATGTTGAGGATTCGAACTTGTGACCCCCGTAGCTGAATACTAACCTGTAGTGTATACAAGGTGGTACCGACCATACGACATTATTTTTAATTTAAGCCACCTACACGCCTCAGCGCTCTATATAAAGAAATCAGCTAATTCAGTGAAGTATTTTGGACACAGAAATTATTTTACACTGTTAAAGTAACATATTATTTTATTATAACAATGACTGTACCCTATTACGCCATTCTAACCTTGACCTAAAGACAGTACAACAGATACGGTTAGGCGACGCGCCAGGTCAGTCAATCATTAGTAACAAAGCCAGGTATCAATTAAATTATATTTATTTTGTTCGAAATATATTTTTTTAAACAATATTTAAAAAGTTCGAATTATATTGTACGTTCTTATAGTGTTCAGTGGATTTATTAATACCATATTGTGGGTACCACTCTGTATACCGGCTAAAGACAATAAAGTTAGAAAACCATGTCGTTGTATTTTGTACTTTAATCGGGCTCTCAGCCTGACCTTGAAGCGCCATAGTTCACACAGTCCCTTCACTGTGAAAATGTGGAAAAAACACCACAATAGCTCGGCCCTCATGCATGTCTGCGGACAACACAATCGATTATAGCTTTTCGTATGCATTTATTGATTATTGTCAGCGTTTTGAATTGGGAAATAAGTTTTCTTCAAGGCGAGATTCTATGTCCATTAAACTTCCTTTTTTGGTTTGGGTGTTACGCTTTGCAAAAGTAAATACTAATAATAAAATTTCGAAATCGATTTTAGCTTTGCTGTTACAGCAGTTTAAAAACATTGTTAAAGAAGGCTGATACAGAAAAACTACTATACTGTTGAGGATTACGTAGATGATACGAATACATCGATACAGCTAACTCTTCAACCCTCTGCAAAATAGTAATGATTAACTGTAACTAGTTATAAGAATTGTATTTCGAAAAGAACAACCGCCGAGTTTCTAGCTAGCTATTCTCGATAGGAACAGTTTCTCGAATCAGCAGTAGAGTTGACGATTCAAAAGCACTTGTTTGCAAGGTTACTCAAATAAATAATATTATGAATTTAAATAAATTTGGATCTTAGATACGTCTTAGATCACAATAACGAAATATGTTATATTACGTCAAATAGAAGGTGAATTATTTTAAAAGGCTGCCACATCCTCATATGTTGTTGAGGTCAGATAACTATCGTTGGGCGGAAAAACTGTGTAGCTTCACCGATATTTGATAAGAGAACCTTGGATTTTTTGTTGCAAACGTTCATATACTACACCAGAATTATTGTTCCATACATAAAAAAGAAACACGTTAATCTACAGACACATTTATCTGATGTTTAGTGGTATTTATTATTTTATTTACAATATAGAAGATCTATAAATACCAAATAATAAATAAATATATCGGACATTACACAGACGGTCGTCGGTCCCCAATATTAATACTTGAGTTATGTATGACAGATTTGGCGCTGTCATTGACACTCAAAAAAACAAGTGTTTTGGACTAGGAATAGGTAAATGTTTATGTGTATTTTTAAATTAGGTTAGGGTTATTATTTAAGTAGTCATTTATTATATTTAAAATAATTTTACATGCATACATACATTCTCCTGCCCTTATTCCACTGTAAGTGGCACAACATGTTACAAACATGTTGTTTCATGATTTGGCTACATATTTTACGACCGGCCGCCTGCCTGACGTCAACTTACCTTAGTCGCCTCTTACGACACCTCGGTAAGATAGGAGGGTGGTCTATTCTATTCTGCCGGATACCACACGGCGTATATTTAAAATAATTTAATTATTGTTTATTGTTTTCTACTCAATTAGCAGAGATATGCAGTCTTCCTCACGATGTCTTCCTTCATCGAAAGCGTGTGATAAATTGAAATTATCGATTAGGACACAAAAGTTTGAACAGAAAACTTATTGGTGCCTGCCCGGGGTTTGAACTCGTAACTCTCTTGAAAGAGCCGTGCGGTCTCACCGCTGGACTATCACAGTTTATACTCCCACACAAAAATATTTATCTTAAAAGTGAGCATGGGAACAAATCAAGACGCTAATCCTGGGATCGGGAAGCCCATAATTGGTGTTAAATGAAACACGGGCTAAAATCCTGCGTGAATGGAATCCGGCGATCGGCGATGACCGCGGCCTGCGTAGAGATGCTATCTCAGTACACCTAGACCTCGCCGTCGAGCTACAAATACTGATGGAGGCGATAGATAGGGATTTATTTCTGTAAGTTTACTGTTCTTATAGGTAAAAATTGAAGTGCATTGTGCGGTTATTTGGATTTGAACGTTCATTCTGCTGCTACATAAAGCTTACTGTACAATTGAAGATTAATTAAATGATATAAACATATTTCAACTGTAGTCAGCTACGCAACAGGCTGCAACGATTAACACGTTATCAATTAAACAAATTGTATAATTTTTTTTTTAAAGATTATCCGCCAAGTTTGTAAATGGTTCTTCTTGATTGGAACAAACTTCCGAATCAATGGTAGCCTGTTTAACAACATTTGTCGATTCAAAAGTACGTCTACTTGATTAAAGAATAATTTGAATTTATCCCAGTCTAAGTGGGGTCAGCATAACATGGTTTTTAATTCGATTCTCTCCTCTCATTTTTTAATCCGACTATTCCTTTACATCACTTTTCGGCCTTAATTTCGCCACATATCCGTACACATTCATATTTAACTCTCGTTTGGTTAACTTCACATGTTTTTCATCCCTCCTCATTACATGACTATACCAACTTCTATATGTATCTGGCACTTCTCATCTTTTCTATAATTGGCACAACTTTCAGACTTCCCCTAATATACTAATTTCGTATTTTATCCAGTCTTGTCACACAACACCTTAACGTTCTTATGTAATTTGCAAATACTCTACTTCTATCCGTGTTTTTTATAGTCCAATACTCTGATCCATACAATACGACATGTCTTATGAGTATGTCGTATATTACTTAATTAATTAATTCTCCTTAGATTTACGAAACATTTTACGGAGTCACGTATTCTTTTACTCACATCTCGATCTATTTTACCGTCGTTCATCATTATTTGGATTTCATTCACACTAATATTATAATGATAAAATGATGATATTATAATGATTTCATTATCATCTTTTACATCTCAACTACTAGTTTCTACTCTATTCCCCACATAACTTACTTTACCTTAACATCACATTTGCTTTGTGTCCCATCGCTAAAAAGGGGATAATTCGATCATCCCCCTTTTCGCTTCATCGTCCCTTGTTTTGCTCTTTTTCCTACTTTTAAAAACCAATGTCAATGACATATTATTTTTCTTCTTTATATATCAAAACTTATGACAATTCAGAAACGATACACCACACACACACACACCAGTCACATTTAACTGTTATTCGAAAAATATCTTTATTATTAACTCATCATTCTCCTGCCCTTATTAGACACTGAGCGGAGTCGGCACAACATGTATTAAAGATGTTGTTAGATGATTTGGCTAGTAATTTTATTTCTGACCGCCTCCCTGATGTCAACTTACCTTAGTCTTCTTTTACACCTTTGTTAAGAAATGAGGGTGATCTATTCTACTCAGCCGGATACCACACGGCGTGTTAACTTACCTTAGTCACCTTTTACGACACCTCGTTAAGAAATTCATGTTGTCTATTCTACTCACGATATACACGCCGGGATTTTGATTATCAACTATTTTCGTGATTTGTATTTTTTTGTTTTAATAATTTTAAACTCAATTCTCAAATATTTTCCTAAAATATAACTTAATTCTTCTCACGTGTTTCGTTTTATATTTGTAACCAGATATCACCTGAAACTCCTAAATACGACGTAGTATATGCTATGTAGATAAATTTAGTTTTTTATTACTTTTAAGATAATTGCAATAAATATTCATGTTTACGAAAAAACTTGTCAGAGTAAAAATTTCGCACCTGTATTATTATCGCTTAATCAGAATACTAATTACTATAGTTTGATTTAGTTTGTTTGTGTTACAACTGGCTATATTTTAAATTTAAACACCATAAAGATTTCATATAGTGATAATGATGCAGTGAAGTTTTATTTATTACTAGCAGATCGGGCTCGTTTCTGTGCTCATTTAGTTTTCGATTTCCCCTTTGCTCCAAAATTCCCAATTATTATTATCTTTCAAGTTATTTACTCAAAAGTTTAACGAATTATACATTTAAACTTTTGTCACGAGTTGATGCTTGCTCCCAAGGTTTAAGGTATAAAGTCTGTGTGTGAAATTTGTTATATATTACCCAACTAGTAAAATCTCATCATCATCCTCCTGCCCTTATCCCACTCTAAGTGGGGTCGGCACGACGTGCTGCAACATGTTGTTACATGATTTGGCTACGTATTTTACGACCGGCTGCCTGCCTGACGTCAACTTACCTTAGTCGTATTTTACGACCCCTCGGTAAGGAAGAGGGTGGTCTATTCTACTGAACCGGATACCACACGATGGGTCAACTTACCTTAGTCGCCTTTTATGACACCTCAGTAAAAAATGAGGGTGGTCTATGCTACTCAGCCGGATACCACACGGCGGGTCGACTTACCCTAGTCACCTCTTACGGAACCTCGGTAAGAAATGAGGGTGGTATGTAATTTAAACATAAAGTGTATTTATTACTTACAGCATTAACGACAGACCTGAGTGGTTTTTAAAACTATTATTTAAGATTTATTTAAGTATATAACTTTATTTAATGTTAAATAAATTAAATTGAAGGGACTTAAGCTGCCGCGATAAGATCCCTTAGCAATATATATTATCTATTTAATATATCGCGGATCATAACAAAATAATCTGATTATTACTTTTAGTACTGTGAAATTTCATTATCATCATCATCGTCAACCGATAGACGCCCACTGTTGGGTATAGGTATCTTCATGGAATCTCCACACCACATGATGTTGTGCCGTTTGAATCCAGCGGCCTCCGGAACATTTTTGAGGTCACCAGTCCATCTCGTAGGAGGTCTAGCAACGTTCCAACAGAACCAATGGGCGTTGGAGTCTTAAGACTCCAACGGCCATTGGTTCTCCGCACCGTGTGCCCAACCCATCTTCACTTCAAATCAAATCAAAATAGTTTTTATTCAAATACGCCATTTCAGTCACTTTTCAATTGTCAAGGATCAATAGGTCGTATTGAGATCATATCATGATATCAATACGACCTAAGATTAATAAATATGACTAATATGAAATAATTAGAAAATACGTACGGTATTTTCTAATTAAATCAAATCAGAATAATCTTTGTTCAAATGTGTTCTTTCAAGCACTTTTGAATCATCAAGGATCAATATGATTAACGAACAACTGGTTCGGAATGTTGCTTTTACCGAGATGAACCAGAAAGAAACGCGGCGATCAACCATATCAATTCGGCTTACTTTTATCTTCGGCTCCGCGACACGCTGAGCTATGTCGGCATCTTTGTTGTTACCACGGATCTCCTCAATCCTGATTTGATCGTGTAGAGATATTCCAAGCACAGCTCGCTCCAACACCTGCTGAGTGACTCTAAGCTCTCTCATGGGGCTTCGTCGTCAGACGATGATAAATCTTTGATCTCGCGTAGCGGCCGGACGCAAATCCGAGTTGGATTCAGCGAATGACCTCTTTCTAAAAATTGGCCCACCCTAGCCGGATCGAATGACCCAGAAATATATAATGGCCCGCTGGCGCAGTGGGTAGTGACACTGCTTTCAGCTCCGCGGGTCGCTGGTTCGATTCTCGCCATTTTCTATAAACAATTTGTTGGTTCTCTAAGCCTGGGTGTATATTTGTATATATTTAAAATTATATATATAGTATATCTACCAGTTGTCCGTCAGCCATAACACAAGTATTAAGTTACTTACTTTGGGGTCGGATGACCGTGAGTTTAAGTGTTCCACATATTTATTTGTTGTGAAAAAATAACAATGATTTTATTGTGAAAAAGTACGTTTATATAGGTAATCAAAAGAGAGGTAGGAGACGATCATACACTATCTGGATGACGAATGTCCAAAAGGATATGAAATGACTCGAACTCAACAATGAGGATACAAATGGCAGGGTTGCATGGCCTCGCATGATAAGGACAGCCGACCGGGACAAGGAGAGGACGAAGAAGAAATACTCGTGTACAATTTTGAGTACAGAATTCTTAACGAAATCTAGTTGGGGTTAAAACCTATTTTATGTTTGATACAAAACGTGATTTTCCGAGTGTAGCGGAAAATCGGCGGTGGTCGTAATTGCAACTTATCTGCGCATTGTTCGTATACGGCACAAGGCTGCGTTGACGTGTGAGCGGCACTATTGTCCGCTTTTGATTCTTGGATGTATTTAACTTCGAGATCGCCTTAAGATATGTTAATCTGCATAGATACATTTTTAGTAGCATGTTCTTTGATTTTTGAGATCGTCCGAACATTTTTGATATATTTTTTCAATACTGGTGTAAAAATCAGTGTACCACAAAATTTTTCCGAATCGAAATTTTGAACATGGAGTTATTGTGAATAATTTATAGAATTAGGCGTCAATTTCCAAAGATCCATAATATAAAATTATTTCTTTTGTAAGTTATTGTGAGTTAACCATAAGAGATAGAGACATGTCATTAGAGATTTTTTTGTAGTATCATTATCTATCTACAATTCTCTGGTACATTAATTTATTGTATCTCTGCTGGTTTATGCGGCGTAAAGCTTGTAGCAGGCGAGTTTTTCCACCGCCTGACCTTTTCAAAACCATTTACATAAAACAGTAATGTATTATTAATTTTAACTTTCCGTAAGAATTGCACTATTTTTAGTAAAAATTCCGTTGACCATATTTTGACAAAATCGATCAAATTCTAATTCAAAATATTCTTTATTCAAGTAAACTTGTGAACAAGTACGTTTGAATCTGCTGGTTTCTACCGAGAAGAGCCAGCAAGAGACTCGGCGGTTGCTCTTTTCAAATTATAATTCTTATTACTAGTTACATTTAGTCATTACTGTCGTCTGCAGGGTAGAAGCGCAGCTATATCCACACATTCTTATCATCTAAGTAATCCTCAACAGTATAGTAAGCTTTCTGTATCAGCCTCCTTTTAACAGTGTTTTTAAACTGCTGTAATGGCAAGGCCAAAATTGATTGCGGAATTTTATTATAGAATCTTATGCCCAAACCCATAAACGATTTGATTTATAGAAGCAGGCGTTACTTTGCGGAATTCCATATTACAAGCAATATAACAGAACTAAATACTTTGCTATAATCCGCACGGATTAAGTGAATGCATGCAAAGCCAATGTGTATGAAGCAGGCAAAATCTACGCACCTTATACATGCAGGACCAGCCACCACATGCACCCCAGGGCGCAATTCACGAGCAACAACGCACACAAAAGCAGCACACACACCCACCACCACAATCTCGACGATCGTTTCGCCCCGAAACCGAAGCATCATCAGGAGGATAGGCTTCACGACAAAAATCGTACTGCATAAACGATTTATGTACTTTTGCTAGGCACAAAGCAGGAGCCGCAAGCTTATGTCGGTCCCTACTTCGTCTATTATGTAAATCACCTATCGTTTCATAATTCTTAATATTTTTATGTTTTTTATTTTATACAAAAATTATATTGCTTAAAACATATAAAAACAGATATATACACTAAAAGAATGTACTTCAGAATTGTAGATCCATTAAAATAGTACAAAAAAATCCGCAACAGCATGTCTCTATCTCTTATGGTTAACTCACAATAACTACTTTTATGTGCAAAATTTCAATGAATTTTTCAATCAATTTTTACGCGGGCGCAGCCGTAGGCACAAGTTGTTCATAAATTTTATTGTACACCGGATTATATTTCATTGTTCCTTTTGCAATATTTAATTGTAAGAAATATAAACAGGATATGTAAACCGTTCAACGCCCTTTATTCATCGGGAATTATATTACGTGAACAATTATCGCGTATTACTTACTTACTTACTTTTTATTAAGTCTTTGCATTTTTGTATAATGCTCCTCCTTAAAATGAGAACTGCGAAACTCAAATTTTCCTGTTCTCTTAAATATAAGTAGTTTCAATTTACTCTTTCAGCTCTACTTTAGTCTCTTTTATTGTTTCTTTTTCTTTTATATTTGCGGAATACCATAGTAAAATAGTAGTAAAATGTAAAAAATATAAAATTCAAAACAGGAACCGCCGAGTTTCTTGCTGGTTCTTCTCGGTAGGAACAGCTTTCCGAACCAGCAGTAGATGTGGGCATGATATCGCGCCACTCCATGCACGACCCCCGGAGGGATTTCCTTGCCTCGCGAGCTCCTGCGATCACCGTCACCGCGGCCCGACGCGGAAGACGACCGTGACGAAGAGGACGACGCAACGGGCAAGAGGGCAACACCGGATATGACGAAACCACCTGATATGACAAACCAACCGGACTTGACACCACCCAGAATTGACGCAGCGGTCTCGGAGTTATTATTCCCAGACCGAACACGACGTCCCTGAGGTCACCTAGGTGACCTGGGCCAACCGGCCCGAACATTGACCAGGCCCACAGGCCTGAGAGGATCAGCCCGGGCAAAGAGGTTCGCCTCGAGGCCCGTACCCCGGCACCCTCTTCACAGGGTCAGTACCCTAAAAAGAAAAAGATGTGGGCGATTCAAAAGTCCTTGTTTACAAGTTACTTGAATAAATAATATTTTGAATTTGAATTTGAATATAATATTATTGGATTTATTAAAATATAAATGAATGTACCCATTCCTTAGTTTAAGTAGTCGCCACGGTCACGTTCAACAAGACACTTCCCTCGCTAAATGTACTCTATTGTTCTTAATGTGAATAAATACAATTTTTTAAACTATCTAACTGATTTTTAAAACCCTATTAAGTCTTATTGTTTTCTTCTTTATTCCTGGGTGCTAAGGTTGATATCATGTTTCGATAAAATAGTAACCCCTTACTCGTCTTGACTTTATGATGTCTCTATTTCGGTAATTCTTTTGCACATCAGTGACAGATAACAAGGTATTTATTACAAAGGTACAGAGGTCGTATTCCCGTAGCAGATTTATTGATTTACATTGAATAGCGATCAAAAGAAGGATTAAGTGTAATTCCAAAGGCAACTTTTTTGTTGCTAGATAATATCTTAATATGTTTATAATAAATGGGGGTTACGCGTAATCTGTAACTGTTCGTTTGTGCGTTTTGTTTTTTTGACACCTTTCACACCTTTACGGTGGTTATTCTAAACGATTTCATGCGATACGCTGTTTTTTAAACTGTGTGCGGAACGAATTTTGGCATATGGGACAAGTAAACATTTTGCTGACAGCTGCGATAGGATACAAAGAAATTATGGATTAAAAATAAATTTTTAATTTAGCATATTATATCTCCTGAAATTAATTAATTTTTGCGCGTGATAGTTTTCAACTTTTGAAAAATTAATGAAATTTTTATGGTTTATCTTAAGCATGAAATGCTAAATGCTAAATGAACTGCGCACGACTCAAAGGAGCCACTGAAAATCAGGTTAGGGGGCAACCTCCCCCTCCAAATAATCTGAGTGGTGATCCTTTTTGTGTCACACTCGTATTTTAATGTTGTTAGAATCCATTTATGTGACCTTCTTTTCTTGTGGTTTTATTTTTTATTTTTTTTTACTGTTTTCATTTCTTCACTATACAATGGTGTGACCTAATAAATTTATTCTTATTCTTATTCTAAATTAACTAACGTATTAAAGTCGACAAAGATTTATGCTGTATACGTCTAAAATAACTTTCGAAATATCGCTTTGAAAATCATAATTCTTTTCAAAGTCAGAATGGGAAAAATAGGCTAAAAAGACTAGATGCACTTTTTGTTGACGTGAAGGAAAAAAAGCTCGAATATCTACCTACCTATATATATCTACCTATAATATAATAAATTTAATTTAGTAAGTAAGTAAGTCGCGGCCTGTTACAATCCTACTCCTGGGAATAGGCCTCCTCTCTCCGTTTCTGAAGAGAAAGGTTGGAGCTAAGACCTACCACGCTGCTCCAATACGGATTGGTAGGTTACACATATCTCCAGAATTCTCTAGAGATATGCACCTGCATATCTCTAGAGGTGAAGAAAAACATCGTGAGGAAACCTTTCCTCACGATGTTTTCCTTCACCGAAAAGCGTGTGATAAATTGCAATTATCAATTAGACACATGAGTTTTCATAGAAAAACTCAAAAATTTCATTTATTCTACGATTATTACATTATTACGATTTTAAATTCACACAGTTCAAATATAAAAACAATGATTTCTTTACTTTATGTATAGAAACCGGATGTAATTACTCACCGGATCTTATTCTATCGGGTTAGCTCAACTAGTTTGAAGTCCATGCGGGGCCTTTATTATTTTTAACATTTGTCAAAATGCATCTGCGTTTGCCAAGAGAAACTATGTTATGCTAAGAGTATGAAGCAAGCAGGCAACACTCCACATAAGCACTACACACACTCACTACTACAATAGCTACGATCGTTTCGCCCCGGAACCGAAGCATCATTCGGAGGATAGGCTCCACGACAAAATCGTAATCGTAATACATAAATTAAAAAAAGCTTATTTTTATGTTAGCCCATTTCTTTAACTCCCTTGAACATTGAATCAATAAGACTATTAGGCGCTCTTTTATTTTGTGTCATTTGATATATTTAAGTAAACCTATCATACATTCAAAAAGAAATTTTGAGCCTTTTTGAGGATATTAATTGCAATATTGTGAAAAGACCTCAAGTGTCGCATGACTTTGAAAATATAACCCTCGGAAGCGTGAATTGTGTAGTTTTTGTTTGGATTTCATTAGTTTATGCGACATCACGAGCGGAATGTACCGATACGGATCGCATGCGGGTTCGATTCCGTTTGCTGTCTTTATGGAGTTGGTATGAATAATGCGAGTGTTTCGTAACGGATTTCGCGTTTATATTATCCTTTGATGTCGAGATAGTGTTTGTTTGGGGTGTGAATATAAAAGCCCTCAGTGAGACGCAGTTATGTTAAATTGTTAGAAGAGGTAGGACCAATATCACATGACCTCTGAAACTTGGTCGCTTAAGTATCATAATATAGCTTAAGGCAATGTTTTAACACTAAAGAGTTATAAAGTGATAGATTAAAACTTTATTGGATATTATGAAAATATGTCGTGTGGTATTCGGCTGAGTAGAATAGACCATCCTCATTTCTGACTGAGGTGTCGTAAAAGGCGAATAAGGTAAGTTGACCCGCCGTGTGGTATCCGGCTGAGTAGACTAAACCCTCATATCTTAACGTGGTGTCGTAAAAGACGACTAAGATAACTTGACCCACCGTGTGGTATCCGGTGGAGTACAATAGACCACCCTCTCTCTATCTTACCGAGGGGTTGTAAAATACGACTAAGGTAAGTTAACGTCAAGCAGGCCTGCCAATGTCGGTCGGCCTCCGCGTGGCGCACCCTGGGCAGATCCTTGGAATGTTGCGGATTACATCCCTTGGGCTTGGCAAACGGACTGGCGAAGCCCGTAAACCCGGCAACGGGAGCGGGGGCCTTCGGGCTGCGAGGAAGACAACCTCTATAAAAAATTACCCGGTGGGTTGGGCCCCTACCTTCCGCCTGACACGGGTGCTTTCTGGACGTGTTGTAGTTCGGGGGGTGTCTGGGGACGGTGGCCCGGCGTGAGTGTCCGGCTGGTGGCCCGATGCGAGCGTTCGATGAGTGTCGCGAATGCGGTGCCGAGGTGTGGGCGCTGCCTCTGCTTGCGGACGGACTATCCTACTTGGACGGTCCAGCAAGCGGTGCTAGTGACACAGGTGGGGAGTGGTTTCTCCTTGTCGATCGTGCGATTCCAGGCACGGTGGGCAGGGAGCAATCGCGGGCAGCGATGGCCTCCTTCTGCTCTAATTGGCGGAGGGAGGCGGCGGAGCGGTTCCGGGACCTCGTGTTCTGGACTAATCTGCTATTGGCGAGTCCGGGTGTAGCGACTTGCCTAAGCCCATCGTCTGCCGCCCTGACAGGGGACCTTTCGGGCGCTTCGAACGGGGTTAATCGGACGCCTGGCCTACAGGTCCCCGAGGCGGTCGGTGCATCTGGTGCTCCCGATGCACCGGTTAGCGGAGGGGGGCTTCTCTTTTGAGGGGTCCCCACCCAGAGGAGGACAGCAGCTCTGGATCAGAGTTGCTGCTGGTGGGGATGAGGTCAAATAAGGTACCCTGCCCCTGCCGTCAGTAGCGTGGTGGAGCATACAGGTCGTTTTAGTCGATGCGAGTCCGACATAACCACCGCCTGTCCCCGTCGGGCGGTACGGCGGTACCCATAAGGGGTTTTTCCTGTTAAAAAAAAAGCAGGCCTGTCGTAAAATACGTAGCCAAACCACTTTACAACATGTTTGTAACATGTTGTGCAAACCCCGCTTAAAATATTATGAAATTAAATAAAAACATTTATTCAGCAAACATTTATGATTCTATTATTTTTATTAAAGGGCTACTAAAAACTTGCAAATAATGTTAAGATTTCTATACATTAAATTTTAATTAATAGAAACAAATTTAACGTATTATTTATTAATATATAAACTAGTGGTAACCGAGATCTAAGTTGCGTCAACTTGAGTGTTAGACAACTTTCAATAATCGAATATCTATTTTATTCTTGTTGCCGAAGAAAAACTGTTTTTTTTTCTACAACCTATAGAACTTTGAAATAAGTTAGAGCTTAAAATTGCATAATGTTAGATTATTAATGAATATAAAAACTTTCTTATTTTTTCAAGTTCGGCCTAAACACAACTATCTAGAAGAGATTTCATTGAAATACATGCAGTAGTTTTGAAGATTAGCGTAAACAAACATCATGTCATAGGTATTATATATAAATCAATGTGTATATTCTTGTTAGATTCCATATCCGCATGCTGTCATAGGAATTTCCCCTGGCAGAGGACCAATACAGGCAATAAAATCGAACTGTGACTAGCCGTGATAGTATTTCAAATACATATATTGTTATTTGCATGTTAACTATTTAGAGATTGCCGTGTGGTATCCGGCATAGAATAGACCACCTTCCCTCTTACCGAGGTGTCGTAAAAAGCGAAAGGTAAGTTGACATCAAGCAGGCGGCTGGTCGTAAAATACGTAGCCAAATCATGTGACAACATGTTTGTAACATGTTGTGCCGGCAGGAGAATGATGATGTTAACTATTTAGAGAAGATATAATGAATTCAACCTCCACCACTGCCACGACAAAATCGCAAAGTCGTGGAGTCTATCTCCTGATGCTTCGGTTGCGGGGCGAAACGATTGTTGAGTTTGTGATAGTGAATCTGTGTAGTGCTTTTGTATTGTGGTGGCAGTGGTGGGGGTATGTGCATGTGTTTTTACGAGTCCTGCATGTATCGGGTATGAAAAAATCGATAGTCCACTATACATTTAGCACTATATATTTTTTCTATTTACTGTATCTTTATTGTTACTTTTGTATTATGTATCTCCGCAAAGTAACGCCTAATTCTATAAATTAAGTAAATTATATTTTTAAATGAACAACTGCCGATTTCTTGCTAGTTCTTCTCGGTAGCAATTCAAGTATAGCAGCTGTAGGTAAAGTGAACTATTCAAATGTACTTCTTAAAGTGTATTTGAATTTGAAATTTGATCTCTTTGAATGCTGTATGTAATAAATTGTTCGTTAAAACTGTATGATAATAAATATATTTGAATTAGACACACAAACTGTTTATTCTATGATATTTATGAAACAAAAACTTTGATTTTAACAGAGATTACACAAGTTCACACTTGGCTCGGTACATTTTACGATCTACCATAAATCAGAGACATTTGATTTAAAAATTTGGGCATCGTTCACTATTATATCATAACTCCCTCTTCAACCAATAGTCTGCTGTATTTTCATGGGATTTTCAAGCAATATATTTTATATGGCTATATAAGGTTTCAGCTTTTTACGACGTACGCTCACCGGGCTATTTATACTATACTATACTATACTATACTATACTATACTATACTATACTATACTATACTATACTATATATGCGTGGACATTAGTGTGCCATAAAATCATTCCCTGAGGTCATCATCATCATCATCCTTCTGCCCTTATCCCACTCTAAGTGTGGTAGGCACAACATTTTACAAACATGTTGTCACATGATTCGGCTAAGTATTTTAGTACCGGCCGCCCACCTGACGTCAATTTACCTTAGTCGCATTTTACGACCCCTCGGTAAGAAAGAAGGTTGTCTATACTACTCAGCCGGATACCACACGGCGGGGCGACTTACCTTAGTCGCCTTTTACACCTCGGTAAGAAATGAGAGTGGTCTATTCTACTCGGCCGGATACCACACGTCATAAAATTATTCCCTAAGGTATTTTTTGTTAAACTTAAGAGATAGAGACATGCGTACGAGCTTTTGCGTAGAATTTTTTGAGATCTTCAATTTTCTAGTGCATTACTGTTGTGTATGTATCTCTGCTGGTGTCCGCGGCATATCCGAGTAAAGTTTCCAGCAGTCGAGATTTTTTTTCTAAATCACGCGACCTCTTTTACACAAATAACATAAAACCGTCATATAGTATTAACCTAAATCTTCCGAAAGAGTTGCACTATATTTTAGCAAAAATCCGTTCAGTACATTTTGAGAAAATTGATCATTTGAAAATTGATCTTGGTAAGAGCAACATTCCGAACCAGTTGTAGCTTCATTAATCATATTGATGCTTGACGATTCAAAAGTGCCTGAAATGGTTTATTAGAATAAAGATTATTTTGATTTGATTTGATTTGATTTGATTTGATTTGATCACATACAGACAGATAGATTTTGGGGACTTAAACTTAAACCAAACAATTAAAATATATATGAATTAACGCATTCATAATCTTCATTCATCGATAATTCTAGCTGGCTCTAATTCAAATTTTACAAAAGTAATGATAGAATTATTTATGTAGGAAGCAGAAATCTTTTCAAAAGTCGTCATCAAAAAGCTTGTGAACTTACTGCGATGTTTCGTGGAGTTTAACATTATTCTTTTCATATCATAAATTTCGACATATCAGTGGTCCATCACTATGAATGCTGTAAAGCTGCTAAGTGCGACAGAGAGCGCAACAGACGGTGTCCTGTGTCCACATATTATTACTCCAAGGGCAGCGACTCTTTGATACTACTATAAAAAGGTTCCGTCTCCTATTGCTATAAATGATAATGCTTACAATGTTTTGTTAAGAAACAAAATTTGTATATCATATAAAGACGACGCGGGAAAGGATTGGTTAGCAATGGTAGATTTTAAACTTTCCCAATTCATATTTCATACTTCACTTCGGCAGAGTTGTATCCGCCGTTGTCTCGAACTGACTCTGTTAGTTCGTAACTCGATTTCGTCGCGATGTGACCCGTATTTTGATATAATAATAAGGAATGGTTATTTTATACGAGCGAAAAATTCGATCCAGATTCTATAATTTCATTTGCAAGTAAGTTTTGTTAGTTTAATAACCTTATGCATAGGTTTATTTAGTTGCGCGCTACCGAGTTACTCGCTGCGAGCAAATTAGCGCGCCGCATTGAGCTACCGTATTGAATTATATCTGATCGTACACACTAAGGAGATTAAACATTTTGAATTATGCATATTGAATTTTATTTATAAGAGTGACCCTAATATCGTTACTATTTTGTTAATCATTTTTGACTCAATAGAGTGAGCAAGGGAACTCGTGTTCTGGACCAATCTGCTGCTGGCGAGTCCAGGTGTTAGCGACTTGCCTATGCCCATCGTCTGCCGCCCTGACAGGGGACCTTTAGGGCGCTTTGAACGGGGTTTATCGGACGCCTGGCTTATAGGTGCCCGAGGTAGTCGGTGCATCTGGTGCTCCCGATGCACCGGTTAGCGGAAGGGGGCTTCTTTTTTGAGGGGTCCCCACCCAGAGAAGGTGTCACTGGGATCAGAGTTGCTGCTGGTGGGGATGGGGTCAAATAAGGTACCCTTCCCCTGCTGACAGTAGCGTGGTGGAGCATACACGTCGTTTTAGTCGGTGCGAGTCCGACATAACCACCGCTGGTCCCCGTCGGGCGGTGGGACCTTTCGGGCGCTTTGAACGGGGTTTATCGGACGCCTGGCTTATAGGTGCCCGAGGCGGTCGGTGCATCTGGTGCTCCCGATGCACCGGTTAGCGGAAGAGGCCTTCTCTTTTGGGGGGTCCCCACCCAGAGAAGGTGTCTGTGGGATCAGAGTTGCTGCTGGTGGGGATGGGGTCAAATAAGGTACCCTGCCCCTGCCGTCAGTAGCGTGGTGGAGCATACACGTCGTTTTAGTCGATGCGAGTCCGACATAACCACCGCTTGTCCCCGTCGGGCGGTGGTACCCATAAGGGGTTTTTTCCTGTTAACAAAAAAATAGAGTTAGCATATCGTATTCATTTCTATATTAAAATTTTGCAAAACATATTATAGAATTAAAGATAAAAATTTGGATTTGAACATTCTTCCAGCTTTGGACAAGGCAGTTTATGCAATTAAAAAATGTTTTAAGGATTGATCGCCGCGTTTCTTGTTGGTTCTTCTTGGTAGGGGCAAACTTTTGAAACAGTGGCAGTTTCTTTACAAACATTTGACGATTCAAAAGTACTTGAAAAAGCTAATTTCAAAAAAATATTTTTTTGATTTAATTTATTCAATATTCAATAATAGAAAATACTATTAAAATAATAATTAAACTATCATATCACTTTGTAAACACACATACACGAAAACGGTACTACATTGTCAAACACGATCATGTTACGGTGACTTTTTCTAAATTTTGAATATTCGTAATATTTCTATTAATTTACACAAAAGCAAATTATTCCCCGACGTTAGTGGAGCTTCTACGCTGTTCTCTTCGCATTTCGCAGCCTCTAAGAAGCCTCTGCGCTCGCCCGTCTCGCTTAGTGACACTGTAAAATCGTTAGGGCTAACAGCATAAAGACAGTTCGGAAAAAAACAAATTATTCACTGAAACTTTTCTCTTGAACCACTCTGTACTCTTCCATCGGCCGGCTGTGAATTAACTACACTCAGAATTGAAAGCAAGTCACAAACGTCTAACTAGCTCTCTAGCTCAAAACCTTATACTTGATAGACTAACCGTTTAATTCAAACCTAGCTTGCGTGATACAAGGGCGTGGCGGTGAGAAAACGGGGACTAAGGTAGTTGCAGGCAGTCACTCCTTGTATATCGCGTTAAGGGCGCTCTGTGGTCGCACCTATCTCAGTGTCCGTTCTCGTCCTACCTCAGCGACCTTTTGCAGGCGAAGTCTTAGTTAAACGGTTAGCCTATAACAGAGCTACACTTTCCACATTTATAATCCTTGGCGGTATACTTTTCATTTCCTGCTTAACAAAATCGTTTAACAATTTACATATTCAAATTTCACGGACCTTGTAATACTATAATATGTTTATATACAATTCGGTAATAATATATCATGGGCTATCATAAAGATAGTCAAATAGCGTAAAATAGCAAAAAATAACTCGCGATTACTAAGTCAGTGTAATACTGTTTTTCTTGTATCTATTTTTCACGTTTACATTTAAAATATATATTTTAAAGAGTGCGATCACTGTGGTAAATTATATGTTGTTAATGGTGAGTATTTAGTTATTACTATGTACCAAGATTTTCTATGGACATGGATAGAGCAGTCTATTATATGTAAAGTAATAGATTTTTTGAGGTGTGATAGCCCAGCGGTGAGACCGTGCGACTCTTTCGAGGTGAACACGAGTTCAAACCAAGGGAGGCACCAATGAGTTTTTCTATTAAAACTCATGTGTCTAATTGATAATTGCAATTTATCACACGTTTTTCGGTGAAGGAACATCAATAGGAAACCTGCATATTTCTAAAAAATTCTGGAGATATGTGTAACCTACCAATCCGCATTGGAGCAGCGTGGTAGGTCTTAGCTCTAACCTTTCTCTCCAGAAACGGAGAGAGGAGGCCTATTCCCAGCAGTGGGATTGTAATAGGCCGCTACTTCGATTATTTTATTATTATTATAATCGAATTTTAATCGATTTTATTAATCGATTTTCAAACATTATTAATCGATTATTGCAAAATCAATTATATTTAAGTTAACCTCTTTTTCTTCTATTTAACACACTTCCTTATTGTTTTTTTTAAATTAAAATATGCGTTGGTTGCTGAAACCAATGTAGTGAAATTGTGTTGAGCTGGAGCAGTATATTATATTATAGTGTGCGTATACCGACCCCGTCACGTGATTTTTTCGTTATTTGAGGATACCATGGAGAACGATCTTACGAGGCTTTGCAAAAAATAAAACGATTGTTAATATGTGGTTATTTCAATATTGATATTTTAGTTAACTCACATAAGAGTAGAAATAAATTGATTTGTACGCATAAAAACAGTTTAATAAAAAAAGCTAGCTCAAAGCTATCAATTTTTTTTGCGTATAAGCTAATTCGCTATTTATCAAACACCGTAACCCATTATAAATTACATAAAGTAAAGAAAAGTAACGGCATGTTTATATCCCACTGATGGGAATAGACCTCCTCTCTCCGTTTTTTTTGGAGAGAAAGATTGGAGCTAAGACCTAATACGCTGTCCCAATGCGGATTGGTAGTTTACACATATCCCTAGAATTCTCTAGAGATATGCAGGTTTCCTAACGATGTTTTCCTTCACCGAAAAGCGTGTTATAAATTTCAAATATCAATTAGACACATAAGTTTTAATAGAAAAGCTCATTGGCGCCTGCCCGGGGCTTGTACTCATGTTCGTCTCAAGAGAGTCGCACGGTCTCACCACTGGGCTATCACAGCTTATAAATTACATATTTTGATCGAATTTCCCAAACAGTGCATCTGTTTAATTTTTATTCGTACTTGTCCACTTTAATAAATCTTTATTCTAAAGTATTAATATAATTTAAAAACAACTTTTGAAGTAGGGAAAAAAATCGATTATTAGTAATCGATTTTTCGATAGAAATTAATCGTTCATTTAAAAATCGACTATTTTCACTCCAATTCATATACCAACAGTCTATGGATTATATCGTGTGAATATTTTGAAAAGCTTTTAAAATTCAAAGAATATGTATGACGTACGAATGGAAATATTGGGACAGTGTAGTTAGTTACTTTCAACTTCTGCACGGCTTTTGATTTGGGTAGTAGGTATTTGCTATTTCGCTGTTGGGCAAATGGATTCTTTCTCCTCGGTGAGAATGATCCATCCACATTGATCGCTACTGCTTTGGTCAGCTATTAAGTATTGTAAAAACCTCAATTATTGGTCGTCACGTGGTAAGTTAGCAGACTGCACTGAGAGCGACTAATAAAGGGACGGACTGAGACGCACCTAGCTAGCTAGTAGACTAGCTATATAAACCCCATAGAAATAAATAGTTAAACAAATTTTCGAGCCTGAGTGTGTATTTGTATTTAATTATGTATTTAAAGATTTTTTTTATGTATTTAAACTTATATATGTAGTATATCTACCAGTTGTCCATCACCCATAACACAAGTATTAAGTTACTTACTTTGGGGACGGACGACCGTGTGTGTAAATGTCCCATATATTTTTTTATTTATCTAAGTGTAGGAAGGACAACCGTTCTCATATCTGACACGTAATTACCACACGTATCACAAGACACTACCACAAACATCACCTAACAAACACTACACAGATTCACTATCAACAATATCAACGATTGTTTCGCTATATAACCGAAGCATCGTCATGAGAAAGGCTCCGCAATGAAATCGTAAAGCTTTACTTAAAGTTTTGTAAAATTACTTAGATATTTAGGGTCGCCGTGTGCGCACGCGCAACGAATATAACGAACAAGATTATAAGCTTTCATCACGCCGCCATTGCTTATTTATATCTGCCGCTCAATATTTCTCTATGACGTTTCAATTTTGACGCAACGCGGCCATCGGACAAAGGGAAAATAAAAAAAATATACCCATTTGTGTAACGACCTACGCATCCAGTGTAAATAGAGCCGTGCACCAAAAAACTCTCTATTTGTTGTTGAGAAAATTTTGTCAGCGTGAAGAAGGGATAGATCAGATTAAAGTGGACTGTAATATGATGAATGCAGGGATAAATCGTATTTGATTTAAACCAATTAGTGATGCTTACGTGCGAACCTTGTGTTTGTGTTGTCTGATTGAGATGTGAGTTTTTTTTATCGTTGAAACGTAACGTATTTATTATGTTAAAACACGAGTTACTATTTCAAACTGCCCCTTTTTCTTAGTAACAGTAAGTTTAACGTAATATAATACAATTATGATTAAATGAATACAAATGAGCTAAATGAATACAATGATAATACAATTCAATAATTTATTATTTGTGATTAAATTTGTTTTGTAAAACCAAAACTTTGTTTTGATCTCTGTTCTGAACTGATATTTGTGATCTCTAGTATTTTTTTTATGCTGAGAATATTACGAACAAGTCTCGCGACTTTGAACTCTGAGGAAGCATCTATTTTTGTTTTATAGTAACTAATGTACTAAATTTATTGTCTGCGGACGGACACGTCCCCAAAAAAAAGTAACTTCATATTTGTGTTATCGGTGATAGACGACTGGTAAATATATACATGTGGAGTTTGAAATATAAGTATACTAAAATACATAAATACACAAAAGAATCGAACAAACAAAAAATTGTTTTTAGAAAATACGCTCTCGGTGAGAATCGAACCCGTGACCTGCGAAGCTAAAGGCAGGATTACTGTTAACTGCGCCAACGGGCCAGTCAGGAGTAAACGGGGTTTTAATTCAAAAGACATAATCATGACTAAGATTATCAGGTGTATATTATCTAAATACTAACGGTGAGATCATGTGATCCATGCCAGATATTTTAAACCCTGGGTACGTACAAATTAGTTTCCTATATAAACTTATACGCGTAATTGATACTAAAAATTAATCATGCGCTTTGAAAAAGTAGATAAAGAAATTATCGTGTAGAAATTCTATTGATATACCTAACTTTCACCCAACCTTTCATTTCACCCAACAATGATATTGTAATATTCAAATTCAATTCAAATTCAAAATATTCTTTATTCAAGTAAACTTGTAAACAAGTGCTTTTGAATCGTCAACTTTACTGCTGGTTCGGAAAGCCGTCCTACCGAGAAGAGCCAGCAAGAAACTCGGTGGAGCTCTTTTAAAAAAGAAGATTCTTAATACTAATTACATTTTGTCATAGCTATCCTGCACAAGGTCAAAGAGCAGCTATATCCACGCATTCTTATCATCAATGTAAGCCTCCACGGTATAATAGGCTTTCTGTATCAGCCTCTTTTTAACAGTATTTTTAAATTGCTGTAATGGCAAAGTTAAAATTGATTGTGGAATTTTGTTATAGAATCTTATACCCGAACCCACAAACGACTTACGTACTCTTACAAGGCGCAAAGCAGGAGCCGCAAGCTTATGTCGGTTCCTACTTTGTCTATTATATACATCGCCAATCTTTTTATAATTATGTATATTTTTATGCACAAAAATCAAATTGCTAAAAATATACTGTGAAGTTAACGTAAGAATACCTGTTTCCTTAAACTTCTCTCGCAGGGACTCACGCGAATTCAAATTATAAATGCCACGTATGGCTCTTTTTTGCAACACAAAAATTTTCTCAATATCAGCGCATTTACCCCATAACATTATTCCATAAGACATAATGCTATGGAAGGAAGCAAAATAAACTAGTTTTGCTGTTTCGACGTCTGTAAACTGTCTTATCTTTCGAATAGCATAGGCTGCTGAACTGAGTTTCCCTGCGAGAGCTGTTATGTGTGTGCTCCATTGGAGTTTTGTATCCAACGTCATTCCCAAAAATACAGTTGTATTTAATGTAATATGATGCAACAACATCCAAACACGTAGCGTTAGCGTTCAAATTCTCTTTCCGTATGTTTCCATTAATTTTGTACATCTTGTTACTTAATTTCTGATTAGATACAGTTTTGTTTGTCCGTCAAAGAATATTCCTACATACAATGCTTTATTCATCACCGGTCCGATGAAATGCTGGACATCAATGCGGACAAATCAGAGAATCAAACGATTTTACTCTTATTAAAATTGTACTGGAATGACTTGTGTATTTTGATTGCGTTATTGTTTTTTAATTGGTATCAATTTGTAGCCTTTTATGTGGGTTGATTGCGAAATGCAGACGCAATAAGAATATGTTCAGAATAATGTATTAGTCTTAATACAATTTAGTTATTTGGCTTTTTAGAAAGAGCCTATGCCACTGTTGGGTAGGAGGCCTCTACGTTTCTGGAGAGAAGGGTTGGAGCTAAGACCTACCACGCTGCTCCGATGCGGATAGGTAGGTTACACATATCCCTAGAATTCTCTAGAGATATGCAAGTTTCTTCACGATGTCTTCCTTAGTTAATGTGTAGACACCGGCTATACTCACGTTCTATTTTATCGAGTTAGCCCGATTAATTTCGAGCCCATCCGGGGCACTTATTCATGAGCTCTTTATACGATGTTCACGCGGTGGGAACTGATAGAGTTCCCGGTTGGGCTAACCCGATATAATTAGACGTGAGTATAGCCGATGTCTGCACATTAACTATGAATACTACTCACTATAGTAAATTTAAAATAGATGTTTTCCTTCACTGAAAAGCGTGTGATAAATTGCAATAGTCAATTAAACATGTTTCAATAGAAAAACTTATTTGTGCCTGCCCGGGGTTGAACCCACGATTCGAAATTGTCGTATAATATCTCCGCTGGTCTATCACAGCTTATTGAACATATAAATTTCTTTCGTGTTTGATGAATATGGGATAAATTTCTTTTATATTTGATCTTTATCCCATTATATTTCGATACGGCATAGTGTTGCCGCATTTTTGACATCTTTATTTAGCCGATTTATTTATAATACGATCTGTCAAACTACAATATCCGTTTCCGCACCGCAATCGATCATCACATCCCGCCGCGTTACGAAAGGATTACCTATTGCCTGTTTATTTATCAATTTGACATACTGTAGTTTAGTATTGCGAATCTAAAATTGATCTACGTGAGAAATATATATGGGAAAGTATTGGATTCTATTCATATTGTTCCTTAAACAAACAGGGTTAGAAGTGAGTCATACAATTTGATACTTTGAATAGTTTGAAGAACTCATATCATATACTAAAATTATCTATATCTATACATATTATAATACAAAGTCACCAAAAGCTGACTTCTGATGTCTGTATGTGACCGATTTTCTCAAAATCTACTAAACGGATTTTAGTACGGTTTTAACTAAAAGGTAGTGAAATTTTTCCCGATGGTTTGGGTTAATTGCAGATAAAGATTTTGGCAAAAAGGTCGCAGAGTTGGGAAAAAACTAGTGGTAGCGTTAGTTGCGTGCTCCGCGCAAATCAACAGAAATACACCAAATAATAAAATAAATAATAATAAATATATGGGACATTTACACACACCGTCGTCCGTCCCCATACTAAGTAACTTAATACTTGTGGTATGGGCGACGGACAACGGGTAGATATATTACATATATAAAGCTGCTACTGAAAATCAGTGTTGGGCTTCCCAGCTCAACAATCGCTGAGTAGCTACCATTTTATACCACTGCACTGCTATTATCCGTATTTTTGAACTTTTTGTTGTTGTATAAGTGCATGGTTGTAATAGTAGTGCAATTATATAAATAAAGATATTCTTATTCTTATTCTTATAAGTTTATATACATACTTAAATACAAATACACACCCAGGCTCGAAGAACCAACAATTTGTTTATAGAAAATGTTGGCCCTCGGCGGGAATCGAACCCACGACCCGCGGAGCTGAAGGGAAGGTCACTACCCACAGCGTCAACACTAAAGTAATATACTACAAAAAAAGGCTGAGATATGTTTCTGCCTATTATTATAGTCAACTCAAAATAATTATTCCACATGCTTGAAACTGCTGGCTCAGCTAGTATACTGGCCAATTCCCAACACCTTTTTTTCTTATATTCACTTCAGTTTCCAACCTTTACGATGTTACTGCACCCGCTTTAATAAGTTTCAATGATGAGTTTTCCGATGATTTTAAATCAAATATGCAATTTTCGGAATCGGTGTTAGCTTATGGAAATTTTATTCGGACGAAATAAATGTTAATCATATGGCCTTTTCGTAATCGGCGATTACAAACGATTAAGACGAGCACGATTATGTAAAGAGCATATTCGTATGTACGCGCAAATCATCTATGATCGCCTGTAATTGCCTACAACCGGGGAATAGTCGGTTTCTCGGACTAGCATCAAAGGGAATCACTGGGTGATATGTATGATCGTATATATCATATGATAATATGAACGATCATGTTGACACTTGCACCACGAACGTGGCGATTACAGACGATCACGGGATCAACGATCATTGCCGATAGTGACGTGCAGCTGATGTATATATTTTATAACAAGCAATTTTAAAATTACTGCTACCGAGAAGGTCAATGATAAATTCGGTGGTTGCTCTTTTAAAATGATGGTCTTACAACTTAACTAACTGCGCCGGCGGCGTTGTCCGCGTGGGAACCAGTATATCAGAATTGTTTTCCCGAATTGAAAAATTTGAATAAGTAGTTATTGTGAGTTAACCATAGGGGATAGAGACATGCTATCGCCGACTTTTGTGTAGTATTTTTTAGATCTATAATTCTTTAATATTTAGCTTTAGCTTATATCTGCTGGTTTACACAGCGCCCGCGAATAAAAGCAGGTAAATATTTTTACAACTGCGCAACCTTTCCAAAACAATTTACATTAAACAGTAATGCACAATTAATCTAAACCTTCCGGAATAATTGCACTATCTTTGAGTAAAAACCATATATAAATCCGTTTAGTAAATTTTGAGTGAATCGATTGCATACAGACAGACAGTTTTCGCGGACTTTGTTTTATAATAGCTGTGGTTTATAATTTGTTGTTCTTATGCAAGGTCGGAGTATGATTGAATGCATATGGTTTCATCATAAACATAATACTCAATTGTATAATACAATATTTTGTATAAGAATATTTTTAGTAACTTTATCTCTCTAATGTCAGAACTGAAATTCATTGTGGATTTTTTGATCAGGAATTGGTTGATGTTTCAACAACTATTTTTGGTACTTTTTGTTAGTTAAGGATCTGCGAACATGGTTTAACATGGTTAAAACTTCTGTATTTCATTTCTCTATCTATAATCTCTATCATCTCATCAAACCAGTGGTTTTTCTATAGAATTTAAGTGCCTTAATATAAACAATTTGTCTTGCGTTTTTCGGTAAGGAAAATATTGTTAAAGACTGCATAACGCTCGGGACTTTGGATATTTGTACCGTACCGTTTCGGTTTGGTGCAGCGTCGAAGGTCTGAGGCTTCTCGTCCACTACGACTTTTGTAGCAATATGGATAAGGTCGCTAGCTGCGTATACTAAATAACCACGATTCATTCGTAGTGCAAACGCAATTCAATAAGTAATCCCTCGTACGCACGAGAGGTTTTTTACCGTGCGTTAAAAATACGTCGAATACCCATTTGTAAAACAAATGGGTACGTCCCAGGTATCTTTTCACATGACAGCACATTTAAAACGCGACATATTTTTATCGCGCAATGTTCCATTTAAGGCGTTAGACCGAAGGGCGTTAAGCAGAATATACCATACGAAACTTCTTATAACGCCTATTGCGGGATTATAACGCGAGTTTTTTTACGCCCGAAAAGTAAATGGAACTCTGCTCGATAAAAACGCGCTGTCGTGTGAACAGATATCTAGATACCCATTTGTGTGTAATATTTTAAACGCACAGTAAAAAACCTCTCGTGCGACAAGGGGTAATGGCACAAAAATACGTGCAATTGCTACAGTTGCAAGATGGACTCCGTTGAGGCAACATTATTAGTCATGTTTTGTCGGGTGTCTGCCTACGCTACGTTTTCCAGTGCGGGGTCGCACTCTAGCACCTGACCCCAACGTCCATCAGCTTTTCGAACTATGTGCCCCGCCCGTTGCCACTTCAGCTTTGCGACCCGTTGAGCTAAGTCTGTCGCTTTGGTCCTTCTATGGATCTCCACATTTTTGATTTGATCACGTAGAGAATATAGCCGAGCATAACTCACTCCATAGCACGCTAAGCAACTCGGAGCTTTCTTATTAGGTCCATAACGTTAACGACCAAGTTTCACAGCCATATATAATCACTGGCTACACGCGTTGTTCGAAGAATTAAGTCTTCAGGCACTGAGGAATATTGGACAAAAAGATCTCGCGCATCTTCCCGAACTCTGCCCATAATTCAAATTCAAAATATTCTTTATTCAAGTAAACTTGTAAACAAGTGCATTTGAATCGTCAACGGTTAATGCTGGTCCAGAAAGCTGTTCCTACCGAAAACCAGCAAAAAACTCGGCGGTTGCTCTTTTCAAACATCATCCGTACATCATCATCCAATCATCCGTACCAATATATTTTATTTATTACAGGCTGTGTTAAAAAATATCCCTACCATGAACTCTTATTGCGACTCAATTGAAGACGTAAACTAATTTGTTTTGCTTTTTATACAATGACATCTTAAAGACGCACACTTTAAGTCGTTGCCGAATGATCGTTCGGAATGCATCCTAAAAACATTTGAGTAAAAGAGACAGAGTTATCTATAGTTCATATAACGTCTTCCTTTTCAAACATTACGACCCCAATGCAATCCACACTTGATGGTACGAAAAGAAAGCGGTTGAGTCTAGGTACTGACTTTGAATTGAATCGTTAAATCTAATAAAAGTTCATGTTAGGCTTACTGTTTTCCCACACAATATTAAAAGTAACGAAATTTTAAAACTCTAAAATAAAATTAGCCACAGCAACGCGGGGCTGTATCTCCTGGTAAAGTATAAAAGTGATACATAAATATTTGTCTCACGAACTTAACGTACACTATCGTTGATCGGTTGCACCTTTTGGTGCTGCGTTGTATGCGCGTATTATATTTCGTCCTGATAAATATCGTGCATTGAAAAGTTAAAATTACAAAATGACGTTACCAGATAAGGGATTTCGGGAATCGCATTCGATAGCGGTATACGACAGTTATTTATTGGTTTACAACATGAAACGAGGTAGCCTGTAAAGTTGTCTCCATTTTGGGCGTTATTTCTTTCTGGTAGAGATACGATGTGCATTTGTTTGACAGAAAACTTATTGATTACTAAGCACTATCGAAGGTTCTAAATTTTTAGAATTATTGTGGCTTTAGTATGCTTTACTAGATCAGTCTACAGAAAGGTTTAAATTAAATGTAAGAAATATACGTATACGTAAAGCATATTACAAAATTCAAGATTATTTGGATGATAAGAACGCCTGGAATTTAAAATCCTTTCAGCTTGATACAAGACTGCGGTGTAATTATGTAAAATTGAAATTGTTTAAAACATTGACCGCCGAGTTTCTCGCTGGTTCTTCTCGGTAAGACCGACATTCCGAACCAGTTGTAGTTTCATTAATCATATTGATCCTTGACGATTCAAAAGTGCTCGAAAAAGCTTACTTGTTTAGTTTGATTTGGTGTGATTTAGGCATTAGGCATTTGTATTTGTACAAAGCAAAATATCTGATGACAAAAAGGAATTCGTCGAAATGTTAATCTTGCGGTGTCATAGAGAATATTCAACACTTACTTGTACATGTGACACAAATCGAATTTTAAAAGAAGCACTAATAAGTGAATTAACTCTAAATTTGGTTTTAAATAACAACAAAAATGTATACGTTATGTTAAATGATTTATAGAAGCAGGCGTTACTTTGCGGAATTCCATATTACAAGCAATACAACAGAACTAACTACTTTGCTATAATCCCGTGCGGATTATAGCAAAGTAGTTAGTTCTGTTGTATTGCTTGTATACGTTATGTCTTAAATTACTTATATGCTAGTGCTAAACAAGTTATGCTCACATAGAATGGTCCCAAGAATGCTGACAGCGTTTCCGCGTTGAATCGCTAAGCTGATTCTTTGTGCGAAAAAGGGGCCAGCCCTCTTTTAACCAGAAGATGCAACTAACCGAGGTGTTAGAAGTAATAAAAAAATATCCAAATCATTTAAAACATCCAAATTAAAATTTTGTTTAAATCTGGATGTTGTTATTTTTAATTCAATCTTAGCATCCCTTGAGCAATGCAATAAAAATTTATTTATTAGTGCTTCCTAAAACGATAATTTTGTTTACAAGTTAGTTATAAAATAGTTAAATTGAATTTGCCTATGATCAGGCTGGCATGAATCTGCAGATATGAAAGTCTTTTAAAAATAAAAATAAAAATTAATTTTGTTTTGATGTTCGTCAATAGTAAGTAAGTAATGATTAATTACGTAGACCAGTTTTTACGTGTCCTTTGAGAGTTGCCAGTGATGACCTTGCACCGAATCTGTGCATCTCGATCTTAAACACGGAGTTTTTGCGCGTTTCGTTTTCGCACCGATGATATCTGCAATACGGATGCATCCGGCCTTTGTACTTTTAAAAGGAATTAATTATGTTACTTTAAAACATTATACGAAATATGTATTAATTGTGACGCACACTAATGTGTATGTATATTTCATTAGTCGTACCCGCGACTTCGTTCGCGTATAATTTTATATTAAAATACCCTCAATCATGTAATGTTTAGTTCAGTTTCTATTGATAGGCCGGTATATAATTATTGATATCAATTAATATTAATCCAGCTATTTAGGCGTGAAAGCGGAACAGACGGAGTATCGCATGTATAACCTTCTAACTATTCAAAAATATATATTCAAATTCAAATTCAAAATATTCTTTATTCAAGTAAACCTGTAAACAAGTGCTTTTGAATTGCTTAGACGATAAGAATGCGAGGATATAGCCAATCTTCAACCCTGTACGAGAGACATCAATAACCATATGTAACTAGTAATAAGAATTATTCTTTGAAAAGAGCAACCGCCGAGTTTCTTGCTGGCTCTTCTCGGTAGGAACAGCTTTCCGAACTAACAGTAGATTTTGACGATTCAAAAGCACTTGTTTACAAGTTTACTGGAATAAAGAATATTTTGAATTTTAATTTGAATTGGAATATATATATATATACATATATATATATATATATATATATATATATATATATATATATATATATATATATATATATTTACCAGTTGTCGGTCACCCATAACACACCTTGGATGACCGTGTGTGTAAGTGTCCCATATACTTATAATATTTACACCATTTCATCATCATTGATTGAATGAATGATTGTGACCCGTCAATATAATACAATTCAATAAAAGATAGTATATATTTTATTAAAGAAAACAGACATTCGGTTTCTTTTAAAATTCATTGTTTCTTATTTTTAGCCCACTATATAAGTTTTCAAGTGATCGTAAAACTGTTTTATTTTTTGTTAAAACTCTTTACGTCCGTAATAACTTATCTGCATAATCTAGAGCTGATTATAAAAACCCTTTTTATATTTCGAAACAATTATGTTAATGTCGACAAGGTTTTAAGCGTGACGCGGCATCTGATCCTTTTGTTTGCGGTTACGTGGGATCAAAGGAACACGTTAATTTATTGGATTAATTAGTTGAAATTGTACGTAATTAGTCGAGTTTAATGTTCATGAGTTTATTCGATCGCTAATTTTTCAGTTTTTGCCGCACCCAATGTGTAACGGAGCCCGGATGGTTTTTTACTTACAAGAAAAAGATTTAAAAATTTGTTGCTTGTTTTATTGCGACGTAAATTCTTTTCGTTATACATCAGTTTTGAATTTGTTTAATTTAGTTCCTCTTTCAATTTAGTAGTTGTTTTTATTATTATTGTATTTATTCTTCTTAGTGTATTATACTTAGATAATCAGATATCAAATTGGTTTTCAGTAAATAATTTACTTTTAAATGCAAATAAAACCAAATGTCTGCAATTCGTGTTACCAAACGTGATTAGGTCAGACATAAAGTTAGAGATTAATAAACAGATACTAACAAACAACTAAATTTTTGGGGCTCACTTTGGATGATAAACTCCAATGGGGCACCCATATATCTGTCCTCGCAGGAAGACTTAGTTCCGCCGCTTACGCTGTTAGAAAAATCAGACATTTAACCGATGTTGAAACAGCGCGACTTGTTTATTTTGCTTATTTCCATAGCATTATGTCATATGGAATAATGCTGTGGGGTAAAGCGGCCGATATAGAAAAGATTTTTGTTGCCCAAAAAAGAGCCATACGGGCTATCTATAATATGAAGCAACGTGAGTCCCTTCGCGAAAAGTTCCAAGAAATAGGCATACTGACTGTAGCATCACAATATATATATAGTAATATTCTATTTGTGCGGAAAAATATAAGTACATATAAAACAAAATTTGATGTATATCATAGACATACGAGAGGTCACAAACAGCTTACGATACCTGCGTCGCGACTCAGCAGAGTAAGCAACTCTTTTGTTGGTCTCGCTATTCGCTTCTATAATAAAATTCCTCAATCCATTCTAGACCAGTGTACAGAAAGATTTCAATCAAGTGTAAAAAATATGCTTATACGTAAAGCATATTACAAAATTGAAGATTATTTGGATGATAAGAAAGCCTGGATTTGAAAATCCTTTCAGCTTCATACAAGACAGCGGTTTAATATTGTATAATTGAAAATATTTAAAAGATTGACCGCCGAGTTTCTTGCTGGTTCTTCTCGGTAAGAGCAACATTCCGAACCAGTTGTAGCTTCATTAATCATATTGATGCTTGACGATTCAAAAGTGCCTGAAATGGTTTATTTGAATAAAGATTATTTTGATTTGATTTGATTTGATAGGTCGCTGGTTCATATCCGGCTCGAAGGACCACAAAAGTGTGCGGGCTGCTACTACAACCTTTGGTTGTTCGAAAACTACGACGCTTAATTGATATATTTATTTAATTGATTGTAATTATAATGATTTGATAGGTTGAGCACGCGCGGCCGCTAATGTCGTGCTCATTTAAAATTTATGCAATATCAAAAATATGGCGTAAATGCCGAGATGTTGCAAATGTACGTGTTAGCCCGTACATTGTCAGAAAAGAAAGTGTAGAGAAAAGTCAAAAAAATTGATGCAGTATAGAAAAGCGAATTTTTCTATTTTATTAATAAAGCCAAATCATTTGACATCATGTTTGTAACATGTTGTGCCGACCCCGCTTAGAGTGGGATAAGGGCAGGAGGATTATAATAGAAGAATAAAAAAGTAAATTTCAATTTTTTTGGGTTAAAGAAAAAAGAAACCGCCTTGTTTAAGATAAAAGCGCAGTTAATCAGCGATATTTGATATAATTAATTTGTCATAAAATTATATCATCGTGTTTCCAGGGTTCACGGGTTCACCGGTCATACCAATGAGATTATCTGTTAAAACTTAGGCTCGGTGTCCACCCAAAAGAGGAGAGGATATGAGTTTAGAATCAGATATTGTTATTTACACATCTCTCCGCATTCAAAACTCATGTCCTCTCCTCTCCGCTTTAGTAGATACCGGGCCTTAGAGCCTCATTGATATTTGCAATATATAACGCCGCTTTTCAGTGAAGGAAAACGTCCTGCGGAAACATATCTCTGGAAAATTTCTGGGTATGTAAAGTTACTGTGCCAAAGTTATTGTGCCAAATTTCATCGATATTGGTTCAGCTGATTCGTCGTGACTTTCGCATTTACTTTTCGCATTACTTTTTATTTACATTAATTATACATTTAAATAGCTCAACAAACAACCTAAACCTCTGAAACGGAACCTCTTTTAAATTACAGATGTGACTCCACCTTAAAGGACTCAATTCCAGGCCGTTAATATATTAATAAACTTTGACACATTGAGAATAAAAAAAGATTAGATAAGAAGATAAAAAACTTATAATAGATGGCGTACGGTACTCTAATATGGATTGCTAAGTACCAATCCGTATTAGAGCAGCGTGGTGGGTGTCAATCGCTCTCTCAGTAAGGAGAAAGGAGGTCCAACAGTTGGATAGTCATAGTTACTTCACTTTTATCGCATTGTAGTATTAGGAATCGTCCTTCTTGAAATTTTTTTTTATACCAGATTCAAAAAAGGTAATAAATGTAAATGAAACAAAGACTGGTCTTCCGCACTACACTGACTATTTGACATTCAAATAACCTCCGAGTAGACCTTGCACTAGATATAAATGATACCTCATTAGATCATTACCGCAAATTATGTCACATAACAATGAGATTCTCACGAGCGCCATTGTCTCGCGTAGCTTTGTGCTTGAGGCCTTGACTTACAGTGTACATTCTAGTTTCTAAGCATATTTTGGTTGATTAGAATGGTTACTACAATACCGCTTAGTCCATAGAATTGGTACATTTTTAGGCCTTAGCTTGCAAAAGTAATAATAAAAATTATTTTGTATAAAAATTATAATCCGCAATTAAGTACATAGAAAATATATATAGTGCTAAATGTATAGTGGACAATCCGTTTATATAAACACATGCACAAACCTCCACCACCGCCACCACAATACACAAGCACTACACACGTCCACTATCACAAACTCAACAATCGTTTCGCCCCAAAACCGAAGCATCATCAGGAGATAGACTCCACGACAAATTTGCAAAGCTTTGCGGATTATAGCAAAATAAATCTTATTATTACTTTTCTATTATGGATCAACGTCTTCTTAAAAAAAACCCCCCCAAAATTGTGTATACATACACATACAACTCTTCTGGCGAACTATACTGTGCACCTTGCAATAGAACTTTTAAAACAAAATTTGGTTTTGCCACTCATAGTCGCGCATATTTACGTACTTAGCAAGGTTCGCCGTTGACGAAATACGTCAAGGAGGACATCATCATCATCATCATCATCATCATTATGGATCTCCGCAAAGTAACGTCTTGGCTTGCATTTTACAGAGGACGCAATTTTATTTTTTTTATGTGTAGGGGTCAGTAGAAGCTTAAGTTCAAGTTTGTGGGGTCGCAACCATTATCCCCCGCCATCTTAGAACAGGGGGTCAAAAGGATTTTCGCGCTGTAACTTACACAAAATTTAATTAGACATAAAATTTAGCAAATTAAATTTTCCACAATATTTTATTACTTTTTATCTTCAAGTAACCAACAAAAAAGTTATAAACAAATGTGAAAATTTTGAAACAAATTTCCTTTTGGAGGTTATAACTTTTTGACAGTTCATCTTACAATAAAATAACGTCACAGTAATTTTAGTAAATTATTAAACTATGAAAGCCGTTAAGGGCTATAAGAACAATGTCATTTAGAAAATAAAAACTTTAACGATAAACAAAGAGTGATGTTCTCTGAAAGAAACTAATTTAAATAACGCTTTAGAACATTAAGATAACTGAAATATTATTCCGGAGAGGTGTGTATTTAAATTGTATGTAGATCAAACGTAACGTGATAATTTTTTTAATGTTGCTTACATTAAACGATTGCTATACCAGCGGGAACTTGAAAACTGGCTTTGGAAAACCATTCCGATACATTCCCATGGTGTTTCGAAACAATTAATAAGAGTTGTAACTTTAGATCGTGGCTACAATTAAAGAAAATTATATATACAAATACGTAAACACGTGGGCGGATAATACGGGTTTGTTTCCATTTCTCTTATTAATAATTATTATTTTTAAGCTACATAACTGTATAATCGTATAGTATACAACATAGTATATAATATAGAATAATATATAACATTAGATGTGCTTGGTGCTTCGCCCGCGCGGAAATTAGTTTATTCAATTGAAATTCTGATAAAAGTCTAGTTGAAAGTAGTAATTGTGAATTAACCATAAGAGATAGAGACATGATGTTGCGGACTTTTTGTAGTATTTTTGTAGATATACAATTCTCTAGTACATTACTTTTGTGTACCTATGCCGGTTTACGCGACGCACGTGACCAAATGTCCTGTGAGGGAAGTTTTTTTGCTGAATTTTCAACAAAATGTACATAAAACCGTAATTCACTAGTAACCTAAACCTTCCGGAAGAATCGCAATTTTTTTTGGTAGAAACCGTAGAAAAATCCGTTCAGTACATTTTGAGATAAAGGTAGATTTTGAAAAAAATGCTTCTATTCGCAAATCCTTTCAACTTCGTACTGGAGACATAAACAATGAATTTGTTAGTAATGATATTGAATAAAACAGAGCATCCACTTAGTATTATGTCCACGTTCGATAAAACGTCCATACGTATACCGATATTTAAGCAAACTACCTCACTCAATCACAAATTCTATTTCCGCGATAAAAAAAACTAAGGAACTAAAAGAAGCGTTTGACTCGGAAATGATAAGGCAAATTATTTACATACAAGACCACACAGCCGCGTCTGTCCGTTCAAACAGCCATAAAATAATACGAATGGCGTCTTACTATCCCATAGAGTCAGATTACCCGAATATTATAGTAAGGTACACAATTTGTATATGAAATACGACCGCGTCCCGACACGGAATGGGCGTTCAGACGGACAAGATTATCTGATTCGATCTTATTAATCGTAATGGATCGATATCATATATTATCGATATAAATTGTAAATTGAATTTAATAATGTTCAACTTTTATTTGTTAGTAGCAAATATATATGACTCTGTGTTATTTTTATTTATTAAATATACTTTATTGCACAAAAAATATATATTAAATATAGAAAGTAGACTTATAACTAGATGGCTTGTACAAAGAGGCACTCTTATCGCTTAACAGCGATTTGTACCAGACAACCTGCATGAAAGAAATTGAATATAAAGTGGGGTAGGGGGTGCATAAACTTACATATAGTAAATAATTTATAGGATTAGGCGTTACTTTGCGGAGATCCATAATATAAAAGTAATACTGAAATTATTATGCTATAATCCGCGATACAGTTAATAGAAAGTATATATAGTGTTAAATGTTGTTCCGTTCTAAGCCTCGATGTGCATTATTTATTGCCGGGTACTAAACTTAGTTTATTTAAGTTATATCAAAACTGTACAAGACCGGATGGAAATAGATCTCTTGAATAGATAGATCAATGTCCAGCAGTGGACTATCAGTTGAAAAAAGAAGATATCAAATTTTGGATATTTGACGGTTTATAAATTTAAAACGTGAAATATCGGCCAGTTACAATCCCACTGCTGGAAATAAAGCCTCCTCTCTCTGTTACTGGAGGTAAGGGTTGCAGCTAAGACCCAGGTAGATTACACATATACCCAGAATTCTATAAAGATATGCAGGTTTCCTCACGATGTTTTCCTTCACCGAAAAGCGTGTGATAAATTGCAGTTATTAGTAAGACATATAAGTTTTTTGTAGAAAACTGACTTGTAGAAAAATACTTCAAACCCCGGGCAGACACCAATGAGTTTTCTGTTAAAACCTATTTATTGACATTTGCGATTTATCGCAAGCTTTTCGTTGAAGGAACACATCGTGAGAAACCTGCATATCCCTAGAGAATTCTAGAGATATGTGTGTACTAGCAATCTGCATTGGAGCAGCGTAGTAGGTCTTAGCTCCAAACCTCCCTTAAAACGGAGAGAGGCCCAGCAGTGGGATAGTGACAGGCTGCGTAACATAAACTTTAGCATTTATACTATAAATTTCGAAATTATCACAGTTAATAATAATCCATTGAAATGTTACATTAAGGCCTTACTTACGATTTTCAGAGGGCGAAATTTTATTTTTTTAATTTAGGGGGGGTCAGTAGAAGCTTAAGTTCAAGTTTATGGGGCCACAACCTTTGTCTCCAGGCTGCCATCTTGGAAAAAAGGGTGTAAAGGGTTTTCGCGCTGAATCACGTAAACTAGTAATAGTAAATTTAATCGAACATAAAATGTAGCAAATTAAATTTTCTACAATTTTATTTCTGTTAATAAATATAAATTTTCAATGAACTAAATCATAGAAACGATGCCGGTGTTTCTAGATGTGTATGTCGCTCCGTAACTTTATACCGCCGTAACATATTAAATAATTAACAATTCGATAAACTATCTATCTGTCCGCACCTATAAAATACAATAACGGCCCAAAATTGATTATTACCATTAAACCTTGTGTTGAATCATGGGCGTTATAAAACCAAAGTACGTACAGAAAGACGTTTTTACAATGTCACTAATATTACTTACCACTGGGAAAACGCTTTATTGGTGAACTTTCAGCTTTAAGCATAGCTTCATAAGGGTTAGATAGTATTATGGTGGGTGTAAATAAAAGATTGCGTGGTTCCTCTCGAAATCGTTCTGGATTAATTGTTGGACACACGGACGGACAATCTGACAAATTAGATACAGTGCATTGAGTTTAAATCGATTAAAAACCTTTTGTTTTTCTCATATATATTTGGTATAAGATTTGGTTTGGGGCTATTCGTTTCCGACGTTTTTGATGTGAAATCTTTTGTGCTTAAACCGGATGCTGGGATTTATTTAACTTTGGTTGTTTTTGTGTTTTTACGGCAACATTGACCTTTGCAGCGCAGTGGTGTATATTATTCTCAGGAATCGGTATTCGTTTGAGTGAAATAGGCAAAATAAATAGGTAAATCTACGGTTCGAGAACGTCTATTGTACGTAATGCTAAAGGTAGAGTGGCTCTGCTTTTTATATTTATCAGATTTATGCCTTATACGTGTAGGATTCGTTATCAAACCAGTACCAGAACCAACACCACACTTCACTGGCACTTTGCACTACACACATTCACTACCACAATCTCAACAATCGTTATACTCTGTAACCAAAGCATCACCTGAATATAGACTTTGACGAAGAAGTAGCAAAGTGTATGATTTTATCGTCATAAGCTATGAGGACGGATAGTACACTCTACTTTAAGCATTATAGTACCCGGTAATAAATAATGCATATCGAGGTTCAGAGAGAGAAATAGGTTCTGCTTCATAGAGCATTGTCTCTGTCGCACAGACTGACGTAACCCGTTCTAAAAGTCACATACTAACTGAGTGACAGTGACAGCGCTCTACGAAACCGAACTGGCCGGCTGTTTCGTTCTAAACGTCGATGTGCATTATTTAATGCTGGGTACTATACTTAGGTTTTCTATAATCCATGATTATATGATGATAAAGCAAAATAATTCATTTTTTTTGTTTACTGTGGAACAACGCAAAAAATGCCTAATTTTATGTTATTAATGAAAACACTCATGTTACCTTGTACTTTTATACTTCAAATAAAATTCTTTCTTTAACAAGTAAAAAATTACGGATATCGCTTTTTACGAAGAATAGATGGGTTTTTTTCCTTTATGTTAATCGGATATGTAAACTTCAATTGGACAATACTTTATCAATATCGCTTAAGCGGATTAGCCATAAAATCTTAAAAAACAAATAGACTGCCCTCATCCCACTCTGAGTGGGGTCGGCACAACATGTTACAAACATGTTGTCACATGATTTGGCTACGAATTTTACGACCGGCCGCCTGCTTTACGTCAACTTTTTAAGAAAAGTTCACGACATACGACATCTCGGTAAGAAATGAGGGTGGTCTATTCTACTCAGCCGGATGCCACACGGCAGGTCGACTTACTTTAGTCGCCTCTTACGACACCTCGGTAAGAAATGAGTTAGTCTATTCTACTATAGCCGGATACCACAAAGCATTAATAATTTTTGGTATGGATATTTGTTTAAAAGCATTATATTAGGTCCTTACATATGAAATTGGCGTTTTGTCGTACTGGCCACTTTGATCTCAAATATTACCTTTATGGTTAGGAATTCCAAATTCGAATTCATACAGCTATTTACTCATGCATTTGTGTTTCAAACCCCCTAATTCATTTGTTTTTTCTTCTTTTGTTTTTTTCTTTGTGTCACTCTGTTTACAAAATGGAAAACATGAAATATCGCGTTATTTACGAGTATGAGTTCCACCGTGGCATCAGTGCTGCAGAAACGGCTCGAAGGATTAATGATGTGTATGGTGACGGTGTCGCAAAAGAAAACACAGTGCGTTTTTGGTCCCAACGTTTTCGTTCTGGAAATTTCGACCTGCAGAGCAAGCCTCGTGGACGGCCGGAGACCAAAGTTGATAATGAAGAATTGAAGGCTATTGTGGAAGCGGATCCATCGCAAACCACGTCCGAGTTAGCTGCAGGCTCCGGTGTTAGTGATAAAACTATTCTAATCCACTTGAAGCAAATTGGGAAGGTGAAAAAGCTTGAAAGGTGGGTACCTCATGAATTGAGTGAAGCAAACCGACAAACGCGCGTCGACTGCTGCGTTACGTTACTCAACCGGCACAATAATGAAGGAATTTTAAATCGAATCATTACCTGTGATGAAAAGTGGATCCTCTACGATAATCGGAAGCGCTCATCGCAATGGCTGAGCCCTGGCGAACCAGCCAAATCCTGCCCTAAGCGAAAATTGACTAAAAAAAGTTGCTTGTAAGTGTTTGGTGGACTAGTGCCGGTGTCGTTCACTACAGCTTTCTTAAATCTGGCCAGACGATTACGGCAGATATCTATTGTCAGCAACTGCAAACCAAGATGGAAAAGCTAGCTGCTAAACAACCGAGGCTGGTCAATCGCTCTAGGCCACTGCTGCTTCAGGACAACGCTATACCACACACTGCACAACAGACGGCTACCAAATCAGAGGAGCTTCAATTAGAATGTCTTAGACATCCACCGTACTCTCCGGACCTTGCTCCAACAGATTACCATTTTTTTCGCAATTTGGATAATTACTTGCAAGGAAAAAAATTTAACTCCGATGGGGCAGTCCAAACTGCCTTCAAAGATTTTATTGATTCCCGCCCGAAAGGTTTTTTTAGTAAGGGGATCAATGAACTACCTATGAGATGGCAAAAGTGTATACATAGCAATGGTACATACTTTGATTAATTAAATATATTTCATTAAAAAAAAAACGACTTTATGTTCCTCCCATAGAAAACGCCAATTTCATATGTAAGGACCTAATATATGTATAGTATATATATAACTAGATTGTCACATCAATGGCTCGTCAATCGAAGTCGGCTTTCTTTTTTCACACCGATATCGCCTTATAACTAATAACAACGCCTATGACATATTTTCATTTACAAAGGAATCTCTCAAAATTTGTCTTCAATTAAACATCTATAAGGTTGATAATTGCTTAAAAGAAAATTCCGTATCAGCTGTCATATCGAATATCGCTATTATTTATTGATTTGTTAATAAATTTACTGGTTTTCTTTATAGGACAGATGTTTTATAGGGTTAAGTGAAATTGAACCTATTCTTGCCTGAGGAACAATGATAGTTTTTGATATAAGGCGCTCGTGGACAATAAGATATTATTGAATTCTAAAAAACACTGATAGCGAGTTTCTTATGGAGTATAGTATGGTATGGCCAAACGAGCCATGGTCCAGCTATGAAAGGATAGAATTATCAAGAATACCACAAATCAAAAACTCGTACGGACATTGGTATTCTCCATATTCCTCGATGGTGTTGAAACATGGACACTCCGAGCAAGTGACCATAGTCGCGTAGAAGCTTTTGAGATGTGGTGTTGAATTTTTGTACATAAGAATAAACATAATTATAAAAAGATTAGTGATGTGTATAATAGACAAAGTGGGAACCGTCATAAGCTTGCGGTTCCTGCTTTGCGCCTTGTAAAAGTTCATAAGTCGTTTGTGGGTTTGGGTTCTAAAATTCTATAATAAAATTTCGCAATCTACTTTATCTTTACCATTACAGCAGTTAAAAATACTATTTAAAAAAGGTTAATATAAACTGCCTACTATATTATTGAGGATTACTTAGACGATAAGAATGCATGGATATAGATACTCTTCGACCCTGTACATTAGTCATAAGAATTATTCTTTGGAAAGAGCAACCGCCGAGTTTCTTGCTGGTTCTTCTCGGTAGGAACTGCTTTCCGAACCAGCACTAGATGTCGACGATTCAAAAGCACTTTTTGACAAGATCATTTGAATAAAGAATAAATGAATATATAAATATATGGGACACTAACACACACGCTTGTCCGTCCCCAAAGATTTGAATAAATAAAATGAAATTTTTTGATTTCAATATGAATGTTCCCTGGACTGCCAAGAAAAATAATTTATCGATATCCAAAGAGGAACTAAACGTTTCGACTAGCCTTTCAACCATCTGCAACGAATCCTTGAGTATTTTGGACTATTTTGCTGGTAAAAGTGAGGTTATCACTCTCGAGGACCACAAGACCATAAGGGCGAAGTCCAATGCGCTGGACAGATCAAATCCGCACCACTGTAGACAGCGGGATGTATGAGGCCATTCACGCTGCAACAACAGAACCCATTGACGCAACACAGTTCGCACCAAAGTGATCCGTGATATATTTACCAGTTGTCTGTCATTCATAACACAAGTAGTAAGTTATTTTGGGGACGGATGGCCGAGTGTGTAAGTGTCCATCATCATCCTCCTGCCCTTCTCCCACTCTAAGTGGGGTCGGCACAACATGTTATAAATATGTTGCCGCATGATTCGGCTGCGTATTTTATGACCGGCCGCTTGCCTGACGTCAACTTACTTTAGTTGGTAAGAAAGAGGGTTGTCTATTCTACTCAACCGGATACCACACGGTGGGTCAACTTACCTTAGCCGCCTTTTTGACACCTCTGTAAGAAATGAGTGTGGTCTATTCTACTTACCGGATACCACACGGCATGTGTGAGTGTCCCATATATTTATTGTTAATACCTTTTATCAAACTTAAATCTTTACGCTATTCAAATAAATATAATAGTTCCTACCGATAAGAGCTATGACGATAGTCTTAAATCTGTAGACACCCTTAAGTCAATAGTGCACTCGGATAGATCCGATTGTAGAAAGTTTGAGAGGCCAAGATTTCCATTTAAAAGAACGCAATAAATATAAAGATACGGTTCAACGATAATATACATTAACGGAACTGCAGTTTAACAGGAAACTGTGAAACAATTTACACCAGATATGACACTTTGGTAGCTGTGATGGTCCAGCGGTGAGGCTAAGCGACTCTTTCAAGGCAGTCACGGGTTCAAACCCCGCGCAGGCACCTATGAGTTTTTTTGGTAAAAAACCTATGTATCTAATTGATAATTTCAATTTATCACACGCTTTTCGGCGAAGGAAAACATCGCGAGGACACCTGCGATCACTAGAGAATTCTAGAATATGTGTAACCTACCAATCCGCATTGGAGCAGCGTAGTAGGTCTTAGCTCCAATCCTCCTCTCCAAAAATGGAGAGCGGAGGCCTATTCCCAAGCTATGAACATCTTCTTGAGGCAATTAGTTCAATGCTTCATTGCTTGAAAGGATGTGTTAATTCTAATAGATTTTCCTTTAGTGAAAATCATAACAAGATATTTCGTCCGCTCCTTTCCTTTTGTAAACGAATTGTCGACCATTACCCTAACAAGTGATGTAGTGATTTATCAAAACACCCTATTTGTGGGTTTCGCGCCAGCACTTATAAGCCTATCCCACAATTAGGCCTAGAGCTTGCATGTCGCGCGACATCGCGATACTGATCGCGTGATTTACTGCCCGCCGCGATTTTATCAGCTACACGCCATCGTCCTTTTAGGTAATGAGCTGGAATTAAAGAGCTCTGAATTTTTCGTTTAGATTCAACAAATATAATGTTAATTCGAGTAGTTCGGATGTTTGAAATGATTTATGAAGTTGGAATTTTTTTATCATATACTAGATAGGTAGGACGAGAAAGTTTGTTTACCTCATCTATACTTTCTATACTTATTATAAAGCAAAGTCCTAAAAAACTGTCTGTCTGTATGTAATCGATTGTCTCAAAATCTACTGAACGGATTTTTATACGATTTTCACCAAAAGATACTGCAATACTTCCAGATGGTTTAGGTAAATAGTACATATGGATATTATGTAAATTGTGTTGAAGACATCGCCCAGTTGTTAAAAATCTTGCTTTTGGAGCTTTAGTCGCGTGCGCTGCGTAAACCAGCAGAGATACGCTAAAGTAAGTAGTAGTGTAGTAGAGAATTGTAGATCTATAAAAATAATATAAAAAAGTCCGCGAAAGCACGTCTCTACCCCTTACCGTTAACTCAGAATAACTACTTTTATGTTCAAAATTTCGAAAATTCGTGAAAAGTTTCGGAAATCACTGAATTCCACGCGTGTGAAGCCGTTGTTTCCACAGCTAGTTAATGTACAAATATTTCTTTAAACAAATTCTTTCTCCTTACTCACCTCTGTGTTCCTTTTTTAACAATTTCATCTTATTTTTATAACTTTTTTATATAATACAGCAAATATTTTTCGCTAATATACATTATATTTAATAACATATTCGTTATATGGAATTAAAAATGGCTCGTTTAGAGGTCTGAGATCATCAAATTGCATTGCATTAGTGATATATGAAATTTGGTTGTTTTCAAATTCTAAATGAACCCCTATCATTACGGGTACGACACGTCATTTGACTTTTGTTAAATATGAATGTGGATGGATAAATGCAATTCCGTGTGGTATCCAGCTGAGTAGAATAGACCACCCTCATTTCTTACCGAGGTGTCTTAAGAGGCGACTAAGGTAAATTGATGTTAGGCAGGCGGCTGGTCGTAAAATACGTAGCCAAATCATGTGACAACATGTTGTACCGAAACCACTTGGAGTAGGATAAAGGCAGGAGAATTAATGATCTCTCCACATTAGATATTCTAAACAAATTGCATGTTTAAAGTGTCTTCAATATATGGCTTCGATAGTATACTACGCTTGCCGTTTAAGGTATGAATTACTCAGCGTTTAAACCGCCGAGTACTTTCTGTTTATCAGCTTATCGATTTCTTTGTCTCACGCCAAACCGCATCACGCTATCAGATCTTTGTTGTCTGCGATATTGAGTACAACCTTCAAAAAAATTGAGACTTATCGCGTTCATCTAACACGGGATTCTAACTCTTATTCTAATTGCGTTAGACATTTGAATTCACTGGATGTTTTGTCAAAGCGGCTGGCACAAATATCATGTCAACCGCGTGACACATGTACACCAATAAGTCAACATGCAATGGTTCTGGAATACCAATTTTGTTGGTGTAAGTTCATTGCTTGAGGTAGGTTAGGTATATTAAAGGTTTAGTGGCATTATTAAAGGGACAGTGGTCGATTGAATTACCTTCGTTATATCTTGATGCAGATATTCCAAACTAAATCGCTAACTATGGGCCTCCTAAGAAATCTTAGAGTCGCTCAGTGGGCTATGGAGAGAGCTATGCTCGGAGTGTCTCTACATGATCAAATCAGAAATGAGGATATCCGTAGAAGGACCAAAGTGACGGACATAGCTCAATGGATCGCAAAGCTGAAATGGTAATTGGCAAAGCACATAGTTCGAAGAACTGATGGACGGTTGGGGTCTCAAGGTAAATAGAGTGGCGAACCCGCACCGGAAAACGTAATGTAGGATGTTCCCCACAAGGTGTACAGACGACCTCAAAAAGGTCTCGGAAGCTGCTGGATCCAGGCGGCCCTAGATCGTGTAGCGTGGAAGTCCTTGGAAGAGATTTATATCCAGGTGTGGACGTCTATTGGTTGATGAGAGAAAGAGATGGAGAGAGAAAATGCATTTTAATTAGAATATTCGAAATGAGGATGCAGTAGACGTTGCAAAGTAAAGGAACCTTAATGGGAAAGTGGACACTTTGTGTAAGACGACAAGATTCGACGATGTTCCTTTATCACTATTTGGTTACGCCATTCCTAAAAATACAAAAAAAAAACTATTTGCAAAGAATTAAATGCGATACAACATTGGAGTGATCGTACAGACATGCGATTTCAAGACAGCGTTGGGATATGACCAAAACGCAACAATATAGTACCTACTTAATTTTCTTACATTTTATGTGGAGCCGATTAAAGATTTTTGTTACGATGTTGTAAAATATATATAAATAAATAAAAATAAGTAAATATATGGGACACTTACACACACGGTCGTCCGTCCCCAAAGTAATTAACTTAATACTTGTTTTATGGGTGACGGACAACTGGTAAATATACTACATATATAATTTTAAATACATATTAAATACAAATATACACCCAGGCTCGAAGAACCAACAAATTGTTTATAGAAAATGTTGGCTCTCGGCGGGAAAAAAAGTTAACCTTACGGTTATAATCTACAGCAGGGAAAGGCAACCTTCTTCCTTGGATCAGAGATTATACTCACTATGTTGGTTTAGTAGGTGGGTTACTCAAGTCCCGATACCTCCTCATATTATTGCAAAAAACTTGTCAAATTTTTTACAGAAAACTTGTAGATGCCTGTGGGGTGAACTAGCAAATCCTTCAATTACGTGCTCTCTTTATTCGGTTATTAACGACTCAGTAATTTTGAAATGATCTTTAATTTTTACATACACAAATTACTAAACCATTACTAATACTAACAAGTTAACTGACGAATAATAATTAGACGACACTAATTTACTACAAGGTGTGATAGTAACCTTGAATTGACATCATTCGTCACAACACCATACCATGTTGAGGTCAGCAGACAATGGCCACCGTTCGCCCCATCCTTCAGTTTCCAGATACCGAACACCCTATTATCCAGTTAATGCAAACAAAACCCTACCATAACTTCTTACGATTCAAATTCCATTGTCAGGAGAAGGGTTGATGTGCTATTTGGGTTGCTAAAGGATATTCTAATGTGGAATTTGGAGGTCGCGATTGTTCAGATCCACCCAACAATATTGGATTTGTTCCAACAGCCAACACGACAATGTACCTTTGTTGGCAGCCTGCAAGGTCCTCGCCTTGAGTGGCCGTTGCTTCCGATCTGATCGCAAATAGATTTTATTGTTTAATTGTAACTAATCGTTACTAAGGCTGCTTGGAATCTTTTCCTATTTGCGGTTGAATTTCTTCATAATCATTAAGCATACTTTAATATTATAAACGGTAATTTATTCCAACCAAACATTCTCATTCATAATATAAATATTTGTAACATGTCGGCCAGACGAGGGAGGGGGACATTACGTACAATTGACAGGATAGTATTCCCAATATGCCAAATAATATACTGCTCCGTTTTTTTTTCGTTGGAGTCGAAAGTTGGATTGTTTGTGAACACTGACTCATGCGGCTATTAGATGTTATCATTTAGGTGTTGACATTAGATTTGGTTATACACGGATCGTTACTGACTGCACGAAGTGCATGTTAAGAGAGTTCATTATTTTTTAAATTATCATCATTCTCTAATCTTAGTCGGGTCCCCACAACATGTTTTAAACATGTTGTTATTTTATCATTTAATTTTGCTAGTGATTTTACGATAGGTCGCCTGCCTGACGCTTACCTCAATCGTCTTTTACGACACTGCGGTAACAAATGAGGGTAATCTATCATATTCAGCTAGATACCACACGGCGGATTAATTTTTCAAATTAATAATAATGGAATTAAAATAAAATCCTTTTGAAATAAATATTATGGCCTTTGCTGTTTGTATAAAAAAAAATTGCAAATTGTTCTTTATTGCCTACCTAATACAGTCTTTCGTTTTCGGACACTAGTAAAAATGTTTTCCACATTTCGCACCCTCAACAACCATGCTTCTGCGCTCGTTTATTCCTTCTAATAACGCTCTGATTGCGAGCAGAATATAGGCGATCCTAAGTATTTGTCTTCAGCAGAGAGTTATCAAACACAACAAAATTTGTTATAACACTCCAGTAATATTAAAAAGAGTAAAGGAAAGGCTATTCGTTCAAACTAAAGTTTTATTTATCGTATATCATCCGAAACAAATTACGACATATCATTACAAGCGAGATCCAGGTATCGTAACAGGTGGATCCCTAAAAAAAGGACTCGATTCATATTAATCGCAATAAAAGGCGGTGACAGGCATAAATACGATATGGTGTATCACCGGGTTGCCGATCAGGGCCCGGACAATAAGTAAAACTTTATCACTGATCGACGGCTGCGAGTAAATCAAGAAACGTCCGAGCGTTGTGCGCTGGAAGAGGGTGCAACCTTGATTTTAATTTGCCGCCCTTTATACAAATTCAAAATAAAATGCCGTGTCGTATCCGGCTGAGTAGAATAGACCACCCTCATTTCTTACCCAGGTGTCGTAAAAGGCGACTAAGGTAAGTCGACCCGCCGTGTGGTATCCGGCTGAGCAGAATAGACCACCCTCATTTCTTACCTAGGTGTCGTAAAAGGCGACTAAATTAAGTCGACCCGCCGTATGGTATCCGGCTGAGTAGAATAGATCACCCTCATTTCTTACCGAGGTGTCGTAAAAGGCGATTAAGGTAAGTCGACTTACCGTGTGGTATCCGATTGAATAGAATAGCGAAAAATACTGCTAAGGTAAGTTGATGTCAGGCAGGTGGCCGGTCGTTAAATACATAGCAAAATTACGTGTTTATAACATTTTGTTATAAACATGTTGTGCCGTCCCCACTTATAGTGGGATAAAGGCAGGAGAATGATGATATACAAATTCAAAGTAAAAAGCAACACACAGCTGGGCGTGGATCTCCTCTCCTCGTTTTTGGAGAGAACGTTTGGAGCTAAGACCTACCACGCTCTTGCAATGCGGATTGGTAGGTTACACATATCCTCACAATGTTTTCCTTCACCGAAAAGCGTGTGATAAATTGCAATTATCAATTAAACACATAAGTTTTAGTAGAAAAAATCATTGGTGCCTGCCCAGAGTTAGAACCTATGATCATATCTAGAGAATCGTAGGGCATAGCTTCATCAATTCAAAGTAATCTCTATTCATTTGGCATTTCCAAGCACTTTCGAATCGTCAAATGTGGTTTTATCGCGAAGAAGCACCAAGCAATTCAAGTCGACAATGACATCATCTCATCAAGTTTGGTATCACCTTTATGGGCTCTATAGCCGAACTTCACATGGATTCGTTGCAGGCACCTGGTTCAAAGTCTCGGGGCACTTGTGTAGCGATAAATTATTTCTTTTCGCAGTCCTGGGAATGTGAAATACTCTCCTCCAACATCACATCTTAAAGGCATCTGCTGGGTATAGTAGAGTAACGGCCCGTTACAATCCCACTGCTGGGCATAGAGTCTCCACTCTCCGTGTCTGGAGAGAAGGTTTGGAGCTAATACCTACCACGCTGCTCCAATGCGGATTGGTAGGTTACACATAGTCCCAGAATTCTCTAGAGATATGCAGGTTTCCCCACGATGTTTTCCTTCACCGAAAAGCATGTAATAAATTGCAATTATCAATTAGACACATGAGTTTTAATAGAAAAATTCATTGATGTAAAGGCTCTATGTGTTAACAATCACTTGTTTAGAGGATGCATGTTTTACAACCGTAGAGAAATATGGGTAAAACCAAAATCCATATTAGTTTTTATTTTATCGTATTCCTTGACATGGCATGGTATTCCTATCTTCCTGGTCTTTCCATATTTTCTTTAGATAGCCCGTTGTTCCGCCGGCAACACAAGTTCCTCTTGGTAGTTCTGGAACAACATATCTTAGTAAAAAATATATTACGTTAAAATTTTAATCATGATTTGATCGTATACTTCCGATGGTACATCAAAAATACACGATCGTTTAATTTTTATTTTATTTTATTTATAAAGAATTTATACCGTATTTCGTATTTAGGTCAAGGTCGGAATGGCGTGATAGAGTACGGTCATAGATCTATATATATCATGTTTATTTTTGATGTATCATGCTGAGGTGTGTAGGTACCTACAGAAAGAGAGGTAAATGAAAACTATATAAACTATTAAAGTAGAATTATCATCGAAAATTTCGCGGTAGTACACGGGATAGTTAAACTTAAAATCGTTTAGAATAACTAAAAGCAATCAATTTGATATGAAATTTGTACATTTATATATTGGTATTAATTTATAGAACACGTTTCAACGATAGTACAACCACGATCGACCGTTACAATATCTGGAGCAAATAAATAAAATGTAATCATATTTAATTACTAGAGTATAACAATTTCGACGTCTCATCTAAAGTATAACCTTTCTCCGATTCGAGTTTTATTTATTGTGACTGTCGTCTTCACTAGTAATATATCCTGGACTGGCACTGGTAATTTTTTTCTTTTAAATCAATTGATTGATATGCTTGTTTGGTAAATGTGGGGAACGGATTTTCTTATTATTGTCCTCCGCGCCCTTGTACGTCATATGTGAGGTCTGAGTTCAACAGTTAGCCTATAATTTAGTACAAGGGTCTTTTTTTTTCAAACTGACTGTATGCTGTTAGCCCTAATGGCTTTTACAGCGTCACCGGGCGGGACGGGCGGGTAGTACAAAGGTCGCCAAATGGCGGACCTCTGTTCTCCGACCCATTTTGTGACCGCGAGAGCAAAGCAACTTGCGCAATAGACTACTTTCGATATAAAAAAACTTCCGTGGCGTCAAAAAGATTAACGCGAGCTTTACGTTATTTAATAAAAATGTGATCCATGGAATGTTATAACTAATTGGTGACCCCTGGTCTAGTATATACGCTTTAATTAGGCCAAATATCATCGATATTGGTCCAGGGGATTAGCTGTAAAAAAATTAACATACAGACAGACTTTCACATTAATAATATTAGTACAGATTAGACAATGATCCGATTTATAACCGAACCTCGTTTAGACCGACAGCCGTTTATATAAAACACCAATAAAAATTAATACAACCCATCGCAATTCGACACAAACAATAATTTAGTTGCACGTAATAAATAACTGAACACCTGACCTCGCGGGCATTTAACTGGTACACCATTTTAACTGTAGCAATCGTAGCTTTGAGTCATCAGTATGTTAACCTGTGATCAGCCGAGCTGTGAGACTGTGCGACTTTATTTCGAGGGGATAACGGGATCAAACCCTGGGCAGGTACCAATTAGTTTTTCTTGTTTCAACTAATGTTTCTAAATAATTTATAAAATTAGGCGTTACTTTGTGTCTCCACAAAGTAATGCCTAATTTTATAAATTCCATAATACAAAATTTTTTTTTTGTTATAAGCGGGTTTTTTTTTGTTATATGTAGTGTGTTATGTTACAGTTGCAAATGATGCGCTGGGATATGTAAATAATAAACGACTATCCATGGCCAAGCTTGCTCTTTTACTGTTTTTTTTATCCTAACACATTCTATTTATATACCACTACACCTCCGGGGTTTTTATAAAAAAAAAAATATCTTAATAACATTTTTTTTGTTTTATAATTCTTAAGCTAATAATAACAAACTATACATAAAAAATCTTAGTTCTATTCTTATGAACTATTTCGTAGTTTGTCTAATTTTTTGCCTGTATCATTTTTTAATAATAGTAAAATATTTTTGTACGTCACTGAATTCACTTTTTTGTCATATTTCACTTTTCTGTCCTGTTTCACTTTCACAAAATTTTCACGAGCGTCTTTTTGCGCTAACTGTAATCTATATTTTAATTCTAAACTATAGTTATCTACGTTATACAACGGTTCTAATCTATCACTTATTCTACTAGGAAGTTTACATGTTTTTCCGAACACGAGTTCATAAGGTGCATATTTGGTTACGGTATGAATTGTATTATTATAAGAAAAACACCAAAAGGGTAGCCAATGACTCCAAGTCTCGGGGTGTTTATCACACTGAATACGAAGAAACGCATAAAGTTAATAGAAAATATATATAATGCTAAATGTAGAGGGGACTTAGTAAAAATCCTTAAATAATTAGGCGTTACTTTGCGGAGATCCATAATACAAAAGTAATAATGAAATTATTTCGCTATAATCCGCGATAGAGTTAATGAAAATATATATAATGTGAAATGTATAGTGGACTATCCTTGTTTTCATACCCGATACATGCAGGATTTGTAAAAAAACATGGATAAACCTCCATCACCGCCACCAAAGTACACAAGCACTACACGCGTTAACTGTCACAAACTCAACAATAGTTTCGCCCTGCAACCGAAGTATCATCTCCTGATGATACTTCGGTTGCTTCGGATATACTTCGGATACTTCGGATAGAATCCATGACAAAATCGCACTTCGTTTTATAATATATATAAATATTGTTATATCATATTTACTCTGTTATGCGCACCGTATTTTAGTGATGGGCGTGCATCGATCGGGACGCGATAGTCCGGTACACGACGCGTCCCGGCCTTGCGAGGCATATCGCGCGGAGCGAGCCGCGTGGTGCCACTAATTGATTTTATCTATGCAAGTTTGCTTTAGAAAAAAAGAAAACATTCTTGGGTGTGCCAAATAAATATATTTTTTACTGAATTTTATCAATACCAAACCTAAAATTTCAACACACTTCAAATTCAAATGCAATATTATTCAAATCAAATCAAATCAAAATAATCTTTATTCAAATAAACCATTTCAGGCACTTTTGAATCGTCAGCATCCATATGATTAATGAAGCTACAACTGGTTCGGAATGTTGCTCTTACCGAGAAGAACCAGCAAGAAACTCGGCGGTCAATCTTTTAAATATTTTCAATTATACATTATTAAACCACTGTCTTGTACGAAGCTGAAAGGATTTTCAAATCCAGGCTTTCTTATCATCCAAATAATCATCAATTTTGTAATATGCTTTACGTATAAGCATATTTTTTACACTCAATCGAAATCTTTCTGTACACTGGTCTAGAATAGATTGAGGAATTTTATTATAGAAGCGAATAGCGAGACCAACAAATGAGTTGCTTACTCTGCTGAGTCGCGACGCAGGTATCGTAAGCTGTTTGTGACCTCTCGTATGTCTATGATATACATCAAATTTTGTTTTATACGTACTTATATTTTTCCGTACAAATAGAATATTACTATATATGTATATATTGTGATGCTACAGTCAGTATGCCTATTTCTTGGAACTTTTCGAGAAGGGATTCACGATGCTTCATATTATAGATAGCCCGTATGGCTCTTTTTTGGGCAACAAAAATCTTTTCTATATCAGCCGCTTTACCCAACAGCATTATTCCATATGACATAATGCTGTGGAAATAAGCAAAATAAACAAGTCGCGCTGTTTCAACATCGGTTAAATGTCTAATTTTTCTAACAGCGTAAGCGGTGGAACTAAGTCTTCCTGCGAGGGCAGATATATGGGTGCCCCATTGGAGTTTATCATCCAAAGTGAGCCCCAAAATTTAGTTGTATTTTCTATCTTTAGTATCTGCTTATTAATCTCTAACTTAATGTCTGACCTAATTACGTTTGGTAACACGAATTGCAGACATTTGGTTTTATTTGCATTTAAAAGTAAATTATTTACTGAAAACCAATTTGATATCTGAGATAGAGCACTGTTTACATCGTCAAAGTTGTCTTTATCTCGATCCACTTTAAAAATAAAAGAGGTATCATCTGCAAACAACACAATATCACAAATATTTTGAACACAATATGCTAAATCATTTATGTGTACTAAAAACAGAAAAGGACCAAGGATTGACCACTGTGGGACACCCATAACATTAAACGATCCAGATGACCTAACATCATTAATAGATACCTTTTGTAATCTATCGCTAAGATAAGAGGAAATAAGACCAAGCGAGTTATCATTTACACCGTAATAACTTAATTTTAAAAGAAGGGTCTTATGTTCAACGCAATCAAACGCCTTAGATAAATCACAAAAAATGCCTATAGCATATTGTGAGTTCTGCCAAGCTTCAAATATGTGTCTTATGAGTCTTGCACCTGCATCTGTAGTTGACCGACCCTTAGTAAAACCATATTGCTTTGAATGTAAGAAGTTGTTAAGATTAAAGTATCATACAAGTTGGTCGAGCATAATCTTTTCAAATATTTTACCAAGCGTTGGTAGAACAGAAATAGGTCTATAATTATTTGGATCACTCTTATCACCTGCTTTATAAAGAGGTACTAGCTTACTGTGTTTCATTAAGTTTAAGTTCGGAAAAACACCTGAATCTACTGAATCATTAAAAACTTTAGCTAGCTTTAGCTTTTTAGCTAGATATGGCGCAATTATTTCTATGATATTTTTTAATAATTTCACTGACATTCCCCAAAGATCTCCTGTTATCTTATTATTTAAGGTTTTAAAAGTTTTAATTATTTTATATGGGGTAATGTGTTTAAAGTTAAATGAGACGTCGCACTTAGCCACACTTCCTCTTAGCAGACTATGAGCTTCTGTTGGCGATGAATTTAACGATTGAGTAGTTGCTATTGGAATGTTATTAAAGAAATTTTGAAAAATATTTGCCACTTCAATGTCAGAGCTAACAGTGCAATCATTAATTTTAAGATTTATCTTGTTTTGTCGCACTTTATGTCTGCCCGATTCCTTACATATAATATCCCAGGCTGTTTTAATTTTATTGTCAGAATTCCTTATTTTTTGTTTAATATATAGTCGGTTAGATCTAACCTGGACTAAATCGTGAAGAATGATAAAAGTGAAATCTTTTTAATAAGTTACACTTGTAAAACTACATGTTATTAGTTAGTTCACAGATCTGAGTACTTCCAACGTGATAGGTAACCACTATAACTTACCAGCACTTATTTAAGTTCTAAAAAGCCAGTGATCACTTCCAGAGTCGGAAATATTATCGGAATTAAAGCACTTATAACTCTAAGTAAAATCAAACTCAAACTCTAAATATTCTTTTATTCAAGTAAACTTGCAAACAAGTGCTTTTAAATCGTCAACATCTACTGCTGGTTCGGAAAGCTATTCCTACCGAGAAGAGCCAGCAAGAAACTCGGCGGTTGCTCTTTTCAAAGAATAATTCTTATCACTAGTTACATATAGTTATTAATGTCTTGCACAAGGTCGAAGAGTAGCTATATCCAAGCATTCTTATCGTCTAAGTAATCTTCAATAGTAAAGTAGGCTTACTGAATTAACCTTTTTTTAGTAGTATTTTTAATCTGCTGTTATGGCAAAGTTAAACTAGTTGTGAATTTTTTTTAAAGAATCTTATACCCAAACCCACAAACGAATTACGTACTTTTGTAAGGCGCAGGACAACAAGCAGGAACCGCAAGCTTATGTCGATTCCTAAATGTCTATTATATACATCACTAATCTTTTTATAATTATGTATATTCTCATGTACAAAAATTAAATTACTTCAAACACAAAATTCAAACACTTGTTTATGTTAAACTGACACAGCTATTTTATTTTAATTTACTTTCAAAAATGTTTGTTACTTAATAATAAATAATAAATAAATGGGATATATGGGACATTTACACACACGATCGTCCGTCCCCAAAGTAAGTAACTTAATACTTGTGTTATGGGTGACGAACAACTGGTAGATATACTACATATATAATTTTAAATACATACTTAAATACAAATACACACCCAGACTCGAAGAACCAACAAATTGTTTTATAGAAAATGTTGAGCCTCGGCGGAAATCGAACCCGCGACCCGCGGAACTGAAGGCAGTACCCACTGCGCCAACGGGCCAGTCAATTATCCATGTTGTTCTGATCTATAATTATTGGATTTAATTAAAAAGAAAATGGTTTATAAATACACCGTACAGAGGTCTAAAGATATGTATAACAAGACAAGTTATGTATGGTGTTTTAAGTCAGGATCTTGTTTGTACCCAAATTGTTGTTTAAGGACACACGCTCTAACAAACATTCAGGCTGATTGTATTTATACATAGCAATGTAATTTTATGTAAAGACTTCGTGATATAACTCGTGCAAATATCATCATCATTCTCATCTTTCTCCTGCCTTTATCCCACTCTAAGTCTGGTCGGCACAACATGTTACAAACATGTTGTCACTTGTTTTGACTACGTATTTTACGACCGGCCGCCTGCCTGACGTCAACTTACCTTAGTCGCCTTTTACGACACCTCGGTAAAAAGGAGGTTGGTCTATTCTATTCTGCGGGATACCTCACAGCATACTATCGTATCTTATAATGATACATAAATATAATGGCCGATTTAAATAATGTCAAATAACTATAAAATTTATCAAACCATCAAGACATCCAAATGACCAAAAAAAATCCAGATGAAATACGTTTAAGTTATTTATTACTTTGAAACGGCAATAATTAAAAGAATACAATCTTTTAATTATTACCATTCCATTTTATTCTTATATTAACAAATGTATAGAAAAAACATTTGTCAAGAGCAATTTACAAGTTTTCTTATCACCAAGAATCGAACAACTCAATTAAAAAAGGTTAGGGAAAGTGTAAAATAACACATTAGCTTAAATAACGCGATAAAATCCAGTTCTAAGGTCAGAGGCCATTTTGAAAGGCAGAAATCTCCTAATAACCTATTTTAATGGCTGTTTAAAGTTGTTTTAATATATTTGTAATAAATGGAATTAGATAAAGATTCAACAAGGAAGCGTCGCTTTCCTTATTTAATTATCAAATTAGTAATTTATAGAAGTAATCGTTACTTTGCAGAATTTCACAGTACAAATTTATGATACGATTATTTTGCTATAATTTGCATTCGTTACACAAAGATGCGTTACGTTTACTACGAACGGGTATTATAGTCAAAAGATTCTATTATATTAAGATTCTATTATATTATAGAGATTCTAAGAACTTTTGTATTAGATTAATATTTTTTTCGTGGGGTTCAAAGATTCACATTAAATATTACAATCAATTCAAAATAACAATCAAATCAAAATATACTAACGCGGATTATACAAATGCTAAAAAGATAATTTATAGAATTATGCGTTACTTTGCGGAGATCCATAATACAAAGTAATAATAAAATTATTTTACTATAATCCGCTATACAGTAAATAGAAAATATATATAGTGCTAAATGTATAGTGGACTATCCGTTTTTTCATACCCGATACATGCAGGATTCGTAAAAACACATGCACAAACCTCCACCACTGCCACCACAATACACAAGCACTACACACGTTCACTATCACAAACTCAACAATCATTTCGCCCCGCAACCGAAGCATCATCAGGAAATAGACTCCACGACAAAATCACAAAGCGGATTATACGGATTTAGCGGATTATAGCAAAATAATTTTATTATTACTTTGCTAAATAAGTTGCGCTCATTTTTTCAACACGAATATATACCGCTTTTTTCAAACCATATCTCAATCAATTATTAAATGGGCCCAGAAGCCCTCCATTTTCGTTTTGTTCTTATATGACCACTGTACAATAAATAGTTATGATAAAGTATAGTTTGTGTAAATCAAAAAAGTGAAAAATATAAACATATAATATTTTCAATTATCAAAGTTTAACTATTATCCTTTAATCTCGGAGCACAGTAGCGCGGGATAACGTATCTAACGCGACATCTCTAACATAAATTTAGTGTTGGGCCCGACCTCGGGTTAACTACGCTCCGACGTACCGCACTATTTCTCGCCGATTCATTGATATCGATTTGTAGTTTTATATCCCTACATATCACCCTGGCTTTGCACAGTTATCATATTATGCCGAAAGCGAGATCATTGATTAATTTTGGCGTGCGTCAGTTTTCATTTCTTACGTGAGTATGTTGATAAGTCTACTAAAGTAACAGCCTGTTACTATGCCCACTGCTGGGCTAAGGCCTCCTCTCTCCGTTTTTGGAGAGAAGGATTGGAGCTAAGACCTACCACGCTGCTCCAATGCGGATTGGTAGGTTACACATATCCCTAGATTCTCTAGAGATATGCAGGTTTCCTCACGATGTTTTCCTTCACCGAAAAGCGTGTGATAAATTGCAATTATCAATTAGACACATAAGTTTTTAATAGAAAAACTCATTGGTGCCTGCCCGGGTTCGAACCTATGTCGTCTCTAGAGAGTCGCACGGTCTCACCGCTAGGCTATCACAGCAGTAATGTCCTTTTATATATTTAATCATAATGGGCAGTCTACTAATGTCCTTTTATATATTTAATCATAATGGGCATAGGATTGCCAATTTAAAAGTTGAATATTTTAGTGAAGTCGATAAGTGTTTTATATCGCACATAATATCGTGTGAATATTTAAATAACTCTCTTAAACGCATAGTAAGCATTAACCTATTAATTGCTGCCTTGAAATGTATGCGTTTTGGACTTGTTTAGTTATTCACTCCTGGTTATTGGATATAGGATAAAAATTCGGAACCTCCAGGAACAGGAACAAAACAATATAATACATAATTAAGGGTGCTTTAAAAGATGCAAATTTTTAAATGATTTTTAATTATAATAGTTATTGTGCGTTTATTACCTAGCACGCTGTGACTGCCTCTAATTAGACTTATATGTTACTAACAACGCTGTAACATAGATCCGTAATACTTAAATTACATGTGTAAGTCTGTTGGTAGTTCTATGGAATAAATAAATAAATAAATGCATGTTTATGATAAGCATGATCTGATGCTGCTGCCAGGATTGGCTTCAGACGAGGGAACTGATCAACGGTTAACAGTTGGGACATTGTTAGATATTGTCAGATATCATACGGTGACTCGGTATAACGTGTATAATTGTTAGACATAATTATAATAATCAGATATAAATTATATATTATAAATAAATACATTAATATGCATAGAATAATAATGAGGAAGTATTTTGTCTACAATATTATGTTATCTGTCATTTGGTGGGTAGAGGAATAAAACCGAATGAATGAGGGTAAAATATTGTGACCCGAGTCTTGTTCGCGACCGACATTCAACAGTTTAGTCAGTCCAATATCACTTTTCATGGTGTTCATACGTTTTAAAGTGCAGTGACGTCTTAATGTTGATTTGGTTACCGATATTGAGTATTTCGTGTTGTTAGAATCCAACGTCAAACAGTTAATATTCGTGATAATAGCAACCATTGAGTTTCTTGCCAGTTCTTCTCAGTGGATGACAGCGTTCCGAACTGGTGGTAGAATCGTCCTGGCTTAATGATTCCAAATTATTATGAACTTAATCAGTCAATACTTGTTTAGCGTGTTCCATAATTTATAGTTGTACGGTTATCTCTTGTTGACGTATTATTTGGTAACATTTTCTATGAGAAAACGTTAGAATTATGAGTCGAATTCCGGCCGTAGCTAACAACATGAAATGTTAAAATCGTTTTTAAAGCATTTTCACCTTGACTTATGTAAAATTGATAATTGTTTTTTAAACGGCCAATTTTATTTTCAGTCTACTGCACATGTTTAGTAGTAAAGAGTAAAAACAGTTAAGAAAGTTTACCGCGATACTAACCTAATTAGAAAAGTTGTAAGGCAATGTTACTCTTATCTACACAACGTTACCTGCTCCTAACATGGACGCATTACAGAAAATATAGGATATTTAGTTCAGATAATTATCTAAGAAAACAGATGCAGCTTCTTTTAGTTAAGCCAAGCTTCGGTAGGAACATCTTCATAAAAGTGCATCTACTTTCTAATCTTTTTCTTAACTAGCTGTCCCAGCGGATTCAAACGCGTGTGTCACAATTTTTTTCCCAAAATTTTGAACATAAAAGTAATAAAAATAATGCTTTATTGCACAGACTAAAATAAACAGATACAGAAAATCTTAATAATATTGTAAGTAGTGCAAAGCCGGCCTTATTATTAATAGTAATCTCTTACAGGCAACCTTATTTAAGAGTTAAACTAAGACAAAGAGCTTAAAGGAGTTTTTGTGGGTTATACTATATATATATATATATATATATAACTATAAGAGATAGAGACACAGTGTTACGGACTTTTTTGTAGTATTTCTGTACATCTACAACTCTCTACTACATTATTACATTACTACAGTAACCTAATAATGTAGCACGACAGTATTCGTGTTCATGCCTTATGCATACCTTTGCAATTTTGTTCCTAGAGTCTATTTCTTGATGACGCTTGCCTGGAACGAAACGATTGTTGAGTTTGTAGTAGTGAATGTGTAGAGTTCTAATAGTGTTATAGAGTTGGTGGTTTGTAGTGAATGCATTTTTGCAATCCTGCATACATTTGACTGGCCCGTTGGCGCAGTGGGTTGTGACCCTGCCTTCAGCTCTACGGGTCGGTTCGATTCTCGCCGAGGGCCAAAATTTTCTATTAACAATTTGTTGGCTCTTCAAGCCTGGGTATATATTTTTATTTAAGTATGTATTTAAAATGGTATATGTAGTATATTTACCAGTTGTCCGTCACCCATAACACAAGTATTAAGTTACTTACTTTGGTAACGGACGACCGTGTGTGTAAGTGTATTGTATATTTATTTATTTATAAGGTGCGTCCGTATGTCTCTAATCGCGGATTATAGTAAAATAATAATTTTTTAACTTTTGTGTTATAGACCTCGTCAAAGTAACACCTAATACTATAAAATAATTGGTAAAAAGTTTATTCTAAGTTACCCAGTAGATAAGGAAACTTCCTTAGAAACTACTCTACTATTAAAAGGAAAAATGGTTTTTCTCACATTCATGAAAAGTAAATAGAGTTCTGCCGTCTATTTTTAAACTAAATGTGCATTTTAAATCTATAAAGACAAGTTTAATTTTTACATGTCCGTGCGTTCATCGGTAAATCAGTAATACTTATTTCTGATTCCACCTGCTGTTCAGTGGTCCGCAGCGAGCGGCGCCGGGTGAATAAACAATGCGATATCGCAGAATTATAGCACCACGTACTGCGACAACACTGTGCGATGATCGGTGTTATGCGACAGAGACAACGATATCTATTGATAGACGGCGACTTATCCGCCATCTATCGGTAGAGGGACTTAAAAGACTTTGAATAAGAAATTTTACACGACTTGAACTGAATAACTCCGATAACTGAATCATCTTCAGGATTGATACAGTTTATGTACGGCAACCTCAACTTGTTGCAAATATTCCACTTTATCACAAACCCCACAACTGTTTTTCACAACTATTGCACTATATCACTTCCTAAGTTCCTAAGTTCCTAAAGCAGTAACAACTCCAGTGACTTATCATTAGCGTAAGAATATATATAATTATAGAAACACGATATATATAATATGCATCCGAAATATACAGGAACCGGTGCATAAGTCATTTGAAGGTTTGTGCATGTGTTTTCATGAATCATACATATACATATACACTTAGCATTATATATATTTATTATATACTGATAATAGAAAATTAAAATTTATTTTTACTTTTGTATTGTGGATCTCCACAAAGTAACGCCTAAAAGTATAAATCCTGTACAAGACAGTAATGGCTAAATGTAACTAGAAATAGGCATTATATTTTGAAAAAGCAACCGCCGAGTTTCTTGCAGGCTCTTCTCGATAGGAAAAGTTTTTTGAATCAGCAGCAGAGTTGATAATTCAAAAGGAGTTTACAAGTTTACTTGAATAAAGAATATTTTGAATTTCGAAGTCGTCTTAGTGTTTCTTGCTAAAAAGACATTTTATTTTGTGTTCTTTTAAAATAGCACTAGCAGTAAAAAAATAGTTTCAAATATTTCAATCTTGCAGCATCCCATCCTTAGAGATGTTCCCGACCACCCGGGTCGCGACACGCGCTTGACCGTTCGATTTACGGGCACATCGCACCGGCTTCTAGATATCCACGACACTGTGGCGCAGTGGTGCGAAAACCATGTCACCAGTAAACGTCCTTGAATCGATTCCAGTTTTAAGAACTATACTTTGAAAAGAGCAACTGCCAGTTTCTTGTTGGTTCTCAAGGAACAATTCTCCGAATCAATCGAAGAGCTAATGATTACGTTGCAGATTATTTGAGTGATAGTAGCATATCTTAACTGCAGGCCTAACATAAACTCTTATTGCGACTCAATTGAAGACTAAATTATATTACCCGGCAATAAATAATGCACATCGAGGCATGTCTAATCGTCCGTTACTATAATTAAAATTAAAATTCACAATATTATTTATTCAAGTGGACTGTTTTCAGTACTTTTGAATCGTCAAATGTTTTTCAAGAAGCTACCACTGAAAGTTTGCTCCTACCGAGAAGAACCAGCAAGAAACTTGGCGATAGGTTTTTTTATTTATTTTTTTACAACTTGATTGATGTTTACAAATTAATCATTGCAGCTTGGTGCGTAGTTGACTGCAGCAGGCTTCCATAACTCTTATTGCGACTCAATTGAAGACAACTATATTACTCGGCATAAAATAATGCAAATCGAAGTTTAGAACGAAACAGCCGGCCAATTCGATTTCGTAGAGCGCTGTCACTCAGTTAGTATATGACGTTTCACACGGGTTCGTCAGTCTATGCGACAGAGACAATGATCTATAACGCAGAATCTAGCCGATTTCTCCCTCTAAGCCTCGATGTGCATTATTTATTGCCGGGTACTATATATGAATTTTGGATAGGAGCTTTGAGTCAAAAGTATTTAATGTTCTTAGAAAAATTCTTATAATATAGGAGGAATAATATCTACTTGTTTTAGTGATTTTATTGTCATATTTTCCTTTTTCATTCTTTTTTAGTTGTGAAGCTAACAAAGTATGTTCGAACCACTTTTTTTATTTACCGACGATTAAACAAACCATCAGTTACTTAAGTATTTCTGGTCGCAAAGAGGCAATACGTGTGCTGTATGCCAATTAAAAATTCTTTTATATTGTGGGATTAATTTTACAAATTATTCTTATTTATTTAATGTACACATATTTGTGTCAAATATATATAAAAATACAAAACTATAGCTACAAGTGATAGCATAGATTTTAATGGATTTGTTATCTTCCAGATGGAGCGGCGTGCTTTCCCGGAGTCAAGGGTGAGTGTTTTCTGCCTATACACGTTACACTCATCAAGTAGGTGCGAATAAAGTGCGATCAATTTAAATTCCAATTTATGTATATTAAACTTGACTTTGAGATCTTCCCATTTAACTTGACATAAATAAAAACGTTTAATTACACTACAACAAAACTTGTAATCTAAATATTAACTAATCACAAAAATATAACCTTTAATAGCGTCGCGTTGTAATTTACGACTGAATGAATAACGATGTAAAAAATGGGATCAAAAGGCGATCGTATATCAGAAAGTCAGCCATCAACGTCAAACTCTCATTCTAGATCGGTCCGTAGACAATAAACCCAGATTTATTTCGATTTAGGTCGTAAATTAACTGGACACTTTTAATGCGGACCCATTTTGAACTATTACGGGGGCATAAAAGTTAAATTTTCTAACATTAAGAATTTAGATCGTAAATTGCGTAGCTGTTTAGAATGGTATCAACTTTTAGTTTGTTAATACGAAAGTAATAAAAAGATTATGTATACATAAAAATTTCATATAAATTTGTTTTAAACAACAATCGCGAATAATAAAATAATCAAAAATTAATAATAATAATAATTTTTATTCATTAATCTATTATTTTATTAATATTTAATAACATTTATATAAATTTATGATAAGTAACTAAATTCATAATTTTTGATTGCTTTTATGTAAATTGTCTCACTTCATAAGTTAGCTAACAGATAGCTCTGTCAAATAAGTTACCTTTTATAAACTTTTTGATTAATTATGTTTACTTTCATTCTTGATAATTCAACAAAATAACGCCTAAATCATTAAATTAGATAATAGCAAAGAATATGAGAAAATTAAACCACAAATATTAACAATAACCGTGTTCGTGTATTATAGATGAATAAAAGATAGGATTTAATTAATGCGAATTATTTTATGTATTTTAGTGTGTTTGATTTAATTGGCAACAATACCTAATAATAATAGTTTGTTTTTATTTAGTTATAACCAATGAATTTAACACATGCACACATTCGTAGTTAAGGAAAACCTTTAATAATAACAATATTAAAAGCATTACAAACTCAAGGACTGTTGACTCCATCATTTCTTATTTGGACCAAGACAGGTCGAGATTCAATGATTCATCATCGGACTACTCAAATTTAATCACGTAAAGGATTTTGTTTTCGGATCCGCGTAATCTATCCGAGAATGGAAATATGTTATTTCTTATAACAGCACAGAAATTGGGCATCCCTTTTTCAGCAAACATGCTCGATGCCCTGCATTACCTGGGTAACGTCGTAAGGATGCGCTATGCATTATTAAACTGCACTCTTATAGCGATGAAGGCGAATTCTTTTGTATTGACACCATAAATGGCATGTTATAAACAATGGTAGTAACAAAAGTGGTCCTTAAGATGGGTATATCTTCAACCATCGGCCATAAACCTGATACATACTCTACCACGCTCCTGTTGGTAAGGATAGGGTGAAGAGCGACGAAGAAATAATTTTAAATAATCTTCATATGATACTTGAGGTTATTATTGTTCTACGTTTTACACCACTGAGTGTTATCGGAATTTCAAATCATTTTATAAATGAGTTAGTTATAAATTGCAACGAAATCTAAAGTCATTAACTGTTTGTTTTATGTCTTGATAAATGTAGGGCGACTATTATTCATTCGTATTAATCTATACATATATTATTTTTATACATATGCGGTTGAGTTTAGGTATTGACTTTGAATTCAATCGTTTTCTAAAAGTTCATACTAGGCCTACAGGTCTGCTTGTATAACTATAAATATGTATAACTATACCTTCATATAATAAAACAATTTACCCTAACGTTGCTAGTGTGTATATGATAAATTTTCCTAAAACCTACTGAGTGATTTTTTGTACGGTCCTTATCAAATCAAATCAAATCAAATCAAATCAAATCAAAATATTCTTTATTCAAGTAAACTTGTAAACAAGTGCTTTTGAATCGTCAACTTTACTGCTGGTTCGGAAAGCTGTTCCTGCCGAGAAGAGCCAGCAAGGAACTCGGCGGTTGCTCTTTTTAAAATATAAATCTTAGAACTAGTTACATTTATTTATTACTGTCTTGTACAGGGTAGAAGTGCACCTATATCCACACATCCTTATCATCTAAGTAATCTTCAACAGTATAGTAGGCTTTCTGTATCAGCCTCTTTTTAACAGTGTTTTTAAACTGCTGTAATGGCATGACCAAAATTGATTTCGGAATTTTATTATAGAATCTTATACCCAAACCCACAAACGATTTACGTACTTTTGCTAGGCGCAAAACAGGAGTCGCAAGCTTATGTCGGTTCCTACTTTGTCTATTATATACATCACCTATCGTTTTATAATTCTTTATATTTTTATGTACAAAAATTACGTTATTTAAAATATACTGTGAAGCAAATGTTAGAATACCTGTTTCCTTAAACTTCTCTCGCAGGGAATCACGCGGACTTAAATTGTAGATGCCTATGGTATGGTAGTAGTATGGCTCTTTTTTGTAATACGAAAATTTGTTCACTATCCGCGCATTTACCCCACAGCAATATTCCATAAGACATAAAAGGTAGTATGCGATGCACTTATTAAAAGGTAGTATGCAATTTGAGAAAGGTTTAGGTTAATAGTACATTTTATATAAATTGAAAAAGGAAAAAACTTTGTAATACTCTGTTTTCCTTGCGGGAGACGCCGCTGGCACAGATATAAAAAATCAAATCTATAAGGACAGAGTTAAAAGTAAAAAACTTGTAGTCACCGTAACGTACGCACTCGCTCCGATCTATAAAACGTCTTAGTATTGTCTACTTGATTCATAGCTGTTATCAACGTCGATTCGAGGTGATTCGATGTTATCCGTGAGAAGGAGCTACGTGTGTGGTCTTTGTCTCTCATATCAATGGACATTTGTATGTAAATATTAATATAACTACACTGTCGTGTGGATAAATTTGTGATATAAGCTTTCTTTATGAACTGTGTAGGCTTTGGTTGCCGCATTGAGTGATATTTGATTTATTATTTGTTAAATGAATAATGTAATTTGTTTTGTTTTCTTTCTTGAGTGTTTTTGATATTTAGATGCCTTAAATATATATTTAACGCCTGAACTATCAGCCCGTTGGTATTTGTATTTAATAATTACTTAAGAAATATAATTAATAGAATTAGGCGTTACTTTGCGGAGATCCATAATACAAAAGTAAAAATAAAAATTATTTTTCTATAATCCGCGATACAGTAAATAGAAAGTATATATGTTGCTAAATGAATATAGTGTTAAAATCGCAAAGCCTTGCGATTTTGTCGTGGAGTCTACCTTTTGATGATGCTTCGGTTGCGAGGCGAAACGATTGTTGAGTTTGTGATAGTGAACGTGTGTAGTACTTGTGTATTGTGGTGGAAGTGGTGGAGGTTTGTGCATGTGTTTTTATGAATCCTGCACGTATCAGGAATGAAAAAAACGGATAGTCCGCTATACATTTAACACTATATATATTTTCTATGGCGGATTATAGCAAATTTTTTTACTCAAGAAACTTTTGTACTTAAGAAATATATATATAAACATCTGGTTCCGCCGTTTAGCATCCGGCTGAGTAGAAGAAGCTTACATTTCTTATCGAGGTTTGGTACAGGCGATTAAGCTAAGTTGACATCAGGCAGACGGCTGGTCGTAAAATATAATACCTAGCCACCTTGCAAAATAAGTTTTTGAAAGCTCTCGTATTGTTTTCTTTGTTTTTAGTTTTTTAATCGTGTACGACGCACTACCCACACCCAGTTCAACCAAAAATTGTCCTTTTTATTTGATTAAAGTCAATTTCACCAGTACTTTCTTTAGATACTATTTTATTTATTTTGAATGATTAGGGAAAGTCAACGTTGACAAAGCCTATGCTTTGTCAACGTTGACTTTCCCTTACGGTTTATTTTTTTATACCGGGAAATCTTTGTATAGAAGAAGAATCTCTAGGAACAATTTCCCTTCTTAAATCAAATCAAATCAAAATAATCTCTATTCAAGTAAGCTCCTTCGAACACTTTTGTATCGTCAAGGATCAATATTATTAATTAAGCTACAACAGGTTCGTAATGTTTCTCTTACCGAGAAGAACCATCAAGAAACTCGGCGGTCAATCTTTTAAACAATTTCAATTTTACATAATTCAACCGCAGTCATGTATGAAGCTGAAGGGATTTTCAAATCCAGGCTATTTAACAACCAAATAATCTTCAATTTTGTAATATGCTTTATATATAATGTTACAAAAGTATTTCGGGATATCCGCAAGCAAAAGTATTATTTACTCTAATCAAACCCAATTCCTGCAGCGTTACTGCTAAGACAAGCACTGACAGACTAACTCCTTACATCTACCCGCTCCTTTACTTATATTGAGAATAGCCCGCAAAAACATAGTCGTTATTACCCTACTATACAACCTTATTTATTTTATGCATTATGTTATCTGTAATTTATTATAATATTTGTATTTTATCATCGGCCTATATATATTATTATTATATAACAATCATTTTATATAGATCCATGTGCGCCACCGGAAGTAGGTAGACTGACACATTACGCGCGTTAGTGGTATTCAACACTCGGCCATCCTGCGAAGGCCGTGTTTCACGGCGTTCTTCTCCCTGACCATTGACGGATAAGCTGTAACTCAAACCTCCCTATGGATATATTAGATCACACAGTTAATTATCCTTAAAGCTACATATTAAAGATCACATAGGGGTAACCTAAGAAAATATGCACGGTGATATCGAAAATGTTCACACTTTCGAAAATGTTCAGCTTCCTTGTTACACCCCACTAATATTTATATCACATAGATATTGAACTTTATCACATAACCTTCCTTATGATAATATGCCCCACATCACACATTGGATTTGATCACATAGCCGTCCTAATTATATGTGCACCACTTCACAGACATTGGACTTGATCACATAGCCGTCCTAATGATATATATATGTACAGCATCACATACATTGGACTTGATCACAAAGCCGTCCGAATGTTATATGTACTGCATCACACAGATATTGGACTTGATCACACAGCCGTCCTATGATATATGTACTGCATCACTCAGATATTGGACTTGATCACACAGCCGTCCTATGATATATGTACTGCATCACACAGATATTGGACTTGATCACACAGCCGTCCTATGATATATGTACTGCATCACACAGATATTGGACTTGATCACACAGCCGTCCTATGATATATGTACTGCATCACACAGATATTGGACTTGATCACACAGTCGTCCTATGATATATGTACTGCATCACACAGATATTGGACTTGATCACACAGCCGTCCTATGATATATGTACTGCATCACACAGATATTGGACTTGATCACACAGTCGTCCTATGATATATGTACTGCATCACACAGATATTGGACTTGATCACACAGCCGTCCTTTGATATATGTACTGCATCACACAGATATTGGACTTGATCACACAGTCGTCCTATGATATATGTACTGCATCACTCACATATTGGACTTGATCACACAGTCGTCCTATGATATATGTACTGCATAACTCACATATTGGACTTGATCACACAGCCGTCCTAATAATATATATGTGCAACATCACATACATTGGACTTGATCACAAAGCCGTCCGAATGTTATATGTACTGCATCACTCACATATTGGACTTGATCACACAGCCGTCCTAATGATATAGATGTACAGCATCACATACATTGGACTTGATCACACAGCCGTCCTGATGATATATATGTAATGCATCACTCAGATGCATTGGACTTGATCACACAGCCGTCCTATGATATATATGTACAGCATCACATACATTGGACTTGATCACAAAGCCGTCCTATGATATATGTACGTCTGCAGACACAATACTGCTGCCTCTTCTCAATAATGTTCGCACTCTTGTTCTTCGTAAAGGTCATACCAATCCCAAGCGGTACCTCGTATTCTCAGCTGCATAACAAATTGCATTGTTTCACCCATAAACATCACGAAGTTGATTGACCTTGTGCAGCCAGCCTTGACACTGCTGCTGGTGTTCTCATATTGAAATCAGGGTATAACTTCTGCGTCGACGGGAGATACATGATGTTTTTTTGATCCCACAGAGGTACGACAGTCAGGGAAAAAAAATCACAGTTTATCTTCATCTTCCGAAGCCGACGAACACACATTGTCAGAATTTGTGAGCTGAGGGCGACTTCGCTTTCTTTTGCCCAAGCCATCGAAATATGGTCCAGAAATATTCCAGCAGAATCCCACTTCTGAAATGTTACAAAAGTATTTCGGGATATCCGCAAGCAAAAGTATTATTTACTCTAATCAAACCCAATTCCTGCAGCGTTACTGCTAAGACAAGCACTGACAGACTAACTCCTTACATCTACCCGCTCCTTTACTTATATTGAGAATAGCCCGCCAAAACTTAGTCGTTATTACCCTACTATACAACCTTATTTATTTTATGCATTATGTTATCTGTAATTTATTATAATATTTGTATTTTATCATCGGCCTATATATATTATTATTATATAACAATCATTTTATATAGATCCATGTGCGCCACCGGAAGTAGGTAGACTGACACATTACGCGCGTTAGTGGTATTCAACAATAACTATATCTCTTACACTTAATTTAAGCCTTTCAGTATATTGGTCTAGTATGGTCTGGTCTAGTCTTCCTCCATCCTTCCCTGAGAAAGGAGAGTCATTGAATAGTCATAAGCCGTTTCTTTTCTAAAGTTAACTATCGTACAAATTGATGCCTTTTTATACAATTTAAACGCGTATACGTGGCTGCGATATCAATGTAGATCAATGCTCACGTTATATCAAAACAATCTAGCTTGCATTGATGCCTAATATTTCTGGTTTATGAGACAGTTTGTCATTTGTTATGACACGCACATAAATCTGACTAGACTTCACGTTATCGGCTTAGACACGATAGTGCAAGAGCCAGTAGTAGAAATGTATAGGATTATCCTAATGTTTAGTTAACTAGTCAACTTGTCAATCATTTCAATTCTATTTGCCCATTATTGATAACTGTTAATTTGTGTTACCATTCATTGGTCGAGTGAACCTCATCCGTAATAAAAACGATATTAAACAATATTAATCAGATTATATTTAAAAGTTACCTTTACTTAAAAAAAAACTAGCTGAGGGCTGTTGTTTTAACCATAGGGAAAATAGGTTAAAATATCGTAATATGGTTGTTTATATCAGATTTTATCTTCTTTTCTTCATTCGTAAACTATTGTCTTCTATTTAACTTTCAATATAATCTTCTTCTTCTTCTTTCTCCTGCCCTTATCCCACTCTAAGTGGGGTCGGCACAACACGTTATCACAATAAACATGTTGTCACATGATTTGGCTACGTATTTTACGACCGGCCGCCTGCCTGACTTCAACTTACCTTAGTCGCTTTTTACGACACCTCGGTAAGAAATGAGGGTGATCTATTCTATGCAGCCGGATACCACACGGCACATACCTTAGTCGCCTCTTACGGCACCTCGGTAACAAAGGAGGGTGGTCTATTCTATTCTGCCGGATACCACACGGCGTAACTTTCAATATAATATATTGAGTGAAAATCTATACAAATTCAATGCTTTCCGTTTATAGTTTTACGATTTACTAACCGATTTTTTTTCTACGCCGTGTGATATCTGGCAGAGTAGAATAGACCAACCTCCTTTCTCACCGTAAAAGGCTACTAAGGTTAGTTAACGTCAGGTCGTAAAATACGTAATCAAATCACGTGATAAAATGTTTGTAACAAGTTGTGCTGACCCCACTTAAGAGTGGAATAAAAGCAGGAGAATGATGATAAGCGATTATTTTTCTGTATAACGGCGCATTTATATTGCTTTAGAGTGCACGTCTAGTAATAAGTATTCTCAATCTGCAGTGCATTGGGAGGCTTAACACCTTACTTTGCACTAAACTTAACAGACAATATTTGGACAATAATTATTTAATAAATATTTTGTAGTATTTTTTTTTTCTTAAGGAAGATTTAGAAAGACGTGATGTAAATTTTTATGTGAGTAAATGAAAATGTTGGTCACATTTGGATGCAATATTTTTTTTATTGTAAGCGAGAGTTAATAAAAGTCTAGACCAGTTCCTAGACTATGAATAATATTTGTTGTTCAGACCTACATACCTTCTGGTCTCAAATAGATCACGGGCTGTCTTGTTGATATGATTATTATACAAGACTACTGTTTTAGCATATAAGCTTGGAAGTCTACGTGTCGACAGTTATTTCTAGGATGGTTTAGGCTTTAAATAAATAAATAAATAAATAAATATATGGGCACTTACACACACGGTCATTCGACCCCAAAGTAAGTTACTTAATACTTGTGTTATGGGTGACGGACTGCTGGTATATACTATATATATAATTTTTAATACATATTTAAATATAAATATACACCTAGGCTCGAAGAACCAACAATTAGTTTATAGAAAATGTTGGCCCTCGGCGGGAATCGAACCCGCGACCATCGAAGCTGAAGGTAGGGTCACTACCCACTGCGCCAACGGACCAGTCAACTTTAACTAAGGTAAGAGACTTAGTGGTGAAACCTTGCTTACTCATTCGAGAGTGTCACGGATTCTAACCCCGGGCAGGTACTAAAGAGTTTTTCTGTTAAAACTTATGTGTCTAATTGATAATTGCAATTCACCGCACGATTTTCGGTGATGCAAAACATCGCAAGGAAACCTGCTTATCTCTAGAGAATTGTGGGGATATGTATAATCTACCAATCTGCGTTGGATCAGCTGGTTAGGTCTTACCTCCAAAATTTATTTCCAAAAATGGATAGAAAAGGCATATGATGCCCAACAATGAGATTGTAACAAGTAAGGATGTTAAAAAAATTGGATTTTTATACTGATCGACTATTTTATTATTATAATCGATTTTTAATAAAAGATTTTCTAAACATTATATTACATCGATTAAAAATAAAATCCATTATATTATATTTATGTGTACAAAAATTAAATTGCTTAAAATATATTGTAGGGAATCACGCGGACTTAAATTGTAGATACTACGTATGACTCTTTTTTGTAATATATTTTTTTAACTATCCGCGCATTTACCACATAGCAATATTCCATAAGACAAACTGAAAACGATAAAACTTGCTTAGCGCAAAATCTTCACACGCCACAATCCATGTCTCCAATCACGAATAGCTAATACGTTCATTTGCACATCTATCAAGATCATTCCACTTGTATAATTCATGCTCGCGTTTTTGTTCAGCTCTCCGAAGATCACAATTACCATATTTCTTCACCCAATGCCCAATTACAAGAACAATGCACGTGTGGCATTAGACGGCGTGGGCCGCTGTTGTAACTGTGCCCCTAGATTGTATTAATTATGATTTAAAACGTTGAGAAATAAGAAGGAGAAAAAAAGCCGTGAAAGCTGTGACACATATATATCACAATATATATGTCTCTAATGTTTGTGCATAAGAATATAATAATTATAAAAGATTGGCGATGTATATAATAGACAAAGTAGGAACCGACATAAGCTGCTTTGCGCCTTGCAAAAGTAAAAAAAGACATTTCTGGGTTTGGGTAATAGATTCTTTAATAAAATCGCGCAAACGATTTTATCTTCGCCATTACAGCAGATTAAAAACGTTGTTAAAGAGAGGCTGATACAAAAAGCCTACTATTCAATTGAGGATTAAATAGATGATAAAAATGCGTGGATTTATTTATTTATTTATTTGTTTATGCACCATAAAAAATTGTAAGAAAAACATTATCAATAAAAAAATCAGTGTACAAAGGTCAAGTTATCCCTTTGACAGAGATCTCTACCAGCTAACCTACGAAGTGAGACAATTTATAGTAAAATAGTTTTGGTACGTAGTATCAAAAATGAAGAATTCAAATTAGATTTACTAATCATATCCTAACTTATACAAGATAGTAATAACCAAATGTAACTAGTTATAAGAATTTTATTTGAAAAGAGCAACCACCGAGTTTCTTGCTGGATCTTCTCGGTAGGAACAGTTTAAAAACTTTGCACTTGTTTAAAAGTTTACTCGAACGAAGAATAATTTGAATTTGAATTCGATGAAGTATGTGCGTGGCATCTTCTCTCTCAATATTTATTGGGACATTGTCACTTACAGGCCTGTCTATGGTTCCCCTAGTCAAAGTGTAATAACTCTATGAAATACCTTCACATATCTGTGACAAAAAAGCTCATGCCTTTTTCATCACATTATATCTTTGACAGTAATCTGTCACTTACTACTGTTCACACCTATCTATCAGCCGAGCTATTATGACATTTAAACACATCACGGAACGGCTATTAAGCCGTTGATGCTTTGATCTATTGTCTATTACGGTAGCGCTGATCTATCAACGATAAATGGACAAGTTGATCTGACGTACAGTTATGGGTTGATCGATCTATTACTTTGTAATTCGTTTCCGGTGGTAAAAAGTGTAATGAATGGGGAGGCGATTGTATTATTGAAAATTTGGATTAACAGTTAAGGGATTTTATAGTTTAAAAACAGTGCTAATAGTTCAATAGAATTGGTGTGGGTATAAGTTTTAGTATTTTTGCTAACACCAAATTATGAAGATTTTGAATATATGGTCCAGTTGATAGTGATCCCGCCTTGAGCTACGCGGGTAGTGGGTTCCATTCCCAACGAGTGCCAACATTTTCTGTAAACATTTTGTTGCTTCTTTGCGTCTGAGTGTATATATGTATGTAATTTTTGTATATATTTACCAGTGGTCTGTCACACAAGTATTAAGGTATGTATTTTAGGAATATTTATTTATTTATATTCGGCTATAATCCGCTATATAAATTTCTTTTTTATCGCAAACAGACAATAACTTTATTCATATGTATTATTATTTAAGATATGGAAGGTGATGATTTTTGACGAAAGATTTCATGATTTTGATCTTGAAATTATCAACCCAAAGTTTGTAATAAGTTTCTTAAGGAATAACTGAATTCGATATTTTTTGATTACCTTGGTCTTCAGGCACTTAGGGTACCTTGGACGAAAAAATCTTGCGATAATCCCTTCTTAGTCAACAAAAATCCATTAAAAATACATTTTCAGTGCATACAACGACTTAAGACGATTTAAATAATATTATGAAAAAATCCATCAGAATTAACTTGTGACTCCGTAATGTTGTTACAAGTAGGTTTCTAAGATCATGGCTTAGAAACCCGTGTCACATTTGTGACAGAAAAAATGTAAAGAATAAGGGCCGGCACATACTACCGTTATAAAATACATACGTTATAAATACCGTATCCGTAAGAATTTCGGAACAAATACTAACATAACAAGACATCTTTTAAAAAAGCTGTTAACAAAATTTTATGTCCCTATTAACCGTTGAAGAGTTCCCTCGTCGGAGCCAATCCTGGCAGCAGCATCAGGTCATGCTTATCATAAACATACTTCGTCATCGGAACTAGACTAGGATCTAAAATTTCAGCCCAATCGGATACCGGAAAGTAGGTAAAATTTTACTTGAAAGATTCCACATTTACACTTCACTTTCTGTGTATGTGACACAGAAAGTTAAATAATAGCTTTTAAAAATGACTTTACAAGTTCAATTTATTCCATAACCATTATTTTTTTTTATGGAATAGGATGGCAAACGAGCCGCAATGAACCGCATTCACCTAAAGTGATCACCGCCGCCCACGACCTCTCGCTGAGCGAGTGTGTTGCCGTCCTTTTAAATGGTGGAATACACTCTTTTTGAAGGTACTTATGTCGTACCGATCCAGAAACGCTGCCATAGGGAGGTTGTTCCATAAAATGGTAGTGCGCGGAATGAAATTATTTGAAAACCGCACTGTAGTGGATCGCCACGCATCCAGATGGTGAGGATTTTAACCTGTGACGTACAGTACAAAAAGTAAAATACAAAATCTCGAATGCGAAAGCCGTATTTTGGCATAATTGATAACTAAAAACGCATTATTTCTGAAAAAAAACCCGTTCGAGCTATTTATTTTGTAATATTATAAGAAATCAATATAATTTTTCAATTAACTGGGTATTTTTAAGTCATATATAAAAATTCAAACTGGGTAATATTAACCGATTTGATGCTAAGCCAAATTTGACCGATGTTTTTTTAATAAGAAAAAGATTCTAAAATCTAAGACAATAAAACACAGTAAAGTGGAAGTTGATGGTGATGGATGGTGATGGTCATGGATGATGAAGATGAAGGTTGTGAGGTAATAACAGCCTTACGTTTAAAAATATCTAACGTAACGGCACGATTAGTTATGACATTTACATGACCAGCTCTTCTCTACGACATAATCATCATCATCTTATGCTTAGGTCCGGTATTAAAAGAAGCATCTTTGATGACTGTCTCTGAAGGTAAGCTTGACTTTGTATTTCCTAAATCGATGTTTTAGCCCTCGCCTGAAAAAACTTTTACGATTTTCACGACGAATCAACATAAAGGCTATGCGTAATATAATATGCGTAGGGCTTTATGAGGTGGAAAAAATGGCGCTCGACGTCTGGGTCAAATATTGTTCAAAACTTACATATGTTTGTGTGAAATTTTAAGACAAATTGACGAATGCCATTGTTTTATGAATATTCAATGGTGTTTGCTCTTCGAACGTGTCAAACAATGTGTGGCTGAGGTGAGAGGCCAACCCGTTTGGGGCTTAGATATATAAGTTCGTTTGTAAACAGAATTGAGGAGATTGGGAGTTTTGTAACATCGTTTTTTTGTATAGAATATATTGTATGGAATGGACAGTATGTTTTTAAATAATTTATAGAATAAGCGTTACTTTGCGGAGATCCATAATACAAAAGTAATAATACAATTATTTTGCTATAATCCGCGATACATCGCGATACATCAATAAATCGCGGATTATAGCAAAATAATTTTATTATTACTTTTGGATAGTATGTTTACTAGTCAAATTATAGGTTTTTTTCTGCCTTGAAGGCTTGGATGCTTTGAAGATTTTTCATTATCTTATTTTACTTGTGCAATGCGATCAGTAGGCCTACCATGAACTTTTAGAAAACGATTCAAATCAAAGTCAGTACCTAAACCCAACCGCTTTCTTTTCGTACCACTAGGTGTGTTTGAAAAGGACAACGTTATATGAACTATAGATAACTCTGTCTCTTTTACCCACATGTTTTTAGGACGATTTCCGAACGCTCATTCGGCAACGACTTAAAGTGTGCGTCTTTAAGACGTCATGGTCTGAAAAAGCAAAACACCTTTACTATCACAAATTCAATAATCGTTTCGCCCCGCAACAGAAGCATCATCAGGAGGTAGACTCCACGACGAAATCGCAAAACATCGCTTTGTGGACGTGTGTAGTGCTTGTGTATTGTGGTGGCAGTGGTGGAGGTTTGTGCATGTGTTTTATGAATCCTGCATGTGTCGGGTATGAAAAAACGGATAGTCCACTATATATTTAGCATTATATACATTTTCTATTTACTTTATCGCGGATTATAGCAAAATAATTATATTATTACTTTTGTACAGAACGCTTTTGAAGACAATATTTATGGTTATGGTTATATGAATACGTTCAAAGAGGCAAATCCTACTGGACGCGGTTCATTCGGACCGTGTTATGCTTTGCGATAATATAAAATAAAATTCCAACGTGGAGCGATTCGGTAGTGTATCGTTTTCGTTTTTTTTTCTCCATCGTATCGAACACGTCCCCCCATTTGCATACAATGCCCGTGCAATATGCGCCCGCTAATACTTCTCGACGGAATCGAGTAAATAGGCCCAAAATGAATAAAGCACTTACGCGAGTACACACATAAGTATTTTATTTATACTACTATATGAAATATTTTACTGCAATCAAAGTTCTGCAGGCCACCATGAACCCTTATTGCGACTCAATTGACGACGTAAACTAAATTGTCTTGCTTTTTCATACCATGACGTCTTAAAGACGCGCACTTTAAGTCGTTTATCGTAATATTCTTGTGATGAACTTTAAAGTAATAATTCTGATGAGAGGAGTCTGGATGATGGTGAGCCGTTCTTGGAATAAGGTAGGCGTTAGATGGGACACTCTATGCATGGATTGCATACTATTTGCATGGAGTGTGTGAAAAAATATTTTAACATTGAATCACATATATATATATATATATATATATATATAATATGTATATATATATATATATATATATATATATATATACATATAATATAGAAGAAGAATACTAAGTGTTGTATAAATTTTTATTATTTCGGCCACTCCTTTACTTGGATAGTATTGAATTTCAGTAAAAATTCAAACACGCTATTAAGCTTCCACGATATGAAGCAAAATTCTCACTTAATCCGATTAATGCATTCTTTGGATCACATCGCCGCGTGCTGAATTAATTTTGCCAGAAACCATTGGCAGCGGGCGCACGAATACGTTCGGGTGTTAAGTCACGTTTTGAAATAAATTTATTGGGAATTCCACAAATATTTTTATGAGGTTCACGGCAAGCTGTGTATTTCGCAATCTGGGCATCGATTTAGTATCTTTGTTTCAACGCAAAGAAGTACATATCGCCTCTTTACAAGAACAACGTGACATCCCATAAAAATGTTAATTTTTATTAATACTTTTTTATATCTTTTTTAGGTTATTTTCAGCAAGCACGTTAATTACCGCAACTCCTGTAAAGTTGTAAAAAAATTATCGAAAGCAATTTCAGTCAGCAAGCAGTTTCGAGCCTATCCAGGGAACTTCATGAATCATTTCAATTCTCTTGTACATTTCTTTAGTGTATCTCTGTTGGTTTACGCGGCGCGTGCGATACTCTACACCTGCTTAACCTCTTCAACACAATTTACATAAAGCCGTTATATACTATAAATAATCCGGAAGAATTGTGCAATTCTTTCGGAAGGTTTAATAAAGATCGTACAAAAATCCATTGAAAAGATTTTGAGAAAATCGATCACGTACAGACTGACAGGTTTTGGGGACTTTATTTTATAATAAGTATAGATAATAATATATAATATATATTAAAATTCAAATTAAAAATATTCTTTATTCAAGTAAACTTGTGAACAAGTGCTTTTGAATCGTCAACATCTACTGCTGGTTCGGAAAGCTGTTCCTATCGAGAAGAACCATCAAGAAACTCGGCGGTTGCTCTTTTCAAAGAATAATTCTTATCACTAGTTAGTGATAAGAATTATTACCTTATATGTAACTACATATAGATATTGATGTAAGACATCATGTACAGGGTCGAAGAGTAGGTAGCTATATCCACGCATTCTTATCGTCTAAGTAATCCTCAATAGTATAGTAAGTAGGCTTTCTGTGTTAGCCTCTTTTTAACAGTGTTTTTAAACTGCTGTTATATATAGGTACAAGTTAATATAGATTTTAAAATATTTTCATAACATGGTTTATTTTAGCTGTGGTAAGCGGCCAAGTTTTAAGAAGTAAAAAAATCGCGTTGCTTTCTCTTAGTTCAATGGGACTTACATTGCATTGATAAGTAAATCTTGCATATCAATACGCGCCCACATGGGATCTATGTGATGCCATCCCACATATTCGATGACACTTTTACGATAATTCGAAATTTGAGGACGCAGACGAGCGGTAAGCATTATTGGAATTAGTATTGATGTAGTCAACGGGGACCTTCCGGGGATTCCGAAAGAGGTCCGATTTTTTAAATTATTAATCCTAGTTCCCTTGATATTGATGTCAGAGACTATTTTAACGAAGGTTTTTTCGTTTATCATTATTATTTACATTTCTTAAACTATGCTTATTTACACTTTACATTTTATTGTACTTATTATATTTCTACATTGCTTATGTTGCTATTTTACGTTATAGTTTGATTAGAGATAGCTGCAACTTATCTTATCTTTATTCTTTTTTTATGTTTTTCTTATTTTTCTATGTAATTACAATCTTAATTCTCATTTTACATCACATTGTATACTTATTTTTATACGTTCTCTAAATCTGATAATCAGATGATAAGATTCTTATCCTGTTTTGTTTAATGTGTATATTGTTACCTATTCTAAGCACTAGTTGCGATAAACTTTTATTTACTTATATTATTTTGCTTTATTTCGTACCGCCGTGTGGTATCCGGCTGAGTAGAATAGACCACACTCATTTCTTACCAAGGTGTCGTAAAAGGCGACTAAGGTAAGTCGACGTCAGGCAGGCGGCCGGTCGTAAAATACCTAGCCAAATGTAACAACATGTTTACAACATGTTGTGCTGACCCCACTTTGAGTGGGATAAGGGCAGGAGAATGATGATTTTGCTTTATTTCGTAGTTCGTTTAGTGTAATTTTACCTAATATATACATGAATATAGGTGTAAAAATCCACTTAATTTCTATTTTTCTTACAAACGCTTTTGACTATATTTATGCAGTAGTTTATGAATTGGTTTGTGTATTTTTTGTCACTTATTAAATAGGCTAGGATGTTTTTGTCTAGATTTATTTCCAACTTCTGTTCTAGACTATTCCGTGCATTATTGTATATTGGGCACTTAAGTAGTAGATGCTCTACAATTACGCTCATAACGGGTTCGCACGCACACGATGAGTCGTCTTCCAAGAGGGGTTTATCGTATGTTTACCTGAACCCCCGACCTAGAGGTGGCACTCTGGGGTTCAGAGTTGCTGCTCACGGGCATGGGGGCAATGCGTTTTCCTGTCCCCGCCACTTGCAGCGTCGTGGAGCGCTCAGGTTTCAGTCGGTGTGAAATACATACCCATAAGGAGCTTTTACCAAAAAAAGTCTTGGTGATCAAACATCAGTTGAGAGACTATTGAAGACTATGATAAGAAAGCTTAGATTTAAGTGTAATGTAGGTGTATCTTGTTATTTATATAATTAATTATATAATATAATTGAAACATGTAATTATTTTTTAATTAAAAAATACGACCGGCGAGTTTCTTGTTGTTTCTTTTCGGTATTCCTTCTTGAGGTTTCATTATAATTTGGCAATTTAAAAGTGCTTGTTAATGCTAATTTAAGTAAAGGTTAATTTTGGAATTGATCTTTTTTTGTGATCTCCCCTGAAAAAGCGATACTGCCGTATAGATTAAAATGAACACAGACAGACTTTTGTATTCATAATAGTAGAATATCCCATATCTACCATTGCTACAAATGGCCACTTTGATCCATTAAAAAATACAGAAGCTATAACAGAATTATTATGCTATAATCCATGTTTGTTAAGATAATCTATGTAATGCTAAGTTAATAAAATGATCGTAGAGATTGCGGTAGTGATTGTGTGAATTGTTGCATGTGACGGCATTTTAGGATACGTTTGGTGACCTGTCCTGCATGTGTAAGGTTGCCTGCTTCATACACTTATCATTACGTAGATTCTTTTAACAAACGTGGATTAAAGCAAAATTATTCTGTTATAACTTCTGTAGGTACTATGGAGTTCCTCAAAGAAACGCCTGCTTCTATAAATCGTTACAAAATAAACGAACGCCCGTCTGCTCTGCTCTAATAGACTGCTCACAATGGGCCGGGCGCCGGTCCTTAGGTTTGCATTGAACAGAATGCCCGTCTGAGATGACATAACAGTACAACTTAGTACGAGCACCGTTATAATAGTTTAATATTAGTATTGGTTAAGTTTAATTTTACAATTTAGTAATGGGGCAATGAAGGTATTTGAGGTTATTGATGTTCTGGGAAAAATAGGAAATTAATAAAATAATATCGCATTACTGTAATTTATATGCGAACACGAAATCTGTAAGTTTAATTCACAGTTAATTTTGTAATTAAACCCTAAATGTAGGGTCAATTAAAATTTCTTCTACTTATTCTTCGTCAATAGATGGACCACACCATCTTGCCATTCAGTCTCTTCATGTGTCAACCTCACCTGCTCACGATGCAGATAAACTTTAACTATATTATTGTTATTAAATACGTTTATTTCTCGCATTTTAATTAATGATATTTAATATGTCCTTTTTTAATTTTTTAATTTAAGAAGTTGGCTCGAAGAGGTTCCGATTTCGGAATAAGCCTGCCATTGCACATTATGTTTTTTTTTATCATTGTGATATTAATTTTAATTTGTGCTTTATAGAGATTACAAACAAACAAACCTTTCTCATGAATTAAAATTTAGATGCACATAATTATGTGAATCTAGATTTAAGTTAAAAAAGGCGTAATTTACAAGACAGGGTAATAATGGTTATGTTATTAGTGAGGACATTTACAGTTAGAAGAAGATACATGGTCTAGATTCTGCTTTAAACAAAAATATACGCATTTCTTGCAAATTTTATCAATAATAAATCCCCATAAATAATTGGTCACTAAAATAGAACAATGCCCCATGCGTTTAAAGTAAAATAGTTCATACAAAATGCAAGTATTCGTCCACGCGGCTTTACGAGCGCTAGCGTTACGGCTATGTAAAGCACTGTTTTATGGCTGAATGCGACAAGTGTGCGAGACTAGTGTTGTATCTGTAGAAATCGCAAATAGTGAACTGTCATTTGTTGTTTCTTAAGTTGTGTAATTATCATACCGGAAATAGGATTCACGTCTGAGTAATATAAATAAATGTACAAATAAATACAAATGGGACACTTACACACACGGTTGTCCATCCCCAAAATAAGTAACTTAAATATAGTACCCGGCATTAAATAATGCACATCGATGTTTAGAACGAAACACTAATTAATAGAAAAACTCATTGATGCCTGCCCAGGGCTTGAACCCGTAACCCCTCGAAAGAGTCGCACGATCCCACCGCTGGGCTATCACAGCTTACTATAGTACCCGGCATTAAATAATGCACATCGATGTTTAGAACGAAACAGCCGGCCAGTTCAGTTTCGTAGAGCGCCGTCACTGTCACTCAGTTAGTATGTGACGTTTCACACGGGTTCGTCAGTCTGTGTGACAGAGACAATGCCCTATGAAACAGATTATAGCCGATTTTCTCCCTCTAAGTCTCGATGTGCACTATTTATTGCCAGATACTAAACTTGCGTTATGGCTGACGGACAACTGGTAAACACCCTGGCTCGAAGAACCAACAAATAGTTTATAGAAAATTTTGGTCCTTGGCGGGAATCGAACCCGCGATCCGCGGAGCTGAAGGCAGGGCTACTACCCACAATGCCAACGGGCCAATAAAAAAAAATTAAAATCTTTTAAAATACCGGAGATTGTTATATGGAAATCAGTTACACTCTGAACACAGACTTGTGTGGCTATAAGATGTCTCATCGTATCGTATCGTTGGTATTGACGTTAGTCTTATTGGCACGATACAGTCTCGTCAGATTGTTACTGATTAATATGAGATTTTCGTTGAAAGCCACGATAGAGCATTACAGAGGAAGTCTTCTGAACGCGATATTTCCTATTTCTGAGTCTTGAACCTATGGTTATAAAGTCTCAACGGTCAGCTATCAGTGTTTGTTATCTTTACTAATATTATTACAAATTATACTTACTTAAATAATAAATTTTATTATTTATACTTAAAAAAGTCTCGGTATTTGGTTCCGCCGTGTGGTATCCGGCTAACTAAAATAAAGCATCCACATTTCTTACCGAGGTGTCGTAACAAGCGACTAAGGTAAGTTGACCCGCCGTGTAGTGTCCGGCTGAGTAGAATAAACCACCCTCATTTCTTATCGAGGTGTCGCAAAAGGCGACTAACGTGAGTTGACGTCAGGCAGGCGGCCGGTCGTAAAATACGTAGCCAAATCATGTGATTGTAACATGTTGTGCCGTCCCCACTTAGAGTAGGATAAGGGAAGGAGGATTACTAGAAAAATGCTTATAAAATTTGGTAACTTTGAAGCTTTTACATTTAAGCTTTTTAGTTGACGCAATGGGTATGTTAATATGCGATGAAAAAAAAATCCTCTGTTCCCTTCAAGTTAAACACTTAGTTCAGAATTTGGGTATGTTAACTTAAGTTGACGTGGACAAAGTCGCGGTTATAATTTGTTGTTTATAATTCAAGCCAGATTTTTAAACAGCCTCCGTATACTAGACAACACTAACAGCATAGTTCAATAGGTTAAATAAAACAGTGATAAATTATATAGTAGATTGAAGGACATAAAACTTGTCAACTTATTGTTAGTAGATTTACAATCTATTAAGGCCAAGATGCCCTTTCTTTATACTTCCTGCGTTGCATATTTTCTAGAAGGGAACATGATATGCCCACTTGGCACCTATGATCTTGAAGTAGTATTTTTAAAGTGATCTAAGCTGTGATAGCCCAGCGGTGAGACTGTGCGATTTCTTCAGGACGGTGATGGATTCAAACTCCAATGAGTTTTATTCTTAAAAGTTATGTGTCTAAATAATATTTATCAATTTTCACACGCTTTTCGCTGAGGAAAAACCTCGTGAGAAAACCCGCATATCTCTAGAGAATTCTGGAGTTATATGTAACCTACCAATGCGCGTTGGAGCAGCGGGGTTGGTCTTAGATCCACCCTCGTCTCCGAAAATGGAAGCCTATATACATAAGTGGGATTAAAAGAGTATACTTAAAGTAAGATAATAATAAATTTAAGTTGGCCAATATATGACTGCAGTAATACGATTGTGACTAGTGTCGTTATCATTTTTAATGAGGGTAGAAAATATAGAAATGCGGTGTGGTTTGAAGTTTAGAGAGAGAATAGGTGTAGATGTGTAAGTTGTTATTTTTACGGAAACAGTATACTCACCGCATCTTTTAGAAAAATAAGTAACCTGTTTCTTTTTCACCCCTGATCGAAGGTTTCCTCTCATTTTGACCGAGCAACGAACATTAAACATATATTTTTTACATAATATATTTTCTATTTATTTAATCGCGGATTATAGCAAAATAATTTCATTATTACTTTTGTATGTCAATTTATACTTATAGTTATCTACAAACGGACACTTGTATGAAAAAGTGTAGAATTATTAATAGAGTTTTACCTACCAATAAAACTTACCTATTATTTTTCCTGAGATATCCGGAATCCATGTTGAGTCAAGCATTCTGTTTTTCGTGTGTTTTAGTCAAGTTGAAGCCCCTCACTTCCTGTCTTCAGTCTTCTCCTTTGCCCCCACTCACGTTGCCATTTCCACCGGCGTTGAATATGGCGCCGGAGGAGACTCCATTTGATTTTGTCATTATAAGCAAAAATACCAGGTAGGAATTATTTGGATTCCGGATATCTCAGGAAAAATAATAGGTAAGTTTTATTGGTAGGTAAAACTCTCTATTATTTGTTCCGTCTTCGATATCCGGAATCCACGTTGAGTGATATGTTTGATTTCTCCTGGTATACTAATAAATGGTAACTAACGTTATAATGTGTATAATAAATGTTAACCTAAGTGGGGTCAACAAAGAAGTTTCATAAGACATTTCAATGCAATAATTAATTTATTACTGGATTAGTACTGCTTTACATTTAAATCAAATTGTAAGTTCTATTTCTTATGATACTTATGGTCAATCAACTAATCTTAGATGGCTTCAAAATATTTTGACTATGATAAACCTTTATTAGTACTAGACTTTTCAAAATCCCTGATCTGTTTCTGATAGTAATTTTTAAAAGTATGTTCTGGCCTCCAATTTCCTGTTGACAAAATCTGATCGACTGTATAATTCTCTAACCAATTTAATGATGAAACAGCTGACCTTACTGATCCCGGTGACGCTTCTATTCCAGCTTCGCGAAGATCATTTTTAATCCACCCTCCAATAATTGTCCTGGTGGCGGGTTTACATTGTCTTTTAGCCGTAATAAACAACTCTAACAAATTATTATCGTTACGACTTTGTCGTGACACTGCTAGCATACGACGGATCCAATAAACTGCGTCCAGATTTCTTTTGGGATGTTCCATTATCTTCCAACCAGATTGCCTATGGTTGGCCGAATCTGTTTTTGAACCAAAAACTGGCCACATTACTATATTATTACCTCCATCAACCAAATATTCAGGGCTAGCCCTCAAAAGCGTCAGATCATGTACCCTACGACCAGAAGCAAGCAAAAGCAGAATAGCCGCACGTTTTGAAGTCTGATGGAGATTATTTTCATCAGGGCTCTTAACACTTAGGAATTCCAAAAGATGTCTAGGGTTCCATATAGGGGGTTTTGTTAGCTTCACTCTGGTAACTGATATAGCTCGCAGAATCCGCTTCACAAGGAAACTTGAAGATATGTCGTGTACACTAGTCTTTGTGAAGGTAGATATAACTGACTTGTGAACTAATATTGATCTGTAAGCCAATTTTTCGCAACAACGAAAAATTGGCACCACACATGATGGGTCAGGATTTTGAAAATCCACTGAATGACGGGCACACCACAATTTCCATTTGTTCCAAGCTGGTATATAAGTACGAATAGTAGATTTCCTCCAGCTAGAAAGCAGCTACGATCGCTTCTCTTCTGACCAATCCTTAATTAATTCAGCCCACCTTGAATCAGCCATGCTTCCAAAATGTTCTGTACTTTTGGCGGATGTCGGCCAGTGGTCCATATGTTATATTCAAATTCCATATTCCTTGTGTCAAGTCATCAATATTATTGCAGACTAGCTATAATAGCGTGACATACAGACTTACAGACTTTCACATTTACAATATTAGAATGGACATATAATCGTATGAGTCCTGTGTGACTTTAGAATGTAGTTCAAAGTACAAACATGGCGGTTATTAGCTAGACTTGTCACGGGGTTATTATTATAGTTATGTTAGCAAAGTGACGTCTGCAGTCATGCGCAAACATAATACTTATTTATTATTGTTAAATTTTATTTAAAAACGCTGAGATAGCCCAGCGGTGAGACCGTGCGACTCTTACGAGGGGAACACAAGTTCAAACCCGGGCAGGCACCAATGAGTTTTTCTATTAAAACTCAAGTGTCTAATTGATAACTGCAATTTATCACACGCTTTACGGTGAAGGAAAACATCGTGAGGAAACCTGCATATCTCTAGAGAATTCTGGGGATATGTGTAACCTACCAATCCGCATTGGAGCAGCGTGGTAGGTCTTAGCTCCAACCCTTCTCTCCAGAAAAGGAGAGAGGAGGCCTATTTCCAGCAGTGGAATTGTAACAGGCCGCTACTTTACTTACTTTTATAATTTTATTTATTAGGTATTTTCATAATTTTTTTCCAAGTTTTATTTAATATAAAAAATGGCGCTATTAAAAGGAATACCGCAAAACTGAGTTATTATCATCTAACCTCTATCATCATTATCCTGCACTTATCCTACTTTAAGTGGGGTCGGCAAGACATGTTTTATATATGTTGTTACATGATTTGACTAGGTATTTTACGACCGGCCGCCTGCCTGACGTCAATTTACCTTAGACGCCTTTTACGACACCTCGGCAAGAAATGAGGGTGGTCTATTCTATTCAGCCGGATACCACACAGCAGTAATCATGTAACCATTTACGAAATATCTCTGCAGTTTACTCACCGCTTAGATTTCCTTGGAATGCAGCTTACTTCCACTCTGAACTTTGAGTTATATTGAGAAAAAAAATTAAAACTGTTGCTAAAAAACTCGGTATCTTAAATAAAAATAAAATAACACTTCATGCCAAAAGAAATCTTAACCTTTCATTAAGCACAAGTCCAGTTTTTTCAGAAGAACCTAGTGCAGTCATATCTGGGATATGTCAAAACCAACTTAAGGTTTAAAAAAAAGCGTATAATTCCCCGAATTACGTTTAATTTATTTTATTCAAGGTCATGAACTCAAAAATAATAGCTTCCTTTTGCATGATTTCAAGACTTTTTTGTCTATCTACTGCGGTCAACTAAAACGTATGGTCTTAAAATTGTTGCAATACATCGAAGTACATAACTTCAAACACTAGGCCGCAGTTGAACTGCGATCGTAAAACTTTGCAGTTAAATAGTTGACCGTTCATAATTGTGGTAAAGCCTCAGTTAGAATGTTTCTGTATCATAATCTGTTGGACGTATTTCCTACAATGTTATTTTAACTCTTCACTTTGTTAAAGAAGGAGACTATTATACATAGCCCCTTCCTTGTAATACACACTTCAAATTGTTAAGTCAGTGGCTCTTGACAGAGTGACAAATATTGGGACTCTCAACACCGCACAACATGGAGTCTATCTCCTGATGCTGCTTCGGTTGCAGGCGAAACGATTGTTGAGTTTGTGATAGTGAACTTGTGTAGTGCTTGTGTATTGTAGTGTAGTTGTGCATGTGTTTTTACGAATCCTACAGGTATCGGGTATGAAAAAAACGGATACTTCACTATACATTTAGCACTATATATATTTTCTATTTACTTTATCGCGGATTATAGCAAAATAATTTTATTATTAATTTTGTATTATGGATCTCCGCAAAGTAACGCCTAATTCTATAAATTACTTTGCTATAATCCGCGTGTGTTAATAGAATGTATGTAATGCTGAGTGTATGAAGCAGGCAAAATTCACGTACCTTACAAATGCAGGACAAGTCACCACACGTATCCCAAGATGCCTCCACCAGCAATACACACAAGCAATGTTCACAACGTTTCATCCCGTAACTGAAGCATCATCAGGAGGATAGGCTCCACGACCAAATCTTACTGCGCCCATGCAAGCAGTCTTAAATAGTTCAAAGCACAAAATACTACGATTTGGTGAAGCGGTTTATAGCAAAGTATAGTACCCGGCAATAAATAATGCACATCGAGGCTTAGAGAGAGAAAATCGGCTAGATTCTACTTATAGAGAAAGTACTGTCTCTGTCGCACAGACTGACGAACCCGAGTGAAATATCACATACTAACTGATTGTCAGTAACAGCGCTCTACGAAACCGAAATGGCCGACTGTTTCGTTCTAAACATCGAGGTGCATTATATAATGCCGGGCACCATAGTTCTGTTATAGTTTCTGTAATATGGAATTCCGCAAAGTGACGCCTGCTTCTATTAACAATTGAGAGATTATGCTGTGTTAAGGACAGACAATGAACTTAAATAAGGGCGCGTTTTGACCGGTTATAGTACGGTATCGCCCTGTGCAAACAACTTGTTAATTTAATCGACTTTTTTACACTCGCCTGGCGCTCGCGCGTTACGGCTTTTACCAGCGTCAAACATTTCTCGGTCAAAGTTAAATATTTAATCGCTTTGACAAATTTGTGTCGGAACTCGCTCTCTATAAAGGTCATCTTACATACGTGTTGTTTTTTTTTAACTAATTTTGCTATCAAACGTAACTGATCTTGATGGAAATGTGGTAAAGTTACCTCAAATGACTAGAATTGTTATATACTTCGTCTCTGCTCGGAGATAGGAATTTGATTTGATACCTTAATTTTGCTCCTATTTATTATTTATTGACAGGAAGTCTAAATCTCATAAATTTTGCATAATTAGAAGATTCGACCATGATGTTTTCTTTGAAATTAGAGTTGTTAATTTGAATATCAATTTAGTAATTCATTTACTTTTCTTATAGAAAATATAGATGCCCACGAGCTTTAAACCTCTTCATAATTAAAAGATTTTTACAATTACTCTATCACGGCTTATGGTATGACTTTCTAAAGTAACAGTGAAAAATTTTTTGTAGATGATGAATAAACACTATAAACTGCGATAGCGATAATTATCATTTATTATGTATTAAGAAGTTCCGCAAATTAATGCCTTCTAACAACATAGTTGAGTTACAAAGTTGACTAACTAAAGTAATAATTAAATTATTTTGCAATAATATTAATACGCAACACTCGCACCAGCATAGTTATATACTGATTAGTAGAACCGCCACCATTTATTTTTCCTCCGAACACGTGTATATAAAGTTGACTGACTTTAGCGTAGTGTGTAGACTCTCTTATGTTATTTGCAGAGAACGTGTGGGAACAATAATGTTTTGTACCATTTCTTTATTTACTGATCTCGTTAAATGTTTGAGCATTTTGTAAGCGGTAGGTGAAGTATCTTGCTTTATCCCATAGCGCAAGATAAAACACGTGTATACTTTGCAAGGAGGCGGAGGGGGTCCGGGAAGTCAAGTCCTTGGATCCGATCCGCTGCAGGCGAGCGGGGCGCAGGCGACTCGCCATGTATGCCAAAATTATATGTAAAAATTGTTTGTGCCATTCCAGAGAAACAGTTATAATTCAATTTACTCTAAAGTTAATTATTATAAAAAAAGAAGTTAACACAGTTTATAAAACACAGTTGATTTAGATTTGCAATATTTTATATATTAAAAATAACATGAATACGGCGTTTAATTAGTCAAAAAATAGTTAGTAAGTTAGTAAGTTTCCTGATAAATAAGGGATAGAAAACGAGTATGTGCTTTAAATTAAGTAACACAATACTTAGTAAACTAACTTATACGAGTTTATATGTATTTAATTAGGTACAGACTACGTGTTTCCTAAATACATAGTTACACAGCGCTCACCAACTAGAATTGAAAATAATGCATATATAATTTTCGAAATAGTGTTGTAAGGAGTATCGATATATTAAACTATTGTTTTTTTTGGCAATATAACTAGCGAGTGTATATTTCGGCATATAGTTATTAGTAGAGCCAGCCTAAAATATATCCATCGACAATAAAGACAAAGAAAATGAGACTCTTTTATTTGTGAGTAGACAAAGGTATATTAGGAGTTTCATCTTCCCTCTGTTATTATTTGTTGCGACATTTCCACTAACAGACCTGTCTGTGACTCCTCTTCTATAGTATAATAACTTTACAGATTTCGCAAGGTTAGACATAAATGAACGCGAAGTTTCTTACAAATCTATTAAGAAGTCGAAGCGTTAAAAGTCAATAAAAATCAAAAAAATCTTTATTCAAATAAACTGTTTCAAACAATTTTAAATCCTTAAGGTTCTATATGATTAATGAAGCTACAACTGGTTCGGAATGTTGCTCTCATCGAGAAGAACCACCAAGAAAATTGGCAGTAAATCTTTAAATTTAAACGAAATGTATACGTACAAATTTTCTCCTTTACATTTATTAGGAGGATAATACAAAATTTATTTAAAAGTTCCGACTCAAAATTAACTAAGGATAACATTTAAGAGCTGTATAAAAACGATTAAACGAGTATAAATATCGATTATATTAAAATGTAAATATCGATTACGTTCACATTTGAATTCATCCCAACACTTTTCAGCCTCTCAAATTACAACGTCAATACTCATTACAGTATCTTTAATCTAGCTCACATAAAAACCGTCCTTAAGAGCTTTGAATTAAGGTTGATTATCCTGTATTATAATTATTAGTAAATAAATATATCATCGATATTTAGCTTACGGAGAAATGTCTCATTCTCAATGGGGAATACAGACGAGATTTCTTTGAAAAGTTTCAAGTAATACCAGTGAGTCGATTGTCAATAAAACCACGGTAGCTATGCGAAGTCAATATCGAGTTGTTTCTTTGTCGAGATTATGAAGTGTGTCTGTTAGTTCGTGACTCATAATTCCCTGACTGGTGTTTTAGGGCCTCGGATGCTGCGGGGGCTTCCTTGAACACTCGTTAATAGGTTCTATCTGAGAAATGTTTAGTATTTAACGTTTCAAGGAAACAGGTATTCTTACATTGGCTTCACAGTATATTTTTAACAATTTAATTTTTTGTGCATAAGAATATACATAACTATAAAAAGGTTGGCGATAGATACATAATAGACAAAGCAGTAACCGACGTAAGCTTGCGATTCGTGTTTTGCGCCTTACAAAATTACGTAAGTCGTTTGTGGGGTTGAGTATAAGATTCTATAATAAAATTCCTCAATCTCATTTTATTTTACCATTACAGCAGTTTAAAAATACTATTTAAAAAGGCTAACACAAAAAGCCTACTATACTATCGAGGATTACTTAGACGATAATAATGCGTGGATATAGCTACTCTTCGACAAAAGTAATAATAAAATTATTTTGCTATAATCCGCGATACAGTAAATAGAAAATATATATAGTGTTTAATGTATAGTGGATTATCAGTATTTTCATACCCGATACGTGCAGGATTCGTAAAATCGCAAAGCCTTTTGCGATTTTGTCGTGGAGTCTATCTCCTGATGATGCCTCGGTTGCGGGGCGAAACGATTGTTGAGTTTGTGATAGTGAAACTGTGTAGTGCTTGTGTATTTTGGTGGAAGTGGTGGAGGTTTGTGCATGTGCTTTTACGAATCCTGCACGTATCGGGTATGAAAATACTGATAATCCACTATACATTAAACACTATATATATTTTCTATTTACTGTATCGCGGATTATAGCAAAATAATTTTATTATTACTTTTGTATTATGGATCTCCGCAAAGTAACGCCTAATTCTATAAATATAAAAGCTACTCTTCGACCCTGTACAAGACAGTAATGACTGTATGTAACTAGTAATAAGAATTATTCTTTGAAAAGAGCAACCGGCGAGTTTCTTGCTGGCTCTTCTCGATAGTAACAGCTCCCCGAACCAGCAGTAAATGTTGACGATTCAAAAGCACCTGTTTAGAAGTTTACTTGAATAAAGAATATTTTGAATTTTGAATTTGAATTTGAGTAGTAGGATATAAAAAGCACCGTTTTTCTTTCGGAAATAGTAGAAAAATAACGAGTGAATACTTAAGGGTATTTTAACACTTAAGTCGACGTGAAAGTAGTCACGGTTTTCACTAGCATATATTATAATAAGATTTACGAACACTTTCCTATAACGAAACCAATTTCCACGTACCTGTTACACAAAATTAAAACTCGTATAAGTCCGATTGCTCACGAGGGCGTGGCGTTCGTCTGATAGGGTTAAACAAATATCATCGGGCCCCGAATATAATGTAATAAATATAATTTACAATGTTTGTACGAGTGTAATCTTGTGCTACGATCTGAGAGACGCCCGCGATCCGGCAGGCCGGTGGTTGCACAGACCAATTAACAACGTAGAAAGATATTTTCATATTTTATATTTTTGACGCGTTGTGTTCGGGACTCCGTTCCCCGTTAACTTAAGCGTTAAAATATATTCCATTATATATCGAGTATTATTGCGCCATGTGGTATTCGGCAGAATAGAATAGACCACCCTCATTTGTTACCGCCGTGTCGCAAGAGGCGACTAAGATAAATTCCGTGTGGTATCCGGCTGCCTAGAATATACCACCTCATTTCTTACCAAGGTGTCGTAAAAGGCGACTAAGGTAAGTTGACGTCAGGCAGGCGGCCGGTCGTAAAATTCGTAGCCAAATCATATGACAGCATGTTTGCAATATGTTGTGTCGACCCCACTTAGAGTGGGATAAGGGCAGGAGAATGATGATATATCGAGTATTATCCCGTTCTCAGAAAACAATTTAATGTTCAGGGACAACGGGATTCTTTTTAAAAGCTTTTATTCAAATTCAAATTCATTTATTTGTGTATAATACACTAACAAACTTATAAAAAGGTGTTACAATTGCCGGTTTTTAGTGTGATAGCAAGAAATGGCATGCAAATATGATAAACTTTACATTTTAACATTGAACATTTTAACTGAACATGTTATTTAACTTGTCTTGTATGTATGTGAAGGTGGAATCTTGCAAATCAAATTTGACCCACTTCCCGGTGTGCGATTGAACTGAAATTTTACATACTGATCCAGTCCTTATGACAATACATTCATATGATAATCATGACCTAATGTACTTGCCAGGATTAACTCCAAACGAGGTAACTCAACGATTAACAGTAGGGACATTAAATTTTGTTAAAACCTTTTTTCATCGGAAAACGAAGGAATTACTTTCGTATAATTTAGCTATATATGTAAACCTCAGTTTTACTATATCTAATGAATATTTTTGTAGTAGATTAGCCGTGAATGAATTAAAGAGAAACTATTAATGGATTATGACTTTTCTATGTTTAAAATAGAAAATACAGAATATAGGTACTCTTAGATATGGCAGTCTGGCCAATTTACCTTTGCCTCTCTTTACAGATGAGCGACTGGAAGAAAAATAATTAATCTATACATAGCAATATTTATTTACTAGCTTATTTCTATTTCATTTGTTTTTCTTATAGCATTTTAGTCATTCATTAGAATGAAAGTCATGAGAAGGAGGGATGAAAATCATGTGACCAAACGAGTGTTACTTGTTAATATGAACGTGGATGGATATGAGACTAGAGAGAGGTCTAAAAAGAGATGGTTGGATTGTGTGAAGTATGACATTCATATAAAAGGAGTAGCGCCGGGGTTGACGAATGATAGGAGTGAATGGAAGAGATAAATATGTTGTGCTGACCCCACTTAGAGTGGGATAAGGGCAGGAGAATGATTTTAGTCGTTCATTAACATATGTGTATGAGGTTCGCAACTTGGGTTTGCTTATGGATTCTGAATTAAGGTACAAAAAACACGTTGCCTCCTTGGTACGTAACTGCTTTTACCGTCTGAAACTTGTCTATAAGGTTCGGAAATATTTAAATATTGAGCGTATTCGTCTAATAGAGAGTTTAGTATTGTCAAAATTAAACTATAACCGTTTGTATTTTGGTTCATTTATCACGAAATACAAACACATGCGAAACATAAAAGTAGTACCAGCCTGTTACAATCCCACTGCTGGGAATAGGCCTCTTCTCTCCGTTTCTGGAGAGAAGAGTTGGAGCTAAGACCTACCACGCTGCTCCAATGCGGATTGGTAGGTTACACATATCTCCAGAATTCTCTAGAGATATGCAGGTTTCCTCACGATGTTTTCCTTCACCGAAAAGCGTGTGATAAATTGCAATTATCAATTAGACACATGAGTTTTAATAGAAAAAACCATTGGTGCCTGCCCGGGTTTGAACTCGTGTTCCCCTCGAAAGAGTCGCACGGTCTCACCGCTGGGCTATCACAGCTATACGAAACATAAAAGTATGTGTGTTAAATTATAGTTTATGATAGAGAAAATAATAATACGCAGACAGCAACTTCTGATTGTTTAACATCTGTGCAAATTATAAAAGAAATAAAATCGTTAGCGTTACATATGACCTGGGCAGTACCAGTCAGGTTGTTCAAATATATCTTATCTTGTACTTAAAGAAATTAATAATTAAATCCGCTAATTTATGGCCGGGGGTTGGCTCGAGTGGCCAGGGCCAGTATGCTCGACTAATACACATATTTCAATAAATATTATCATCGGATAAAATTTCTCGGTAACTGTTCCTATTAAAATATAACATTTTATTAATAACTTCATACAGTGAAAGATTGTATCGGCTAATATAACTACGATTTTTATTTGGCGGTTAAGAACCGATACTGACTTAAAAGGGTATGTTTATTGAGGAATTGTGATTACAAGCAGAACCAATTGCCGCTGTCTTTTTAATTGGTATTTATTAACTTGTATTATAATAAAAGTTAAAGAAACAATCGTTTAACGGTCGTCTCGATGTATCGACATTTTATCGTTGGTGAATATTTTCTAATGACTTCCAAGATATTCGTTCCGTTCTAAAGAACTTATTAGAAATAGGGTTTCTTTACTTAGTTCATTGAGTTAGACGTCAATTTGCGGAAATATAATTATAGAAATATTTTTATATAATCTGCGATAAAAGAAATTCTATGTAATGCAATCCGTAATATTTTTTTTAAACGTGCAATTTAGCTACTACAACCACTACCACTGCACTACATTGCTAGCACTGCACACATTCACTAATACAATCTCAACAATCGTTACGCCCCATAACGGACGCATCATCAGGAGATCCCACGACAAAATTACAAAGCAATTAGCGATTTTGTCATGCAGTCAGCACTGCATACATTCACTACCATAATCTTTAAGATTTTGGTAGTGAATGTTTGCAGAACACGAAAAATGTATATAGATTTCTCTATAATTAGAAATCTCTAATCGCGCGCAAAAAAAATAAAATAAATTGATGAATCTAACATTCTACCATCATCGTTCTCCTGCCCTTATCCAACTCTAATTAGAGTCGTTTGAGAGAGATTTTAAATATGTTGTTACATGTTTTAAACATGTTGTTACATATTTTGGCTAGTTATTTTACGATCGGCGCTTGCCTGATGTTAACTTACCTTAGTCACCTTTTACGACACCTTCTGTAAGAAATGACGGTGTTGTATTCTATTCAGCCGGATACCACACGGCGGGTACTGTTTAACTTAGTCGCCTTTTAAGATACCTCGGTAAGAAACGAGGGTGGTTCGGCCCGATACTGCGGCAAATAAATCTTTCTTTGTAGTTGTTTATTTTATCCTGATTTGGAATATTTTTAGATTTTATTTATATCACTCATTAATTATTTAAAAATAACCTGAATCGGTTTCGGCTTCCTAATTAATTTGAGATAAGTATTAAAGGAATTTTAACGAGACATTAAAACATGTTTACACATGTTTGTGCTCACCCAATCGTCTGTAATTGAGAACATTAAATTTAATTTTTATCCATTCCGTTGCAGAGCGTGAAATGAGTGCATGTCGAGTTGTATATTTTGTATTTTATGTCACGACATTATATATCAATTTGGGATTGTTAACAGCAAATTTCCCAGATCTTCGTAATCAATAATCTCAAATCAAATTCAAAATATTCTTTATTCAATTAAACTTAAATAAGTGTACTTAATTCGTCAATTCTATCGCTGATTCAAAAAATGTTCTTCACCGAGACGACCCAGAAAAAAACTTGGCTTTTATTTGTCCCAAAATATAATTCTTGTTACTTGTTATATTTCGTCCGCCGTGTGTATACGACTGAGTAGAAAAGACCACCCTCATTTTTTACGGACGTGCCTTAAAGGCGACTAAAGTAAGTTGACCCACCGTGTGGTATCCAGCTGAGTAGAATAGACCACCCTCTTTTCTTACCAAGGTGTCATAAAAGGTGACTAAGATAAGTTGACCCGCTGTGTGGTGTCCAGCTGAGTAAAATAGATCATCTTCGTTGCTTACCGAGGTGTTGTAAAAGGCGACCAAGGTGAGTTCACCAGCCGTGTGGTATCCAGCTGAGTGGAATAGACCACCCTCATTTTTTACCGAGGTGTCGTAAAAGGCGACTTAGGTAAATTGCTGTCAGACAGGCGGCCGGCCGTAAAATACAAATCTAACTCAACCACGAATGCGGAATTTTCCTTATCTTAAATGAAAATGAGAAGCGATTGTTACGTATCAAGATTCTCATATTATAATATGCTAACAGTAGTAAAATCAACATTTTGTCCGTAAATTATCTATCTAATAGCTTTGAAGGATAGACTTTGGAACGGAATGACCTATTACAAAATGATATTATTGATATCCTTTGAGACCTGATAAATAAGACGCGGGTTTCATACCCAGGTTGCATATTGCAGAGTCAGAGGTCGGTTATAAAAAATGTCTGCCCGATAACGCGTGACACCTGCGCGTGCGTCGGTCAAGCGATGCGTGCGGTCGTATGAATGGTGTGCTTAATTCAGTATTGTTTACATTAAATATTTTGATTACTTATAGTTTAACTAAGTCTTCTTCTTCTTCATCTTAGCGTTATCCCGGCTAAGACCCGGGGTCCGCTTTCCTACTCCATTGTCTACACTTTACCCACATAAAAATATATAAGACACTAACACATACGGTCGTTCATCCCAAAAGTAAGTTACTTAACACTTGTGTTATGGTTGAAGGACAACTGGTAAATATACTACATATTTAATTAACTCCAAGAACCAAAAAATTGTAGATAGAAAATGTTGGCCCTCGGCGGGAGCCGAACCCGCGACCCGCGGAGCTGTAGGCGGGGTCACTACCCACTGCGCCAACGGGCCAGACTAGCCATAGTCTACGGTTTCAGAGATCCCACTGCTGGGTATATGTCTCCTCTCTGAATATAACTCGTCTTTTGAATTTTACTAAATAACTAAAAATGTAGCTGCACACAAGACTGCGGATTACTAATGTAAAATTGTAAATCTTTAAAAGATTGACAACAGAAAGAAAATCGGCGGTTTCTTTCTGTTTCTTCTCGGTAAGAGCAACATTCCGAACAAGTTGTAGCTTCATTAATCATATTGATCTTATTTCAATAAAAATTTTGATTAGATTTGATTTGAACTTATGGCTCTTCTTCATAATCAGAGATTATAAACGATTAATCGTGAGAACGATCGTGACATACTTGGTACTCACCAATAATCGTCTTTGATAGCCTACGATCATATGTGGAAACTTGCACGATGATCGTGTTGATTGTAGACGATCACACGATCAACGATCATCGCCGATAGTGAAGAGCAGGCATTAAAACGATGCTACTATATAAAGCTTATTATACAATGGTCCATTATTTGAGCGATAATAACGTATTTAAACCACACTCAGCTACGCACTAGGCTGCATTGATTAACAAAGGAATTCATCTAATTGTATGCTTTTTAAAAGAGTATACGCCAAGTTTGTTGCTGGTTCTTCTTTCTCTCTATCTCTCTTTACCCCTCATTAATTCATAGCCGTCCACTGTTGGACATAAGCCTCTTCTAAGGACTTACACGCTACACGGTCTTAAGCCGCCTGCAGCTATCGGCTCCCTTCGCGACGTCGTTTGCTTCTTCTTCGGCGACCTTCTTGAGGTCATCTGTCCACCTATTGAGAGGTCTTCATACACTTTGTTTTCTGGTGCAGGGGTCGCCACTATAGCACGTTGAGACCCCATCGTCCATTGGTTCTTCGAACTATTTGCCCCATCCATCACCACTTTTGTTTTCGACCTGTTTGAGCTATGTCTCCTCATTTCTGATTTAATCACGTAGGAATCCCGGTAGAACCAAACTTCCAAAACGGTGGTGTCTATCTATCTCTCTAAGTCCGGCTCTCTCTATTGCCTGTTGACGACGAGTGGTAACTTCTTTAATAACATTTGACGATTGAAAAGTACTGAAAACGAGTATTCTGGAATCAATAATATTTTGAATTAGAATTAGAATTTATATAATTGTTCGGGTTGGTATAACCCTACACAGGTGTAAAGGCGATATGCGCTAAGCGAGCGACAAATGCGGACTGTGCGCGCAATTTATCAGCGTTATAACAAATGCATCCTCGGACTGAGCATACGTACTTCGCGCATCTACTTATGCACATATACTTACAGGTACACCCCACATTATATGATGTATAAAGATTCGAACTATTTTAACAATATTTATATGAGTAAAGTTACCTCTTTTAATATGTATACAATAATTAATTAGAATAAAGACTAATTAAAGTTAACAAGTACGAATTAAAAAAACACCAGATGCGCTGCTGCGACGCGAAATTCGATTAAAATGTGTAATTTCAATATGCTAATAGTTTGAATTAAGTCACTCCGCACAAGAAAGATTAAAGCGGTCTAGATTGCATAATGGTTTTAGGAGAATTTTCAAAAGTAAGCGCCAAATTGTGAAAATCCTTCTGTATTTTCATTGAAATTGAATAAAGTACTCAGCACTGTTATGTAACTGTTCATTTAATTTTAAGATATAATACAGTTCAGTGTGGATCTACCTTATTGGTTCTACTGCGAATCTCCACAGCGACATATTACTGAGCGCTGCTGATAAATGGTATCAAGATTATTATGCAGATGAGCGATATGGCAAGATACAATTACTGAATAATTACTTAGTGCGTGTATATACTTTTTTCTGACTTCAATGTAGATGAATTTGACGTGGTACGTATACACAATATCGCAAATGGAATTTAAAATTGGATAAATATCACTGCTTTCCGTGTTATTACTGAATGTCTTGGATTGGACTTCCGACATTTTTAATATAAAAATGAATGTTTGTTTGTATGTCCTTTATAGATTCGAAACGGCTGGACTGATTTTAATGAAATTTTCAGAAAATGTTCAGAATAACCTAGCGGATAATCCTGTAAAGTTTGGTTGCAATCAGATGTCGTGTCGTAGGGATTGATTTTTTTCGAGATTTCTATGAATAAAAAATAATACTGGTGTTTGACGAATGGTTTAGAACTGTCACCTTTTAAGCTGACTTCACTTATATCTGAGACGTCGCCTGTTGGTTGTTCTCACTGATTGACTGTATTGACTGTTAAATAGTGAAGATAGCGAAACAAAAATAAATGCTTCTGCGCTCGCCCGGTGACCCTGTAAAAGGCTTATCATGTGGTTAGTTCAATTTAAAAGAAAATTGATACTCCAACATATATTTTACAAGCTATACGCGTGAAGTAAAGCCCGTAAAAAACTTTAGCATTTAAGAACTTTCATTTTAGCAATGTTTTTTCCCTGTATTGCAAGGAAAAACGATAATTTTTATTCTATACGTTAGCTAGAGAAACTACAACAGAACTACTTTGCTATAATCCGCGCGAGTTAAGCGAATGCATGCAAAGCTAATAAAATCGTAATGTATTACGATTTTGTCGTGGAGCCTATCCACCTGTTGATGCTTCGGTTTCGGGGCGAAACCATAATCGAGATTTTGGTGGAGGATTTGTGTGTGTTGCTTGTGTGCATTGTTGCTGGTGGAGGCGTCTTGGTACGCATGTGGTGTCTTGTCCTGCACCTGTAAGGTACGTGAATTTTGCCTGCTTCATACACATTTGCTTTGCATGCATTCGCTTAACCCGCGCGGATTAGTTATAGTTCTGTTGTAGTTTCTGTAATATGGGACTCCGCAAAGTAACGCCTGTTTCTATCTTCTTGTTAAGGTGCCATCTTCTTTCGAATTTCGGCGATCAATAAGACAATTTGGATCTTCGATGCCGCTGCTCTGAATAAGGAACGAGTACTTTTTCCGAACTAATGGCGTAGATTTTTTTACCAAGATATTCTCCGTCGGCCCACATTTCGTTTACCTTGGATTTTGCCTTGTATGATAAGCGGCAGCAATTCATATTTAGTATTTCCCATGACGTGGCCAAAATATTCGAGCTTTCTTTTCTGTTTCTATACATCTGGTGTATTAGCTTTAATTGCAATTGTCATCACAATTGACCTTTTTTTACTGTTACTTTAACTATTAGGATTGCTGTACGTTCACACAGAGATTAAGCACTGAGACTAAGCGTTCGCAGACGTACTTGTTCGCTATCGTTAACTGTGAATAATATCAAATCAATAATTCAACTTTAACCTACGCTCCGAACCTACGTTGAAGCTATATATGTCCACCATAAATCCATTTCAATATATGAGTAACGAATTAGCATAATGGGGTGAAGGGCATTTCGCTTATTGTTCGCTGTCAGACATAATGTATCATTACATATTAAAAAGAGTTAAGTAACGAGCTATTGGAGCGTCTTTGAATAATTGATATTAACGATTCGCCACGGCCGACATCAAGGTTGGCTTAGCAAAACTCAGGACTCTAATCAATCCTAAGTCTAATTTAAAATATACTTTATTAAAGTAAACTTGTTAACAAGAGTTTTTGAATCGTCAACTCTACTGCTGGTTCGGAAAGCTGTTCCTACCGGGAAGAGCTAGCAAGAAACACGGCGGTTTCTCTTTTTAAAATATAATTCTTATAACTAGTTACATTTAGTCATTACTGTCTTGTACACGGTAAAAGTGCAGCTATATCCACACATTCTTATCATCTAAGTAATCTTCAACAGGCTTTCTGTATCAGCCTCTTTTTAACAGTGTTTTTAAACTGCTGTAATGACAAGGCTAAAATTTAATTTATAGGATCCTATACCCAAACCCACAAACGATTTACGTACTTTTGCTAATAATCCTTACTATAATAATTTAATAACTATTTTTCTTATGATATAATACTGTTTTTATAGAAATCAGGTTAAAAAAGAAGAAAATAAAATAGAAAAAGGAAAAAAGAAAAAAATTTTGTTTGTGTTTCTTTACAAACGGTTAGTTCTTCAGAAAATGATTTCCTTAGGCGGTACGGTAATTCCAAGGTTTCGATAGTATATAGTAAATTATAAAGCCGTAAGCAAGCTGTATGATTCGGTACTGAGTAACGGGTGCGCTATCTAGTACCGAGTACCGAATACTCACGAATGCTAGTCGTTACTAGTTACTCGCATGTTTCGTATCGGTAGGTATTAGTAACTACATAATACGGTACCTAATCTGTGAATGTGTGCTGCCGGTGAATTTAAATGAACCTTACGAAGAACAATGTTTGTTTTTTATTGTTGTTTATTATGCCCCTTAAAATGAATATTTTTAAATTATTTGAAATCTCCTTTAAAATATTTTTTTTTTATAATATTTTATGTTAAATTTCATTCGCGAATAATATCTATTTTATTTATTTATTTTCAAGGGAAACAAACAGTACATGAAAAACTTAATAGCTAGGAAAAAAATATATAAATCACATAACCAATAAAGTTTCCACTAGTTATAACACAGTTAGAATAATATATCCATTTCAAAATCCAGTAGATTACGGATACAATTTACTTGTGCTTTTAATTATTCTAAAATTCTTTATTAAATCAAGATTTTGTAAAAAAAATGAAAAAAATTCGCCTTACGCAGTCTGGTATGCAAGTAAGTAAGTAATATGTCGCGCCGATATCATACCGTACGGGAATACGACTCGAGACGTTACTTTTATGCTATGGTATCAAAAGTAACGAATAAAGTACCGGTACGATAGTAACGAGTACCACTTGTTGTAGTAACGAACACGTACGGGTACGCTTTTTGTCGTTACTCTTACACCTCTAGTAAATTATGCATTCTTTGATAAGCTTATCAACAAAACAGTACCTACTTAGAAGTTGATGTTAACAGTTTCTAGTTTCTAATGTTATACTTCTTATATAATTTTTAAAATAACATAATTATATATTACTATTTTAGTTTACCAGTTATAAAAAATATAGCAATATATAAAATTTGAAACGCGTCGACCCGGACGGACGTGCGGTAAAAGAATACGTAAAATGACAGCTAAGTCATTTATATGATAACTCTAATAAAGTGATGACTTTATGCTTTCTTAACGTGAATTAATTTAATTTTAGATATAGTCAATTTGAATTACATTTCTATTCATGAAATGTTATATTAGTTTCAAGGATTTTTTTCATTTTTTCAATTGATCTTTGGATGGCATCAGGATTTAATCTCATGAGATTTTCTTATAATGGATGATGTTACAATAAATTTTAAGAGCTACTTAAATTCGAAACGCGTAGGCACTTTGTATTTAAAGGTGATTCACTGTTTTATCGGTAGTATAATAGTTTATGCTAATTGGTTTAATTAAATATATAATCACTATCGAGTTATATTTACGGTGGGATGGCCTGGTTGCGAAAGACGATATAAGCGTGTCATTCTGTTAATATTTTGGCACGCGTACATTTTAATTTCGCAATATTGTATTTATTTTATTTATAAGTCTAGTGAGCATCTAATTTTTAATAATAATACGTTTTTTTGCGCCCTTAAAGTGATAGCCTCAAAAGTAAAAAAGTTAAGTAACGACCTATTACTATCCAATTGCTGAGAATAGACTTCTGGAGAGAAGAGTTTGAGCTAAGACCTACCGCGCTGCTCCAATGCGGATTGGAAGGTTACACATATCCCCAGAATTCACTAGAGATATGCAGGATTAATTACCGCACGTATCACATAATACCGCCTTCAACAACACACACAAGCACTACACACATTCACTACGACAATCCCTACGATCATTACGATTTTGCCGTAACTTTTGTACTATGGAAATCCGCAAACTAACGCCTTGTTCTATTAATTATTACTTTCTTGATTGTTTTGTCTTTAAATATAGACCTATTTTAATAATTTTCCGGTTGAATATATAAGGAATGAGAAATGCTTTAGCTTCCTACACTCAGCATTAGGTACAGAAATTTTCGTAATAAACGCGGATTATAGGAAAATAAGCTGTGATAGCCTAGCGGTGAGACCGTGCGACTCTCTAGGGGCGACATAGGTTCAAACTCCGGGCAGGCACCAATGAGTTTTTCTATTCAAAACTTATGTGTCTAATTGATAATTGCAATTTATCACACGCTTTTCGGTAAAGGAAAACATCGTGAGGAAACCTACATATCTCTAGAGAATTCTAGGGATATGTGTAACCTACCAATCCGCAATGGAGCAGCGTGGTAGGTCTTAGCTCCAATTCTTCTCTCCAAAAACGGAGAGAGGAGGCCTTAGCCCAGCAGTGGGCATGGTAATAGGCTGTTACTTTACTTACTTTTATAGGAAAATAATTATATCATTAAATCATCATTGTCCCAATCTAAGTGGGGTCGGCAAAACATTTCGTCACATGATTTGGCTACGTATGTTACGACCGGCCGCCTGTCTGACGTCAACTTACCCCAGTCGTATTTTACGCCCCTCTATTCTACCGGATACCACACGGTGGGTCAATTTACCTTAGTCGCCTTTTACGGCACCACGGTAAGAAAGAGGGTGCGATATTCTACTCAACCAGATACCGCACAGTGAATCAATTTACCTTAGTCGCCTTTTCCGAGACCTCGGTACGAAAGGAGGGTGATCTATTCTACTCAGCCGGATACCACACGGTATTGAAAAGTTATCTTTTAAAGACGTCAACTTTTAAAGTGTTTGAGAGCACGTAGAATTGAAATCTAAATTTAGAATGTTAAGATGTTTGCAAAAAGCTCCGATCACTGGCGAAACAGCATTGCAGTAGCTGCCTGTTTGTCTGTTTGTCGTCCCCTTTAGCTCATAAAGTGCACTGCTTCTCGGCTTACATAGCAAACACTGGCGAATTCCACTTTTGAGGCAAATACCTGTGTATTAAATTTCCAACCACTGAGGGATCCTATCCATTTGTTTGAGTATTAATTGGTCGTAAAAGTTGGATTTAGATTACAAAACTCGTTTTTTCATTTACGTAACATTAAATATTATCATCATTCTCCTGCCCTTATTCCACTCTAAGTGGGGTCAGCACAACATGTTAGAAACATGTTATCACATGATTTGGCTACGTATTTTACGACCGGCCGCCTACCTAACGTCAACTTACCTAAGTCGCCTTTTATGACACCTCTGTAAGAAATAAGGGTGGTCTATTCTATGCACTTCACATACCTTAGTCGCCTCTTACGACAGCATGGTAAGAAAGGGGGGTGGTCTGCGTATCCGGCTGCGTAGAATAGACCACCCTTATTTCTTACCAAGGGGTCGTAAAATACGACTAAGATAAGTTGACATCAGGCTGGCGGCCTGTCGTAAAATAATTAGCCAAAACTTAGCCATTTAGAGCGGGATAAGGGCAGGAGAATGATGATCACCCAAAATGATACAAGCAATATAACAGAACTAACTACTTTGCTATAATCCGCACGGGTTAAGCGAATGCATGCAAAGCCAATGTGTATGAAGCAGGCAAAATCTACGCACCTTATACATGCAGGACAAGCCACCACATGCACCCCAAGGCGCATCCACCAGCAACAACGCACACAAGCAGCACACACACCCACCACCACAATCTCGACGATCGTTTCGCCCCGAAACCGAAGCATCATCAGGAGGATAGGCTCCACGACAAAAATCGTAATGCGCCGCGCTACCCATACAAGCAGTCTTAAATAGTTCAACTTTTGTATGCGGTACCATCTTTTAGTTCTGTTATATTGCTTATAATATGGAATTCCGCAAAGTAACGCCTGCTTTTATAAATCACCCAAAATGATATTGTTAATGTGAAAGTCTGTCTGTCAGTTAAAACATCGTGAGGGAACCGTATATTCTAAGATAAATTTTAGGATATGTGATATTTCAATTGATATCAGAGCATCGTAATGAATCTAAAGTACCGAACCTTTTCTTTAAAAAGGTGGGATAGTAAAATGTCAATAAAAAGAAAACTTTATCAACTTTGTAAACTAGAAGAAATTAAGTTCACGACCCGTGACGTCTATGACTTCGTTTTTTTCAAGACTACATCGTTTCTGATTTAATCAAGCAACATAAGGAACTGCATATCTTAAGATAAATTTTGCGATATTTGAAATCTATCAATCAATATCAGCAGCATCGTAATGAGTTTTAAGTTTGGAATGTTCTGGAAAGTTCTCTGCAGAAAGGGGATAGGTAGACTTTGCCCACCTGGGTGATGGTAATATGTCAATAAAGAAAAACTTGATAAGCTTTGTCAACTAGAACCACTTTAGATTCACGACTCGTGGCTACGTCGTTGTTTGTTTCTGCTAAGAATTTCATCATTTCTGATTTAATCACGCAACATAGCTTTCACCATGACCTGCTAAGTAATTATGACTTTTGAAAGAAACCTATAGTCTAAAATCAATGAAGGCAGCACTAGTAACAAGCATTGTAAGAATACATTAGTCTACATAAAAAAAAACTATTGAAAAAGTGAAATCTACAACCCTAAAAGCAATATATTAACGCCATAAGCAGTTATTTATACTAAGCAATACACATTCAGCTCGGGAAACACGTTTAATACCTCCAACAAAACATTTAAATATGTAAAAGTATCGATCAAATATATACCCCATTCGGATACTACAAATATGTGCAAAATAAGTACACTGCGGTCGCGCCCTCAGCATTTGCATCTGACATATTGTGCTGTCAATCAAGCCGCGCGGGCATCACGGCATCACCGATAATCTACATACAGATGGCCCGACAAGAACGGGAAACCCTAAAGTGTTGGCAATAAACTCGAGTGACAATATTCGCTTTATTCAAATTAGAAAAATAATGTTAGACGTATGCTAATGCGTACGTGAGCGAGTTGGATAAGTTGATAGGATTTATCGCTTGCTCTTTTTTGTTAGTTTTGTTTTAGACGCACCGGCAATTACATTTATATTGCGATCCAGGGTAACAAAATGTGGTTATATCGATAAAGATAACTACTGCTACGAACGACATGGCGTTCCTTTCGACCTCAAATCAAATGAAATCAAATAAAAATAATCTTTATTCAAGTAAGCTTCTTACAAGCACTTTTGAATGGTCGAGAATCAATTAGATTTAATAAGCTTTACTGGTTTGGAATGTTGCTCTTACTGATAAGAACCAGCAAGAAACTCGGCGGTCAATCTTTTAAACATTTCAATTTACATTATTTAATTGCAGTCTAGTAAGCTGTGATAGCCCAGCGGTGAGACCGTGCGACTCTTTCGAGGGGAATACGAGTTCAAACCCGGGCAGGCACCAATGAGTTTTTCTATTAAAACTCATGTGTCTAATTGTCTTGATAATTGCAATTTATCACACGCTTTTCGGTGAAGGAAAACATCGTGAGGAAACCTGCATATCTGTAGAGAATTCTGGAGATATGTGTAACCTACCAATCCGCATTGGAGCAGCGTGGTAGGTCTTAGCTCCAACCCTTCTCGCCAGAAACGGAGAGAGGAGGCCTATTCCCAGCAGTGGGATTGTAACAGGCCGCTACTTTAATTGCAGTCTTGTTCGGAGCTGAAAAGATTTTCAAATCCAACCATTTTTATCATTCAAAAAATCCTCAATTGTGTAATATGTCTTACGTATAAGCATAATTCGTACACTTAATTTAAACATTTCTGTAGATAAGTCTAATACACATAGCGGAATTATATTGTAAAATATACCACTCAATAAAAAAAATAAACCCTTAAAAAAATATCCTTAATATACCGCTGATGTTTGTGGCATAAAGACACTGAGTTCTACATGCCTATACTTTCGTCAGTAGTAACGCGACATCGTTACATATTTTTGGCTCATCTTACAACATCGATTTGATGATTTCGATTCAGACTTGTGAAGAGATAGGCTTTAGCATCCATCTATACTTATTATAAAATAAAGTCTCATAAAGCTGTCTGTCTGTATTTAATCGATTTTCTCAAAATCTACTGAACAGATTTATGTACGGTTTTTACTTAAAAATTCCATAGTATATGACGGTTTTATGTCAACTATGATGAAAAGTTCTCGAAATTATTAAAAAATGCGTCTGTTAGGAGTTTTAGTCACGTGCACTGCATAAAACAGCAGAGATACACTAAAGTAATATAGTAAAGAATTGTCGATCTACAAAAATCCCACAAAAAAGTCCGCAATAGCATGTCTCTATCTGTCTTTATGATTAACTCATAATAGACTCTTTTGGTCAGAATTTTGTGTAACTCTAATTTCCACGTGGGCGAACCTGCAAGCACAGTTAGAAAAATTTGTTGTTTTAAAGTTACCATAGTTGTTTCAGATTTGAATATTGTAAACTTAACAGTTTGATTGTTTTGATAGATTGCCAAGCTTAACCAACAGCGTAAATATAAATGTAGACTCGGCATGCAGGTGTCGCGATGCATAAATATGTAATGGTTGAATTATAAATTGGTCCAGATTCTTGGAGGTCTTTCCCAAAAGTGACTTATTGTCTTGACAGAGCCAGAAATTCAAGTTTAATTCATCTCGTAACTATATATTATTTTAGTGTATACGCTGTGATAGTCTAGTGGTGAGACCGTGCGACTCTCGAGAGACGAACATAGGTTCAAACCCGGGCAGGCACCAATGAGTTTTTCTATTAAAACTTATGTGTCTAATTGATATTTGCAATTTATCACACGCTTTTTGGTGAAGGAAAACATCGTGAGGAAACCTGCATATTTGTAGAGAATTCTGGAGATATTTGTAATCTACCAATCCACAATGGAGCATCGTGGTAGGTCTTAGCTCCAATCCTTCTCTCCAAAAAATGGAGGGAGGAGGCCTATTCCGAGCAGTGGGATATTAACGGGCATTTACTTTACTTTTTTTCATCTCGTAAATAATCTACGTGTGAAGCTCTCTACATCGCCCTCTAAACAACCCAGAGCTTATTTAAAGAAGAGAGAAACTCACAATAACTACTTTTATGAATAAAAAAATATCACCTTATTTTTGAGAATGTTTTCTTTTTAATTAAATAAAGGGTTAAAAAACCGAGTCTAATATAAAAAGAAAACGGTTAAACAGCAAGTTTGTAGAATTAGTATGGTATAGTTTCAGTTCACCTTATTCTTGATCTACTATCTCATTTGAGCCTATCGTATCGTCTCCGTGAGTCATTTGATTAATTTACTTTTGTTCGAACTAATCTCATTCAAACGCTATTAGGACGTGGGCGCGTTACGAAATGCGATCTGAACTACGGGATGAGTCATAGCTTGGATCTGCTTGAAGATCAATCCTGAGTAGTGACCCCAATTATTGCAATAAATATGGGACTGTCTCGATGTGTGAAAAATTGTCGTGATATAAATTTTCAAATAGTTTATTTATCACAATAGTTATGAAAGAGCATTCGTATTCTATCAAAGACTAACTACTCAATATAGATTTTGAGGTAGAATCCGAACTTCTATAAAATTTTTAAAGTAGTAATGAATATATAAAGAAAAAATAAGATTTTAATATATAATATTCAGCAACTGCTGTCGTCAGCATAACTGCTTCTAGCCCGCGGATAGCAGTACTCATGGAGAGTTTGACATGTAAAGAAAAACCCATTTATTAATTAATTTAATCTGTCTTATAGGTACTTCTATAATTTTGTAAGATGGTACAATGATGTTGTAGCTTGTTGTGGTAATTGTTGCAGGTGAAGTTGTCTGTATGTAATTATTTAATATGATTAATGTGTAATGTATGTATGTATAGTACGCGGCAATAAATAATGCACATCGAGGCTTAGAGAGAGAAATCAGCTAGATTCTGCTTCATAGAGCATTGTCTCTGTCGCACAGACTGACGTCTGTGACAGTGACAGCGCTCTACGAAAACAAAACGGTCGGCTGTTTCGTTCTAAGTTCTCGATGTGCATTATTTATTGCCGGGTACTATAGATTTATGGGAATATTACTGGGAAAGTAGTATTCCCAGCAAGAGATCCAGGGGCCGGAGCCCGAAAAGATGGACGGATCAGGTGTCTGAACATCTGGACATCAAACTGACCGTGGCTGTACACAGTGCTGCTGACCGGGAAGAGTGGCACCAGCTTATTCATTATAGATCTGGCCCATCACGATGCTCAGCAGTGAGCAAACGACTGTAGGAGGAGGATAGATTTATGATGATGATGCGCAAGACATGCTACAATGTCAAGACAAAATTTTTACAAAACTCTACTAAGTAATATTATATCACTGAATACAAAAATCGGTTTTAGAGAACAAACTACTGGTAGCTTTCAAAATAATCGTTTCCGATTTATTTACGTAAACGTATATACTAACGTAACGTAATTTCATCTGTAATATTTATTAGGAGTAATTAATTATAAGTTTCAGATTTAGAATAACTTAAACGACACAATTAAAAATATAATAATACTATATATTATACGATTAAAAATATAATCTTATATTTGGAGTTTTGGTATTCAAATTCGAATTCAAAATATTCTTTATACAAGGAAACTTGTAAACAAGTTCTTTTGAATCGTTGTTCCTACCGAGATGAGCCAGCAAGAAACTCGGCTCACTCGGTTGCTCTTTTCAAAGAATAATTCTTATTACTAGGTACATACAGTTATTAATGTCCTGTACAGGGTTGAAGAGTAGCTATATCCATGCATTCTTACCGTCTAAGTAATCCTCCTAGTATAGTATGCTTTCTGTATTAGCCTTTATTTAATAGTATTTTTAAACTGCTGTAATGGTAAAGTTAAAGTAGATTGTGGAATTTTATTATAAAATCGTATACCCAAACCCAAAAACGACTTATGTACTTTTTTGCAAGGCGTAAAGCAGGAACCGCAAGCTTATGTGGGTTCCTACTTTGTCTATTATATTGATTCCTAAAGCATTGGCCACCCTATTCTAACACCTAATGCTGATAAATTACAAATATTTTTGAAACGCCCATTAACCATCAACAAGTGGTATCTAATCGCACTTGTCATGTGATAATTCTGTAATAATTAATACTACTTTCGATTTGTTTTCGCAAATTTACTAAATACAAAAAACAGAAGTACTAATTTCTTTTGACCTCATTCATTACTCAACGATGGTATCAAGTTTTCTAGGCTTGTACTTAAAACGATAACGATAAAACAAAAATTAATAGTGGAATTTTATCCTAGAAATGTGGATCTGTTTATTGTATATTACACAAATGTTTTTTTTATTTTTAAACTAGAAATTTATTCATTAAACAACTGCATAATTTATGAAACAAAGGTATAAGGAGGTTAAGATACAAATAAAAAAGGTAAATAAGGAGATGAAGGTACAAACTAATCAAGGTTTAGGGTTTAGATTCTTTTGGTTGTATGAAAATTAAATATGAAATTGGGCACTTTTCAGGAATGTAATAAAATACAATTGAATATATCGCGTTAAGATATTTTAAAATCCCGCTTTTCCTGGCATAAGCAATAAACAATACAGTGCATTGAGGATATTTCAACACTGAAATTGACTGTGAGCTAAATGACAAATACCACCAGTAAAATTTGTAGACGAAGGCGCTATTTTGCGAAATACCATAATACAGGAATTATGATAGAATTATTTTGTTATAATCCGCGTTTGTTAAGAGAATCTATGTAATGCTAAGTGTATGAAGCAGGCAACGTTCACATACCTTTAAAGATTCTCTCAACAAACGCGGATCATAGCAAAATAATTCTACCATTACTTCTGTTCTGTCTACTTTAACTTTACCATTTCAGCAGTTTTAAAACACTATTAATAAAAGGCTAATACAAAAAGCCACTAATGAGGATTTCTCAGACTACAAGAATGGTTGGATATAGCAACTCTTCGACCCTGTACAAGACATTAATAACTGTATGTAACTAGTAATAAGAATTATTCTTTGAAAAGAGCAACCGCCGAGTTTCTTGCTGGTTCTTCTCGGTAGGAACAGCTTACCGAACCAGCAGTAGATGTTGACGATTCAAAAGCAATTGTTTACAAGTTTACTTGAATAAAGAATATTTTGAATTTGGATTTGTTCCAACAGAATATTATATATATTTCTAAATTTCGATACATATAAAAATATTAAGACAGACATATTGTATACTACAATTATTGTGTCATTTATGACTGAGCGTGTGAGTTAGCGTAGTTAGTTATAAGAAATGTGGGATTACTATAAGGCACCGATTGATAATACATTAACTACGAACATCGAACTGATTTTAGTAATTCTATTATTGCTCATTAAGTTTTTGACATAGTTCAAATTGAACCTTCAACCAACTATGGAAATACATACAAAATTAACTTTATTTAATTTAACTCCTAAAATTTATTTTGCATCGTCAACTCCTACAGCTGGTTCGCATCAACTGAGAGGAGGGAGTAAAATTTAATATTTGCTTTTTTCGAAATATAATCCTTTGATTACTTGCATAACATAACAGCTTTATTTTGCGATATATAACCGACGAATTAAAAGTCCACGTAATCATCATTTAAATAATCATTTACGCTATGTTAGGGCATAGGCCTCCTCTCTCCGTTTCTGAGGAGAAGGGTTGGAGCTAAGACCTACCACGCTGCTCCAAAGCGGATTGGTAGGTTACAGATATCCCTAGAATTCTCTAGAGATACGCAGGTTTCCTCACGATATTTTCCTTCACTAAAAAGCGTATGATAAAATGTAATTATCAATGAGACACATAAGTATAGAAAAACTCATTGGTGCCTGCCTAGGGCTTGAACCCGTAACCCCCTCGAAAAAGTAGCACGATCCCACCGCTGAGCTATCACAGCTTACTATAGTACCCGGCATTAAATAATGCAAATCGATGTTTAGAACGAAACAGCTGGCCAGTTCGGTTTCGTAGAGCGCTGTCACTGTCACTCAGTTAGTATGTTTCACACGGGTTCGTCAGTCTATGCGACAGAGACATACTTTATGAAGCAGAACTAGCGAATTTTCTCTCTCTAAGCCTCGATGTGCTTTATTTATTGCTGGTTACTATACTATATTAGGCTCTCTGTTTTAACATCCAATACTATACTGACTGGCCCATTACGCGGGTGCTTTCAGTTGCGGAGATCGCTTGCTCGATTCCCGCCGACTGACCAGTTGCCTAGCACTCAATAACATAAGTATTAAGTTACTTTAGCGACGTACACCGTGTGTGTAATTGTAATATATACATTAATAAAAAAATAAATAAACGTGATACTTAAGATGAAACTTTTATATGCAAAAACATATCTCACAAACATTTATTAGGACTCGTGATATTTGATTTAGTTCACACTTTTCGTGTTGCCAGCCTAAACGTGGGACTCCGGGGGAGGTGGTACGATTTTGCATTGTTATCAAACGTCGTTCAAGGCTCCAATCATTGAATTAGTGAATGCATAAGTTATTCATCTCGTGCAAAGGTTAAGTTCACATGAGTTTGGTACAATATCTGTTTGTATGGAGTCAATTTTGTATATTTAGACAAACATAACATAAGAAAGAATTGTTTCCCATTCTTATTATTTTTTAACATTAAAATCTAAACGAACCTTTTTTTATATCTTTTGGAACATGGAATATTATAGTATAATGTTACAACATAGTGCTCTCCGCCGTGTATGCGGCTGAGTAGAATAGACCACCCTCATTTCTTACCGAGGTGTCGTAAAAGGCGACTAAGGTAAGTTGCGGCCGGTCGTAAAATACGTAGCCAAATCATGTGACAACATGTTGTGCCGACCCCACTTAGGGTGGGATAAGGGCACGAGGATGATGATGATGTTACAACATGTTGCTCTCCCACTGTTGGGCAGCGAAATCCTGTCTCCTTTTCAATAAAATGGTGACACTCTGCTTCTCCAGTCTAGAGACACTGTGGATGGTAAATTGAATCAAGACAAATTTTGATGATAAAGTATAACTCACCTTTCTTTCTGTGAGCTTACTTCTTCTTCGGGGATCCCCTTTTTCTAGCTGATTCCACAGGCGCGTTGGCGATTTTAAGTTTTTGTGCGTTTTGATGTGGTTTGTTAATTAATTGCGTGCGCGTCCGCCATACACACTCGAGAGTCGACAGACAACTGAACACTGGTCGCGCGCTAGATGGCGCGTGTATATGCGTAGGGAGCTACACTTTATGTAGGTAATAATTAGAAAAAGAAAGAACAAAAGAAAATAAAGTAGTTTGTGCTAAAGTGCTCTTTCTACGGAACACACTGTTTATTTTGCAACCTTGACGATGCTTCTGTGCTCGACCGTCTCCCCCGATGACACTATAAGAGCCGCTACGGCTAAAAACATATAGTTGATACATACCGAATTGCTAAAGCTCATGAACTACCCGTTACACATAACAGAACAATACACATGCATCGCACACATTCACTACCACAATCTCAACAATCGTTTCGCTCCGTCACCGAAGCATCGTGAGGAGATAGACTCTTGACAAAATCGCAATTATTTACGATTAGTAAACTCTACATTTAGCATTGGATATATTTTCTTTTATCGCAGATTATAGAAAAACAATATTTTCTAATAATATTAGTGACCCTGCCTTCAGTTCCGCAGGTCGCGGGTTTGATTCCCGCCAAGGGCCAACATTTTTTATAAAAATATTGGTGCTTTGAGCCTGGGTGTATTTATGTATTTCAGTATGTATTAAAATATATATGTAGTATATCTACCAGTTGTCCGTCACCAACACAAGTATTAAGTTACTTGCTTTGGGGACGGACGACCGCAAGTGACCCATGTATATTTAAAAAAGTAATCTAATTCTATATTATTATACATTAACATATAGATAGTTCAAAAACAAACAAATACAGGCGTAACAGTTAGCCGTATTCATGGATGGAGGCATTCATCAATTCACAACGATCGTGTAAAGAGGTTTTAAAAAACTTTGACACCGAATAAAAGCAAAATATTTGCCAGTCGACTACCAGCGCCAGTCGTCCCGCAAACATTACATTTCACGTGCTTCATGGTGTCTACCGGCCGAGAATATTTGTTGATCCATTAACGTGCTCCCATATCGACTTGTATTGTAAACGTAACTCGATATACACGTTATATTTCGATATGTCAAGAGTTGGTGACCATCAGGCCGCTGCCATGGGTACAAAATTTCTAATAAAATGTCCTCAAAGGATTTATTTTGGCGTTACTTTACGAAGATCCATAACACAAAAGTAATAATAAAATTATTTTGCTATAATCCGCTATACAGTAAATAGAAAATATATATAGTGCTAAATGCATAGTGGACTATCCATTATTTCGTACCCGTTAAAGCAAAGCAAAAAACGCAAAGCCTTGCGATTTTGTCGTGGAGTCTATCTCCTGATGATGCTTCGGTTGCGGGGCGAAACGATTGTTGAGTTTGTGATAGTGAACATGTGTAGTGCTTGTGTATTGTGGTGGCAGTGGTGGAGGTTTGTGCATGTGTTTTTACGAATCCTGCATGTAACGTAGCGGATTATAACAAAATGATTTTATTATTACTTTTGTACTCAAAGGACACTGCCCAAATCTGATTCACTTTGTGGTTAAAAATGTTTATGATATAATTTATAATTACAATTAAAAATAACAGCTTCTTCAACTCTATTAAAAGGGAGTTAGTTGGTGACCAATACATCACTGTCATCAATATACAATTTCTGACAAAATGTACTCAAAGGCCTAAGCCTCATTCACTTTGTTGTTAAAAATGTTTTAATGAAATAATTTATGATTAAAATTAAAAATGACAGCTTGTCCAATTGTATTAAATGGCGACGTGTGACTTAGAGATGGGTTACAGATTCAAACCCCGAGGACGTACCATTTAAAAGTTATATGCTTAATTGATATTTACAATCGGTGAAGGAAAACTTCGTGAACATAATAATAAAATTTATATTATTGTTTCACATCGTTTTAATGATTTTTACGTCTTTAGGTTAACATATATATTTTAAATAATAATTTTACTTCATAGACTTTTGGTGTGAATCTCTTGGACTATGAGTGAAATTCGGGTTAATCGATTTTGTCTGTGGTAATTAGAATGTGGGTTTAAGACTGTTATGGCTGGATCGAATCCTATACCCACGAGTAACGTCCGTATTAGAAAACGGCATGGGATTGAAATGGCGATCGCTAATAGAGCTAAATAGTCTATTCTGTTTGATGTGGTTTAGATATAGAAAACTAGAATCCGTTGAACAATAAGTTAGGTATTAAATAAAGGTTGAACAGTGCAATTGACAATTAAGAAACTTAATAATAATAAATATACAGTTTAGACTTAGCTCATGAGATAACCGTCATGTGGAAGATTGACTCAATAATGATTGTTCCGATTGTTGTAAAACTTAATGGTCTTATTTGGAAGAGCCTCGATCATCATCTCAAGAGGCTCTTGCTCAGTTTCTGGATCAAGCGTAGGATACAGAAGGCAGTGTTGCTTGAGGCACGTATTGTGACGAGGTTTCTCACTAACTACCGAGAGCTTGCGTCCTGTTTCCGCTCCCCATGGTTCTTGATTTTTTTATATATATTTTTTTAATTATAATAAAAATATAAATATTAAAAATGTAGTAAAATCTGTTAATAGATAAATCAGTGACGAAATACACAGGAGAATTGTATACACGGACTTCTGACCCCAATGTAACTGACTTTAATACTTGTGTTATGGGTGACAGACAATCGGTAAATATTTTATTATCTTATTAAATAAATTCGGAAATAAATAAATACACCCAGAATCGACAACTCAGTAGATTGACGGAAATCGAATAAATACGCGGGTGAAGCAGGGATAGTTAGTTTTTTTATATACTTAATACGTAAGTTGAATAACCTCTGTAATGGAAAAATAAGCAGCAATAACCAGGTTGTATCGCTAGTCAATTAACGTTTTATTCTTTCTCGTCACGTCCTTGCAAAATCCAGTAAAAATCTGTTGTAAAAATGTTTTAAGCCGGCCGTACACGATACTGTATATTTCTATGACCGACATGGTACGCGCAGACAACCTCTTATAACAAGTGAGATTGACAATTTAATTATTTAAAAGAGCGACTGAAAATTATTTTTTATAATTTTATTCTCCTTCTCTTATCCCACTCTAAGTGGGGTTCGAACAATATGTTTTAAACATGTTATTATATGATTTGTCTTGTTATTTTACGACCGGCCGCCTGCCTGACGTCAACTTACCTGAGTCGTCTTTTAAGACACCTCGGTAAGAAATGAGGGTGGTCTATTCTACTTAATCAGATACCACGCAGCGGGTCGACTTATCTTAGTCGCCTTTTACGACACCTTGGTGAGAAAGTAGGGTGGTCTATTCCACTCAGCCAAACGACATTAGTTTAATACTAAGCGTGTGATATATTTTTAAGGTAAAGTATAATATACGACGTGTTTGTTTGTTTGTTATGTCTTTATTGTACATATTTAAATAAATACAAAAATGATTAAAAAAACAACATAATAATTACGCTTATATCGGCTTACTCCGGAATCGACATCTTCCAGCCAGTCTTAAATTAAAAATAAGTCAATATTAAGCATAATTAATTAAATAAGAGTAAATTAAACGTATTTAAAAATTAAATTTATTATTATTTTTATTTAATATTACGTGTATGCGAGGCTTAAGCAATTTCGCTGTACAAAAAATCAAACAGGCGCGTGCGTCGCCACTGCCTTACAAATTTATTCAAACAGATATTGTCGGTGTCATCGTACTAAACATTCAATATTTTTATTCTAATTCAAGAAATTGCTTTGTTCGCGTGTTTATCTTTAAATTTGTATTCAAAGCGGCGGAATTGTGATAGTCGTATTTCGATCAACTACGGTCGGCGTTGTTTTCTATGTAACTACAATGTGAACGCTCTTATGGAACAATGTTAAGATTTTTTTCGTTATATCTTGATAAGTAGTATCGGACGAGACCTTTCTTTACAAGCGGTAGTCTCTGCCATGTTCAAATTCAAATTCAAATAAGTCTTTATTCAAATTGGCCTATTACAAGCACTTTTGAATCGTCAAATTAAAATTAAATTGAAGCTACAACTGGTTCGGAAAGGTGCTCTAACCGAGAAGAACCAGCAAGAAACTCGGCGGTCACTCTTTTAAAAAATAAATATTACAGTTTTGTATTGACTATTGTTAACAAACTTAGATTATAATATCGTCTAGTACATAGCTGGTCGCAATTTAGTTCCAAGCTTTCTTATCATTGACATAGTCTTCAACATTATAGTAAGCTTTATTAATGAGAGTCTCTTTAATTGTTTTTTTGAACTTGTGTAAAGGCAAGTCCAAAATTGATTGAGGAATTTTATTATAAAAAAGTATACCGAAGCCCACAAACGATCTACGTACTTTCTGAAGCCTTAGCCTTGGTATTATTAATTTATTTCGGTTCCTAGTTTGCCTATTACTAATCTATATCAATATAATACTATGTTGAAAAGTGATAGGGCGTGGAAAGCCATTGTCTTCTTTAGTGAAGCCATTATGGTTGGGAAGGAGACTGCTGAGCGTGATCGCGAAAGGCCTGATCCTTCTCCAAGGCGGAGACGAAGTGTAAGCCGCCATAATAATAATTAACAGTACCGGCTGATGGGACCTCTGGGGTCGCGAACGGTACAGTGGGGGCTGTGGCTGTACCTTTTAACCCCGAGAGATAATGGAGCTGTTACAGACACAAGCTCCGTACTATATTTTGAGGAGCACGATGAGCTCGGCACTTGAGAGGCATCGGTGCAGTTGGTCAGAGATCCCGGTGCCTCTCTGCTAGTGCGGAGGCTGTCCATCGAAGGGGTTTTAGTGGGTAGGAATCCCACACACACTCACATCACACTCTTATACTATAATTATTACACGGTAACTATATTTTTGTTAAATATTGCAATTCGCTAAAATTTTATTTACGGGCGTAGTCGCTGGTATATCTTGTCTATACTAATATTATCTGTGCGAACATCTATCTGTCTGTCTGTCTTTGGACAAGAAGTGACGGCGCGAGTTTTCAGAAAAATTCAACCTAATATACAGGTCCAACATATAAAATACTATATTATCTCTTCGGAAACAGAAAGAGACTCGTGTTATATAATTGAGATTAGTTGACCTAAAGAAATAATAAAAATTATTTTGCTATAATCCGCGATAAAGTAAATAGAAAATATGTATAGTGCTAAATGTATAGTGGATTATCTGTTTTTTCATACCCGTTACATGCAGGATTCGTAAAAACACATGCACAAACCTCCACCACTGCCAATACTACACACGTTCACTATCACAAACTCAACAATCGTTTCGCCCCGCAACTGAAACATGATCAGGAGATAGCCTTTGTCGTGGAGTTTTTAGGAATCCTGTATGTAACGGGTATAAAAAACGGATAGTGCACTATACATTTAGCACTGAATATATTTTCTATTCACTGTATCGCGGATTATAGCAAAATAGTTTTATTATTACTTTTGTATTATGGATCGCCGCAAACTAACGCCTAATTCTATAAATTATTAGTTAATCTTCTAAATTAAAACGAACAAAGTTGCGGGTACGTCATAATATATAAAGATCATTTATCAGCATATTTATTTGACGCTAAATATGGCGCCTGATGGTTGTGTTGAAAGTTCATCAAGATTGGTACGATGAATAAATGGCCGACGTGTATTGCGTTGACCATATAAGCTGGTTTCACGATTTAGACAAATTTGTGGATTGCATTTAAATATTTCCCTTTTCAATCATAATACTCGTAATATAAGATGTTATCGAAAACTTGTCGCCATAGATTAAGAGAGGAAAACGATTATTTAAAGTTAATTCAGCTGATTATATATTTAGCGTTACTTTGCGGAGATGTATAGTACAAAAGTAATTAAAGTATTATTTTGCTAAAATCCGCGATAAGAAAGTATAAGTAATGCTTAATGTATAGAGTACTATTAAATGCAAATTCAAAATATTCTTTATTCGAGTGAACTTGTAAACAAGTGCTTTTGAATCGTCAAAATCTACCGCTGGTTCGGAAAGCTGTCTCCTGCCGAGAAGAGTAAGCAAGAAACTCGGTGGTTGCTCTTTTCAAATAAAATTCTTATAACTAGTTACATTTGGTTATTACTATCTTGTACAGGGTAGAGGAGTAGCTCTATCCACGCATTTTTCTCATCGATATAATCCTCAATACTATAGTAGGCTATTTGTATCAGCCTCCCTTTAACAGCGCTTTTAAATTGCTGTATTGGCGAGGATAAAATCGATTGCGGGGTTTTATTATAGAATCTTATACAAAAAACCCACAAATGACTTATTTTCTTTTGCAAGGCGCAAAGCAGGAACCGCAAGTTTATGTCGGTTCCTACTTTGTCTATTATATACAACGCGATTCCTTTTATAATTATGTATATTATCCGTTCTCATACCTGATACCTGTAGAACTCCTTAAAACTCGTGCACTAAAAAGTAATTTAACGGCCTGTTACTATCCCACTGGTCGGTACAGTCCCCCTCTCTCCGTTTTTTTTTCAACTACTTTTATGTTCAACATTTCAATTCAGGATATTTTTTTTCCACACTGATCACGTGGGTGATGATGCTAGTACAGGTAGTTTAGTATATGAGAACAATGCCAAAATAAAAATGGTAAATCGCTTATTATCATAACTAGATGGTCTATTAAGGAGGCGTATAAAAAAAATTATAGTCGTGGTAATTTATATTCGTCCTCGGTACCGAAAGGGATGCTAATAGCACAATGACATGCCATACACGAACGTGTTACATAAGATTTAGGGACGCTCCACATTGCAGGATTAAGTTACAACTTGAATATTAACGATGTGCATTTTTGGGCTCACTTTAGATGATAAACTCCAATGGGGCACCCATATATCTGTCCTCGCAGGAAGACTTAGTTCCACTGCTTACGCTGCTAGAAAAATTAGACATTAAACCGATGTTGAAACAGCTTTTGTATTTTGCTTATTTCCACAGCATTATGTCATATGGAATAATGCTGTGGGGTAAAGCGGCCGAAAAAAAAATGATTTTTGTTGCCTAAAAAAGAGCCATACGGGCTATCTATAATATGAGGCAACAGGGACTCACCCTTCGCGAAAAGTTCCAAGAAATAGGCATACTGACTGTAGCATCACAATATATATATAGTAATATTCTATTTGTACGGAAAAATATAAGTACGTATAAAACAAAATTTGATGTATATCATAGACATACGAGAGGTCACAAACAGTTTGCGATACCTGCGTCGCGACTCAGCAGAGTAAGCAACTAATTTGTTGGTCTCGCTATTCGCTTCTATAATAAGATTCCTCAATCCATTCTAGACCAGTGTACAGAAAGATTTCAATCAAGTGTAAAAAATATGCTTATACGTGAAGCATATTACAAAATTGAAGATTATTTGGATGATAAGAAAGCCTGGGATTGAATATCCTTTCAGCTTCGTACAAGACAGCGGTTTAATAATGTATAATTGAAAATATTTAAAATGTTTGACCGCCGAGTTTCTTGCTGGTTCTTCTCGGTAAGAGCAACATTCCGAACCAGTTGTAGCTTCATTAATCATATTGATGCTTGACGATTCAAAAGTGCCTGAAATGGTTTATTTGAATAAAGATTATTTTGATTTTGATTTTAATTTTGATAAAGTTGACAATATTCATTTATTGCGCTATCGCACACAAACATGATATAATATTACATTAAAAATGTAACACTTTAGGACTATCACAATTATTTCACATCAAAAAAATTATCGCCCAGAAAAATCCAATTCCGTCCATACATACATTTTCGCCGCGTGGTGCCAAGAGAGGGGATACTTCTTCTCTTACGCCACACTGGTGGTCTACTCTCCCTCCGTCTTATGAATTTTCGCTCAGGTCACGTGTTCTGACACGAGTTTTGAAATTCTTTACCCATCACCAAAAGTGCACATCGCCGGCAAAGAAGTTTAAATAATATGGTTTGCGGAAAATAAGTAAATCTGTTATACCCTTTCTTACACGCTTTATATTAGAGTCACATGTAAGTATGTAATTGTTAAAATTATTTAATAACTCATAACTTTATCCACTCGGTTTTACTTTTACTTTACTTACTTACTTTTAGACTCAATTTGACAATGTTTTCTATTTTAATATTAGCGTTCTTAATATTTGATCGAATTAAAACTGTATTATTAAGAGTACAAATTTTATGGAGATTACGCCCCATCTCCAAATGTGGTGATTTTTTTTTTATTGGCCGAAATGTTTATTGAAATTCCCATATAGAGAACTATTTGAAATAAATTTATTCGTAAAATATGAACTTACCAATATGTGAACAGACCCCAAAAGTTCATAACACTAGCCTTATTCTAAACTCATGTATAACTGCATACAATGCAACTAAACTGTTCCACTTTGCCAAAAACTTATTTAGACTTGAACCAAAGCAATATAAATTTTATGTCAATCGAATAAGAATGTATATAAAAGAATAACAAAATTGTTTTACGAATTATTAAAAAAATATTTAAAAAGTTGTATTAAGCAATTTTGGACTGTAATGAAAAGTATTAGAATGTTCATAGACCGCAAATATTAATTTGTAGTTTGTATGTGACACTGCCAAGGGAAGACAATGCGAAGGTATACCTTAATTGTCAAGGATGCATGAATGCTAGTAAAATTGATACGGCGTTACAATTTATTAAACATACATTCATTTAAAATCATTTTTAGCCCATCAACTTTCCAGACGACGACGAATTATATGGACATATAATGAGAACGGATGAAAATCATGTGACCAAAGGAGGTAGGCCTAAAAGAGATGGTTGGATTGTATGAAGTATGACATGCATATAAAAGATGTAGTGCCAGAGTTGGCGAATGATAGGAGAGAATAGAAGAGAAAACATATTGTGCTGACCTCATTTAGAGTAGAGGATCAAGAGATTTCAAGCACTATTATTTACTTGGCAAAAACAAAAACAATCAATTAAATTCATAAATTATCTAAAGATAAGTGAAAACTAGACCAATATATCAATCTCTATAGTCCGTTTGAAGTTCTAAAACGAAATGTCAATTAGAAATTTATAGACGCCGCGAATCCAAGGCTTGTTTTCAGAACAACGCTATTTAATTTAACGTTCTTAGCCATTTTTCGTGGAGTCCATTTCCTGATGAAACTTTGTTTGCGGGGCGAAACGATTGTTGAGTTTGTAATAATGAACGCGTGTAGTGCTTATGTATTGTGGTCTCAGTTTGTGAATGTGTTTTGAAGAATCCTGCAAGTATGAAAACGAATAATCCATCCAAAATTAGCAGTATATAATTTCTCATAGGAAAAGAATTTCAAATTCATTTTAAGGGTCAAGTTCTGTCACCGTTTGGCTATAAATTTAGTGAATATCTTATACCCAATAAAAAAAAACACATTTAATCAACTAACCATCATCCTCCTGCCCTAATCCCTACTCCAAGTCGGGTCGGTACAACATGTTACAAACATATTGTCACATGATTCGGCTACGTATTCCACGACCGGCCGCCTGCCTGACGTCAAATTACCCCAGTCGTATTTTACGACCCCTCAATAAGAAAGAGGGTGGTGTCTTCTACTCAACCGGATACCACACAGCTGGTCGACTTACTTTAGTCGCCTTTTACGACACCTCGGTAAGAAATGAGGGTGGTCCATTCTACCCAGCCGGATACCACACGGCGGATTTAATCAACTAACCAAAATGTGCTATTTCTAAATTGATTTCACAAAGTAAGTTCTCCATTTAATTTCTCACATCTACACGACCCATATTTAAAACTGGTTTAATGCTTATATTCTAATTAGGCGTTTGACAAGGGTCTTGCGGTATACGGTAGCGGCTGACACTCCCACTTAAAGTATTAGGGGAAAATGAATAAAACAATATATTTAAGGAGTTACAACCTAACAAGGATACTTTCATGTATTATTATAATATAATCATAAGGGTGACACTGCCATAAAATCGAGTTTCCTTTATATTTAACGGTTCAAATGAGGGTATGAAAAGAAAATGATAGCTCGGTAACGTAGACTATACACGACGACCCAGTTCAGTCAGTTCGTGATCGTTAAATGTCATTGCTTTCAGTCAATAAAAACCATTATAATAAAGATACGAAGGTTAAATCCGGATTAGAATAGAGTGGGTAAGTTCAGACGTTGTCTCAAAGAAAACATCATCATCCTTCTGCCATTATCCCACTCTAGGTGGGTTCGGCACAACAAAACTGTTCTTATAAACATGTCATATGATTTGACTACGTATATTATCTGCTGCCTGACATCAACTTATCATCGTCATATTTTACGACACCTCAGTAAGAAATGAGACCAGTCTCTAAGAAAAGAAGCTGCTGCTACACTTTGAACAAATTACCCACGTACAAAAGGTTCGTCAGCGAATGTGTTACAGTGACCGTGTTTCTCATTCGCTGACAAACCTTCTGTATAAGGACAAAGGTGCTTCTGTGAGTGAATGTAAAAATTTTAAAGATTATTTAGTCTCTCCTGTTTCTTACAGGTTCAAATTGTAGCTGGTTGAGCTGTCAGAGCGTTCAGTAAACTTATCCGTCGCCATATTAAATATTTAATCCGATTTAAATTCATATCGGCGGTGTTCGGGCGCGTGCGCGGTAGGTTGCGGTTTTGGAGTCGGCACGCGTGCGCTGGGGTGACCAAGATATGGTTATTTCAAAGATTTTCTAACAACGGATACTTGATAGTGATGCGTATTTTATAAATGACAATCAATATGTTGATCCATCGCTAAAGTAATCCTCAATTTTTATATGAATTTATTATTATTGTATAGACTGTTTATTTGTTGCATAGTAGAATACTATAACTGGTAAATCTTGTACTCAATTTCAATTGAAGAATCCCTTTCCGAAAATAAGCCGCTTGATCCAAGTTAACTGTACCGTGGAGATGGACTAACAGTAAAGAACTATCAATTAAAAATAAAAGAACCCTTAAGGTGTATAAACGTACGATAGAAGGTGTAAGCTGTAGACCTTCTCTCTCCTAGTTTAGCTCTTGGATCTGCCTACTCAACACCATAACTTACTGATTCGCTGATTACAAAAATCTCAAGTATTCTCTAGAGATGTAAAGGTGTTAGGTTACTCAAGAAGCGAATAAAATGTTATGTAGAAGCTTAGAAAATCCACTTTGAGGTTTTAACGTTCATCCTATTTTATGGAATTAACCGTTACTTTGCGAAGGTCCATGTCTGATCTCCATATTTTGATATAGTCTAAATAATATTGTATGTACTTTTGTATGATCTCCTGTCACATGGCCCTATCGTTCAACGAAAAAGTTTGCATTATTTTTGTCTTATAACATAATTTTGAAATTGAATTGAAATTTATAGAGAAAGTATTGATATTCCTGTAAACAAACCGTTCCAGCATGGTTTCCATATTTAAGCGTATTCCGAATATTTGAGCCCGCCTTATTCGAGATCACGTACGTCGCGTGCGACTACTCGTTCATTCCGCGATGGTAGTTTCATTTATTTTGACATTCATCCACTAACTTATGTACCTGCACGAATATTTTGACATTTATGTATACACTTATGTACCTGTAGTATATATATTGACATTTGTGTATAAACGTAAGTAAAAGTAACGGTCTGATACTCTCCCATTGCTGGGCATAGGGCTCCAACCTTCTCTCTCCGTTTTTGGAGAGAAAGATTGCAGCTAAGACCCACCACGCTGCACCATTCGTAGGCTACACATATCCTACATACCCCCTGATTTCGTAGAGATATACAGGTTTCTTCATGATGTTATCCTTCAACGAAGCCGCCGTCTGGTAGAGTAGTATAGACCAACCTCATTTCTTACCGAGGTGTCGTAAAAGGCGACTAAGGTAAGTTGACCCACCGTGTGGTATCCGGTTAAGTAAAATAGACCAACCTCTTTCTTACCGAGGTGTCAAAGAATACGACTAAGGTAAGTTGACGTCAGGTAGGCGGCCGGTCGTAAAATACGTAGCCGAATCATGACAAGTGATGTTTATAACATGTTGTGGCGACCCCACTTAGAGTGGGATAAGGGCAGGAGGATGATGGTTTCCTTCAACGAAACGCGTGCGATAAATTGCAAATATCTATTTTACACATAAGATCCATAATCCAGAAAGAATATTTTGCTATTTATATGGTTACTAGTTTATGCCCGCGGCTTCGCTCGCGTGATATTTTGTCTGTCACATTTAGTTTCGTGGCAGATTATTTTAGATTTAATTTTTTTATTACTTATATTTAAAAAAATCTTTAGTTACTCGTAGGTACATCCAAAATTTCAGAAGTCTTCCGTCAAAACTGACGGAATCCATACAAACTTTGCGCGTCGCGCATATTAGGCTCTCTATGGCGCTCCATTCAAGTCAATCATATCGTGATAACTCTTAAACTATTCGGCTAAATTACTTAATGTGAAAGACAAAGTCTATCTACATGAAATACTGAAAGCGACAAATGTTTTGATTTTATAAGAATTTGATAAATATACTAAAATATGCATTGTAAAATAGTATATAATTTAATTAACTTTATGATTCATAATTTTGGTCACAGAAGCTTTCACATAAAAGGTAGATGTATGCTGTCGCGGACTTTTATTTAGAACTATTCAAGACAAACAATACTATGGTACATCATCTTTGTTTAACTTGAATGGTTTAGTCAGCGTTCGCCAAGATAGCTCTCAGAGGCCAGATTTTCTCCGACTTTATTGACGTATTGTTATGTTACATAAAATCATAGGACTTTTGGAGGGTAGGAGTGTAACCAGAAAGTAAATAAAATTTTCTCAGTGTAATTTTTATTAATAAAATTTATTAATCTGATATATTAGTACAAAGAAATGTACATGTGATACTCCTAAACCTGCCAGCTAACAGTTTCCTTCATAAAGCTAAGTGTACAATACAATTTTAATACCTTTTACTATAACTGTGGTAAGTTATAACAATTTGACACAACATCAAAATAAAATGGAATCCATCAGAAACACTTTATCTGAATTGTCTGAGCATTTTAATGTCAAAATGAATGAATTTCAAAAGGAACTTAAAACTGCTATTCCTGCTACCAGTCCAACTTCAAATATCAATTCCCAGTTCAACTCATTCCGCTCATTTGTTTTAACTGTTCTGGAGAATCTGCAGTTACAAGTGGAATTGCTTTCTAGACAGTATGATGAGCTTGAAATGCGGTCTAGAGAGAAAATATTGCTTATTCATGGGATGGCAGAGTCAAAAAAGGAAGATCTCACAACTCAAATTGCAACACTTTTAAGTGAAAGGCTTCATATGCCATCACTCAATACAGATTCCATAAGACGGTGTCATCGCATGGGTCGTCCTGGTGGTGCAAAGCCACGTGCAATTTTGGTGAAGTTTCATGATTTGCTGCTGAGAAACAAGGCCTGGTACTCCAAGACTGCTTTGAAGGGCTCAGGGATAACCATTTCTGAGTTTCTAACGAAAAGCCGTCATGCCACTTTTTTAGCTGCTAGGCAACGGTTTGGCATTTCAAAATGCTGGACCAAGGATGGTGGTATTTTTGTTTTGGACTCTGATGGCTTAAGGCGCCGCGTAGTATCGCTGGCAGAATTAAATGCAATCCAAGATCCCAGGACAAGCGTCACTTTACCCCCCACTATTGCAGCAGCTGAAGTTCCACCAGGACCCGCTCCGAAGAATGTCAAGTCCTTTAAAGACGTCAGATCAAAGAGACCCACTAAAAGATAAATGTGTTAAGATATTTCGCGTTTAGCGTTTCTTTTTATTTTTATTATTATTTTTTTATTTTTTTCTCATGGTTTACAATTGATGTTCCAGTCTATATTTTTATATATGTATGTAGTGTTGCGATATATCTTTACTTATTTATTGGTGTTATGTTGGTACTTTCAGTATGTATACTGTAGTCTTTGGTCAATCTTTGTAATAATTAATTGTTGACATGTTAGTCACAGACAAGTAGACTAGAAAGTTGACAAATGACATCTATGTTACAGTTGGGACCAATAATCATAATATAATTATATCATAATTATCATAAATATAACTGACACAGTAACAAAGACTACAGTGTACATTTTGAAACAGTAATTAGTAGTAATTCAGGGCTCCAGTATTATTCCGTGATGTAAAACTGCTTTTTATTCTATTTTTTTTTTTGTGATGCTAGTATTTTTATTTACATCTCATTCTGGTAAGCGTTATAGTATAAAGTAATAAATAATTCAGTAATGGGCCCTGCAGTTTTTTCAACAGTATTTATTATTATTACTTACTATAGTTGTTACTATTATTTTGTTACCTTTTTATTATTATTTTTATTTTTGTAGTTTACTTCTCACCATCATGTAGTGTTTTAAATTTTAGTAGTTTTTTGAGCATTTTTTTTTCCATTTTAGTTAATGTTTGTTTAATAATAGATAATAATGTATTATTAGCTGATTCCTGATGCTGGCTGGTTAGGATTATTATGCATCTCATTTTGTAGTTTATTTTTTTTATTGTAGTTTATATTATTATTATTATTATTATTATTTATTTATTTATATTCTATTGTAGTATAAAATGTCGTCCATTGATAGTGAGCACAATTTTTCAATGTTAAGTCCTGCCTCCTCTTTTGAAGATAATTACCACAGTACATCTTTCACTCCTCTTAATGTTGCACTTAATTCTTGTTTCTCGGGTTGTCTGAAAAATTTCAATATTATCCATATCAATGCCCAAAGTATTCCGGCTCATTATCCTGATATGCTTGCATCTTTTGAGTCTCGAAATATTCACGCCATTTTAATTTCAGAGTCCTGGCTCAAACCTTGTCTACCTTCCACATCTTATTCTTTGCCCGGCTTTCACCTGATTCGCAATGACCGTGTCGGCAAGGGGGGTGGTGGAGTGGCGATCTACCTAAGATCATACATTCCTTTTTCAATAGTTAGTACCTCCACTCAGCCTCCTAATGCTGATGAAGCTGAGCATTTACTTATTGAGGTTCTAATGTCCCACACTAAAATATTACTTGGTGTGTTTTATAGTCCTTCATCATCTGTAAATTATTTTTCTTCCTTTGAAAGTATACTCGAAAATTTAACGCCAGTCTATAATCACACCATTATTATGGGGGACCTGAACACATGTTTGCTTAAGGGTGATAGCCGGAGCAATAAACTTGTGTCAATCGTAGAGTCTTGCAATATACAATTCTTGCCATTGGATGCAACTCACAATTTTCCTGGTTGTACTCCATCTCTTCTAGACCTTATTATGGTTTCTTCTCCGGACTATGTTTCGAAGCATGGCCAATTTTCAGCGAATGCTTTTTCCCATCATGATTTGATATACATGTCATTCAAAATTCGTCCTCCTAAATCTAAGTCGAGAATACTTCTGCAGCGTAATTTTGCAGGTATGGATGTAAATCGTTTACGCGACGATGCTACTATGACAGATTGGTCATCCGTAATGACTGCCGATTCTTTGAATAAAAAGGTTGAAATATTTAACTCTCTCTTAATAAAATTGTTTGATGTACACGCTCCTATCAGACCCATAAAAATTAAACATCTTCCTGCCCCTTGGCTTTCTGATAACATCAAGTCTTTAATGAATAAGAAGAATAAAGCCAAGTTAAAATTGAAACTTTGTGATTCAGAAACCAATCGTGCAAAATACATTAAGTACAGAAATCGCTGCAATACATGTTGTAGAGATGCACAACGACGCCATATCCATAAATCTGTTGAAAATGGTGACCCAGCTAAAGTCTGGAAATTTCTGGAGTCTCTTGGAGTTGGTAAATCATCCTCTAATAAAACTCTCTTAAACAACAACGTTAACGTTGAGCTTCTGAATAAATTTTTTGCTACGTCCGATGAGATTGATGACATCGAAAAAAACCGCACCCTAAGTATTCTTTCTTTACCTTTAACTCCATATTACCCACAGTTTACTTTTAACCCATTCACGGAACGTGACATTATGAGAAGTGTATTGTCCATCTCTTCGAATGCTGTTGGTACTGACAACATAAGCCGTAACATGGTTATCCCAATCCTAGACATAATATGTCCTATCTTAACTCTTTAATGATTCCATTACTTCTGCTGTACTTCCTGACGCCTGGAAATCTGCTCAGGTTACCCCTTTGCCTAAAAAAGGCAATCCCTGTGAGTACAAAGATTTCCGTCCCATTTCCATTTTACCGTTCCTTTCTAAAGTCCTTGAAAAACTAGTCCACCAACAATTAAGTCACTTCCTCAATACTCACAGCGTCCTTGACTCCCTTCAATCTGGTTTTCGTCCTGGCCATAGCACTGCTACAGCGTTGATTAAAGTAACAGATGATATCCGATTGGGTATGGACAACAAACAGCTCACAGTTCTAACTCTACTGGATTTTAGTAACGCCTTTAATTCAGTGGATTTTGACATATTGCTGAGCCTACTTCGTTCTCTAAACATGTCTCCGTTGGTGATTGGGTGGTTTCATAGTTACCTGAAGGGGCGCCGACAGCGCGTTCGCATCGACGACTCTTTATCGTCGTGGTGTGATGTGCGGGCGGGAGTCCCTCAGGGAGGCGTGTTGTCACCACTTCTATTTGCCATCTTCATCAATACGATAACTCAAAGAATCTCCTCTCTCTACCACATGTATGCTGATGATATCCAAATCTATGCCCAGTCAAGACTTGAAAATTTCTCCATCGCTGTTTCTGCCAATAATAATGACCTTGCTTCTATTTCTGATTGGAGCAAATCCTTCGGCCTGAAAGTTAACCCAGACAAGTCGCAGGCTATTATTATTGGTAGTCGAAGCATGATATCAAGGCTTGACAGGGTATACATACCACCTGTTGTATTTAATGGTGTTGTTTTGCCATACTGCTCAAGTGTGAAAAATCTTGGAATCCATTTAGATTCATCTTTGTCCTGGACAAAACATATGAAAGAGTTAAGTAGGAAAACCTTTGCATCAATGAGATCTCTACGGCGTTTACGATCATTTCTTCCAATACCTACAAAAATTATGTTAGCACAATCCCTACTTCTTACTATTCTCGATTACGCCGATGTAAGCTATTCTAATTTGACCGAAGTCCAGTTAAACAAGCTTGAGCGACTCCAAAATCTCAGTATTCGGTTCATATTTGGGCTGCGCAAATATGACCACGTTTCTGAATTTCGTGCAAAGCTCAAGTGGCTACCTATACGTTTTCGCCGGAATATGCATAAACTTTGTCTTCTGTACTGTGTGTTATTTAATCCTTTAGCTCCGTCTTACTTGAAGGAGAAATTTAAGTTCCGTGGTTCACAGGGTCGCATTATGAGGACTACTGAATATTTAAAATTGAAAATTCCCTCTCATAATACAGTTTTTTATGGTGACTCGTTCACTGTTAGTGCCATTAAACTTTGGAATTCACTGCCTCCGACCATTAGGCAGGCAAAATCGCTGAACATTTTTAAGCGATTGTTGAAAAAACATTATCTCGCACTATGATTGATGACGACGTTAATAAATTTTATTTGTATGTTATTATGTACCTTTTATTTATTATATTTTATTTTATATATGTTTATATAATATATGCATTTATTTATATATTATATAAGTATTTGTTTACATATTCGTGTGTACTTGATGTAAGTTTATTATATTTAGAGTAATAAATATTGATTAATTTTATAGTTATCTTTATGTACTCTGAGGTGCACTATCCTACCTGCTTTCTTATCAGCAGCTCCATAACGAATAAGGTTGCCTGGAAGAAATCGCTGGTTAGCGATAAGGCCGCCTTATTGTACCTGTCTTTGTGTGTTAATATCTGTAATTTTTAATTTTTATTTTTTTTGTGTGTACAATAAAGAGTATTCTTCTTCTTCTTCTTCTAAAATCATTATAAATTGTAGCCTATATGTTATTCTGATGTATAACCTACATAAAGTTTTATCCAAATCCGTCCAGTAGTTTTTTCGTGAAAGAGTAACAATCTATAATCAAAAACTTTCGCATTTATAATATTAGTAGGATATTTCGACTATACAACATGTCCATCTTTCTTTCTTTAATGTCAGGAAAACCCATTATGGGTCGTCATCACCCCATGGGGACGAGCGGTGGGTATGTCGGACTCTCACCGAATAAAAACCTGAGAATGCTCCAGCACACTGCTGGTGGCGGGGACAGAGTAACATTCTACATCAAATCAAATCAAATCATATCAAATCAAAATAATCTTTATTCAAATAAACCATTTCAGGCACTTTTGAATCGTCAAGCATCAATATGATAAATGTACAACTGGTTCGGAATGTTGCTCTTACCGAGAAGAACCAGCAAGAAACTCGGCGGTCAATCTTTTAAATATTTTCAAATATACATTATTAAACCGCTGTCTTGTATGAAGCTGAAAGGATTTTCAAATCCAGGCATTCTTATCATCCAAATAATCTTCAATTTTGTAATATGCTTTACGTATAAGCATATTTTTTACACTTAGTTGGAATTGAAACATATTGCCCCCATCCCCGCCAGCAGTAACTCTGAACCCCAGAGTGCGCCACCTCTGGGTCGGGGCTTCTCGAAAAATGGCCCCTTCCTCTGCTATCGCTGCATCAAGAGCACCAGATGCATCGACCGCTTCGGGGACCTTTTCAAACATGTCCATCTTTGAATTTACTTCGACTGTGGAAACCTAAAATAATAATCCCAAAATCATTCAGTACTTCAGTACCAATTTCTTCGAATATTAAAGTCGATTTTATATTTAGAGTTTAAAAAAAAATGATAAAATAATTCTATAATCCACAATAAAATCTAGATCGTATAAGTTGTACGTAAAGAAACACTTGCTTCTATAAATAAACTGGGTTGTTTAGCGGGCGATGTAGAGAGCTTTGCACGTAGAGTATTTACGACATGAACTCAACTTGAATTTCTGGCTCTGTCCAGACATACAGACAGAATAAGTCACTTTTCGGAAAGACCTCCAAGAATCTGGACCAATTTATAATTCCACCATTACATATTTATGCGTCACGATGCCTGCATGCCGAGTGTACGTAAAGTCTTATATTTACACTGTCGGTTATGATTGGCAATGTATCAAAACAATCAATTTGTTAACTTAACAATACTCAACTTTAAGACCACTTTGGTAACTTTGAAACAACAAATTTATCTTTTACCTTCTTTATTCTTGTAACTTTTGCCCACGTGGAAATAAGAGTGACACCAAATTTTGTACGAATAAAAATTCTGAACATAAAAGTTTATTTTTAACTTAACCAAGACCAAACAAGAGATAGAGACATGCTGTCGCGAACTTATGCATCGTTTTGTTGTAGATCTACAATTCTTTAGTACATTACTTTAGTATATCTCTGCTGGTTTACGCGGTGCACGTGAGTAAATCTCCCAGCAATAAAGTTTTTTTATAACCGTGCGATTCCTTCAACACGACCGAAACAGAAAAACCGAAATTTACTTATATGACCGAAAGGCTATCTCAGCGTCGAATTCGGATCTTTTTTAATTGACTGTAAAACCAATAAATAAGTCAATCACAAAACCTGTATTGAACTCTTTCCTTTTCGTAAATTTAAAAGAAATTAATTATTTACATAATAATGTGTGTTTTTTTTTGTGTTTTTCTGTGTTCATTTTTGTTTATTTAGTATTAGTATTATTATGAATTATTTATTTCTTCTTTTATTGTTAGCTATATGTTAGTTAGTTAGACGGACCCCGTCTCTAGACTGATGATCATGATGATGAGCAAGGTTAAAGATTGGCAGTACGGACTGCCCTAAACAAGTTTCCCCGTCCGCCCCGGGACTTTTTGCACCTCGCGAATATATCAAGTATGCGTCCTACCATTTTGGCCACTGGTCCGTGTCAAGGGTAAACGAAACAATGTAAAATCATTCCTAAAATACTAAATCTGCTACTTCACTTTAGCAATGATGTCACACGTTTGAAAACATTCTTAAAATTCAAATTTCGTATCCACCTATGGTGCAAGTTATAAGCGGAAGCGTTTTGCGTACAACTTTAAAATTTTCAATCAATTTTCAATCAAGTTGCTCACATCATCGCTAAAAGGTAAGCAAAATACTGACACTAACGTGCAAAATCGATTAGCGTCGGAAGTATAAAACCATAGTAAGTAGTAAGTATTTTTACAATTATGCCTTACCTTAGCCCATGGTAAAAAAGTAATGAGTAGATTATTTTTCTAGAATCCACCATCAATTTTCAAGGCATATTCAAATTACACGTAGTAAAAAACATTGCCTACCATTGGATGGCTGTGAAAAGGCTATATGCATAGGTGTGTTATGTTTTATTTATTGATTTAATGTACTTTATGAACATTATTATTGTAAAATATAAGCGTTTTGCGATTATCCTATACATAAATCAAATCAAATCAATCAATCTAATTCAAAATATTCTTTATTTAAGTAAACTTTTAAACAAGTGCTTTTGAATCGTCAACGGCGGTTCCTCCTTTCAGAACATAATTTTTATTACTAGTTACATTCAGTTATGACTGTCTTGTAAAGGGTCAGAGAGTAGCTATAACCACGTATTCTTATCATCTGAGTAATCTTCAACCATATAGTAGGCTTTTTGTAGACAGTGTTGTGAAACAGTTTTTTTTAATACTGTTATGACAAAGCAAAAATTGATTGCAGAATTTTATTATACAACTTATACCCAAACCCATAAACGACTCCTACTTTGTCTATTATACATCACCTATTGTTTTTATAATTCTTTATATTTTTATATACAAAAATTAAATTGGTTCAAATATACTGTAAAACTAATGTAAGAATACCTATTTCCTTAAACTTAAGGAATAACGCGTATTTGTAATTGCCACGTTGGCTTTTTTTTGTAATACAATAATTCTATCATAATCCGCGCATTTACCTCACAGCAATATTCCATAAGACATAATGCTATGGAAGTAAGCAAAATAAACAAGTTTTTTTTGGTTATACCGTGTAAAAACCGCTATATCCTGTCCCATGGGTTCCATAACGACAGACAGACTGACGGTCGACAAATCAATCGAGCACGCGCCACTCCAATGACAGTCGTTCGCTCGGAATGTCGATCAACGGACGGACGTACGTAGAATATGCCTTGGCGATGATCCATATAGCACAACTAATAAATTCGCCTTTGGTGCCGTTAGTTGTGTGGTGATAAATACGTCTGGTGGGCTAGACTAGGCACATACATCACTACATATTATAAAACATCCTCCAACGCGTCTGTCTGTCTATTGGCGATAAACTCGCAGTATCACCACAGGCTTTTCATTGGAGGAAATATCGCGAGGAAAATTGGATATCTCTGGAGAATCTTGAGGATATGTGTATTTACCAATCAACAGTTGATCAGCGTGGTGGTTCTAAGCTCTGACCTCTTTCTCCAAAATTGAGGCCTATGCCCAACAATAGGTTATAAGCAGGCAGTATTTTCCTTTTTTTAAAAACTTTTATTTAACTTGCCGTGTATGTTTGTGAAGGTGGAATCTTGAAGGTTAAATTTGACCCACCTCACGTCCGATTCAACTGAGATTTTACCCAGTCCCGACAATGCATATTTATGATGAGCATGGTCTGATGCTGCTGTCATGATTGGCTCTAGACGAGGATACTCTTCAACTGTTAACAGCAAGGACATGAAATTTTGTTAAACGCTTTTTTAACTTGACTTGTTACAGCTTTGTGTGCGTTGGTTGACATATGACGATGATAGTTGAAAATTTTGAAAAAGCCAAGTTGCTTTGTCGCTTTCATCAAAAACGGTATCTCCATTCCATTGAGCTATATAAAAAAAAATGGTGCGATTTTTCTTCTTTTATATGGATATGTAGTTTGTATATAGATACTAGCTATACGAACTTCTTTTGGTATCGTTTTTTATGTGAGGAAGCCTCATTGCGGGTCGTCATAGCCCGAAGGGGACGAGCGGCGGGTATGTCGGACTATCACCGACTAAATCACTCAATACGATACGACTAAAACACTTTGGGGGGCGACCCGTCGCTCACGTCCGCAGGAAATCACCTTCTACTCTCCTGCACGTGTCCCCTGGGTGGTGCTAAACGAGCGACGAAACAAGCGGCAAATCAAATATAAGCGTTATTTTTCGCCATAGTCTAAATCAATATGGCTTTCCATTCTAAACAAAAAAGCTCTTCTAAGAGCTCCCCGACTAAATATGTCGGGCCCTCAGTTCGCATCCTGCAAATCAATATAGAGGGCATTAGCCGCGCTAAATGTGATTACCTTTGCAAAATTCTACAGGATAATCAGATTGACATAGTCAATGTCCAGGAAACTCACACAAAAGACGATGCAGATATCAACAAACGAGGCCAAATACCGGGCTATGAGATAGTTAAAGCATTACACCATCCAAAATATGACATCGCCACTTATGCTAGATCGACCCTTCGAGAAGTTCAGCACATTTATTCAAAACATGACAATTACATTTTTACTACTGTGATACAGGTTTCCAAATTTACAATAGTTAATGTTTACAAGCCCCCATCTGTCGTCTGGCCTTCAGAAGTACTACCTTTGTTTGAACATCCCAGCATCTACAGTGGAGACTTTAATAGCCATCATACAGATTGGTGATATGAGACTTCCGATGAAAATGGAATCGCAGTAGCAAAATGGGCTGAGGTCTCCAAATTATATCTAGTCTACGATGCTAAAGATAAAGGTACTTTCCACTCGGCAAGATGGAATAAAGATTATAACACTGACCTGACCTTTATATCCAAAGATGAATTAGAGCAACCTACACCAGTCACCCGCAGAGTTCTATCAGATTTCCCAAACAGCCAGCACAGACCAGTTCTCCTAGAAGTAGGTCTTAAAATTCCCCTTGCATACTCGATGCCACTTCCGAGGTGGAATTTTAGGCGTGCACAATGGGAAAAATTTCGTGAGAACTTAGACTCGTCTTTGAATAAAGTCAACCCGGAACCCATACCTTCAAATTATCATAAATTTGTGGATATAATAATAAAAGCGGCTAAGCAAAATATTCCCCGAGGATACAGAAAGGAATATGTGCCTGGATGGAGTCTCGAAAGTGAAAATCTTTATAAAGAGTATCAAGCTACCGGTGACCATAGTATAGGATCCGAGCTACTGCGCTCTCTTGATAAGAATCGCAAGGCTAGATGGGAGGCAACGGTATCCAATTTGGACTTTAAAAAGTCTAGCAGAAAAGCTTGGAAGACCTTAAATTCTTTGACCGGCAAACAACATCTTCCCAGGCAAAATAATAAAGTTAAACCTGACTCAATTGCCGCTCGCATGGTGGAGGTAACTAGAGTTAAACGTGGTTGCTGGCACATGGTAACTTTGTACACATTGTCTCAATCCCCCAGCAGCCGCTCTTTAGGCCACCTAAGAGTCGGGGTCTCTCTAAATCTTTAGCCCCTCCATCCACTAAATCAAATGAATCAACAGCGTCGGGGATTTAACTCCAACGAGCGTCTGAAAAACTCCGTTCGAAATGCTCCCGTTAGAACGGCATCCATGGGTTTCGGTGAGTCGCCTGCGCCCCGGGTTAGCCCGACAGATCCGAGCACATCCGCGGTCCTTTTAAATGATATTTATATGGAGTTATAGCGGCGGGAACTTTTATATGTCTACATGTTTAGATTGTCAAAACGGCTAATATAAAAATAAACCATGCATCGATGTTTGAGCGATCAAACGTCAATGAACTTTAGTAATTTGGTCTGGGTGGGATAATTACACCTTAAATACACACGAGATGTGTGTCTACGTAAGATGAGTGGCCTTTAAACACTTTGGTTAACAAATATTAAACATCATTTTGATATTATATGTATTAGATCTTTGATATCCGGCTGAGTAGCATAGATCACCCTCGTTTCTTACCGAGGTGTCGTAAATGTCGACAGAGGTGAATGCAGTGTGGTTCGGCTAAGGAGAATAGACCATCCTAACTTCTTACAGTTGTGTAATAGGCGACGAAGGTAAGTTGACGTTAGGCAGGCGGCCGGTCGTAAAATGCCTAGCCAAATCATGTAACAACATATTTAAAACATGTTTTTCCGAGCTCACTTAGAATGACAGGAGAATGATAATGATTTATTTGACAGACTTATTTTTATATTATTATTATTAACTCGCCTGTCTGTCTGTTACGTCTTCATAGCTGGACTAGCAATGAAATTCGGTATAGTTGCTCCTTTATATATTTAACAGAACAACGGTTTAATATTGAACAACAACATCCTATTGTTCCTTCAGGACCTGTAATAAAATACATAAATGAGGATAGTTTGAGATTAAAGTGACGGCTTATTACAATCCACCGCTCTAGGCATAGACCTCCTCTCTCTAATTTGGTTTGAGCTAAGATCTACCATGCCGCTCAAATGCGGATTAGTAGTTTACTAATTTAACCAGAATTCCATGATATTTTCCTTCGCCAAAAAGCGTGTGATAAATTGCAATTAGATTAGACGCATAAGTTTTAAAGAAAATGCAACGGTCCCGGCCTAGGGTTTGAACCAGTGATCCTCTTAAAAGAATCGCAAGTTCTTACTGCTGGGTTATCAGAGCTTTAAGGGTAAAAGTACATAAAACAAAGTAAACGTTATTTAATTTCGTTTTATTAATCTAATACCTTGTTATGTTATATATTTTACCTGTTATGTTTTATTAACGGGCCGTAATACATCTATGGCGGAGACAGGCGGCGGAGGGTTCCGGGATCTCGTGTTCAGGACCAATCTGCTGCTGGCGAGTCCGGGTGTAGCGACTTGCCTAAGCCCATCGGCTGCCGCCCTGACAGGGGACCTTTCGGGCGCTTCGAATGGGATTTATCGAACGCCTTGCCTACAGGCCCCCGAGGCGGTCGGTGCATCTGGTGCTCCCGATGCACCGGTTAGCGGAGGGGGCTTCTTTTTTGAGGGGTCCCCACCCAGAGAAGGATAGCAACTCTGGGATTAGAGTTGCTATCTTTGGGATCAGAGTTGCTGTCTCTGGGATCAGAGTTGCTACTGGTGGGGATGGGGTCAAATAAGGTACCCTGCTCCTGCCGTCAGTAGCGTGGTGGAGCATACAGGTCGTTTTAGTCGGTGCGAGTCCGACATAACCCCCGCCCGTCCCCGTCGGGCGGTGGTACCCATAAGGGGCTTTTTCCTGTTTAAAAAAAAAATTACTATTAAGAGTAACATCCATAATTATTATAAAACAAAGTCCCCAAAAGCTTTCTATCTGTATGTGATTGATTTTGTTATAATATACTGAACGGATTCTTACGGTGCACCGCGTAAATCAGCCGAGATAAAGTAAAGTAAAAGTACTTGATAATTATATCTATAAAAATACTTAAAAAAAAGGTCCGCGACAATATGTCTCTATCTCTTATGGTTAACTAACAATAACTACTTTTATATTAAGAATTCCACGCACCACATTCCAGGCACAGCTAGTAAAATATAAAAATGCGTCTGTTTAATTATTTTCCTTTAACAAGATGCTTACTAACAATAAAATTATGATTATTAATTACATATAATAGTCATATTTAATCCGTATGAGCTTATTTCTCTTTGATATTTCCCCTATGAACTATAAAAATACAGTTACAGGAGCATTCACTTAATTAAGATTTTATCGTGATTAAATCCCATATTTTTAATGACACAGCAATTACGTTTTTCAATTTCAAATCAAGTTCATAATCACTACACGTACTTAGCTTTGGGATACATATAAGTTACTAAAGACATTTTACTAGAGATTGCCGTTGGTCACAAAAGGACCAATTATAAGGACTATATATTTATTTATGCCTTACATTTTTAAAAGCTTTTACAGACTTGTACTCGTATGTATGTGAAGGTAGTAAAGTAGCGGCCTGTTACAATCCCACTGCTGGGAATAGGCCTCCTCTCTCCGTTTCTGGAGAGAAGGGTTGGAGCTAAGACCTACCACGCTGCTCCAATGCGGATTAGTAGGATACACATATCTCCAGAATTCTCTAGAGATATGCAGGTTTCCTCACGATGTTTTCCTTTACCGAAAAGCGTGTGATAAATTGCAATTATTAATTAGACAAATGAGTTTTAATAGAAAAACTCATTGGTGCCTGCCCGGGTTTGAACTCGAAAGAGTCGCACGGTCTCACCGCTGGGCTAAAGTTAAATTTGAACCACTACCCGGAGTTCGATTGAGCTGAAATTTTACATATTAGTCCAGTCGCGATGACAATGCTTGTCTATAATAAGCATCTCCTGTTGCTGCTGTCAGGATTGGCAGACGAGGGAACTCCTCAATGGTTAAGGAACCTAAGGACATTAAATTTTGTTAAAAGTTTTTTTTTAACTTGATTTATATAAATACTATATTATTATTTAAGTCTTTAGTTTTGCTAAAGAAGTCTTGATTTCGGCCGTAGCCAATCGTTTATATTACCTATTCTAAGACGCTCCAATATCTTGTTACATAACTAATAAAATTTCACTATCCAATGTCAATCTTAAAAGCTTTTTTTACTTCGCTTGAGTGAAAGTCTTTTTAAAAAAAGTATTATTAATTAATTTTAAAATATGAAAAAATGGAAAGAAGAACAAGACTTTCGTAACTGAAACATAATAATGAGTGAATTATATTTTAAATTAATTTATGCTGAATCCCGAAACCTGGTTATGATTCCGCGAAGCGTATTGTCTTAAGCTTGCCTTATCAGCGGATTTCAAGCATTACGGCACTTTAACCCTTGTAACATATATTTTTCGCATTTATGGTGCAATATGACGCGTTTGAAAAATTTATGCAACAAAATCCAGTTAAGTTAAATTTGACAATTTAACTTTTTCTAAATAATAATCATAGTGTGAAGCTATTGTAAGAACACATATTTCCTTTACCTTCTCCATTATGATAGAAATGTCTATATTAAGATTAGTCATTGTTTTTAAAAGGCATCCCTCTTGCAATGTGTTTAAATAGTTTCGTTAAGAGAATCTCTCGCAGGCTGCAGAGGGCGCGACTCGTGGCCAGATCTGCAGATAGCGAGATCGCGCCAGATAAGCGCCCGACATTCTCACGCCCGAATTGTTTGATTGCTAGATAAACTATAATGGTTCGGATTTACAACACTTTTTGCTCTTCTTGTTGTAAATTAGAATACCAATATTGAAATTAAAATATAACGGGATCCTGATTTAATTATGAAAAAGATGATTGAATTGACATTAAACGTATGATATTTAATCACTGTGAAAGCTAAAAGCGATCATTAACTGAATGCTCTCCTCACTGTATCCTCTTTACACTTCATATCTATACTTATAATACAGCAAAGACCGTAAAAGCCTTCTATGTATGTGATCGATTTTCTTAAAATCTACTGAACGGATTGTTGTAAAGTTTTTACTAAAAAGTAGTGCAATCTTGCGAAAAATTTAGGTTAATAGTACATGACCGTTTTATGTAAATTATGATAAAGAGATCGCGCAGTTGTAAAAAAAACTCGTCCACTTTATTCGCATGCGCCGCGTTAACCAACAGATATACACTAAAATAATGTTCTAGAGAATTGTAAACCTACAAAAATACTGCATAAAAGTCTGCGAGGGCATGTCTCTATTTCTTATGATTAATTCACAATAAGAACTTTTTTCAATTAAATATATTACGTTATTTTTTAGCCTGTTTGTTCTGTTCAATATGAATTCTTTTCTAAATAAATGCGTGATTTGACATTTAATATAGATATAAATTGTCCTGTGTGACACACTGATTACCACGCTAGTAAACTAGTAATAAATGAATTTAACCCTTAAGTTAAATAACAATTTCGGTAAAAAGAAATAAGTTGAACCTAAATCTCAAATAATCGATAGATTGTTTCCACTTCCAAAACTCTAAGCGATAAATCCGAATGGTTGCCCAAGACAATCACTTACAGAGGCGTTATTTAAAGCCTGGTAGAGGGCGCGACTCTGATCTCGCGATCGGCTGATAGGCGCATATCGGCGAGATCGCGCCGGATAGCTGCCGGGCGACATTCTCACGCCCGGATTGTTTGGCCGGTTAATATCTATTAATAGTTCTAGCCAGCGGCACTTAAACTTTTAAGACTACGGAACACTACCTAATAAAAATGACTGGTATATGGATCATGGATCATGCATGGATCATCGATGTATCAATGTCATTTAGAAATCACATCAATAAAACTATATCTCGTGCTAATAGTATTCTTGGCTTTATCTTTAGAATTTCGAAAGATTTTAGACAGCCTAACACCCATATATTACTTTACAATAGCATGGTTAGAAGTATTCTCGAATATGGGTCTGCTATTTGGGCTCCATACTATAAAATACACATAGATAATATTGAAAGGGTACAAAAAAGATTTTTACGTACATTATCCTATAAATTTCATTTAAAATTTAAATTACCTAATTACGCATCTCGCACAGATTACTTTAAAATACCTACATTACATATCAGACGCGACATCTCAAGTTTAACAATTCTCTATAAGGTCATTCACAATATCATTGATACTAGTTTGTTGTCAAACATTTTTCTTGTGGTAAGAAATAGAAGCATTAAAATCACAAATGTATTTCATATCCCTCTATGCCGAACTAATGTTACAGCGTCTAACCCGATTTATCGAATGCAACGTCTGTACAACGAACGCTGTGCTAATAATATAAATTTCGATATTTTTTGTGGCAGAATCAGCCATTTTCGTAGTACTCTGAAAAAGGAATTGACAGTGGATTATAATGGATACCTTTAAGCTTTTATTTGTATTTGCATTTCTATTATTTTTATTTTTTAATGCTTACTTTAAATTCTTTTTTATTGTTTTTCGTTCGAGTAGCTTTTAATGAATATTGCATGCCTCGATCATATTTTGGAGTGTTATTATGTGAAGCTCATTAATCAATTAAACTTGTAAATTTATTTTTAATAACATTCTGTACTTGATCTTAAATAAATTAATAATAATAATAATGCCGACGGTAGCTCAAAGTAATAAATGAAGTCAGTACTTTTGTCACCACTACCAAAGAGCAACCACCGAGTTTCTTTCTGGCTCTTCTCGGTAGGAACAGCTTTCCAAACCAGCAGTAGAGTTGAAGATTCAAAAGCACTTGTTTACAAGTTTAATTGAATAAAGATTATTTTTAATTTGAATATTAATAACACAATAGCAATTTAGTCGAACAATACATATTTCTCTTGTCCTTTATTAATTTAACTTTATATATTTTAATTGTAAATGAACTTACTTCTTTCAATTTAATTGTTTTTTTTAATTTTATTATAGTTAGTTTGACTATTATTGTAACATAAAATATTTAATTATTATTGTCATTTTTCAAAGGACCCTAAATAATACATATCGTGTAAATTTCTAAATTATTGTTTAATTAAGGTGTCTAATAAAGGATTATTATTATTATTTTCACGGTCTTTTTGGATGCATTGGTAAGCGTATTTGCCATCATCCACATCCACAACCACAACCCGACAGTCACTTATTGCTAATTTAAACCCACTAACTGTAGGTAAATATTACGCACTAATACAGACAGGAATTCATGACTTAGTAACGGATTATTTAATTTTACAGCACCAGCAAATAAAAAATAAATAAAGATAAATGTAATTAATTAACGTTACCAAAGTTATTTTTAAGAACCCATTGGGTTCCACGAAAATGATTTTGGGAATCTCTGGCCTGGACAATTCCTATTTTTTTAATTTTTATGAAACTTGTTTCATGGTGTACTGGTTTATAAATTCCAGAATGCCGTGAGGTATCTGGTTAAGTAGAATAGACCAACCTCATTTCTTACCGAGGTGTCGTAAAGGCGACTTAGATAAGTTGGCCCACCGTGTGGTATCCGGTTGAGTAAGGTAGACCACCCTCTTTCTTACTGAGGCGTCGTAAAATACGACTAAGTTAAGTTGATGTCAGGCGATTACCTGACATCAACTTAACGTATGTATAAGACCGGCCGCCTGGCCGGTCATAAAATACGTAGCCAAATTATGTGACAACATGTTTGTAACATGTTGTACCGACCCCACTTAGATAAGGGCAGGAGGATGATGATGGTTTATAAATTCCAGAAGTCAGGGGCTTTTCGGGAGGTTTTTTTATACAATATGTCAAGACAGATAAAATGTCAACTATAAAAGGAAGCGGGAATAATTTTTTGAGAAATAAAGCACTTTCTTATTAAAAGGATGTAATTTATTTGAATATTAATAATAATATTTGATATTGAGTCTATAAGGGGTATATTGAGCTATAAAGGATTTTTGACTAAAATATCTCACGTAGTGATACAAAAGTGAAGAAAAAAGACACACAAATTGAAAGCCCATTGCAACAGACAAACAAGATGGTTATCAATACGAACCAAATTGTAATCGATCCCAAACAAAGGCTTAAACTAATTACAAAATTGACCGTTCCAGAGAGAGCACGACGAATCGACATAACGTTCGATCGATAACAGAAAATCAATAAAATCTATTGACTCGATTGTAAAAATGGCCGCGTTTGATGTGGCCGGCACCGGCGCTCTTTGATGTGCTAATAATGCGACTAAATTAAGTCAAAAGCGCTAAGTGTGTGTCGAATTGACTTATCAAAGTATTTCTTTGCAGTGTTGACGGGTCGACAGGTTGCGAGATTGTGTACAGGACGATCTAAAAAGAAACAATTAATTTTTGAATTAAACAAATTTAAGTATTCTGTTTTAGGTTTTAATGTGTGTAGTGTAAATCTATATTTATTATTAAACAAAGTTCAAAATCTTGTTAATATATGAAATAATAATATCTATACTAATATTATAAAGAGGAAAGATTTGTATGTTTGTTTGTATGTATGTTTGTTACGTTTTCACGCAAAAACTATTGGACCGATTTCAAAAATTCTTTCACCATTGGAAAGCTGCTTTTTCACTGAGCAACATAGGCTATATGTCATTTTCAAAAAAAATAGGGATCCCTAATAAAATTGTAATAACTTGGTAAAAATTTAGCCGTAAACATCTATCATCGCGTGCGCTGCGGAAAGTATTGATGATAGAACAAAAAAATGTTCTACAGTATTATAGAACGTATCAATATTTACAAAAAAGTCCGCGATACCATATGTCTAACTATTATAGTTATGCCAATATAACTACTTTTTTACATTGTAAAAGTTGGTAAAAGTGCCGACAATAATCAAACCATTTTATTCATATCTCTGTATTAATCCTTATCCCATTAAATGATATTTTATGAATAACTGTTTCAATACCTGTAAAATACTTTTTAAATTATTAAAATCCGACATCCCAATCAAAAGATTTTACGAATTTAAGAATGTAAATCGAAATCAAATAATGCCATAACAAACCTAACCTACCGTTATAGCAGGGCCTGCACTTGGTGAGTTAAGTCTTATTCCAAGAATACTAATGATACCCATTTTATATAATTAAATAATCTACAAAATAAATCTATAGTCCGATTTCGTAGACTTTCCACTACCACGAGATCTGTATGGACGCGGGTGAAACCGCGGGGCTTTGCTAGTTATCTACAAAATAAAATCCTAGCATTAATTTTAGTTTTTCAATCACAGTAGTTCATAATAACTATTAAAAGGAGGCTGATAAAAAATGTCTATGTATAATATTAAGGGTAAGATTTACAATATAATTATTGTAGAATAGAGTCCCCTAAAACTGCCTGTATGTGAACGATTTTCTCAAAATCTACTGATCGGATTCTTATACGGTTTTTACTAAAAGGCATTGCAATTCTTCCGGAAGGTTTTGGTTAAAAGTACATTCTCCAAAACGGCTAAACTGATTTTGATGGAATGAAGAATGAGGAGGTTGGTGACCAATATAAAAGTTACTTTTTATCCTAGGAATCCCGCGGAGTCGGGATATACGTACGGAAAACTTTGTGACGTACTGATTTCCATGAAAATTTCCTCGAAAGATGTCAGAAAGTTTAGTCATATATTAAAAACTTATATAATAATCATTTATGACGGATATGTGTTGGAATCGAAAGCACTCAAATATGAAAAAAAACAATCTGTCTGACTGAAGAAAAGTCTGTTACTAAAAATGCGATGGAGCTAGGCTATGTTTGGAGAGTCTTTGAATTATATTATCAGAAGAGAGAAGATGTGGGGATTCTTAGGTCACCAGTTACGACGGTACATATATGCAAAGACCAAGGAACTTTTGAATTTGTTTATAAATAGTAAAATAACTTATTATAAACACTCTGTATAAGCTATGATTTTTTTAAATTTGAAAATGTGTCAAGGATGGTAATATCGACTTTTGACTTAGTGTCTATGCAAATAGTATGATGTTAGTGTGAAAAAGAAATATTAGGTCCTTACATATGAAATTGGCGTTTTGTCGTACTGGCCACTTTGATCTCAAATATTACCTTTATGGTTAGGAATTCCAAATTCAAATTCATACAGCTATTTACTCATGCATTTGTGTTTCAAACCCCCTAATTCATTTGTTTTTTTCTTTGTGTCACTCTGTTTACAAAATGGAAAACATGAAATATCGCGTTATTTACGAGTATGAGTTCCACCGTGGCACCAGTGCTGCAGAAACGGCTCGAAGGATTAATGATGTGTATGGTGACGGTGTCGCAAAAGAAAACACAGTGCGTTTTTGGTTCCAACGTTTTCGTTCTGGAAATTTCGACCTGCAGAACGACCCTCGTGGACGGCCGGAGACCAAAGTTGATAATGAAGAATTGAAGACTATTGTGGAAGCGGATCCATCGCAAACCACGTCCGAGTTAGCTGCAGGCTCCGGTGTTAGTGATTAAACTATTCTAATCCACTTGAAGCAAATTGGGAAGGTGAAAAAGCTTGAAAGGTGGGTACCTCATGAATTGAGTGAAGCAAACCGACAAACGCGCGTCGACTGCTGCGTTACGTTACTCAACCGGCACAATAATGAAGGAATTTTAAATCGAATCATTACCTGTGATGAAAAGTGGATCCTCTACGATAATCGGAAGCGCTCATCGCAATGGCTGAACCCTGGCGAACCAGCCAAATCCTGCCCTAAGCGAAAATTGACGAAAAAAAGTTGCTTGTAAGTGTTTGGTGGACTAGTCCCGGTGTCGTTCACTACAGCTTTCTTAAATCTGGCCAGACGATTACGGCAGATATCTATTGTCAGCAACTGCAAACCATGATGGAAAAGCTAGCTGCTAAACAACCAAGGCTGGTCAATCGCTCTAGGCCACTGCTGCTTCAGGACAACGCTAGACCACACACTGCACAACAGACGGCTACCAAATCAGAGGAGCTTCAATTAGAATGTCTTAGACATCCACCGTACTCTCCGGACCTTGCTCCAACAGATTACCATTTTTTTCGCAATTTGGATAACTACTTGCAAGGAAAAAAATTCAACTCCGATGGGGCAGTCCAAACCGCCTTCAAAGATTTTATTGATTCCCGCCCGAATGGTTTTTTTAGTAAGGGGATCAATGAACTACCTATGAGATGGCAAAAGTGCATACATAGCAATGGTACATACTTTGATTAATTAAATATATTTAATAAAAAAAAACCGACTTTACCCATAGAAAACGCCAATTTCATATGTAAGGACCTAATATATGCGTTATTGGCTTATACCAATGTAGCCAAACTAAGTTATTTTAAATCGTACTAGTCGACTTTAATTAATAAGTAATTATTAATATAAAAAAGAAATTATTTCATCAAGTTAGAAAAAATCGATTATTAATGTTGAGAGACCGGCTATACTCACGTCTTATTTTATCGTATGAGCCCGACTAGTTCCCGCCGCGATAACGCCGCGTAAAGAGCTCATGAATAAGAGCCCCGTATGGGCTTGAAACTAATCGGGCTCATCCGATAAAATAAGACGTGAGTATAGCCGGTCTCTCAACATTAATAATGAATACCACTCACGATAGATTAAATTAAAGAAATCGATTATTAATAATCGGTTTTATCGATATGAATTAATCGATATACAAATCTATTTATTTTCAAAAAAAGAATAATTTAGAACTGAACGAAATCAACAACTCCTTCGCTAAGTAACTCCTCATTCTATAAATTGTCCAGTAATTATGTAAATTAGTGCTGTACCAGAAATATTGAATCACTAACGAGGGGCGTGTACGCCGGGGGCTTATGTTAGCTGTCACACAGCCCTGGGTCAGAGGGTTTTTAGCTTAATTTGACAGATTCGCTAGCAGACGATTAATTGGTGATTAATTTTACCGATACCGTCCACGCAAAACTCTGGGCGAGTAATTTAATCGGATAAGTCGATAAGTTATCTGACTTTACGAAGCGAAGATTGGATAAAAGTTATTTTATGTATAATCTACTTGGTGTAAGAGTGACTTATTTGCGGTAACATAAATGTTGAAATACCTTAATGTATTATTCCTATACCTTAATGTATTATTCACCCCTGGCAACACAAACTTGCTGCCTTTCATAGTCATATACACAGACTCTTATCAGTCCCTCTTTCGGAAAAGAATTTTAACAATGAGCTGCAAATAATCAACCAGATGGCGCATTCCAATGGCTACGATGAGCAATTAGTACAAAATATATTAAAAAACAAACAGAAGTTGCAATTGACAAAACACTTCTATGCGGTGCCACATTACAAAGATAATAAATACAAAGCCAGTTTGACCTATTTTGGAACATTGTCAGAACGAATTTCAGCTATATTTAAAACAAAGTCAAATATAAAATTAGGTTTTAAAAGTAATAACTGCTTAAAAAAGATATTATGCAATAATAAAGACAAATTAGAAAGCCCGAAAAAGAGTGGTATTTACAAAATAAAATGTCCTGAATGCAATGATACATATGTGGGTCAGACTGGTCGTAATTTTGAAACCCGTTTTAAAGAACATATGGTCGCTTTCAGGAATAATAAGCCACAAAATTCACATTTCGCGAAACATTTGTTAGAAAGCGGTCATAAAGTTCCTAATGACCATTGTTTCGAAATACTGCACACCTGCGAAAAAAGCTTGAAATTAAATATTTTGGAACAATTAGAAATCATTAAGCATAACAATGGCACCCTCATTAACGAGCAGATAAATGTCTCTAGTTCAAGCTTGTTGCACGTGTTCCGAGGTAAATAAAGGGTGGGGATGAACCAAGTACTATTTAACAACGCTTGTTTGGATAACGCTTCACTTTGCGATTTTGTCGTGGAGTCTATCTCCTGATGATGCTTCGGTTGCGGGGCGAAACGATTGTTGAGTTTGTGATAGTGAAACTGTGTAGTGCTTGTGTATTGTGGTGGAAGTGGTGGAGGTTTGTGCATGTGCTTTTACGAATCCTGCACGTATCGGGTATGAAAATACTGATAGTCCATTATACATTTAACACTATATATATATTTTCTATTTACTGTATCGCGGATTATAGCAAAATAATTTTATTATTACTTAATGTATTATGTTTTTTTGTATTCCCGAGAGAGTTGCGGGGAACAATGGATAAAAGTTATTTTATGTATAATCTACTGGGTGTACGACTGATTCTCGTTAGGTTTAATGTTTAAATACCCTTATGTATTATGCGTTTTGTTTTATTCCCCGAACGTAATACGGGTTTTTATCCTATTGTTAACTCGGCATATATGCTTTAAATATAATAAATTTCACCAAAATTGATCCAGCGGTTTAACAAACCAGATAGAGAAACAGACAAGAAACAGAAACGGTTCAAAAGCACTGGTTTACAAGTTTGCTTGAATAAATAATGTTTTGAATTTGACAGAACTTTGGAATTATAAAATTAGTATGGAGTTATTGTAACCGTGACTTCATTCTCGACAATTTAAGCGTATTTTAACGTTCATTCGTGTATTGTTTTTTCTTAGCTTAGGGAAGCTTTAATTGTACTAAACTTCATCACTATTAGTCCAGTGGTTTAGTAATGAAAGCATAACAGACAGACAGACTCAATTTCCAATTAATAATATTAGTATCGATAAGTAATATATAAAATGATAGAGGTCTGCTAAGGGGTCTTCTTTCCAAAGAAATCTTAGTCCAACTGTGGGAAACATACACAACACGTTGGGGACATGCAGTTAAGTTAGATGGGTATAATTATTTAGATAAAGGTCTATTGACAAATTAAACTTAACTTTCGTTGCATAAATTAGTCAAACTCTAACCGTACTAAGTGCACGATCAAATGCGCAAACAATATTTTAAAATGTGAAAGCGTTGTTAATTTATATAGAATTTGAATTTGAATAAATTACACGGCTCATAAATTGTCTCCTCATTAGAGATTTGTTTTTTTTTAAATACAAGTTTTATCGCGTTGTTCATTAATATTTGTTCGGTGGATTACCCCTGACAACGTAGCAGACGGATAAACACACTTTCAGTTTAATTATTTAGTACTAGTTTCATCCATCCCTCACGGTGAATAGGTAAGAAAAAGGCGCTAAGAGTAAGATAGATCTGTCATATATGAATTATATATACACCTCACTTTGCGTCGTGGTTAAGTTCCAAATAGACTCGACGCAATGTGAATTAAGATTTTCTATAGCATACTATCTAAAGATCGAAGATAGGTTCCAGGTTATGAAATTACTACTTTAAAAAATTGACATTTAAAAAACAAAAAAATACAATTTTATTTCATACATACAAAATACAAAAAAAGCCTATTCAATTAAAATAATATAAACTATTCAATTAAATTATGGTATATTTTGTCTCCAAAGTGACAGTTTTTTTATTTATATTTTTGGTAATCCTACCCGCAGCGCTCTTTCCGTTCATTTGGCTAAAAAAATTACAAGTTTATGTAAAAAAAATATAACTGTCAATAAATAAATTGGAAAATATTTACCTTTTTGTAATGCAACTCATTACGTAATTGAAACTGAACTCTTAAATTATCAAGTAAAGTTGAAAGTAAAATTGTATTAAAATTGCGTTGATTTTTAGTTAGAAAGGGAATCCCCAAGTTTAACTTTATGTAGGTATCGTAATGGCACATTTAGAAACAAAGTGTTGCCATCTTTTAGAAAAAAAAGTAAACAAAAAAAAATTAAAGACTTACTAATCAGTCATAAGAGACTCAAAGGGTCAAAAAAGGTTCTTAAAGTACACAGATTACAATAAATTACATTGAATCTGTTTCAAAGTCAAATTATTGATGCTTTGAAAAAATAAATAAGAATAATATTAAGGGTAATGTAATGTATTGTAATATGCCTACCAAAAGAACCTTTTTTTGATGTGTTAACATTAAACGTAGTTAAATGCTTAAACCTATGGAGCAGTAAGTAAATTGTTTCATTCATTATGCGTCATGTGATGACCGAGGGAAATAAGCTAATAATAAAAGGATATTTAAGGATTTGCGTTTGTTAAATATTGCTTTTTGACCTGAAATAATCGATTGATGTTTTGCATATACAATTTATAATGCTCATACGGCGGATGAAAAATCGTAAGAAACCTGCATATCCCTATCTCATTCATGCCTGTCTGGAGTTTAAGATTAAATATAAATAATTTATAGAATTAGGCGTTACTTTGACACAATGAAACACATGACACACGACACACGACAAAATCGCGCGATTTTGTCGTGTAGTCTATCTCCTGATGATGCTTCGGTTGCGGGGAGAAGCGATTGTTGAGTTTGTGATAGTGAACGTGTGTAGTGCATGTGTTTTTACGAATCCTGCATGAAACGGGTATGAAAAAACGGATAGTCCACTTTACATTTAGCACTATATATATTTTCTATTTACTGTATCGCGGATTATAGCAAAATAATTTTATTATTACTTTTGTATTAAATATAAACTTAGATATTAATAAACTTAATGCCGTACAATTTTTTTGGAGGGAAAACCCGTGTGCTAGAAACTTAAGAAATTTGTTTGTAAAGTAATTAAAGTTTCATTTAGTATTAGGTACCTAATGTATAATTTTATAGTTATTGACCATCTTACATAAAACGGCATGGTATATCTTGTACAATTTATCTTTACGTTTGTAACTTGATTATATGTTTAGATAATCTGACATAATAAATCGCGATAAACTTACCCATCAATTAAGTAATCAAATCTCATTACAAAGTTAACCGAGACACAGATTTGAGTTAACGAATGTATAAAATTTGTCAGAAATCTCTAACGCTTAATCTTTAACTAAACTATGTAACATGAAACAATTAATCCTCATTAAGCGAACTGGTGAAATTAGGTCTCGTACCGGAATAGCTGTGGAATTTTTTACCATTTAAAAATTGCCTGATATTTTAGGTGAGAATACAAATGAAAGTTTGTTCGCGAAGCTGAAGTGACGATGGTCGTGTTTTTAAATAATTTATAGAATTAGGCGTTACTTTGCGGAGATCCATAATACAATTTTATTATTACTTTTGTCGTGTTTTTAGTTATTTTTGCGTAGAAATCGTCCCTGCATGGTTAAGCAGAAACATACGTATAGTACCGAGCGATAAATGATGCACATCGAGGCTTAGAGAGAGAAAATCGGCTGGATTCTGCTTCATAGAGCATTGTCTCTGTCGCACAGACTGACGAACCCGTGCGAAACGTCACATACTAACTGAGTGACAGTGACGGCGCTCTACGAAACCGAACTGGCCGGGTGTTTCGTTCTAAACATCGATGTGCATTATTTAATACCGGGTACTATACATTGTATAACCGCGGAAATCCCAACGGTATTCGGAATTCGTTATCATGTTATATTCTAATTTTAAGTTTTCTCATGCACTATTAGAAATGCCGTGTGGTATCCGGCTGAGTAGAATAGACCACCCTCATTTCGTACTGAGGTGTTGTAAAAGACGACTAAGATAAGTTGACGTCAGGCAGGCGGCCGGTCGTAAAATACGTAGTCAAATCATGTGACATGTTTGTAACATGATGTGCCGAGTCTACTTAGTGTGGAATAAGGGCAGGAGGTTGATGATGATGCATAACTAGTAATGAGGGAATAAAGCGTAACGTAGGGACTACACAACTGAAATTTAAAGAGACCCATAACTTAGATGACCAAGAAAACACTAGCTTTTTTACATCGATCACTTTAGCACTGAGCGTGCGAAATGTGCAAGTTATGTGCAGAAATACTCCTGGTTCCTAACGGCATCATATCGTGTGGGGTTAAAAGTTTCGGGCTAAGATTCGTGCATTATTAGTTCAGTTATAGAACATCATTTAATGTATTGGAAGTAATAGTGTTTCTCATTGCTCTGGCCGCGTTCGACCCAATAACAAAATAGACTCGTTACATGGTACGTCAATCAAGCGATTCGGTTCAATTGGGTTAATATAAACGTTACAAATGGTAATCAAAGTGATCTTGGTTACATCGCCAAACGATTTTTTATATGTTGACCCCATGTGCTTAAGTTTTTGTGCAGACCTACAGCTGTATTAGACATTCCAAGTGACGAAAAAGGATAACGAACTTTTTAGAAATCTAGGCAACGTAAATCGGGCTTTTAGACTTTTTACATGTGTCATCAATCTCCCGCCATTTTTTAAATGATTTATAGAAGCAGGCGTTACTTTGCGGAATTCCATATTACAGGCACTATAACAGAACTACCTTGCTATAATCCGCACGGGTTAAGCGAATGCATGCAAAGCTAATGTGTATGAAGCAGGCAAAATTTACGCACCTTACGCATGCAGGACAAGTCACCACACGCACCCCAAGGCGCCTCCACCAGCGACAAAGCACACAAGCAGCACACACAACCACCACAACAATCGCGACGATCGTTTCGCCCCAAAACCGAAGCATCACCAGGAGGATAGGCTCCACGACAAAATCGCAGTGCGCCGCGCTACCCATACAAGCAGTACATTCTGGACGGCGACGCGGTGCAATTTTGTGAATTTAATGTAAAGTCTACCCTGAACGGTCAAGCTCACCGTTTTTAAATGATTTATAAAAGCAGGCGTTACTTTGCGGAATTCCATAGCAAAGTAGTTCTGTTATAGTGCCTCCCACCCTTATCCCACTCTAAGTGGGGTCGGCACAACATGTTTTAAAGATGTTGATACATATTTTGGCCAGTTATTCTGCCTGCCTGACGTTCACTTACCTCAATTGCCTTTTACGACAGTAAGAAATGAGGGTGATCTTGTGTCTAAGTAAAAAACGTGTGGTATCCTACTTAGCCGAATACCTCACGGCGGGTCACCCACCTTATCATAGTTGCTTTTTACGACACATCGTCAAGAAATGAGAGCGGACTATTCTACTTAGCCGGATACCATACGGCGGTGGCAGACTTAAAAAATCACTACTTCCCGTTGACCCTTTTAATAATTTCACTCATTATTTATAATTCGTTTACATTACATGATAATCGGTACTAATGGAGTAAACTGCAACAATAAACAAAACATTATCATATATAATACTTTATTAAGGCATTCACTAGAAAACGATACAAAATTTAAATTTATCTCTACATTAGCAAATAAAGCCGTTTATTACAACTGATAACCTGACCTATGCAGACGTCTGATGGGTCGCAGATACCAATCTAATGAAACATGCGGTGCTTGCTGGGTTAATGGGGTCCGTTTCATACAGATTCGTGAGTGAGAGGCCATTTGGGTCTGGTTTATTTGACAAAGTAATCTCGTTTATTCCAATACAGTATTGAACTGTTTCTTTACAGTAAGGAATATTTCTTTAAATAACTATAACATTATTTTAAACTACTGATAAAATTACTTTAGTTGAAACCATAATGTTTCAATTAAATTTACAATTGTTATTATAATACATCGATAATATTGTTATAGATGTGGCAGAATTTCCGCTTATAATGTTAGAGATGATAGTTTAACCAAGATAAAGTTGTAAAACGATCTAAACACGTGGCTGTTTAATAATCGTACAAGTCCGTGTGATAAAATGATCTAGGCAAAAAAACGTCTAATAACCGTATGAGTCGAGTTTTACAACGAGAGACTCCCTCTGCTGAGGCGAGCTTCGCCTTTTATACACAGCGGGTTAACTTAGGTTAGTTGCCTTTTACGAAACCTCGGTAAGAAATGACGGTGGTCGAATCTACTCAGCTGGATACTACACGGCGGGTTAACTTAGGTTAGTCATCTTTTACGATACCTCGGTAAGAATTGACAGCGGTCGAATCTACTCAGCTGGATACTACACAGCGGGTTAACTTAGGTTAGTCACCTTTTACGATACCTCGTTAAAAATGAGAGTGGTATTTTCTACTCAGCCGGATACCACACGGCGGGTCAACTTACCTCAGTCGCCTTTTACGACACCTCGATAAGAAAAGAGGGTGGTCTGCTCTATTCAGCCGGATACCACTGATGATGGGTTAGGTCTAAATATTTTAATAATTGCTTTTTCAGATTTTAAGACATTATTGTAATTCCGCCGTGTAGCATCCGGCTGAGTAGAATAGACCACCTTCATTTTCTTACCGAGATGTCATAAGAGACGACTAAGGTAGGTCGACCCGCCGTGTGGTATCCGGTTAAGTAGAATAGACCACCCTCTTTCTTACCGAGGAATCGTAAAATACGATTAAGGCAAGTTGACGTCAGGCAGGCAACCGGTCGTAAAATACGCAGCCAAATCATGTGACAACATGTTTGTAACATGTTGTGCCGAGCCCACTTAGAGTGGGATAAGGGCAGGAGGATGAGGATGATGAAGACATTATTGTAATTATTATTTGATTTATAGAAAATTAGTATTCATTTCTGTACTTTCGAAGGTCTATGACGGTATAATACCGCCCGCCTGTCAGTATTGAAAGCATGGGTGATGTATGGAATATTTGGCATTTTTTCGACCTCTCGCGATCATTGATCATTATTTCTGTGATATGAGCGCGCTGTCGTCCGATTAACGATTGCACTTATAGTCTCATTTACGTAACAGTATTCTATACCTTCTTCCATCTAACGAATTATAATACTTGATAGATTATGCGACAAATATTAGTGGGTTTTAACTGCTAAGTTAAAGCATTTTGCATTCAATTGTTTCAATTGTTTTTGTAAAATTTAAACTTATATAGGGTCATTTTAATTTATACCTGTTCAGAATTTTAACCTTAGGTCCCGGTGCAACTTTTGTAAAAATACATTATAAAATAAATTATTATAGTCTAAACTAAATTTTGCAGATGTTGTAATCGGTCCGTAAATCCTTATTTTACAATTACAACATCTTAGCTTAGTCTTTTCTATTTAGCCAGATATTGTACGGCAAGTTCATCATCTTCCTGTCCTTATCACACTCTAAGTGGGGTCGGCACAACATGTTACAAACATGTTGTCACATGATTTGGTTACATATCTTACGATCAGCCGCTTGCCTGACGTCAACTCACCTTAGTCGTATTTTGCGACTCCTCGGTAAGAAAGAGGGTGGTCTATTCTACTCAAACGGATACCACACGGTGGGTCAACTTACCTTAGTCACCTTATACGACACCTCGGTAAGAAATGAGGGTGGTTTATTCTATTCAGCCTGATACCACACGGCGGGTCGACTTACCTTAGTCGCTTCTCACGACACCTCGGTAAGAAATGAGGGTGGTCTATTCTACTCAGCTGGATACCACATGGCAAGTTATTTTATCATAAACATTATATTTCAAAAATAGCAATCGCCGAGTTTCTTGCTGGTTCTTCTCGGTAGGATCAGCTTTCCGAATCATCAGTAAAATTGACGGTTCACAAGAACTTGTTTACAAGTTTACCTGAATATATAATATTTTGAATTTGAATTTAAAGAGTTAACTACAGTTGTGTTGTAAAGTACCCAATATTATTTATCCGTCTGATATTAAGTAGGTATAAAACTTTTAAATTCATCTATCTTCATATAAATTACCACTTTACCTTCGGTTAATGCATCGATATCGTACGCCATATCTACGAATTAATCTCGAAAGTGAGGTCTTTGACAATATACTTTAGCCGACAAAGCGTTTGACTCGGACCTATGACCCTCTTAAATCGATTGCCTCTCATTAGGGGATTATTAGGAAAGGTGGTACGGTTCTCACGATACGACTTAATTTGGCAGAACTTATTAATTCGCTTGATTTCGCGAGATAATTATCAGATGGGATAATTTACATAATACTAAATATAATTAGGCGTTACTTTGCGGAGATCGATTATACAAGATTAATAATAAAATTATTTTGTTATAATCCGCGACCAAGTAAATGGAAAAATCGTTGTTCGAGTTTTCGAACCAAAGTCGAGTGGTTACCCATTTTGTGACGTCACACCACGGCTTCAAATAAATTAGTTTCTTGGTATTATACAGGAAATAATACAAAAAAACAATTTTTTTGTATTATTTCCTGACAATTTTTGATTGTCGTGTGTACACCATAAATAAAGTTTTTATTTCTTTCTTTAAAATATATATAATGCTATATGTAGAGTGGACTATTCGTTTTTCATAACTGTGGAGGTTGTGTACCTCCATTAGTGGAGGTTTGTAGTGCGTGTGTTTTCGGAATCCTGTATGTATCAGCTATGAAAACGGATGGTCCACTTTATATTTAGCATTACCTATATAAATATAAATTAAAACCCCTTGGTACCTGCTCGGGGTTTGAATCCGTGACCCTCTCGAGAGTCACACGTACGGCTATAATCTCATTCTAATCTTATTACTATTAGCTAATTTCAGTTTCTGGTTAAGCTATTTCAAATAAATTAATTCAACTTCAATGGTCATTTAAGACTGTTTTACTTTATATTCTATAGTGTATTCTACAACTTTTATCAGTGAAATAATATGTATTATTTGTAATTGTTTGTCGCAAACAAATCATAAAAACTTGACTTCCGCAAAACACAATACAATCAAAACTGTGTCATGTTATATGTAAATTTTGTCGAGATAAAAAGTAACAAAGAAAGCAAAACTACCCCCGACTGTGGAGTCATTATCACCGGAACAAAAGGGGATGGGTTGCCAGAAAAAATTGTGGTCACGACAAGTCAAAACATTTTGTTTCTGAGAACGGTCTGTATTGTTTCGTAGCGAATTCTTCATTCAACCGTTCGTATTATACAGAGTGTTCTAAAATTAATTTTTGAAATAATAATTTAAGAAGAATTTTAACGATCAGAATTAGTGGTTAAGTTTAATATAGTTTTCAAATTGGGAACCAGAATTGACAGTACAAAAGTAAAAGTAAAATTATTTTGCTATAATCCGCGATACAGTAAATAGAAAATATATATAATGCTAAATGTAGAGTGGACTATTCGTTTTCTTACCTCGTTTTAATAGATATCTTAAACTGCTGTATTTTATTTTATTTTATTGGTTTAGGGACTACCACCGTAGCTACTAAATTTAAATAAATTATTATACTATAAACATAATAATAGCGTTCGTTAAATCTGCAGCTTATTAAGGTAGCCACAACATCCACAAAATTGCATTGCAGTAATTAAAGCATGGCTGGTGTTGTTTTTGGAATTTTATTATAGGAATCGTATTTGGTATACGATTAAATCGTATCAGAAGTTACAAATAAACATGAAACAATTTTCGTTTTGTTTGACGTTTCGGATCAGCCTATACATAAAATGTCCTATTCTAATTTCTAAACCGCGCCCCTGCTGATATGACTAAAAAATCATAATGAGTCGTAAATATCACATAATCTGTCATAAGAATGGGTAGCTAGTGCTTGTCATTGAGATGTCTCATGAGAATCGAAATACGCTAGCGGGGTTTTATCAGAACTTATAATGTATATGTGAAAGTCTTTCTGTCTGTTACGCTTCAACGATTAATCTAAAGCTTATATACATGGCTAATATGGCACATGGAAATTAAAAAGCTTGGAGTGATGTATGATGGTGGTATGACTGAGTTTTTTAAATTATTTTCTAGTTGCATCTGATCTGAGGTTAGAGACTGTTTTCACTAAGGTGTTTTAATTTGTTATTATTCTTTTCATTTGCATTTCTTAAAGTATGCTTATTTACTGGCATATTTTTCTTATTTTAATTAACATTTTACTTTTACTTATTTAATTTTAACATCATCCTACTTCCCTTATCCCACTTTAAGTGGGGGTCTGCACAAGATGTCATAAACATGTTGTCACATGATTCGGCTACGTATTTTATGACCGCCCGCCTGCCTGATATCAACTTACCTTAAGTGCTTTTTACGACACCTCGGTAAGAAATGAGGGTGGTCTATTCTATTCAGCCGGATACCACACAGCGGGTCGACGTAACTTAGTCGCCTCTTACGACGCCTTGGTAAGAAATGAGGGTGGCCATGGTGACATATAGTCGTAAAAGCGTTTTAGGTAAATAGAGTGACTTTATAATTTGGATTGAATTGAATAAGGTAGAAATCTCTACGTAGGTCAACGTATTAGAATCCCGTGGATCCCGTGACGTCGTAAGTCTTGGGCATTTAAACTCATAATACAAAAATATTATTTATTCAAGTAAACTTGTAAACAAGTGCTTTTGAATCGTCAACTATACTGCTCACCTTAGTCGCATTTCACGACACCTCGGTAAGAAATGAAGGTTGTCTATTCTACTGAGCCGGTCACCACACGGCGGGTCGACTCACCTTAGTCGCATTTCACGACACCTTGGTAAGAAACTATCTATAAACGGCCTTGGGGTTATTATTGACTCTAAATTGAGTTTTAGGGACCATATCGACAATATAATCAAAAAAACCAATAGGACATGTGGATTTATAAAACGTCAATGCAGAGTTTTCAACAGCATTTCCACTATGAAAATACTATATAATAGTATGATACGTAGTCAGCTCGAATATGCTTCACCCATATGGAGCCCGCAATATATATCGTACAATAATAGAATTGAGAGGGTACAAAGAAAATTTACAAAATATCTGGCCTTTCGCGATCGCGGCTGCCCATACCGCTGCGATTACAATGCAAGATTAAACTATTTCAACATGTGTAGCCTAAAGAATCGTCGATGCATAGCTGATATGGCGGTTCTGTATAAACTCTTAAGGGGTAGCATGGATGCCCCTCAATTAGTTCAAAATATATTAATATCTGCTTCTTTAAAAAAGGCAAGAGCTCGTTCACGTAAAACTTTTTGCGTGCATAGTACCAAGACCAATCTGGGAAGACATGCTCCTATCAACCGCATGTCGAGAGTTTATAACAGTCTTGCTATCATAGACAAAGGCATAGACATATTTTACCAAAAATTTGACCAATTTAAGAATTCCATAGGGGCTGCCTTGCAGCATGTTTCTATTTTAATAACTTAACATTTAACTATATTAAAGAATTACTTACTTCATATTACATTAGATTATTTTAAACATGATATTATTTTTTTTCTTTCTCTTGTGGTAGATTATTTAGATGTACATCGTACTTTGTAAGCTATAAATCTATGTACACGCTGTTGGCTTTACCTTATAAAATAAATAAATAAATAAATAAGAAATGAGGGTTGTCTATTATACTCAGCCGGTTACCACACGGCGGGTCGACTCACCTTAGTCACCTTTTACGACACCTGGATAAGAAATGAGGGTTGTCTATTCTACTCAGCCGGATACCACACGGCATACTTATTTAATTTTTACATTTTAATAAGGGTAACTACAATTTCTGTTATCTGGTATGACTGAGGTTAGTCATGCTTGGTAGCGTGGTGAAACACTGATCGTCCCGGTCGGGAGGTAATGGTGATGGTGATATGATTGTGTCTAGTCATTTTAGGGAGTGTGTTGAGTAGCCACGATCGATTGACGTCAGAATATTCCGACATTAGTCGTCCCGACTAAGTTTATGCATGTGCCTCTTTATGCGCGTGTTTGTACGCGCGTGTATAAGTCTGTGTAACATTTCCGTCTCTATTTGCGATCGCAATTAGATCCTGGGGGTCATACAGATTACAAAATTGATCAATTTAAGACTAACAATAAACTCCTTTTCTATTAAAGACTTTAATAAACTCATTCTTCAATTTATGGAAATGTCTAGTTAAAAAGGTATATGAAAGTCGAGATACCGTTTATTGTGACCACAGAGTTTATTTATGTAACTAGTCTGTGGGGAAGACAACGATATTACATAGAAATGAATTATTTTAGTTAAGTACAACCCAATGATTTTGATACTTGACTTTTTTGCTTCGGTTAAAATGTTAACATTCATGATATCACATTAGATAGAGGAATAATCCAGGACGACTGGCGATATCAACGATATAAATATGGAAACACTGACAATGTTAAAAGTAAGACAATTATCAATTAAATAACCATTAATGATGACTTTCCGATTCATCACACGCCATTCAACATTACATGTATACATGACCACACTCACTCACACACATGAACGCTTTCTTTATTGTTATATTTTATTTTTGTTTTTTATAATATTAATTTAATTATTTTTGACTGTGACGATGGCATATGCAACACAGTTTTATACTATCGCAATGCCATCCTTGCATGTCTGGCTCGCTTACAGTATGTCATGGAGACAAACTTTGTCTTTCACACTAAATAATTTGGCCGAAAAGTTTGAAAGTTATCACTATATGATAGATATATGATAAGAGTGTCTAATATGCGTGGCGCGCGAAGATTGTATGGAATCCGTTAGTTTTGAAGTAAGACATCTGAAATTTTAGGTATGAGTAAATAAATAAATATATATAGCTAAATGATCTGTCAAGAAACTTAATGTGGAAGACCAAATTCCACGCGAGTGAAGCCGCGAGCAAAAGCTTGTATATTAAATAAATAATTGTATATTAAGTAAATCGATTGCCCAGAGTTACAACAAGAAATTAACTAAAAAACTTCATCTAAACTACCAAGGCAATCAAAATATTCGCCATTTGCTACAAGCTCGGCAAAAAGTAACCTAGGCCACCACGCCACCTTTAACAGAATACAACGTAGCTAGTAACTATTTACCAAAAGAATTATATGTAGACATATTTAGCGATAGCATACATACTTATAAACATAACATAATTAAATTTAAAAGAATGAATTAAGTAGATAATATTTTTATAATTAGTATAATATATATCTTTTATTTTATTTCATAATGCACTCAAAAAATGTACGCGTCCCTTTTACATGCCGTGGTAACCTATAATTAAGACTACATTTAATTAAGTAGCTTGTAGGGTATTTTATAGTATTAACAATGTAAGTCTTGTTGGTTTATTAATTTTTTTAAATTTAATATATAAAATAAATAAAATATATATTTCAGTAATTGAAAACGCTAAAATATCAAGACAAGACGGTCCAAGTATTGTTTTAATCTCATTGCGGCTTCGTCGCTAGCTTGACTGCGGAAGTGTAAAAATGTAATCTATTTTAAACATTTGTCGTGGTCCTCGCCGCCCGCTGCGCTAACTGCGGTTAACTGCGGGATCATATAAAATTATAGTTAAGAGAGAAGACAACTTGTTTATTAAATAAACTCCTGGCAACTATATATTCTGCTTTTTTTCCTAACTGACTGTGGTGTTGCCATAATATAGACAAAAGAAAGGGACGTTTATAGGCTGGTGGGGGGAGGTGGTATACAATAGCGGAAACCGTCACCCCAACCTGAGCGGAGTTTGGCCACAGTATGACTGGCCCGTTGTCGCAGTAGTGACCCTGCCTTCAGCTCCGCGGGTCGCGGGTTCGATCCCCGCCGAGGGCCAACATTTTCTATAAACAATTCGTTGGTTCTTCGAGCCTGGGTGTATATTTATATTTAAGTATGTATTTAAAATTATATATGTATATATTTACCAGTTGTCCATCACCCATAACACAAGTATTAAGTTACTTACTTTGGGTCGGACGGCCGTGTGTGTAAGTGTCCCATATATTTATTTATTTATTTAATGTTGGCGTTTCTCTGCAGTGGTCATCCCAAAAGAACCATGAACCACTTAAAACTGGAAAAGCTTGAACCACTTAAAACTGAGAAATGTGGAGAGTAAGCTCCTACTAGCGTCGGGAATGTTGTTCTAAGGGTGTCTCCTGTGAAGGTGACCGCGGCTAAGAACAAGGTGTACTGAAGGCTGGTGGTATGACTGTGACTTGTCATCACGTAATCGGAAATGTGTCGAGAAGACACGGCCAACTGACGTCAGTAAACTGGGACCCGCAAATATACTGTGTGCGTGTATAATATTCTAGAATAGAGAGCTATAGGCCTGTAAGCGACATTGTCACAATAAATAATGAGAGGGAATTAGAAACTGGTATACTTATCTTTCTTTAATCGCACATAATAATATGGCATTTAAGGCTAGTTTCCCTACTCTAGTATAGTAAATAATATATATTCATTTATATATTAGTTTATGTTACAATGTCCCTTTACATAATTTGTACATATATCACATTCCAATATGTTTTACGCCACTCTAAGGGCTGCTGGAAGAGATCGCTTATAGCGATAACCTTTTGTTTGTACACATTGTTTTTGTTTTACCAAAAGTTAATAAATAAGTTTATTTATTAACTTTTGGTATATAAATAAACCTACGGATCCGAAACGTGGTCGCTCACTATGGGCCTTATAAGAAAGCTTAGAGTCGCTCAGCGGGCGATGGAGCGAGCTATGCTCGGAGTGTCTCTACGAGATCAAATCAGAAATGAGGAGATCCGTAGAAGAACTAAAGTCACCGACATAGCTCAGCGTGTCGCGAAGCTGAAGTGGCGATGGGCGGGGCACATAGTGCGGAGGACCGATGGGCGCTGGGGTCTTAAGGTGCTGGAATGGCGACCCCGCACCGGAAAGCGCAGCGTCGGTAGACCCCCTACGAGGTGGACAGACGACCTCAAAAAGGTCGCAGGGAGCCACTGGATCCAGGCGGCGCAAGATCGTGTGGTGTGGCGATCCCATGAAGAGGCCTATGTCCAGCAGTGGACGTCCATCGGCTGACGAAGAAAGAAGAAAGATATAAATAAATAAATAAAATATACCTCTATTATAGTTCTGTACGCTGTGCTCACTTCTCGTTTATTGTAGTCTCCTCTTTCACGTCCAGTGACCAAGTGTCCGACGTTTTCGCCTGTAGCTATCAAATTCAAATTCAAAATATTCTTTATTCAAGTAAACTTGTAAACAATCGATGCTTTTGAATCGTCAACTTTACTGATGGTTCGGAAAGCTGTTCCAGCCAGCAAGAAACTCGACGGTTACTCTTTTTAAAATATAAATGTTAACTAGTTACATTTAGTTATTACTGTCTTGTACAGGGTAGAAGTGCAGCTATATCCACACATCCTTATCATCTAAGTAATCTTCAACAGTATAGTAGGCTTTCTGTATCACGAACCTTTCCTTCCCCATATGTAACAGAGCCAACATTCTATTTTTTCACTATACCATAGACAAGATATACCATAGATATAAAGCCAACATCCATATCATAGATGAGGAACACAATAGATTCAGAAACACTTCATCTATAATAATATATGTCTAAGTTTGCGATCGTTATTTGATGGGGGTCACACAGGACACTTTTTGGACGCCTATATTTTGGGAGAATCGATCAGACTGGGATGTAAGTGGAAGCCACTGTTATAAGCGAGTTCTTGTGTATCTCAGCTTTTTAAAATTATTTAACAAGATATGAAGTTGAAAATATATATAGTGCTAAATGTATAGTGGACTATACGTTTTTTCATACCCGTTACATGCAGGATTCGTAAAAAACATATGCACAAGCCTCCACCACTTCCACCACAATACACAAGCACTACACAAGTTCACTATCACAAACTCAACAATCGTTTCGCCGCGCAACCGAGGCATCATCAGGAGATAGACTCCACGACAAAATCGCAAAGCGAAGCGTTATGCAAACAAGCATTGTTATATAGTAATCGGTTCATCCCCACCTTTACCTCTGAACACGTGCAACAAGCTTGAACTTGAAACATTTATCTGATCGTTAATGAGGGTGCCATTGTTATTTTCTATTTACTGTATCGCGGATTATAGCAAAATAATTTTATTATTACTTTTGTATTATGGATCTCCGCAAAGTAACGCCTAATTCTATAAATTATTTAAAGATATGAAGTTCTTTATAACAACGTGATATGTACAAATTACTGGTTGCTGGGACTTCGTTAGAGTCGACTTTGGTATTAAAATACCCTCAATATATTTTTTCTATTCCCGAAGGAAATACTGGATTTTTTCTTCCATATTATTACGATATAGAAGCTTTACTTCAAAGTTTGCCAGTCGGTAGGTTTGTCTGTTACGCTGTCACAGGTAATACACCAATATTAATGGAATTTGGCTAAATTAAGGCTTATACATTGAGGTAACGTACCGAACAGAAAGATTCTGTTTTTTTTGCTCACTTTTGCTAAATTGAGGGTACTTAAACGCTTTAAGTTCATGCGATTTCGCTTATGTATATATAAGCTAATACCGCATCAATAATCCACTGTTTTATTGACTCTGTTATTTTGGCTATTATCGCCTATTTTATTCAAATCTGCCTTGTTCTTAATTTAACGCCCATAGAAATATATATTGAATTTAAAATTATGTTCCTTACTAGTTATTATATAAGGGTTATATATTGACCACACACATAAGCATTAATAGAGACAGTCCTAAACTATTTTATCAATTCTTCTCACGGTGTCCCATCGCTAAAGATTTTTATAGTGCATTTCCTCATCCCACAATGAAAAAGTATCAATTTTAAATTGATCTCTCAAATTCCATACAAATTTAGAATTTAACATTGAACAATTTAGGTAGATGGGTCAACTGTTCGTGGTTATGTGCGTGCTAACAGAGGTTATATATGTCATTAATATGGTTAACACCATAGCCATGGGTTTCCCGTGTGAAGCTATTCAGAGATATCGTCCGTAATGTTGTAAGGGATCACCACTTAGAGTGTTATGATAAACTTATTAAGGTATTGTTCTTTGAAAAGTTAACGGTTTATTTTACTGAATTAAGTCAATTTATATAAATTGGAAATCTGTTTAATTCATTTAGTTCCTAATATTCCTTATTTAAATAAACTTACGAAAGCAATGATAGAATGATTTTGATCTAATCCGCGTTTGTTCAATAAGTCTATACCTAAGCGTAGCAAAATTAGTTCCCACACCTTATTAAATTAATTTCGCTTCAATCCGCGATAAAATAAAGTAGGTATAATGCTAAATGTAGATTCCATTCTCATACCTGTTACATGCAGGATTTGTAAAAACGCATTCACTGAGAACCTTCGGGTCTATCAGGCCGCAAGAAAGCAAGCATAGTTTGAAACCGAACTTATTAAAATACCAGCGAGCCATACATGCGCATTAAAAGTTGACTGTGCCTCCAGCTCCGCGGGTCGCGGGTTCGATTCCCGCCGAGAGCCAACATTTTCTATAAACAATTTGTTGGTTCTTCGAGCCTGGTTGTGTATTTGTATTTAAGTATATATTTAAAACTATATATGTAGTATATCTACCAGTTGTCCGTCACCCATAACACAAGTATTAAGTTACTTACTTTGGGGATGGACGACCGTGTGTGTAAGTGTCCCATATATTTATTTTAAAGGCTAAAGCAGTGTCCAGTCCATTATAATGCCTACCTACACACAATCTCCGACGGAAGCCGTTCAAAGCATATTAAAAAAAATACAGAACCAACCAACAATTATCTAAATTTGGGTTTATCTTAATAACCTAAAAAAAAGTCCTTTAACCTATGTCCTGATCTTGGCGTCATCCAATCAGATCCAAATTGCCAAAACGATTGAAACCTCGGGCACGATTTCCGAACATTTTGGTCTAATTACAAAAAATTCAAGAATCAAAAAAGGTGTGGTTGGGTGCAGTCATGAGACAAGACAATCCTTGAGAAAATTACATTAAGAAACATTATTTTACAGAAAAAGTAACGGCCTGTTACAATCCCACAGATAGGCATAGGCCTCTTCTTTCCGTTTCTGGAGAGAAGGATTGGGGCTATGACCTACAACGCTGCTCCAATGTGGTTTGGCAGGTTACACATATCCACAGAATTCTCTAGAGATATGCAGTTTTCCTCACAATGTTTTCCTTCATAGAGTTTTACAGTGTTAGTAGTGGTAGTAATCATAGTTACTGAATAGCCGGTTTCTATACATTAATTATGAAAACTACCCACGATAATTTACATTTTAAATTAAAACTATAGTTTACGATTCACTGGGGCACTTAATCATGAGCTCTTTACACGACGTTATCACGGGAACCTGGATGGGCTCGAAACTATTCGGGCTAAATAAATAAAATTAGACGTAAGTAAACATTCAGTTTGATGGTTTAAATGTAAAAATATTTCATACCTTTTACCATTTTATTTGTTTTTCTATAATTCTCATAGGATATATATTCTTACCTTCTTGGTATACTGTAGTACTCTTGGCGAACACGATACTTGCCATAAACTAGCAAGGTATTATTCACCTAATTAGGATCGTAAATATATTTATTGCGAACATGATAGATTACAAATACCCTACGCCCGAAGAGCTCATAACTTTTACTGAATGAGTTCGAAACTAATTGAGCAAATTCAAAATTTATGATATTCCGTAAAGAGATATCCTCAAATGGTTTGAAGAACTATTTTTCTCCGTAATATAAGCGACCTGTCAAGCCCTTTATTCCTACATGTGAAGGTTTTATCACAATATTTTTTCTCAAAAGCGTTATCTATTGTATACTTATTATAAAACAAAGTCCCAAAAAGCTGTCCGTCTGTATGTAATCGGTTTTCTCAAAATTTACTGAACGGATTTTTGTACGGTTTTCGCCAAAACATAGTGAAATACTTCCGAATGGTTTAGGTAAATAGTACATATCAGTATTATGTAAATTGTGTCCAAGAGAGTTAGAACAAGTGTATATAGTAAAGTAATATCTTAGAGAAGAGAGGTATTCTGCACTGAGGATTAAAAGAGAGGTCGGATCAGTGTCGGATTAGAGAGAGATATTATACACTGAGGCTAAAGAGAGGAGTCAGATCAGTTTTAGAATTGTGAGTGGAAAGGGGTGGCTATAAGGGAAGGTTGGGGGCCACTTCCGGGGTGTTTCCCCTGGCTAAGAGAATTGCTTAGAGCGCAGAGTACGCTGGAATTAGCCCGGGTCGCGCTGTACACGTCATTAGTAAACAAGATAGGACGTACGTAGAGAACCCCAGCAATAAAAGTTTGCTATGAATTATCGTTTTGCCCTTTGTAGATTACAATGTGGATTAGAGAAATTAGTTTTCCTTTGCGACACTCATCGTTCAGCTGTAACAGTTATTATTACTATAAACCAATATATTCAGTCTGCGCTCGCCCTAACTAAAAATGTATGGCGTTTTTTATCTGACGCGATTTGACCGAGCGAAAAAAAACAATTATATCCTCTCTTGCCATCATAAAATGTCGTTTTTTCGTATCATCCTAATGAAAAATTAAGTTGTACCCATGATTGATTTATTTATGCAGACCTTAAGTAAAGGCATTAATATTGCAGATCTTTGCAAACAGTTTCTGATATAAATAATAAATATACAAAAATATAGGACACTTACACACGGTCGTCCGATCCTAAAGTAAGTAACTTAATACTTGTGTTATGGGTGATGGACAACTGGTATATTACATTTATGATTTTAAATACATACTTAAATATAAATATACACCCAGGCCCGAAGAACCAACATATTGTTTAAAGAATATGTTGGCCCTCAGCGGAAAGCGAACCAGTGACCTGCTGAGCTGAAGGCAGGGTGACTAGTTTTAATTTCCCAAAGTGGCCTTATTAAAAAAAGTTTTTTAAATTTATATTTTATGTAGAGATGTAGATTATAGAAAATTAAACAAACAAATAAATAAACAAGCACTGTTCGAAGACTTTCGCGTTACTTTTCGGAGATCCATAATTCAAAAGTAATAATAAGATTTTTTTATTTTTTTAGAATTTTATTATTACTTTTGTATATTAGAACGATTTATAATTAAAGTTATTGAACTCTGTATTAAAACCCGGCTCGCACTTAACGCCAGTAATTAAGTTCTTGACCGTTTTGAACTTCAAACACTTTTATGAGTATTTATGTAATAGCCAGTCGGTGCACCCGTGTTCCGCCTTGGTTACATTGTATGAACACGAGAATATAATCGTATACCTTCTTTTTCCACGCTTCATATTATTTTTACATATAAGTATGTATAGTGCGCGGCAATATATAATGCACATCGAGGCTTAGAGAGAGAAATCGGCTAGATTTTGCTTCATAAAGCATTTGTCTCTGTCGCACAGACTGACGAACCCGTATGAAACGTTACATACTGAGTGACAGTGACAGCGTTCTACGAAACCGAACTGGCCGGCTGTTTCGTTCTAAACATCGATTATTTAATGCTGGGTACTATATATCTGTATGCAAACGACTCATTTGATTTCAATTTTGACCCATTTCTGACCTGATAGATTAAATTCAAACTTTGTACACTTATCAAAAACCGGTGGTAGGTAATACAATCAATTATATAAATAACTTGAAAAAAACATATTTTTTACAATAAAGTGGAAAATAATAAAGATAAAAAAAAACAATAAAAAAATAGAGCTTTAAAAATAATAAACACATTTTTCATCATATTTTTCATATATGTATCGAAAACTACACGCTTTTTTACGAAGAAAAACTCATTGGTGCCTGCCCGGGTTTGAACTCGTGTTCGCCTCGAAAGAGTCGCACGGTCTCAACGCTAGGCTATCACAGCTCCAATTTGTATATTAAAATTTAATTAAAATGCAAAAACTGACATTTTTGATTATAACTCGTTAATGGAAATATTCAAAGAATCGTTTAATACATAATAATTGGCTAATTGCTAGGAACCGTTTTGAAATTGAATTATAGTTTTTGCGCAAGAAACCTATCCGACCTCCAAATTTATTTACCATATTTTAGCTACTTGATCTTTTGAATTTCGCTTCCTGTCTTACAAATAAAATTGTAGGTATATTTGTAAATTGTAACTTTTTTTGTTTTATAGCTCTCATAATTCCACTCCTTACACTTTATTCTAACCTAAGCTCCGGATTCAGTCTTAAGACTTTCATCATCCTCCTGTCCTTATCCCAGTCTAAGTGGGGTCGGCACAACATGTTATAAACATATTGTCACATGATTCGGCTACGTATTTTACGACCGGTCGCCTTTCTGACGTCAACTTACCTTAGTCGCCTTTTACGACTCCTCGGTAAGAAATGAGGGTGGTCTATTCTAGTCAGCCGGATACCACACATTCAGTTTTAAAACTTTGTCTTAAGAAATTGTTCCATCCGTTCACATGTGATCCGATGACCAAGGTAAATATGAATTAATTTTTATGGTGTACCATAGGTGTCGTAAAAGGCGACTAAGGTAAGTCGACCCGTCGTGTGGTATCCGGTTGAGTAGAATAGACCAACCTCATTACTTACTGAGGTGTCGTAAAAGGCGACTAAGGTTAGTTGAGCCACCGTGTGGTATCCGGTTGAGTAGAATAGCAAGCAATAGACTAACAAGCTTTACTCTTAGAACTTAGCTTCCGCTGGACAATCTTCACATTTCTACACTCAACAATGCTCCTAGGCTCACCCATCCTATCCGTCATGAAGGATTAATGTTAGTCCTAAACACTTGTATTTAGTTCAAGACTAAGTTGCCGGCTCATCGCAGAATTTTGAATTTTAATATCGTCATTTCATATCCTCGGTGACGCTTCTGCGCTCAGTTGTCCGGCTGTAAAAGCCCAAGTAAAAGTGTGATAGCCCAATGGCGAAACCGCACGACTCTCTCAAGAGGGTCATGGGTTTAAACCCCGGCATGCCAATGACTGTTTCTGTTAATACGTATGTGTCCAACTGATAATTGAAATTTATCACACGCTTTTCGGTGGAAGAAAGCATCGTGAGGAAACCAGCATATCTCTAAAGTATTTTGGGTATATGTGCAACCGTGCAACCTACCAGTACGCATTCGAGCAGCTCGGTGGGTTTCACCTTTCTTTCCAAAAACGGAGAAAAAAGGCCTATGCCCACCAGTGCCAGGGTTATCAGTATATAAAAAAAAACAATAATCGCAGCTTTATTTTATAAACTTAAACAAAGAATTACAAACGGAAACGCCCAAAAAAAGTCAATGAGACATCTATTAATAAAGACATTATCAGAAAAAAAAACTAGACGCCGTACCAGCCATTCGTACTCCAATCCAAATTCGAAATCGTATCGCGTCCTGACGTTTCCTCTACGTGCCGTTTCCGGTCTGCGCAAGCGCACCACGAATCCCTAATCGCGCGCTTTTATATTTTTTTTTCTGGAGGATACATTTTTTTTCCTATAGCTCCCCAACTATGTTATGCGTATCCTGTTTCTGTTGATTGATGGGAGGGAGATAGGCCGGCGATGGCACCATTACCGCGGCGCAGACTTGATAAATTAGTGCGTTATATTCGGATCGCGTCGGCCATTTTGGTTCGTCCGCATTGATCTTTGACGCGATGTTTACGTAATTTTAGGGTTGAATTAATATTCCAATCAAATCAAATGAAAATAATCTTTATTGAAGTAAGCTTTTGCAAACACTTTTATTTATTTATTATATCTCCTATGTATATATATTCTTGAATTATCTCCTTAGGAGATCGCCTAAGAATTATTCTTAGTTACAGTGTGACAATTATAAGTATTTAAAAAGTATATACATACATGAAACTTAAATATTAGCACTCAAAAAACTAATAAATTTTTGCTAATGCTATAAGCAATTGACCTCTCGTTTGAAATTACGTAGGTAACAACAAAACATATTATATATATTTTTTTAATTTACAACGAAATATACAAGTTGTCTATCTTAAATTTCTTACACGCTAGTACTATACTAATCTAATCACTAATCACTAAAGACAACGTGGAATGGTCCCAAGGACACTGGAAGCGTTTCCGCGTTGAATTGCTAAGCTGATTCTTTGTGCGAAAAAGGAGCCAGCCCTCTGTCACCCGAAGAGGCGATCAACCAAGATATTAAATAAAAATTAATAAAAAAGAAGTAAATATCACAAAGAAATAAATTCCGTTTATATTTATGCTCTAGGAACTAAATAGGTAAAAGCTCTAAATTAGAGAAAATCTTAGATTTTCTCTAATTCGTGTGTTTCTTTCTCTTCTTCTATTCTCTAATGTAGTACAACATTTTTCAAACATTCAACACATTTCAAACATAAATGTAAACAAAAAAAATAATAATAACATAAACATAAAAAAAGATATTAAGACTTTAAGTCCTATTATAATTTTTGATTCGTTAAATATCAATTAAATTTAAATAAGGCACTAGTGGTTACGAATTCTTCTCTTATCGAGAAGAACCAGCAAGAAACTCGGCGGTCAATCTTTTAATGATTTTCAATCCAATCATTTTATTATTCGTATAATCTTCAATTGTGTAATATGCTTTACGTATAAGCATATTTCTCACAATTAATTTAAACTTTTCTATATGCAAGTGTAATATCTTCATAGATGTATTTCTCATAGATGAGAATCATGGTTCCTTGAATCCTGAGGAAGAAATTTAAATAAATTACCTTACTGATTGTAGTGTCACAATATAGCCACAGTTAATGTTTGTTTTTGTTTTATATAATGAAAATACTAATAAAGAAATGAAAATGACAGGCAGACCGCAAACGAACAAAAAACTTATTCTGCCTATGTTGCGTTCCCAGAATATCCGAAAGTTATTTGTCGGTCTGATTTCGTTTCTATTTAAACAATTGGAAATTGCAAATTTTGGAAAAATTTGGTACGCTTTCTTGACATTTATTTGAGTGATCATAGCTCATTTTAACTGTAACATTTAATATAACTCACGGATTACATATAATTATATAAAGTTCTATCATTGTTTTTGAAAAGTGTTTACTGCGAGTTTCGTGCAGGTTATTCTCAGTAAAATCAAAATTCCGCATTGGTGCGGGTACGAGGATGTGCTGAAACTCTTATTATAGATTTATACTACTACAATTCATTTCTTATACAATCTAATCTACAATTATTACATATAAATATTATACAATATATTTATTATACAATTATATTATTATTGAGCTGTGATAGCCCAGCGATGAGACCGTGCGACTCTTTAGAGGGGAACACGAGTTCAAACCCGGGCAGGCACCAATGAGTTTTTCTATTAAAACTCCTGTGTATAATCGATAATTGCAATTTATCACACGCTTTTCGGTGAAGGAAAACATCGTGAGGAAACCTGCATATCTCTAGAGAATTCTGTTGATATGTGTAACCTACCAATCCGCATTGGAGCAGCGTGGTAGGTCTTAGCTCCAACCCTTCTCTCCAGAAACGAAGAGAGGAGGCCTATTCCCAGCAGTGGGATTGTAAAAGGGCGCTACTTTACTTTTACAATAAATATCATTATTATTACAACAATCTACAATTCTCTTATAGAATCTGACTATTCAAAGTAATTTAAAAAGTATATTTGAATAAATAATATTTTAAGTTTGCATTTTAATGCTTCTTAGTTAACGTCAATTTATACCTTTAAATACCTTCAATTATGTATTGTTTTTTCAACGTGATGCTTAACTGGGGGTGGCCAGTTAAGAAATCTTGGAAAGCAACCCCTTTGAATGTTCTCTATAACACTTTATTATTTTGAACCTGTGACCCCTAAGAAGGGTCACGCGCTCTTACGATTCACTATATATGCTAGTAAGTGCGGTGCGGTTTCTCAATCCAAAAGGCAATAATCAAATTAATATTCAATCTGGCGCGTCTATTCATTAGCTAGTCTACAAACTCTTTAATATGTATCACGCCCGTGATTGACCGTTGGCTGATGACTTCATTGCACTCCACACGACAGCTTAATATGTTAATCATATTACTATCTACTTGAACCTTTGTCATGTCTGTTTAACTATATGATCTATGAATAATCTAAGAAATTGAAATGATCGTGTTTACCATCACTTTAATTAGATTACCCACATTTAACTTTTTTTGTGAATAAATTAATAACATATAGTAACCCGTTACTCTATCACGCCGTGTGGTATTCGGCAGAATAGAATAGACCACCCTCCTTTCTTACCGAGGTGTCGTAAAAGGCGACTAAGGTTTGTGCCGTGTGGTATCCAGCAGCATAGAATAGACCACCCTCATTTCTTACCGAGGTGTCGTAAAAGGCGACTAAGGTAAGTTGACGTCAGGCAGGCGGCCGGTCGTAAAATACGTAGTCAAATCATGTGACAACATGTTTGTAACATGTTGTGCCGACCCCACTTAGATTGGGATAAGGGAAGGAGAATGATGAGTGACCTGTTACTCTATCGAAGTTAAGCAAAAGCTTTGTGTTTCCTGAGAATTAGTAGGTTTCTTCAAAGTAATTTCCTTCATAGACAAACGACATGCAAGACCTCTTTAATGTGTCTAAATGTTGCTAGCTAGCTGTGACGTGAGTGCGTAACACACAGATAGAGTAACTTTATTTATTAATTTACTTATTTATTTATTGTACATAAATAATGTAAGAAAAAATAAAAAGAAATAGCACATGTACAAAGGCGGACTTATCTCTAAAAGGGATCTCGACCAGCCAACCTTTGAGAGACAGAAGGAAAAGGAAAAGAAGGTAAATATGGATAATGAAAATAGAATGGAAGAAAAAGAAAAATAACGAAACATTATATACATAGATTAATAGCATTGGCTTTCTATACGCGGAGACATGATCATTGTTATGAAAACCAAATATATAATAAACATATAATAGGTTGCCCGCGGCTTCGCTCGCGTGGAATTTGGTCTGCCATATTAAGTTTCGTGACAGATGATTTTAGGCTTAAATATTTTTTTTGCTTAATATTATAAAATATATATTTATTGAGTTACTCGTACATCCAAAATTTTAGATGTCTTCTTAACTTCAAAACAAAAGGATTGCATACAATTTTCGCGCGCCGCGCATATTAGACTCTCTATAGCGTTATCCATTTAAGTTAATCATATCGTGATAATTTCTAAACTATTCGGCCAAATTACTGAGTGTAATAGACAAAGTGTATCTACACGAAATACTAAAAGCCACGAATGTATTGATTTTTATAAGAATTTGATGCTAAAATATGCTTTGTAAAATAGTATGTAATTTCATGAACTTTATGATTCACAGTTTTGGTCACAGTGGCTTCCACTGAAATGTAGATATATGCTATCGCGGACTTTTATTTAGAACTATTCAAGACAAACAATACTGATACGATATATGGAACACTTACATCCACGGTCATCCGTCTCCAAAGTAAGTAACTTAATACTTGTGTTATGGTAGACGGACAACTGGTATCTACCAGTTAGTATATCTTAGTATATCTATACTACATATATAATTTTTAATACATGCTTAAATACAAATATACAACCAAGCTCGAACAACCAACAATTTTTTTATAGAAAATGTTGGGAATCGAACATCGAGTTGAAGGCAGGGTCACTACCCACTGCGCCAACGGGCCAGTCAAATATAATTCTTTTACAAAGGTTTTGAAGGCGCTCAAATTTATTTACTTGCTCCACATTAGAGCCAGAATATGATAATATAGAATTGGTAAATGGAGATATTTAATCACCATATTTTTTGTCGAAAACGGTAAAATATTGCGCAATCGTTACAATAAGCTACTGATCATATTTCTGCTTATCTCACTCAATTGAGGCGCCCTAGATAACGACTTATCAAAAATAATGACCAAAGTCTTTACTTTGTCAATTTTATAGAACAACTTATTTATAGAAGGAGGCGTTACTTTGCGGAATTCCATAATACATAAACTATAACAGAACTACTTTGCTATAATCTGCGTGGGTTAAGCGAATGCATGCGACAAAATCGTAATTCATTACGATTTTATCGCCTATCCTTCTGCTGATGCTTCGGTTTCAGGGCAAAACGATCGTCGAGATTTTGGTGTATTGCTTGTGTGTATTGTTGCTGGTAGAGGCATCTTGGGATGCATGTGGTGACTTGTTCTGAAAATCGTAATGTATGGGTATTACGATTTTTGTCGTGGAGCCTATCCTCCTGATGATGCTTAGGTTTCGGGGCGAAACGACCGTCGAAATTGTGGTTGTGGGTGTGTGTGCTGCTTGTGGTGTTGTTGCTGGTAGAGGCATCTTGGGATGCATGTGGTGACTTGTTCTGCATGTGTAAGGTAAGGTTGCCTGCACGCACATTAGCATTGCATGCATTCGCTTAACCCGCGCGGATTATAGCAAAGTAGTTCTGTTGTAGTTTCTGTAACTTTGTACATAATTAAGCAACAACTTTGTCAGCAACTAGAACGACGCCTTAAATAACTCAGCAGTCATTTTTAATAATAAATTAGTTTTCCGATCGCGTCCACCATCGAATACAACAGAAACCAAAACCGTAACTCAAACCATTACAAAACTGCACCACATACCATATAACTCCGTCGTAATAAAATCTAATTCTAATGCCAGCACTTGCTAAGCTGAGCACGTCGCGCCCGCTGACGACAGGGCGCACGTTAAATACTGAACAATATCATGATCTATATACGAGTTGTACACGAGCTGGCTTATGTGTATTGAATATTAATATTTTAGCTTCGGGGCCAAAGAATAATATTAATAAATCGATCATTATCTACCTATTGTTGACAATAATAACACGCCGCTATCCGTCTCCAAAGTAAGTTTTATACTTGCGTTATGGCCGACAGATAAGCGGTAAATATATACATGTACAATATTAAATACATATATACACCCAGACTCGCTGTAATAGTGCATGGTTGAGACCGTGTGACTCTCTTGAAAAGATCATAGGTTCAAACGCCGGACAGGCACCAATGAGTTTTTCTATTAAAATTTAATTTTTAGCAATTTTACAAAGGCTTTTCGGTAAAGGAAAGCATGTCGAGCAAACCTGCATATCTCTAGAGAATTCTGGGGATATGTGTAAGCTACCAATCCGCATTGGAGCAGCGTGGTATGTCTTAGCTCAAAGCCTTCTTACCAAAAATGGAGAGAGGAGTCCTCTACCCAGCAGTGGGATAGTAATAGGCCGTTATTTCACTACCAAGATTAGAAGAACAAACAAATTGTTTACGGAAAATCTTGGCCCTCGTTGGAAATCGAACTCGCGATCCGCAAAGCTTAGGACAAGATCACTGCGAACTGAGGCAACGGACCAGTCAATTAGAGAGTAGAGAAAGTATATATGTCAATGACTTAAACAAAGTATCTGCAACCAAGGCGGCAATTCGATTCAAATAGCTTAATTTTACATTTTTTTGAAGATCAATTTACTACGGGTTCACTAGCAAGCCAGCAATATATAAGGTACTAACTTGTTACGGAATTCATAATCTTAGTAAACACTTACTACACTTACGAAACTATTTTTTTCCCACGAAAACAATGTCATTACCAAGTAATAATAAAGTAGTATAAATAAAGTTAAGTAACGGCCTATTACTTTCCAACTGCTGGGCATAGGTCTCCTGTTTCCTCTTTTTTTGGAGAGATGGAATAGAGCTAAGACCTACCGCGCTGCTTTAATGAGGATTGGTAGGTTACACATATCCGTAGAATTCTCTAGAGATATGCAGGTTTCCTCACGATTTTGTCCTTCACAGGAAAGCGTGTGATAAATTGGAATTATCAATTAGGCACATAAGTTTTAATAGAAAAACTCGTTGTTGCCTGCCCATGATTTGATCTCGTGACGGGCGCACTGTCTCACCGCTGAGCTATCACAGCTTATAACTCAATTAATAATACCACCTGCCTCTCAGAGGCTAACGTTAATTACACGTCACATCTGCATTCTACTCTATGCCAATAATTTCAGAAACTTATTCAAAAGTGGCATCAGTGGTTGTAAAGATAGCATCTTCGTATACGGGATTTCCGGTGTCCGCCCTACAGGACTATAAATACGTCGCTAATTTCTCAGGAACTCTTAGATCATGCCATATATGTCCCTGGAATGCATTTTTTTCTTTCATTCAATTGTTCATAATACTTGCGCTGTTTTTTAATGAGGCTGCATCTATTTTGTGACGAGTATTTTCCAACGTCACATTTATGCATATAAAACCTTTTACGTGACTATGGAATAAAACAATTTCTTGTAATAAACTGAGTCATAGCGAGGCCTGTTTCTATACCAAAGCTGGGTCAAAAAGTCTCTCCTCGGTTTATTAGAGTAGATTTCAAATATTCCAGGAATTCAGATATGCAGAGAACCCAGGATATATATAATGAAAAGTAAATATCAATTGTTAGGGTCTCGAAGAAATTTCTTTGATCTTGGTAGGGCTTAAATTAGAAACATCACAACCCCGTGATGTTTCTTTATCGCTTACAGATGACGTAATCCGATATATTTGAAACTCTCCGCTCTCGTCTTCGACATTACGTTGTAAAAAAGACGAGACAAATAACATAATTTTGTTTAAAAAACAAAATTTTCCGTATTCACTCGTTATATCAATTATTAGGCGCATATTGAAATGTAATTGAAATTTTGATAAACTTTATATTTTTTAAATTATAATTAATATTCTTTAAATTTTGATAGATTTTGTCGTGAAGCATCTTGGATAAGTGTGGTGACTTCTTGTCACCACACTTATCCAAGGTCCTGCGTGTGTAAGATATGTGAATTTTGCTCCATACACTTAGAATTACATATATTTTCTTAACAAAAGCGGATTATAACCAAAGCAGTTCTATTATAGTTTCAGAAATATATATTTGACGGAAACAATTAGGAAATATAAATTTATTTATTTATTCATAATGTAATGTATGTAAATGTGACTGTAAAATAAAGGCTATTTTTATTTATTTTATTAATTTATCACATACTATTTATAGGAAAAAAAACCTAATTTTGGACAAGCTAATGACAAAAATAAACTAACGTTATTTCTCAGAACACTGTTTGCTCTATATTTTATGACTAACAGATAATAATTTGTAAAATACATTAGTAGGGTATTTCTTATAAATTGACCGCCAAAACGTGATTTGATTGCGGAGATGACTTTGGTCTAAATAATGTTATTTAATTGACTCATAACCTGGGGATTTTTCTTAGTCATAGGTTATTGATATTATTTTTAAACGTTTTTCCGCTTATTAAAGATTTAGTAACTACATATAGAAGTAGATACAACATATATATATATATATATATATCTTCTCTTCTTCTTCTTCTTCATTAACCCATGGAGGTCCACTGCTTATTTTAAAATGAATAACCTTTAATTAAGAAAAAATGATTAAGATATTTATTTTGTTCGTTATAAAGACTTTGGCACCCTCGTTTACAACTTAAGGAGTAAGTTCTAAAATAGGTTCTTAGCTTAGCAACAGATGTTGTGATGATAAGTCTGATAATGTCTAACAATCGACTCTTTTAGACTTCTAACCTCATCTACCACCAAAGTAAATGCCGGTTACTAAACCAAAGCTGAGCATTGACCTTCTTCGATAAACATGTATCGCTGAGAATAAATGTGCTAAGAAATATATCAGACCGAATCGCAAGATCGTTACATTTTCAATTATAAAAAGCAATTTAAAAGATTCTATTAGTTTCCTCATTAACGTTAAAAGCCTAACTCATCAGGTTTCACTGTGAACATGTGCTACATGCTTAGTATTAGCTGACACGCGTCGTGTTTAGACTAGGGATGTGCGTTTCAGTTTGCGTAAATTGTTTACGATATGAGTCCATAAATAAAATTAAAAAAAATATTGCTATATAACAGTAAGTCTCGTTCCGAACGTAGAATCTTGCGGCTATCGATATTCGAACATTAATATTATTTCAAATTAAATTAAATCAAAATTATTCAAATAAATTCATTCAAGCACTTTAAAATCGTCAAGGATTAATATGATTACCGATTCTACTACTGGTTCGATCGGCGGTCAATCTTTTGAATATTGTCAATTTTACACTATTAAACCGCAGTCTTGTATAAAGATGAAAGGATTTTCAAATCCAGGCATTTTTATCATCTAAATAATCTTCAATTTTGTAACATACTTTACGTATAAGCATATCTCTTGCATTTAATTTAGATTGATTTTTAGATACTACCTCACAGCGTTACTGTGGCTCAGTGTAGTACAGATTCCCCTCGAAACCGAACTCAAAAAAAAAATGCATTAAAAATGCTTCGATCGCCACCAAACTTTACATAAACATCCGCTGGGTCATTCTAAAGATCGTCTGAAAATTGCATTAAAATCCAGCCGTTTCGGAGTCTATATACAGACAAATATTATTTTTAATTTTTTAATTCTTTATTTACTCTACGAGGTATGTGTTCACGGAATTTTTCCATTCCACCGTACCGCATGCTAGGCGTAAACTTCCTCTCTCCTTTTTTGGAGAGAAGTGTTTAAGCTTTGACATCACAGTCCTCCAATGCTTTTTCCAACTGCGACGCTCCTAAAGCTGTTAGGGTTAACAGCATACAGTCAGTTCGGAAAAAATATGTATACGTACTGGTTACACATATCCCCAGAATTCTATAGAGATATATAGGTTTACTAAGAATGACTGACCCGTTGGCGCAGTGGGTTGTGTCCCTGCTTTCAGCACCACGGGTCGCGGGCTCGATTCCCGCCGAGGGCCAACATTTTCTATAAACAATTTGTTAGTTCTTCGAGCCTGGGTGTATATTTGTATTTAAGTATGTTTTTAAAAGTTACTTACTTTTAGGACAGACGAACGTGTGTGTATATATTTATATTTTATATTTATTGATAGAATTCTGGCTACGCCCTTGTTCAAACCAGTAACCGCATGGTAATAATGTTCACGGCTTGTTATTTATTATCTGTATATATGGTAGTATAAATATGATGTATATATATATATATGCAGCATATCTACTAGTTGTCCGTCACCCATAACACAACTATTAAGGTACTTACTTTGGGGGCGGACTACCGTGTGTGTCGGTGTCCCATATATTTATTGATTATTATTAATGTGTTTCTTTACCGAAAGCGTGTGATTATTGGCAAGTATCACAGCTAGATCAATCCGCTACTATTCTGATAAATTTGATACTATTGAAGCTTATATACTATACCGGGTCAAGAATAAGGATGGAGAAATTTCCATTGTTCCTTTAGAATTAACGTTGAATTAAAAAAAAAATCGTTTTTCTTGCCCATCACTAGTAAGCTCTTAAAGACTCATGCGCATTTGATTTGGATCGCCCGATCTATTCTTAGAAACGTGTCATGGAGTCATAGTTTAAACAATGAGTGTAGTACATTATGGCAAAGATGTGAAACGTAGATAGATCGTTCAATCTTAATCTCTTACATAAAGTAACGGCCTGTTACCTCATACGGCTGGGCTTAGGCTTCTTCTCTACATTTCTGGAGAGGGTTGGAGCTAAGACCTACCACGCTGCTCCAATGCACATCGTAGGTTACACATATCCCCAGAGCTCTCCAGAAGTATGCAGGTTTCCTCACGATGTTTTCCTTCACCGAAAAGCGTGTGATAAGTTACATGTTTAATTATACACATAACTTTTAATAGAAAAACTCATTAGTGCCCGAGGTTCTGAACTCGTGATCCTCTCGAAATATTCGCACGGTCTCACTTCTGTAATGTTTACCAATATTATTAACGTTAAAGTTATATAACCATTTTCACGCACACTGAGAATCGTTATTTTTTTCATATAAAAAGGTGCTTGAAATCTATTTAAAGAAATAATATCTTAAAAATCCATTATTAAGTAGTAACTGTAATCCATTGGCACGTATAACTTTACAAGGAGTCTAACAAAAATGATTGGTCGATGTGAAACTATTTTATATATTTATTTTATAATTAATATTGGGTTTGACTGGCCCGTTGGCGCAGTAGGTAGTGACCCTACCTTCAGCACCGCGGGTCGTGGGTTCGATTCCCACCGAGGGCCAACATTTTCTATAAACAATTTGTTGGTTCTTCGGGCCTGGGTGTGTATTTCTATTTAAGTAGTAAAAGTAAAAGTAAGTAGTATTAAGTTACTTACTTTGGGGAGTATTAAGGTACTTACCGTGGGTGAAAGTGTCCCATATATTTATTTATTGGTTGTGCAATTTCATATATACATCCTTAACAATCTATTTATATTATGAAAACAATATTACGTAATTGAGGAACTATATTTGTCTTAATTTTTTTTCAGAAAGAGATTGACGTACGAGGCGTTGCAGATAATGATTAGAAGTATCCCGATCACAAGAACAACTCACTCAGAGACTGCCGGTAAGTAGATATTAAACTGTATTATAGAATGGGTTGTCTGTGTGATTGATCTATTATTGTATTATGGATCATCGGTGCGGCGCGCGTGGGCGCCATTGAGACGTGAGCGCGCATTTGTATCGATCTTAATCCAATTGTATCATGAGATTAGTGTTACGTAATTAAACACGGATCATTGTCTCTAATTAAGCAATGTTTGAACGTATTTTATTTCATCCACATTGTCATTTATAGGTTCAAATATAGGTTATATCTCTGTGAACCATCACTCATTATTTAATTATGTCATTCATCTATACTTATTTTAAAACAAAGTCGCAAAAAGCTGTCTGTTTCTATGTAATCGATTTTCTCAAAATCTACTGAACGGATTTTTATACGGTTTTCACCTAAAGATAGTCCAATACTACCGGATGGTTTAAGTAAATAGTACATTTTGGTATTATGTAAAATGTGTGGCAATGATCGCGCGGTTGTTAAAAAACTTAGCAAGCATGCTGAGATCTTTAGTCACGTGCGCTGCATAAACCAGCAGAGATACGCTAAAATTACGAACTAGAGAATTGTAGATTTATAAAATACTACAAAAAAATCCGCGACAGCGTGTCTCTGTCACTGGTTAACTCGCAATAACTATTTTTATGTTTAAAACTTGAATTTGTGACACGCTGTAATAAATAGTAAATATCAGTTACACACATAAATTTTAACAGAAAACTCACTAGTTCCCTAGCATTGAACCCGTGACCCTCTTAGGAGATCCACAAGGTGACACCGTTCGGCTATCACAACTATATAAAATGGAAATTAGGGTCAATAAGTACTCTATATATCCATTTCGCACTACAAAGTTGCAGGTTTCAGTTAGCTCCCTTATTAGGTAGCGTTATATTCAAATTATGATTCAATTTATTCAAATTGGCTTTTACAAGCAATTTTGTTTTGTCAAATTGTAATAAAGCTACTATTGGTTCAAAGGCGTTTTAACCTTTATTATTATTAATTATTTTTTTTAAATTTTATTATTACCTTTTAAATTTTATATTATTACCTATATATATTATTAAAGGAAGTCAGCGGTCACAAATAATAATTTATACTATTCTATTTAAAAATCAAATAACATTTACACGTTACAGTTTAATCTGGTGCGTGTCTGGTTGTAACTTAAATCAAAGTGTTTAAATAATCTTGAATAATATAATAAGCTTTTCTATGAATTCTTAGTGCTTTTCTAATGCTTAATAAAATCCTGTGACGTGAATATCCATAGAAGATAACATCCATTGTTATAGACAGACTTCAAAAATTTCTTGTTTCAGTCTTTTATAGGTCGAACAGTTAAATAATAAATAAATAAATATATGGGACAACTTACACGCACGGTCATCTGTCCCCAAAGTAAGTATTTCAATACTTGTGTTATGGGTGACGGACAACTGTTAAATATAGTACATATATAATTTTAAATACAAATATACACCCAGGCTGGAAGAACCAACAAATAGATTATAGAAAATATTGAGGGGATTCGAACTAGCGACCCGCGGTCAGGTAGGGTCACTACCCACTGCGCCAACGGGCCAGTCCAGTTAAAATTAAAGAGAAAATTTTCGGTAATTAATTGTCACTTAACATGGAATTTTTAAAATATTTTCGCTAGAAACTCCCTTGAAACAATTCTAAAACAAGAATTCTCTAGATTTGTAGAAGTGTAATTAAATTTTAAATTAGGTAGCCAATAACAAGTAATCTTTCAAATTTATGGTTACACGTTGCCCGCTTCTACGGTAGGCGAAATAAATAAATTCGTCATATATTTCTATGGGCGTGTAAATCATGAGAGATATATATTCAGAGGATGTATTCTGTTACTTTACCCGAGCAAATAACTGAGAGTTTAGGTTTGAAGGAATTTATTTTAACAAGTTTCTCAGTTAATTACTTATTGAATTTACGCTCTTCTTTATTAATAGAATATAGCAGCTGTGATAGCCCAGCGGTGAGACCGTGCGACTCTTTCGAGGGGAACAAGAGTTTAAACTCGGGCAGGCACCAATTAAAACTCATGTGTCTAATTGATAATTGCAATTTATCACACGCTTTTCGGTGAAGGAAAACATCGTGAGGAAACCTGCATATATCCAGAGAATTCTAGGGATATGTGTAACCTACTTATCCGCATTGGAGCAGCGTGGTAGGTCTTAGTTCCAATCCTTCTCTCCAAAAACGGAGAGAGGAGGCCTTAGCCCAGCAGTGGGCATAGTAACAGGCCGTTACTTATTAATAGAATATAAGTGATGGCCAAATGAAGAGATTGCGTGAATTTAACTCGGAGATCGTAAGTTTAAAACCTTGGCGCTGGCTTTTATCATTTGTATATATAAATACTTATTATGAACCAGAGTCCCAAAAAGCTGTCTGTCGGTATGTAATTGATTTTCTCAAAATCTACTGAACAGATTTTTGTACAGTTTTCACCAAAAGATAGTGCAATTCTTCCGGATGGTTAAAATATATAGAACATATCGGTATTACATAAATTGTATTAAAGAGATCGCGCAGTTGTTAAAAATTTGCTTGCTGGGAGCTTTCGTCGCGTGCGCTGCGTAAACCAGTAGAGATACGCTAAAGTAATTGTAGATCTATAAAAATACTACAAAAAAGTCCGCCATAACATGTCTCTTATGGTTAACTCACAATTTTTATGTTTAAAATTTGAATTTTAGAAAAAAATTGTAATACGCTGATTTCCACGCGAGTGAAGCCGCAAGCACAGCTAGTTTGTATATAAATGTGAAAATCTCAATCTTACAAAGGGGAATGTCAATCTTACTAGGTTTTCTATAAAAAATATATATGCTTACTTTATATTTACAATTGATTTAAATTCTTTCAGGTGAGCCAAACATGACAATAAATCTTTTCCTTGGCTCCGCAATCCAGGTTTTCCTAATGCGGAGTCCGCCGGTAAAATAGGTTTCCTTTAAGTTTTTAGTTATGTATATTTGTAAATTAATGCTTTTAAGTAAGACCCTATTCTGTACCAAAAACTGGAAATAAAATGATATCATTATTATTATTATTATTATTATTTGGAAACTTTAATAAGATTATTTATTAAGATTTGAGGTTTGGACTAACATTTGCAATAATTATTTTTTCTATAAAAAGTATTTGTCTAATTGATGTTTACAATTCATCACACGTTTTAAGACGATAAAGTAACGTCGTGAATAAAACCTGTTATTCCGTGTTATTCCAGTATGATTGGCTTAGGCTCCAAAGGAGAAAGGACTAATTCTGGTTAATAACATTTTTCCGAAGCTACACTACTTAAAAACAATCAAAGATGTATAAATATTTATAAAAGTCTACAAATTATAACAGCATTTATTATCCTACTTCTGAGCAAAGACCTCCTCTATCCTAACACAAAGGATACCTTAGACCCATCATGCTCCTCGAATGCGTTTAGGTAGATCACACATTTTTTAGGGATAAGCGAGTTACGTCACGTTTTCATCACGTTTTCCCACATCCAAGCCTATATTATAAACTAAATATCACATAGGAAATCCATAGGTAAGTATTATTTTCATTAAGTACTTAATAAATATATTATAGATAAATCAATTAAATAATTAAGTAAAATAATTAGCAGTAAATTAACTTCAAGCGTCATAAGGTTCTAAATTATCTCCTCAAAGCCAAGTTTCACTCAATCTAGTCTGGTTAGTTAGTAACTGTGTTAACATTTAATTACCATGTGCAATATTAAGCTGAACGTCTATAGCCTACTTTTATGATTTTAACACCAGTGAAAAACTTAAAAAAGTTCAACCGATGGTTGCACTGAACTTTACTTATTTCGTTCATTGAAAAACCAGATATAAAACTGTGATTCATTTTTTATTTTTTTAACAGTGAATGCATAAAACACAAAATAATAATCGCTGTCAAGGTAAGACAATAAACCATCAATGCGACTTCGATTATTTTTTTTTCTTTTATCATTAGATTATCAATGAGATAATACTGGACCATCTTTCGCTGTGATAGTAACTAAGGGCAGTTAGCTTCGGAGGCCGCGGGTTTGTGTCCCGAATCTGTCAGCTCTTCGAGTTTGCATGTATTTATGGAGTTAAATATCCGTGTGGTATCCGGCTGAGTATAATATGCTACCCTTATTTCTTACCGAGGTGTTATCAAAGGTGACTAAGGTAAGTCAACCCGCCGTGTGGTATCCGGCTGGGTAGGATAGACCATCCTCATTTCTTACCGAGGTGTCGTAAAAAGCGACTAAGGTAAGTTAATGTCAAGCATGCGGCCGGTCGTAAAACAACTAGCCAAATCATCTAACAACATTATTAAAGAATTTTGTGCCGATCTCACTTAGAGTGGGATAAGGGCAGGATGATGACGAATTCTAATCTCTAGTCTTGATTGTGTTATAGTTAAGTAAAAACTTTTAATGGCCTTTAAAGCCGGTGAGTGGTCAGCCTAAGATTGTCGTTAAATATTGTTTAACAGTTCGAAGACAAGTGCAAAACTACTTACGAAAATAAGCATATTTCATACCACTAATGGGGTTGTTAGTGGTCACAGAAATAATTAGTGAAAGTTTAAGTGTTGAGTTGAACTTTTTTACAGGACAACGTCACACGATGGAACAGTGTTATTGCTTAACGTATTTTGAGAACCAATTTTAGTATTATAGCTTATAATGCGATTTAAATTTAATAACCAGAAATGGTGAAGACTAAAACCCTAGGAGGTGTAAGTTTTTTTATACAGTATTTTTTACGAAGTTTTGGTTGTTTGGTTGTTAAAATACCCTCTATTATTATTCGACTAGCTGTGCCAGCGGCATTGCCCGCGTTGAAAAAAGCGTGTCACAGAATTTTTATAGAATTCAAATTTTAAACATAAAAGTAGTTATTGTGAGTTAATCATGAGAAATGGAGACATACTATTGCGGAGTTGTTTGTAGTAGTTTTATAGATCTACAATTCTCTAGTACATTACTTTAGCGTGTCTCTGCTGGTTTACACAGCGCGCGCTACGAAAGCTCCCAGCAAGTTTTTTAACAACTGCTCGATCTCTTCAACACAATTTACATAATACCGATATGCACTATTTCCATGAACCATCCAGAAGTATTGCACTATCTTTTGGTGAAAACCGTACAAAAATCCGTTCAGTAGATTTTGAGAAAATCGATTACATACAGACAGACAGCTTTTTGGGACTTTGTTTTATAATAAGTATAGATGAATGACATAATTAAATAATGAGTGAATTCATTTATTGATGAATGAATGAATGGTTTTACAGTTTGTAACTATTAACAACAAACAAACTTAAAGTATTAGTACCTTGCCTTGCTCGGTAAATTTTGTTAGGTATATAATAAATAAAAAAAAAAGAAAAACAGAGCTAATTATATCTGGGATTCGTTAAGTGATATTTAGACTACTTCAGACCGCTCGTTCTCCACTAATATATTATAACTTTGCATATTACAGCAAAATTTAGCTTTGTATTCAATTTATATTTAAACAGTTTTTGTCTTAACTTAATTGTCACTAAGTAAAGATTAAATATTATTAACAGCTGATACGTTGTAAGTTTATTCACATAATAAATATAACGTATAATAAATATTTATTTAAGACAAATCTTTTAGTAATAACAATAAAATATTATAATGCTATCTTCGTTTGAAGCTTATGTTTAGATTGAAATAAGAATTCAAGGTCCTTAACTAACATTTAAAGTTATAATATATATTATAAATGCATAAGTTTGTGAGCATGGATGTATAATTATTACTCTTTCACAGAGAATCCGCTAAGCCAATATCGATGAAATTTTTAGCACAATAATTATTCCTTATACACCGGGGTGACATATAGGCTATAGAAATGCTGTTATTTCTACAGGAATAGGATGACATTGAAAAGCGCCATCTATTATCAACCTTTCAAAGTTTTTTATATTCACGATGTGTCAACAAAGGCAAGTTAAATTTGTAGTAATTTATATGGCAAAACAACGTTTGCCAGATTGACTAGTAATTTTATAAATAAGTGTTTAGATCCAGTTTTAGTGTACTTTAAGGTCGCACTAACCTTCATGATTTCTTTAATTAATTACTTATTCCGCTATTGGCCGTACATTGTACGGTAAAAGTCGTGACCAGTACGGTTTCGTGACCGCCGGTTGAGGTCGGAGACGCTTCCATACGATTAAATTAAGAATCGGTTATAGACCGAGAGACGGTCGTAAAAGCATTATTTTCCTGAATGTAAGAATATACATATGTTATAAACAATGCTATCGAGTATCCGCGGATCGCGGAATCCGCGATGTTTCATGGTTAAAACAGATAGGTAAATAGCAAAATAATTTGTACTATTTTTTTGTTCTGTTTGGAAATTTTCATATAAAAGCACAAAATTAAGTAAAATGATCCCGATCAAATCATATTTGTCTCCTCTCCTCATCTGTACAACAGTAGTAATAAAATTATTTTGCTATAATCCGCGATAAAGTATGTAGAAAATATATATATAATGCTAAATCTATAGTGGACTATCCGGTTTTTATACCCGATACATGCAGGATTCGTAAAAACACATGCCAAAAACCTCCACCACCGCCACCACAATACACCAGCAATACACGCGTTCACTATCACAAACCAAACAATCGTTTCGCAACCGCAACCGAAGCATCATCAGGAGATAGACTCCACCACAAAATCGCAAAGCGATTTGCGATCGTCCACTCAACATTATATATATTTCCTATTTACTTTATCGCGGATTATAACAAAATACTTTAATATTTATTACTTTTGTAGTATAGATCTCCGCAAAGTAACGCCTAATTCTATAAATCCTCATCTGTGTTTTTCGAAACTGTCTCTTTGTTTACATCAGCTACATTTATTTGTTGAATGAATTTTGTTAAAGGATGATCTAATTTCAGAAGAAGCGTGTTATAAAGAGCTATGAATTAATAGAAATAGAATATACAATATTAATGTAGTGTCAATTTAAATTTCGATACTTATACGAAATTAAAGAAATAATATTTGATCTATTGTATATACCTAATGTCTAAAATTGTGAAAGGTTTTTAGAGATTTGTTAGTATCGATATATTATTAAAAGATCATAGACACACAAACACACTACATCTTTTTTCGCTACCAATCGCCGTCCATTGCTATACATAATTTTGATAATACTACTGTCACTTATAACATCTAGTGCTCAAACTAAATATAACAAGTTAATTAAAAAAAGTTAATTAAATGTCCCTACTGTTAACCATTGATGAGTTCCCTCGTCTGAAGCCATAAACATGTAATGTCATCGGGACTGTAGTAATATATAAAATTTTAGCTCAATTGGACCCCGAAAAGAAGTTCAAATTTGAGTTGCAAGATTCTATCTACATATATAGTACCAGGAAATAAATAATGCACATCGAGGCTTAGAGAGAGAAATCGGCTAGATTCTGCTTGATGGAGCATCGTCTGTCAGACAGACTGACGAACCCGTGTGTGACAGAGACAGCGCTCTACGAAACCGCCGGTCGTTTCGTTCTAAACATCGATGTGCATTATTTAATGCCGGGTACTATACACACATTGCAAGTTGAATAAAAGTTTTAAAAAAACATATAAAATAATATAATATTTTTTAATATTCAACGCATATACAATCATATACATTTTATAATTATCGGATAGCCCTGCTCAAATAAAATGATTTCAAAAATATATTTTATACGTGACATATAGCAGAATGCCGTGTGGTATCCGGCTGCATAGAATAGAACACCCTCATTTCTTACCGAGGTGTCGTAAAAGACGACTAAGGTAAATTCCGGTCGTAAAATACGTAGCCAAATCATGTGACAACATGCTTAAAAATGTTGTGCCAACTCCACTTAGAGTGGGATAAGGGCAGGAGAATGATGATGACGACGTGACATATAGTAGAGTTAAGAAAGTAACGGATTGTTATTATACCATTTTTTTTTATTTTTTTTTTTTTTTTTTTTTTTTTTTTTTTTTTTTTTTTTTTCATGTCAGGAAAACCCGTTATGGGTCATCACCGCCCGACGGGGACGGGCGGTGGGTATGTCGGACTCTCACCGACTAAAAACCTGACAGTGCTCCTCCACGCTGCTGGTGGCGGGGACAGGGTAAAGTTATTATCCCATTGCTGGACTTTTTGGGGAGAACTTAACTTTAACTTTCATTGTATTGGATATAGCGCAAGTAGTGGTATAGCGTTATAGTCGCCATAATGAATTCAATATGATCGACCGCTTAGAATAAACACCAATCAGTCATTTTGGCGACCGGTAAGTAATTATTTATAACACTACATCAAAGTCATTTTGACTATCTAAATTCATAGCCATTCTTACATAACTGCATACATATATATATATATATACCTCAGTATATTACTTAAAGGATTTTATTGGTCGTTTCGGTTCATTCGATAAAATTTTGAAATTATCGGTCCATCGGATAAGCTGTGAAAGCTTAGCAGATGGAGAGACTGGCATTTATAATATTTAAATGGATTTTTAATATGTAATTGCCGAGTCTATATATATTTAAGGTCTTCGAGGGCAGTGTGTGAAGCAGGTTACACGTTTTAACTAATCATAAGCATTACGTCAATAATATTAATACAATAATTATATCTCATCAAATCCTTGGAAGTGCATTACTGCATCGTTTCCCCTCCTATGGTAATTATATGTTAAATGCATGTAAAGCCTTGCAAAAGTAATTGAACGAGTCTGTCTGAGAGGCGAACAATCTAGTATCTTGTTAAACACGTCTTACTTGGTTGGGAATTAGTTGTTTGTTAACATATTTGCCTCTTGTAATACGCAAAAGTAATATAAACTTGATGTCAATTATTCAATTTCCGCCGTGTGGTATCCGGCTGAGTAGAATAGACCGCCCTCTTTCTTGCTGAGGGGTCTTAAAATACGACTAAGGTAAGTTGACGTCAGGCAGGCGGCCGATCGTAAAATACGTAGCCTAATCATGTGACATGTTTGTAACATGTTGTGCCGACCTCATTTAGAGTGGGATAAGGGCAGGAGGATGAATTGATATCAATTATTCAATTTATATGTAAATTTACTCTTAATAATGTAATGTAAAATAGTGGTTTTTTTATCCCATATCGACCATGAGAAGCAATAGTTGCACTACTCAAAAAATTATGTTTTGAGATAAATAAGTTTAAAGTTTTCATTGATAAGGAAAATTCATAAAAAATGCTTTTTAGTTTGCTTCAATGAACGGAATATTGAATTAAGTTCTGCCGATATTGCTACGCGAAAAAATGTATATTTTGGTGATTACACCTATTTTTATCCCAAAACACGTGTATTTTGGTTGTGCCACTGTTGCAGGCTATAGGCGATATGTTAGCACCGTATAGACATAGGTCTACTTCCTTCTTTTTTTCGACAAAAGGATTGGAGATTAGACCCATCACGCTGCTCCAATGTGAATCGGTAGGTTACTGAAATCTCTAGATATATGCAAGTTTCCTCAGTTTGTTTTTCCTAACAGAAAAGTGTGCGATACGTTGCAGATATCGATAAAGCATAAAGGTTTTAACAGAAAACTAATGCCCGGGATTTGAACCCATGATCCATCGCAAAAAATGACACAGCTCTCACTGTAAACAGTGATAGTGTTATCACGCTTATTGCATATTTATGCAATATAATCATTTTCTGAAACTTCTTTTAGTGATGTTAAGTAAAAGGGAAAAGGGTATATTTTTTTAAATCATATTCTTTTCTATTTTTTAATTAATATTCATTTCTATTCGTGTGGTATCCGGCTGCATAGAATAGACCACCCTCATTTTCTTACCGAGGTGTCGTAAAAGGCGACTAACGTAAGTTGGCGTCAGGCAGGCGGCCGGTCGTAAAATACGTAGCCAAATCATGTGACAAGATGTTTGTAAAATGTTGTGCTGACCCCACTTAGAGTGAGATAAGGGCAGGAGAATGATGATATTCTCACTACTAAAATAAAGGAAAAAATGCATATAAAATAATTGAGATCATTTGAACATTTAAATTGAAACGAAAGAAGTCGCGTGTATAGCTAAAGAGTAATAAACATGAGTTAATACAGGAAAAGTTTTGCAATAATCAATCAAATCAGATTAACATTGAGTGCCTCTTCACGATTTAATATAACCTCCAACTTAAATTATTCTTTGGTGTTAATTGTTATAATTTAATTTTACTAATATTTATACTACCATATATACAGATATTAAATAACAAGCCGTGAACATTATTACCATGCGGTTACTGGTTTGAACAAGGGCGTAGCCAGAATTCTATAAATAAATATAGAATATAAATATGTGGGACACTTACACACACGGTCGTCCGTCACCCGAAATAAGTAACTTAATACTTGTGTTATGGGTGACGGACAAATGGTAAATGTACTAGGTATATAGTTTTAAATACATGATTAAATACAAATATACATCCAGGCTCGAAGAGCAAACAAATTGTTTATAGAAAATGTTGGTCCTCGGCGGGAATCGAACCTACGACTCGCGGAAATGAAGGTAGGGTCACTACCCACTGCGCCAACGGGCCAGTCCTGTATAGTTCTATTCAAGGGGGGATGGGGCAGGACATCCTAGTTAGTTAATCCTGTTTTAGTAGATTATATATAGTGTTTTAATTAGGAGTTTTTAACGTATGAGTATGTCTTATTAGTAGTTAAAGAGAGGTAAAAAAATAACAAACAACAAAAAAATAGGTTTATTATTTTTGATATTGAACAATTTTGAAATTTGAATTGATGAGGTACATAATAGGTGCTATGCAAGCCTTATAAAGTGTCACTGTGTTGCGAGTTATCAGTTTCCTAGTTTTGCAGTTTCCAGTGTAGGGTAGGGCGGCTGCCTCCCCTTGCCCGTACTTCGCTACGCCAATGGGCTTGAACCTCAATTGTACATTCGCCGGCGTGACCGAGGTCTGAGTTTTCTGAGATCGGTCGGTCGTGTTTTCTCGCCATGATTTCCGATGGCGTAATGATTAATCACAGTCATACTATAAGCACTTGACTAAACGTCTTCCTAAGCCGTGGTCCGGCCTCATAGGAGGCACGACGACGAGAATTAGGACGACGTTCCGAGACACTAGTAGAGCTTCTGCGCTCTACTTTCCAGTTTTTGCAACCTTGACGATGCTTCTGCGCTCGCCAGTCCCGCCCAGTGACGCTATTAACACTGTTAGGGGTAACATGAGTCCCAAAAATAAACCACGATTGTATATATGTATGTTGTATTATGAAATTTCACTTAGTAACGTAACTATATAAATTAACATTACGTATGAATGAACTATACTGTCAATCTCACCATATTCTCCAGATCTGGCACCTTCGAATTCGTTCCGGTTACGATAAATTTTTTTGGACGGTAAAACCTTTACTTCAAATGAAGAGGTCAAAAATCATTTCGATCAGTTTTTTGACAGCAAGAACTACGATCTTGAAATCATGGTACTAGCAGAAAAGCTGACTTTCCGAACAACCAATAGTTTAACTTGCTAATAAGTTCGCATTCGGTCTAACAAATTACATATCACACGCTTAGTATTAAAGTGACGTAATTCAAAATGAGACTTAATTGAGTTAAATACATTGTATTAATAACTTCGATGCCGTCTATAAAATCACACTAAGAACTAATAGAAAACCTAGTATTTTCTCGCTCTTACAAGCTTATGGGTCACCTCAACACTCACTGTTTTATTGCAATCTGCCATTAAACAACATTTTTGATTTAACTCACTTTAATAGTAAGCGTTTAATGTCTTATATAACATAAAAAACAATAGAAATCAGATGTTTTCTTTGACAACTTTGAATACAGCTCCAGTATATAAAACACTTGATGTCTGCGAAAACAGTTTATCGCAAAGCTGTTACAACTGTAAAAACAAGTAGAATATTTATATCATTCGAACCGAACTGCTAATTAACTTTGCCAACATAAAAATAAACTCCACAAGCAAACATACAGACATAACACTCGATAATGTTCTCTCACAATCACATATCTCAAGGGGTCCTCGAGATTATTTTTCGGAAATGAAGCGCACAGTTCAGTGAGATTTGGTCGAGTGATGGGCTCTCTACTGAACAAACAAAATGGTGCCGTGGGTCAATACACTAGGATGATTTTGGATTTAGATGCAGATGATCAAATAAAAATGGAAGCGGCATCATATTTTGATGTTTATAATTTGTAGCGCGTTATTTGGTGAAGGAAAACATCGCGTCATCATTATTATTATTAATCATTCTTAGCTTATGAAAGAGGAATGAATAAAGGAATGATTTAATATTTATTTGATTCGAAACACAAAGTGGTTATTTTAACGTATTTTGTTCTATACACATGTTTAAACTTTAATAAAGTTATGAAATATTTTAAACTCGAATAATGTAAAAGAATAATAACATGCAAATAAAATAAATGTTTGTATTTATAATAACAATATAATCCATATTTATATTCATATTTATGCCTTTCTGCACGTCTATGGAAATTGTTGCTATACAGTATTCATTATCTATGGTAGCCTTAAGCTTTCGCCCAGCGCTTTTAAACTTAGATTAAAGAAACATTATATATTTCTTTACTCTCATAATGTATTTGTTGACATTCATGTATATATTATTATGTTATTTTATTTATCGTACATATAATATACTTATGGTTTATATTTATAATTTAAGTATATAATTTATAAATATATATATTTATTAGTTTATAAGTTTCTATAAGTTAGGATATTATTGTTAAATATAATTTATATTCGTAATATCTACGTACCAAAACTGTTTTGCTATAAATTGTCTCACTTCGTAGGCTATCTGGAAGAGATCTCTGCTAAAGGGATAAGTTGACCTTTGTACACTGTTTATTTTATTGATAATGTTTTTCTTACGTTTTTTAGGGTACATAAACAATTAAATAAATAAAAATATATTTAATATATAAAAATGCGATAAAACAACTAACAAATATAAACAAAGTATTGTGTGTTATTATAGAAAATTATTGTTTTAAGGGACTCAAAATAATATATTACACAGAAAACAGACCGCAAAAGAATAGCGAAATCGTTATACTGACCAAATTCTGACTACATTTTTTAAGCGAAACTAATTTGCCACATCCATTTATATCTTTGTTCATTTGTAACTCCATTTTCCGAATAAATTCAGTATGTACGCGTGGGCAATGTTATCTTAGAAAGCAGACTGGAATGCGACGTGTAATACCGGAATCCGAATTATAAACCTTCAATAATAAGTACCTCTACACATTATTACAAGTATTAGATGTGATTTCTGTGAAAACCATCTCAGACTTTCTACACATTGATATTTTATTCAGTGAGAACTGCTTCAGGTAGCGCAGACATAAGACAGAATATAATTAATTAAAAGTGAACACAGCTTGAATAATCATAATGAATTTATTTAAAAAAAAAAAGAAATTAAAACTACTTACAATATTAATGTGAATTAAAAAAAAGACAATACTGTTTTCCGAAACTTTCGCAGTGAGTCTGTGTGTAAATCAGCGATATCGGATATATGATTAAGGGCTTAACACATTCTTGGCATCGGAGAGTTGGCGCTTAGAACTCCAGGCCTACCATGAACGTCTCCAAAATATAGCTATAAGGTTCATATTCGGGCTTCGAAAATACGACCATGTGACAGAATTCCGACATAAACTACAATGGCTCACGATAAGACAAAGAAGAAATCTCCACATTCTTTCACTGCTCTATAACGTTCTTTTTAATCCTCTCTCACCTTCGTACCTTAAAGATAGTTTTAACTATAGATCTCAATTTAGTGGTGATCGATTGAGGTCTACCAACAACCTAATGCTAGCAGTACCGGCAAGTTCTTCCCGTACTTTTTCAAATTCCTTCAGAGTGAAAGCAGTCATTTTATGGAATGCTCTGCCCATTTCTGTTATGAAATCACCCTCACTCAACTCTTTTAAGAAAAGTGTTACGAACTACTTTCAACTACATAATTATCGTTGAAAATTGTGATTTTTCGTGTATATGTCTTATGTACTTATATTTATTGTTATTGTTATTTTTTATATTTATTGTTATTTTTATCTTCTTGTCCTTTCGCGGCATTTCCCGTCTATTACATCGTTATTTTGTCCTTTCAGAGCTCAAAGGTTGGCTGGAAGAGATCCCTTATTGGGATAAGTCCGCCTTTTGTACAATCGCCTTTTAATTTTATTTTTTATATTTCTGTGTTTTGTGTGTTTATGATGTACAATAAAGAAATTAAACAAACAAACTCTTATTGCGACTCAATTGAAGACGTGAACTAAATTATTTTGCTTTTTCATACCATGACGTATTAAACACGCACACTTTAAGTCGTTGCCGAATGAGCGTTCGGAATGCGTCCCAAAAACATGTGAGTACAAGAGACAGAGTTATCTATAGTTCATATAACATTATCCTTATCAAACATTACGATCCCAATGCAATTCACACTTCATGGTACAAAAGAAAGCGGTTCGCGGTCGTCGTTTACGTCTTCAGTTAAGTCGCAATAAGAGTTCATGGCAGGCTGTTCTTCGTAAAGGCGAATGAAGTGGCGTTACGGGGTTACGTGGAAATTTAGCTGGGACTCTAAATTTAACTAAGCATAATAATTGGGGGCAATCGATCAGGTTATTTAAAATTTTATAGAGAGACATTATATCGAGCGTTTGTTTCCCTACATTTGTCCAACGTGGTCATCTTAAAATACAACAACCTCTTTTTTTCCGAGTATATTCTTTTCACCATACCCACATAAAAAGCTAAATGCCAGAGAAATCTTTTCTGTATACGCTAGATCTTAAAACTAATTATTGATATCTACGCTTTGCCTAGACGCTTTTCGGTGAATAAAAACATCGTGAGGAAACCTACATATCTATAAAGAATTATGGGGATATGTTTAATATACTAGTTCACTTTGAAGCAGCATGGTGGGTCTTAGCTCCAACCCTTTTCTCCAGAAACGGAGAGAGGAGATCCATGCCAAGCAGTGGGATAGTAACAGGTCGTTACTTTATTACCCAGACTCATAGAACAAACAATTTTGTTTATGGAAAATTTTGGCCATCGGCGGGACTCAAAACCTTTATCCGCGAAGCTTAAGGCAGGATCACTGCCAACCTCCGCAACGGGCCAGTCAATTAGAGAGTAGAGAAAGTGTATATGTCAATGACTTATACAAAGTATTTGCTACCAAGGCGAGACATTAATTCAAATGGCTAACAATTTACATTTTGCCCAGCTGTGGGATAGTAACAGGTCGTTATTTTTTTAAATATGTGGGATTAAATAAAGTCGCTCGAAAATGAGTTTACTGATTTATTTCTGATATACTTTTACAAAAGGCATGATATACTTTTTATGTAAATATCTAATAAGTATTTAAATACCGTGTTGTATCCGGCTGAATAGAATAAGACCACCCTCACTTCTTACCGAGGTGTCGGAAAAGGTGACTAAGGTAAGTCGACCCGCCGTGTGGTATCCAGCTGAGTAGAATAGACCACCCTCACTTCTTACCGAGGTGTCGTAAAAGGCGACTAAGGTAAGTTGACCCACCGTGTGGTATCCGGTTAAGTAGAATAGACCACCCTCATTTTTACCGAAGTGTCGTAAAAGGCGACTAAGGTAAGTTGACCCACCGTGTGGTATCCGGCTGAGTACAATAGAACACCCTCACTTTTTACCCAGGTGTCGTAAAAGGCGACTAATGTAAGTCGACCCATCGTGTGGTAGCCGGCTGAAAAGAATAGACCACCCTCATTTTTACCGAAGTGTCGTAAAAGGCGACTAAGGTAAGTTGACCCACCGTGTGGTATCCGGCTGAGTACAATAGAACACCCTCACTTTTTACCCAGGTGTCGTAAAAGGCGACTAATGTAAGTCGACCCATCGTGTGGTAGCCGGCTGAAAAGAATAGACCACCCTCATTTTTACCGAAGTGTCGTAAAAGGCGACTAAGGTAAGTTGACCCACCGTGTGGTATCCGGTTAAGTAGAATAGACCACCCTTTTCTTACCAAGGGGTGGTAAAATACGACTAAGGTAAGTGGACGTCAGGCAGGCGGCTGCTCGTAAAATACGTAGCCGAATCATATGACAACATGTTTATAACATGGTGTGCCGACCCCACTTATAGTGGGATAAGGGCAGTACAATCATGATGACGATTTTTCTTCTTTTTGTGTCAAACGTTAAAACAGTTTAGTATATAAGTTATGGCTGTTTGGTTTCGATGTCCCCTCGAAACAAATCCGTCATTGGCAGTTAGAAAGAGTGCCCAAATCACCATCAAACATTACTGGGTTATAAGATTAAAGGTTGTCTGAAAATTTAATTAAAATCAGTAAAGCCATTTCGGAGTGTATAAGAAGGAGATAAACCCGAGGAATAAATAAAATAATGTTAATAACGCGGAATTGATTAAATTAAAACTAAATGTCAAAATAATTAAAATCGATATAACGATTAGATGAAACTCACATGCAGTTAGTCGATTGCGTAAGAAACTCAGTTAAAACCGTTTTCAATTTGTGCATAAGTGTCTCTAACTGTCATATTAAGTCTGATTTATATTAAGAGTGCGTAGCGTAGTTAACAGCTGATTACGAAGCTCATTGATTTTAAGACGATATCTTGAAGTTTCCTTAATAAGTGAATGCGCAAATAAATGTGTATGAAAGAAGAGTATTATCTTTACTAATTTTTAGTTTCATCATTCATTTTCCTGCCCTTATCTCACTCTAAGTGGGGTCGGCACAACATGTTACAAGTATATTTTACGACCGGCCGCCTGCCTGACGTCAACTTACCTTAGTCGTATTTTACGACACCTCGGTAAGAAATGAGGGTGGTCTATTCTATGCAACCGGATACCACACGGCATTTATCTTAGTCGCCTCTTACGACACCTCGGTAATTCTTATTTTATAATCTTCTATTATAAATTCCAAAGCCAAAGTTAGTTTTTACGTTTTCAAGGCTAATACACGGAAACAATGGTAATGAAGTTTTCTACAATAAAATTATATGTTGTCCCACTCTACGTGGTGGCTAAGAATTTTACGACCGTCCGCTTGCCGGACGTCAACTTACCTTAGTCGTATTTTACGACCCCTCGGTAAGAAAGAGGGTGGTCTATTATACTCAACGAGATACCACACGGTGGGTCGACTGACCTCACCCTGTACGACACATCGGTAAGAAATGAGGGTAGTCTATTTTCGCTCAACCGAATACCACTCGGCGGGAATGATAGGATAGAATGGAAGGGAAAGACATGTTTTGCAGAATACACTGTAGGAATGATGATGTATGTAAATGAAGTTTTAATGCCGGCGCTAATAGCACGTACGCTCGCAAAACAATATTGTGTTGCAAATATTTTGCAACGCAAACATAAAATAGCGCTTGATATCGTCGATACACCCGATTCGGCTAGGTCGACTTGTGCCTCCTGACCCACGGTTCATCTCAAATGTCACGGTGCATAAAAGTTTACCACAATTAGGAACGAGTTTGGTCCGTCGCGTGTGTGAAGATTCTGCGATAGAAATGACACCGACTGGTTGTCACGTCAATATAATTGCATTTGCACTGTAAATGATGTTTCGCAAACTCTATGCTAATAATGGTATATCTTGATCCATTGTGACAACGGCTTTTATATCACTGGCTTCAAACCATATGGACGTATCAACAAAAATGCATTGTTTAAAATAATCGCAATCCATACTAGACTAGTCTACATAAAGGTTTAAACTTAGTGTAAGAAAACTGCTTATACGTAAAGTATATTACAAAATTGAAGATTATTTGGACGATAAAATGCCTGGATTTGAAAATCCTTTCAGCTTCATACAATAATGCGGTTTAATAGTGTAAAACAGAAAATGTTTAAAACATTGACCGCCGAGTTTCTTGCTGGTTCTTTTTGGTAAGAGCAACATTCCGAACCAGTTGTAGCCTCATTAATCATATTGATGGTTGACGATTTAAAAGTGCCTGAAATGGTTTTTTTGAATAAAGCTTATTTTGATTTAATTTGATTTGATTTTGATATTTTTAATATTTTTTTATTATAGCCCTTCGCAAGTAACGCGTAATTCTATAAATTAGCATATAGCAGACTTGATGTCATAGGAATAAACAAAAATGCGTTTCTTGTTTTTTAACTGTTATTCGATTCTATTATACATCAATGTGATGTTGTTTGCAAAATTTATGCTTATAATGGATTTATCCATTGTTAGAACTGCTTGCATGTCGCCCTCCAGCTACAACGATTTTCATGAAACTTAGTATGTAGGGGGGTTTTGAGGGCGACAAATCGAAGTAACTAGGTTTTATAAAAAAGTCGTTTAATCCCTGTTTTCGAACAATGAAAAACTGCTAAAATATGCATTGAATACCAAGGTTAATTTTGCTGTCATTTGTATAGTTGTAATAGCTCAGCGAGGTACGGGTGGGCTAAAGATATGAAAATCCAGATCGACTACCATATACGAGTATCACCTGCCCTACCTTCTTTGTTGTATTTTTTTATATCTTTAAAAAAAATTACGGATCAAATCTTAGTCACCCAGGCACTAGTCTTTATACATACACAGCATCGCCGGCGGAGATAAGTTCCCAGTCATCTGAATTTGATCATCGTGATTTCTCGTCGCATTCAACATGATGACCAATCAGTCATAACATCGGCTCTCCACTTCAGTTTAATCGGTTTCTTTTGCTTTATTATTACCCATTTACATCCTCGATAATGCTCTCACACTCGCCCGTAAATAACTTTATAAAGACAGTCAGGGCTAGCATATTAAAAATTTGAAAACAAAATACCAACTACGCATCATTCATTTGGACGATACTACGCAGCGAAACGGGTTTTCGTAATCAAATTTGTCACAATTCCTCAATAGCATCTCCGTTAAGAGATAATTGAAAACGCAAAATAAACCATAACTCTAAGTAACAATAATAGGATTACCCCATAAATCGCCTCCGGTAAGGTCAGGGGGTACAATTAATAAATTAAATGCGCCACGTTAACATGGGAATATTCATTGCTGGCATAATGCATGATAAACGTGGCGAGAAATATGCACAGGCACACCGGCAGTAACAATACCGAGCCTCGGCGAGATGAAATACTAAGTAATCCAGCCTGGTACAGTACCCGGTGTTAAATAATGCACATCGATGTTTAGAACGAAACAGCCGGCCAGTTCGGTTTCGTAGAGCGCTGTCACTTTCACTCAGTTAGTATGTGACTTTTGCACGGATTCGTCAGTCTGTGCTACAGAGACAATGCTCTATGAAGCAGAATCTAGCCGATTTCTCTCTCTAAGCCTCGATGTCCATTATTTATTGCCGGGTACTGTACATGGTTACTGGAACTATGTCTTGGCAAATAATAACATTTAGCTACGTGTCAGGAACTAGAGTCAGATTGAAATGCCAGTCTTAATCGAAGACGTCATCAAATCAAAATAATCTTTATTCAAATAGGCTCTTTCGAGCAGTTTTGCATCGTCAAGGATCAATATGATTAATGAAGCTATAACTGATTCGGAATGTTGCTCTTATCGAGAAGAACCAGCAAGAAACTCGGCGTTCGATTTTTCTAACATTTTCATTATACATTATTAAACCGTATCGTATGAAGCTTACAGGATTTTGAAATCCAGGCATTTTTATCATCCGAATAATTTTCAATTTTGAAATATCCGTTACGTACAATCGTTTTTCTTATACTTAATTCGAATTTTTCTGTAGACTGGTCTAGTATGGATTGCGATTTTTTATCGTAGAACGGGAATACCGAGACCAACTATGAGTTGCTAAATTTGCTGAGTCGCGACACAGGAATCACAAGCTTTTTGAGATCTCTCGTATGTCTATCATCATCATCCTGCCCTTATCCCACTCTAAGTGGGGTCAGCACAACATGTTACAAACATGTTGTCACATGATTCGGCTAGGTAATGTACCACTGGTCGCCTGCCTGACTACAACTTAACTAAGTCGTATTTTACGACCCCTCGGTAAAAAAGAGGGTGGTCTATTCTACTCCGGATACCACACGTATGTCTCGTACCTCTCGTATGTCTATGGATGCTATAAATCCGCATAATATTAGCTTCAAACTGATTTCGAAAAGATTTTAATATGAAACAGTTAAAAACAATAATCTTTGGCAAAACTGAAAAGGCCTGAAATAAACCATGGAAGTTAAGTTGCCATTCAAATATCTTTTTTTTAGGGAGTTCTGTATTTCTCTCTATCTGCGGCACTGTGTATATATTGCTAGAGAACAATGTTGAATATTTAGTAATGTCAAGAAGTTGATATGACACGAGAATACTGACCTTCTACTCTAATAAAAGCATTCTTTTAAATTCGCTTTCATTAATCATATGTCATTCGCATATTCGCATTTGCACAATCGACGAAAGTCTTTGCTTTATGCGAAGCTCTTTGACAATAGAAGTCTTTGAACAAAGAATAGTCCAACATACATACAAGAAAATAGAAAATATTGATAAAATATGTTATCTCACTGTTGCTAAAATAAAAAAGAAATTTTGATAAATTTTTTATAATAGTTTTGCGGTTTTGATATTGAAAGATTCCCATATTTTCGTGCTTTTTTACGACCTTTCTGTGAAAGTTCGAGTTCATGACTCTGAAATATTAGTTTCTCATTTGTAATATGCAGCGATATAATGTTCCAGGTTGTTGCGACAGTATCCTATACGGTAACAGGTATAATAAACAAAATACTTTGTAATCGTACAGTCTATACATATGTGTGTTTGGACGCATCTCTCGACCGGCTAGCGGTACCGCGATATTACGACCTTGTGCACTCTCGTAAAATGGACGTGGACCTTAGGTATTCAATGTGGTCATGTTGATGCAGTAAGGAATAAACGAACCGGAATCTATAGTTATTATTTAGATGTGCGAAGCTATGATAGCTGAACGGTGATACCGTATAATCTTCTTTAGGGGGATATAGATATTATATATATCCCCCTAAAGAAGATTACATAGATTCATACTATATTCATATATATATTTACATAGATTCAAACCCCGAACAGGCACCAATGAGATTTCCTAGTGAAACTTATGTGTCAAATAGATATAACACGCTTGTTGATGAAAACATACTGGGTATATGTGTAGCCTATCATCCGCATTGGAGCAGCGTTGTGGGCCTAACCTCCATCCTTTTCTCCAATAAAAGAGAGGACTCATATGCTCAGTATTGATAGAGTAACAGACCGTTACTTTACTTTTTGTTTTCTTTTAGAGTTCGCTCCTTAACGAACAGTTTTTAATATAGTTACATGAAACGAATTTAGTTTTTTTTCTGTGCCATAGATTTATAAAACGACGGATAATTAATTGCAATATCAACTAAAAAGGTTGTCTATCACACATATAAAAAAGAGAAATAAGTAAGTAGGCACATTTAACAATGATAATATCGTTTAAAATTATCCTAATTTACAATGTTACATAATTTAACCAAACAAGGCAATGTAATTGAGGTTCGTTTATTTCCTTTTGCATAATCAATGACACTTCATCATCATCCTCTTGCCCTTCTCCCACTCTAAGTGGGGTCGATACAACATGTTACACACATGTTGTCACATGATTCGGGTGCATATTTTACGACCCCTCGGTAAGAAAGAGCGTCGTCAATTCTACTTAACCCGATACCACACGGTGGGTCAACCCACCTTAGTCGTCTTTTACGACACCTCGGTAAGAAATGTGTGTGGTTTATTCTACCCAGCCGGATATCACACGGCGGGTAGACTTACCTTAGTCGCCTTTTACGACACCTTGATAAGAAATGTGGGTGATCTATTCTACTCAGCTGGATACCACACGGCGGGTCGACTTACCTCAGTCGGCTTTTACGACACCTCGGTAAGAAATAAGGGTGGCTATTCTACCTAGTCGGATACCGCACGGCATAATCAAAGACTATGGATCTTAGCTGATACATACATTTGATCTTTTTTATTAAAAAAGCCCAAGTACCGTTAGGCCATCACGGCTTTGAAATTAATTCAGCATCAATTTCAGCGCAGACCAGCGATAAAATGACTAATAGCGCATATTGTCTGTGGTCAGTATCGGGCCGTCGACGCAATATATCGCAAACAGCGCAGGTCACCGCGCGACCTGTGCATCCTCGCATATTAGTGCTCGCTATACCTACGCCGCATGCTTTGGGCGACGCATACTTGCAACTGTTAACGCACTCGACAGTCACGACTGACTATCATTATTTATGAAGGGACTGTTTTTTGAAAAACGGGATCCACTACAAATGGAAGTAATTTAAAAATAAATTAACTTTCCTATATATTTCGGAATCAAAGCGTACCGAAGTTCAGTTCAATACAAATGTTAGTGTTAATGCTCTTGATATAATTTTATTGCTCCCTCATTTCTTACCGAGGTGTCATAAAAGGCGACTGAGGTAAGTTGACGTCAGGCAGGCGGCCGGTCGTAAAATACGTAGCCGAATCATGAGACAACATGTTTATAACATGTCGTGCCGATCCGATAAGTGGGTTACGGCATGACGATGATGATAATTCGGAATACTGCTCGTACCAAGAGGGACCAGCAATCAGTTTATCGTTTGACGCAATAAACTACGAGTACGCAGCAAACTGTCATGTAAACGAAGAGGTTGAATAAAATTTAAGAGATAATTCTTCATTTTCATGTAAGTTCATAAATCTGTGAATTTATGCCTCTCGGATGATTTTATTATCAAAGGTTGTTTTTCAACTTCAGATGATACTTATATTTCCAATATTTTTATTTCCATATTTTTGTTAGGTAAGGAAATAGTACAGTTTTCACTCCCATGGATTTTAAAAGTTATTTTGACAACATTGTTGCCTGAGTTTTAGACTTTGGAACTGTTTTTTTTAATTACCAAATATGCTTTGATTCATGATTAAGTTTAGTCTTGAGGGTGATAAAAAATTCTTTTGAGGTGTCTATATTTTAGATTTATCTTGAACGTTAAATGGAAATCAGAAAATTGGGTTCGTTTTGATTTCTATTTTCTATAACAACTTCCAGAAGCGCTTACGGTTGAGATATTATGGTGAAAGATTTTATGGAGGAGGAATTCAGATTGACTGGGTAACGTACTGTTTTTGATTAATCCGTTCTTTAATCTTTGGAGCTACACGCGCCTTGTTCATTTCGGGAACACGCGAAGTCAATTAAGACTTTCATGTCGCAACTCTGAGCCCGACTTCAGCAATAAAAGCTAGGAGCTTTTAGTTTAAAGCCAGCCGTAAATAAGCACGTCCATTGTATTTATGTGTTATGTAATTTGAACTCCGCGGCGAGGCAAGCTTTAGCTTTATTGTGCAACGATTTTGTTAATAAATATATTCTTTGCTAATGAAAAAGCTTTCAAGTGAACGAAAATCAACCTGATATCATGTGACAGAGAAAACTTGTTATGTTTTAAAACCTTTTTATTATGTTGATTTGGTTCGAGTTGGTTCTTGTCTTCTTTTGGAGCAAAAAATTGTGGATTTGAATCATTAAGCTTAAGAGAGAATTGGCAGTTTTCCTGTCCCATTAAGTGATATATATTCAAAAAAGTAATCATAAAAATTATTTTGCTATAATCCGCGATACAGTAAAAGAAAATATATATAGTGCTAAATGTATAGTGGACTATTTTTTATCAATTTTTTCATACTCGATAACATGCAGGATTCGTAAAAACACACGCACACATGTTCACTATCACAAACTCAACAATCGTTTCGCCCCGCAACCGAAGCATCATCAGGAGATAGACTCCACGACAAAATCGCAAAGCCAATGATCTGCTATATAGCAAAATAATTTTTATTATTACTTTTGTATTATGGATCTCCGCAAAGTAATGCCTAATTCTATAAATTACAATACTATATTTTTAGTTATTTTTTTCTTTGTGCCTATCTATCCTTCCCTATTATGCATATTACCATTGAGGTTCTCAAGTAATTAATACGTTTCGCTCGCTGTAGATAGGAAATAAACACCTTGACTGATTATGGGCTGATCGATATCGCAATAACCTCATCCATCCCAAGCAGAGTGATTATTAGTATTAAACTTTACAGTGAACTATCCATAGAGAAAATAGTTATGAATCAGAGAACGTTCGTAGATTAATGCTACGAAGATTACATAGTCATCTAATCTAGTGATTATCTTACAGGTTTATTTTGTTACAATCTCCATGACTTGTATTAAAATTATAATAAAAACCATCGAAATACTATTGTTAATATTGACATCGGAATAGTGATGTCGCCATACTGAGTATCGACAATCGATAGGGTAGCCATCTTAATAGTTCTAACAGGACATTACAAGATAAATATATGGTAAATAAAGACACCGTAAATCCTTCACCATCCTGATCGTAAAACTACAGAACTCTTTGCTATTATCTTTCAGGCAAAGCAAGACGTTATCTATCATTTCCGTAGTGTCTGAGTTGTTAGCTGATGAAGATAGATGGCAGCACTCATCTTATATTTCTAAATACGCATTACAATATGCAGGATGGATGGTTGTAAGTTTTGTAGGACTTTGGTTATGTCGTTCTTTAGAATTTAAGGTCTTGTTAATATTTTGTTGAGTGGTAATATGCATGGTAAGAGGTATATGGTTAAAACTAAGAATTTAGAAGTTATCGAAGGATTGTTCTAAAAAAAGTAAATATTGGTAATAGTAATAATAATAAGCCCCTGAAATGGGAGGAAAATAATGAAAAATAAATAATAATAATATTCTTTATTGTACATCACAAATAAAACACAAAAATATATAAAGAAGTTTGGTACAATAGGCGGCTGTATCACTAAAGAGCGATTTCGTCCAGGCAATCTTAGGGCGGAGAACTTAATATTATATTAATAGTTTTTTCACTTTGAATTGCCAAACTAATACTTTGTACGCGATATGAGCCAGCATTGAAGAGCGATAGTAAGCGAAAGCGACCGAAAATCAAAGGAAATACAAGTTTTCTATTATTATATTTTTCAAAGAAAAAAAAACATATTTAAAAAAAAAGGTTGAAATTGTGAAACTGGCGAATTGTGGGTCTAAATTATTTAACGGAAATTAATGGTGAACTAGGTTTAGTAGTAAAATAGTTATTTATATGCTACTATATAATACTGTGAAGTCGAGGAGTATTACAACGAACAATTTTAGGACTAATCAGAGAAAATATTAAATTATTGTCGTCCGAATCTTCGACAACTATCTCGAATTTCACTCATTACCATTACAATCGAGAATCGATAATCAGCTTATTTCAAGAGCTGAACAAACCAACTCGCATCGGCATATAATTAATACGATGCTTTTACATAACTGTTTGCTTCACGAACTTAATGATGCACTTAACCTGTTCTCGATTTACTATTTTAATTTTAACCCTTCAACTGGATATTATTTATGTTTTATATATTAGTTTAATTATAATAATTTACTGTTGATAGGGTAGAGTGACATTTCATAAGCAAATTATATCTCCTTGTGTTTTATTTAATTGCTAAACACCTAAAGGGCAATAGAACGAGTAATTTTCGTTCCGTTGCAGAATCAGTTCAGCGGCCTACGCTGTCCGAAAGATAAGACGGTTTTCAGACGTCGAAACAGCAGAAATTGTTTATTTTTCTTACTTCCATAACATTATGTCTTACGGAATATTGTTATGGGGTAAATGCGCGGACATTGAAAAAAATTTTGTATTACAAAAAAGAGCCATATATGGCATTTACAATTTAAATTTGCGTGATTCCCTGCGAGAGAATTGGCTTCCCAATATATTTTTGCAATTTAATTTTTGTACATAACAATAAACATAATTTAAAAAAATTGGCGATGTTTATTTATAATAGACTAAGTAGGTACCGACATAAGCTTGCGGTTCCTGCTTTGCACTTGCTCTTTATAATGAAATTCCGCATTCTATTTTAACTTTAATATTACAGCAGTTTAAAAACACTATTAAAAAAAGCCTAATACAGAAAGCCTACTAAACTATTGAGGATTACTTAGACAATAAGAATCCGTGGATATAGCTACTCTTCGACCCTGTACAAGACATTAATAACTATATGAAACTAGTAATAAGAATTATTCTTTGAAAAGAGCAACCGCCGAGTTACTTGCCGGCTCTTCTCGGTAGGAACAGCTTTCCGAACCAGCAGAAGATGTTCACGTTTCAATTACTAACTATTTTGAATTTAATCAACTTCCCGTATAACTCAACGGTTCGCGAAACTGAAGTGGCAATGTGCGTACATGAAGAACTGATGATTGGCTACAAAGATGCTGGAGTGGTGACTCCAGCTTTAGAAAAATCAGATTTGGTTAATCTCTGATGGTTCATCTCCGTGTACCTAACACGGAGATGAAAGTTCACAGGATACAGTTGGATCCAAGCGTCACAATATTATGTAGCGTCCTTTGAGCTACGTCCAATAAAAGACTTTTATCGAATGTGCCAAATGTAAAGAAAAAAAAGTTCATACGCGATTTATTGAAACGGGAATTTGCATAACTAAGAACATAGTCTCCCTTACGTCCAGAAAATATTTGGCACTATTGATATCTCGAATTAGCTAAAGCCCTTAAATCCCAAGATCTCATTAGATCAATTGTGAGATAAGTCTATTTCAATAGACGATATGTTTTAAGGTGCACACATGTTTTCCTAAAACCTATTTAAGGCTCAACGCTAACTCACTCTTGAAAATATATTGTCTTAAACAGAAATGAAACACCTTTATACTTTTTAATCCTGTTGCTAACACGTTGGCCCGAATGTGAACTGAAAGGAACAAGTCACTTTTAATTTCACTGACATCATGGGCCCCGATAACATCGAACATGTGACCTTTGCTCGAAAAACGCGGCCGGTGCTGAGGTCGAGTGAAATATGGCTATGAAAAGAGGGGTTTTAATAGACTATCAGTTTTTAACAATATTTGTTTATTTTCATGATTTATAAATATCCTTTATAATGTGAAATGTGAGTACATTTAGTTCTTATACTATATTTTTGAACTGACCAATTATATAATGTTAATAATTTGATACGACTGATGAAATGGTGAAATGAAATGATGTGATGTTGATGAAATTTATATCTACTATACCCTGTTCACCTTAACTTAAATGATAAACCAGTCTATTTTATTTTCTTTGTATTTTCGTGTCCAAAAGGAAAAACGAAATTTCTTATATATGTTATACCGTTAAGCTTACGTTGTAAAATTCCAACGCGATGTTCAAGAAAATTTCCAGGAAAAGTGTAATAAACGGTCAGACTTTCATCTGTATAACATTAGTATAAAAAGAATTAATATATATTAAAAATCAAATCCGCCTCATTAATTCAAATATTGGTCTAACGGTTTAATACTAACTTCATTATCATTATATGAGAGATATTCTTTTCCTTTCACTAGATATTCTGGGTATTAGTTTTAAAAAGAGTATTATACAAAAACATTAAGTATCAAATTAAGACGTATAAAATACAGTAGCCATTTTTATTTCAAATAGTTATAAAAATTGTTTTTGTGTAAAAATCATGCTCTATTCTCATCAAAAGAATATTTTATATATATTCTTGTTCCAAGCCGCTTGTTTAATATCTCCACGGCTAATCTGAAATCTAGAAAACAATATCGATAACGTAGGGCGGAGCTGCCCCGCCCTACACGAATAAATATTTAATTAAACATGAATGATCACGAATTATTTAGACGCCCATCGAAATCATCTTCTAAATTTTCTCTTGTACTATATATATATTTCCAAAATATTAGTTATTCAATCATACTTAGAAAACAAGAACTTTCGAATATTCTACTATACTGAAAAATAGGTCTTACTGAGAAGAACCAGGCACACTCGGCAGTTACTCTTTAAAGTCTTATAACCATTTCGTCATTGCTATATTGTGCAAGCTTGGTGAATAGTTAATTCTCACATTATTATCACTATACATATATAAACAGGTATTCTTACATTAGCTTCACAGTATATTTTTAGTAATTCAATTTTAGTAGATAAAAATATACATAATTATAAAAGATTTATAATATATAAAAGGCTTTGCGCCTTGCAAAAGTACGTAAGTCGTTTGTGGGTTTGTGTATAAGATTCTATAATAAAATTCCGCAATCAATTTTATCTTTGCAATTACAGCAGTATTAAAACGCTGTTGACGGGAGGCTGATACAGAAAGCCTACTATACCTTGAGGATTATATAGATGATAAGAATGCATGGTTATATCTAATCCTCTACCCTGTACAAGATAGTAATGACTAAATCTAATTAGTTATAAAAATATATATTTTAAAAAGAGCAACCGCCGAGTTTGTTGCTGGCTCTCCTCGGTAAGACCAGCTTGCAGATGTTGACGATTCAAAAGCACTTGTTTACAAGTTTACTTGAATAAAGAATAATTTCAATTTTTATTTGAATCACATTATCATTTTACTTGTTTTTACTATTAATGTTAACTTGTGTGTAAATCTTTATCGAAGTTCATGGTTTTTTTATTTTTTTCTTCTATATACTACCCGCATTTCAATCGTGTCTGGTTCATTCTGTAACTTCAAGTGTACACGTGCCTTTTCTTTTCTAAGATTTTTGTTATTTTTCATGTACAATATTCGACTGGCCCGTTGGCGCAGTGGGTAGTCATCCTGTCTTCGCTTCGCTCCGCAGGTCGCGGGATCGATTCCCGCCGAGGGCCAACATTTTCTACAAACAGTTTGTTGGTTCTTTGAGCCTTGGTGTATATTTGTATGTATTTAAAATTATATATGCAGTATATCTACCAGTTGTCCGTCACCCATAACACAAGAATTAAGCTACTTAATTTAGGGACGGACGACCGTGTGTGTAAGTGTCCCATATATTTATTATATAAACAATAAATAAAAACAGGACTGTAAATAAAACGACATCGTATAAAAGGTTTATTGTGGAACCCTACATTGTATATCTCGGCCCAATAAAGGGCATACCTCAATAATATTTTCCCACACTACAATGTTAGTACCATAGAAATTTGCGAAACGCTGCGCTGTCTTAGAACACGCGGAGGTGGTTCCCGGGGTAATTAATACACGCCCAACGTAAGGGATTTGAACCCCGGACCCTCGACCTATCTATGTCTATTTTACTATACTTTTTGTTGATCATAGATACATTATTATGAAAAATTTGACGGCGATGTATATAATCGACAAAGCGATATAAGCACATAAAAGTAGGTAAATCGTAGTTGGTATACGGTTCTATAAAAATCACAATCAATTTATGACTGGCCCCTTGACGCAAGTGCCAGTAACTCCAGAGGTCTAACAAATCCAATTTATAGAAGAACTTAGAGAACTTTGGAACCTTTAAAGGATAAAAAAATTAAATTAGGTAAAGTAAAATAATTCGATATATAAACTATCCTATTCTTAAAGTATGACCAAAATGTAATTGTCTGTAAAATTTCATTGAAATCGGTTTAGTACTTTTAAAGATCAGCGTAACCGCACGTAGCGACAAGGGATTTAGCAGTTGTTTGTTACCCATATATTTAATATCAGATTAAAACAAATCAAAATAATCGTTATTCAAATAAGCTCTTTCACTTTTGAATCGTTAAGGATCAATATGATTAATGAAGCTACAGCTGATTCAAAATGTTGCTCTTACTGAGAAGAACCGGCAAGTGACTCGGCGGTCGGTCTTTTATACATTTTCATTTTACATTATCAAACCGCAGTCTTGTATGAAGCTAAAATGATTATCAAATCCAGATATGTATTTTATCATCCAAATAATCTTCAATTTTGTAATATGCTTTACCTATAAGCATATCTCTTACACTTAATTTAAATCTTTCTGTCTGGTCTGGTATGGATTTTTTTTACTGTTATTTTATATTACATTAAATTTAAAGAATATGTGATCACTCGTCATCATTAGTCGCAAAGAAAATACCACTTCGCCGTTGGTGGGTTACGGAGATCAGATATCGCAATTACATAAATAACGTAGCAGCGATTTCACAATTTCCCACTTCCTCCACTAATTAAGGTGGCACTTTATATACAAACTTGCAAATTACAAACCGCGCTACAAAATATAACGTCAGTATGAATTATTTCTATTACAGCACTAATAGCAATTAAGTGAGATTAAATTAACAATCACAAGCTGTGTTGCTGTTTAATTAGCTGTTATGGTTAAACATTACGTGTTAAATGCAATCTGTAATTAATTTCTTTATAAGATAACGTATGCTTCGTACCTCATTTATATACCAATGCATGATGATCAAAGTTTTCGAACTTGAGCGTGTTGCCAGTGATGACCTTCAGATCCGAAATCATTGTTTACTCATCATCATTCTGCTGCCCTTCGTCACTCTAAGTAGGCTCGGCACAAAATATTTTAAACATGTTGTTACATGATTTGGCTAATTTTTGAACGTCCAGCCACCTGCCTGCGTCAACTTACCTTACAACAACTTAGTCACCTTTTACGACACCTTGGTAAGAAGTGAGGGTGGTCTTTTCTAATCAGCGGGATATCACACGGCGGAACGTGATTGCTGAATATTGGCCCCATAAAAAGGCTCAAAGTCACTAATTTAGCGAGCTATGCTCGGAGTATCTCTACATGGTCAACATAGAAATGAGGCGATTTGTAGAAGAACCAAAATCACCGTCATAACGTCGCAAAGCTGAAGTGGGGATGGATGAGGTTCATAGTGCAGAAAACCGGTGGGCCTTGGGGTGTTAAGGATGATTCACGATACACCGTGCCCCAGCCTGGCGCCGCCGGGGCTTGGCCGGAGCTGGGCGTTGAAATGTCTGTGGGTATTGTTTCCCGGCTCCGGCACGAACCGGTTCCGACACGTGTTAACATGAATATGCCCGGGCGCCCGCAGAGCATTCGACGTCAAATCTTAGTGGGTAAGCAGCTTAACAGTAAAATGGAAGCACTCTGTGATTTACGACATGAGCTATCCAAAAGGTTTAGATAACAAATATAAAAATATTATTATTATTTGGAGCATCTTCTGTTAGTGGTTTCGCTTCGTTTTTCTAATACTTCATCATCCATGGCAATTGCAACAGCTGCCAATTCAAATTGTGAAAATTGTATATTCACTTAAGTGTCAAGTCTATGGATAGATTAAATCTTACGGTGTAGCGTGAATCGTCCTTTAAGATGCTGAAATAGAACCACACCGGAAAACGTTGGTAGACACTCTACGAGGTAGACTGACAACCTCAAAAAGGGAGCCGCTGGATTCAAGATTATGTGTTATGGAGATCTCGTCTAGAGACATGTCCAGAAGTGGAGGTCCATAAGTTGACGAAGAGGAAAAGAAGAAGTATACTTTGTATACCATGAACGGCCAAGCATACTAAAAAATGTATATAAGAGCAACTGCGCATATGGTTTCGGCTATCTACAATCTGCTACCAAAGGATCCTCAGTTACTTTGGTCACATCACCGGTAGCCAATCTGATAGAATTTATAAGTTGGTTAGTCCTTTGTTATGACCAAATATCCACCCTTAATGGTCTGAATATTGCTTCTATGTGTACAAACGTATAGTCTCTGTGCGTTTTCTACCGCACTTTTACGGGGAGCGTTCCAAAGAATTAGATGAATTGGTTACTGCTGCGAAATTCCATAATCTTAAAGTTAAAAAATAATCTCCAGTATCTGGATGCGTGGCGTTTACCTACAGTGTGATTCTTCCACGAAAATTATTCCACGAACCACCAAGTAATGGAACAATCACCGTTTGGCAACTTTTTCGGATCGATACGTTATAAGTTCCTTCAAAAAACGTATATTGAATCATTTTAAAGGCCGCCAACATACTCGCACTGCGAGAGGTCGTGGCAGCGACAATTAATTACTAAAAAAATGAAGAGACCCTTAATTTACCAACGTGATTCCTCTTTTGGCTGCATCATACGCTTTCCATTAGTCGAAATCGTAACCAGGCACTAGACTAATCGTAATAAACAACCTAACAGTCAAGCGGAAACAAGTAACCAATATTTAAAAAATCTACAACGTCACGTATGCTGTAAAATAAACCGAGCCGTCACGAATTATGTGATTCTGCATTCTACAACGTAATCTAATAATAAACTGCTTAAGGGTAAGCTATCGATCAATTTAAAATAGATCAGCTCGAAATAAAAGTTAACATAAAGATTAACACTGTTAATACAGAAAATAATTGTTACAACGTGTTTCAAAAACAAGACCGTCAAATAGTTAGGTCAATGATAGAAAAAAAACATTGTCATTAGTCACTGTATATGTGGGCGCGGTTAAATAGTGCCATCTAGCAACGCTTATAAATATCAAATTGTAACATTTGGTTTAATACTGGCTTTATGTTTTAAAACAATACTTTGCGTTTCCTTGGATTTTATAATAAATAACTGAACGTTATTATGACGCTTTTCCGTCCGCTTGTTAAGTCATATTGAATAAAATATTTAAATATTATGAGATAAATTGTGTAATAAAAGAAACAGTGTTTAAATTGAAAAAGAGGCTGTATTTATAATTTATATCTGTTAATACTATTTATATTGAGAAAGTTGTAATTAAATCGATTCGTTCAACTGTCTTAGCCCCGTCTAACGTGTTTTTGTACAATCAGCACATTTTTGCTTTTAAATATTAGTAAAAGTTATAATGTTTATAAAAAAAGTCGCTGAACATGTGTATTAATGGACCAGTGTTCATACCATATCAAAAGTAACAGTGATACTCGTAATTTTCAGTGTTATAGAACCAAATTAGTTTTAAATAATCAAATGGTGAACAGTGTCTTTAGTGCTCGGTCATTACCATTCCACAAAGTACATTGACCCGATATTTTATCTTACATTGTAGTGACAATTTTTAACACACAATTTCAATAACGCCGTAGCTCAACCTGAGAACGCTTAGTTTCAAACAAAGAGTTTTTAGTGAATGCGCATCGAAGATCTATCCCCGACCTCGCGAAATTTTTTTATAAGCTTTTTTTTTTTTTTTTTTTTCTTTTCACATTTTTTTTGTACATTAATTTACTTTTTTTTTTCCTTTTGATTTAAATAAATTTTATCTATAATTTGTGGACATCACATTTCAAAATACAGAAATTTGTTTCAAAATAAAGATTATGCCCAATATTAACTGGAATTGTTGTGCCGATAATAAAGATGACGAAGACTTTAAGTGCTGTATAATATGTAAAAAGGGATACCACATTAATTGCTTAACTTCGGCAGGGTATTCTAGCATTATTACAAACAAGGATTCAGATAACTGGAAGTGCCCATCATGTACTACTAAAAGGTCGAAAGGTAATAATGAAAACACCCCAGTGCGCAGTAAAGAGACATCAATCAATGAACCAAATATAACAAAGAGATCCAATAAAAGAGTGGCACTCTCCCCACCTAATGAACAATTAAACACGCAGCAACACGAGTACCGAGAGATTGTAAGAGAAGTTGTTAAATCTGAAATTAAAGAATTGCTCACACAGTTAACAGCCTCGATGAAAAGTATCCTGAAGGATGAATTGAAATCTATGAAGGATGAGATTGTTGATATGAAAAACTCGATCGACTTTATTAACACACAATATGAGGATTTTATAAAAGAACAGAGTGCAAACATAACAGTTGTGAAGGAACTTAATGAGCGTAATAGTAAATTGCAAGATACCGTGGATTTACTGAATGAACGAATAAATGATCTTGAGCAACGTTCAAGATCTAACAACTTGGAATTACAATGTGTCCCAGAAAACAGTAAAGAAAATGTAATCACAATTGTAAAGGACATAGGAAAAGTCATTGGCATAGAAATTACTGAAGACAGAATACTTAATTGCACTCGGGTTGCAAAAGCAAATCGTCTGAGTCTGCGTCCAAGATCGATCGTGGTCCAATTCAACTCCCCATTGAACAGAGATACTTTCCTGGCAGCAGTAATTAAATTCAATAAAAAAAACCACACGGATAAACTAAATACCGCTCATATAGGACTTGGTGGAGAAAAAAGACCGATTTACGTGATAGAACATCTTTCGCCAGCTAATAAAGCTTTGCATGCTGCTACCAGACTAAAGGCAAAAGATAAAGGATATAAATATATCTGGGTTAGAAATGGGCGCATATTAATTCGAAAAGATGATAGTTCAGATTATAAAGTGGTGAAGGATATGGACTTTTTAAATAGATTAAGTTAGTTTGTTAAATTATGGGAAGTTCTTGGTTTCAAAATATAAAATTATCGTCCTTGAGTATATATTACCAAAACGTTCGTGGCCTTAGAACTAAAATTCTTGATGTTTATCGTAATATTTCAGTCCATAATTACGACGTCATTATTTTGACCGAGACCTGGTTGAATAGCTCAATTCTAAGTAGCGAGCTATTTGATAACCGGTACAATGTTTATAGAAGGGATAGGGAAAATTGTAAATATAATACTAAAACGGACGGTGGGGGAGTCTTAGTCGCACTAAAAAAGACGGTTATTGCTAACAGAGTTAAAAGTTGGGAAAGCAACCACGAAGATATTTGGATTATTGTTGAAATACCTTTTTTAAAATATACAAAACGTTTTGCTATCTGTGCTGTATATCTCCCACCACCCGTTAACAAAATGAGGTTGGAAGACTTTCTGAACAATTGCAACAAAATTTCTGAACAACATGGTATGGCAACATGCTTAATTGGTGATTTCAATTTAAGTTCTCTAAACTGGAACATATCTTTAAATTCTCTTGCGCAGAAAGTTACGCCAGCTGGGCAGTTATTATTAGATTTTGTGACGGAAAGTGGGTTTCGACAATGCAACTCTGTAGTTAATAATAAAGGAAAAACACTGGACCTTGTCCTTACAAACTTACCTGACTGTTCTGTGGACATCTCTTATAACCTCATTAGTAACCTAGATCCATTGCACCCTCCACTGGAAATTTGCATTTCCGACTCCGAACCAGAAAAATGCATGAATATATCGTCGGAAGCTCATTATAATTTTCATAAAGCAGATTATAAATCGATTAATAAGTTTTTGGATAGTATAAGTTGGTATAACCTTTTAGATAATCAGAAAGTGGATAAAATGGTTAAGATCTTTTATGATGAAATTAAAAATACTATATCAAAATATGTTCCTATTAAAAAGCCTAAAAGATGTAGGTATCCCCCATGGTTAAACCGAAATATTTCTAAAAGACTTCGCGAAAAACACAAGAAATTAGAACGTTTTAAAAAGTATAGAAATCCTATGGATGAAGTCGAATTAAAGTTACTTAGCAATCGTTGCAATAAGCTTTGTCGTGATGCTTACAATAATTATAATTATTACTTTGAGAAACAAATACAATATATTCCAAAAGCTTTTTGGAAATTTCTTAATAGCAAGCGCAAAAATTCGAGTTTATATCCGGCTTCAATGACAGATGGAGTTAATATATCATCTAGCGAAACTGAAATTTGCAATATGTTTTTAAAATATTTCGCCTCCGTGTACTCGGCATCCAATTGTAATTACAACTCCCGCTTTTTAAGTGAAATTTCTAGCAACTTTGAAAACCTTGCCATTATTTATTTCAGTAGAGAAGAAATTATCAAAAAACTTCAAGACCTAGATGTATCCAAGGGCACTGGACCAGATAATATACCACCAATGTTCCTCAAAAATTGTGCCACAAGTCTAAGTGAGCCATTGTACATTATTTTTAATGCCTCCTTAGCCACTGGACAATTTCCTACTTTCTGGAAACAAGCAAAGGTCGTACCGATACACAAGGGCGAAAGTGAAAAACAGGTACAAAACTACAGACCGATCTCCATACTTTCAGTTTTTGGTAAAGTGTTTGAATCTCTGGTTTGTCCTGTAATACAATTTTATTTCAAACGATTTGTTTCCGAACATCAACATGGTTTTTTATCCGGTAGGTCAACAGTTACAAACTTAGTAAGTTTTACATCCTCATTGACAGAGGCAGTTGATAGGCAAAAACAAGTTGATGTAATCTACACCGACTTTAAAAAAGCATTTGACAAGGTGCCACACGGACTTCTTATTCAGAAGCTTGCAATCTATGGGTTTTCCGGGTCACTGCTACAATGGATCGCTTCTTACTTGAACGAGCGTTCATTTTACGTAGTTGCTAATGGGTATAGCTCCATTGCTCAAAAGATAACGTCAGGTATTCCTCAGGGCTCCCACCTAGGTCCAATCCTGTTTAACATTTTTGTTAATGACGTAGTCTCATGTTTCGAACATTCCACGCCATATATTTATGCAGATGATCTAAAACTAACAAAAACAATTTGCACACCAACCGACGCAACTCTTCTTCAAAAAGATTTGAATAATCTCACAAACTGGTGTAAAAATAATGGAATGGAGCTCAATGTTAGTAAATGTCTGCATATAAAATTTACTAGAAAGCATATTACCATACCTACCCAATACAACTTAGATGGCGAAATACTAACGGAGGTAAATATTATTAAAGACCTTGGCGTTATATTGGATAGCAAGCTAACATTCATTGCTCACATCGAGCATGTGATTAAGAAAGCCACTAAAATGCTAGGTTTTATTATACGTCAGGGAAGGGTATTCAAACAGACGAAAACTAAAATTATTTTATATAATAGTCTAGTACGTAGTCACTTGGAATATTGTAGTGTAGTCTGGCGCCCGCACTACGCAACTCATTATTTACGCCTAGAACGCGTCCAGAAGAGGTTTATGTGGCACCTATCATACGCTGCAAAGGTAAATAAAACCATATCTTCGTATAAAAACAGGGTGAGGTACTTCAAAATGATGTCATTGGAAAAGCGAAGAGACTTATTAGATCTTATGTTTCTGTACAGACTACTCAGAAATGAATTAGATTGCCCTGAAATATTAAGAAAATTCAATTTCAAAGTACCTCGCAGATACCCACGTTATCCGATTAAGCTCCTTGTCCCCCCCACCAGCAGAACAGTACTTGGTGCCAATGCCCCGATTCCTCGGTTATGTAAATTATACAACATGTTCAGTGAGTCATTAGATGTTAACTTTAGTACATCCTGTGTTTTTCGTAAATTATTAATTCAACGTATAAATAAGTCACTTCAATATTAAATTTTATATGTATTTTTTTTCCACTTTCAATTTATTGTCTATTCTTTGTAATTTATTAATTAATGATGTTTTAAAATTTAGTTGTATATAAATCTGATTGTAGTGAAATGAAAACTTTAATGCATGATGAGTTTGCTTTCAAACGATTATGCATACATGTATGTAATAATTTAATTCAATTAATGGTGTTTGTATACTATGTTATAATCGCTAGCGAACCTATTAAATAAAATAAAAATAAAATAAAATAAAAATTGTAAATAACATGAATTAGGAAAGGAATCGCTGGTTGCTAAGTAACGATTATTATTAAGAAAATTCGGACTGTGAATAAAATTAAACTAATTTATATTGAGATTCTTGTGGTTTTGAGTGAATTGTGTGAAGAAGTTATGGACGCCGATAAGTCGCTCAGCTACGCGCCGAAATATACGTTGTCGAAAAAGAATAAATGAGCTGACTTTGGAGAAAATTGCTTATTATATATCGAATAAGTGTAAAATATAGTTGTAATATAATATTTTATTTTATGCAGTCATCCCAAACTAAACCTTTACACGTGGATAAAACAGTTTAGCAGTCAGATTTTAACGCACAGACAAATTTAATAACTTTTCACAAAGGTTCAAGAGAGGTTACACATATTAATTATCACATAAGGTTACATATAAGGCTTACTTCATGTTTATATTAGTACCTGCGACTACTAATAGTCGGCATAGTTTCAAGATACCCTCAAGTATATACTAGTAGCAGTGACCGCGGCCTCTACCGCGTAAAAATCAGTTTATCACAATATTTTTTCCGTTTTAAAATTCAATCAATTTACATAAAACGGTTATGTACTATTTACCTTAAACCTTCCTCAGCAATTGCAGTTTTAGTAAAAACTGTACAAAAGTTTGTTCACAAGATTTTGATCAAATCGATCATATACAGACAGATGGTTGGTCTTACCTCGGGTGAAGGTCGTCTTTTAAAACTTTTTAGAGCTGTGCCATAAAAATTCCTAGCTTACCTTTAATAAAATTAGACACTACACTAAAAATAACGATTTTAACAATTAATTTTAAACTAATTTTGAGAAAATTTAATTAATTTCTATTAAAATTATCTTAACTGCTAAACTTGAAAAATCGTGTTTCCCCTTAACAACGATGATATGAATAATATGAGTGCAAACTCAACTCTAGTTAGAACAGAAGCCGACTGCGTCTTCAATTATAGTAGCCGTCATTAAATAATAATAAAAATAATATAATTCAGTTTAGTCAAGTAGACAAATGATTACTTCATGCGGAATAGTTGGGTAATAGAGAAGTAATGGCGCATTCACCGATATCGATTGATATAATGATAAAAATATTTTTTTATCGATACCGTACGAAGCTGTACCTTGTCTGATTGTTATATAAATTAAAGTAGCAGCTATCACATTGCTAGAAATATCATTCTTCCCTTCTTAGAGAAAGTAATTATTGTTTAGATCCACGACGCTGTTCCAATATGGATTGGAAATTTTATAGATTTCCTCACTCTTTACTTTACTATTAAATGCATGATGAATGAAATTGCTTTGAATTTTGAAAACCGTTTATTATTACTATTATAGAATATCACAGTTGCAAAAATTACAAAAGCTTATTATCTTAGCGAATTTATTTTTCAATAAAACTTATATCTGTTTACATTTTATTGGAATAACTATTATATATATTTTGGGAATAATTAAAATGTTTATATGAATAATTAATTTCGAATGAAATTATTGAACCGAAAATGAATCAGTGAAACGAATAATATCTGCGTCTAGCTTAATCATATCATAGTGAAATGTAATCATGTCCTAAAATACTTTTATGATATAGTTTTATTTATTAAATGTTTTATTTACGTCGGCAATTAAATTTTTGCCGTTTTAATCGATATATACTTAAAATCAATATGAAAAGTCGTAGTGATGATCTTATTTAACCCTCGATGGTGTTCGTTATCGCTTATAATGTTCAAGATATTGATTACACAATAGTAAGATGGCAAACAAGGCCTTTTTAGTAGCTCAAAGGAAAACATATGTCAATTCACAAATTGTATTGGTTTCTACAGTTATTTATACAGTTATTTTGATTTATATCGACATTGATATCATGTGAACACATCCCTATCCTATTATCCCGGCGCCGTCTGTAATCCGGTCTCGTTTTATTTCGCAAATCAGTTGTGGCGAGTTAGATTGTTTAGTGCACGGTAGCCTCCCAAGACCTGTAATTCTACTTCCGACTCAGAATAAAACAAACTACAATGCATCTTGATTCTTTTTGATTTATCTAGAGATATGGAATGAACATAAATTTTCTTCCAAAAATGCTTTTATTGTTCACATATTTTGATCTTTGTCGATAACGTGTGAAACATTTTGATAGGTCAAAATGTTTCGCACGTATCTATTTGTTTGTTACTCGCTAGAAAGCACTTAATTTATAAAATCATCACAGTACATTTCATATTTTGGCTGATCCTAACAGATCTCTTCAAACTTCTTTGAAATAAGAGACTAATTAGCTGACTAGAAAGAGAGTGTCGGCGCTAATTAGTCATTTCAATCGATAATGTCTTGGTGAAGTAAAAAAACGATGTGTGTTTATTAATTTCACAGTATGTGTCTATTGCTAGATCACGAGGTGGTAGACAACGTGTGGTGTGATAATTTTTAGATTGACCCAGCTGATGTTTTTCTAAAATTTGGTAGCGATCAGAGCATTTTTTTAATAAGGCAATTCATATACATCTCTTGAATTAAGCCCTGCGAAGAAGGCTGGATATACGAATGATATAAAAAAGGCTTTAAAGGAAAATAATATTTGCATTATTCTTGTAACCTTTTATTATGTCGATTTTTTAGAGATGTTTGTAATTTTGTAGACCGCTTTTATTTTACTGACTTTCTTTATAAGTATCGATAATATTTATGCTCGGGTTTCTTTTTTATAATATATGAGTTCTTCTATTGAATAAAATTGCAAATTTTAAACCGTTTAATAACCATTAAGTTAAATAAAGTGTTGTCTCTTTGATGCGAAGTAATTACGTGCACTTAAATAATTTGGGATGTCTTTTTGCTATTCCAACCTTGAACTATTAAAGCGTCAATCTCAACGGATTTGTTTTTGCGTGCTTGAGACGATACAAATTGTTACAACGCATTTTAGAATCGTATTTTTGTATTTTATAATCAAATTACAGACTCTTTGTAGACAGTGAAGTGACGTAAGACTACGAAGTGCCCAATCAAGCGCATTCTCATTTTTAAATGTTAAGTAGCAAATAATTATGTTCAATCGAAGTCGTGACAAGATTATTAAAGCAGACATGTTATATTAATGGCGGTATCAATTAGATATATTTAAAGTTGTGATTTATTAGCGAAATAAAAAATAAAGCATAATTAATAAGGAATTGCGTCAGATAAGTTAGAGCAAGTCACAACAGATCGATCAGAACACAGAAGAGCTCACATCATCTGTCAATAGACAAGTAATTATTGTTGATTTATAACGAGCAATTAGTTATGGTCTGTGCTCATTTGTTTTATAATTGTTAAGGGCATTATCGATTTTAGGCGTTGGTATTATCGATACGAAATCTGCCGCGCTGTAACATCATTATATTGAAATAAAAAATAATAAATGTATGATGACGAAAAAATTGTTCAAAATTTTGTCGTCAACTTCAGAGGTACAGTACCCTCAATTTTGTACAATCTGTAATGGAAAATTTTAAGCTTTCGCGATTATTATATAAATAAACGGGTCACATCGCGGCAAAATCGACTTACCTTTTTATAAGGTTCGACGTTTCGGCAGAGTTGCATCCGCCATGGTCACGAACTGACTAGAGCGCTGCGGCGTCTTCGTTCCTGAGTACTACAGTCAATATTTTGTTCATCTACCCTCACTTGAACCGCAACAACCGAACGTAAGGTCTCTTGCACACCACACTGTTATATTATCTGCACGCGATATAGCTTGCTACGAATGTTTCCGCGAGTTATATTTATTAATCACTGGATCCCAAGTCGTCGACAATCTGAAACCCTCTTCTCTGTTGAACGTATAATGCTTTTTGATTTCAACAGCTTCACGCGCCACTCTTGCATAATAGTGGGCATCAGTTGATAGGACTTTGGGATCATGAAGCTCAATCCAGTGGTTGCTCCCCGAATTAGGCAGATCTGTAATGTTAGGTTCCGCATGATAATATATTTTTTATTCTATTAAAAAAAAACATTGAGCATATACTTGATTGAAACTGTGATAGCAAACGGTGTTACCGTCTGACTCTTTCGAGGGAGTCTCGGGTTCAAACTCCCATGATTTTTCTATTACCTAACTGATATAAGAATTTTATTACACGCTTTTTGATGAAGGACGTCATCGGTGAGGATATTTCCGAAGAATTTTTTCTTATATGTGTCATCTATTATGGTGGGTCTGAGCTCTAAGCTTTCTATTTAAATAATGAGAGAGAGGAGGTCTATGCCCAGCACACTTTGCCCACTTTGCTGTTACTTTTTCACTATGTTACTCTTATTACGTAGCATAGTATTATCTTGAAAAAAAATTAGGCCCACAATGCGGATTGGCTGTGTATCAGCTTAAAACCACTAAGCTACAATCTTTCTTTTCGAAAAAAGAGAGGTATGCCTATGTCTAGCAGTGCTATAGTAACAAACAAGTAATTTTACTTTTATTAATAACACATAGTAAAATAAAGTAGCGGCCTGTTACAATCCCACTGCTGGGAATAGGTCTCCTCCTCCGTTTCTGTAGAGAAGGGTTGGAGCTAAGACTTACCACGCAATGCGGATTGGTAGGTTACACATATCTCCAGAATTCTCTAGAGATATGCCAGTTTCCTCACGATGTTTTCCTTCACCGAAAAGCGTGTGATAAATTGCAATTATCAATTAGACACATGAGTTATAATAGAAAAACTCATTGGTGCCTGCCCGGGTTTGAACTCGTGTTCCCCTCGGAAGAGTCGCACGGTCTCACCGCTGGGCTATCACAGCTCAAAACACAATTAAGGATAATCATAACACCAAACTTGACACGTTCTAAGTCGCAGATTCAGCTTGTAAACAAATATATCCCACACATCCGGAAGTGAATTAGTTCAAAGTTATTCTATAATAAAGAATAAGTGATGATTAAACTTTATTATTCAATTTATATGAAACAGTAACATATATGTATTGCGCACGTTTTTTCTATATTAATAACACGGAACTCGCCGTATGTGAAGCATGCTCCGGCTTCAAGGACCCTCGAGGTAACATTACATCATGTAACAATTTATCATGATGAGAAAATTAATATCATTTCAATTATAATTATACATTTTGTACTAATTTAACCTAAATTTAGTTTAAACAACTAGTTACTATTATCTATATTGCATCTTTTTTTATCTTTTGTGTATAATGTGCAAATATTAATCTATGTAATATTTATATAATTTTTCGTTATTTTCCTTTTTCTTCTGTCACTCACTGTGTGATATTTTTTCTTTCTCTTTTCTAAAAGATGTATATACTATAAAATAAAAAAAATTTACAACTAAAAAGGTATTGTATAGCACATCGAACTGAAAAATCGATTCAAATTCAAAATATTCTTTATTCAAATAAACTTGTTAACATGTGTATTTGAATCATCAAAATCTACCGCTGGTTCGGAAAGCTGTTCCTACCGAGAAGAGCCAGCAAGAAACTCGGCGGTTGCTCTTTTCAAAAAATTATTCTTATTACTTATTTCATATAGTTATTAACGTCTGTACAGGGTCGAAGATTAGCTATATCCACGCGTTTTTATCATCTATATAATCATCAATAGTATAGTAGGCTTTTTGTATCAGCCTCTTTTTAACAGCGCTTTTAAACTACTGTAGTGGCAAAGATAAAATCGATTGCGGGATTTTATTATAGAATCTTGTACCCAAACCTACAAATGACTTATTTACTTTTGCAAGGCGCAAAGCAGGAACCACAAGCTTATGTCGATTCCCACTTTGTCTATTATATACATCGCCAATCCTTTTATAATTATGTATATTCTTATGCACAAACATTAGCTTGCTAAAAATATATCGTGAAGCCAAACAAAAGTAATAATAAAATTATTTTGCTATAATCCGCGATACAGTAAAATAGAAAATATATATAGTGCTAAATGTATAGTGGACTATACGTTTTTTCATACCCGTTACATGCAGGATTCGTAAAAACATATGCACAAACCTCCACCACTTCCACCACAATACACAAGCACTACACAGGTTCACTATCACAAACTCAACAATCGTTTCGCCCCGCAACCGAAGCATCATCAGGAGATAGACTCCACGACAAAATCGCAAAGCATCGTGGTCGTGGAGTCGATCTCCTGATGATGCTTCGGTTGCGGGGCGAAACGATTGTTGAGTTTGTGATAGTGAACCTGTGTAGTGCTTGTGTATTGTGGTGGAAGTGGTGGAGGTTTGTGCATATGTTTTTACGAATCCTGCATGTAACGGGTATGAAAAAACGTATAGTCCACTATACATTTAGCACTATATATATTTTCTATTTTACTGTATCGCGGATTATAGCAAAATAATTTTATTATTACTTTTGTATTATGGATCTCCGCAAAGTAACGCCTAATTCTATAAACGTGAAGCCAAAGTAAGAATACCTATTTCCTTAAACTTCTCTCTCAGGGAATCACGCGAACTTAAATTGTATATGTCACGTATGGCTCCTTTTTGTATATAAAAAAAAAATATCAATATCCGCGCAATTACCCCATAATATTCCATAAGACATAATGCTATGGAAGTAAGCAAAATATACAAGTTTTGCTATTAAATTATTTTTTAACATCCCTGCAAAGAACACTTGAGAATCGAATGACCAGGTCATTGAGTAGATACTAAAAGGTAATTTTGAATGGTTACAAAGAATCGAACAGCGGAGATAATAAAAAATATAGCACTGGTTTGAGATAACAGCCGTAACATTTACGTGTCGTTAAACTGAAATTACTTCCTACCGAAAATGCCAGAAGTCATTTCCAATAAGTTGTTTGTTAAATAAAAAAGAAAATTGTGGGTATTCCGACACCCGTAGGGTTGGTTGAATGTTTGACTTTTATAAGTGGCAGCGTTTATCTACACGAAAAGAAAAAGCCTGCATGCGTGCTTATATATTGTAAGGATTTGGACATAAAGTTTCATTTAGTTGGACATAACTTTTGTTGATTTTTGTCGATAATTGCCCCGTGTGTTCTGGCGCCATGTTTGCAAGTCGTGAATAACTGTAACATCGGTTTGACGAAATTCCATTGATTACTCAATTATTTTAACTGGAAAACATTTTACGGGTTCTCATACTTGAAATGCTGCTTTCAAATGTTCATATTGAATTAAACAAGGGCAATCCGACGTTTGGTTTTGTAGTAAAATAGCTTTACTTTTTCTACGCCAGTTGTTTTAGGCTAGATTCCGGGTTAATCGTTTGTGAGAATTTCTTGATAATTATCCATATATGAAAGACAAACTAGTACGTGTTATAATTTAATGCACGCGTATTGATTATTTGGAACTAAGACCTACCACGCTCTTCCAATGCAGATCGGTAGCTTCACATATCCCCAGAATTCTCTAATGTTATGCAGGTTTCCTCACGATGTTTACCAAAAAGCTTGCTATAAATTATGTGTCTAATAATTTTTAACAGAAAGCTCGTTGGTATTTGCCCGGTTTTGATTCCTTGACCTCCTCGAAATAGTTGCACGGTCTCACCGCTGAGCTATCATTCTTTAGCCACTCAAATATTTGTTTTTATTTATTTATAAACGCGGATTATAACAAAATATTTCTATCATAATTTCTGTACTAGGGAATGCCGTGTGGTATCCGACTGAGTAGAATAGACCACCTTCTTTCTTACCGAGGTGTCGTAAAAGGCGACAAAGGTAAGTTAACCTATCGTGTGGTATTGGGTTGAGTAGAATAGACCACCCTCTTTCTTACCGAGGTGACGTAAAATACGACTAACGTAAGTTAGGAACTAAGTCAGGTAGGCGGCCGGTCGTAAAATACGCAGCCAAGTCATGTGACAACATGTTTGTAACATGTTGTGCCGACTCCACTTAGAGTCGGATAAGGGCAGGAGGATGCTGAATTTTTGTACTAGGGAATTTCGTCAAATAACGCCTACTTTTGTAAATTAACGTAAACAAATCTATAGCACATCAGAATAAAAAGTAAAGAATAATACTTCTATAAGCACTATTTTACCTATATTAAGAATTATCATAACCATTGTAGTATGGAGTTCTGCACAACATCACCGGTCTCTATTCTATCAAGTTCTTTTGATGAAAATCCATACATGCTTTGAGATCAAAATCTTTATGCAGTGCGTGTTGCCAGAGGAGTTATACTAGTCCATATAGCGAACTAAACGAAGCTTCGTTTAGACTGGGATAGCAATTAGATCGTCGGGTGCTTTTGAATAGACTGGATTCAACTTTATAACCCAATCCGAAACTGATTCTAAAATTTATAGCGATGTAAATTTTCGCACACGCCAAGGATTAGAGGCTGTGCCGTTAATTGCGCGTGCGCAGTTATTAGTGCGAGATGCGGGATTCTTTAATGGAGTACGACCTATCGTCGAAGGGTCAGGGATAATATGATCTTATAACATATTACCTCGAGTATCGACGTTAAAATATTCCAAACAAAATTAATATCTTCAATAAAGTCTGATATTATTATTGATTGATTTGTTTGGTTGTGTAAAATTTATATCTAAATTTAAGATGAAACAGGGAAAGCCATAAGTCATTATCATTCTTCTGCCCTTATCCCATTATAAGTGGGGTCTGCATAACACTTTTTTAAAATGTTGTTAGATGATTTGGCTAGTTATTTTACGGTCGTTTACCTGACGTCAACTTACCTTAGTCGCCTTTTACGACACCTCGCTAAGAAATGAGGTCTGTCTATTCTACTCAGCCGGATAATACATGGCGGGTCAACGTACCTTAGTCGCCTTTTACGATACCTCGGTTAGAAATGAAGGTGGTCAGCGAATTATCACACGGCGGGGAAATTCATAAGTATCAAATTTATTTCTTAATTATGCACATTGAAAAATTATTGGCGAAACATATAATTATATATGACAATATAAATAATTGAAAGTAATTTTGGCATTGCAATGATCAATCGCCTTTAAATATGCGCTGATTGACATTCTAAATTTGATGTTTGTATCTTTTAAAATAGCTGTGACTTCGCCCGAGAAATCAGTGTGTCACAAAGCTTTTCCCGAGTAAATTTATTTATTTATTTATTAGTTTATCAGGTAATAAAATACCTTCTTTTTATTCTATATGTCATTGAAAGAACATTGCTTCGTGGCGAAAGTAATATTTTTTGGTGGCGTATAATTTTAATCTATAATATCATCTAAATCTTATTTCATATTCATCATCTTTATTTGTGAAAACTTGTAATTAGCTCTTTTTATTTCCTATAGTTCTTTATATATTTAATGTCGCTGTAAGCTTTCCTATTAAAATAAAATAAATAAAATAAAATAAAATAAATGTGGGTTGTAAAATAGGTGATAATTTTGATCTATATAAAATGGCAAAGCTAGCTATCGTATTTATTTATAATAGATAAGGATAACTGTTTTCTAAAACAGTTAGTGATAAAGCAGTCTTTATAATAACGTAATATTTTTAATTGAAATTTTGAACATAAAAATAGTTATTGTGAGTTAACCATAAGAGATAGGGATAAGTTATTTGAGACTTTTTTGTAGTATTATTGTACATCTATAATTCTCTAGTACATTATAATAGAATGTTTCAGCTGGTTAACGCAGCGCAAGCGAGTAAAGCTTCCAGCAGGTAAGTTTTTTTTACAACAACGGGATCTCTTCGATACAATTTAAATTAAAACATTATGTACTTTTAACCTTTCGGAAGAATCGCACTATCTTTTAGTGAAAACCGTACAAAAATTCGATCAGTAAATATTGAGAAAATCGATCACATACTGCCAGACAGCTTTTGGAGATTTGACTTTATAATAATAAATAGATATAGAGTCCGGTATATATTCGTATATTTTCATTCATTCATTTCTTCATCTGTAAGATCATCCAAGTGTCTGAGATTATTAAGCTTTACACTTGAGTGTTCGCGATGTAGGCGTCGACTCGGCGAGTGTAGGCTCTCAAGACCTCTGTAATTACTTTCCAATGGTCGGCACAAAGGCCCTACGAGGTTATAGTGATGTGAGTTTTCAGATCAGTAGGAGTAACCTTGTTGTGATTAATCTATTGTTTGATTAAAGTTAATTGTTGCGTAATTGTAATATTGAAGATGAAAAGATTGATTAGTTCAGCAGTATAGTGCCCGTTGGTTAAGGTACTCCAAGGTAAGTATAGTACCCGGCAACAAATAATGCACATCGAGGCTTATGGACAGAAAATTGGCCAGATTCTGCTTCGTAGAGCACTGTCTCTGTCGCACAGACTGACGAGCCCGTGTGAAACGTCAAATACTCGTACTAACTGAGTGACAGTGACAGCGCTCTACGAACCCAACTAGCCGGCTGTTTCGTTCTAAACATCGATGTGCATTATTTAATGCCGGCTACTATAACTCTGGGGACCTGTGAAACAGGTGGGGCAAGATCTCTCTTTGCCCGCCGTGGATCGTGCCATGGTGGACGGGGAGAGATTGTGGGCAGCGATGACCTCCTTCTGCGAGGACGTAATGTCAACGTCAAGTCCTTGGATCCAATCGTTCGTCGTATGCCGTGCTAACGGAGACCTATAGGCGTTGCGAACGAGATTTATCGGACGCCCACCAGGATAGGTTCCCGAGGCGGTTGACGCATCTGTTGCTCCCGAAGCTTCGTCTAGCGGAGGGAGGGGCCACTTTTAGAGAAGCCTCAACTCAGAGGTGGTGTACTCAGGGGTTTAGGGGTACTAATTAATAGTCCCATGGCGATTCCACGAAGAGGCCTATGTCCAGCAGTGGACGTCCATCGGCTGACGAAAAAGAAGAAGAATTAAAAGTCATGCTCCGAAGCACAAAGAATTCCGCAAAGTAACTCCTGCTTCTTTAAATCATTTATTTATTTTATTAGAATAAATATGGGGAAAACCAAATAAAACGTTATCAATCAATAGTTTTTGAGTTTATCGCGTGGTTTTGCGGGTAATGATCGACTGACTTGAACCAGCGCCCTCTTTGCAAAAACAAGAGAAAACAATAACATTATAGTTTTGTCTCTCTCATGCCTGTTGTACCGTATTTAGTTTTTAGGCCAAGGTCGAAATGGTATGCACGGACATTGATCTGTATTAATAGTGCTTATTTTATAGAATACGTAAAATAATTCCTGTGCAAAAGTAATAATAAAATTATTTTGCTATAATCCGCGATACAGTAAATAGAAAATATATATAGTGTTAAATTTATAGTGGACTATTCGTATTTTCATACCCTTTTTCGCTTTGATTTTGTCGTGAAGTCTATCTCCTGATGATGCTTCGGTTGCGGGGCGAAACGATTCTTGAGTTTGTGATTGTGAACGAGTGTAGTGCTTGTGTATTGTGGTGGAAGTGGTAGAGGTTTGTGCATGTGTTTTTACGAATCCTGCACGTATCGGTATGAAAATACGGATAGTCCACTATACATTTAACACTATATATATTTTCTATTTACTGTATCGCGGATTATAGCAAAATAATTTTATTATTACTTTTGTATTATGGATCTCCGCAAAGTAACGCCTAATTCTATAAATTACTAGCAAAGCCCCGCGGTTTCACCCGCGTCCATACAGATCTCCTGGTAGTGGAAAGTCTACGAAATCGGACTATAGATTTATTTTGTAGATTATTTAATTATATAAAATGGGTATCATTAGTATTCTTGGAATAAGACTTAACTCACCAAGTGCAGGCCCTGCTATAACGGTAGGTTAGGTTTGTTATGGCATTATTTGATTTTGATTTACATTCTTAAATTCGCAAAATCTTTTGATTGGGATGTCGCATTTTAATAATTTAAAAAGTATTTTACAAGTATTGAAACAGTTATTCATATAATATCATTTAATGGGATAAGGATTAATACAGAGATATGAATAAAATGGTTTGATTATTGTCGGCACTTTTACCAACTTTTACAATGTAAAAAAGTAGTTATATAGGCATAACTATAATAGTTAGACATATGGTATCGCGGACTTTTTTGTGCATATTGATACGTTCTATAATACTGTAGAACATTTTTTTGTTCTATCATCAATAGTTTCCGCAGCGCACGCGATGATAGATGTTTACGACTAAATTTTTACCAAGTTATTGCAATTTTATTAGGGATCCCTATTTGTTTTGAAAATGACATAAAGCCTATGTTGATGATACCCTGTATATGTAGGAACTAGGAATACCTATCTAGGTAGATCTAAATGAGTCGTGGGACCGCTATGAGTCAGTCATTGAACAATCACGAGTCAATTGTCTTATTTCATCGAGGTGGTATTCAGAACGTTAACAGAGTAGGTATTTGTAGAAAACGCGTGTTTTCGCACTCAGGACTAGCTTACTTGGGCATATAGCTCTTTTGGTTTTAATTATACCTCTCTATATCTATTCTACTTCCTACGATGTGGACGATTCAAAATCATTTGTTTACAAGTTTTGTATTTGTGAAACCTATATTCTAATGATGCTTCGTTTACGGAACGAAACGATCGTTGATATTGTCCAAGTGTAAATGTGCGTTCCGCGCTTTAACCGTTATGAAAAACGCTATTTGTCGCTATAATTAGGTAATAATAATAAGGTGATGAAATCATGCGCCTTGCGATTTTGTCGTGGAGTCTATCTCCTGACGAGGCTTCGGTTGCGGGGCGAACAATCGCTGACATTGTCGTAGTGAATGTGTCTAGTGATTGTGTCTAGTGATTGTGTAATGTGTTGTTTGTGGTAGTGTTATGTGATAAGTGTAGTAACTAATGCTGCATATATAAGGTATAAGAAAGCCTTTGCTAGCTAAACTTAGCATTACATAGATTCTCTGAATAAACGCGGATTATAGCAAAATAATCCTATCATTACTTTTATATTATGGAATTCCGCAAAGTAACGTCTACTTCTATAAATCCTTGAAATAACACGCCTCAACTTGATTATCTATGAGATATACCTAACACTAGAATGTTCCATAGATATCAGATAATTTACTGATTACGAACTAAAGTCAGATGGTAATGAGATCGTGATTCTAATTTACGAGGATGCTGCAGTTACATCTCGGCTGTGCGAGACATTTCCGAAATAAGCCCTAGATATAAATGTGAAGGTTGATTTGCTTATTGTATTCCTCGTTGAGCATAATTGGATGAATTGATTGTTATATTTATTATCAGGTTATATAGTTTCGGTATGACAACTGAGATAATCTCCTTATCAAATATTAGCGAATTTTCATGTCCCCACTTTTAACCGTTGAGGAGTTCCCTCGTCTGGAGCCAATCCTGGAAGCAGCATCAGGTCATGCTTATCAAAGACATGCATTTTCATCGGAATTAGATCATTATGTAAAGTTTCAGCTTGATCGGACACCAGGAAGTGGGTCAAAATGAACTTGTAAGATTCCACCTTCACATATAAACGAGGCAAGTCAAATTATTTATAGAATTAGGCGTTACTTTGTGGAGATCCATAATACAAAAGTAATAATAAAATTATTTTGTTATAATCCCCGATAGAGGAAATAGAAAATATATATAATGCTAAATGCATAGTGGACTATCTTTTTTTCATACCCGATACATGCAGGATTCGTAAAAACACAACACCGCCACCACAATACACAAGCACTACACACGTTCACTATCACAAACTCAACAATCGTTTCGCAACGCAACCGAAGCATCATTAGAAGATAGACTCCACGACAAAATCGCAAAGTTTTACGATTGCGATACTTTTGTAAGGCACGTTAAATAAAAGCTTTTAATAAAATACCTTCTAAATGACAGAGAAATAATTTCAATCAGCATGTGGGTATTTAAATATTTCATAGTTTTAAGCTCGATGTGCATTATTTATTGCCGCGTATACGCGTAGTACGCGGCAATAAATAATGCACATCAAGTCTCAGAGAGAGAAATCGGCTAGATTCTGCTTCATAGAGCATTGTCTCTGTCGCACAGACTAACCAACCCGTGTGAAACGTCATATACTGAGTGAGTGACAGTGACAGCGCTTTACAAAACCGAACTGGCCCGCTGTTTCGTTCTAAACATCGTACTTGTTATTTACGTGTAATTTTCGAACCTGTTTGAGCCTGTTTCTTGTTACTTTCTTACAATTTATTCATATTTCCTCAGCCTTACATCTTCTTTTACAAATATCACAAAACCTTGGACTTTTACAAGCTTTACAAAACTTAATTTGGCCAAATCGGTTCAGCTGTTTCCGAATTTAAAAAAATTACATAAGTTATATATAGAACTCTTAGTGTTAAAGTGACCTAATTTAAAAAAGTTGTTGTGTTTGTGGCAAATATCAATAAAGCGTAGCATGGTAGGTACAAAATTTGTGAGTGTTACGACCCCTCGGTAAGAAAGAGGGTGGTCTATTCTACTCAACCGGATACCACACGGTGGTTTAACTCACCTTAGTTGCCTTTTACGACACCTCCGAAAGAAGTGAAGGTGGTCTATTTTACTCAGCCGGATACCATACGGCGGGTCAGCTTACCTTAGTCTCCTTTTACGACACCTCAGTAAGAAATTATGGTGGTCTATTCTACTCAGCCGGTTTATTACAATGTATCAAATTCATTTGTAGTATTATTTTGGATTAGGTCACTTTAGGACTAACGCGCGATATAGATGACTCAAAACTTTACTCCGAACACATAGTGAGAAATATTTTTATATTTCCTCAATTCATTCTATTTTATTGATGCAAATTATCGACGGCCTAAAGTCACGACAAATAAGTTTACATTTTACAAAAGCACTAAATATTATACGAGCTTTTATTATTCAAATAATTGCTAGAAGCGCCGTCTTCGTTGGCCTGGTCACAATATTTCTTTCTGACGTTGATGTGATCGGTGCAAAACAAATTTTATTTGCTCCATTTTCGTTTAATATGCAACTTTATGAACTAGACAATTAGTATTAACACGAATGCATTTTTATAGTTGTAACGTGGTATTTACGGACAAAGTGAACGTGCTCGCAACGAAATGATTTTTGTACGATTTTGTGTTTTACTGCACAGGAATAAAGGTCAGTTCATTTGAATAAAGCGGTAAATGTGAATGTGTAAAGCGAATACGACAATGTCCCAGGCCATTACTATCGGTGGTGGCACCACGCTTTCACACTTTGTGTGAAATAACGGTACCTTGAAATTAGATCTGACATAGGTATTGCTTATGACAATTCTATTCATTCCTAATTCTATGGATGACTCATAAGTCTCTATACATTCTTAATGCACTAGTATTTTATGATACTATTTTTTTATACAGGAAAACACCCCTTACGGGTACCGCCGCCCGACGGGGACAGGCGGTGGTTATGTCGGACTCGCACCGACTAAAACGACCTGTAAGCTCCCCACGCTGCCGACGGCAGGGGCAAGGTATCGTTGTACACATTGCCCCCATCCCCGCCGACAGCAGTTCTGATCCCAGAGAACACCCACATCTCAAAAGAGAAGTCCCCCTCCGCTAACCGGTGCATCGGGAGCACCTGATGCGACGACCGCCTCGGGGACTTGAAAGCCAGGCGTCCGATATACCCCGTTGGGAACACCCGAAAGTCCCCTGTCAGGGTGGCAAACGATGGGCTTGGGCAAGTCGCTACCACCTGGACTCGCCAGCAGAGGATTCGATCCAGAACAAAGTTCCAGGAACCGCTCCACCGCCTCCCTGCGCAAGGCAGAAGGAGGCAATCGTGCGCGCAAACGCGCCCTGCCCACCGATGTTTCATGTTACGGTGGATAAGGAGAGACCGTGCCCCAGATAGGGACCCCTACACCATGGTGGACGTTACCGCTCCCTCCGGGTAATTTTTTATAGAGGTTTTTTTCCTCACAACCCGATGGTCCCCGTTCCCATTGCTGGGCTTCCGGGATTGTCGAAGGTGGCCGAAAACCATGTCCAGTTAGACTTAAAGCAAGCCCAACTGAACCCGTCGTCTATTGGAGACTCCACCCGTCCCCCTCGGAGTCCCCGGCCTATTCAAATAGCCCTCTGCTGATCAGAGGGACAACTGGACTGGCCACCCCACAGTGGTCCGTTCGCCAAGCCTAAGGGATACTCAAATATGTATTATATTTGTGTATTCCAAAGGCCTGCCCAGATTGCGCCACGAGGAGGCCGACCGACTTTGGCATCCCAGTACTTTATGATACTTTATAGTATCTTGCATAATATCTTATGATATATCTATGTGGTTTTGACATGACGATCCTAATCTGAAAATTAGGATTACATAGAAATCTGGGACATTTCTCATTTTATAATGTCTTTAGACAGCGTAACTCTTAATTTCGCTGCGCCGTTTCGAATTCACAAAACAAATAATAAAAAAAAAGAAAACAATAAATTTTCTATAAATATTTATTTCCTTAATTTATGTTTATCATCATAATTAATTCATAATATTATAATAATTAATTCATAATTCATCATACGCTTTTTGGTTAGGGAAATCATTTATAGAAACTAAATATCACACGCTTAGTATTTAACTGACCTAATTTCAAAATACGCTTATTTCATGTAATTAATCAATGTAATATATATTATATAACTGAATATTACATATATATGTAATCCTTATTTCCTAGCCAACTATAACATCACGTTACAAACTATTAAAAAAAGCTAGTGTTCTCTTGTTCTTCCAAGTTATGGATATCTTTAATATTCGAGAGTTTTGTAGGCGCTACGTTACGCTTAATTGTAATTTGCTACATAAATACTTTTTTATAAATTGGGTCATTTCAATACTAAGTGTGCGATATATTCAGAAAATTCCATAAATATATGGAACTCGTGATAGCCGATTTGGGCGAGATCTGAGCCTTAAAAGGGGTTCGCGAGTTCAAATCTCAGGCAAGTAAGGAAGAGTTTTTCTTTTAAAACTAATGTGACCAATTTATATTTAGAATTTATGATGCGCTTTTTCTCTATAAAAATATTGTGAACATATAACATAAGAATTTTTGGGTTATGAGTAACATACTAATTAAAGCAGTAGATTTCGCATTCGAGAAGCATGATTTGATACTCAAGAATGGATTATGATAAAAAAAAATTAACTTGCCCATCGACAGTGGAACAGCGTGGTGTTGGACGAAGTTTCGAAAGACAGACATTATAAAATTAAATCATTTTAAGCTATAAAATATAGTAATGGAGTGGTTAAATATCTATGACTATGACTAGACCTAAAATCTTAGTAACTAAATTGATTGCTGACCATAATCTTATATTACGGTAACTATGTAGGCACACCCACACCCACGCACATATACACACGCACGCACGCATACACATACAAACATACACATATACACACACACAAATAAGTAAATAAAAATATACTTACACTTACATATAACCATATTATATATCATAAATAAAAATAACTTAGAGAGAACTAACCTATTTTTAAACGAATACTGTATGACCTATTAATAAGGGATGGCATTGGCTTCTGAAACACAGTTAATTCTAGTTTAGGGGCCAGGATCCAGTATATTATGTCAAAATTGTATGTATTAAAAAAATAGTAGGTATAGTACCCGGCATTAAATAATGCACATCGATGTTTAGAACTAAACAGCCGGCCAATTCGGTTTCGTAGAGCGCTGTCACTGTCACACACGGGTACGTCAGTCTGTACGACAAAGACAATAAATACTTTATGAAGCAGAATCTAGCCGATTTCTCTCTCTAAGCTTCGATGTGCATAATTTATTGCCGGGTACTATACTTGATCGTAGCGACATCTATGATTATACCTATATATTGTGAAGTTAGACATACATAGGTTTGAGTGAAAAGAATCAAATTAATTATTTCGGCATTCAAATTCAAAGAGTAGAAAATATTTGTTACAAGTTAATATTTACTAGTAGCATCTTTATTCATATAATTAATTAACAAAATTTTTTTTAAATAAAATAGTTAAATTTATATTAATCTATATTGCATCATTTTTTTTCCACTTATTCCTTTTATGTTATCTGGGATGCAAATATTACACGTATTTTATATTATGTATTCTTGTTTTTTTCCTTCTGTCAATGGTCAACTGATCCCTTTTAGGAATTAGTCCGCCTTTGTGGATGCGTAATTTTTTTTCTCCTTTCTAACAATTTATTTTTACAATGAAGAATTAGATAAATAACGTAAAGCATGGTGGGTTCGATATCGAATATTAAGAGGACGATAAAAACATTAATATTTATTAAATTGCCTATCGATAATAGAGCAACGTGGTATTGGGTGAATTTAAGCTCTCGACTGTATGTCGTGAAGAAAGACACACATAGCTTGAAGAAAATAGTATAACAGATATAAATATAAATATGATCACAGAGAAATATGCTTGAGAGTGAAAAATAAGCAAATTTAGTATCTAATTTTACTCATACACGAAGCGAATTTTATGTGAATCGCAATAAAGGCAGAGGTCGCATGCGCGAACGGGCCCAGATTGATCTGTATCCATTGAATGATGGTGAAAGAATTGTGTGGACCTCTACATGTATAAAATAATGATAATTAATCCTCCTGCCCTTATCCCACTCTAAGTGGGGTCGGCACAACATGCTACAAACATGCTGTCATATGATTTGGCCACGTATTTTAGAACCGGCCGCCTGCCTGACGTCAACTTACCTAAGTCGCTTTTTACGACACCTTGGTAAGAAATGAGGGTGGTCTATTCTATGCAGCTGGATACCACACGGCATTTACCTTAGTCGTCTCTTACGACACCTCGGTAAGAAAGAAGGGTGGTTTATTCTATGCAGCCGGATACCACACGGCACAAACCTTAGTCGCCTCTTACGGCACCTCGGTAAGAAAGGAGGGTGGTCTATTCTATTCTGCCGGATACCACACGGCTAAAAAAAAATAATGATAATTATTGTAACAAAGTGAAAGTGTAATGTTTAGTGATACTTATAAAGGACACAGGAGCAATGTGGTCTCATACCTTAGACTTAATGCTAATGACTTAATGACTTTCCGTTTCATCACACACCACACTCACACACATGCACACTTTCTTTATTGTAATATTATATTTTTGTTTTTATAATATTAACTTAATTATTTTTGATTTTGAGGATGGCATATGCAACACAGTTTTACACTATCGCAATGCCATCCTTGCAAAATGTCTTAGTTAATTTTAAAAAGTCATTAACATATAGGTAAATATATAAATTACACCGTAAAAAATACAAATTAAGTCACTGGACCTCTTAGGTTTAGGCTAAAGTTAAGTTATTTGCCTTATGGCTAAATTGTAATTTTAATAAAGTATTTCCATTGTGAATGAATTCTATAAAAGTAATTTAAAAAAGCGCTGTACAAAATTGTAACATTATTTGTAACATGGATTTCAAATCTCAAACATTATTATTGAATATGTAAAATTAACACTGGATTAATTCAAACATGTTTGAATTAATCAACAATATTTTATAAGTGAAAAAATATACAGAATTATAAAAAATTGGCGGTTCGCACTTTGCTGCTTTTTTCCACAATCAATTCTAGCTTTGCCATTACATCAGTTTAAAAAGGGAGACTGATACAGAAAGCCTACTGTACTATTGAGGATTACATAAATGATAATTATGCGTGTATATAGCTACTATTCAACCCTATAAAAGAAAGTAATGACTTAATTTAATCAGTTATATGAATTATTTTGAAAAGAGCATCCGCAGAATTTCTTGTTGGGCCTCGGTAGGAACAGCTTTCGCAACCAGCAGGAGTTGACAATGCAAAAGCACTTGTTTACAAGTTTACTTGAATAAAGAATATTTTGAATTGAAATATATTGTGAACTAATGATAGTTCAATATTTCCGTATCCAACAAATTTTTAAATTATTCCTATTTATCATGATTCCAATCACACACCTTTATATGTATATCTAACAATATATTTCATAGTTAGTTATACTAGTTAGTTTAAATAATTTATAGAATTAGGCGTTACTTTGCGGAGATCCATAATACAAAAGTAATAATAAATAGAAGTATATAGTATTCAAGTAAATAGAAAATATATATAGTGCTAAATGTATAGTGGAATATCCGTTCATACCCGATATACGCAGGATTCGTAAAAACACATGCACAAACCTCCAACAGCGCTACCACAATACACAAGCAGTACACACGTTCACTATCACAAACTCAACAATCGTTTCTCAACACAACCGAAGCATCATCAGGAGATAGACTCCACGATAAAGTCGCAAAAACACTATTTTAAACTATTTTTGGTATCCATATCCATGTTTGCTTTCGTAAGGTTGCGTAGGCGTCGATACGCGCGCATCTGTTGCACGACTCGCCTTCGCTGATAGTATTGTCATGGGAACAGACCACCATATCCGGTTATTCTCTTGTTCCTAGGACCGTTTCTTATTCATTTGATGGCCTCTCTGTTTTAGTGATGTAACTTATCATCTCAAAATAACGTTTTGCGTCTTGCCTCTGTTGAGTAGGAATTAAAAGCTTCAGCTTTATTAATGATCAGGTAAATGTTTCAAGTTCAAGCTTGTTGCACGTGTTCAGAGGTAAAATAAACGGTGGAGTTGAACCGATTGCTATATAACCATGCTTGTTCGGATAATGCTTCGCTTTGCGATTTTAGTCGTCGAGTCTATCTCCTTATGATACTTCGGTTGCGGGGCGAAACGATTGTTGAGTTTGTGATAGTGAACGTGTGTGGTGCTTGTGTATTGTGGTGGCAGTGGTGGAGGTTTGTGCATGTGTTATTAAAAAATCCTGCACGTATCGAGAAAGAAAAAAAAGGAAAGTCCACTATACATTTAGCATTATATATATTTTCTATTTACTGTATCGCGGATTATAACAAAATAATTTTTATTATTACTTTTGTAATATGGATCTCCGCAAAGTAACGCCTAATTCTATAAATTAGCTTCAGCTGTGATAGCCCCGCGGTGTGACAGCTCTAAGCTCGTGCAGGCAGTTTTTGTTGCTGGAAGTTGAAGGAAGCTGTGATAGCCTAGGGGTGAGATCATGCGACTCTTGTCACGCGTTCCAACTCCGTGTAGGCACCAATGATTTTTTTCTATTAAATCTTATGTAACTTATTGATATTTGCAATTTATCACACGCTTTTCGGTGAAAATATCGTGAAGAAATCTGCATATCTCTATGTAGAATTTTGAGTATATGTGTAACCTACCAAACCGCATTGGAGCATTTTGGGTTGGTTTTAGCTCCAACACTTCTTTCCAAAAATTGAGAGAGGAGGCCAGCAGTGGGATAGTAACAGGAGACATTTGAGAATTTCCATAAATCCGAAAAATATAGTTTTAAATAATTTATTATTATTTTGCTATAATACGCGCTTAGAGAAAATCAACTTTATATTAAAAGTAAGCTGTGGTAGCCCAGCGGTGAGACAGTGCGACTCTTACGAGGGGAACACGAGTTCAAACCCGGGCAGGCACCAATGAGTATTTTTTACTAAAACTCATGTGTCTTATTGATAATTGCAATTGATCACACGCTTTTCGGTGAAGGAAAACATCGTGAGGAAACCTGCATAAAAAAAGTAAAGTAACGGCCTGTTACTATACCCACTGCTGGGCTAAGGCCTCCTCTCTCCGTTTTTGGAGAGAAGGATTGGAGCTAAGACCTACAGCACGCTGCTCCAATGCGGATTGGTAGGTTACACATATCCTTAGAATTCTCTAGAGATATGCAGGTTTCGTCACGACGTTTTCCTTCACTGAAGGAAAACTACTGCACTGCATTTATCAATTAGACACATAAGTTTAAATAGAAAACTCATCGGTGCCTGCCCGGGGTTGGAACCCATGTCGTCTCCAGAGAGTCGCACGGTCTCACCGTTAGGCTATCACCGACTATACCTAAAAACCTGCATATCTTTAGAGAATTCTGGAGATATGTGTAACCTACCAATCCGCATTGGAGCAGCGTGGTAGGTCTTAGCTCCAACCCTTCTGTCCAGAAACGGAGAGAGGAGGCCTATTTCCAGCAGTGGGATTGTAACAGGGCTGCTACTTTACTTACTTTATTTTACTAAAAGTAGAGTGTTCTATCTGTTTTTATACTTTTTACATTCGGTATTCGCAGAACGTGTGCACTACAAACCACCAACTTTAACACACAACACCAGACTGCACAGAATTACTACTACAATCCACATTCTACCACAGATTATTATTCAACCGATAAATTTCCACAGTTTGAAATAGATCTGTTCCATGGATATCCACACCAAAGCATTTTGTGCCAACTGGATCAATCGGCTTCCTATCATAGTTCTACCGCGTAGGTGATCTACCAATGCTATATTTTTCAGTGAAAAGTCACCATTTTGTTAAGACCTCATCGCCCATCGGTTTTTCGCCATATGTGCCTGGCCCAATGCCGCGTCAGTTTTATTTTCATGGGTTCTTCTCATTACTGATTTAATCACGTAGAAATACTCCAATATCTAGTTACGTCACCACCTGGCATCAATACCATACAGGTAAACGAAACATCGGCGTATTAAGGGTCGTCTGCTATTGCGCAAGTAAAGGAACATCATGTGATGTTCCACAGGTGCGATCATTCGATTCGAGCATCTACTACCTCTGCTCAGTCGCGGTGTTAAATTGCAATATTTTAATTCGATTTTAAGAAATATATATTTTTAGTTAAAAACGATAAAGTCTTGTTTTTTAAAAAACAATTTGACGTTCCCGAGTATTAAACTATTTCGTTCAAAATATCAAATATTTTTTTTAACAATATAATCAGATGAGCTTAGAGTCTACACAAAATTACAGTAATAACAAAAAATAACAATGTCACATTCCCAAAGTTTCGATCGATTTACAGCGTAATGACACAGAGGGTATCATCGCCATTATTAGACGAAATTAAAAACGCATCATCACTTTGTTACGGTGTGAAAGGAAAGAGGTCTCGTAACGGGTCAAAATTTACTTCCTATCACCTGGTAAATAAAATTATGAGAAATTACAGGTTTGAAATGATACTGACATATTTTTGTACAAGTGGTACGCGCGACTTAGTCCGCGCCAATATAAGCGTTTAAAGCGTAAAAATATTGCAATATATGTTTTTTTGCCGTTCCCTAAAACGAAGAAGCTTTTAATCATACCAAATTTCAAGATACTCGCAGAATGTTGACACTGAGTGTTCTTATGAGGTCCATAGTGATATAGAAAGTTATTCAAGGGGAAAAATAGAATCTATTTTAATACAGTACTTCCCAATAATTTGCCAAATAAGTTGTTGACATATCCAACTAATAGTCAATAAAAATTTGATGATATACAACAATAACATTTCATTCAGCATTTCTTAAACTATAGGTCAAGATCCAGCTGTGGCTAATTAATTTTTCAATGCAACGCTCGTTTTCATTATTTTATTCATCCCAGATAGAGCATTTATTGTGGAAATTAAGCATTGTCAAGATTGGAAATCCCATTTTCCTAAATCAAACAAACTAACAAGATTATTTGATTCTTATATTGGAAGTTTTTGCTAAATTAATTGGATTCTAATAGTGAAGAATTCTAATATTGGAAATTTTTGCTAAGTGGGTCGGATTGCATTCAATTTGGGAACCACTGGTGTAATTTAATAATGTATTGAATTACATGCAATATACCGTTAAATATAAATTGCGTAATGCATTTTGTGTTCCTCCTAATGTTATAACGAATACTAATAAAATCGATTTTGTGTCGATCAAAGGTACACAAATCGAATAGATTACCTATCTATCCTACATATATTCTATAATCACTATTAATTCTTGGTACACACGGATTGTTCGGTGTTATTTTTTGAGTCGATTAAATCGATTTTCATATAAGTCCACGGTTGATTATATACACTTTTTGCGTATTACAGATGCAGTAGTGTATCAGAAAATGATAAAATCGGAAATAGCTATTGTTACATTTGCTTCACAGTATATTTTAAACAATGTAATTTTTGTACATAAAAATATAAACAATTTTAAATGATAGGTGATGTATATAATAGACAAATTAGGAACCGACAAAAGCTTGCGACTCCTGCTTTGCGCCTAGCAAAAGTACGTAAATCGTTTGCGGGTTTGGGTATAAGATTCTATAATAAAATTCCGAAACCAATGTTGACAGTAATAACTAAATGTAACTAGTTTTAAGATTTATATTTTAAAAGGAGCAACCGCTGAGTTTCTTGCTGGTTCTTCTCGGTAGGAACAGCTTTCCGAACCAGCAGTTCACGATTCAAAAGCATTTGTTTACAAGTTTACTTATATAAAGAATATTTTGAATTTGATACAGGCATTTAATTTTATATTAAAAAGGTTCAATTATTGACAAGTTAGTGAATATGTGCAGCGGTTGTGTAGTTTGGTGGTGGTGTAAGTTTTTAGTGATACCTTTTTAATCCTGTATGAAAACGGATAAAATCCAAGATAAAATCAATTAGACAATATATGTAATGTTAAATGTAGAGTATACTTTCCGTTCTCATACTTGATACGTGCAGAGTTTGTAAAAACTCATGCACTGCCCGTCACCAATAAAACAACAATCCGCGATATACAGCAAATCCGGATTATAGCAAAATAATTTTAGTATTACTTTTGTATACAAATATCAATGTTCATCTTAAGTAGCAGTGTGTAGTCGCAAACAGGTGCTTATAATGTTTATGTTCGAGAAATTAACTAACGAAACGTTTTCGATAAGATAAGAAATGCTAATTTATTATACATTGACTGTAATTATGAAAACCTTACCGTTCTAGATATAGAGTCTAGAATTGCTTGGCTGTGCAGTTTTTACAAGTTTTAATTTCATTCAGAGATTACTTATTATAAAACACACTCCTAAAGCTATCTGTATGTGATCGATTTTCTCAAAAACTGCAAAACTGATTTTAGAACGGATTTTACTAAAAGATAGTGAAACTCTTTAGAAAGTTTTAAGTTAATAGATTTTTCAGAACGGCTAAACCAATTTTGATGACTTTCACTGGAAGATAGTGGAACAAACATATAGCCTACTCTTTATCCTAGAACTCCCGCGGTTCGAGGTTGAAATTTCTGGTCTTTGATAAATCATTAAAGCGTTTAACGTAACGCAGCGGTCTGATACCATCCCACAGCTGGGCAAAGTAGAGTGGGGTTGGAACTAATATCCATGGATTGCTAGCTTATTAACGTCTCATTAAAATCCACGAATATGCAGGTTTCTTCATAATTTTTACTTGACTGAAATGAAATTAGTAAATATGAAGTATTATAAATATATACCAACTAGAAATATCCGCGGATTCGTCCGCGTCAACTCAAGCGACTCAAGTCGCGAGGATACTCAAGTATCCTCAATAAAGCAAAATATTTTTTAGTTAAAGAAAAGAAAAGAATAGTGGGATTTTTTGAGTACAGGCTTAAAAAAATCCCATTCTCTGAGCCTCTTTATTTAATTACTCTTTGAGCCCATGCATGTGCCAAACGTCATCAATATTGGTCCAGTGAATAAACTGTAAAGGCGAAACAGACAAACCTACTTTCGCATTTGTAATATTTTTAGGGATTTTTATTATATGCTCGCCATATATTAAAAATAATTATAGTAATTTATAATTAACCTTATCTTACATAACTCTAAGAATTCTTACGAGTCTAAGAATTATTCCATCGACTTAGATTAGTCTTGATGACAAATTTTTGATTAAACAAATTTGTTTATGAATCCCGAGCTTTATCATTTTACGGTGGATCAATTTCATATATGGTGATGCATCGACTTTAAGACGGTGATATATCTCGGGTAGATAAAAGCAGGTTTTTTTTACATAAGTCTCTTTCATTTATTTTTAAGTCAAATTGAAAAAACTCTTTATTCAAGTAAACTTGTAAACGGCTGGTTCGGAAAGCCGTTCCTATCGAGAAAAGCCAGCAAACTAGGCGGTTGCTCTTTTCAAACCATCATTCTTATTACTAGTTACATTTAGTCATTGATGTCTTTTACATGGTCGGAGGATAGCTAGGACCACGCATTCTTGTCATCTAAGTAGTCCTCAACAGTATAGTAGACGGTCTGTATCAACAGAACTGTATTAACAGTGATTTTAAACTGCTGAAATGGCAAAGCTAAATTTGATTGCAGAATATTATTATAGTATCTTATACAGAATCCCACAAACAACACGTACTTTTGCAAAGCGCAAAGCAGGAGCCGGAAGCTTATGTCGGTTCCTACTTTGTCTATTTTTTACATTACCATTTTTTAATTATGTATATTCTTATGCACAAAAATTAAATTGCCTAAAAAAGACAGTGAAGCTAATAATTTTAACATATATTTTATGGATATTTATCCTTAGGTATATCTATTATTGTTGGGAAATAAGGACGTTAAAAATAAAACTGAGGTTGCAAACTGCAAAAAGGGGAAGGTGCATAAAATTCAATGTTGGTTGTCAAATTAATAGAAATATTAGGTATATTATATATTAAATTAAAAAAGATAGTACATACCAAAATTTGTATAAAACTATTAGTTGAGTGTACATGTGTGTGTGTGTAACTTATTTCCAGTAGTAAATATCGATCTTGTTTCTTATCTTATATATGTTGTAGTAATAGCACTATATTGTTCCTTTTCTTATCTTTGTTACCTATCTTTTGGATTCGCGATTTCCATGAGTGTTTCAAACTTTGTGCCATAATATGAAAGTTAAGCTCGTAAGAAAGAGCAATATACATTATTCAATTCTTATGAAATCTATACAAAGAAAATAAAAGCTAATTTTATTGTGTGGTAAATATGGCGATAAATATAAATAGAGTTAACAATAAACTCTATCGAAGGTATACGCGTGTTAACGTCGTATTGACATGGTCAACGAGTATTCATTATGTAAACATTTTTCAACACCTAACAAGATTTGCATCATCTGATAAGCTCAGCCGTAGACTAAAGACACGAAGTCTTTTAATGTGATTATTACTATGATTTATTTGTAACTGTGATTGTGATTGATTTGTCTATGATTTACGACTTATAAGAGACAATATAAAAAATAAATATCCATAGTTAACTGTTGAAGTTTTTTTGTAACGATTGTAGCGTTAGTAGTGGTTTAAGTTACGCTATATAGTTGCTCTTTCTGCAAATGTAAGTATGAAGGAAAGATTTAGAGGGTTAAAATTTTGAATGTTGTCTAGATAGTGTTTTTTTAATAGTTTCGTAGGATTTGATTATTGGGCTTCGTTGTTAACACTATATTATAGTAATAGATATAGATCACTAAACGATGGTGTCAAAATTTAATTTAGTTTAACGTTAAAATTTTAAAGATACATTAGATAAGGGTAAAAAATCTGGGGTTTATAAAATAGATTGTCCTGAGTGCAACGGTACATATGTGGATCAGACTGGCCGAAGTTTTGCGGTTCGATTCCGGGAACATATGGCTGCGTTTAGGAATAATAAACCACAAAATTCTAATTTTGCAAAACATTTGCTAGAAAGCGGTCATAAAGTGCCTAATGACCATTCATTTCATATTCTCCACACTTGTGATAAGGGACTCCGTCTCAATACGTTAGAGCAACTTGAGATAATAAAAAATAACAATGGTCACTTAATTAACGAGCAAGTAAATGTATCTAATTCCGTTTTGCTGCATGTGTTCGGAGGGGAGTGTATTGGTGGGAGTTGAACTATTTAAGACTGCTTGTATGGGTAGCGCGGCGCAGTACGATTTTTGTCGTGAAGCCTATCCTCCTGATGATGCTTCGGTTTCGGGGCGAAACGATCGTCGAGATTGTGGTGGTGGGTGTGTGTGCTGCTTTTGTGTTCGTTGTTGCTGGTGAATTGCGCCTTGGGGTGCATGTGGTGGCTGGTCCTTGCATGTATAAGGTGCGTAGATTTTGCCTGCTTCATACACATTGGCTTTGCATGCATTCACTTAACCCGTGCGGATTATAGCAAAGTAGTTAGTTCTGTTATATTGCTTGTAACGTTTAAATAGTTAACAATAGGATATGTTTTTTTAGAAAAAGTAGAATATTTTTAGTCAAGTTAACTAGTGTAACTAGTAATAAAAATTATTCTTTGAAATGAGCAACCGCCGAGTTTCTTGCTGGTTTTTCTCGGTAGGAACAGCTTTCGAAACCAGCATTAGATGTTGACGATTCAAAAGCACTTGTTTACAAGTTTACTTGAACAAAGAATATTTTGAATTTGAATTTTCTTATTTACAAAATTTTAATGTTAGGATTTCTTAAATCCTTTTTTTTTGCTATAAGCGCTTTTGTCTTAAGACGGTCTTGTCGATAGTCTGCGTGCAATATAATTTGAAGAGCATGGGCTTATTACATTTTCCACACATCATTCATATGTCATATAGTGATTAGCATATTGTATTACGAAATCGTTCTGTCAAGTCAAAAAATATTTTAGCTAACTACATGTATATCGTGGTAATGTCGAAACTCGCTTGTGCTTACAGGCAATCAAAAGTTTTTCGAAACGATAAAAAAGTGTTGAGATATTATACCTTCACGCTAATAACACAAATGAAGCGAAGCGAAAGTGAGTGTCAGTTCTGTTTGCGAAATGATGAGACGGATTATTAAGTTGATGGGTGACCGAAATTTTGAAACTATGTTTTAATATATTTTTACTTGTAGTGTTAGATATTTTAATATAAATCAAGGTCCAGCAAGTCTTAACAAGGTTGGATTAATTATAATTTTGAATAATATTACCACCGAGTTTATTACCTGTTATTTTCATTGAATAGCTCTCATTCCGAATTGATAGTAGAATCGTCCTAAATAAAATTAAAATTGAAATTCAAAATATTTTTTATTCAAGTAAACTTGTAAACAAGTGCTTTTGAATCGTCAATATCTACCGCGGTGCGGAAAGCTGTTCATAGCGAGAAGAGCCAGCATGAAACTCGGTGGTTGCTCTTTTCAAATAAAATTCTTATAACTAGTTACATTTGGTTATTACTATCTTGTACAGGGTAGAGGAGTAGCTATATCCACGCATTTTTATCATCTATATAATCCTCAATAGTATAGTAGGCGTTTTTGTATCAGCCTCTCTTTAAGAGCACGTGTAGTGGCAAAGATAAAATCGATTGCGGGATTTTATTATAGAATCTTGTACCCAAACCCACAAATGACTTATTTACTTTTGCAAGGCGCAAAGCAGGAACCACAAGCTTATGTCGGTTTCTACGTTGTCTTTTATATACATCGCCAATCCTTTTATAATTATGTATATTCTTATGCACAAACATTAGATTGCTGAAAATATACTGTGAAGCCAAAGTAAGAATACCTATTTCCTTAAACTTCTCTCGCAGGGAATGACGCGGACTTAAATTTTGAAACTACGCAACTAAATTTATCATCTATATAATCCTCAATAGTATAGTATAGTATAGGCTTTTGTATCAGCTTCCCTTTAACAGCGTTTTTAAACTGCTGTAGTGGTGCAGCAAGTCTTAATAAGGTGAGATTAATTATAATTTTGAATAATATTACCGCTGAGTTTCTTATCAGTTCTCAGTAGATAGCTTACATTCCGAATTGGTAGTAGAATAGTCCTATATCATTAATATTATTTACAGTTATAATTAATCAAACCATGTTAACCATGTTCGACTGTCCCGTTGGCGCTGTGGATAGTGACCCTGCCTTCAGCTCCGCGGGTCGCGGTTTCGATTCCCGCCAAGGGCCAACATTTTCTATAAACAAATTGTTGGTTCTTTGAGCCTGGGTGTGTATTTGTATTTAAGTATGTATTTAAAATTATATATGTAGTATATCTACCAGTTGTCCGTCACCCACAACACAAGTATTAAGTTACTTACTTTGGGGACGGATGACCGTGTGTGTAAATATCCCATATATTTATTTTATTTATTTATTTATGTTAAGGTTTGCTGGGCCTTGATTATTAATTAAATATCTAAAATATGACTATTTGCAGCTGCTAATAAGTTCACAGTTCACAGTGTTTATTTTATTTTTTACTATTCCTAAAAGAGAAATATTAGGTCCTTACATATGAAATTGGCGTTTTGTCGTACTGGCCACTTTGATCTCAAATATTACCTTTATGGTTAGGAATTCCAAATTCAAATTCATACAGCTATTTACTCATGCATTTGTGTTTCAAACCCCCTAATTCATTTGTTTTTTCTTCTTTTGTTTTTTTCTTTGTGTCACTCTGTTTACAAAATGGAAAACATGAAATATCGCGTTATTTACGAGTATGAGTTCCACCGTGGCACCAGTGCTGCAGAAACGGCTCGAAGGATTAATGATGTGTATGGTGACGGTGTCGCAAAAGAAAACACAGTGCGTTTTTGGTGAAAACGTTTTCGTTCTGGAAATTTCGACCTGCAGAACAAGCCTCGTCGACGGCCGGAGACCAAAGTTGATAATGAAGAATTGAAGGCTATTGTGGAAGCGGATCCATCGCAAACCACGTCCGAGTTAGCTGCAGGCTCCGGTGTTAGTGATAAAACTATTCTAATCCACTTGAAGCAAATTGGGAAGGTGAAAAAGCTTGAAAGGTGGGTACCTCATGAATTGAGTGAAGCAAACCGACAAACGCGCGTCGACTGCTGCGTTACGTTACTCAACCGGCACAATAATGAAGGAATTTTAAATCGAATCATTACCTGTGATGAAAAGTGGATCCTCTACGATAATCGGAAGCGCTCATCGCAATGGCTGGGCCCTGGCAAACCAGCCAAATCCTGCCCTAAGCGAAAATTGACTAAAAAAAGTTGCTTGTAAGTGTTTGGTGGACTAGTGCCGGTGTCGTTCACTACAGCTTTCTTAAATCTGGCCAGACGATTACGGCAGATATCTATTGTCAGCAACTGCAAACCATGATGGAAAAGCTAGCTGCTAAACACCGAGGCTGGTCAATCGCTCTAGGCCACTGCTGCTTCAGGACAACGCTAGACCACACACTGCACAACAGACGGCTACCAAATCATAGGAGCTTCAATTAGAATGTCTTAGACATCCACCGTACTCTCCGGACCTTGCTCCAACAGATTACCATTTTTTTCGCAATTTGGATAACTACTTGCAAGGAAAAAAATTCAACTCCGATGGGGCAGTCCAAACCGCCGTCAAAGATTTTAGTGATTCCCGCCCGAATGATTTTTTTAGTAAGGGGATCAATGAACTACCTATGAGATGGCAAAAGTGCATACATAGCAATGGTACATACTTTGATTAATTAAATATATTTCATTAAAAAAAAAACGACTTTATGTTCCTCCGATAGAAAACGCCAATTTCATATGTAAGGACCTAATAGGATTTTTTAAACTTATATGTCAGCCCATATATAAGCTTGTATTGCAGAATTGTATTACAGAAAATTTGTAAACTAATTAGCAGTGATAAGCTAATAGACAGACAGATATTAATATAGATTACATTTTACTTACATTACCAAATTTATAATAAATAAATAATTAAATCAGTCAGTTTTATTTTGTTTCTTTGTGTTTTAGTTTAAAATATGTATTATTTATGTGATTTGTTTAATATCCATCCGTTCTAATTAAATAATAAAAATAATAAATAAATAATAGTACAGATTTAAAAAGATACAGATTGGATAATGCCAATTTTATTATTACTCACATACTTATAGTTAAACTAAATGAACGAAATACTATTATCGTTAAATTAACACATGCATTCGTTATATTGACCAAGTGAGTTGCAAACAATATTCGACGCACACCGAGCTCACGAAGGTCGGCACATCTCCCACGGTACCACAGCCTTAAGGTCACATGGGCGAATGAAATCAGATGGATCAATCGTGCAATCAATGTTCACTATACAAATCTAGCGGATTTTCCTGCAATAGCATGGAAAAGCTCTTTGATTTCGACTCAAACACGTTTACTATCCATAGTGATCTAGGTTTATTGTTCTTAATTCTAAAGAATACTTTACTATCGTTAACCACCACAATGCTAAATTCGTATCAACGAATTATGCCGCATTATGTCTTAAGGAAAACTGTTATGTGGTAAATTCGGGGATAAAAAGGTTAATTACTATCCAACTGCTGGGCATCTCTCCTCTCTTTTCAGAAGGCAGAGTTGGAACTTCAATTCTTAGATTCACAAGCGAATCGTCAAATTTATATATTATTATTTGGAACTAGTTGTATTTATATATACAAATAGTTCCAAATGTTGCTCTTACCAGAAAGAACAGGCGAGAATCTCGTCGGTCAATCTAAATAACCATTTTAAATTTATTTGGGTGTGGGTCTGAACGAAAGCACTTTTTTAATAAATTAGCTCGTTTATTCTTGAAAATTATAATAATTCACAGAGACGTAAGTAACTGTGTTGGCGTCGTACCGAAAAAGGAAGGAAGTTGAAACATTCGCTCGCGTTCACACATAATTGTCATTCATTTGTCATCGTACACACCGTTCGGAAACTTAACTTTTAAATCCTACATTTATATAAATCGCATAACCTTATGAAGCTGAAAGGATTTTTTAATGCAAACATTTTTATAATTTATATAGTCTTCTATTGTGTAATATGGTTTACGTAGAAACACTTTCTTACACAAAGTGGAAGTGTTGTCTATAATATACTATTCACACAGCGTCTTCGCCGGCGAAGACGAGGTCCCAGTTTTCTGACGTCGGTCGGTCGTGGCTTCTCGCCACCCTTCCGACGCCGCAATGACTAATTTAAGTCATACCATTAACCCTCCACTACGCGTCGGTACCTAAACCATGGTCCGGCCTCACAGGAGGCACCCTTAGGACGACGTTCACCGACGCTAGTAGAGCGAGCTTCTGCGCTCTACTCTCTGCATTTCACAACCTCGACGATGCTTCTGCGCTCGCCCGTCCCGCCCGGTGACGCTGTAAAAGCCGTTAGGGCTAACAGCATAGTGAGTAAAGGTCTATATACTATATGTCTATAAACAAAGGCCCCAAAAGCTGTCCGTCTGTACCGTTGTACCCTGTATAGTTTTTGTACGGTTTTTATTTAAAGGCGCAAATCTTCCGGATGGTTTAGATTAATAGTGCATAAAGATTTTATGAATGTCTTATACCGTGTGGTATCCAGTAGAGTAGAATAGACCACTCTCATTTCTTAACGAGATGTCGTAAAAGGCGACTAAGGTAAGTCGACCCGCCGTGTGGTATCCGAATGAGTAGAATAGGCCACCCTCCTTCTTACCAAGGTGTCGTAAAAGGCGACTAGGTAAGTTGACCCACCGTGTGGTATCAGATTGAGTAGAATAGACCACCCTCTTTCTTACCGAGGGGTCGTAAAATACAACTAAGGTAAGTTGACGTCAGGCAGGCGGCCGGTCGTAAAATACGTTGCCAAATCATGTGACAACATGTTTGTAACATGTTGTGCCGACCCCACTTAAGAGTGGGATAAGGGCAATAGGATGATGATGAAAGATTTTATGAAATTGTGCTGAATGAGGTCGCATAGTTGTAAAAAATCTCGACTTCTGGGAACTTAAGACGCGTGCGCCGCGTTACCCAAGAGAGATACACTAAAGTTATATACAAGAGAATTGTAGATCCACAAAAGTTCCGCGACATATGTCTCTATCTCTAATGGTTAACTCCCAATAACTTTTATGTTCATAATTTCAATTAAATACACTGATTTACACGCGGGCGAAGGCGTTAGCACAACTTGTTCTAAATAAAAGAGTAAAGATTAATCGCACAAATTATCTGGTACAAGATTATTGACAAGTTATTATCTCGATACGTCGCACAAGTTGATGAGATTTCATTTCTGCTATAAAAAACAGGACTCAAGTCAGCAAACGGATATTGCGACGAGCAAAAAACTTGGTGACTTGCAAAAGGAATTAGGGTCGTATAGGTCAGGTAGTGATACTGTTGGGTTAATATGAAGTAAATAAAACGTGACGTCATAGTTGCAATCTTTAATATTATAAAATTACTTATGTAGTTTATAATATCCATGTGCTATCCGGTTGAGTAGATTAGACCACCTCATTTCTTACCGAGGTGTCGTATAGGGCGACTAGGGTAAGTTGACCCACCGTGTGTCATCCGGTTGAGTAAATACAACACCCTCTATCTTACCGAAGTGTCGTAAAAAGAGACTAAAGAAATTTGATCCACCGTGTGGTATCCGGTTGAGGAGAATAGAGCTATAGACCAACCTTATTTCATAAGCATACAAACAAATGAGTTGCTAATTTTGCTGAGTCGCGACGTAGTTATCACAAGCTATGTATGACCTCTCGTATGTATCTACTATTTATACATATGAATATTTTTCCGTACAAATAGTAAATAAATATATACATATGTATATGTAGGAGAAAAAATAAAATAAAAATATTAATAATTATTGTATAAAAGAGTATAAAAAGTATTAAATATTGTATTAGAAAGGAACGTAGTGGTAAGTGAGGGAATAGGAAGGATGTGTGCGAAAGAGGCGGAAGAGGAAAGGATGAAGATGCAAGATGGCGAAGGTGTAAGATGTGTAATGAGTTTTCAAAGAAATAAAAGAAGTGATAAGTTTAAAAAGTGTTGTTTATTATTATAACGAGTCGAGAGAAATCCAGCCGACCTCCACCCCTACAGATTTATGCTACAGTAAGTAGGTATGCATATTAATTTGAACTTTTCGTGAAGGGACTCGCGTTGCTTCATATTGTAGGAAGCTCGTATGACACTTTTTTGAGCAACAAAAATCTGCTAAGCCTGCGATTTGTGACTAAAATGATGTCTAAAAAGAGATGATTGGGTTGTGTAAAGTATTGCAGCCATATAAAAGTATAAAGTATATATATAACGCTAAAGTTGACGGATGATAGGAGATAATGGAAGAGAAAAAGATTTTGTGCACACTAAGAGTGGGATAAGGGCAGGAGGATGATGATGGTAAAGCGAAAATAGACACAGCAACAAGTGGCCGGTCTATTATATATATAGAAACTTTCTCTATCTCGAATTCCAAACCCATAAATCACATGTAACCAGTATTTATTAACCGTTCGTTAAATATTCAAATCGTTGACCAAAACAGTTTTATTACTTAACCGACGACGCAATGATAAATGGTATTATTAGAAGAATATACTTTCATTAAGCCGTCCCATACAAATGGCGGGGTCAGAGGTCGAGAGGGGCAAACAATCCGCATCATACATAATGCTCGCGTTAACGCCAATCACATTTATGATTAATACACAAGAATCATTCAAATGTATGGATCATTAAATTTAAGTGCCTTTTTTTATAGGAAAAATTTGGACGAATAACACTCACTAACCTTGAGTTATATCCGTAATGAAAATGTATGGATATTTTGTTTCGACGGTAGTTAGGGAAACTTCCAATTTAAATTGCTTTGCGATTTTGTCGTTGAACCTGTCTTTATGCTTCGGTTACGGGGCGAAAAAATTATTGAAATTGTCATAGTGAATACGTGCAGTGCAGCAGTGTGGAGCTAAGGAGCTAAGATCTACCACGCTGCTCCAATCCGTATTGGTAGGTAACACATATCCCAGAATTCTCTAGAGCATTTTTTTTTTAAATTTTTCTATTTCGCGACCCCTTCACAGGTTGAAAAATTCTGGCGACCCCCTTGTGTCAAAAGAAAATATATTCAGATCTACTCTGGAGGAAGCCGCGAGAGTTTTGAAAGTAAGTTGGTAAAGCAACGCGCGATTTAATTACTGGAATCTGGCTGATATTTCCCTATCTTGTGCCTATATTGAGTCCACGGGGCGGCAGCGGTATTTGGATGCTAACTCGGGCGGGGATTGAAAAACACTGCTCTAGAGATAGGCAGGTTTCCTCGCGATGTTTCCCTTTGCTGAAAAGCGTGTGATAAATTAGACACTTAAGTTTTACCAGAAAAAATCTATTGCCTGGCCGGGGTTTGATCATAACCCCTCGCAAGATTCGCAGGGTGTCACCGCGTGGCTATCATAGCTTTAAACTTTGTAATTATATCTGGAAAAAATGCAGGGAGGGAATCCCATATGTTGGCTCTGCGTATGAGAAATGATGAAGAGATGTCAAAATCGGGAAAATTCGTGCTGAGCTGTAGCGAGGCTTGGCCGAGTATCTATAGTTAGTAACAGCCTTTAAAGTTCTTGTATAGTTGTGTTGTATAGTTGTATAGGAATGACGATAATAATATTGACGAAGTAAACAGTGGATTGTCGCAGGTAGCTCAATGGTTCAGGCTAAATAATTTGGTACTAAACTCAAATAAAACGAAATGTTTAGAATTTGCATTACCTAATGCAGCTAAAACAGCAAATGAGCTCTTAATAGACAATGTACCACTAAAAACAGAAAATACAACTGTATTTTTGGGAATGACGTTGGATACAAAACTCCAATGGAGCACACACATAACAGCTCTCGCAGGGAAACTCAGTTCAGCAGCCTATGCTATTCGAAAGATAAGACAGTTTACAGAGGTCGAAACAGCAAAACTAGTTTATTTTGCTTACTTCCATAGCATTATGTCTTATGGAATAATGTTATGGGGTAAATGCGCTGATATTGAGAAAATTTTTGTATTGCAAAAAAGAGCCATACGTGGCATTTATAATTTGAATTCGCGTGAGTCCCTGCGAGAGAAGTTTAAGGAAACAGGTATTAAACGTTAGCTTCACAGTATATTTTTAGCAATTTGATTTTTGTGCATAAAAATATACATAATTATAAAAAGATTGGCGATGTATATAATAGACAAAGTAGGAACCGACATAAGCTTGCGGCTCCTGCTTTGCGCCTTGTAAGAGTACGTAAGTCGTTTGTGGGTTTGGGTATAAGATTCTATAACAAAATTCCACAATCAATTTTAACTTTGCCATTACAGCAATTTAAAAATACTGTTAAAAAGAGGCTGATACAGAAAGCCTATTATACCGTGGAGGCTTACATTGATGATAAGAATGCGTGGATATAGCTGCTCTTTGACCTTGTGCAGGATAGCTATGACAAAATGTAATTAGTATTAAGAATCTTCTTTTTTAAAAGAGCTCCACCGAGTTTCTTGCTGGCTCTTCTCGGTAGGAACAGCTTTCTGAACCAGCAGTTAAGTTGACGATTCAAAAGCACTTGTTTACAAGTTTACTTGAATAAAGAATATTTTGAATTTGAATTTGAGTTGAGAAAAATCAGTCCTCATTAGCAAGGTCTAACAAAAACAGTCAAAACCAACTGCGCATCACGAAGTAATGACAAGAGGTAATGACGCTAGATGCGGTATTATGTCAAATTATTTCATACCGATCGGGAAAAGTCAAGGTGACCGATTGTGAGCGAAGTGCGATGAACGTAATGATCTGTTGTGGGCTGATGTACGATCACACTCAGTTGGATGTGGTATCTTTTGATACCAGTTTTATAGATAGGGAGAGAATGAAAATGAAAGAATGGAAATTTTTCAGAATTTGACTGCTCATGTAAAGAAATTGAACGAGTTCACGCCGTAAAATATCTGGGTGTCATTTTAGATAATAACCTAAATTTTAAACAACATATAGAAACATTGTCAAGTCGAATTCGCAAGTTAACTTATATATTCAAAAACTTAAGGCAAGTTACTGATCCAATGCTTTTAAAACAAATATACTTTGCACTGTGCCAATCACTCCTTAAATATTGTATAACGGTATGGGGTGGAGTTCCTAAAACTACCTTAAAAAAAAATAGAAATCGCCCAACGCACTATCCTTAAAGTGTGTACATTTAAACCTATTATGTATCCTACTTTGTACTTGTACCAATCGTGTCAAGTGCTAACTGTTCGGCAGTTATACATTTCATCTTTAATTCTTAAGCAGCACGGTGAGATTAGCTATGACTGCAATATTTTTAACAAACGCAGAAAATACTCAGTTTGTAGTACTAATCGCTTTAGGACTTCCTTTGTCATGAAATTTTATAAAGTTATTGCTCCTTATTTATACAATAAGATTAACAAAATTGTAAACATATATTCCCTAACGAAAGCTAAATGCAAAAATAAATTATTACATTATCTTCTTAAACTTTCATATAACGACACTGAAGAACTGTTACATAATTATTAAATAAATATTTACAGAAAACTTTGAGAGTGCAGACTTTTGCTGCCAAACTAATAAATTGTATTCTATAGAATTATATATACATATACACCCTCTCATACATACATACCCCCTATACATACTAATACATACATACATACATATATTACATAAATACATTCATACTTTTCAAACTCATTAACACACAGAGAGGTACTCTTTACAGACTTGTAGATTATTTTTGTTTTCTTTCTCTATTTTTTTCTTTATTGTACTAATCATAATATTATATTTACGTTTCTTTTATTAAAACAAATAGTTATCAAATCACATGTCTTCGGTGTCTGTCGCTGTATGCCGAAATACAGTTTTAACTAGTTCGGCTACAGATGGCCATATTATAGTTAAGTCCTATTTGTGCTATGTAAGAAATAAATAAATAAATAAATAAATAAATAAATAAAGAATTGCCAGAGACTCTTCTATAACTACGAATATCTTGAGGACCAAAATAAATAGAGGTATTTGTATTGTTTTTGGCATTGAAGAGATAGTTTCTCTGTTGAATTATTCGTTCTCATGTAAAAGAAGGTTAAAAACATTAATGTCGTTTATTTATTTTTTAATTCACAATACAAATACAAATGTCAGAGTTACTAAACTTAGTAGCCCTGTAGTACAAGCAGCACACACTGTTTGCTACTGGCTAAGTGACGTCAGCTAAGCGTATGCATATGATTCTCTTATAATTGATCAACATCTACTATCTAACACTCTGCCAGGCATTTCTAAGCTATGTGATTTCGTACAACTTGCGATCTAGCGGCACCGTGCGATCTATTTTTATGGGCGTCTCTCCATGAAGTTCGGCATCTTACAAAACTGCACTTAACGTTGCAGATATTGTTTAATGTTTGAGTCTTAGTCTTTAGACAAGTGTATCAAATCAAAATATCGACGAATAGTGTCAGTTGCTTCAAATCACAATTCGTGGTCAATAATTTTCGAATTAAAATATACCAGATCCAAAACCGCGATTATAAACAGCATTCAATCGGGTCGCAATCATTGAAAATATTTATAATAGAGGTATAAAAAACACGATCTCCGGTAAAGCAACGAGATGTGTCCTTAATCTTAATGCGCCGACATTTGTTCACTTGATGTCTTTGCGCGCGGTGACCATGCTGCACTGAAAACTACCTACTTTTAATTTTGAGTGTACATGGACCCAGAGAAAATGAAATAAAATCAATCCTCTTTAAGTAAATTTTCTTATTTTTAGATATTCTTCAAGTGTTGAGAGAAACTGTTGGTTACATCTAGTACTTATATTAATGGTCGGGATTTGGTGTTATGAAAGTTCATACAGAGGATTCTGATAAATTAAAATTGACGTATAATAATGTTTTGAATAATAAATTTAACTAAATGAAATAAAACATTAATTTTATCATCATATCACATTTGACCCATGAAATACCCCAAAGGACATATGTAAGACATAAAGTCGAGTTAGATCTCAGCATCGTCGGAGTAATGTCATGAAAATGTTAATTAAAAGAACGGCTCATGGCTTCGTCCGCATGGAAATTAGTGTCACAAAGTTTTCCTTGCGGATATTCTGGCATGAAAAGTTTATATGTTACTCCACTCATCATCACGTCTCATCAAAATCGATTTAGCTGATCCACAGAATGTAGTATAAACCTTAACCATCCGCAAGAATTACACTATTATCTAGTAGAAACAGTACAAAAATCCGTTCAGTACATTTTGAGAAAGTACAGTATCATATACAGACAGATAGCTTTTGGGAACTTAGAGAGGGCATTAGAGTTCACGATTTAAATATATTTGTTTCTCCGCCGTGTGGTATCCGGCTCAGTAGAATAGACCATCCTCATTTCTTGCCGAGGTGTCGTAAAAGGCGACTAAGGTAAGTTGACCCACCGTGTGGTATCCGGTTGAGTAGAATAGACCACCCTCTTTCTTACCGAGGGGTCGTAAAATACGACTAAGGTAAGTTGACGTCAGGCAGGCGGCCGGTCGTAAAATACGTAGCCAAATCATATGACAACATGTTTTTAACATGTTGTGCCGACCCCACTTAGAGTGGGATAAGGGCAGGAGAATGATGATTTAAATATATTTGTTTCTGATTGTAGTTTTAGAATTCTGCATGCATAAGGCATGAACACGGATAGTACATCTACGAGAACTTGTAGCGTAACATGGTTCAAATTACAGATTATAACAGAATAATTCATTATTTTGGCCTACAGATATCATGTGTCGCAGAGATATCTCGATTTAGTCCAATAGCTGAAAAAAAAACATAAAAATTATTTTGCTATAATCCGCGATACAGTAAATAGAAAATACATAAAGTGCTAAATGTATAGTGGACTATCCGTTTTTCATACCCGTTACATGCAGGATTCGTAAAAACACTTGCACGAACCTCCACCACTGCCACCACAATACACAAGCACTACACACGTTCACTATCACAAACTCAACAATCGTTTCGCCCCGCAACCGAAGCATCATCGGGAGATAGACTCCACGACAAAATCGCAAAATCCACGACAAAAGACAAAATTTGCGCGGATTATAGCAAAATAATTTTTATTATTACTTTTATATTATGGATCTTCGCAAAGTTACGCCTAATTCTATAAATTATCCAATAGTTGATGTACATCAACTATTGGATAAAGTAGCCTAATGACCATTCATTTCATATTCTCCACACTTGTGATAAGGGACTCCGACTCAATACATTAGAGCATCTGCTCTAACGTATTGAGTCGGACTCAATACGTTAGAGCATCTTGAGATAATAAAAAATAACAATGGTCACTTAATTAACGAGCAAGTAAATGTATCTAATTCCGTTTTGCTACATGTGTTCGGAGGGGAGGGTATTGGTGGGGGTTAACTATTTAAGACTGCTTGTATGGGTAGCGCGGCGCAGTACGATTTTTGTCGTGGAGCCTATCCTCCTGATGATGCTTCGGTTTCGGGGCGAAACGATCGTCGAGATTGTGGTGGTGGGTGTGTGTGCTGCTTTTGTGTGCGTTGTTGCTGGTGAATTGCGCCTTGGGGTGCATGTGGTGGCTGGTCCTGCATGTATAAGGTGCGTAGATTTTGCCTGCTTCATACACATTGGCTTTGCATGCATTCACTTAACCCGTGCGGATTATAGCAAAGTAGTTAGTTCTGTTGTATTGCTTGTAGTTGATGTACATCGGTTGAAAAGGCACTCTGATACAAAAATCTTAGCCACAGTAGCCTATCCGATTTAAGCCCTGCGTGATTGTTGCCGCGAAACGTACAACAATCTGACGCCATCTTGAATTAACACCGGCGTGTTATAATTTAGAAACAAGATGAGTTTTCGTTCGACGCGACCCTGATGCGGGGCTTTATCGGAATTAGATTGTATATTTGCTTTAGCCTCGTAAGATCCATTATTTTTATCTAGTGTAGGCGATTGCTTGCAGTTTGGTGCTGTTCACTTTATACCTACTAGCGAACGTTAAGTCTTCATAAAATTACCAAATAGTAATTAATTGTACTGCTTTAATTACTATTTGGTAATAGGAGGGCCAACATTTTCTATAAACAATTTGTTGGTTCTTCGAGCCTGGGTGTGTATTTGTATTTAAGTATGTATTTAAAATTATATATGTAGTATATCTACCAGTTGTCCGTCACCCATAACACAAGTATTAAGTTACTTACTTTGGGGATGGACGAAAGTGTGTGTAAGTGTCCCATATATTTATTATTATTATTATTTAATTCAAAATTACTTTAGATTTATAAAATTAGAAGGCAGGTCGAAAAAAGATTGATCGATTGTGATGACATGCGTATAAAGGGAGTAGTGCCTAAGTTGAAGAATGATAGGAAATAATAGGAGACGACGAGATTCCATTTAGGATGAGATAAAGGCAAAAAAATCATGTCGAGATCTTTAAGTTTGACAGGTTCTTCTTTTTTCTTATAAGAAACGCCTAATTGCGCGTATGTCGACTAAAAAACCTGAGTGCTCCACCAAATTGATTCCCCATCAGACTCTTCAACTGTAAAATCTAACGTCTTGCCATCATCCTCCTGCCCTTATCCCACTCTAATTGGGGTCGGCACAACATGTTACAAATATGTTGTCACATGATTTGGCTGCGTATTTATCCACCGGCCGCCTGCCTGACGTCAACTTACCTTAGTCGTATTTTACGACCCCTCGGTAAGAAAGAGGGTGGTCTATTCTACTCAACCGAGTACCGCATGGTGGGTCAACTTACCTTAGTCGTCTTTTACGACACCTCGGTAAGAAATGAGGGTGGTCTATTCTGCATAGCCGGATACCACCCTCAAAAATCAAACGTCTTGTATTATCTTGTATAGTATTTGATAACTTTGAGTAATTTTATAGGTTTTAAATTTTATAGGTTCGTTAAGGTTCAGGTGCCTAAAACTACGTACCCGCAATTTACAAAAACATTTGTTTGATCTCCCTATGGCAAAATCAAATTATGTAGAAAACACATTTCTTTTTAGAGCATGCAAAAAATACAACACCGATTTCCGCAACGTTGATTTGTTTTCCGATTCATGCATAAAATTTAAGAAAAGAAATTTAAGAAAATTTTAGACGTTAATTTGTAATTTATTATGTTTTTTTGTTCTACTCTTATTGTATTTGTTTTATTTAATAAGTGGAAACTTTACTGGTTTATGTATTAGTGTTAGTTTTGTCAATGTTATTAGCATAAGTATACTGTTTGTTTTCCAAATAATAAAAAATAAATTATAATAATAATAATGTTAGTTAGTAATGTTATTTTTGTGTTTAACATATTTCACATAAATAACGTACAAGTTTTCGAAATAGACTAGACCCATAAAAGCTAATCTATAACAAATTGAATAGGACGGTACTGAACGAGGGCGTCGCTAATTACGTAACACTATCAACAATTTACGACAAATCGATATTGTATCGGTACAATAAAAATATTTCCACATTAAATCCAATCGATTTTACCTTTTATAAACCGCTTACCGAGTGAATTAGGCACGATTTATATTCGAAATACGGCGGTTCCCGAATCGAAAACTAGACTGTAGGCCATAATGAAGTGTATTAAGTCGATAACGGGTTGTATTATTGTGACAGACGTCAATACTGTTTTGAATTTGTGTGGTGCCGTGCACGGGGTCACGTGAAGCGCACATAAAATATTGTGAATGGCCTACTTTAGATAAACAAGTGCATTACGTGGATCCGATGCGCCTACGCTTGCTGCTTTATACATTTTAATATGATTATGATATATTGGACGTTTAATGCCTGCTGTGGAGTTTATTGATCTTTTCAGCGAATGGACGTCTGCTGTTGGACATGTCTCTTCTGGATATTCGTATAGTAGATCTGCTTCATAGATTTTACTACAATTGTGTTATATTGGACTTTTAATAACTACTGTTGGGTTTGTTGATCTTTTTAGCAGACGGACGTCTACTCCCGATCAGAGGTCTCTTCCAGCTATTCTGATTATGATATATTTGACATTTAACAAATGCTGTAGTTTGTTGATCTGTTTGATGGATGGACGTCGATAGTTGCACATAGGTCTTCTGATTATGATATATTATTGTTTTTTTTTTTAATTATTATAGCTTATTATAGTAGTTTATGATACTGTTCCATAATAAGGGTTCTTATAACACGAGTGTTATAAGACCAAGTTATGTACAGTATCATACACTACTTTATCTACTCTCATATTTACAATACGTAAAACAATATTGCAAATAAAACGCTGAATATAACAACAAATTTATTTTTACTTGTAATAATTATTGATGTTCTGAATATTCGTTTTCCATTCCATGAACTCGTGGTGACATTTAATATAGTTGCCCCTAGATTTCGTCGGCAACAGGTTCACGGTCATGTTGATGCAGCTTTCAGAATATCTGGTGGTGTACAATCACCACTATCCCCGCTCTAAGACATGTTTTTACACAAAACTTATTTTTTCACAAACAAAACTAAACTTCGTTTAAATATTGAAAAGATTTTTTAAATGTCATATATTGGCGCCAAGGCGCAAACATCGCTTGCGCATGCGTGTTGTGTCGCCGCGGACCCATTCATTGAAACCCTTTTTTTTAAAGGTAGAGGTTCAACCTCCTTGGTCCAGCTGGAAGTTGTATAGGTGTATCGTTATGATTAAAAAGTTACATTATGATACAGGTGTCCATACAAGACCTATATCGTAATGAAACTTTTTAATTTTTTATTATTTTTGCTCTGTACGTAATGTTCTCATAATAATTTATAGAATTAGGCGTTACTTTGCGGAGATCCATAATACAAAAGTAATAATAAAATTATTTTGCTATAATCCGCGATACTCCACGACAAAATCGCAAAGTCGTGGAGTCTATCTCCTGATGATGCTTCGGTTGCGGGGCGAAACGATTGTTGAGTTTGTGATAGTGAACCTGTGTAGTGCTTGTGTATTGTGGTGGAAGTGGTGGAGGTTTGTGCATGTGTTTTTACGAATCCTGCACGTATCGGGTATAAAAATACTGATACACTTTACATTAAACACTATATATATTTTCTATTTACTGTATCGCGGATTATAGCAAAATAATTTTATTATTACTTTTGTTCTCATAATAATTTTGTTTTCAGTTTTATAATCTTTGTATTATAGTATCAGAGTAGATAAATTAATAATTGTAATTTATGTCGTAAAGTTTTGGTTTATTATCTGACAAATTGTTTTTTTTCTTATTATCTCTGGTGCTGGGCCCATATTTTATTTTTAATAAAAAAACAAAATTCAATATATTCTTTATTCGAGTAAACTTGTATACAACTGCTTTATATTACGGTAGTCTTGAAATTTTTGTTATTTATATTTATGCATGTAATGTACTTAAATAATAACTAATTCATAATACTTATTGCACAAAATTGTATGTTAGTTGTTGACGTAATAAATAAATTTTGGACATTTTACGATTGCTGTGCTGTGTTAGTTGATTTTTTTAACGGATGGACGTATATTTGTGGACATAGGTTCTTCCAGCTAATCCGATTATGATACATTGGTTATTTAACGAATGCTGTGGAGTTTGTTGTTCTTTTCAAAGAATAACGTCGATTATTGGACATATGTCTTAATGATATTCCCAAAGTGTATCTGCTGTATTAGTTTTAACTATAATTTTATCACTGTTGTGGCTTGTTGAAGCTTGTTGATGTTTTCAAGGAATAGAAATCGAATTTTGGATATATGTCTCTGGGTATTCCTATACGCGAATTCGGTTTTGTCGGAGTTTGGTCTTACTTTCCTATCCAATATTGCATCTCTAACACTGGACATTGGTACCTTCAAAAAACTTCCCGCACAATTTCGTGCCATCTAAGTGTATTTAACTTCCAGCTGCCTTTTGTAGTGTCTGTCTATGTAGTGAGGAATGTACTCCTGAGGAGTCACCATTCAGAAACTTTTGGGTTCCAATGTCTACAATTTTACCAAAGTATGTATTACAACTTTAGCTTCGATTCCTTTGAACGTTAAGCTTCATAGGTAAGTCCATTTCTTCTACTGACTTTCTTAGAGGTTTCTTAGAGGAGGCAACATATAGTTATAGTACCCGGCAATAAATAATGCACATCGAGGCTTAGAGAGAGAAAATAGGCTAGATTCTGCGTCATAGAGCATTGTCTCTGTCGCACAGACTGAGGAACCCGTGTGAAACGTCACATACTAACTGAGTGATAGTGACAGCGCTCTACGAAACTGAACTGGCCGGCTGTTTCGTTCTAAACATCGATGAGCATTATTTGATGCCGTGTACTATATTTTCCTCTTTTTAGTGCTGAGTTCATTTTGTACATAGTTTCATGTAACTTTGTAAATTCTGTTCATTTAGTAATGGCTAACTTTAACTATTTATTTAGCTCTATCACATAACTCGGCCCTCCTAAACATTTTCTCTCGGGCATGGGCCGCGGTAGATATAATATGTTAGCGCTATCCGGTCGTGATGATAAAACGGTAACATGGACCACCCATTTGCTGGCCACGTATAACTTACGAGCGACTGATAGGCTAGCTTATATGGATAAGACAAATTTTACTTAATATCGTTTCTTTGTTTTAACGGTTCGAAATTTGTATTAAATTTTTCTTATTCTTGATGACATAGATTTTTTCTTACAAATACTACTCATCATCATCATCATCCTCCTGCCCTTATCCCACTCTAAGTGGGCTCTGCACAACATGTTACAAACATGTTGTTACATGATTGCCGCCTGCCAGACGTCAACTTACCTTAGTCGCCTTTTACGACACCTCGTTAAAAAATGAAGGTTATCTGTTCTATTTAGCCGGATACCATACAGCGGTTCTAAGAAATCCTACTAATATTATAAATTCAAAAATCTGTGAGTATAGATGGATGTTTATTGTTATTTCACGAAAAACTATTGGACGGATTTAAATAAAACTTTACAAAAATATAGGTTATATATCGGAATAACATATAGGCTCCAATTTATATTGATTTTATGTAATATAACGATACATGTCAATAAAGTCGGAAAGAATCTAGCCTCTAGGAGCTATCTTGGCGTATGCTGCCTAAACCACTGGAGTTACTCGCAGTATTGTTTGCCTTGAATAGTTCTAAATAAACGTCGGTGACGGCGTAGATCTACCTTTTATATCGAAGCAACTATGACCAAAATTGTGAACCATAAATTTACTGAAATTAGACACTATTTTACAATGCACATTTTAAAGCGTTAACGCATTGCGATTTTGCAATTTTGTCGTGGAGTCTATTTTCTGATGATGCTTCGGTTGCAAGGCGAAACGATTTTTGAGTTTGTAATAGTGAACGTGTGTAGTGTTTGTGTATTGTGGTGGCGGTGGTGGAGGTTTGTGCATGTGTTTTTACGAATCCTGCATGTATCGGGTATGAAAAAACGGATAGTCCACTATACATTTAGCATTATATATTTTTTCTATTTCCTTTATCGCGGATTATAGCAAAATAATTTTATTATCACTTCTGTATAATGATGTCTAGTCCACATTAACCTAACAAAACCTCTCTTTATATATCTTTGTAATTGGATTAAACGATTCTTTCTGTCATTGTTTCCCGCCGCCTATTGTTTCTATGCTAGTGCCATCTTGTTCAATATTTCATCGAGATATTTTGTTGCCGAGATACTAGTTTGGACGGTGCGACCGCGTGACTCTGCCTAAGGTATCGCAAGTTCAAATCCCGGCAGGCATCTATGAGTTTTGTACACAGGATTACAAACTTCTCCATCTACTAATACTAATAGTATAAATGAAAATTCTGTCTGTTTGTTTGTCCTGTTTCACGGCCAATGCGGTGGAGTGACTATTGTGAATTTTTTGGTACAATTAAGGATTTCTTCAAGTAAAAAGCGTGCTTGCATTGCTTTGGTTTAGATATACAGTGTTGCGAAACTTTTTACGTTCTTTTAGTGCATAATAATGCAGAATTGCTTGAACAAGATATACCGGGCAAAGATTTGGGAAAACACCCGTTATATTTGGGAACAGGGATTTTTTTTCGCATTTCCGTGAAATATATAATGCAATCTTATAAATCATACATTACTAATTACATGCACACACCTCCACCACCGCCACAACAATACACAAGCACAACACACGTTCACTATCGCAAACTCAACAATCGTTTCGCCCCGCAACCGAAGCATCATCAGGAGATAGACTCCACGACAAAATGTACATGTGTAATAATAATAATCAATTTTTTTTTATTATTTATTTTAAATCAGACAGTATGTCCATTGTGTCCAAAGTGTTAGTTACAAACTTACTTAGCCTAGATTACAGAAACTATGACAGAACTACTTTGCTATAATCCGCGCGGGTTAAGCGAATGCATGCAAAGCTAATTTATGTATATGTATGAAGCAGGCAAAATTCACGTACCTTAGACATGCGGGACAAGTCACCACATGCATCCCAAGGCGCCTCCACCAGCAACAATGCACACAAGCAATACACACAACCACCACCAAAATCTCTACGATCGCTTCGCTTCGAAACCGAAACATCTTGAATAGGATAGGCTCCACGACAAAATCGTAATGCATATTAATGCATACATTATGCTTGTTTGCATTGTTGCTGGTGGAGGCGTCTTGGGATGCATGTGGTGACTTGTCCTGCATGTGCAAAGTACGTGAATTTTTACTGCTTCATACACACTAGCTTTGCATGCATTCGCTTAACCCACGCGGATTATAGCAAAGTAGTTCTGTTTTAGTTACTGTAATATGGAATTCCGCAAAGTAACGCCTGCTTATAAATCAATTTAGCCTAGGTTAGTACATAAAATATAAATTTATAAAATATATTTCATTGGGTGTCATTCCATGTCCTTAGAGAAGACTATCCTATTTACAAGCAAATTATTTCTTACTTATTCTACTAAAACTCCGCCTTGTGGTAACCGGCTGAGTAGAATAGACCACCCTCATTTCTTACCGAGGTGTCGCAAAAGGCGACTAAGTAAATTGACCCACCGTGTGGTATCCAGTCGAGTAGAATAGAACACCCTCATTTCTAACCGAAGCCTCGTAAAAGGCGACTAAGGTAAGTTGACGTCTGGCAGGCGGCCGTTCGTAAAAAACGTAGACAACATGTTTGTAACATGTTGTGCCCACCCCGCTTAGACTGGGATAAGGGCAGGAGGATGATGTTGTTTATTCTACTAAAGGTAATCGTCTCTATGGTAAAATATAAAATAGGCAACCGTAACAATCACGATCGCTAACATTTCCGTAATGAAGCCACTATCGACGTCAACCTAATTGTACACATTACCAGTTTTTATAGGAGGTTATACTCATTACCCTCGTCTGTAATTTGCCGAGCCGAAATTCGATTCCCGCGTACGGTATTATCACGTGGCCCAGTTGTAATAGCCTGTAATCGATTTTATCATCGATTTTTATCGGGGTCACAAATATCTATAATTAATGTGATTTATGGTGTTTTAATGGTAACCCTCACAGTCTTCCCGTCCCTGTATTTTATGTCTGTTGTCCAATACTTTGAGGTTTGCGCCGTGTTGTTATGTTAACGTGTTATTTATGGAAGCGTTCACTCGATTGCTGAATTTGTTGGACTTAGGTGTCTAGTATAGAATATGAATATTTCATAATTATAGTATTGATGTGAATATTTCATATTCAGATTAAATTAGCTTTTACAAGCTTACTTTCGTCAAATTATAACGAAACTAATACTGATTTGGAAAGTTTATCTTACCGGAAGAACGAACTAGACGCCCTTTTCTCTAAAAACGAAGTAAGGAGGGCTATTCCCAGAAGCGGGATATTAACAGCTTATGTAAATAAAGAATATTTTGAATTTGAAAAAACATCTTCATCCTCCTGCCCATACCCCACTAAGTGGGATCGGCACAACATGTTACAAACATATTGTCTCATGATTTGGCTACGTATTTTACGACCGGCCGCCTGCCTGACGTCAACTTACCTTAGTCGTATTTCACGACCCCTCGGAAAGAAATGAGGGTGGTCTGTTCTACTTAACCGGATACCACAGACAATCTGAAACGTTTCAATAACACTTACCATCCACACGTCACTATAAACTGCACAACATAACACTGATGCTTACCACTACCCAGAGCAACATCCAACGTTCACACACATTACAAACACAACACACAACACAGCCATAAGATGCCCGGAATAGTTATAAACAAGGAATTCGTCGTCCCCCCCCCCCCGAAATAGCGATAAAACCCACATTTAAATAGCTAAGGCGGCGACTATAGTTATAAGTTAGGTATTAAGATATAGATTTAAGCAAATTATTATATTCTAATACAGGCAGGGCGGCAGCAGACGTATCCCATCGCGGAAGCTGTCACCCTTGACCTGGGTGAGTTTGGCCCCAAGTGTGGCGTCTCGACTGTGCTAAAAATAATACGAATACAGAGAAGCACTTAAGAAAGGAAAAAAAAAACCAGATACCACACGGCATTGAATTTAAAAAAAAACACTTGGATGGAAAACTTACCTTTAAATATATTTTGAGGGTATCCCATAGAATTCTTAGAGATAGAAATTGTCAATTCATTCGCATTCAACACAGCGTACTCTATAATACGCTTGCATATATTACTCACATATATCAATCCATCAATTCGAGCACATAAATCATTGGCGACTACAATCAATCAATAGTTGAATCAAATAAATCGATTCATCCCATTCGATTACATCGATTAGAGCAAGCGATTTTACGGCCCAGAACAATTTGTATGGACGATTATTAAAGCGCAATATAATTTGAAATATTGCTTTGGAATTTGAATCCAATTCCTAATTATTCGTTCATAAATTCTATAAACTTTATTTACAACTTAAAGTGTTAAAAATATCTCAATTACGTACTATGTGGTTTCTTCCTATTTCCGAAGGAAAAATCGGAATTTATTTATCCCATTTGTTAGCTCGGTAAATAAGCTTCAATCGTATAAAATTTCATCAATATTCGTCCAGCGAATATGCCGTGAAAGCATAACACACATACAGACTTTTATACGAATTATTTGTATTAAAAGAAAGAAAGTAATTTAAATAATTTATAGAATTAGGCGTTACTTTGCGGAGATCCATAATACAAAAGTAATATTAAAAAATTTTGCTATACAGTTACAGTAAATAGAAAATATATATAGTGCTAAATGTATAGTGGACTAATCGGTTTTTCATACCCGATACATGCAGGATTCGTAAAAACACATTCACAAACCTCCACCACTGCCACCACGATACACAAGTACTACACACGTTCACTATCACTAAACGGATTATAGCAAACTAATTTTTATTATTACTATAGAAAGAAAATAACTATCTGTTACTATCCCACTACTGGGCATATGGCTAAAACCTACCACGGTGCTCCAATGCGAATTGGTAGGTTACACATATCCCCAGAATTCTCCAGAGATACGCGGGTTTCTTCACTATATTTTCCTTCACCAAATGATATGATAAATTGCAATTATCAATTAGACACATAAGTTTTAATAGAAAGATTCATTGGTGCCTGCCCGAGGTTTGAACTCATGCTCGTCTCTAGAGAATCGCACGGTTTCACCGCTACATAGCTCATTTGTATTACTCAAATATATTTCGGTCTTAGTCTGCTATTAGATTGACACTCGAATCAACATAACAAGGCCCTGTAATGTCGTAATAGTGTTTTAATAAAAATTAGTAATCGCTTTCGCATTGTCTGGCGCCCACGCCGGCTCTAGATAAATTATTAATAGTGAATTTGTAATGATGCATAGATTAATATTGTCAGACTGGCATTCTCGTATCACAGAGGGTAATAAACGTTTTAGAAATACGATTGCTCGACCTTGACACGAGGCGCGACAGCGTAGAACGGCCGAGACTTGCCTATGATTATACTTGTAATAGTGCTGGTCAAGTCTACTGTCCAACTTGTGACCGAATGTTCAAACACAAGTTTGTTTTTGCTAGCCACATACAAGCTGAGTAAAACATGACTAGTATCGCCGTTGTTGTAAACGACAAGGTAATATTATATTATATAGCTATATTTAATATTATAGAGCGTGTAAATTTTTATAGCTAAATTTATATAGCTATATTTAATATTATAGAGCGTGTAAATTTTGTTTATCATACTTATCTTCATAGGGGGGCATCTGCTCCCCTCCCCCTAGAAGAGCCGTCAGTCGCTGACAAACTGACAACTCCCAAGAAAATGTCATTTTATAAGGCTTACGTAAGATCTCTAATGTGTCTACAATTTATCTGATTTCTACTACTAATGTGAGATACTCATATGTTATCAACCGTGATTACAACGATATAGCCTAGGGTTTTGTGGTCTAGGGTAAATTTTATGCTTATTTTTCGAACGATATAAGTCTCATTCACATAAATTTTAAACCTGCTCATGGCTTGGAGGTTAACTTAGACAATATTACAGGCACTATAACAAAAACTAACGACAAAATCGAAACGATGTCGTGGAGCCTATCCTCCTGATGATGCTTCGGTTTCGGAGCGAAACGATCGTCGAGATTGTTGTGGTGGTGGGTGTGCGTGCTGCTTGTGTGCTTTGTTGCTGGTGGAGGAGCCTTGGGGTGCGTGTGGTGGCTTGTCCTGCATGTATAAGGTTCGTAGATATTGCCTGCTTCATACACATTAGCTTTGCATGCATTCGCTTAACCCGTGCGGATTATAGCGAAGTAGTTTTTGTTATAGTGCCTGGTAATATGGAATTCCGCAAAGTGACGCCTGTTTCTATAAATCATTTAGACAATATTAATATGTATTTTTCTATTCTTTGTACGTATGAATATAAATAATTATAAAATGATTGGCGATGTATATAATAGACAAAGTAGGAACCGACATAAGCTTGCGGTTCCTGCTTTGCGCCTTGCAAAAGTTCGTAGACCTAGACGATAAGAATGCGTGGATATAGCTTCTCTTCAATCCTGTACAAGAAATTAATAACTATATGTAATTAGTGATAAGAATTATTGTTTAAAAAGAGCAACCGCCGGGTTTCTTGCTGGTTTTTCTCGGTAGGGACAGCTTTCCGAAACAGCAATAGATGATGACGATTCAAAATTCACTTGTTTACAAGTTTACTTGAATAAAGAATATTTTGAATTTGAATAAACTTCTTAAACACACCCTCTTTATAATTTTAATCTTTGTCAATATTTGTCTCGACCGTTTCAGTAAGTTCTCTAACGTACTTAGTCATACCATAACAATGGTAGTACAGTGCGCCACACATGGGATATCTTGCTTTTGTAATAGCATCCTTATTTTCATGTAAATAAAGTGTTTTTGTAATATGCTATCATGTGCGCGTGTTCGCCTGTATCGACTGTTTATGCATAATTCGACACAAGTAGTAGGCTAGCATAATAAATATGGGATATTCATTCACAAATGCGTATAGCCAAGTTTGGCTAATAACTAAGTGGTAATTATTCTTTAGATTTTATGGATTCAAATCTATGTTTAGTGAAATTAAATTATAGTTTTATCGTTTTAATATATGTTGTATAGTATCTTTCAGGAATTGATGGTCCAATACAAATATCTCTTAGACCCTGAACCGGAAAAGGAGTTTTAGTTGTTACAAAGATACTTATAAGGATTCAAATTTTAATTCTAATTCAAAATCTTGTAAATTGAAATAAACTTGTAAACATATACTTTTCTTATCGTAATAAAAACCGCATTGTAAAAGCGCGGTTGATTTAATCAACAATACATTTCTTCAAAACATGAGAGAACAGACCTATGTCCAACATTGAGATAAAAAAGGCCGTCACTTTATTTTTACAAAGGTAAAGAATCCAGTTGCTATTTGGACAAAGTATGTGATCCCAATGCCAATGTTTAATGAAACTGTCACCACTTTTTACGTCATTGAATGCTAAATCGAATGGATATATAATGAATGGGGAATGAAAATTATGTGATTTTGTGAGTGCTTGATATGAATGTGAATGTGCCTAGAGAGAGGCCGAAAAAGAGATGGATAGATTTAGTGAAGTGAAAAATGTAAATAAAAAGAGTAGTGTCAGAATTAATGAGAGTTAATCAGTAAGTTAATCAGAGAATGAGCATGGAAGAGAAAAAAACTGTTGTGCCGACCCCACTTAGAGTGGGAAAAGGGCCGAATCTTCATTATAACTTAGATAAGTGTAATCCATTTAAGCCTGTATTGCGCATTATTTCCGAGAATGAAAAAAAAATTAACCAAGAATGTCTCAAAGTCGTAAAAAAATGAATAAGTAATACAATTTAAGATGTATAGACTTATCATGCCATAATTTCGGCTATGACAACGGACCAGACCGTATCTCGAGATTCTATCTGAAATTCCCAATAAGTAACCATAATAAATAAATATTTTTTCTATAATACCAGAAGAGTCTATACATTCCGGCTTTATTTATGATTCTCGTCGCTAACAAATCATCGCCTTTGTACCGCTGCGATTGTGCTCAACCGACGAAGTGTTAAGATTTATGCCACTGTTCTACAACGAGAACACCGATATATATCAATACTGGAAATGGTTTTAATCGTTGTAATGTTATTAATAGAAGCGCTACAGTAGCTGCGTTCTATGAACCACAATTCCGTGTACAAGAGTAAATATTTTTTTGCTATAATCCGCGATACAGTAAATAGAAAAAAATATATACTGCTAAATGTATAGTGGACTATGCTTTTTTCATACCCTATCACAAACTCAACAAAACTCGACAAAATCCCAAAATTTTGTCGTGGAGTCTCCTGGCTTCGGTTGCGGGACGAAATGATTGTTAGTTTGTGGTAATGAAGGTGTGTAGTGTTTGTGTATTGTGGTGGCAGTGGTGGAGGTTTCTGCATGTGTTTTTACGAATCCTGCATGTATCGGGTATAACGGATAGTCCACTATACATTTAGCACTATATATATTTTCTATTTACTGTATCGCGGATTATAGCAAAATATTTTTTTATTATTACGTTTGTATTATGGATCTCCGCAAAGTAACGCCCAATTCTATAAATTACGTAATTCCGTGTTTTGATAGACGTCGAAATTCCATTCGTCCATTTGAAATAGGTCAATAGATGAGCTGAAAAAGGGTTACATCTTAGTATTATATGATTTATAGAAGCAGGCGTTACTTTGCGGAATTCCATATTACAAGCAATATAACAGAACTAACTACTTTGCTATAATCCGCACGGGTTAAGTGAATGCATGCAAAGCCAATGTGTATGAAGCAGGCAAAATCTACGCACCTCTACCACCACTGCAACAGTATCAGTACGATTTTTGTCGTGAAGCCTATCCTCCTGATGATGCTTCGGTTTCGGGGCGAAACGATCGTCGAGATTGTGGTGGTGGGTGTGTGTGCTGCTTTTGTGTTCGTTGTTGCTGGTGAATTGCGCCTTGGGGTGCATGTGGTGGCTGGTCCTGCATGTATAAGGTGCGTAGATTTTGCCTGCTTCATACACATTGGCTTTGCATGCATTCACTTAACCCGTGCGGATTATAGCAAAGTAGTTAGTTCTGTTATATTGCTTCTTAGTATTATGTACTGAGTAATAACCTTTTATTTACGTACATATAACCTTTGTCGATTTTTTGTGTATCCTATTGCCAATATCGTACAAATAATTAAATTATTAATTATTTAAGTCCGTGAAGTTCGTGCCGATTTTTCAACAATTTAAATATAATTTTATATTTTTACTATAGCTCTACCTGCGATTCTGTTTGTGACAACTTAAGAGTTAAATTACCTTGAATTAGGTATAGTGATTCTTCTAGTTTTGCAAGGAAACATTAATGATTGTATCCTGAATGTTAGCCTGGTGTATCTTAACGTGAAGGCATTACAAACAAACTGACATTGTTATAGCATTTGTTAGTATAGACATGCATATGCGATATGCAATGGATTTTCAAGACGGGATTATGAAAGGAAATAATAATTGTTCGAAATGTAACTTCTCTTTCATTAAATTAGGCTTTATCGTTTTCCCTTTTTTGTTCATGATTTCTTGGTTAACTTAATTAATTTAGTAAGTGGTAGTAATTACTGGTAACTTCACAAAAATGGCGTCTGTCTTCCCGCGTCGCCAGCGACCCCCACCCCGTGAGACGACGTTTCGTTCTTGCGTTAACATTAATAGTTATATATAATAGAGTTGCCAGTTCCAGTAAAACGTATGTTTTGTATCCTTTGATAAATGTCAAAATATTTTTATCCCTAGCCGTTTGTAGGTTAACTGGGGTGAAGAGCATTTTGTATCGCAATTGTTTGATAATTTTATTTATGAAGCGTGAGCTACTTCATAATATCGGGAAAGTATATTGAGTACAGTGCAACTTTACCACATCACATAATCGTGGTTTGCTATTTAATTTTAAGCTCTATAAATATTGAAATAGGGGTTATAAAGTTTTTGTTTTATATCTTTGTCAATAACATCGGAGTCCATAAATAATTTAAGAAACAGAACTGTAACAATCGGCTGATTTAAAAAGTCTTTATTGCAATGGGGCGCGACAAATCTTTTGAACGATTTGTTTCGCCTCTTAAATTACTATCTAATAGATATAGTGGACGTTTATGGGAACTTGATAATCTGGTTATGTTTATAGGGAAACTGAGATAACTAACTATCACAAGTTAGTAATGTATTTCGAGTAATAAATCGAGTAGAGTAATCCGTTTAATGAACTGAAGCTAAATTGACTGCTTTAACCGTTAATGTAAAGGTCGGAAAGTGTAAAACCTTTAAATGTGAAGTAAAGGCCTGTTACTTATCCCACTGCTGGGCATAGGCCCTCCTTTCTCCGCTTTTTGAGCTAAGACACATCGCGCTGCTTCAATGCGGATGGGTAGGTTGCAGATGTCCCCATTCTCTAAGAATATGCTGGTTTCCTCACGATGTTTTTATTCGCCGAAAAGCGTGTAATAAATTGCAATTATCAATTAGGCACATAAGTTTTAGTAGAAAAATTCAATGTCTGCCGGGGGGTTTGAACCCGTGACACTCTCAACAAAGACGCAAGGTCTCACCGTTAGCTATCGCAGCTTTTTGTCGGTCACACATATCCCCAGCATTCTCTTGAATATATGTAGTTTTTCTTCACCGAAGAGCGTGAGAATTACAATTATTAATTAGATACATACATATATCTAATAACATTATTAGCAGTAAAATTCAATGTTTCTTGCGCGGACTTTGAACTTATGATCCGCTCGAAAGAGTCACACAATCTCACCGATGGCCTTTTTGTGATAAATACATCTTATATATTCATAAATATTATTCAAATTTAAAATTTTCTTTATTCAAGTAAACTTGTAAACAATTGATTTTGAATTGTCAACTCTACCGCTGGTTCGGAAAGCTGTTCTTACAGAGAAGAGCCAGCAAGAAAAAAACAAAAAACTATGTATTTAAGTATATTGCTTTATTACTGTTTATCATAATTGATATTCAAAATACATATTATAAAACAAAATTCCCTAAATTTGTCTGTCTGTATATGATTTTCTCATCATCTACTTAAAGGATTTTTGAACGGTTTTCCTACAACATTTTTTTGTTTTGTATATATCAATAATTTATTACATCCCGCGTAAATCCCAAGGATTGAGATATACACGGGAAAAACTACGCGTGCTCACCTAGTTCCAAATAATAAGTATAGTACCCGGCAATAAATAATACACATCGAGGCTTAGAGAGAGAAAATCGACTAGATTCTAGAGTCTCTGTCGCACAGACTGACGAACCCGTGCGAAACGTCACATACTAACTGAGTGACAGTGACAGCGCTCTACGAAACCGAACTGGCCGGCTGTTTCGTTCTAAACATCGATGTGCATTATTTAATGCCTACTATAACTGATGTTACTTTTATCAACCTACTGAATTACGCCTATCAGTGAAAACAATCGATAAATTAGACGAAATAACTAAAGTACATTTACATTTTAACGCTTATCAACACTTTATGCATATTATTGGCGAAAATACAACAATTAGCAAAACAACACCAATAAAGCACCCGTGCGAAATATACGCACGTCAATAGATAGGAATCAAGTCGTGTATTGCCATATTTCAATATAAATGTCCCATTCCGAGTGCGGCGTTATGAGGCTTAGTCACCGAAAAGCGAAACTATGCTAATACACTCGCTGAGAAGTAAATCATGGTGGAGCCAAGGTTGAGACATGGAGGTACGATGTTTTGATTCTCTCGTGTCTAATATTTCACTTAAAACAACAAACACAATACATACGAATTATCAATACAAAAAAAACCGATCTCTTTAGTCTCACGAAATATTAGGAAAAGTAGGGACACAAGTATCCTTGGGTTCCGTTACTTTTCTGATAATTGTACTAAAATAAAAGTAAGGTTTATATAAAAATAACAATTAAGGTGTACATGTAAGGAATTATTCATAAGTGATTTTTAGAAGCAGACGTTACTTTGCGTAGTACTTTGCCATAGTACAGAACTTACAATAGAATTTTGCTATAATCCGCATTTGTTAAGAGAATAAGAGAAGACTTGTACAGGGCGGAGGGTAGGTATAGCCACGCATTTTTATCATCTAAGTAATCCTCATACATAAACTCATATAAACAAGACAAGTTACCGCACACATCACAAAACCACCAGCAACACTCCACACAAGCACTACACACACCCACTACCGTTCTCATACCTTATACATGCAGAATTAGTTAAAGCACATATCACAAAACACTGCCTCCAACCACTCCGACAATCTTAACGTTCGTTTCGCTCCGTAACCGAAACATCATCTGAAGATAGGCGCCGCGACAAAATCATAAAGCGACGCATCACTCAACCAAGCAGTATTATATAAAAATAGTTCAACCCCCACCATTGATTTTGCTTCCAAACACGTGGAGCAAACTGGCGATTATGGTAGTGAATGAGTGTATTACATGCGGTTTACGAATCCTGAAAGTATCAGGTACGAGAAAGAATAGTACACTCTATATATAGCATTACACATATTTTGTCCAATCGCGATTTTCGGAAAATATTATAAACATTATATATTATAATATTATTATATATATTATAACTTTCTTTCTTATTATTGAATATTTTTGTAAAGATTTTATACCGGGATCATTATATGAATATTGATTGTTAAGTCATACACTCCAAAGAGCTGTGCTAGCCCAGCGGTGAGACCGTGCGACTCTTTCGAGGTGAACACGAGTTCAAACCCGGGCAGGCACCAATGAGTTATTCTATTAAAACTCATGTGTCTAATTGATAATTGCAATTTATCACACGCTTTTCGGTGAAGGAATACATCGTGAGGAAACCTGCGTATCTCTAGAGAATTCTGGAGGTATGTGTAAACTACCAATCCACATTGGAGCGGCGTGGTAGGTTTTAGCTCCAACCCTTCTCTTCAGAAACGGAGAGAGGAGGCCTATACCCAGCAGTGAGATTAAAACAGACCGCTAGTTTACTTTTTTTACCTTTACACTCCAAAAAGATCACCCAGCAAGTATTTTTCCTAGCTCATTGTTACATACAGATAGTCGTATTGAAATACGTGCCTACTCAATAAATCAGTAGTTTGCTTTAAGTATAACGCCTACTCAGTTCACACTCAACAACGAATTATATAAGTCAGAGACAAGAAATTTTATGGCGGTGATTGTTATGATTTTCATACCCATAAAGTATGTGCCAACATATTTCCTCGTTGTTTTTGAAGTAAGATACTATACCTGTCAATGTTACGGCTCGTTATTTCTGAGGAATGGTTTCGTTAATAATTGAAAAGGTCCTAAATCTTAGGAAACGATTAAAAACAGTAAATGAATGCATTAACTAATTATTAAAAGGTTGAATTTCTTCTTCTTTCTCCTACCCTTATCCCACTCCAAGTGGGGTCGGTACGACATGTTTATTTCTGCCTTTCTCACCTATCATCCGTCAACCCTGGCGCTTCTCTTTTTATATGCATTTCATATTTCACACAATTCAACCATCTTTTCTTAGGCCTCCTTCTAGTCACATATCCATCCACATTCATACTCAACACTCGTTTGGTCACATGATTTTCATCCCTCCTCTTTACTTGTCCATACCATCCCAATCTTGTACCGCTCGTTTTTTCTATAATGGGCGCAACTTTCAGACTCCCCCTTATATACTTCACCCCCTTATATACTTTAATCATAATAAAAGGTTGAATTTATGGATAAATAAATTAAAAAAAAGAACTTTATTCAGCAAGATACATATAAAATTATTTTATTATGATATAACTGAAATAACTATCAAGACCCAATTTGATACAATGTTTAAATACCCTTAATTTTGTTCTATGTTGTTTTTTTCGAGAACCATTTTGAGGAAGTTTTGTTTCAGCTTTTGACCCAAGGAAAATGCACCGTCAAGTCCCCAGGCTAGCCTTAAAAAATAGGATTTTTTTTATATTAGGCCGGTGGTATCCGGCTGAGTAAAATAGACCATCCTCATTTTCTTACTGAGGTGTCGTAAAATGCAACTAAGATAAGTCGACCCGCCGGGTGGTAACCAGCTGAGTAGAATAGACCACCCTCTTTCTTACCGAGCGGTCGTAAATACGACCAAGGTAAGTCAGGCAGGTGGCTCGTCGTAAAATGCGTAGCCAAATCATGTGACAACATGTTTTTAAGATGTTGTGCCGACCCTACTTAGAGTGCGATTAGAATAGGAGGATGATGATATTAGGCCGGTATTAACTTCGATTGATCCAATTTCATCAATACTCTTCAAGATGAGCCGTAAAGGCGTATCATACAGATATACAGCAGGTCAGAGACGCAGATAAACCTTACCACTATGTTGCTACAACATCAAAGAGCTTATAGCTTGTGTACGGCTTGAATAATACAAAAAACCATATGGGTATTCCAGCTACCACGGTGTCTGTATTACAAAGTATTGATTAATGGTACATAAACGTCCACAGATATTATCTAGGCGTAACATGTAGTACAAAAACCCATGAGCTGATGTTTCGCGGTCGCTAACGAAGAGCATTGTTGGGGGTCATATAGACCCGAGTAAAATCGAACGCTCTATGTGTTTGCGTGTGGTCCAAGATTTTAAAAATCAGTAAAGAAAAAGTAAAGTAACGGCCTGTTATTAACCCACTGCTGGGAACAGGCTCTCTCTGTGTTTGGAGAGAAGTTTGCAGTTAAGACACATCACGCTGCTCCAATGCGGATTGGTATGTAACACACCCAGAATTATATAGAGATATGCAGGTTTCCTGACAATGTTTTTTTTCACCGAAAAGCGTGCGATAAATATATGCATATAAAATTATATTTGAAAAATCGATTAATAAAAATTCTATTTTTTTCGAGCTGAATTTGTATAATGTCTAAGTTATATAGGCAGCTAGTTATTGACATGTATTTTCTTTGAAACCGTGAATTTTCCTCGTTATATCATTCCAAGTTCCATCAGTTATATATAAGTTAGATATACTAATGGTATCGAAGTACCGTTCGAACGTTAATGGGGAATAAACATAATTACACACTAAAATTTAGTTCTTAGAATTATAGGATATTAAAAATGTTGTTATATTAATGTCTGCGTCATAAAGAAAAATAACACTGGGCAAATTTAGTGAACTAAATGTATTTAATAGTCTTTAAAACTGCATGTATGTTGAAGATAGAAATCAAATAAATTAAAATTAAAAAATATTTTTACACTACAAATTTCAGGTAACAATCAAGCTATTGAAAGCTCATAATAAAGAACACGGATTATATTATTTTATTGTCCATAGCAATTAATATTATTGTCTATATAATTTGAATGGTGATCACAAACAACCGCTTGAATTGAGGTTTCAACCCCAATTCAAGACTAAATAGAAAGCTAACCGCTTATGATTTGAACCGTACTAAAACAAATCCGAGCAAAATCGAAGTACCACCTAACAATGGTGCGTCCTCAATACAAAATTGACAAAGGCAAGTAAGAAACGGTGGAATTTATCACCCACTGTCTCTGAGAGCGAGCGTGCACTGTGACTAAAGTGCTTAAAAACTAACGCGCTTCAAGTAGACCTGCGATTTTTGTTTGTGCGAACTGTAAACAATATGCGAAACAATTCAGAAAATAATGTACCAACTTTTCATTTATAGTACATAGAATTTACTATTAGCATTTTAATAATTTGCTATTCATATGTGCTAGTGATCTATGGTCGGGGAATCCCGATCCTATGATTTTTCTATTTAAATTTATGCGTCTAAGTATAGTGACAATATTTTAAGGATTCGTGGGATATATTACCTTCAGTCTACATTAGAGCAGCGTGGTGGATTAAAGCTACAAAACTAACCTCAAATGAAAGAGAAAGCTAAGTTCAAAGGTAGAAATTATAAAGCGTCCACAATAATGTAATTATATCTGACTAATGCAATAAACGAGATAACAAAACTTATAAAAGGGCGTAAAATAATAAATGGACAAATTAATAATAGGGTTATTTTATATACCAAATATTATTTTATTATGTTATGTAAAGTTAAAAAGGAAATTAAAGTAACGATCATAGCACTCGTATTTTTAAATTCGGTTAGGTTAGGTTATTATTTCATTGTTTTAGGAGCCAATTATTATATTAAAAATAATTTTAGTATCGTTTATTGTCTACTGCATATCTCTAGAGAATTCTAGGGATATCCCTAGAATTCTTTAGAGATATGCAGGCTTCCTCAACATATTTTCCTTTACCGAAAAGCGCGTGATAAATTACAATTATAAATTAGACACTTAAGTTTTAACAGAAAAACTTATTGGTGCCTGCCCGGGGTTTGAAGACTAATCAACTCGCAAGAGGCGCACGGTCTCACCGCTTGGCTATTACAGCTTTCTGTAATAGTAAATATCAGATCAATATGAAAAGTCGAAAAAAATACACCCGAATGCTAATTGGGTTAAAATGGCTTAGTTTTTTGTTCTGTGCGTGTTAAATATTGAGCCAAAAAAGTCGTCATATTTTAAGCCCATCGTTTTTTAGCTGAGACTGGCGTTATTTCCACTTTTTATTTAAAACCTATTTAACTTTTATACTTTTAACTTTTTACAAAAAATGTAACAGTTCGATGCTTAATCAGTGACTTACGAACGCACAGATGCTAACCCTATTATAAGAGTAACTATTCGCATCTTGTACAATTTTATCAGCTACATCGAACATATTTATTACAACAAAAAGCGATAGATAAAAATCGTCACCTGGTAATACTGGGGCGCTTGTGGGTCGTTAGTTCCCCATACCCATATTTGTGATAAAACAGATGCCTGCGACAATAGACGGAATATTCGGTAGGCGGTGACGGGTAAACGCAGTTCGAAATGTGGTTATATGCAGTAGCTATTGAAAGAATAGTATGGATAGCAATCATTATCAAATTTGCCTTCTGTTTTTACTATAGTAACAGCCTGTTACTATGTACCCACTGCTGGGCTAAGGCCTCCTCTCTCCGTTTTTGGAGAGAAGGATTGGAGCTAAGACCTACCACGCTGCTTCAATGCGGATTGGTAGGTTACACATATCCCTAGAATTCTCTAGAGATATGCAGGTTTCCTCACGATGTTTTCCTTCACCGAAAAGCGTGTGATTAATTGCAATTATCAATTAGACACATAAGTTTTAATAGAAAAACTCATTGGTGCCTGCCCGGGGTTTGAACCTATGTCGTCTCCAGAGAGTCGCACGGTCTCACCGCTAGGCTATCACAGCTTTTCTTTTTTTTACTGTTTTTACTATACTATAGAAATAAGTAATAATAAAACTAATGGAAATAATAAAATGTATTCGCCGGTTTTGAACGAAGGAAAACATCGTAAGTTTCTGGAGAAATTCTGAGATATCTATAAGCTGCTAATTTTAGAGTGGTGTGATTACTTAAAGATTCAACCCTTCGCGCCAAACAGGTAGAAGTGGTCTACGCCCAACTATGTGATAACTTGAGAATTCTGGATGGTAAAGAAACTCATAATTAATGGTAATTTCTGGTAATTTCAATGGCCTGAGTATAGCTGGGTTTTTTTAGTTTTAAGAAAACTATGTTGGGAGTCAGTCCGCCGTGTGGTATCCGGGTGAATAAAATATACCACCCTCATTCCTTACCGAGGTTTCGTCACTTAGAGTGGGATAAGGGCAGTAGGATGATGATGGTGTTGAGAGTTCAGTTAACATGTTATATTTTCAATCACAGAAGGGTTTAAATTGGAAAACGAAATTTCTATAAATAAATCTTTTACTTAAACTTTTTTATATTTATTATATGATTTGTTTTATTTGTTGGTTATTATCGCCGTGTGTCTGAGTAGAATAGATTATTAGAGTATTAGAGTAGGACGACTAAGGTAAGTTGACGTGAGGCTGGCGGCCAGTCCTCAAATAATAAGCTTAAACATAACTGTAATATGATGTTTAAAATATGTACCGACCCCACTTAGAGTGGGACCAGAGCAGAAGGAGCATGTTGGTCACTTATTTTATTATCATTCAATATGTTTTATTGAATTTTACTTTGGGAAATATTTGGGACAAGACTGTCTGAAATTAAATAAAGGCACACTTTATTTGTATCCTCGTTTACATACGATACACCGAATTACTAAACTAAATATTTATGCTATATTCGCATAAGCTACAGTTAAGTGAATAAATAGTATGATTATTAGTATATTTTAAAATCCCATTCACGACATGTCCATATAAATTTCCTTAACAGAATTAATCTACAAATTGTACTATATTATTCGTGAATGGCGATCGTAATTTATCTTTGCTGGCCACAAAGCGAACGAAAACATTGTTCACAATATTGACACGTTTTTGTTCAATCCCATTGGGGTCGAAAGGACCCCCCACTTATCGTTTTATTGTCTCTTTGACATTGGGCTTTTGATGGTTGCCATAAGCATAAACTTACAGCGGGTATGGGTTTACAGCTTGCAGAATGTATAAGATCTGGAGCTGCGGCGGAAATGGCCGAATCCGGCAAACGGCGGAAGTATGCATCTCTTATCGAGAATTATATATGTGTGCTGTTCGCAGCTGAGACCCTAGGGCCATGGAGTCAAAGTGCAAAAAATTTGTACCCGTTTTGACACCTCGGTTTACCGCCTCTTCGGGTGACAAGAAAGCTGGCTCCTTTTTCGCACAAAGGATCAGCTTAGCGATTCAACGCGGAAACGCTGCCAGCATTCTTGGGATCATTCCACGTGGGCATGATGGCATGATTTGTATAGTATTAGCGTATAAGTAATTTAAGATTGACATAACTTGTACATCTTTGTTGTAAATAAATATTTTATAGAATGTATCAAAATTAAATTGTCTTTACATAATATGTCAGGAATTTAGTAAACTAAAATGGTTTCACAATAAAGTAAGAAGATAAAGAAGATGAGATGAAATTCTATACGCGCATACAATTTTTTATTCACTGCAATATTACAAAAAATGTACTATGCTTGTTTCATATATTGAATAATTGCATCTTCAAGGCCGATTTAAACTATGATAACTGTTACATTTATACCACAGGAGTTATTAATTCGACCACAATAACTCAATTCAAATTATTCTTTATTCCGATTGAGTTACAAGCATCTATTTAAATGTTACAATAAAGCCCTTGCTAGTTGGGACAAACCAGCATTCCTCTTAGACACTGTTCTTCGTGAACTTTTTGGCTTCTTTTTCTTCATCTTTACTGATAACATACATTGTTCCTTTTAGTTAGGAGATCTATGATCGACCAAGGGATATCAACGCCATACGACCCTTTTCCACTTCGATTCAGTGGCTTCCATTACCCATTTTAAGATCGTTCATCTGATGGGGATAAACGCAACGCCCATAAGTTCTTCATATTAGTTTCAAAGTCAGCTTTCATCATCATACATCTTTCTTCATAGTAATATGATAATAGAGAAGTATCTCTAGCGATATTAAAAAGTGTACTTTACGTGAATCGCTGCCGCTTATGTATTTGGGTAGCGTACTGAAATTGCACATTTGCTCCTAAAATATTTAGAGAGATCGTGTCAAATGATTCCATTATCCGTTATTGTATTGAGTGAAATGCAATTGTCTGTACTGAGACATTATTTAACACTAAACGAAACACAAGCAATTTTAGACCTTATTTTAACACTACCTGAGTAAATTTATGATGCGAGCACTATTATCGAGTGGTTTTGTACTGTATTCATAAATGTGTAAATATTGTGCGTATATCTTAAAGTCATTAGTCAAGGTGCCTAATTCTCCGCAGTCCTCCTGTCAGTTATTTATCACTCTAGATTATCTATTCCTTTAAATATTTTTGTATTGCAGTTTAACATGAAATTTTTTGTTGCCGTATAGAAGGTTAATCTTGCCGCCTCAGAGCATAAACGTGATAAGATTTTTTGAGAGAAGAGAGAGTCGAAATTTATTATTAGATTATTAGTTTATATTAATAAGTGTTATTTTTAAATTTACGAAAATATAATTCATTAATCAATGGTCTTATGTAAACTTGTCTTATTATGTCTCTTTCAGTAAAGAAATCATCGTTAGGAAATCTGCATATCTCTGGAGAATCAGTGTAACGTACCAATCTGCACTAAAGTAGCTATGATCATTATAACAGGTAAAATATTAATATTTCCCTTGACATTGTCACTTTGATATTCATTAATATTTTTTGCTAAAAAATCTGACACAAATACACAAACTCTTATGTTACAGATAAAAGTTCGTCCCAATTTGTCTCTGCAACACCAATCAAGCCTCTTCATCAATGATCATCAATGCAACTGCCAAGCGTGCTCTAACCCCACATCATCATCATTCTCCTGTCCTTATGCCACTCTAAATGGTATCGGCACAACATGTTATAAACATGTTGTTATATGGTTTGGCTACCTATTTTACGATCGGCCGCCTGACTGACGTCAACTTACCTTAGTCGCCTTTTACGACCCTCCCGGTAAGAAATTAGGATGGTATATTCTACTCAGCCGGATACCACAAGGCTCTAATCCTACATATGTTATTCAATCCATAGCATTGGAAATCTATCTGTTGACAAGAACTTTTATAGTCCTGTCTTAAGAAGACCTCTTAAAATAATATCTAAACATTGAAATACTTTAAAAAACAATGAACATTTTGAATACATTAAAACACAACAGAGCGATTAATCAAAATGTAGATCGCAAAAAATGAAACCATACGTGGGAGAACACCAAAAAGATGATAACTGTGAAGTGAGAAATGACCAATAAACGGAACCAAATGAATTATAAAACTCAAGATACATAACACAAAAGTAATAATAAAATAATTTTGATATAATCCGCAATAAAGTAAATAAAAAATATATATAATGATAAATGTATAGTGGAATATCCGTTTTTTTCATATCCGATACATGCAGGATTCGTAAAAATTCATGCACAAACTTTCACCACCATCATCACAATACACAAGCACTACACACGTTCACTATTACAAAGTCAACAATCGTTTCGCCCCGCAACCGAAGCATCATCAGGAGACAGACTCCACGACAAAATCGCAGTCTCGGTCAAAATCTCTTTGCATGAAAATAAACTAATTTATAGAATTAGGCGTTACTTTGCAGAGATCCATAATACACAAATCAAAATCGCAAATTTGTCGTGGAGTCTATCTCCTGAAGATGCTTCGGTTGCGGGGCGAAACGATTGTTGAGTTTGTGATAGTGAACCTGTGTAGTGCTTGTGTATTGTGGTGGAAGTGGTGGAGGTTTGTGCATATGTTTTTTACGTATCCTGCATGTAACGGGTATAAAAAAACGTATAGTCCACTATACATTTAGCACTATATATATTTTCTATTTACTGTATCGCGGATTATAGCAAAATAATTTTATTATTACTTTTGAAAATAAAATATCGAACGGAACTCCGAAACCCGGATGACATTTTTTTCGAATTCCTCTATTTGTTGCCCGCATTGAACGATAAAATATGGAGCGAGCTTCGTGAAATTAATGATATTATTTGCCCTTTATGCCCTTTATTCTTAGTATCATATTTTTTACCATTCCCCGAACCATCGATGCGATGTTCCCAAAAACAATCGAGTATTTATTGTGTTGCCATATGAGGTGTCAAATTAAATTTATTATTGATTTGTACAATATTATTGATAGATTCTGTGGTTGTCCAGTGGTTTTAAAGATTGCATTTCGATTTTATATGTAATTTATTTAAGAATACGTCACTATGGCAAATAATATATGTGGTACAATAAGACATGAAATGAATTCACTGAAAATTTGTACATAAACATTGTTGTTTTTTTCCCTCGCACCAAACTATTCTGTTTTTGGGTCAAGGTTATTTTTCGTTTCGTGTGTCGTAATAGGGCGCGGTCATTTATCTCTATAAACTGTATTTATGTTTTTAAAAACGTTAAATAATTCCTGTGGCTATAATACTTCGCTGAATTAACTGTTTTTTAAAGTAGGGTAGATGTACATTACAATTCATTAGTACCATTCGGTATAATTAAATGTTAGTTAAATTTTATTACAAAAAAGTGGCGGCCTGATATATTGCAAAAATTGTCAGAAAGGATTGGTAGTTTAGACCCACCATGCTGATTCAATGCGATTTGGTAGGTTCCGTATATACTCTGGAAATATGCATAATTTTTTGTAGATATATTTTTTGACGCTCATGCGTTTTAAATTATGTAAAAAAGTAAAAAAAAAGTAATGGCACATTATTATCCCACTAGGAAGGGTTGGAGCTAATTACCCACCACTTGGCTCCAATGCGGATTGGTAGGTCACAAGGTTCAATAGAACTCTCTAGAGATATACAAGTTTCCATATATACCACACGGTGGGTCAACTTACCTTAGTCGCCTTTGCCGACACCTCGGTAAGAAATGAGTGTGGACTATTCTACTAAGTCAGATACCACAAGACAGGTCAACTTACATTTGTCGCCTTTTGAGACACCTCGTTAAGAAATGAGGGTGGTCTATTCTACTCATTCTGATACCACACGGCGGGTCAACTTACCTTAGTCGCCTTTTACGACACCTCGATAAGAAATGAGGGTTATCTATTCTACTCAGCCGGATACCACACGGCGGGTCAACTTACCTTAGTCGCCTTTTACGACACCTCGATAAGAAATGAGGGTTATCTATTCTACTCAGCCGGATACCACACGGCGGGTCAACTTACCTTAGTCGCCTTTTACGACAGCTCAGTGAGAAATGAACGTGGTATATTCTATTCAGCCGGACACCACACGAAACCAGATTTATCTCAATTATAATATTATAATAAAGTTACCATGTATTGTTAGTAATTATGTTACCACCTAAAGAGTTCTTAGGAGGACTGAAATTAGTTTCGTTTTTATACTAAACGGTCAGTTGTATTGATTATTTAATAAAAAAGTTAAGGTCGTCCCACTAATCAACACTACTGTGTTTAGTTTTACTTAATTTTTTACAGAAATGATAATACGGATTTTTAACACTATGGGCTGAGCATCGTTATTACACGTCAAATTTTACGAACTAAAATTTGAGTAACTAAATATTGACACAACGTTTATACACGTAGGAAAAAATATGTCTTTCTTTAAACAACGTGCATAAACGCCAGAACCTTGTACCGATTCTTTCAAGCTACGTGATTACGCCGTATGAAATCTTTGGACTAATAGCGCCACTCCACGATTAGCTCGCTGGCGCAGTTAGCAGTGACCCTACCTTCAGCTCGCGAGTTCGATTCCCGCCGAGGGCCAATACTTTATGTTAAAAATGCATAGGCCTCCTCTCTCCGTTTCTGGAGAGAAGGCTTGTAGCTAAGACCTGCCACGCTGCTCCAATGCGGATTGGTAGGTTACACATATCTCCAGAATTCTCTAGAGATATGTAGGTTTCCTTAAGATGTTTTCTTTCACCGCGTGTGATAAGTTTAAATAGAAAAACTTATTCGTGCTTGCCTGGGATTTGAACTTGTGACCTCGAAAGAGTCTCACCACTGGGCTATCACAGCTCATAAACCTTGTGAACGTTTTAAGTATGCAAAAGTAATAATAAAATTATTTTGCTATAATCCGCGATACAGTAAATAGAAAATATATATAGTGTTTAATGTATAGTGGATTATCAGTATTTTCATACCCGATACGTGCAGGATTCGTAAAAGCACATGCACAAACCTCCACCACTTCCACCAAACATTTAGCACTATATATATTTTCTATTTACTGTATCGCGGATTATAGCAAAATAATTTTATTATTACTTTTGTATTATGGATCTCCCCAAAGTAACGCCTAATTCTATAAATTGTTTTAAGTATGTATGAATGAGCTCCCTATGCTTATTTGTATTGCACAAATAAAACATTTTACTGAACTATCTTACCCAGATGCGAACCCTGTTGCCTGTATTAATCAAGTACACAAATATTTTTTTACCATTTCCAACTGCGGCATATACTCTTGAAATCATTTTAGACTCCTTAATAATAAATGTGTGCGAATTCGAATTGGAATATAAGTAAAGATGTTTGTGGGAGGACCTTTAATACCTATTGATCTGTTATGATTGATTTCGTCTTGATTTTTTCGTATCACCCAAATGACTTCTACCACCCGTGAAGTTTCTAGTAAATATTAATACGAAATTAAGACCTTAAATTATGATATATAGTCCGGTATATATAGATATTCAAAGGTACATAAATTTATCGTCATACTCATGCCCTTATCCCGCTCTAAGTGGTGTTATAAAACATGTTGTCACATGATTTGGCTACGGTATTTTACGACCGGCCGCTTGCCTGACGTCGAATTACCTGTGTCGTTTTTTACAATATCTTGATAAGAAATAGGGTAGACTATTCTACTCAACCGGATACCACACGGCGGGTAAGCTTACCATAGTCGCCTTTCACGACATTTCGGTAAGAAATGAGGGTAGTCTATTCTACTCAGCCGGATAGCACACGGCATAAAGGTACATCAATTTATATCTTTATTTTATTTTATTCTTAAATAAGATACAATATCCATATACCTAATTAGTTGTTAGTAACAATTTTTCTTAAAAAACTATGTTAGTAATAGATAATAAATAATACATAAATTTTAACTAACCTAAACTAAACTAAGGACTTATACTATTTACAAACCCTGCACATCATTGCATGTGCACCATTTCAGTGGTTCAGAAAGGGACTGTCGAGTTTGCACCACAATGTTTTGGGAAGGGAGGGGATGTTAAGCTGAAAATAATAATAATAATAAATATATGGGACACTTACGCACATAGTCGTCCATCCCCAAAGTAATTAACTTAATGCTTGTGTTATGGGTCATAGAGTACTGATAACTATGGACCCCATAAGAAAGCTCAGAGTTACTCAGCGGACGATGGAGCGAGCTATGCTTGGTGTATCTCTACGTGATCAAATCAGGATTGAGTAGATCGGTAGAAGTACCAGAGTAACCGACATAGCTCATCGTGTCGCGAAGCTGAAGTGAAGTTAAGTAAGTCGTATGTAGAACCGACCTGAGATGCTGGAATGGGGACCTCGTACCGGAAAACGCAGCGTTGGTAGACACGTAACGAGGTGGATAGAAGACCTTAAAAAAAGTCGCGGGGAGCCGCTGGGTCGAAGCGGCAATAGATCGTGGGGTGTGGAAATCTCTTAAAAATCCTATCCTATCCTACTTCCTACTAATATTATAAGTGAGAAAGTTTGTGAGTATGGATGGATGTTTGTTACTGTTTCACAAAAAAACTATTGGACGGATTTGGATGAAACTTTACAGTTATATAGGTCATACATTAGAATAACATATAGGCTACAATTTGTAATCATTTTATGTTATATAACGATACATGTCAAAAAGTGGGAAAAAATCTGGCCTCTGAGAGCTATCTCGGCGTACGCTGCCTAAACCATTGGAGTTACATAAACATGATGTACCGTAATATTGTTCGTCTAGAATAGATCTAAATAAAAGTCCGCGACATATCGCGAATATATCTATCTTTTATGTGGAAGCCACTATAACCAAAATTGTGAATCATTAATTAATTCAATTAGTTACTATTTTAAAATGCAGATTTTAGTACATTTATCAAACTCTAAACAAAATCAATACATTTATCGCCTACATATTTCATGTAGACAAACTTTGTCTTTCAAACTAAATGATTTGGCCGAAAAGTTTAAAAGTTATCACGATTTGATAGAGTGCCTAATATGCGCGGCGAGCGAGGATTGTATGGAACCAGTCAGTTTTGAAATTAGACATCTGAAATTTTGGGTATGGGTAAATAAATAATATAAAGCTAAATGATCTGTCACGAAACTTAATGTAGCAGACCAAATTCCATACGAGCGAAGCCGCGGCATAAGCTCGTGTGATATATACAGCAGTGATGGTCCTTTGGTTGAAAAAGAAGAAGATTTAAACACAGATATACACTCAGGCTTGATAAACAAAAATTTGCTTTAAAGAATATGTTAAAAACGGCGGAAATCGCACCCTGTAGAGCTGAATGCAGGATCACTGCTAATTGCGCCAATGGATCAGAGAAGAAACTGTACAAAAATCCGTTTAATAGGTTTCGACAAAATCAACCACATACAGGCAGACAGCTTTTGGGAATTTCTTTTACAATAAATAAATATATAGGACACTTGCACACACGATCGTCCATCCCCAAAGTAAGTAACTTAATACTTGTATTATGGGTGGCAGAGAACTGGTAAATATATACATATATAATTCTAAATACATACTTACACACACTCAGGCTCGAAGAACCAACATATTGTTTATAGAAAATGTTGGCCCTCGGCGGGAATCGAACCCACGACCCGCGGAGCTGAAGGCAGGGTCACTACCCACTGTGCCAACGGGCCAGTCAATAATAAGTATAGATGCGACAAAATTCCTTCAGTTATGTCATAATTTAAGAGGTCAAGACAAAAGAGCTTTATGTATATTTTATGGCGCACGGAATATCTGGATATGTTTTTTTAAAAGCTTATCACAAATATGATAAGCTTTTTATATGCACTCTGTTTTTTATATCGTAATAAAGTTTTATAGGGTTTTTAAAGTTTTCACGAGTGCCATTTTGCACTTGTTTAACAAAACGGCAAAATTATTACTAATATTGTTATGTAGAATTAAAAAAGATGTTGCGATAAAATAAAACATTATATTTTCTAGTTTGACCTATTTTCTAGTTTCATTTTCTAATTTTAATGTGATAAATATATTTAGATTTAATTAAGTTTTGATTAAATATTTTGGTCAGAAGTAAATTTTTTAAAATTTACAAATATAAATATAAAATTTGTATATTTGTATACAAATTTTTAATTATTTTAAGTAAATAATAATCTAATTAAACAACAATAAGAATGTAAAAAAAATCTCCTTAGATGAATTTTTTTTTTGTATATAACGTCTGCACATTATTTAAAAAATAATTACTACTCACAAATTGTTTTTGGATTTGAAATATTAGTTCTTTGCCTTATTAAAAAAAAAAATTGATATTTGTACGCCCAACGCCATCTAGCGGTGCTGTTACGAATCACGTCGTTGACTTGCATTTGACGAGCGCTGACGTGCTGTCAAGTACAATATAGACCCGCGATTGCGTTTCTATTTAATAAACCACGTAGAGCTATTTAATGTGCTAGTTAGTTTTTAATGTAGTAAATTAACAATAATGAAATATAGTATTTTATTTTCTTAGTATTTTAAGTGTAATTCTATGGCAAGTAAGTTATTTTATGCAATAACAGTATAATTTTTGTGAATAATCTAACATTTTATGGATTTTTTTCAATTTGATCGTTAGAAATCTTTTAATTCATGATCTTTTATTATTAAAGACTTCAAATAAATTTTGCATGCCCAATAATAAATGTAAAATCTTCTTCTTCTTCGTCAGCCGATGGACGTCCACTGCTGGACATAGGCCTCTTCATGGGATCGCCACACCACACGATCTTGCGCCACCTGGATCCAGTGGCTCCCTGCGACCTTTTTGAGGTCGTCTGTCCACGGGGTGTAAGGGGGAGGCTCGTCCCAGTCAGTCTCCTCAATTGTCAACCTCACCTGCACGAGGTGCACCCTGCAGATCAACCGACGAGGCTCTGGCGACCGATAAATGGCGGTATAACCATTTCATTTTGCTGACCTTAAATACCAGACTGACAGTGGGCAGCAGCACTGTCGGTGCAAAATGGTCAGCACTGCGATCACCAACCCGCATGCCAAGCGTGGTGATTGTCGGCAAAACCTTCATGGGATCACAAAAGAATGTATAATGAGAATCAATATTTTCAAATATAATTTCTTGACCGTGTGCGGAGCGATCATATCCCGACTTATTGCATAATTGCGTTTACTATTTGGAATTAATTTTAATGTTTTAAATACAAAATAAATGCGATGAAAAAGATTATTTTTCAACTAAGCTAAGAAACGTTTTATTTTGTGGCTCATATTCTAGTTGGAATTTCAAACTCACTGAGTTCTACATTTTAATATGATACAAATTTTAATATATTATATATTATTTATTTTATTTAAAAAAGTTTTATAAGAAATTGTAGAAATAGCTGCAATACATAAATCAGACGGTTACTTGTTTACGGTTAGTTACGGTTATTGAAGGACAATTTTTGATTGCACATTGCAAAGGATTGGCATAAATTGTAAATCTTCTCTTTCAAAAATTACTTTATATTAAGAAAATGGCGTAACATGTTTTAAAAAGCTGATTTCTTTTAGGAAATAGGTTGATGCGTAAACTATACATTGTAATAGGCCGTTTAAGCGTTTAAGGTGTTATAGATGCGTTAGACTAACAAATCGAATGCATCGCAAATATACCTTATTTGGAAGGAGTTTACTCGTAAGAACTTATATATTACCTTTATAGCGGAAACACGCAAGTTTTTTTTATATATACAAATTACCTTTTTGGTATTTGTAAGGTAGATTTGTTAATACTAATGTTAAATTAATTGAATCCTTTACTATAAAAAATGTAGCATCGATAAATGATAGAGTCAATGAAGGCTGTTTTGAGTGTCTCATCCGAAATAATTTTTTTTGCTAGAAGTTGTTGAAATTGTGGAGAAAATAGGGTGGTGTTGAAGAAAGGTCCACGGAATTCGGTGGTGTGGGATTATCTAACGTGGTCACGGGCGGCTTAACCTATAGTGCAGGGTCTCCCTGAGGCAGCTAAGAGCATCGTCTTGGACCATCGTGGTACAACAATGATATGACAGAAGCGGCCAGCCATGAGTCATAACAAGAAAGGCCGTAACTAATACCATAGTTTAAGCTATACCTACTCATAAAATAGCTTGTTGGACTATGAAAAAACTTTCTTGTTACAACGGCAAAGTTAATAGTTAATAGTTTTATTGTACACGGGCGCTATACAGGAGCTAGAGCCGCCCCTGATCGTGATTCCTCGAATTTATTGAAAATGAATTGTACTACACTTAGCATTACATAGATTTTCTTAAGAAAGACGGTTTATATGAAACTTAGAATAGTTTCTTTACCTCTTCCGATCGAGTTGCAGCGGTCACATGACATAACTGTTAACACCAATTCAAATAATAGTTAAATTCTCAACTCATAGGCCCCTGGCAGGATTTGACCTCTCAACGGTAAGGGAGGCATAGTTTTACCGTACTGGTATCAAGGCTTGGAACCTTATGTTCTTATATCCTTAAATTCAATTTCAAATTATTATTTATTAAAGTAAACTTGTAAACAAGTGCTTTTGAATAGTCAACTCAACTGCTGGTTCAGAAAGCTATTTCTAAGGAGAAGAGCCAGCAAGAAACTCGGCGGTTGCTCTATACTAAATAATTCTTATAACCAGTTATATTTAGTCATTACTTTCTTGTACAGAGTCGAAGAGTAGGTTTATCCACACATTTTTATCATCTTGTTAAACCTCAACGGTATAGTAGTAGGCTTTCTGTATCAGCCGCTTTTTAATAGTGTTTTTAAACTGCTGCAATGGCAAAGTAAAAATTGATTGCAGATTGCAAGGCGCATAGCAGGAGCCGCAAGCTTATGTCGATTCCTACATTGTCTATTATACACATCACCCACTTTTTAAAATTATGTATATTCTTGTACAAAAATTAAATTGCTATAAATATACTGTGAAGACAATGTAAGAATACTTATTTTCTGTATTTCCTCTCGCAGGGAATCGCGCGGACTTAAATTGTAAATGTCACGTAAGAAGTGTGGATAGCAATAACATTTTAGCATTACCTGGAATTTCGCTAAGTAACGCTATTTTTTTTTCGAACTGACTTTATGCTGTTAGCCCTAACGGCTTTTACAGCGTCACCGGGTGGGACGGGCGAGCGCAGAAGTATCGTCGAGGTTGCGAAAGGCAGAGAGTAGAGCGCAGAAGCTCTACTTAAGTCGGGGAACGTCGTCCTAAGGGTGCCTCCTGTGAGGCCGGACCACGGCTTAGGGCGACGTGTAGTGGAGGACTGATGGTATGACTTAGATTAGTCATTGCGGCGTCGGAAGGGTGGCGAGAAGCCACGACCGACCGACGTCAGAAAACTGGGACCTCGTCTTCGCCGGCGAAGACGCTGTGTGTGTGTATTACGTGTATCTGTGTTGGCGATCGTTATTTGATCGTCGGGGTCATACAGGACGCTTTTTGGACCCTTATATTTTCGATGGTCGGACCTAACTGGGATGTAGGTAGAGGCAACTGAAATAAGGGGGTTCGGGTGTACCTCAGATTTCTCGAAGTAAGATTGCGAAAAACGTTTAAAGAGGTGAGTAATGGTAGGGAGATCGAGGTCTCTATGGAGGTCAACGTTCCGCATGAACCACGGACAACCAGTGGCTGTCCGCATAAATCGGTTCTGAAGTAACGCTTTCTGCAAATAATTTAAAGGCGCTCAGACCTTCTAGTTTGTCCCCTGAATGACTTTCGTAAGTCTCACCTTCAATATTATAGTGCAAATGTTCTTATACCAGTTCTAGAAACATAACGTGTTCCATCTAATTTATGCTGATCCTACCTTTCTTAAGTACTGGTTTGACCTATGATTTTACATACAACCTCAAAGTAAGTGCTAACCTGGAATTATTAACTGCTTAATAGACTATCTGTGCTACCGGCTTTGCCTGCGCGGAAATCAGGATGTCATAAACATTTTTCCCGACCTGAAATGTTGAACATAAAAGTAGTCATAGTGATTTAACCTCTATGACATACTGCCACAGACTTTTTTGTAGTATATTTGTAGATCTACAATTCTCTTATATATTACTTGGGTGTATCTTTGCTGATTTAAGCGGTGCGTGCGTACACTCTAAATTTAGCATTACACAGATTTTCTCTAATCGCGGATTATAGCAAAATAATATTATCATCATATTTGCATTATTGAACACCGCAAGCTAACCTCTCGTTCTATATATTAATAGTTTAATACACTGGTATTAATACTTGTTTATTACCTACCTAGAAAACTGTGATAACCCAGCGGTGAGACCATGCGACTCTTTCTAGGTGTACGGGTGTTCTATTTCGGGCAGGGACCAATTAGTAATTCAGCTAAAACTTATGTGTCTAATTGATAATAGCAATTTATCACATGTTGGAAAACATCGTGAAGAAACCTACATATGTCTAGGGATATGTGTAACGTACCAATCCGCATTGGAGCAGCGTGGTAGGTCTTAGCTCCAACCCTTCTCTCCAAAAATGGAGAGCTTTTATTGCAGGTTTCCTAACGATGTTTTCCTTTATCGAAAAGCGTGTGATAAATTTCAATTATCAATCAGACACCCTAAGTTTTAACGGAAAAACTCATTGTTACCTGCCCGGATTTGAACCGTGACCCACTTGAAAGAATCGCATGGTCTCATCGCTGGGCTATCACAGCTTTTTCGTTACACGTTTAATTAATATTTGAGTAGGTATCTAGGTTAGTTAATAAGAGTTTTGTATTGTTTGAGTAACCCTGCTGTCATTTGGAGAAAAGGGTTATACCTATATATCACAAAAATTCTTATAAGGTAACCAGGATCCTTATGATATTTTCCGAAAAATGTGTCATCATCATCTTCTTGCCCTTATCCCACTCTAAGCAGGGTCGACACAACATGTTACAAACATGTTGTCACATGATTTGGCTACGTATTTTACGACTGGCCGCCTGCCTGGCGTCAACTTACCTCAGCCCTCTGTTAAGAAAGAAGGTTGTTTATTTTACTCAACCGGAAACCACACGGTGGGTCAACTTACCTTAGTCGCCTTTTACAACAACTCGGTAAGAAATGAGGGTGGTCTATTCTACTTAGTCGGATACCACACGGCAATTTCGAAAAATGTGTCATATATTTTAAACACAAATAGAAGTATTGCGGCTTTTTTTATTAAATATTAATATAAATAATTTTTATTTATATGTATATAGTTCTATTAAAATATGAGAACAGGATTAAAAAATATAATACCAATATATTCTAGATATCATCATGTTGTTTAATGTAATGTATTTCTTAGGTATAACAACGATTACCTATGAGTAGTCTATGTATCCTACACATAGATGTGGCTCCGATTTGCATAATCATGCATTAATATTTACATAATAACATAACCTATATTAACATACTACATCAAGCGATCGGCGAACTTGGCATACATAAGTTCCGGGATCATCGCGGACCGTCTAATTTATTGCCGGTCCAAGAATAAAGCTGCGATTGTGTTAATTAAATGGCGTATGTCACCGATCCCCACTTGTGATCTACTAAACCCCCACTTTGGGGGCAGTCATTGCCCCCCTATAACGGTACAGGCGGGGCCTGCGCGGTTAACGCCAATAGCCGCAAGAGTTCCGCGCGCGCCGTTCTTCTAAACGAGGGGTCTAGCTCACATGTCATTTCGCGACCGCCCGATTGGTCCGTGATAAAATTTGCCACCGCTCGAATTCGGTGATCTAGTTCCGTTAGGGCGTTGATTTACAATCGATAAATGCCAGCGATATAAAAATTCTTGACTTTTGTCTCTCAACTTTGACCCAATTCGGCGACAATTTTGGCGGTGTGATTCATTATGTTTCGTAACAATACCTCTCAACAGTTACGCGACCTAGTCGTAGAGGCGTTTACATAAAAAAGCCATCGATAAAATCGCGAGGCACCTGCGCTCCAAACAAATAACCGATCGACAAAACAGCCGAGCGTCATACGTGTTTTATGGGCATAGAGAAAGTAACGGTAGATGCGAGCGCGACCTTCCCACCCGATGCCCGCGTGTCGACTGACAGATGAGCGCGGCTTAACCTCTGATAATAAGAGGGAGGGGGACGGGAATAGGGGGCCGCGCGCGTGCGAGAGGGACAGGGGACGTGTCTTCTTCGGTGATCGTGAAGTGCAAGATGAGTGTACAGTCACACACGAGCCACATCCGAGTGAGCCTCGGGGACGGTTTCAAAAACGGAACGGGCGATTCGCGTTGCGCGTACGCACGGACGCGCGCGCTCCAATTTCGAACTTCGCGAGGGCATAGAGAACTTTTTTTTTTTTTTTCCAACAAACTGTTAGTGTTGTCTGTGTTCAAATTTGGTGCTAAGTGTAAATAATATGATATGATATAAAACGGTTCAGTGAAATATTTAAACTTTTTATGAGAACTTCGGAGCTTTTCCTGTTGGCAGACTTTCCAAATATCACTGTAAGTTTCTTATTAATTTAAAAAAAAAATGTATTTGACAGAAATTTAATGTGTTTTTTAAAAGCTCATTATACATAATATTGAATATGACTGTATTTTATTATAAGACGTTAGTGAAGATTTTTGAGTTTTTTTCCTATTTAAAAATTATTTACTGAAAGTTTTATTTTGTATACCATAAGTCAGTATTATAGTATCAGAAAATACATAATGTTGATAATAAACAAACGGGACGGGATTCAATGGAATAGTCAAAGTCCATAAAGTATATCCATAGATGAGTATTTAAATAGTTAACCTAAAATCTTAATTTTATATTTATTAGATCTCTGGATTTAAATATATTCATATATACGCAATGACATATATTTGTACTTATCTTATAAACTTATTTTTTGCTTATTTGTGATAACGCAAAATAAGTTAAAATTATAAAAAAAAAACATATTGTTATCATCAATCAATTGAAGGGTGGTTTCGGGTGTTTTGAACTGAAAAATGAAATATATATTTTATTAATCAAAATTCTTATCATGTTTTGAATGATTTTTTTATTTGAGCCTAATATTATAATCCTATAATCAAATTTAAAATATTCAATTTATTTTTAGTACAATTTTATATGATAGTAATGAACTATATTTGTAAGGCTTTTGTACAGTCAAGTAAATTTATTTTTATTTATTAAAAAACAACTTCATTGAAAAAAAAATTACAATTAAATATGTTTTATTTATAGAATATAATTAATTTAATATGCCAGGTACGATGAAAAATATTCTGAATATACATTTGTGACAGTATTCTCGGTTTGTATCCTCGATATGAGATATTGTTTATATTTTTTAATTGATTTTTTTTAAATAGGTTCACTAACAAATTGCATACACTAATACATTGATGAAGTAACTTATATAAGTTGAAACTTAACTAAATGTAATAATTAATTTAGCATGAGCATGAACAATCATGAAAAAATTATAAAAAAATATTTCTACTTACAATATCAAAGTGAATATTACAAATAAAACTAAAACTAAAAAAAACAATATAGTTTTCCGAAACAAATTTGGTTTGTTAAGAAGCTTCGATCGTAACTAGCTACCATTTTGGGGTAATATCCATTTAGTCCACGCTACATACAAATATAACATCTTAATAGAGCTTTTGTAAACTTTTATAGAGAATCTAGAAAAGCTAAATAGACGGTTATTCATAAAGCTTACAATTCTAATTATACTGTTAAAGACTATTTTGATGATGGATAAGCTTGAAGTTAAATTGCGCCTAGCTACGCACTATATTATATTGTTATCTTAGATTTGAAAATAATTAATAATATATTAATTATTGTTGAAATATTTATTTTTTAAATGAGTGACCGTCGAGTTTATTGCTGGTTCTTCTCGGTAAGAGCACGTTTCCGAACCACTCATTGCTTCATTGTAATTTGACGATTCTAAAGTTCTTGAAGTAGCCAATTAGCCAATTGGAATTAAGAATTATTTGACTGTGAATTTGAATTTGAACATAGCAACGAATGTTCTATTTCAGTCAAAATATTCTTTATTCAAGCAATTAAACACGTGCGATTGAATCATCAACCGCGAGAAGAGCCAGCCGGCAGCTCGGCGGTTTGTTAAATATATAATTCTTAAAACTAGTTACCTTTCGTCATCCTGTGCATAGTTGAACAGTAGCTACTTCTATACTATTGTATCTTTCATATAACTCTCAATTCATTATTTACTCATTCATATTAATTTACTTCATAGTAAGCTTCTTCAAAGCAGGCTGCTTTTAAAAGTTATTTTCAAATGCTGTAATGGTAAAGTAAAATGACGACCATCAAATGATTGTTGAACTTTTTGGGAGACAAAACATAAGCAACATAAGAATATTTCGCTTTCTAGTTCAAACCTAATTATATTCTGCAAGAACCATACAGAATATTTATTATATTTCCTCCAATAATTATGTACTTCTCACTGAGATGGTATGGACGTTTAATGAGGAGGGATGAAAATGTATGGACATATAACGAGGAGGGATAATAATGTATGGACATATAATGAACGGAGATGATAATGTACCTTTTACTACACCTCGGTAGATTAGGGTGGTATATTCTACTCAGCCGGATACCACACGGCATAGGAGGGATGATAATGTATAGACTTATAATGAGGAGGGATGAAAATTGTGTGACCAAACGGGTGTTAAATAAAAAGAAACGGTTGTATTGTGTGAAGTATGACATGGATATAAAAGGAATAGTTTGAGGTTGAGGACTGATAGGTTGGTAGGATAGGACATAAGTTACTTAGGTAACAAAATTGCTTTTACTATACTTGTAAATACATATAAAATAATAAGACCAAAAAATAAAACAGTAAAAATAGTAAGATAAGTATATGAATAGTTTTGAATTATATAAAATTTACTGTTATAGGTTTTAATTTAACTACCGCCGTGTGGTATCCGGCTGAGTAGAATAGCACCACCCTCATTTCTTAACGAGGTGTCGTAAAAGGCGCCTAAGGTAAGTTGACGTCAGGCAGGCGGCCAGTCGTAAAATAGCCAAATCATGTTTAAAACATGTTGTGTCGACCCCACTTAGAGAGGGATGTGGGAAGGAGAATGATGACCAGATGTATAGATTAAAAATAATGATTGAAAGCGTGAATATATTTCAAAATATCTATCAAATATTCAATGAACCAAATCTACGTACGGATGCAATCATGCAATACAAACATCGGATGATCCCTAGGGGTCAGATCACGTGTGATTGATTACGATTACGATCGTAACGTTATTACGGTAATTCTTTGACACGCAACCTTTGCCTTGTCTTTTTATTACACAACGTTGTGATGCGCTGTAATTTTGTTTTATACTTAATGTGAAGATGAACTTATTGTAATGAACTAAATCGCTTGTCTACGGCCTCAGTTGCCAACCCCACCTGTACGTAGAGTCTCGGTCGGTCTTGGTCTCGGTATTCGCTTTTACAATAAAATTCCGCAATCCGTACTACACCAGGAACCAATGAGCTTTTCTGTTAAAACTTATGTGTCTTATTGATAAATGCAATTTATCATATGCTTTTCAGTGAAGAACAACATCGTGAGGAAGCCTATATAAAAAAAAAGTAAAGTAACAGCCTGTTACTATGCCCACTACGGGGCTAAGGCCTCCTCTCTCCGTTTTTTGGAGAGAAGGATTGGAGCTAAGACCTACCACGCTGCTCCAATGCGGATTGGTAGGTTACACATAACCCTAGAATTCTCTAGAGATATGCAGGTTTCCTCACGATGTTTTCCTTCACCGAAAAGCGTGTGATAAATTGCAATTATCAATTAGACACATAAGTTTTTAATAGAAAAACTCATTGGTGCCTGCCCGGGGTTTGAACCTACATATGTAGTCTCTAGAGAGTCACACGTTCTCACCGCTAGGCTATCACAGCTCGAAACCTATATATTTCTAGAGAATTCTGGGGATATGTGTAACCTACCTCATTGGTGTGTCGGCCGATATAGAAAAGATTTTTGTTGCTAAAAGAAGAGCTATACGGGCTATCAACGCGAAAAATATCCATATGTATAAGACGATAATTGATGTATATCACAGTTAATACAAGAGGTCACAATAAGCTTGTTATTCCTGTGTCGCGACTCAGGAGTTTTACAATAAAATTCCGCAATTCATACTAGAGCAGTTTACAGATGGGTTTAAATTAAGTGTAAGACATATGGTTATACATAAAGCATATTACAAAATTGAAGATTATTTGAACGATATAAATGCCTGGATTTGTAAATCCTTTCATCTTCATACAAGACTGCGGTTTAATAATGTAAAATTGAAAACGTTTAAAACATTGACCGCCGAGTTTCTTGCTGGTTATTGTTGATAAGAGCAACATACCGAACCAGTTGTAGCGTCATTCATATTGATCCTTGATGATTCAAAAGTGCTCGAAAGAGCTAACTTGAATAAAGATTATTTTGATTTGATTTAAAAAGCACTGGTTTACAAGTTACCTTAAATAAAAAAAATATTTGATTATAACAAATATCACATCTGTCTATTACTCCATTCGACATATACAAAGATATCCAATTTGGCATTTATAATATCTATGCCTAATATAAAACGAAGTCTCCGAAAACTGCCTGTCTGTATGTCTTCGATTTTCTCGAAGTCTTCGGAATGGATTGAACATTTTTACTACAAGATATTGGAATACTTCCGGAACTTAAGTTAATAGTGCACAAAGGTAATAATAAAAATTATTTTGCTATAATCCGCGATACAGTAAATATAAAATATATATAATGCTAAAAGTATAGTGGACTATCCGTTTTTTACGTTTTTTTGTCCGATACATGCATGATTCGTAAAGAAACATGCACAGACCTCCACCACCGCTATGAATCCTGTAACGGGTATAAAAAAACGGATAGTCCACTATACATTTAGCACTATATATATTTTCTACTTACTGTATCGCGGATTATAGAAAGATATTTTGTATGTTTACTCTTGTATTATGGATCTCCGCAAAGTAACGCCTAATTCTATAAATTATTTAATAGTATATTTTTAAAAAGCTCGCGCAATTGTGAAACACTCGCCTGCTGGGGGCTTTATTCGCGTGCGCCGCACGAACTAACAGGGATATACCAAAATAATGTACTTAAGAATTGTAGATCTACAAAAAAATCCACAAGAGCATGTCTCTATCTCTTATGGTTAACTCACAATAACTAGTTTTATGTTCAAAATTTTAATTCGGGAAAAATTTTGTCCACACGGACGTAGCCGAGACTAGTTTATTATATAAATATATATATGGGACATTTACACACACGGTCGTCCAACTCCAAAGTAAGTTACTTAACACTTGTGTTATGGGTGCCGGACAACTGGTAGATATACTACTTATATAATTTTAAATACATACTTAAATACAAATATCCACCCAGTCTCGAAGAACCAACAAATTGTTTTTATAGAAAATTTTGGCGCTCGGCGGGAATCGAACCCGCTCCCCGCAGAGCTTAGCGCAGGGTCACCCACTGCGCCAACGGGCCAGTCACGGGTCATATAACGGTGTTTTTTTTTAAATTATGTGACTTACGTGTTGTTATAACAGTTTATAGGATATAACTTTAAATGTATGTGACTAATTCTATATAGCCCGGGTTATAAAAAGAAACAAGATACTAATTTTTTTACTAATTTAACCATTACTAGTTGAATTATTATAGAGTTTTCGAGATACGGTATGCATATTTGTTAAATTAAAGAAGGTATTTATACACGTGATATAATTTTGTATGTCAGTCGGAAATTAGTTCACAATATTTAATATATGACATTAGCAGGTTGACGTTCTCTCATTTTATTAAAACAAAGAAAAAGAGAACTGTTGGGTCGCCTCTACGTGATCAAATAACGACCTTTTTTTAAATCTGTATTTGGGAAACGTACATCACTAATTGTACATAAATATAGTTTACATAAAGTTATTACATTACATAAATATAGTTTTTGATAAATCAATGATATTAAATGAAAAATATATTTAGTTATCTATTTCCATAATAATTATGTTGTAAATGCGAAATAAATGCGACAAATTAAAAATCAATGGAATGAAAATTATGTATAATATAATTTTCATTTAATTTTTCATTCATTTAATTTTTTTGTAATATATTAATATTACCCACTAAAATCCCATTATCTAGCTTCAATTGTGACAGAGAATTTATACAATATATGACGATTACACACACAGTCGTTCATCCCAAAGTAATTTAACAATTGTGTTATGAGAGACAGACAACCGGTAAATATATACATTTATAATTTTGTATTAAATTAACGTAAAACTAACCAATTGCTTAGATATGCAGGCTCACGGTGAAAACCGCGAGTCCCGAAATTGAAAGCAATACTACCTGCGCTAACGGGCCAGCCATATACTCGTATTATATGCAACGATATAACGATCAGAAATCAAACCCGACTTGAAGTCTATCAAGGACCAAATGTACTTTTTACACAGTCTGCAATGCCATTTGGTATTTAAATAAGTAATTATTTATGTACAACGAAAAAAACCTGTTTAAAAAACGAAAAGTCGATTCATGCTTCATTGTATCACTTCAGAAATTAAGCGTTTGTCATAATATATGTATATCTGAGTTAGCAAAAACTGTACCAACAAATATCTTATTAACTAAGCTTTTTCTGTGACCTTAGTCGGCTTGCAATAAAATTTTGTCTCGTAAAACTGTTGTTGCTAAACACTAGAACATCGCTTTATAACGGATACTTGACACTTCTGTAAGGTATATGCTCTATAAGAACCGGAGTCTGAAAAAAGTTTCAAGCCTCTTTTTAAAGTGGACTCGAAGATTGACAATGACATTATAAGTGTAGACACATCTTGAAAAGAAGAGAAAGAAAGAAAAAAATACTTTAATGTATTTATTTCTTTTTACTCGGCGAACGCGAGTAAAGTTCCCAGCAGGCGAGCTTTTAAACAACGTACGACCTCTACAACACAATTTACATGAAACCATCATCATCCTTATCCCACTCTAAGCGGGGTCAGCACAACATGTTACAAACATGTTGTCAAATGATTTGGCTACGTATTTTGAGACCGGCCGCCTTTTACGACGTATCGGTAAGAAATGAGGGTGGTCTATTCTACTCAGCCGGATACTAAGGCGGAATTTATATGAAACCATAATGTCCTATTAACCTTTTGAAAGATATGCCCTGATTTTTAGTGAAAACCGTACAAAAATACGTTCAGTACATTTTGAGAAAATCGATCACATACGGTCGGAATTTGGGCACTTTGTATTACATTTCTTTATATTTTGTTTATGACGTCGCGTGTGACGTAGAAAAATCTTAAAAAGACCATGTCCAGTGGTAGACTACTATCGGTTAAAGAAGATCTATTCCGTGCATACAAATTAGTCATAGTTATAAACTTTACAAGTTCCGCGTTGTATTCATACCTACGCAAAAGGGTTTTACAATCAATTTACAAGCAAACAGTTTTTTATCACTCTCATATTTATCGATCTTGACTTGACCTGTTATATTTGCTTGTCACTTTAATGACATCACGTTGAAATATCGATGTTAATCGCTGAATTTTATTGCTTGCTATATAAATCTTATTGTCTATATTCTGTTTTTTTATAGTTAATTTAACCATATTTTTATTACAATTGGGAAACATTGTCTTTTTATTAAGTTTGGATTACTCGTTAAAGCGTAACAGAAATAAAGACATACAGATTTACACATTTATAATAAACGTATGTATTTGCCAGCAGCTTGACCCGCGTGGAAATCGGTGTCACAAATTTTGAAATTTTGAATATAAAAGTAGTTATTGTGAGGTAACTATAAAAGATATAGATATGTTTTTTCTGACTTTTTTGTGGAATTTTTAGTTATTTCACACTTCTACAGTGTATCATTCCTGGTTTACGAGGTGCACGCGACTAAAGACTGCTGGGAGAGCAGGCGTTTATTTTTACTTATACCTTCCCGAAGAATTGCACTACTGAAAACCGAACAAAAATCCGTTTAGTAGATTTTGAAGAAATCGATCAACTTAATAGCCGATTAGGGCGATGTGTAACTTTTATCGAAGGGTCACGTGTTGCAAACCCGGGTAGGGGTTTATTGGCATATATGTACATACATATAAACAATTTAGTTTAATTGATATTTCCGATTTATCATGCGTATTTTGGTGAAGAAAAAGAATGAGGAAACCTGAAAGAAATTTATAAACAAGTATAAACGGAGAATCCGCATTGAAGCAGTGTGGAGGGTACAAGATTTCCTTCTTTCTTCTTCTTTTAAATGGGATATTAGAAGAGTAGTAAACAAAATATTATACTCTTGTTATAAATCCAACCAAACCAAGAGGCCTTTTATTATCGCGCTACTGGTCATAGGCCGCCTCTCTCCGTTTTGGAAAGAAGGGTTAAAGCTAAGGCACACAACGGACAATCCGGATTAGTAGGTTACAGATATTGCTAGAATTTTCTAAGTCGCTCGGTCTTACCACTGGGCTATCACAACTTTATCAAACTTGCCTGCACTTATTTCAACATGACTTGTGATTTCATATTTTACCTATCAACCTATTTTTTGTATAACATTTAAACTTTTTATACTGCATTTTTGCAACATCTCGCGATCTGAAACGGACGTTTTGCAAACAAAATGCAGTCGTATATTTTTCTTCGCTTAAGCCTGATTAATGAATGTAATTAATTCAACTTTTAATGGCAGCCTTTGGTTATGTTCATGGAGTATTAATAAATGTGATATCATAAAATGCATAGATCTATAGCTGATCGATATTAAAATGTCAACGCTTTTGGAATTTATTCGATTCTATTATAATTTAATGTGCTGGGCGTGATCTAAGCTTAACTATATGAGGGAAGGGATATGTAATATATAAATGGAAAGATATGTTAATGTATTTTATTATATACTTTGACTGGCGCATGTGGCAGAGACCTTGCCTTCAACTGTGGGTCATGGGTTCGATTTCCACCGGTGGTTTACATTTATCAAAATTTTAAATTTGTAAATCGAGTCCAATGGTGGTATATTTAAGTATTTTTAAAAATTTTATATGTACATAATATCCAACTGTCTATCATCTGTAATTAAAAAAAATAATAATTACATACTTCAATAGTAATCGAGACGAATTATCCATGAAAGCGTAATACAGACAGACTTTCACATTTATAATATTATATTATATAATATAATATAATTAATAATATTAATAATTATAATAATTGTGAATAAATATAATAAATGTGATTTAATCATCCTCTTGCCCTTATCCCACTCTAAGTGGGTTCTGCACAAAATGTCACACAAACACGTTGTCACATGATTTGACTACGTATTTACGACCCGCAGCCTGCCTGACGTGAACTTATCTTAGTTGCATTTTACGACACCTCAGTAAGGAAGAGGTTGGTCTATTCTACCAACCGGATAGCACACGGTGGGTCAACTTAACTTAGTCGCCTTTTACTTGGTAAAATCAAACTCACAAAATATTATTTATGCAAGTAGACTGTTTACAGTACTTTTGAATCGTGAAATGTTTTCAAGAAGATACCACTGAAGAAATGAGGGTAGTCTATTCTACTCAGCCGGATACCACGCGGCGGGTCATCTTATCTTAGTCACTTTTTACGACACCTTGGTAAGAAATGAGGATGCTTTATTCTACTCAACCGGGTACCACACAGCGGGTTGACTTATTTTAGTCGCCTTTTGCGATACCTCGGTAAGAAATGAGGGTCTATTCTACTCAGCCGGATACCACACGGCATCTATAATATAGTAGTATTATAAGTAAAATTAACAAATTATCACACATCGCGATATTTCGAGTAAACGTTTCGTTACAAATTATTCTACCTTTACATACTAACATTTAATTGCTCTTTAAAACACGTCGTGATTTCATCGATACAGTATTAATACTCGGGCCTTAAAGTGCAACACCTTGTATAATTAAACACCAGAACATGAGTGCCGAAGAACAAACTGTTTATGTAATAGCGGGTCGTGTTAAGTCATAAGCGGGAAGCGGGTCTAAGAGAATTATTAACTGCGTAGTCGCGAAAAAGGCTGATCCCTTTCGCAGGCAAAGACGAGCCTTATGAACTGCACTAATCTATACTTATTATAAAATAAAATTCCTGAAAGCTCTCTGTATATATGTATGTGATGGTCTGGACATGCTTTTGGCAAAATCTACTAAACGCAATTCTATCATATACTTTTCCACTATGGAGTCATCATCAATTATTCCCCTGCCCTTATCCCACTCTAAGTGGGGTCGGCACAACATGTTACAAACATGTTGTCACATGATTTGGCTACGTATTTTACGACCGGCCGCCTGCCTGACGTCAACTTACCTTAGTCGCCTTTTACGACACCTCGGTAATAAAGAAGGTGGTCTATTCTATGCAGCGGGATACCACACGGCATTTACCTTAGTCACCTCTTACGACACCTCGGTTAGAAATGAGGGTGGTCTATTCTATGCAGCCGGATACCACACGGCATTTACCTTAAGTAACTTAATACTTGTGTTATGGGTGGCAGACAACTAGTTAATATATATGTACATATATGATTTTAAATACATACTTAAATACAAATATACACCCAGGCTCGAAGAACCAATAAATTGTTTACAGAAAATGTTGGCCCTTGACGGGAACCGAACCCACGACCTGCGGAACTGAAGGCAGGGTCACTACTTACTACGCCAACGGGCCAGTGGATTCCGCAAAAGTAACGCCTGCTTTTATAAATCGTAACAGACACACAGACTTTCGCATTTAAATCATTATTATGTTATATTTTTAAATCGCTCAAGTTTATGAATTAACACGCAATGTCATAGAACAAAGTAGAAAGTTAACATCTAAGGTTTAACAACGTGTGTGCGGTCACTGCAGACAGAGATGGTATTTTCACCACTTTGCACAGACATCGTATGTGCAAATATTAATGCTTGCTTACTCTGAGGTATATTAATACATTCTATGACACTCTTTAATTAGGATTTGGAATGGTAACATTGGATTCGGTTAGATCTAACCTGGACTAAATCGTGAAGAATGATAAAAGTGAAATCTTTTTAATAAGTTACACTTGTAAAACTACATGTTATTAGTTAGTTCACAGATCTGAGTACTTCCAACGTGATAGGTAACCACTATAACTTACCAGCACTTAGTTAAGTTCTAAAAAGCCAGTTATCACTTCCAGAGTCGGAAATAGTATCGAAATTAAAGTACTTATAACTCTAAGTAAAATCAAACTCAAACTCTAAATATTCTTTTATTCAAGTAAACTTGCAAACAAGTGCTTTTAAATCGTCAACATCTACTGCTGGTTCGGAAAGCTGTTCCTACCGAGAAGAACCAGCAAGAAACTCGGTGGTTGCTCTTTTCAAAGAATAATTCTTATTACTAGTTACATATAGGTATTGATGTCTTGTACAGGGTCGAAGAGTAGCTATATCCACCCATTCTTATCGTTTAAGTAATTCTTAACAGCATAGTAAGTAGGCTTTCTGTATTAGCCTTTTTTTTAATAGTGCTTTTAAACTGCTGCAATGGTATAGTTAAAGTAGATTGCGAAAAACTCCAGGAGAGTTGTCTGTGATTTAAATAAATTTTATTCCGTTTTTATCGTTTATATAATACATTAATTTAGTACAAGTGTGTCTTTTTCAATTTCGAGACATTTCCTTTATTTTGGTAGCGTAGTCAAGGTCTATAATTTCGTATTGTGTTGTGTTTAGATTTTAATTTTCATATAATATACCTATGCACGCAGACGTAGTCTGTTGCACTTTCAAAAAGACCTTTCTTTATTCAGTTAGCATATCCATAAGTCAACTTATATCAAAAGTAATAATAGAATTATTTTGCTACTATTAAATATTATATAGTCTACGATTATTTTTTTGGTTTAGTTTTTCGCGGATTATAGCGAAATAATTTTATTATTACTTTTATATAATGGATCTTAGCAAAGTGACGCTTAATTATGTAAATTATTTAATTTAGATCAGAGATGACTAACACGGCCCGCGGGCCCTTGGGGCCCGTCGAACATGTTCATACTCCAAGCATTTCTAAAATGGATTTTTTTTATGGACTTTCCATTACCATCATGTTGTTATAAAATTAATTATCATAAATTGGTACATACTATCTAAATTATTTTTACTTTTTTGTATTTTTTTTCTCAAGTTTTGTACATTATTAATAAGTTTTAATTTATGTACAAAAAAAAATTAAAGTGGCCCGTTGATTAAAAAAGGCAGTTCACCCCTGATTTAGATCATAAAGACTTAAATTGCAGCAAAGAAGTTACATGCGTCATTGATATCGACACGCGCAAGTGACGAAAATAAAAGACATCAACGCGTTTCACGCTCGCCCATAAATAAGTATTGACCTTTTCCTTTATAATATGAAATCCAGTAAATTATGCATTTAATGATATCGAGAAATGTAAATATCTATTGTCAAATTTTAATATTTTAATCAAAATTAATTATAATATTTATTGATCAAATTCTTATAAAATGACGCCATGTCTTGTTATACGCAAAAGAAACTGAAATTTATGAGATATTACCTACAAGACTAAAATGAATAGAGCTCAGAACTAGTTCTTTTTTGTCTAGAAGATAACACGTTTTAATGTTTTTCCTGAACTAAACTAATTTAGTATGTTCAAAAAAAGGTAACATTTTGCTGCAATCCGTGGGAACATAAAATATGTGTAAGTAAAAGAAAAAAATATTTAGAATTAGAACTATCAGTTAAGGCTAAGATTAGTTGTGGATTTGGTTAATAAAATCTCCAATTACATTAATAGAAAATTATATATTAAAAATAGCCTCGCCAGTTTATGAATAGCGTGCGATGTATACAAGTGAAGTTGGCGTTTAAGGAAGCAGACTGGTACGAGTTTTTCCCTTACACCCCAACACTATATATAAACAATCCATTTGCTAATTTTGGTCTTGAATGCTAAAGAGTATTTACGTTTAGAAGTTTACGTGAAATAATGTTAATTATTACAGTAGTCCTCGTTGCTATCCTTAAGCTAGGTACATACTTGATAATTTATGCTTAATCGAATTTAACATATTCTTTATTTATGTAAACTTGTAGACAAGTGCTTTTGAATCGTCGACTCTACTGCTGGTTGGTAAAAATGCAAATACCGACAAGAGCTTGCAAGAGACTCGGCAGTGTCATTATAATTTTATAATTTACCAGCTGACCCAGCAAACATTGTTGTGCCATATTAATTATTTCTATTGTTTTCTTATAAAGAAAAAATATTTTTTTCCAATAAATTAAAAATGTTAGGGGTGGACAACTCTTACTTACTACACTTATGGGTATGAAAAGTAGATAGTAGCCGATTCTCAAACCTACTGAATATACATATAAAATTTCATAAAAATCGATCAAGCCGTTTCGGAGGAGCATGGTAACTAAAATAACGTGAGAATTTTATATATATGAAAAAGCACAAATGTACTAAGATTCGACTTCGTATCTAAGCTTTAATAGCATCAAAATTCATAAATATATCTCCAACAGATTTGCTGTTAAATTGTGACAGACAGATTCTGCACTAATTTTGTTTTATTTTTATTTATTTCATAAGAACGTAAAAAAGTTACAGTTTACATCATGTTAGAGTAAATATAAACTCATTAGAGTTTTTCCGTACGCCAGCCGTCGATATAATAAATGTACATTTATATTTTAATATATATAATAATAATATTTTAATTTATTTGTAGAATGTATAAACTCAAAGAGCTTTTACTAACTAAAAGTATAAAAACAATAAGGTAGTTACACATTTCGACTTATCTCTTAAGTAAACTAATAAAACTTTATGAAACTAGTATAGACATATTTACAATCAGTCTATACACAGCCTACGAAGTGAATCAGGTACAGTGCAGTTATGACGCTCTAAATATTCGAGTCGAGGCTTCTTCGAATTATTTAATATGGCAAAGATTAGAACGTGTTTTAATTCGCCTTGTTTTTATTCACTACTATGGAGTTTTAGCATTTATAGAACAGCGGTTTTTTTAAACTAGCTCTTCCTTTCTAATGTTGCTATTCCATACAACTAAATGATTAAGTTATTTTAGCCATTTAGTGTTTGTGCATGAGAATATACATAATTATAAAAAGATTGGCTTTGCGCCTTGCAAAAGTATATAAGTCGTTTGTGGGTTTAGGTGTAAGAATCCATAATAAAATTCCGCAATCGATTTTATCTTTGCCACTACAGCAAAATCCCTTTAACAGTGGTTTTAAACAAAATCACTGTTAAAGGGAGGCTGATACACAAAGCATACTATACTATTGGTGATTATATAGATGATAAATATGCGTAGATATAGCTACTCCTTACATAGTAATGACCAAATGTAATTAGTTGTAAAAATTATGTTTGAAAAGAGTAACTTCCGAGTCTTTGCTGGTTCTTTTCGCTGGTGACAAAATTCTGATTTGGTAGCTTGTTTAAAAAAAATTTACGATTCAAAAGTACTGCAAACAGTCCTCTTGAAAAAAAAGAACCAGCAAGAAAGGCGGCGGTCAATATTTTTACATTTTCTATTTACATCCCTTTTTATACTGTGTAGAAATCGTAAAAAGTCTAGCCCTTCCAAGTTTGTGAACTTTAATCTTAGATTATACTTCGCTTGTCAGGTGAGCAGTCCTCAAGATACTATAACTAATTTATAAAAAAATGCTTTGCGAATTTGCGACGGCGGTAGTGTGTAAAAACATTGCATTGGAAAGAAATATTAATTCTGTACATTAAAGTTTTCTAAATACGAAAAAAATTTTTTGGAATAATCAACAAAGTGAAATAAATAAAAAATAAATAATACGTAGTAGCCTGAAATAAAGTGATTCTGTCTATTTATTATTTTGTTATTTAATACTGTTATTAACATGCTATACATATAAAGTTCTATGTCTAAGCGGTAATTGTATTTTAGATGCCCCCAAAATCCTAATATTACTTGTATATTAGGCAGTAAGTATAGGCTTAGCACAGATAGGTTTTAAGTTGCGCAGATTATATCTCTTGAAAAGTATATTGCAGTATTTCCTAGATATAAAGTTCCAAACAGATTCAGATTAAAACCTAAAATGTCATAATATTGACTAAATGAAAACCTTACGTAGAGGTTATATTTTAAAACGGGAAACTCCTTTAATAATCTCTAGGTTAGATCCAAAAAAAACTAAAAATATTTTCTTATAACGTTCCTTTTATTTAGAAAAAGTAAAAAAACTAGTTTTTTTTTATTCCCCATTAGGCTTACTTACATATTTTTAATGTGACATCAATGAAATGCTACAAATTTTTATATCCGTTCATCAAGCAAATATTTTATTACTTTTATAGGTGTTCACCTTAAACAATTTTTTTTAACATAATTTGCATAAATATTTTATTGCTTGAGATCGAGATTCAATCAAATATTTGTCTTGTCGTATCCTCTGACATCACAAATAAGGCTTTGTAAACACGACTACCGGATCACGAACGCACTTGTGTGGTCAAATGTTATTGCTGTCCGATTTAACTTGGCCGCACACGCGCCGACTTCATCAGCCTGATATTTAAATATAAATATGTAATTATTGTCTATATTTATTTTATTTTATTTTTTAGACCGACTAATAGTATTTTAAAATACAAAATTTTCAAATATATTATTAATATATAATATAAAACAGCTTTTAAAGTTAGTACAACATTTGTATGAGTGATACAATTACCAATATCATTGCCTAATACCTAATTGTGTATAAATATAAAAAAAGTAAGCTACAAAATGTAATGAGACATTTAAATTAATTAAAAAATAATAATAAGAAAAATCAATTTAATCTATCGGAAAATCTGACCTTCAAATCCTCCTACTTTTTTTCTCATCAAGATATAAAATACTATAATTAGACAAAAACATATATATTTACGCAAATATATCCATTACTATTGATAGAAAGTAATCACAAAGGTAACGAAATCTGAAATAAATCGTCCGACTTATCCTGGCCATATAAGCACCGATTTTTTATCATCATTCATTTTTTTGCTGATTGTTTTATCATAGTTATGTTTTATCACAGTGCTTAATGTTGGCAGTAAAAAGTGGTTTTGGTCCCGATGTAATTATGTTAAAAATTCGCCGTGTGGTATCCGGCAGAATAGAATAGACCACCCTCCTTTCTTACAGAGGTGTCGTAAGAGGGGACTAAGGTATGTGTCGTGTGGTATCCGGCTGCATAGTATTCTATGCAGCCGGATACCATACGGAAAGAAAAGGCAAGGGTGATCAATAGACCACCCTCATTTCTTACCGAGTTGTTGTAAGAGGCGACTAAGGTATGTGCCGTGTGGTATCCGGCTGCATAGAATAAACCACCCTCCTTTCTTACCGAGGTGTCGTAAGAGGCGACTGAAGTATGCGCCGTGTGGTATCCGGCTGCATAGAATAGACCACCCTCATTTCTTACCGAGGTGTTGTAAAAGGCGACAAAGGTAAGTTGACGTCAGGCAGGCGGCCGGTAATAAAATACGTAGCTAGATCATATGACAACATGTTTGTAACATGTTGTGCCGACCCCACTTAGAGTGGGATAAGAATGATGAGAATGATGCAATTATGTTAAAAATGGGAGACCATAAGAAAGCAGTAGGTTGAAGGAGGCTCAAACAGAAGATGGCGTCTTTATATTTTTATGAATTCCAACCCATATGGTGATTTCTGGCTACATTATTAAAAAATTTAGTAACCATTATTCAGTGTTAATACTAATATCTCATGACATAACTCGTTGTAGTCAAACGATACCGTTCATAACATAATTTGAAATGATAATTTATAGATTTATATTTAATAATGTCTAAAAATATATACACGAGGAAATAAATAACGAAAATTGACGATTCTAATAACGTCAAGTCAATATTGGACAAGTTATCATTTTAAAATTGGATGATATTATTTTTATGTGACATCATTTACGAAAAAATTAAATGAGAGCCTCTCGGGACCCGTTTGTTGTTTGAGAATGGTGCCATTAGGCTGATATTATAAAATCATGAATTATTCACGAGTTTTTTTTTTCTAGATCTAGTATCTTGTCTTTTAATCGCGAAAAAGCAGGCTGACAGAAAGCCTACTTTACTTTTTAGGATTATATGGACGATGGGACCTGGATATGGACCTCATGAAAGATGGGAAAGTATAAATAGTTAGAAGAATTATATTTGAAAAAAGTTCTCGCTTGGTTTTGGGATTCAAAAATACTTGTTTACATTTACAGAGTTCATCACTCGGTTTTCGGTGAAGGAAAGCATCGTCAGGAAACCTGAGTATCTCTAGAAAATTCTGGAGATGTGCTATCTTATAATCCCCATGGAGTAGTTTGCTAAGTCTAAGCTACAACTCTTCTCTCAAAAAAGAAAAATTTGTTAGAGATTTAGATAAAAAGCAAAGAAGAAGGCACCAAACAATCGACTGAAGTATTTTTAGATACTGTTTTTACATGTGTGCGTGTGTTTTTGTGTGAGAGATTATTGGGTCGGAAATACGCGTTACAATTTCATACCTTCACAAGCCAAGATAATACTAAGTATTGCGTGTCAATGTGTCATTTTACATTATCTAGACTTGCCTTTACATAAGTTTAGAAATTATCTTAAAATTGTACTGCTACATAAAGCTTACTATACAATTAAAGATTATTTGAGTAATAGTAGCATATTTTAACTGCGGTCAACTACGCACCAAACTGCAACGATTAATTTGTAACTATAAATCAAATTGTAAACAAAATATTTTTAAAAAATGGCTTTTAAGAAACGCCGAGTTTGTTGCTGGTTTTTCTCGGTAGCAGCAAACTTCCGAATCAGTGGTAGCTTCTTGACATTTGATAATTTAAAAGTCTGTAAACAGTCTCCTTGAATAAAGAATATTGAGTTTGAGTTTGAGTTGCAGTATCCTTTTAGAGAGAAAGTGGTTTTGTTCTTCATCAAACGATGGATGGACTGCTGATATCCGTCTGTTAAGGATTTTACAAGTCACACGATATTGTCCTGCTTGGATCCAGCAGCTAAACGTGATCTATTTGAGGTTGTCCGTCTCTAAAACACTGCGCTATGATAGCTTAGTATTCGACACTTAAAGTGACACTCTACAAAACTTGCATAAGACCAATAATGTCCTATGCGAGCGTTGCGTTCGCGCACGTTTCAAAGGTCAGATTGCTCAGGCTCCAAAGACTTCAGAACCGATTTATGCGGACAGCCACTGGGTGTCCGTGGTTCATGCGGAACGTTGACCTCCATAGAGACCTCGATCTCCCTACCATTACATCTTTAAACGTTTTTCGAAATCTTACTTCGAGAAATCTGAGGTACACTCGAACCCCCTTATTTCAGTTGCTTCTACCTACATCCCAGTTAGGTCCGACCATCGAAAATATAGGCGTCCAAAAAGCGTCTTGTATGACCCCGACGATCAAATAACGATCGCCAACACAGATACACGTAATACACACACACAGCGTCTTCGCCGGCGAAGACGAGGTCCCAGTTTTCTGACGTCGGTCGGTCGTGGCTTCTCGCCACCCTTCCGACGCCGCAATGACTAATCTAAGTCATACCATCAACCCTCCACTACGCGTCGCCCTAAGCCGTGGTCCGCCTCACAGGAGGCACCCTTAGGACGACGTTCCCCGACTTAAGAAGAGCTTCTGCGCTCTACTCCCTGCATTTCGCAACCTCGGCGATGCTTCTGCTCTCGCCCTTCCCGCCCGGTGACGCTGTAAAAGCCATTAGGGCTAACAGCATACAGTCAGTTCGAAAAAAGTATTCGACACAAAATATTGCATCTTTTATTTTCATGCACTCCGTCTAATTTTTTTGTAATCTGAGGTTGCACCAAAAACAAAACAAGTAAAAACAAATTGAACCGTAGGTGAGCGCCGTTGTTACATTATTTCAAAGCGCATACATGTTCCGGCCCGCTCCAATTTCAAATCGAATCAGACGCCGTTCACACGTCACGTCATGACACGATCTGTCCGGGGTCAGTCGACGTGACGTATGCATGACCCGGATCATTGGGTTTGAATAGGCACATACAAACATTTTAAATAGCTCAAAAATATAATACTATCTACGCACTGTGGTTTCACCAGCGAGAACTATACATAATAGTGCAAAAAAACAAGTTTTATTTTAATTTATAAATAATTTATAGAATTAGGCCTTACTTTGCAGAGATCCATAATACAAAAGTAATATTCAAATTCAAATTCAAATTCAAAATATTCTTTATTCAAGTAAACTTGTAAACAAGTGCTTTTGAATCGTCAACTTTACTGCTGGTTCGGAAAGCCGTCCTACCGAGAAGAAACTCGGTGGAGCTCTTTTAAAAAAGAAGATTCTTAATACTAATTACATTTTGTCATAGCTATCCTGCACAAGGTCAAAGAGCAGCTATATCCACGCATTCTTATCATCAATGTAAGCCCTCCACGGTATAATAGGCTTTCTGTATCAGCCTCTTTTTAACAGTATTTTTAAATTGCTGTAATGGCAAAGTTAAAATTGATTGTGGAATTTTGTTATAGAATCTTATACCCAAACCCACAAACGACTTACGTACTCTTACAAGGCGCAAAGCAGGAGCCGCAAGCTTATGTCGGTTCCTACTTTGTCTATTATATACATCGCCAATCTTTTTATAATTATGTATATTTTTATGCACAAAAATCAAATTGCTAAAAATATACTGTGAAGCTAACGTAAGAATACCTGTTTCCTTAAACTTCTCTCGCAGGGACTCACGCGAATTCAAATTATAAATGCCACGTATGGCTCTTTTTTGCAATACAAAAATTTTCTCAATATCAATTTATCAAAAAATATTTTGCTAATAAATAGAAAATATATATAATGCTAAATGTATAGTGGAATATCCGTTTTTTCATACCCGATACATGCAGGATTCGTTAAAAGCAGTACACACGTTCACTATCGCAAACTCAACAATCGTCCACTATACATTTAGCATTATATATATTTTCTATTTACATTACTATCTAATGCTGAGTAGAGTATACTATCTGTTTTCATACCTTATGCATGCTGTTGTTGGCTACCACTACGCTACAGTAGCACTGCACACGTTCACTGGTACACTCTTAACAATAGTTTTGACTCGTAACCACATTTTGATACTTAGTTTATGTGTGCGAAAATGTGATCCTATATCATCTGTCTTTCATCTATTAATGGGGGCAATTAGAAAGTGGTTTAAACCTTCCGATCCGGGCCATTTCAATGCAATACTAGATTTCGAAAAACGTGTGCAGTGATTTCTTCCTAGAACATATCATTTAGTTTCTTAAATTAACAATTCAAGTTTTTCAATATTCAATGTTATGTGTGTTAAATTGGGGGGGACATGTGATTTTTAGAAAGGCTAAGGTGGGGCATGGCACACAAAAGGCAACGAGACACTGAACTATATATAGATTCGCATCGGCATCTACGTTGCTAAAAATCGATGTGTACAGTGAAACAAAAAAAAACAATTCTTCTCTATAACTAAGTATCTACAGGTAATCGAGTCGTTTTTATATGCGTACCAGGCGTGTTTATTTTTTTATAACTCGAGTAACGTCCTTTTATATAATTAGTAACAATAGGCATTAGGATTGACTAATTTATATGGTTTTAATATTTCAGTAAAGTTGAGAAGTCTTTTATATCGCACATACAAACTTGTGAATATTTAAGTAACTCTCATTATGGTATAAAAGTAAACCTAATTATGGCTGCCCTGAAAAGTGTGTTTTGGACTTGTGTAGTTATTTACCCCTGGTACAGATATATCGAATTAATCAGATATCGGCACCGTTTTTGCAACACTAAATGGCGCTGTGGTGTGTTGCGCCGCGCTAAAGAAGTGGTTTTCCAGAACTATAATTAGCCGGTACATATTTTGACATGGAATGCAAGTCCGATACAGTCCTCCACAGCGCGTCGTTTTAAGCCGAGGTCTGGCCTCACCGGGAGACGCTCTCAGGAAGCTGCGAGATTCGAGACTCCCTCTCCCAGTTATTTCAGTCGCGAGGATGCTTCTGCGCTCGCCCATCCTCTTGGTGACGCTGTAAAATCCATAAAGGCCAACAGCATTAGTTAGTGTTTGAAGAAAAATTCACAGAAATCTAATAGACTGCTTGTATGGGTAGCGCGGCGCATTACGAATTTTGTCGTGGAGCCTATCCTCCTAATGATGCTTCGGTTTCAGGGCGAAACGATCGTCGAGATTGTGGTGGTGGGTGTGTGTGCTGCTTTTGTGTGCGTTGTTGCTGGCGAATTGCGCCTTGGGGTGCATGTGGTGGCTTGTCCTGCATGTATAAGGTACGTAGATTTTGCCTGCTTCATACACATTGGCTTTGCATGCATTCACTTAACCCGTGCGTTATATTGCTTTTAATGTGGAATTCCGCAAAGTAACGCCTGCTTCTTGTGCTTGGAATATCGTCTATTGCTCGTTGTGTGATAATTATCGTGATTGTTGCATTGGTCTCGTCGTCGTTGGCTTAAGGTTTAATATACATCGAATGTATCGAATATATTCTTGCACCATGGACGAAACAACGGAACACGGCTAGTGTGTATATAACCCTTTTTTTCCTGTCGCTCCGTGGTCTAATTTAAATTATTATAGCGATGACCTCACGGGCCCTCTTTAAAATCCAACCGGACGCGGCCATGTTTTCCCGACTGTCATTTTCGACAACGGCCTGAGCACGATGACGTGTCGTGTCAAAATGCCCGACATTTTAGTGACGGACGAGTTAATTTGAATTATTCAAACACATTAGCTTAACATTTATGAAACACCGATCGTATTAATATAGCTACGACTGCGACTTTGTTCTCTACTTATCCAATGAATACTTGGATAATAGGTATCAAAGATATATTTTTGTGTGTTTTGAACAATCCTTCGATTTCTTCTAAAATCTTAGTTCCAAACCCAATTGCATATTACCACTAAACCGTTTAAATGCTCAACGAATTATTATGGCACTACCTAAAACAACCTTAACACCTTACAACAAAAACCTTAAGTCCTAAAGAACGATTTAACCAAAGCCCTACAAAACTTACAACCATCACTAGAGGCCTTTTTTTCCGGACACTAACTAATGCTGTTAGCCTTGTAGGCTTTGACAGCGTCACCGGGAGGGCGGGCGAGCGCGGAAGCATCGTCGGGTGACCATAGGCGTATTGTATGAATCGAGTTATAGGAAAAAATAGCGCGAATTAAAAGATTAGTGCTGCCATCTATCGTCATCAGCTAACAACTCTGACATTGTTTTATCTCGTTTGCAAATATTAATCTAGGTATATATAGTTTTTCGTTATTTTTCTTTTTCGTACCCGTATTTCATTTCTTTTCTTTCTCCTTCTGTTACTCAAAGGAAGAGATCTCGTTTATTGACTAGTCCGCCTTTGTACATGCAATTTTTTTCTACATTTGCTTTTCTAACAATATATATGTATAATATTTAAATAAATGAATAAATTTTACTTATAAAGTGAATTGTATTATATCAGTAGTTGTAAGTTAAAATTATCGATTAAGTTTTTGTGATATTCTAAATAAATAATGAACGGTCAGAAGTGGTTTATTTTAGAGTTATATTAATTTGGCTAGTATATATATATATACTTCTATGATAATTAAATTTAATAAAATAAATTCAGATGAAATTTCTTTGTTTGCAGTTATATTAGTTTTACTAAAAGAAGATTAAAACAATATGTTCAATTTTAAAAAATATTTCATTTCTTATTATTGAACTTCAAACACATTTACTCACTGAAATCAGTGTGTCACAAAGTTTATTCCGTGTAAGTCCTGAACCCTCGGGAACTCTAATATAATTTACTATTTACTTAAACCTTTCTCAAGAATTGCACTATCTTATAGTAAAAACCGTACAAAAATCAGTTCAGTAGATTTTGAGAAAAACGAGCACATACATAGAACTTTGGATTTTGTTTTATATTATGTATACAATATTGTTTTACCTTAATAAAAATTATACATTTAGACATTTCCAATTACGGGGATTTTGTGTTATAATATGTATAGATATGGAATTGTTTAAACTTTAAAAAATATCGTTTTAACTTAATATAAAATAATCATACACACAGACAATACTATCTACAATAGCTATAATAAAAAAATAATGAAGTGCTTAATATAAGTGTCAGATGTACTTTGCTTGTTTGACGAGCACTATGTTATATAGACAAAGCATGTCAGTTTGTCATGTGAAATATAAACAATGTTGGTCTATTATATTTGTATATTACATATACAAACATATTGACAGACAGCCTATATGATAGACTCGAATGTACAGTGATGCTGCTTCACGTCTTCTAAGCTACAGTACGGAGTTCGATTCCAATAAAGTAAAAAACGGCCTGTTACTATCCCACCGTTTTTGGAGAGAGGGGTTGGAGCTAAGACCTACTCCAATGCGAATTGGCAAAAGTAATAATAAAATTATTTTCCAGCTTTATACAAGACTGCGGATTAATAATGTAAAATTGAAAACGTTTCAAAGACTGACCGCCGAGTTTCTTGCTGGTTCTTCAACAATCCGAACCAGTTGTAACTTCATTAATCATATGGATTCTTGACGATTCAAAAGTGGTCAAAAGTGCTCACTTCAATACTTGAATAAAGATTATTTTGATTTGATTTGATCCGTGTAAATTTTTTATTCTCTCCACTTAACTAAACTAGGGTTAAAATGAGAATTATATATAGAAGAGAGTATTTAGCTGGCCTAATCAGTAGAACTTCCTAAATGGCAACCCTAACGATGAGTAATCCAAGTAAACGAAAGTAAAATCTCGAACTATAAACTATGTAACAATGATTTAGATGTTATACAACTGGGCAATTTAAACATCCCATAAAATTACGTGTTTATAGGTCCTAAAGACAAAGTCATCTCGTAGGCTTTTCCTTATTACCTTTAAGCTCTGAAAGTTCGCAGTTTTCACTTCATAACATCTAGCGTTGTGAGCGGTTTAGGCTCTTTGTAACATAGTTTACTTATCATAAAGTTCTTTTATACTTTTGTTTTGAAATATGTTAAATCTAAATAATAATCGAATCAATTTTAACCGAATCGAATCGAAAATCGAATAGAATCAATAATGTTTACTCGAACAAACTTTAATTCAAATTATCACTTAAATGCATCTTGCAGTGATTCGGAATGTTCCGTGTGAAGAAAACTAAGAAATTCGGCGGTCAATTAAAAAAATATTCTATAATTAAATGATGCTTAGATATGAAGTCTTTCCGACTTCATATTTAAGCTTTTTATTATTAAGCTCCGTACCATAAATTGTAGCGATCCAATAATAACAATTATATTATTTTGCTATAATCCGAGATAAATTAAAATTGATATTAAACTAAATGTAGTGTATAACATACATTTTCACACCTTGTATTCCTAAACGACATTAGCATTGCACACATTCACTAGTTCAATCTAAACGATCGATTCGCCCCCATAACCGAAGCTTATCAGGAGGTGGTGAGTCTATATAGAATCATGTAGTTTCTTCACTCTGCATTAGAATTACATAGATTTCTTTCGTTACGATTTATACTAAAATATTATTACCAGTTCTCTAGTATTATTATGTTGATTGAGTATATATATATATATTTAAAATATAAGAATGAGCATCTAACAAATCACGTTAAAAAAAGGTTTTAATAAAATTTCATGTCCCTGAAGTTAACCGTTGAAGAGTTCCCTTGTCTGGAGCCAATCCTGGTCAGCAGCATCAGGTCATGCTTCATTAACATGCATAGTCATCAGGACTGGACCATCATGTGAAATTTCAGCTCAATCGGATACCGGGAAGTGGGTCAAATTTAACTAGCAAGAATCCACTTTCTCATATATACAATGCAAGTTAAATAAAACGTCTTTAAAAAGGTTATTTTCTCGGCTCGCTAGTTAAGATATCCGCATTACTATACCTAGAAGACCACACACTAGATAACCAACAAAGTAACACAAAGAGTCTGAAACCTAGAAATTTCTCACAGCGTAGGGAAACTTGACAATGGCGGCCATAGAAACGGTCGTAAAAGTCGATTCCATACAAAACCACCGTCACTTTCTGCGCGTCGTAAAACAAGGAACTTGCCTTTGCTGAAATGATTCAATGACCCTGTAAAAGAACGGTATAAATACATACAAACAAACAGAGTAAAGCTTTTCATAATTCAGTTTGACAATGTATTTACGTACAATGTTTTATACAAAACTTTCTGTTTTAAAACCATTAACAACGCTTAGAGTTTTCATTGTATTGTTTGTCAAGTAACATCATCATTCTCCTGCCCTTATCCCACTCTAAGTGGGGTCGGAACAACATGTTACAAACATGTTGTTATATGATTTGGCTACGTATTTTACGACCGGCCGCCTGCCTGACGTCAACTTACCTTAGTCGTATTTTATGACCCATCGGTAAGAAAGAGTGTGGTCTTTTCTACGCATCCGGATACTATACGGTGGATTCAACTAACCTTAGTCGCCTTTTACGACACCTCGTAAGAAATAAGAGTAGTTTATTCTGTGTTTAAAGGAAATATGTCTAACAAAATATATTAAACAGTTTTATGCAATTAAATAATTTTGTTAGATTTAATTTATTAATAAAATAGAAGATTACTTACTTATTACAAACAAATCTTAGACAGCATGCTCCTGTGTACCGTATTTGCCATCAATTAAACTCTTACAAAAGCGACGTAGATGTTTTCTGTGGTTCATTGTTCCGTCTTCAATAAGAGTGGGATAAGGCCAGGACGATGTGGAGTTTTACTTTACACACGTTGGTACAATTTTTTTTTTATTAAAATCATATTTGAAAAATAACTATTAAGGAATTCAATTCAATTAGAAAATTATACTAACATATATGCCTCCTCTCTCCGTTTCTGGAAAGAAGGGTTGGAGCTAAGACCTACGACGCTGCTCCAATGCGGATTGATTGGTTACACATATCCCCAGAATTCTCTAGAGATATGCAGATTTCCTCACCATGTTTATGTTTTTCTTCATCGAAAAGCGTGTGATAAATTGCAATTATCAATTAGACACATGAGTTTTAATAGAAAAATTCATTGGTGCCTGCCCGGGGTTTGAACCCGTGTCCACCTCGAAAGAGTCGCACAGTCTCACCGTTGGGCTATCAAAGCTCCTACTACTAACATATAGTTTAATTACCTTAATAATTTACTTAAAATAGCTAAGTTCTTTCAAATCATTTATCGGTGTGCAAAAATAATATTTTTGTAAATTTATTTACCGTTAACTTAGCTTTAATTACGCAATTAATGTTAACTGAAATAAACATTGCAAAAGACATTTCATAAATTCGAGATTCTATTTAAAAAATTATATAGCGAATGATATAAAGGAAATACTCCATTAACTTTTCTATTGCCTGTAACTCACACCTTAACTGTTGATAGCCAATTTTATTACAGAGCGACTTTTAGACGCTCCGTCTTTATAGAACGCACTTAAACTTGTAAGCATGGAAATTAGCTACCATTTAACGACATATTAAAGTTGAATAAACTTAAATCGAGGTTAGACGGCGGGCAGAGCCTATATGACCCGACGATTATATATCCGCCCTTTATGGTTCGGTGTGGCACAAGAGATTATTACAAAAGCAATCATATTATTATTCTTTCAAAAATAATAATAATATTGTTTGAACTTTAAAAGTCACGATAATACTCACGTCAAAATTATTTTATTTTATTTATTCTTTTTGCATACATAAGAACAAACAAAAAACATATATATTTTATGTACAATGTAATGATTTATCCGCCGTGTGGTATCCAGCTGAGTAGAATAAACCACCCTCATTTCTTACCAAGGTGTCGTAAAAGGCCACTAAGGTAAGTTGACGTCAGGTAGGCAGCCGGTTGTTAAATACGTAGCCAAATGATTTGACAACATGTTTGTAACATGTTGTGCCGATCCTGCTTAGAGTGGGATAGGGGCAGGAGTATGATGATGTATAATTGCTGATTCATAAGATGGTGCAAAGGCGATCTTATCGCTTTCAGCGATCTATTACAGGCAACCCATAAGTTACGGATCTGGTACAAGAATAAGTCATATAAATTTTTCTTTCGTTCTTACTTATTATCATTTCTCTCAAGAATAAGTAATGTATAAAACGCTTTATCGCTTCTGCTTTGCGCCATACACCATTTTGGATCTCCACCGTCTAACAGCGTATTGTTACCGACAATTAGCCGATCCCTAATTAGTTTAAGCTACTGTAGATGTAAGAGTAATGGATCCCTGAAGCTATGCGCGGGCTCATATCTCCTTATACGGGTCTCAATGGAAAGACAAACATTTTCTTGAGTGTTTATTTAATTTGGAAAATTTATTTTGTCACTTAGACTAATCAGATTCTATGGGCACGCTATAAATTTACATTGCATTTACATTTTATTGTGCCGTTGCGTTTTCAGCACAATTCTAACAAATAGAACAATTTTTAACTTATAATATCTTTTACGGTATTCATGTAATTTATTGCCAAAAGTGAATTTTGATTTTATTTAATCATGTTTTTGTGGTTAACATTGTGCCGTGTGGTATCCGGCTAAGTAGAATAGACCACCCTCTTTCTTACCGAGGTGTCGTAAAAGGCGACTAAGGTAAGTTGACTCACCGTGTTGTATCCGGCTGAGTAGAATAGACCACCCTCATTTCTTACCGAGGTGTCGTAAAAGGCGACTAAGGTAAGTTGACGTCAGGCAAGCGGCCGGTCGTAAAATACGTAGCCAAAACATATCGTCACAGGATTTGGCTTTAAAACATGTTTGCCGAACTTACTTACAGTGGAATAAGGATAGGATGATGATGATCACCTAAGAATCTGCAAAAAGCTTTATTGATGAAACTTCTTTTATTAACAACATGTTTCACTAATGTATTCATTAGATTATCTCTTATAAAACAATCAAAATCGTTGAAGTGATATATAAAATGTTTGGCATCGCATATAAATGTTACCATTAAATAAAAATTCCTCGGAGTTAATGATCATCGAATGCTCTAAATATTCACCTAAAAAAGAAGATCGAATCTTTTTTGAATTTTTGTTTTCTATGGGACTTGCAGTGGTTTATATCTAATAAAATATATAAAACGTTTCTGGGATATCATTTTGTGATAAGAATTACAAATGTAGAATGTACAATATGTAGAAATTACCACGCTTAAAATGTCTTCAAGTAAAAAGCGTTCTTGAATTAGTTTAGAATACTTTTATTGAGAATTTTACAAAAGTATAGAGAGACGTATAAACAGTACTGAGAAACGTTTTGCGAATCTGTCAAATTTGAATTTCAATTTGAAAAACGGAGTTCCACGCTGCTTTCCATCGCATGGTGCAGAATTGCTTCAACTGAATTGAATCAATTGCTTCAGATGGAATTTTATTTTACTCAGCATAATTTACAGCTAAACATTAAATTTAAATTATGCTTTGTTCAAGTAATGGTGTCAACAAGTGTTTTTGAATCATCAACTCTACTGCTGGTTAGAAAATATTTTCTACCGAGAAGAGTCAACAAGAAACTTGATGGTTGTTCTTTCAAATTAGTTGCCATTACATGACAAAGCTAAAATTGATTGCGGAATTTTATTATAAATCTTATACCAAAACCCACAATTTTAGTTATCTGATTTTTATTATTTATTATTAATTATACACACTATTAATTATATCTGAGCAGATCGGAACGTGTTTTTCGTATTATATTTTTAAGAATTAAAAATATTATATTAATAAAAATCATAACTACGTGTAGTGGCTTGTCCTGCATATGTAAGGTACGTGAATTTTGCCTGCTTCATACACTTAGCATTACATACATTAGCTTAACACGCGCAGATTATAGCAAAGTTCTGTTATAGTTTCTGTCATACATAATAGTTCTCGCAATTTCTCTATATGTTAATTAGACTGAGAAATAGACGAATTAAATAACAAAATATAGACACGTAGTTTGAGTTTTCTTGCCATAGATTAGATCGATCTATTTGAAATCCTGTGTCTATGATATTTAATGAATTCTCAAGAGCAAATTTATCGCGTTGCACCATTAAAGAATCAATAATTAAAATTTGAATACTAGATATCTCGAGACATTATTTGAATGGTCCTAAAAACAAATACTATCTATAAAGAAACTAGATCCGATAAGAATGCAGGTCAATTAATACAGAATGCCAATATGTCGAAACGAAATAACTGCTTTTTATTCTTGTCTAAGTTTGCTTATATAATTTTGGAATAATAATTGATCTTTTAATATAATATTTGTTACAACAAATCTATTAGTAGGGGACTAAATCTATATTTACTTTAAAACAAAGCCCCCAAAACCTGTTTGTCTGTATGTCATCGATTATCTGAAAATATACGAAACGAATTTTTATACGGGTTTTATTAAACGGTAGTGCATTTCTCGTGAAAGGTTTAAGTAAGGTTGGGTTAGTATTATTAAACATTACCGTTTTATGTAAAATGTGTTGAAGAGATCGCGCGGTTATGAAAAAACTCGCCTCCTGGGAGCTTTACTTACGTGCACCTCGTAAACCAGCAGAGATACACTAAAGTATTGTACTAAAGAATTGTAGATCTACAAAAATACTACGAATAAGTCCTGAACAAAATGTCTCTGTCTCTTATGGTTAACTCACAATAACTACTTTTATGTTGAAAATTTTAATTCATGAAAAACACAAAACTGCAGATTTCATCTCGATATTTATCGCCAGGAATACTTCAGTCTGTTTAAAAGCCGAAGTGTCGATGTTCGAAGCGCATATTTAGAACAAACTAAATTGATGAGAAGCTGTGATAGCCCAGCGGTGAGACCGTGCGACTCTTTCAAGGGGAACACGAGTTCAAAACCGGGCAGGAACCAATGAGTTTTTCTATTAAAACTCATGTGTCTAATTGATAATTGCAATTTATCACACGCTTTTCGGTGAAAGAAAACATCGTGAGGAAACCTGCATATATCTAGAGAATTCTGGATATATGTGTAACCTACCAACCCGCATTGAAGCAGCGTGGTAGGTCTTAGCTCCAACCCTTCTCTCCAGAAACGAAGAGAGGAGGCCTATTCCTAGCAGTGGGATTGTAACAGGCCGCTACTTTACTTTAAATTGATGAGTGATATTTGAGTGATAGATTGATGAATTTAAGAATCAGCGTTAAAGACGCTATATTTATTATTTGATCCCTATTAGAAGAACTTATATCCTCAAAAAGGTGCGAGGAGCTGCTGTACTAAGATCCTGTTTAGATAATGCACAACACCATTCTAAGTTTATATCATTTGATTAGATTGAACAACCTTTTAAAAGTAATAACAGCTAAATTTAAATATAATCACGACGTCGCTTTAGTATATTATATTATTCAAATATAGTACAGCAATATATCGTTTCTAATAAAGCTGTTCGTCACCTTTGTATAAATTAATTAAATATTAACAATATTCGCTATATATAAATTAGGCGACCCAACCTCAAACAATTTGTATAAAAATTGTATAACGAATATCTTTACCACATTATACAATGATTTAATACATTTCATTTCCTTTAAATTACAAAGCAGAAATTAAAATTCATATATTGCTGATATTATGTACATAGGACAATTTCACACACAGTCGTCCGATCCCGAAGTAAGTAAATTAATTTTTGTTTTATTGGTGGCAGACAAATGGTAAATAAATACATTTATAATTTTAATTATGTATGTATTTATAATAACATTTTTATCCGTTTTATACCTCGGTTAATTGCCTCTTCGGGTGACAAGAGGGCTGGCTGCTTTTTCGCACAAAGAATCAGCTTAGCTTTATCATTCAACGCGGAAACGCTGCCAGCATTCTTGGGACCATTCTTCGTGGGCACGATTTGTACAGTACTAGCGTCTAAGTAATTTAAGATAGATATAACTTGTACATTTTTGTCCTATATAATTAAACAAAAATGGAATTAAAGAAAGAAAAATATTAAGGTAAAGAAGGAAAAATATATATGACCGATTTTTATAGAGTTGTATATTATGTATTTTTCATTCCTAAGTGATAAGGATTGACCTCTACCATTTTTTTGACAATTTTTTTTATATTTGTATAGCGAAACAACATGTGCCTGTCAGTTAGTGTTATATATTAAGCACAAAGTGCCCTGTAGAAAATTACCTGCCCCGTATTTGAACCCGTGACTAGATTTAGAATTTAGATACCATAAAAAAATTCACACTAGTGAATGTGCTAAATTATTAGAAACCGATATTATGCTAAACGCTTTTTTTTATACATATTAATTTATATACAAACTGTCTATATCACCCATATTTTAACAAACCCATATTCATAAGCGACGTTTGGTAAAAACAGGTAGATATTATAACATGATATATGAGATAAGTTGAATTTTATCTATACTTATTGTAAAACAAAATCCCAAAAACCTGTCTGTGATGTGATCGATTTTCTCAAAATCTACTGAACGGATTTTTGCACGGTTTTTACTAAAACGTAGTGCAATTCTTCCATAATATTTAAGTAAATTGTTTGTTGTTGTGTATGTTGTAGCTTCGTACAAGACTGCAATTTAATAATGTAGAATCAAAAAAGTTTAAAATATCGACCGCCGCGTTTCTTTCTGGTTCTTCTCTGTAAGAGCCATATTCTAAACCATTTGTAGCTTCATTAATCACATTGATCCTTGACGATTCAAAAGTGCTTAAAATGCTTATTTGAATAAAGATTATATTGATTTGATATGATTTACGAATCAATTATGATTACTCATAGTCCACTCTATATTCAGCATTACATTTTTATTTGCTTTTAACACGGGTTATAGCAAAATAATATTGTTATTACTTTTGTTTTAGGTGTCCGCAAAGTAGCGTCTGATTCTTTATATTCTAGAACGTGTTGTAATCGAAAAAAAATGCATCAAAAGAATACAATTCGATCGATTTAAAAACTCGACTAAGATCCGAAGCCGTCATTATGTAAATTAGCATAACTAATGTCACTTGTCAATATATATTGACACGATATCTATGGATGGAATCAATATTAATATTTCGTAATAGGTCTCATGTTAGATAATTGTTATTAGCTGGGACCACCCGTGGGCTAAATTGCTTGACTCACACTGTAGATTAAATATGTAAAAACCACTGGGGGTTTTACGCATAGCGCATAAATGGTATGGGAAATAATTTACGTCATTTCATTAAAATCCTACTAATATTATGAGTACGAAAGTTTGTGAGTATGGATGGATGTTTGTTACTCTTTCACGAAAAAACTATTTTTTTGCGTGTCGCACAAAGATACTCGTAGTGTGGAATCCATCAGTTTGGAATTTAGACATCTACAATTTGCGATACGGATGTACGAGTAACTAAATAAATAAAACAATTTTTTAATATTAAGTAAAAATTAATTAAAAATATTTATCTAATTAAAAATATATAACTCTCACGAAACTTAATGTGGCAGACCAACATCCACGCGAGCGAAGCCACGAGAATAAGCTTGTATTAATATATATCCTTACTAATATTATAAATGCGAAAGAAGACTTCTAACCACACTGTCTGTTTGACGTTTTCATGGCGAATCCGCTGAACCAATATCGATGAGATTTGGCACAATTATTCCTTATACACTGGGGTAACACATAGGCTATACGATATATGACTTTATAGGATATGTCAAAGTCAAGTTTGTAAGTTAAAGAAATAGGTTTTATATAGGTGTCCTGATGACATTGTAATGTGAGAGTTACAAGATATAGTATAAGAAAGGTTTAACAATTTTTTTTATGGTATTTTTACTTTTTTTCAGAGAAAATGATATATACCGAATTTAATGTTAGTAAATTGTTAATAAATTTAATAGTAATTGCAACTCAACTCTCGGGCGGTTAAACACATGCACAAACCTCCACCACCGCCACCACAATACATAAGCACTACACACTCACAATCACTAACTAAACAATAGTTTCGCCCCGCAACCGAAGCATCATCAGGAGATAGACTCCACAATAAAATCGCAAATTTGTTTTAAGGAATGCTGCATGTTTCAGGTATGAAAACGAATAGGCCACTCTATATTTAGCATCATCATCATCATCCTACTGCCCTTATCCCACTCTAAGTGATTTGGCTACGTATTTACCACCGGCTGCCTGCCTGACGTCAACTTACCTTAGTCATCTTTTACGACACCTCGGTAAGAAATGAGGGGTGATCTATTCTATTCTGCCGGATATCACACGGCTAAGTTCACTCTACATTTAGCATTATATATATTTCCTATTTACTTTATCGCGGATAATATCAAAATAATTTTACTATTACTTTCGTAGTATGGGTCTCCGCAAAGTAACGCCTAATTCTATAAATTATGAGTAGATACTGTTGTAAAACCCACTGGATATGACACCACCCGGAATCGATGCAGCGGTCTGGGAGTTATTATTCCTAGACCGCTCCACCGAACATGACATCCCTCAGGCCACCTAGGTGACCTGGGCCAACCGGCCCGAACATTGACCAGGCCCACAAGCCTGCGAGGATCAGCCCGGGCAAAGAAGTTCGCCTCGAGGCCCGTACCCCGGCACCCTCACAGGGTACCGAGAAGATCCTTCTCTCTCTCTGTAAAAAAAAAACTTTTTTTTACTTTTTATTGTTGTAAAGTTAAATGTTCAATCGCGAAACCATAATTCCTGAGAAACCATAAACATCACGTCACACAAAATAACTTGTCAGTTGTCACCCCAACACAATTCCCATAAAAAGACGCATAATACGTACATACGTCAAGGTATTGTCTTTAGAATTTATAGGACCAGTTCAGGATCAACGAAATTGACTTCTGGTCTGTAACCCATTGTCTCCTTTAAGTAGCGCAATATTCAAATAATACACTCCCTAACGGGGTTAAAGTGTATTTTGATACACTATCGCATTAACTGAAGTGCATTGTGCGAACCGGTTTATTTGTGCTTCCTTATAAATATTTTAGTTTTTTTTAAATTGCATTGTGTCATTGTAATGGAGGGTAATCGTCCGAAATGAGATCGGATTGTGTCCCTTTTGGTTACGGTATAATAATTTCAGATAGGATCTAATGTTAGCGAACAATTATGCATATTTTTTTATTTTATATACCGTTGTTGATTTTAAAAACCTTTATGGCCCAGTGGTTAAATTCACAGTCACGAGTCTTCTTTTTAAATTAATAATCACAAATTTCGATGAAAGCTGTTATATCTTTTATAAAACAAAGTCCTCCAAAGTTGTCTCTCTGTTTGTGATCGATTTTCTCCAAATCTTCTGAACAGATCTTTGTAAAGTTTCAACTAAAATGTAGTGCAATTTTTGCGGATTGCTTAGCTTAATAGTACATAACGGTTTTATATTAGGTCCTTACATATGAAATTGGCGTTTTCTATGGGAGGAACATAAAGTCGTTTTTTTTTTAATGAAATATATTTAATTTATCAAAGTATGTACCATTGCTATGTATGCACTTTTGCCATCTCATAGGTAGTTCATTGATCCCCTTACTAAAAAAACCATTCGGGCGGGAATCAATAAAATCTTTGAAGGCGGTTTGGACTGCCCCATCGGAGTTGAATTTTTTTCCTTGCAAGTAGTTATCCAAATTGCGAAAAAAATGGTAATCTGTTGGAGCAAGGTCCGGAGAGTACGGTGGATGTCTAAGACATTGTAATTGAAGCTCCTCTGATTTGGTAGCCGTCTGTTGTGCAGTGTGTGGTCTAGCGTTGTCCTGAAGCAGCAGTGGCCTAGAGCGATTGACCAGCCTCGGTTGTTTAGCAGCTAGCTTTTCCAGCATGGTTTGCAGTTGCTGACAATAGATATCTGCCGTAATCGTCTGGTCAGATTTAGGAAAGCTGTAGTGAACGACACCGGCACTAGTCCACCAAACACTTACAAGCAACTTTTTTTTAGTCAATTTTCGCTTAGGGCAGGATTTGGCTGGTTCGCCAGGGTTCAGCCATTGCGATGAGAGCTTCCGATAATCGTAGAGGATCCACTTTTCATCACAGGTAATGATTCGATTTAAAATTCCTTCATTATTGTGCCGGTTGAGTAACGTAACGCAGCAGTCGACGCGCGTTTGTCGGTTTGCTTCACTCAATTCATGAGGTACCCACCTTTCAAGCTTTTTCACCTTTCCAATTTGCTTCAAGTGGATTAAAATAGTTTTATCACTAACACCGGAGCCTGCAGCTAACTCGGACGTGGTTTGCGATGGATCCGCTTCCACAATAGCCTTCAATTCTTCATTATCAACTTTGGTCTCCGGCCGTCCACGAGGCTTGTTCTGCAGGTCGAAATTTCCAGAACGAAAACGTTGGAAACAAAAACGCACTGTGTTTTCTTTTGCGACACCGTCACCATACACATCATTAATCCTTCGAGCCGTTTCTGCAGCACTGGTGCCACGGTGGAACTCATACTCGTAAATAACGCGATATTTCATGTTTTCCATTTTGTAAACAGAGTGACACAAAGAAAAAAACAAAAGAAGAAAAAACAAATGAATTAGGGGGTTTGAAACACAAATGCATGAGTAAATAGCTGTATGAATTTCAATTCGGAATTCCTAACCATAAAGGTAATATTTGAGATCAAAGTGGCCAGTACGACAAAACGCCAATTTCATATGTAAGGACCTAATATTTCTATTAAGGGGGACGCACGGTTGCTTGCTTACTTGGAGTCTTAATCGCGTGCGCCGCGTAAACCAACAGAAATACACTAAATTAATGTACTAGAGAATTGTAGATCACTAAAAATACTACAATAAAGTTCGCGATAGCATGTCTGTATCTCTTATGGTTAACTCACAATAACTACTTTCATGTTCAAAATTTCAATTAAATATACTCAATTTCCACGCGGAAGAATCTGCAAGCTCAGCTAGTTCAAAATAAGTTTTTGAAGTTCTATTAGAATAGAGCATATTGGAGGTTGAATAAGTAGGTCTTAGCTCCAACCCTCCTCTCCAGAAACGGAGAGAGGAGGATTCCCAGCAGTGGCATTGTAACAGGCCGCTACTTTACTTTTTTTATTACATAGAAAAGAATAAATATTATACAGAATCGCAATAATTGAATTTTGACAAAAGTAACAAATATCACAATGAGTCGACAATAATATATGGTCTATCGATTTATTTGAACCTATACGCCCGTGACCGATTTCATGTCACTTCTTTTTAGCAAAAACCCATCGAGCACGGTTCTCCTTTCCATAATATTACTATTGTAGTTATTTGACGGGAACGATTGGCGTATGACAGCTATAATGGCTTCGATCGAAAAAATTGACTTTACATTCTAACGAAATGTAATATAAAAAGAAATAAATATTGTGTATGCGAAATCTCGATATAATATTTGTTAAACATATAAACTTAGTTTGTTGCATAAATATATGTAATCGAGTTATGAATCGAAAAAAGTTCCATAAATAATTTATAGAATTAGGCGATACTTTGCGGAGATCCATAATACAAAAGTAATATTAAAATTAATCAGGTTTGTGCATTGTGCATGTTTTTTTACGAATCCTGCACGTATCGGGTATTAAAATACGGACAGTCCACTATACATTTAGCACTATAAATATTTTCTATTTACTGTATCGCGGATTATAGCAAAATAATTTTATTATTACTTTTGTATGTTCCATAACTTTCAGATGAGTGAACGCAAAGATTGAATGAATATAGATAATAGATCAATTAAGTTAAAATCTAATATGTATAAACAGAAGCTATAACAGAATTCTTTTGCTATAATCCGCGTTTGTTAAAAGTTAACAGCAACGTGCGGCCGGTCCGGTAGTCGTAATTAATTTTACTGTCAGTTTATAAAGGATTTTAGCATTATATCTAAAGTGGACAGGCGAAGATACTCATCACTATACTACCGAGGACTTGAGCTGTGATAGCCCAGCGGTGAGACCGTGCGACTCTTTTAAGGGGAACACGAGTTCAAACCCGGGCAGGCACCAATGAGTTTTTCTATTAAAACTCGTGTCTAATTGATAACTGCAATTTATCACACGCTTTTTGGTGAAGGAAAACATCGTGATGAAACCTGCATATCTCTAGAGAATTCTGGAGATATGTGTAACCTACCAATTAGCAGCAGCGTGGTAGGTCTTAGCTCCAACCCTTCTCTCCAGAAACAGAGAGAGGAGGCCTATGCCCATCAGTGGGATTGTAACATGCTGCTACTTTATTTTTTACTTTTTTACTTTATATCTAAAGTGGAACCAAATAAGTTTAATTATTTTTCCATATGTTAGGGGTTTTTATCAATACCAAATGACGCCACTAGAAGTAATAGTAGAAGTAGTAGTTGTTGCAATTTCATCAGTGGATCATAGAATGGAGCATAAAAAAGATATAAGTTTCAATATGTTTCAGATTCTTCTACATTATTTTACTCGTAGAAACCATGATGGTTTCTACCAATATAAGGTGAACTCAAATGCTATTAGTAAATCATAATTAAGCCCGTTTCACAAAATTAAATCTGATTTATATATCGATTACATTATTACGGAGCATTACGCTTGTAAACAATTTAGACTCGCGGTTAAGTAAAAGCGAAAGTACTAACATTATATCTAATCATACTTGCTCTTATTCAACCTTTTCCCACATATAAAATTGAAATTATATGCTATTAGCGTACTTAAAAGCCGATTAGTATTAAATGGTATGTTCTACACTGCGATACTGTTTATTCGTGAATCTTTATAACAGTATAATAAAAGTTAGAGAGCTCTTTTACATGCGCTGCAGCAGTTGTAGTATTCTATTTGTTTTTTTATAATATCACACGAGTGTTATAAGACCAAGTTATGTACAGTATCATACACTACTTTATCTACTCTCATACTATAATACGTAAAATGATATTGCAAATAAAACGCTCAATATTAGGTCCTTACATATGAAATTGGCGTTTTCAATGGGAGGAACATAAAGTAGTTTTTTTTTTAATGAAATATATTTAATTAATCAAAGTATGTATCATTGCTATGTATGCACTTTTGCCATCTCATAGGTAGTTCTTTGATCCCCTTACTAAAAAAACCATTCGGGCGGGAATCAATAAAATCTTTGAAGGCGGTTTGGACTGCCCCATCGGAGTTGAATTTTTTTCCTTGCAAGTAGTTATCCAAATTGCGAAAAAAATGGTAATCTGTTGGAGCAAGGTCCGGAGAGTACGGTGGATGTCTAAGACATTCTAATTGAAGCTCCTCTGATTTGGTAGCCGTCTGTTGTGCAGTGTGTGGTCTAGCGTTGTCCTGAAGCAGCAGTGGCCTAGAGCGATTAACCAGCCTCGGTTGTTTAGCAGTTAGCTTTTCCATCATGGTTTGCAGTTGCTGACAATAGATATCTGCCGTAATCGTCTGGCCAGATTTAAGAAAGCTGTAGTGAACGACACCGGCACTAGTCCACCAAACACTTACAAGCAACTTTTTTTTAGTCAATTTTCGCTTAGGGCAGGATTTGGCTGGTTCGCCAGGGTTCAGCCATTGCGATGAGCGCTTCCGATTATCGTAAAGGATCCACTTTTCATCACAGGTAATGATTCGATTTAAAATTCCTTCATTATTGTGCCGGTTGAGTAACGTAACGCAGCAGTCGACGCGCGTTTGTCGGTTTGCTTCACTCAATTCATGAGGTACCCACCTTTCAAGCATTTTCACCTTCCCAATTTGCTTCAAGTGGATTAGAATAGTTTTATCACTAACACCGGAGCCTGCAGCTAACTCGGACGTGGTTTGCGATGGATCCGCTTCCACAATAGCCTTCAATTCTTCATTATCAACTTTGGTCTCCGGCCGTCCACGAGGCTCGTTCTGCAGGTCGAAATTTCCAGAACGAAAACGTTGGAACCAAAAACGCACTGTGTTTTCTTTTGCGACACCGTCACCATACACAACATTAATCCTTCGAGCCGTTTTTGCAGCACTGGTGCCACGGTGGAACTCATGCTCGTAAATAACGCGATATTTCATATTTTCCATTTTGTAAACAGAGTGACACAAAGAAAAAAACAAAAAAAGAAAAAACAAATGAATTAGGGGGTTTGAAACACAAATGCATGAGTAAATAGCTGTATGAATTTGAATTTGGAATTCCTAACAAATATTCAAAATAGCCAGAATCACAATGGCTAGTCTTTACCACTGAGCTACGTCACTGATATTTTCATCTACGCTATTTTCATTTTAAAATGGATATAGACTTTTTTCGGGTTTTCAATCGTTAAGGTCATTTGCTTAAAGAAATACAACTTTTACAATGAACGAGTAAAGAATAATTCAAAAACAAAAGTACAAAGTGAAATAAACCTTTTTACGATCCAATCGATAATATCATAAAAAAATCGATCGCAACACGATTATGGGTTCTTAATGAGGAATAACATTTTGACCGGGCCTTAATATTTAATACAAATTAAATTATGCTAATAATAATATTCTATTATTAATAAAAAGGTTAATTGATTTCTATTGTAATTGGTTGTTTATGTAGGAATTCATAATTTCAATATCACTTAAAAACAACGTTAATAATTTAGTTTGAAAATAATTCAAAACTGGAAGTTTACTTAAACTTTAGTAAACTAGAAGTTTAGTTTAGTTCTGTTCGAAGTATTAACTTTGAACCAGCTTCTAACCACGACTTTGTCTTCGTGGGCTTCAGTGCCGTGATAAAATTTAGACTGTGTCACACAAAAACTAAACTAAGATTTATAATGTACATTATAACACTCAGTACAGACCTGCGACTATGTTATATATATATATGTTATATGTTATATATGTTATATATGCGACATATTTATGATAAATAGCCATGTCCACGGCTTCGCCCGTGTCAAAATCAGTGATTCACACGACCCCGCGGAAGTGTTAATGAAATGTAGTATTAATTAAAACCTTCCTGAACAGTTGCGCTATGTTTCAGTAAGAACCAAACAAAAATCCGTTTTGTACATTCTGAGAATATCGACCACATACAGACAGACAGCTTTTGTGGACTCCGTTTTGTTTGTAAGGTGCGGAGTAGGTTATGAAAGTAAACAACCGTATGCTTTGAAGTCTTCTTTAATACTCCCTCATAATAGGCTAAATACTGAATCCTATACTAGTTTACACGTAAGTAATGCATAATAAAATTTAAAGTTCTCATCACACTACATATTATATGTTTGAATGTGAGACAGGTATGTAAGCCTCAACTGTACTAAATTTTGTGAAAGTGTACCGAAGAGACAAATGTGCTTTCGCAATGATAATATATATAATCCGATATATAGTGAGAAATGAAAATTGCAAAATAAATCATGGAAACAATTAACCACAAAATAAACTTTGGCGCGTCTTACGACTTAAAAACTGATGATATTTTGGTGACAACAAAAGTGTACGGTGGGCAAATTTGCATCCGACAGCCTTTACACGTAACACAATAAGAGTTAAGATTGATGGCAACGTTAACTCTTATTATGTCACCTACAATGCTTATAATAAAACTGGCTCTACCAGCGGCTTCGCCCGCGTTGAAATCAGTGTCATAAATTTTGAACATAGAAGTAGTTAGTGTGAGTTAACCACAACAGATAGAGACAAGCTATCGCGGACTTTTTTGTAGTATTTTTGGAGACCTACAAATCTCTAATACATTACTTCAGTGTATCTCTGCTAGTTTACGCGACTAAAGCTCCCAATAGGCGTACCTTTCAACATACATGTACATTACTTTAGTGTAACTTTACTGGGTTTACACTGTGCACGCGAGTAAAGTTCCCAGCAGGCGAGTTTTCTTATAACTGCGCGAACTTTTCAACACAGTTTACATAAAACCATAATTTGTTTCTAACGTAAAACTTCCTGAAGAATTGCACTAACTTTTAGTAAAAACCGTACATAACTCCGTTGAGTAGATTTTGAGAAAATCGTTCACATACAAACAGACAGCTTTCGGGGACTTATTTTTATAAGTATTGATGACAAAACCATGCTCAGAGTAAGGGAATCACAAGTACTTGTAAAATTAATCATGCGGCATAACGCTGTTGGTAAACTTCTGTTGCAACACAATGAGCTCGTCCCCATTGTTGTGAGGATAAAAAATTGATACATATCTGTGTCCCCAAAATTATTCGCGAGGATTAATGGTTACGTCTTCTTTCTCAACATTTATTTTTTACGCGGTTGATATGCGAATTTTTTTTTGGATTTAGTTTATTCAACTTTTTAAACTTTATTTAATTTTATAAGCCAAAATTGTGCATAATATGTGTTACAATTAATTTCAAGAAAATAAAATATTCAATGCATACATTTATCCGATGTCAAACAAAAAAAAACCTACATTGGTTTTTGTCTTGGGATAAATAGACGAATATAAAGGAAAATGCTTACCCTAGATTAAATGCCAAATCTTCCAAATCAAATCTTATGGGAAATATACAAATCATCATCCTTCTGCCCTTATCCCATTCTTAAATGGGAATAAACATATTACAAATATGACTTGGCTACGTATTTTACGACCGGCCGCCTGCCTGACGTCAACTTACCTTAGGCGTATTTTACGACCACTCAGTAAGAAAGAGGGTGGTCTATTCTACTCATCCGGATGCCGCACGATGGGTCAACTTACCTAAGTCGCATTTTATGACACCTCGGAAAGAAATGAGGGTGGTATATTCTACTTAGCCGGATACCACACGGCGAATCGACTTACCTTAGTCGCCATTAACGAGAACTCGGTAAGAAATGAGGGTGGTCTACTCTACTCAGCCGGATACCACACTGCATCTGTGGAAAATATACAAAATAATTATTAATAATTATAATTAATAATAATTAAAACTATACATTATTTTATTTTCATGGTGTAATATTGGGATTAGAATAATTGTCCTAACTGTCCGGATATTGGGATATTATGTTTTAATCGGACCAAATTCATCAATATTAGTGACAGCATAACAGACAGTCAAACAAATAGAAAGATATGATAAAAATAGGTTTATTAAACGATAATCAATGAAGATTAATTTAAAATATTGTTTGAATGATATCATCCTATTCTATCTATTGTGGGCGTTACCGTGAGAAAATAAATGTTCCACATTCATATTGCATATAAAATGGGAGAAATGTCGCCGTTTCACTTTATTACATAGTTTCCTTCAAATCTATTTATAGTCATGTATATTAAATTAGAGATTGGTTTATAAATAAGGAGAGATATTATTACCACATTTCCTCTTATGCTCTAGGAATATTAAACCATATGAATTAGTTTAAGTAATGCAAACTTATAAGGAACAAGCTATACTCGCCACTTTGAGCCAACTTAAATGTTAAAATATTCTCTTATTATGATTACCTGATGATGAGTTTTCGTTTCTCGGTTGCGCGGCGAAACGATTGAGTTTGTGATAGTGATCGTGTGTTGTGCTTGTGTATCCTGATGGTGGTGGTGGAGGTTTGTGCATATGAGTAGAATATCATCCTCATTTTTTACCAGGGTGTCGTAAAACGCGACTAAAGTTAGTTGACCCACCTTGTGGTATGCAGTTCAGTAGAATAGACCACCATCTTTCTTACCGAGGGGTCGTGAAATACGACTAAGGCAAGTTGACGTCAGGTAGGCGGCCGGTCGTAAAATACGTAGCCGAATCATGTGACAATATGTTTATAACATGTTGTGCCGACCCCACTTAGAGTGGGATAAGGGCAGGAGGATGATGACTTTTACATTATATGTTTTTAAAATAAGAATGGATGTATCAGATATGAAAACGGTTAGTCCACTCTACATTGAGCATTATATTTATATTTTCTATTTACTCAATCGCATATTATAGCAAAATAATTTCTTTTATAGAATTAGGCGTTACTTTGCGGAGATACAACAATGTATCGCGGACTATGGCAAAATAATTTTTAATTTTTATTATTACTTTTGCAATATAATTTCATTATAAATGTGTAAGTGTATATTATGGATATCTGAAAAGTAACGCCTAATTCTATAAATTATTATCACATTTGTAATATTAGTAAGAACTTATGTTTTTTTGAAAGAATTAAGACATACATTCAAAACGGATATGTTAAACATGTCTGTTTTGCAAAAAATAATTCAAAAGTAATAATAAAATAATTTTATTATTATTTTTGTAATATGGAAAGTAACGCCTAATTCTATAAAAAATAATTCCTTTTATGATTTACATAATAACTATGAAAAAATATTAACAGGCCAAAATATTCGTATACATTAAGCTACCATTAAGGAGCTGATCATCACTCACTCTATGGATTTACGCGTCAATTGCACAAAAACAGTTGACGCAAACAAATTGTGTATTCCCACATAAGAAGGTGAAAATTCAAAGGCAAATATGGGATCAAGCTGATAAATGATTCAAATCACACCCATCATAGTAATATAGCCTTTGTTACTAAATTTGTAGATGTGAAAGTCCCTTGCGCAGTTCCTGATATCGTTAGCGAAGAAAGCGTCAAAGTTTAAAATCAAAACGCAGTTTCGTGCGATCTACTCAAAAGAATAGGCGATACGCATGTGTTCTGTTTGATTAATGATGTTACTCTCGAACTATTACCAAAACCGGAGGAAGCAGGACAAGCTTCAGTATAATAGAATCGTGTGACATAAAAGACTAATAATATGTCCCTTCTGTTTGTTCTTACAAAGAATCACTTAACACGTCCTTATCATAAGGTAATAAGATCGAGATTTGCGTTTCTGTAGAGATTAGTGGATGTATTTATTGTGTTGTTTTGGTGTTAATAAAAAAGTTGACTAATGATTTTAAATTCGGGATCAAAATATTCATGGATTCTTTTTCAATTTGGCGATTCGTTTTGTTACACTTAACGCAACTTCAAGCATCTGTTTAATGTTATAACGTCGCCCTTTGTGATGTGATGTTATTGAATTAGATTCTTTTTTTGTTTGTTTATAACGCTTTTTATGATCCTTATATAAGAATGAACGTTTGTCTGGTTATCCATTATAGACTCCTGACTGATTGGAATGATTTTAATGAAATTTCAGATAATATTTAGATTGACCCAGCGTATAATCCTGTAAACTTTGGTGGTGATCGGAATATTTTTTTTTACTGACGATAGTTAAGGTGCCGTAATCCACGGAATCCGCTGAGGAAGCAAGCTGCAAGACGATGGGCTTCGTAGAATCCTAACCGGGTTACGGAATGCAACATAAATTTTATTAAAATTAAAGTTACTCATGATTCTGTCATCAGTAAAGAAAGTCCTGTCTTCTTTTTTTCATTTAATTATTTATTTATTGTAATATTTTTTTTTAAAAGACTTTCTATCGCCGCCATATCATAACTCGATAACAGTTTTATTTTGAAGGGAGGTCGAAATAAGACTAAGCCACAGCATGGCTGAAACAGCTAGTTGTCATATAATTTATAAAATATATGAATTAAAAGGGACTGAATGTCACTGTTCATACGTTTGTTTCCATAAAAGTAACGGCTCGAGACAGAGGAGGACTTTGCCCAGCGTTGGGCACAGTCCTCCTATGTCTCTAGTCTCTCCTTTTTTCAGAGGTGTTGGAGCTGAGACCCACCACGCTGCTCCAACACCGATTGGTAGGTAACACGTATTCCCAGAATGCTTTAGAGATATGCAGGTTTCCAGAGCTGTGATAGCCCAGCGGCGAGACCTTGCGACTCTTTCGAGGGGAACAGTTCAAACCCGGGCAGGCACCAATGAGTTTTTCTAAATTGATAATTGTAATTTATCACACGCTTTTCGGTGAAGGAAAACATCGTTAGGAAACCTGCATATCTCTAGAGAATTCTGGAGTTATGTGTAACCTACCAATCCGCATTGGAGCAGTGTGGTAGGTCTTAGCTCTAACCCTTCTCTCCAGAAACGGAGAGAGGAGGCCTATTCCCAGCAATGGGATTGTAACCGGCCGCTACTTTACTTTTTTTTATGCAGGTTTCCTCACAACTTTTTTTTTCAACCAAAAACGTGTGATAAATTGCAAAAAATATAAAATTAGACACGTATGTTTTAACAGCAAAACAAACTGATACCTGTCCGGAGTTCGAACCCGTGACCCCCTCAAAACAGTCGCACGGTCTCACTGAGCTATCACAGCTTTCCAAAGCATCAAGACATAAAACTTTAGCATAGGTATAAATTAACTAAATACGGGCCACATAAAATCAATTTAAATAAAATTTTAGTACTTAATGGCATATATTAGTAGTAATGATCACGCTTCTACGATTACGATAATGGGAGTAATATTTTTCACTACTTGTGCCCGCGACTTTCTTTGTATTAAACTTCAAACTTTGTATGAAATGAAATAAATTAATAATCCTAATTAAATTATGTAATTTCTATATACTTATTATAAAACGTAGTCCGCAGATGCTCTCTGTTTGTATGTGATCGATTTTCTCAAAGTCTACTGAACGAATTTCAGTACTATTTTTACTAAAAGATAGTGCCATTCTTTCGGCAGGTTCAGGTTAATAGTACATAACGGTTTTATGTAAATTATTTTGAAAACTCGCCTGTTGGGAGTTAACCAACAGAGATACACTAAAGTGATGGAATAGAGAAATGTAGATCAACAAAGTCCGCGACATCATGTCTCTAACTCTTATGCTTAACTCACAATGTTACATTGACATAAGCAATCCTCACGAATTGTACTATCATTTAATGAAAACCGTTCATAAAACCGTTCAGTAGATTTTGAGAAAATCGATGACATACAGACAGACAACTTTGAGACTTTGATTTATAAAATATTGATATTATCAAACTCAATAATCTATATAGATTATTGACTTTAAACAAGGCTTTATGCGTAGTTACTATGTAGACACCGTCTATACTCCAAATAAGATTTATCGGGTTAGCCCGACTAGTTTTGAGCCCTTCCGCTTCATCTGCATCAGTTCCCGCCGCAATAACGTAATGTAAAGAGCTCATGAATAAGTGCCCCGGATGGGCTAGAAAACTAGTCGGGCTAACCCGATAAAATTAGACGCGGATATAGCCGGTGTCTACATATCAAATATTCATATTACTCACTATAGTTAAATTTAAAAAGGGTTTTATCAATATCTTTTGACTGGCCCGTTGGCGCAGTGGGTAGTGACTCTGCCTTCAGCTCCGCGGGTCGTGGGTTCGATTCCCACCGAGAACCAACATTTTCTATAAACAATTTGTTGGTTCTTCGAGAATGGCTGTATATTTGTATTTAAGTAGGCATTTTAAAATGATATATGTAATATATCTACCAGTTGTTCGTCACCCATAACACAAGTATTAAGTTACTTACTTTGGGACGGAAGACCGTGAGTGTATTTTACTTATTTTTTATTTAATATTGCAAAAGTAATATTGCAAGAGTAATAGACAAACTTTTACATGTATAATATTATTAGTATGGAACACATATTTACTGCTTAAATATCATGATGATTAGATATCGTGATGAGGTTTTCTACTTCGCTCTATAGACCATTGCGTTCGATGAATACAAATAAACGAAACCAATTTGGATTTACGATCGAGAGTCGTATTATATTGCACCCTCATTAAAAGATACATCCGAATTGATTCATCACTGGAAGTGACGACAACGTTTATTATGATAAGGCTGCGATTACACACACCACTTGCATTAAAAGACGCACAAAAATACAAAAATAATGATAATATATGGGACTAGTCGTGTGTTATCCGGCTGAGTAGAATAGACCACCCTTATTTGTTTCCGAGGTGTCGTAAAATACGACTAAGGTAAGTCAACCTGCCGTGTGGTATCCGGCTGCCTAGTATAGACCACCCTCATTTTTTAGCGAGGTGTCGTAAAAGGCGACTGAGGTAAGTCGACCCGCCGTGTGGTATCCGGCTATCTAGAATAGACCACCCTCATTTCTTACCGAGGTGTCATAAAAGGCGACTAAGGTAAGCCAACCCGCCGTGCGGTATCCAGCTGAGTAGATAGCCCACCCTTATTTCTTACCGACGTGTCGTAAAAGGTGACTAAGGTAAATTGACTCACCGTGTGGTATCCGGTTGAGTAGAATAGACCACCCTTATTTGTTACCGAGATGTCGTAAAATACGACTAAGGTAAGTCGACCCGCCGTGCGGTATCCGGCTGAGTACATAGACCACCCTTAATTTTTTACCGACGTGTCATAAAAGGCGACTAAGGTAAGTTGACTCACCGTGTAGTATCCAGTTGAGTGAATAGACCACCCTCATTACTTACCGAGGTGTCGTAAAAGGCGACTAAGGTAAGTTGACTCACCGTGTACCACCGTGTGTTATCCGGTTGAGTAGAATAGACCACCCTCAATGATGAATGATAATGTATGGGACAATTTTACACCGAGTCGTCCGTCCCCGAATTTAAATTTAAATTTAAAATATTCTTTATTGAAGTAAACTTATAAACAAGTGCTTTTGAATCGTCAACTCTACTGCTGGTTCGGAAAGCTGTTCCTGCCGAGAAGAATCAGCAAGAAACACGGTGGTTTTCAACCTCCACCCTTTTCAAAATATTTCTTACAACTAGATACATTTAGTCATAACTATCTTGTACAGCGTGGAACTATAGCTCTATCCGTGCATTCTTATCATTTAAGTAATCCTCAACAGTATAGTAAGTAGGATTTACGTGCCAATTTTCCTTTAACAGTTTTTTTTAATTCCTGTAATGCCAAAACTATAATTGATTGCGGAATCTAAAATAACAACTACAACAAGGAATATTCGTCATTGTACAACAACAACAATAATATTCATTAATATAAAAAAAATTCATAATCAATTAACTTCATGCTAGTGTTTTAAGTAACAGACAACCGTATATTATTTAAAAAAATACAAAAGTTTAAAGACATAAATATACCCAGATTCGGAGAACCAACAAATTGTTTAAAGAAAATTTTGGCTCTCGACGGCAATCGAACCCGCGTCAATAGTTGAGTTTTGTAAAAAAGTAGTAGTTTTATAAGCAGTAATTGTAGAACTAGGTATTTTTAAAGTAGCAGTTTTAAAACACTCTTCATTATAAACTGCTGGAGCATATTTTCCCTGATTGAGTATTTTTTTTTCGACGCATATAGAGAGTAAATCGGCTAGATTCTGCTTCATAGAGCATTGTCTCTGTCGCACAGACAGACAAACCCGTGTGAAACGTCACATACTAACTGAGTGACAGTGACAGCGCTCTACGAAACCAAACTGGCCGGCTGTTTAGTTCTAAACATCGATGTGCATTATTTAATGCCGGGTACTACTTTTACGAAACATTGTGATAGCATCTTTATATCCATATCATTTCCATTAAACTGATTTAAATCACGTATCGGAATTTATTCATTAAATAAAAACACAGGGAAGCCTACGCAACCCATTTATTATGCCGCGAGATTTCAATATTCATAGATCCACGGTAATATCTGAGGTAACATTAAACTTAACACGTAACGTTTTTAGATATCGTATACACACAAATCTTGGACGATAAACAAATTTATGCATACTAAACAATGTCCCTTAAAGCTGACTGTATGTGATCGATTTTCTTAAAATCTACATAGCAGATTTTTGATCGGTTTTTACTAAAATTCAATTCAAGTCGAAATTCTTTATTCAAGTATAGTACGCGGCAATAAATAATGCACATCGAGGCTTTGAGAGAGAAATCGGCTAGATTCTGCTTCATAGAGCATTGTCTCTATCGCATAAACTGACAAACCCGTGTGTAACGTCATATACTAACTGAGTGACAGTGACAGCGCTCTACGAAACCAAACTGGCCGGCTGTTTTGTTCTAAACATCGATGTGCATTATTTAATGCCGGGTACTATAATCTTGTTAACAACCGCGTTTGAACCGTCAACTCTACTGCTGGTTTGGAACGCTATGCCTATCGAGAAGAGCCGGCAAGAAACTCTGTGGTTACTTTTTTCAAAATAATTTTTATGACCAGTTAAAAAAAATAAAAATGTTTTATTTTTACGTTTACGATTACGTTACGATTTTTGTTGTGGAGCCTATCCTCCTGATGATGCTTCGGTTTCGGGGCGAAACGATCGTCGAGATTGTGGTGGTGGGTGTGTGTGCTGCTTTTGTGTGCGTTGTTGCTGGTGGATGCGCCTTGGGGGGTGCATGCGGTGGCTTGTCCTGCATGTATAAGGTGCGTAGATTTTGCCTGCTTCATACACATTGGCTTTGCATGCATTCGCTTAACCCTTGCGGATTATAGCAAAGTAGTTAGTTCTGTTATATTGCTTGTTTTATTTCGTTAACATGCATAATATATTCTATTTGCATTGGAAATTGTTATGATTGAGATCTCCTTTTGAAAATGAATTTTAATGCTTAGGAAATCCCTCTCTCCCTAGACTAAGATATTATTAGTTACCTTTAGTCCTTATGATCTTGTACAGGGTCGAATAGTAGTTATATCTACCCATCCTTATCATCTAAGTAATCTTCAACAGTATATTAGGCTTTCTGTATCAGCCTCTTTTTAACAGTGTTTTTAAACTGCTGTATTACTATACTACTAAATATAGATAAGGCTTTTCCATTTTGATGACATACTCACGTATAATTCTTTCGTTGTCGTTTTCTAATGAATATGCCGATTGATTCTTTGGTCATGGGATATTAATGGCACCCCTAGAGATGTTACGTGGGTTTTAATGGCTCCAATTGTTTATAGCGGCACTTGAAATTTACTCTGCCTTGTGGGTATTCTATAGGCTTGTCGGCGCTTTGAAATAGCAGAATGTAGTTAGTAAGTTCACAGTAAATATGTTACATGAACCCCGCTTCCGTTTAATAGAAAACAATAAATGAAAGAAAGACTTTAGAAAAAACGTTTGTTTCATAATATTGTAATATATAATGACATTTTAATATTAACTATTTCGTAACATATCCTTACTAATATTCTAAGTGCGAAAGTCTGTCTGTCTGTTACGTTTTCAAATTCAAATTCAAATTTAAATTCAAAATATTCTCTATTCAAGTAAACTTGTAAACAAGTACTTTTCGTCAACATCTACTGTTGGTTTGGAAAGCTATTCCTACCGAGAAGAACCAGCAAGAAACTCGGCGGTTGCTCTTTTCAAACAATAATTCTTATCACTAGTTACATATAGTTATTAATGTCTTGTACAGGGTTGAAGAGAAGCTATATCCACGCATTCTTATCGTCTAGGTGATCTTCAATAGTATAATAGGCTTTCTGTATTAGCCTCTTTTTAACAGTGTTTTAAAACTGCTGTAATGGCAAAGTTAAAATTGATTGTGGAATTTTATTATAGACTCTCATACCCAAACCCACAAACGAATTACGAACTTTTGCAAGGCGCAAAGCAGGAACCGCAATCTTATGTCGGTTCCTACTTTGTCTGTTATATACATCGCCAATCCTTTTATAATTATTTATATTCATATGTACAAAAATTAATTACTAAAAATCAGGGCGAATCCGCTAAGCTAATATCGATGACATTTGGTGCAATTATTCCTTATACACCGGGGTAACACATAGGCTATAGAAATCCTGTAAATTCAACATTAATAGGATGACATTGAAAAACGCATCTATTTTCAACCTATTAAAGGTTTTTTTATACAAGATATGTATTCAAAGTCAAGTCAAATCTGTAGTTCCAGAAGTAATTTCTGTATTACGTTGCTTGACTTACGTCAAAAGAGATATCTTAAGAAAGTTTTGATATATTTTGGTTTCTGTTTACTAAATAAATTTATCTGCGTTATTACAGGTATAATTTGAGTAAAACGGGTTATTTACTAAAATAAATAAAGTACTAATTATATAGATGTGAAATTATATTTGTATGTTACGTTTCTCGGCTAATCTGCTAAACCAAAAGCGATGAAATTTGGCACGATTATTCCATATACATTGGTGGAACATATAGGCTTCTTCTTCTTCGTCAGCTGATGGACGTCCACTGCTGGACATAGGCCTCTTCATGGGATCGCCACACCACACGATCTTGCGCCACCTGGATCCAGTGGCTCCCGGCGACCTTTTTGAGGTCGTCTGTCCACCTCGTAAGGGGTCTACCGACGCTGCGCTTTCCAGTGCGGGGTCGCCATTCCAGCACCTTAAGACCCCAGCGCCCATCGGTCCTCCGCACTATGTGCCCCGCCCAGCGCCACTTCAACTTCGCGACACGCTGAGCTATGTCGGTGACTCTAGTTCTTCTACGGATCTCCTCATTCCCGATTTGATCTCGTAGAGACACTCTGAGCATAGCTCGCTCCATCGCCCGCTGAGCGACTCTGAGCTTTCTTATAAGGCCCACATATAGGTTAATCCTGTAAATACAACAGGCATAGGTAGCAAGTGTCATTAGATGATATTAGATATATTTTACGCATAATTTCATTTAAATATTCCATTGACATTTCGTTTAAATGTTTGTGGAATGTTTTTAAAATGTATTATATTTAAATTTATATTTACTAGCTTACTTTATGGTGTCGACATAATATTGCGGTGGACGTCGTAAAAAGTTCACTCTCAACTTTCTCAAAAACGCGCTAAAAAGAGTAACATCAAAAATTGTATCCAAATTACGATACTGGCGAATATCGCCCGTCAACCAGATAAGTATGAATAACAACAAGTCACAATTTAACAGCTTATAATCAACATTTTCCTCTCAACAAAGCACTAACGAGCCAAAATAAATACCTTGTCACCAAACAAATAACGCTAAACACCAAGTGACAAAGCACTTCCTAAACCTCGACTCAACTCATGTCATTAATAAGTATTTACCACGCATCTGTCCTTTACTGACATCGCTACCGTCTAAATATATTGCCAAATAAAAATAAAACCTAAATACTAATATATAGAAACTATTACGAATTCTATAATTTCGCTGAATTGTCCCAAAACTAAACGTCGAGGTAAACGCTATGAGTAGGCTGTTAAAATTGATTTTTGCTTTCCATTTACTTTTATATCTAGTATAGTTCAGGAGTAAGTTTGATTAATGATCCGCATTAGACACGCATAGCGCGAGAGCTTGGGAATTTCGCTGATTAAATTTGGGACAAGTCTCATAATATTAGTTAGTGTTTCTTTTAGAGTTTGCGGTTATTTGATATGTTTAGGATATTACGATCATTGTGGTTACAAAGGTCGGACTGGTTTTGTTACAAAAAATTAGACCTCGGTGCTATTTGTGTAGATGAGTGCGATACAAAAACATAATTAGATTTCTTCTGTATACTGACGTAAGTATTTGTAATATGCGATTTGTATTTTAATTTTCTCAATTTATATTTTGGGAAGGAATTTTCCGAAGGAGAGGCCACTGTTTAGAGAGGTCCCGACCAGGAGGTGTCGCTCCAGGGTACAGAGCTGCTGCTGGCTAGGATGAGGGCAATGTATATAAAGTAACCTGTCGTTGCCACCAGTAGCTGTTGGAGCACTGTCAGGTTTTTAGTCGGTGAGAGTCCGGTCCATAATAAGTTTACCTGACGAAAAAAAAATCTTAGAAAAATGATGCTGAACACTTAACCGAGGACCTAAATAAACAGTAACATAACAGATCTCTAACATACCATGATAACATGCAATATTAAGGTCACTATCGAGATTTGACTTGCGCGACGAATTAAAAGGCACACCTAGGCGATTGAGCATCTAGCTGTCGAATTAAGTCTGCGTTCAAAACTAAGATTAATTCTCGCAACTAGACTAGTTGTATCTTCTTACTTTTTTTTGAAACTTTCGGGTATTGCCAACTTGAACAGAGAAACAAAAAAAGAAATTTTAATATTACCAGTAGAGATATGCTACAACTGAATATTATATATTTTTGCCATAAATGTATACAAACGACTACATTTCAAAGACTCTAGATCTGATTTTATGTGACCAAAATGGGTGACCCCTGAAAGAACAGAAGTGTCATTTAGGACCTTAGTTGATATTTGCTATATCTTTAGAACATTAAATCGCGAAGAAAGCACATTTATATATACCTTTTCTTTTACTATCTGCCTATAAATTTACTCGTAAAGTTACGAACTGGTTCTGAGTAAAAGTGATGATTAATCTGAAACTTTGAACCTAGATTTTACGAGTAATCTACGCATTAAGCTACACGTAATGTAAAGATATGGGACCACCGCGTAGTGGCCTTATAGGTCCACAGTAATATTTATATTCATCGGATTAGTCTGTCGTAAAATCGGAGCAACATCGTTACGGATGCTTAAGCTTGTGAATATATATCGGAACGCTTATCACACCGACGAGTAACTGTGTTATAAAAATATTTTTTACCTGTCTTATTTTTTTAAAGCATGATTGTCCTAAAGTGGCCAAGAAGAATGTTTACTTTGCAAAGTTTTGCAAAAATTTCTTATCATTTTTTTTATGTTATCTATTTAGAATATTTATGATTCCACCGTCGATCGCTTCTATGAGAGGTATAATATATCTGAACATGTTTGTCGATCGTCTTTCTTAGACGAAAGTTAAATAAATATATTCTAAAAATAAAACTTTTGCAATTGCATAATCACTCTAAGAACTTTTCATTTATTGAGAGATTTGAGTTGTAATTATTTATCGATCAGTTAAGAGCAATCCTTACCTTCATTTTAAAATGATTAAAGCCTATTCTATTGCTATTTAAAACCTAGTTGCGAAGTTTTTGGCTCTTGTTTTGTTCAGTCACTAAAGTACATCTAAGTTTTAAAATATCAATGCATAAAATATTTTATTCTTTAAAAGCTGGCCTGGCACTTAATTTTGCAACAAAAATTCGCAGGCGCTGCTCAGATATTTTTAAAAACATATGCTGAAGAAACATGAACTGATATCATACATTTTACGATAAAGGTTAGAGCATCTCGAAAAAACCTTTATATGTCTAAATTTTTGGAATACTAAATGGCAATCCGGCATGGGGCAGTAATGTAGAGGAAAACTTTTATTGAAAGTGGCAAACAGGGTATCAGATTTATTTCAGTGTACTGGATTTTTTGTATTACGATTCGGTGTGATAGGAACCAAGCACAGTGACACTTAAATAAATTTATGTATATTTCGAAAGCTTCGCTATAATCAAAATTGGAGCGCGCCTTATTGTATGAGCAAATATAATTAGCATTGCTTATATATTGGTCGTAAAACAAGTTATTTAGGATTTAGAATCTTTATGATGGAACGCTTGAGGTAATATCATGGTTGGACTAATTGAAAATTTAGCAATTTGGTTACGAAATCTCTAATAGGTTAGAGCTAAGACCTACCACGCTGCTCCAATGCGGATTGATAGATTACACATATTCCCAGAAGACCTCTGGGTTTCCTCACGATGTTTTCCTCCACCGAAAAGCGTGTGATGAATTGCAATTATCAATTAGACACATGAGTTTTATAGAAAACTCATTGGTGCCTGCCCGGAGTTTGAACACGTGACCGCCTCGAAAGAGTCGCACGGTCTCACCGCTGGGCTATCACAGCTAGCTGATTGTATAGGATGGTGCAATATAAATGGATCATTTTGAAAGAGTTGTCAACAACCTTAAAAGGATATTTCGTAATAAAAAGTACGGATAAATGGATTTAATTAATAGAATGAGACGCTACTGGGCTACTGGCTGGGCTATCACGGCTCATATCAGTACCATAATAAAATTTTGCAATCAATTTTAGCTTTGCCATTACAACAGTTTAAAAACACTGTTAAAGGAAGCCTGATACAGAAAGTCTGCCGTACTGTTGAGAAACATAGATAGAAGTTAAGAAGGCGTGGACATAGCTAGTCTTCGACCTTGCACAATTTAGGCCTAACTAAATACAACTAGTTATAAATAATATATTTTGAAAAGAGCAACCGCTGAGTTTCTTGCTGACTCTTCTCGGTAGGAGCTTTCCGAACCAGCAGTAGATGTTGACGATTCAAAAGCACTTATTTACAAGTTTACTTGAATAAAGAATATTTTGAATTTGAATAACACCCATCGATTCAGCTTTTGAAATAATAATTTACATAACCATTTGAATCAGATATTTTACGGTACAAAATTTACCATAATGTACGTGCAACCTTTATTTATTCAAACAAGAAGAACGCACTTCTAACTAGAAACACCTTCTTACGATAAACCTATAATCAGAGCTAATACCGGCTTGAATAGATGTGAAGCTTATACTGTAACAAGAGCATTTAAATGCAAATCTAAAACCAAATATTTATTCCATTTTGTGTTCAATGGCAATCGTGATCGTAGGATAAATAAAATATATATTAAAATATTTATTAGAATATCTATTAAAATATTTATTAGAATATATATTAAAATATTTATTAGAATATCTATTAAAATATTTATTAGAATATCTATTAAAATATATATTAGAATATCTATTAAAATATTTATTAAAATATCTAATAAAATATCTTAGAAATTAATTTACTTATTAATCATTTTGTATTATTTATTAACGACGTAATGGAGCATTTTTTGAGAACTCATCATTCTCCTGTCTCTATACCACTCTTAATGGGGTCGGCACAACATGTGTAAAACATGTTGTTACATTCTTTGGCTAGTTTTCTAGTATTTTACGAATTAGGCGTTACTTTGCGGAGATCCATAATACAAAAGTAATAATAATATTATTTTGCTATAATCCGCGATACAGTAAATAGAAAATATATATAGTGTTTAATGTATAGTGGACTATCAGTATTTTCATACCCGATACGTGCAGGATTCGTAAAAACACATGCACAAACCTCCACCACTTCGAAACAATGGTCATTAGGAACTTTATGACCGCTTTCTAACAAATTTGTTAGAAAGCGGTCATAAAGTTCCTAATGACCATTGTTTCGAAATACTGCACACCTGCGAAAAAAGCTTAAAATTAAATATTTTGGAACAATTTGAAAAAATCATTAAGCATAACAATGGCACCCTCATTAACGAGCAGATAAATGTCTCTAGTTCAAGCTTGTTGCACGTGTTCCGAGGTAAATAAAGGGTGGGGATGAACCAAGTACTATTTAACAACGCTTGTTTGGATAACGCTTTACTTTGCGATTTTGTCGTGGAGTCTATCTCCTGATGATGCTTCGGTTGCGGGGCGAAACGATTGTTGAGTTTGTGATAGTGAACCTGTGTAGTGCTTGTGTATTGTGGTGGAAGTGGTGGAGGTTTGTGCATGTGTTTTTACGAATCCTGCACGTATCGGGTATGAAAATACTGATAGTCCACTATACATTAAACACTATATATATTTTCTATTTACTGTATCGCGGATTGTAGCAAAATAATTTTATTATTACTTTTGGAGGGTGGTTTATTCTACTCAGCCGGATACCACACGGCAGACTTTGAGAACTACTATCCTGTATTTTTTCGAATTCTATCCTTTTATCCCTAACTCCCTAATTAGCAAGCAACAGGACCATATCTAAGTTTAAAACGCGGAAGCTTCACTTTAGTTTATAAATAAATATATATGGGACACACACATCTGTCCATCGCAAAATAACTTTTTTTTAAGTGTTATGGGTGATAGATAATTGGTATACATATAAAATTTTAAAATACATACTTTAGCTTTACCCAGTCTCGAAGAACCAATAAATTGTTTTTTAGAAATTTTCATTCTCGGGGGAAATCGAACCTACGGCTCGTGTAGGTAAAAGCAGGGTCGCTGGCAACTTCGCCAACGGGCCAGTCTACAAATTTCAATTTACAAATGTTTACAAAATATGCAGATATGAGAAAACCAATTATATTTTGATGTTTCTTTATTAATTTAAAGTGGCTCCGACACAGTTGTAACCATTATTTCTATGATAATTTGAATGCTTAATTATTTTTTTACTCAAATTACGTATTCCGATGTCGATGAATTTTAACGTGCCCTGTGGGATACTGACAATGTACCTAATTAAGTTAAATATTTATCAAATATTATGTGATTTATATTTATTCTATACCAGCTATCAAGCCACGCATCGCTGTGGCTCCGTCTGGTTTCGAATTCCCCTTAAAAAATTCTCGCCACCGAACTTTGGAGAATCATCAGCTGGGTCATTCTAAAGATGTCTGATTTTTTTTTAATGTGACGCAAAATCGTATGAAACGATTATAACTGTAAGATTTTTTAAATTATAGATTTATCTCCGATTATATATAAGTACTTAATATCGTAATCGTAATGTATTTATTTTCACACACTTTTTTTTTGCCGGACAGAAAAAAGATTATATTTGTTAAAGTACACAATTTATACTAAATATTACATATTGCATCAGAATTAAAATCGAGCCAAAATATAAAATAGAAGACTACTTGTATATCCCACAACGATTCAATTAAATTACTCGTAAATGTGGAGATACCCTTAGTTATGTAATATGTGTTCTTTCCCATTACAAAAAAACGATTTTTTTTAACAATATTTGTTGCTTGCTTAGGAAATTCCTTCCCTCCTTAACAGTACCAAACTTAATTCATATTACTCCAGGGGATTGAGTTAAAGGTAGACAGACTTTCGCATTTATTGTAAAACCTAATGAAACCCAAATATATTACTGCTGAAACTGTTAAAATAACCTAAATGTTGTAACTAAAAAATATAGGTAAGGTCTATTACTATCCCACTGCTGGGCATAGGCCCCCTCTCTCCGTTTTTGGAGAGAAGGATTGGAGTAATAATAAATATTATTTTGCTATAATCCGCGATACAGTAAATAGAAAATATATATAGTGCTAAATGTATAGTTGAGTATCCGTTTTTTCATACACGATACATGCAGGATTCGTAAAAACACATGCACAAACCTCCACCACAGCCACCACAATACACAAGCACTACACACGTTCACTATCATAAACTCAACAATCGTTTCGCCCCGAAACCGAAGCATCATCAGGAGATAGACTCCACGACAAAATAGCAAAAACAAGATTTTTTCGATCCGCATTGTACCAGTGTGGTAGGTCTTGACCTGTGTATTGGTTCGCGAGATACCTCACGGTGTTATGCTTCATCGAAAAGCGTGTGATCATTTGCAAATATCAATTAGCCATATAAGTTCTAAAAGAAAACTCATAGGTGCCTGTACGGGGTTTGAACACGTGACCCCCTCGAAAGAGTCGCACGGCTAGGCTTGCTCACAGCTTCCAACAACATAAAAATTATAATTTCGATATTAAAATTATCAATAAACTTAAACGTAAATGAGATTTCTAGAAAATATCGCAACAAAATTATATAGGAGTATATTTGTTTGCATATTTAGCACGAACAGCCGTAATCGTATTAACATAATATGTTAAAGATTACAAGATTCACTCATACAGCCCTCAGACTCATCTCGATGTCACGTTAACGCACGTCTACAAATAGGTGAGAATGTTAACCTAGGATTAGTGTCGTCGTGTTAAATGCAACGCCGCAAGTTAAAAGCGACTAGCGGAAATTGAAATTGACAATCTAAAAAAAATTAAGTTAATTTAGATTATTAATTAACTCTTCTGAATTGTGATTCCATCTTGAGACATGTTAAACCGCGGCGCTAATAAGAGTGCAGTTTGACGTTATGCTTAAGATCGCGTAGTTATTTATTTATTTATTTTTATTTATTTACCATACTAACAAATGTTACAAAAACATTATTAATAAAAAATGTACAAAGATCAAGTTATGTTAGTTAGTGATTCCCTGTTTTATATAACAATAAGGATTTTTAGACATTACTAATAATGTAGGATGGAAATGGATGATTTAAGGTCACCATGGTTATCCATAAAACCGCTCAATCCATAGAACAAACAATCAGGTTTCGGACCCGTGGGTGCATCATTGATTGCTGTAAATTTGAAGTGGGGGTACTCTCTAAGTTCTTATAATTTGCAGAACTTAATGCCATAAATATATTCTCGAAGGTCATAACTTACAGCACCCAATGCCATGGCTCCTCTCTCTAAAGTAATTCAACTTACAAAATCCAACACAGTATGTATAGTACCCGACAATAAATAATGCACATCGAGGCTTAAAGAGAGGAATTCGGCTAGTTCTGCTTCATAGAGCATTGTCTCTGTCACACAGTCTGACGAACCCGTCCGAAACGTCACATACTAACTGAGTGACAGTGACAGCGCTCTACGAAACCGAACTATCCGCCGGCTGTTTCGTTCCAAACATCGATGTGCAATATACAATGCCGGGTACTATACAGTCTCTAAGATATTAAATCCCTTACGTGCTCGTCGTAAGCTATTACATTTTACAATATCCAATACTGTGGGTAGTCTCTCTTAGCCATAATAACTGAAAGCACCCAATATTAATATTTTCTTTAAGACCTTATTATTGTAGGCACTCAACCCAAAAGGTAGTCAAACTTTGCGGTTACTCCCAAAATTTTTAAAAAAGGAAATTAAATTATTTTAAACACTAAGTATCTAATCTAAACTAAACTTAACGTTCAACTGTAGGAGTTATGAACTGCCTCTACGCGATGACTCAATCGACAATCGCAGAAGCAATGCAGGTCGCTGAAATCTTTATCAGCGTTACCGCGATTATACGCGCTTATTGCATTAAGATGCATGGCGTGGGATCGACATTCATAGCCAGGTACTTTCCTCTGGTATTGCCACAGAAACTCTCTCTATGCTGTTACAACTCCAGTACAATATTTCGCGCGTATTTTTCATCTAAAGGCAAGTTTTTTGGACTTACAGCAGTGACGCGGTGACTCTTTTTAACTGTTGCAACTTAAAACATCATATACCACGGCTATTCAATCTACTCTTATAAATTACAGCTCCTAATTTTTCGGGTTATGCGCTAGACGATGCATAGGGAGCATCAGAAACATCGACCGCATCGGGGAACTTTTCAGGTGGACGTCCGATAAACACTGTTCGGAAAGCCCGAAGGTCCCCGTTAGAGGGGCGAATGACGGTCTTGAGCAAGTCGCCTACGCCCTCCACTTCTGCAGAGGGCACGAATTCAGGGACTTGACTGCCCAGATCGGCCCTGCCGCCTCCTTGACAACGTCCTCGCCGAAGGAGGCCATCGCTGCCCTCGATCTCTCCCTGTCTTCCATGGAATACTGCGGATACTCACTCTAAACTCTTCCAACTTACAGCAGCCAATACCGTGGGTGGTTACGGGCAATACGAATAATATCATCATTCCTATTCGCATAGAAATTGAGACGACACGGCAATAGCGTTGACGCGTTTGCCTTATGAGTCGGACACTGGAACATAAATTAACCACATTATGGACCAGAATCGGGTAATGCAAGCGCAAAATTTATCGTTATACTTTTCCTGGCCGTTTCATAGTATAGGTTTGTGATTTTAACGACCCGGCCAGCCGTTTCCCTTTATGATTTCCTAATAATTTTCTCATTACCGCGGCCTCAGTCTGTCCTTGTTTTATGATATGCAAATAACTTGTGCTATTTTATTTGTGTGTACATAAACGTTGATAGTAATACTGGTAGCAGATGATTTCAATTAAGTTTTATATTGTTTTTATATATTTGTTTGACGGTGGACGCTCGTTGGAACAGTAACTGTTGTCTATTTTAGGAGGTAGGATAGTTTGCGATATGAAACCGTTTGCATTATAAGGTTTTCCGTTTCTGAGTTCTCACGTCTTGCGTAACTAGCTTGAATATTACCTTATTCTACTTATATTTAACAACTGAAGCGAAATTTGGGTTAGATAACGTCCTATTTTATAATTTATAGAATTAGGCCTTACATTAATGATCATAATACAAAAGTAGTGAAAATATTATATTGCTATAATCCGCGATAAAAGAAAATATATCTCACGCTAAATGTAGAGTGTACCGTAAAACTATATAGTGAAATCTCATACAATATTAACCACCAATAACACAAAATACACAAGCAACGCACACATTCAATACTACAATCTTAACAATCATGTCGCCCCATGACCGAAGCATAATCAGGAGATTGACTTCACGAAAAAATGGCAAAGCTACGCATCGTCCAAATAGAGTTATATAGTAATAAGTTTAATCCCCACCGTTTGTTTTGACTTCATTTGTGATGCGTCGCCTCGCAATTTTGTTTTTTTGGTTTGCAATTTAATAATAATAAGTAAATATATAGTTGTATACGAATGAGATGATATACAAATTAGCAGTGCTCTTAAGTTATAAACTTGTATAATTATATTATGTGTATGGTAAGTAAGTAAGTAAGTAAGGGCCGACCACATAAATATATATTTCTATTTGGTTTGGATATAACATACTATAATCAAATTCCGCAATCAATTTTAGCTTTTCGTCACAGCAGTTTAAAAACACTATTAAAAAAGAGTTATACAGAAAGCCTAAAGAGCACTCGCCGAGTTTCTTGCCGGCGCTTCTCGGTAGGAACAGCTTGCCGACCCAGCAGTAGAGTTGACGATTCAATAGCCTTGGTTTACTTCAATAAAGAATAATTTGAATTCAATGTACATAAGAATATACATAATTATAAAAAGATTGGCGATGTATATAATAGACAAAGTAGGAACCGACATAAGCTTGCGGTTCCTGCTTTGCGCCTTGCAAAAGTACATAAGTCGTTTGTGGGTTTGGGTATAGTATTCTATAATGAAATTCCGCAATCTACTTTAACATTACCATCACAGCAGTTTAAAAACACTATTAAAAAAAGGCTAATACAGAAAGCCTACTTACTATACTATTGAGAATTACTTAGACGATAAGAATGCGTGGATATAGCTACTCTTCGACCCTGTACAAGACATCAATTTGAATGTAACTAGTAATAAGAATTATTCTTTGAAAAGAGCAACCGCCGAGTTTCTAGCTGGTTCTTCTCGGTAGGGACAGCTTGCCGAACCAGCAGTAGAGTTGACGATTCAAAAGCACTTGTTTACAATTTTACTTGAATAAAGAATATTTTGAATATGAAATGTTATGTCCACTATCCGATTTCATTTCTCAAACAAGCATTACTATACATGCGCTACAATCCACCATCTTCATTTTGTATTTCATTCATTCTAAGGTGTTGTTTTAAACAGTTCAAAATTACTATGCCGCAGTAATAAACACTGTTCTGCCATTATCAAGACCGGCTTTATGAAACGCCTATATAGATTTCTTCGTGAACAGAAACAATTATCGCATTTAATTACAAACGCCTCAATACGTTGGTTTTACGTGCAAATTTCAATATAAATAAAGCTGTGGGCACAGTAGGGATTTTTTTTTTACTTTTATTTAACTTGCCGTGTGATATTCGGCTGAGTAGGATAGACCACCCTCATTTCTGTACAAGACAGTAATAAATAAATGTAACTAGTTCTAAGATTTATATTTTAAAAAGAGCAACCGCCGAGTTTCTTGCTGGCTCTTCTCGGCAGGAACAGCTTTCCGAACCAGCAGTAAAGTTGACGATTCAAAAGCACTTGTTTACAAGTTTACTTGAATAAAGAATATTTTGATTTGATTTGATTTGATTACTGAGGTGTCGTAAAAGACGACAAAGGTAAGTTGACATCAGGCAGGCGGCCGGTCGTGAAATACGTAGCTAAATCATGTGACAACATGTTTGTAACATGTTGTGCTGACCTCCTTCAGAGTGGGACAAGGGCAGGAGGATGATGTATGTATGTGAAGGTGGAATGTTTCAAGTTAAATTTGACCCACTTCCTGTATCCGATATAACTGAAATTTTACATTCTGGTCTAATCCCGATGACAATGTATATTAATGATAAGCATGTACTGATGCTGTTATCAGGATTGACTCCAGACGAGGGTACTCCTCAACGGTTAACAGCACGGACTTGTCTTGTAAAGGCTTTTTTTTAACTTGAATTGAATTAAAAATTTCAAGAGCATTTTTGTAGTTTAGAAATAGTGACGTTTCTCTGTTTTCACTATGATTGATAATCTCATATAATTTTGATTGAATCCGTAGTAACACATAAATTACATAAAAAAAAATTATATATTTTATTCATTTTTTTTTAATAAGAGAATGAGACGTTAATTTGCGAAAAGTCGAAAAGCTATTTTTTTCCCTATAACCTGAAAGTTTTTTCGTAATAAATGCGTCATCGGTAAAAACCTCCATGATAAAATCGTAAAGCATTACAACAGGTTAGTGAATGTGTGCAGTGCTGATGTAGTATGGCAGTGGTTTTTTTGTTACATGCTTAGGAAATCTGTATGTGTAAGGTATATAAACGGATATTAACTTAACATTTAGCGGTAAATCCCCTCGCAGATTGTAATAAGATATCATTTGTAATGTATGTAATGCTAAATGTAGAGTGTACTATCCGTTCTTACAACTGAAACATGTAAGATTTATATAAATTCATGCACTATCCGTCACAGATAACACAACAATACACAAGCACCGCATACATTCACCGCCACAATCTCAACGATCGTTACGCCCCGTAACTAGGAGTCTATCCCCGCAACTAGAGATAGCCTCGCAAAGCTTTGCGATTCTGTTGTAGTAGAGTCGTACTGCATATATTTTACAAATCTGCTATCACGTATGAAAACATATAGTACACTCTACATTTAGCATTACATATATTTTCTTTTATCGCGGATTATAGCAAAATTATATTTTCATTATAATTGGAATTAAAATGAATAAACTCGACAGTGTGTACCAGCTTTAATTTACACGGTTTCTCTCTCGATGATAAATGACCCGTAATCGTGTTGGAGTTCAAAGAAAAATTGCCAAAACGTGAATGTAACCGAATCTGTTATTAATACAGGAATTTGTTTTTAAATATTTATGCATTTTTAAACTGTAACCTTAACACAAAAAAGAGGATGGAATTTATGGTAATAAAAAAATATACAGTTGTTAAGAGACAGATTGGTCTTATATATTTATTTGTATGTATAGAAAGCGTTCAGGGTTTTAATCGTGTTCTTCTCATCCAAAATAAATCAATGCTTTGAGAACAATCTTCGATAAGTCCACGATGCCAGAGATGACCTATTGAATAACCTTAGCATTTTTTTTGGACACTTACACAACGGTCTTCCGACCCCAAAGTAAGTAACTTAATACTTGTGTTATGGGTGATAACTTAAATACAAATATACAACTAGGCTCGAAGAATCAACAAATTCATCATTCTCCTGCCCCTATCCCACTCTTAGTGGGGTCGGCACAACATATTACAAACATGTTGTCACATGATTTGACTACGTATTCTGCGACCAGCCGCCTGCCTGACGTCGACTTACCTTAGTCGCCTTTTACGACACCTCGGTAAGAAATGAGGGTGGTCTATTCTATGCAGCCGTATACCACACGGCATCTCGAAGAACCAACAAATTGTTTATAGAAAATGTTGGCCTTCGGTGAAAATCGAATCCGTAACCCGCGGAGCTGAAGGCAGGATCACTACCCACTGCGTCAACGGGCCATTCAAATTGCATGGCTAACATTGAATTAAAAGGAATTCGTTTTAGGTGCATTAAGATCATGTTCCAAAGTTATTGACCTTATTAATGATTTCATTTTTCCTAATTTTTCATTGTCCGTTTTATCATTAGGAGCACACAATATGAAGAACTATTGGTCGTAAGGTGGATTGTTGTAATGAACCACGGGGTGAATAGGCGTCCTCAAAAATGTCGCAGGGAGCCGATGGTTTAAAGATTATTCAAATTCAAATTCAAAATACTCATTATTCAAGTAAACTTGAAAACAAGTGCTTTTGAATCGTCATGTCTATTGCTGATTCGGAAAGCTGTTCCTACCGAGGAGAGCCAGCGAGAAACTCGGCAGTTGCTCTTTTCAAATTATAATTATTACTACTACATAGTTACGTTTCGTCATTTGTAGGGTCGAACGGTAGCTATAACCACGCATTCTTATCATCTAAGTAATCCTTAACAGTATAGTAAATACTGTTTCTTTTCTTGTCTTTCTGTATCAATCTTTTTTTAACAGTGTTTTTAAACCGTTATAATGGCAAAGCTAAAATTGATTGCGGAATTTTATTATAAAATTTTACACCCAAACCTGAAAGCGACTTACGTATTTTTGCAAGACGCAAAGCAGGAGCCGCAAGCTTATGTCGGTTCCTACTTTGTCTATTATGTACATCAACTATTTTAAACTCTCCATTTTCTTTTCCAAACCAGTGTAAAATAAAGTCATGCCTACATATCTTAACGAAAGGCTAAGGCTGCAGTGATACTAAATGAATTCATAAACCGCTAAATATTGAAAAGCCAAGCCTTGCACCAACAACCCCGCACTGGCAACCGCAACTGGTTGATGTGTACACGGGGTAAAAAGATACATGAACATCCCATAAACATCTCAAGAAGCTATAGAAATCAAATGGTAGAACCGCTCTGGAGAAGGGTTGAAAATAATTTATAGAATTAGGCATTACTTTGAGGAGATCCATAATACAAAAGTAATAATAAAATTATCTTGCTTTAATCCGTGATACAGTAAATAGAAGATATATATAGTGTTAAATGTAGTGGACTATCCGTTTTTTCATACCCGATACATGCAGGATTCGTAAAAACACTTGCACAAACCTCCACTGCCACCACAATACACAAGCACTACACACGTCCACTATCACAAACACAACAATCGTTTCGCCCCGTAACCGAAGCATCATCAGGAGATAGACTCCACGACAAAATCGCAAGGCGATTTTTGACTCGAGGAGTCGAGGAGTCTATCTCGTGATGATGCTTGAATGATGAGGGTTGAAAAATTGACGAACATCGGCTCCAAAAAAAAGCTAAATCAAACCAAACATCTTTTTGGAGTATTTCGTATAATCCAATTAAGAATCGAACTAAAAACATTGTCGTGAAACGGATAATTAAACCTCTGTACCAGACAGGTCATCGAAAGTTCACAAGCGAAATAAAATTTGCAATATATCACTCACGTCATATACTCGTAATTGTAATCCAACGCAGGACAAATTAATTTGCAATCGCATATAACATTAATAGAATCCATTCAAAGGTTAGCAGGTTAATGGTGTCATTGCACTTATCATAATATAAATCGATTTCCCCCGAATCGGTTTCATGAGTAATTGTTTATAATATCGGATACTGAGGTGTCGATGTAAAAGATATATGGGACCGTTACTTGCAAAATGCAGGTGGTCAAATTTTTTAAATCGATACGCGATGAATTTTCGATGGACATCAGAGATTACAGTTTGCACTTTTTCGGATAAATTATGCGCCCAAATTATCCTTTAATACTCTGTATGAATGTTTTGGGAGTGATTTGGCGCAATTTTTTGGTTCTAATTAGAATTTTGATACGGATCTTGGTTACTGCGAATTTTAAATAAGATTTCTTTCATTTTTAATTGAAGGAAACTGCTTATAAGTACATTATTTTTTTAAATTTAGGGTCTACGTTAAACTCTTGGTTGGAACAAATTATTTTTTTTGTTATTTAATATTGAATCCAGTCTTTTTCTATAGGACAAATTCATAACTTCTAGTATAATAACGTTGAGGAATCTCTAAGCCACAAGGTACTATATATCTCAAAAGTTTGGTAATTTTTCAATTTGACTGTATTACCGAATATCGCTTGAATAATAATCAAGTAGTAGTTTAGTTATTTTAGTCGTAAAATACTGATTATTAAGGGGCTACCAGAAGGTGTGATGTTACTGTTAAATCAACTTTGATTTGGCGTCGTGTTTTTCTTTTTTTTACGGATAGCGTTTTGGATTCTCTGACGTTTCTAACATATTGTATGGCTATAATTGATCGCCTCAATGGATGCACATTGGTCTCTCTAAGTGATGGTTAAGAGTCTGTGCCCTTGTTACTTATCTTAAACCAATTGATTTGAGTATGCCGGTTCTTATGTACTGTTCTTGTTCTACCACTTTAGGTTATTGACTATTTAAGATATGTTCTGAATAATTTCTCCAACAGATCCTTTAATTTCTGAAAAGTTGCGACACCCAAGTAACTTTCTATTACTGTGCTCCTCAGGCTTATTTAGTTAATTTTTGGAGTTATTATAATTATGCGTAAATCAAAAACGCGCTTTAGTTATCACTACATTTCAGAGCATGATAAAAGTGAAGCCAATAATGTACATAGTATTAGTTAAACAATATCAGAAGTGGGATTCGAATAAGCAAGTCCTTATGTTTTACCGTCGCAATACGGAGAAATCTTAATATGCAAAGTTATTTGATTTGTGCAAATTGCGTATCGGCAAAGTGACAAAGTTCATTTGGCCGTTGGCACTGTTGGTTTTCCACACAGTTTCGTGCAGAGGGCGGGTCCTTGTAGTGAACAGACGGACGGATTAAAATCGATAAAAGCGATGTCTTTAAGGCATTACTGTCGAAGTACCAATTGCTTCGAAATGGCGTTAATATTATGGTTTTAAGAACAAATAAAATTTTTAATTTGACGTTTGAAACTTATGTTGAAGTCTCTATGTAGAAATGCAAATCGTAAAATCACTGAGATAATATGAAAATTAAGGAACTGATTTTTGATTATCCTAAAAAGTTTATCGAAATTGACATCCGTCCTCTTGCTTCTGAGGTACAAATATATTAATGTGTCAATTCGTTGTGAGAAAACCAATAGAGTTTTACAAGCAATATAACAGAACTAACTACTTTGCTATAATCCGCACGGGTTAAGTGAATGCATGCAAAGCCAATGTGTATGAAGCAGGCAAAATCTACGCACCTTATACATGCAGGACCAGTCACCACATGCACCCCAAGGCGCAATTCACCAGCAACAACGAACACAAAAGCAGCACACACACCCACCACCACAATCTCGACGATCGTTTCGCCCCGAAACCGAAGCATCATCAGGAGGATATACTTATATACAGGATATACAGGAGGTATACTTGCTAATATAAAACGACGAGGAAGTTGCAGATCACACTTTAAAGATAAACAAATTTTGACCCTAACTTGCATTTATATTATGGAAACAGCGCTTTTTGTAAGAAAATACTTTCAAAAATATTATAAGGAAATCGTGCGGCCTCACAAACGCGACACGCGACGTGGGCAACTGCTGCTCCCAAAATATAATTTAGAAATTGTCAGAAATGGACCATATTTTAGATCTATGAAAATCTATAATAATTTGCCGAAAGTTATCAAAGATGTAAATAGTTTTAACAATTTCAAAAGAAAACTAAAAGAATGGTTGGTAGAAAAAAGTTTTTATAATTTGTCGGAATTTTTTAGCAATGAGTATATTAACTAATGTGACATAAATTCAATAGTTTAGCAATATTAATTGGTAATTGACTCCTTGACATATATAATAATAATTTCAATATGACATTTCACTCTTTGACATATATAATAATTTCAATATGACATCATTTTCACAAAACATTAAATAAATGAATAAATAAAGAACGGGTTATTATAAATTAAATTTAATATTCTTAATATATAAGTAAACGACATTCAATTGAAATTATTAATTATATCTGGAAAAACCGCTTAAAACTTTGTAAAATTGAATATTTTGACTTGTATATTTATAATAATAATTAATTGTCTGTATATATATAATTTAAGACGTGTCCTGAATATTTGCAACGCCCTAACCGGGCAAATATGTAATGTATTTAAGCAAATAAATGATAATAAATAAAAATAAATAAATAAAGATAGGCTTCACGACAAAAATCGTACAATAGAGTTTTGATATAATATTATTTCGATTGATCACTTGTTGTTGATAGCTGAAAAAACGCTTAATATCGTGTTCAAATTTGTAGAAATTTGGAAGATTCCAGTTCAAGAAAATTAATGAGGTGCGGAGTCGTTGAAAATTGGGTATATAATTTTTTCATATGACAAATTAATCAAAATCAATACCTAAAAGAAACGACCATAACTCATATAGGAAAAAAAACAGTACTAGACCGAATACGCTCACTAAAATACATTACATAATGTCGATAATTTAGGGGATAATCAACGGATGTACTTTAAGCGACTTTCTTCTATGAAATTCCTCGATACGGTCAGCACATCGTTTTAAATGAAACCACGCCCGGGAGGGGAGCTGTCTATGCTAATAATCTGAGTATAGTAAAAACAAATAACGGGTTGCACTCCGGTAGTATCGGCAGAAGTGAAAACTTGAATATCAACGTTGTGCATTTTTGATATTTTAGTGCGGTTCCATAATTTAGAAGGTCGAAAAGGAGGGGATACTTCCTCTCGTACGCCGCGAAGGTGGTCTACTCCCCCTCCATCTTACGAAATTTCGATCAGATCAGAAAGAAAGAAAGAAAGAAAGAAAGAAAGAAAGAAAGAAAGAAAGAAAAACTTTATTTGTGACGTACACCCATGAGATAATACAAAATATATATAATTTATAGAATTTTTTAAATAATTTATAGAAGCAGGCGTTACTTTGCGGAATTCCATATTACAAGCAATATAACAGAACCAACTACTTTGCTATAATCCGCACGGGTTAAGTGAATAACGAATTAAGAAATTAAGTGCAGTACGATTTTTGTCGTGGAGCCTATCCTCCTGATGATGCTTCGGTTTCGGGGCGAAACGATCGTCGAGATTGTGGTGGTGGGTGTGTGTGCTGCTTTTGTGTTCGTTGTTGCTGGTGAATTGCGCCTTGGGGTGCATGTGGTGACTGGTCCTGCATGTATAAGGTGCGTAGATTTTGCCTGCTTCATACACATTGGCTTTGCATGCATTCACTTAACCCGTGCGGATTATAGCAAAGTAGTTGGTTCTGTTATATTGCTTGTAAAATATATATATTTTTATTTAAAGGTTTTGTGTGACGTCACAAATTGATACACCACTCGGCTTTGGTTCAAATACTCGAACACCGATTTTCAGTGGCCGCTATTTTGTGACTCACGGACGTCAGCAACAGATAACATAACTTAATATTATATTTAGTAAAAACAAAATTAAAAAAAAAAAAACTTAATTAGTATACCTATATTTTCTATATAGGTATATAGTATAAATGTATTTATATATGGTATGGGGTTAGGTAACTGCATAATTTTTTATATTTTAGTAAATTACTATCTTAAACTTAAATTTATATTTAATTTATTAATTACAAATAAAACTAATGCACAGTGCACTAACGTGAGTTTAACGTTTTTCAACCATGACAAAAGTGATTTATAGAAGCAGGCGTTACTTTGCGGAATTCCATATTACAAGCAATACAACAGAACTAACTACTTTGCTATAATCCGCACGGGTTAAGTGAATGCATGCAAAGCCAATGTGTATGAAGCAGGCAAAATCTACGCACCTTATACATGCAGGACCAGTCACCACATGCACCCCAAGGCGCAATTCACCAGCAACAACGCACACAAAAGCAGCACACACACCCACCACCACAATCTCGACGATCGTTTCGCCCCGAAACCGAAGCATCATCAGGAGGATAGGCTCCACGACAAAAATCGTACTGCGCCGCGCTACCCATACAAGCAGTTAACTATTTAAGACTGCTTTAAGACGCCGTTAAATGAGTTTTCACTTCGATAAAGTAATTAGTAGGTAAATTATCACGTAAACGATAATATTTTAATTTATTTGATTGTTCCCATGAAGATATTTTTATTACGTCTAAAAGAACTTAATTTATACCTTATCATAATGATTCTATTGGATTTTTAACGATCGTGAAGATCAAATATCGAGATACAAGATGAAATTGATTTATTTGATTAATTCCTTACTGTGATGTACATACATATATTTAGCTATGGAATTTCATACAATCATAAAATCGAATTTAAACAACTTCACATTTATACATCACGCTTCACGTTCCGTTCATTTATGTTAGTGTCTTATTTTAGTTTTATATTGTTGCAGAAAATGTTATATCGTTATTTGCATTTTAATAATGAAATATAAAAGAAACAAGGTTTATCATAGACCAATCAATCGTGTTGATTTATTTTATGTGCCCACAACTTATTTACTAATTGGAAATAATCAATTTTATTAGATTTATCATTCGTTTTTTTTAAGTGAATTTCTGATAAAATCTGATTGGACTATAAATTATAATGGAATATTATTGCTTTATAAGAGCGTTATTGCATTTTGCAACACACTATTTGTTCATAAAAAACGACTGTAATAAAAATTTAAAACGCCCGTCTGTAGGAACCGCAGTCGCGGCAAGCATTCAGCAAACACTGGTTATGCCTTTCTAGAAGAATCTTTGTGTTGAACTTAAACTTGACAACCATTTTAATAAGAGCCATTGGTTTTATGGCTCTTAGTAAAATAAAAAGAATGGTTGGATATAGTTACTCCTCTATCCTGTACAAGATAGTGTTGACGAAATGTAACGAGTCATAAGAATTATTTTGAAAAGAGCAACCGCCGAGTTTCTTGCTGGCTCTTCTCGGCAGGAACAGCTTTCCGAACCAGCAGTAGATGTTGACGATTCAAAATCACTTGTTTACAAGTTTAATTGAATAAAGTATATTTTGAATTTGAATTTGAATTTCAACCATTTAATTCATAAAATTAGGCGTTACTTTGCAGAAATACCTACATAACTCAAAATTAATGATAATTTTTGCTATAGTCCACGAATTATTATCATTTTTCCCTATTATTTTTTAGCTCTATCCTACTAATAAGAATAAAAATATAAGGGACTAATACACACACGGTCGACCATCCCAAAGGTAAGTAACATAATAGTTGTGTTATGAGTGAGTGCTAAAATATAATATAAATATAATATAATATAAATATACGGGACATTTACACACACGGTCATCCATCCCCAAAGTAAGTAACTTAATACTTGTGTTATGGGTGAGAGACAACTGGTAAATATATACATATGTAGTTTTAAATACATACTTAAATATATATATACACCCAGGCTCGAAGAACCAACAAATTCTAAATAGAAAATGTTAGTTCTCGGCGGGAATCGAACTGCGCCAAGCGCCAGTCGAAATGCTAAATATAAATGTGTGCTAAATATAATATATACAAATATATTTTTAAATAAGTAAACACAAACATTAAGTTTTTTACTTCTGGGATAGATGGCCGCGTGCATAAATGTCCCATATATATTTATTTATAATATTTTAAAACATGTATAGATAACTATACATATTTAAAATATAATATTTAAAATAATTTATATAAATAAACTCATATTCCATAGTGAGCGAGGTCCATTTGCTGTTATAGCAAGAATGGCTGAATCATTTTCAATTATAATTAATTATCGAAGCTGTCAATTAGTTTAGTGGGAAGATGCTTCGTTGATTTCGCTGCAGGGCTCATGTGAACTTTGATTGTGAAAAATGTAAATTTGGTAAATATAACTCAATTGTGGAATGTGTAACTAAATCGTTTATCTCGTCTTGTAGTGTCATGTTTGCTCCTCTTGGAATCGATGGAGGTCTATTGCTGGCCATAGGGCTAGGGTTAGGGATAGGTACACGAAGTAAACTAGTAAACAAATGCTTTGAATCGTCAACATCTACTGTTGATGCGGAAAGCTGTTCCTACCGAGAAGAGCCAGCAAGAAACTCGGTGGTTGCTCTTTTCTAAGAATAATTCTTATTACTAGTTACATATAGTTATTAATGTCTTGTACAGGGTCAAAGAGTAGCTGTATCCACGCATTCTTGTAGTCTAATATAAAATGTCGAAATAAAATATTAAATGATAAATAAAAATATTTTTATTGATATGTGGTTTTAGCTAGTGACATATACATATAGTACCCGGCATGAAATAATGCACATCGATGTTTAGAACGAAACAGCCGGCCAGTTCGGTTTCGTAGAGCGCTGTCATTGTCACTCAGTTAGTATGTGACGTTTCGCACGGGTTCGTCAGTCTGTGCGACAGAGACAATGCTCTATGAAGCAGAATCTAGCCGATTTCTCTCTCTAAGCCTCGACGTGCACTATTTATTAGCGGGTACCATACTATTTTCCGGAAAGTTCCATCCGTGTCACTTGTCAATAAAAATGAGCGTTTTTATATTTGGCTACCGTTGTTGTTGTTGTATATATCTTTATTGTACACAATTTTACAAATAATTATTACACAGTAGAAATCAACAATAACAATTACACAGTAGACCGTTTAATCAGTTCTGTCTTAATTGGCAGTAATTCAATTCGAAATAACCTTTGACATAATTATGTATTACGAAATCTTAATTTGACTTTTGCATGTCTTCATCAGAGATTTGGAAAGGAGTTTTGATATTGCATAATTCAAAAATCTAAATAATATGTATTCAGAAGCTATACTAGTTCGACTTCAACGCCTGACATTTGGTAATGAAGCTACCGTTTTGCGACTTTATACCCGTCTTAATTTTCTTTTCAGAATTATTTATTATAATATATGGATACCTTATTGATCTTTGATTAGGACTATTCATTTTTATAGTATAGAATTAAAATTAAAAATGCGCTTCATTCACATATAACAATACTAAGCCCACATTTCAATCATGACAAGAGTGTCAGATTATGAAACGACCTTTAGGTCAAATGTTGCTCCTTTCATTAATTTCTTGTCAATAAGAAGATGCTAATGCAATTTTAAAGCGTCAGCTTTGATTCTACGCGACCGAAAAAATACTCACAAAAATATTCGGATCCTATGTTAATAAAGATACCAGCTATACTCACGTCTAATTTTATCGGATTAGCCCAGCATCAGTTCCCGCCGCGATAACGTCGTGTAAAGAGCTCATGAATAAGTGCCCTGGACGGGTTCGAAACTAGTCGTTCTAATCCGATAAAATTAGACGTGAGTATAGCCGGTATCTTTATTAACTATGAATACTACTCACGATAGTTTAAATTTAAAAAAGGATCCTATGTTATTAATAAATCGCTCAGTACAGCAAAAACCTATGGATAGATCGGATTCGTTTCTTTAATTATTAATATCACATTTATCACGGTCAATAATAATTTCAAATTAAATCGGTATCTCATCCTCGTCAAAAATTATAAAGGAATGTATGAAAGAGTAATTTTGTTTGTAAATTGTATGGCGAAAAGTCAACAATTAATACGGGAGGAACAGTAAAACACAGCGGAGGCAGTGTGATGTTTTGGGGCTGTATTTCCACCTTGGCAATAGTTTTTATGACACTATTGGGGATAAAAATTCCCTTCCATCCATTCCTTTATAATTTCTTACAATGAACAGACATGGATTTATTTTGAAATATATATATTATTATTAACCGTGATGAATGTCTTATTACTAGAAAAAATAACCAACCCGATCCCTCCATAGGTTTCGCTGTACTGAGCGATTTAATCAAATATAACTTAAGGTGCAAATATTTTTGTGTCACTGTACTTGTATATTAAATACTAGAGTAAAACTGACGCTTTAAAATTGCATTAGCATTTTTTTAATTTAAACTATCGTGAGTGTTATTGATTATTAATGTTAAGAGACCGGCTATACTCACGTCTTATTTTATCGGATGAGCCCGACTAGTTGCATTAGCATTTTCTTATTGAAAAGAAATTAATGAAAGTAGCAACTTTTGGCCTAAAGGTTGTTTTATAATCTGACACTCTTGTCATGATTACTTACTTATAACTAGAAAATAAAATCAAACTGGTCGCTCCATAGACGTTCGCTGTACAGAGTGATTCATTTGAAAATACCTCAAGTGTCCGAATATTTTCGTGAGTGACTTTACTCCAACAAAGAAATTTACTAAAAATCCGCCTTGATCGTAAACAACGCGAGCAAAATCCGTTCTAAATATAGAAGGCTAGTCATTAATAATTCAAGATTTACCTAATCGCATTAAAACTTGATCAATATGACAATATTAACAAGAGAAAAGAACTGGTTGCGTGCAATAAAACTTTAAAGGGTTTTTACATAATATAATTTAAAGAGAATATAGTTCAAACCAATTTTCCTCCGTAAGGTAACCGTCTGAATAGAAAATAGAACATCCCCTTTTCTTACCGAGGTGTCGGAAAAGGCGACTAAGGAAAGTTGACCCGCCGTGTGGTGTGCGGCTGAGTACAATCACCCCTATATCTTACCACTCTTATATCTTACCGAGTTGTCGTAAAAGGCGACTAAGGTAAGTTGACGTCAGGCAGTCGGGCGGTCGTAAAATAACCAGCCATATCATCTAACAACATGTTTAAAATATATTGTGCCGACCCCACTTAGAATAAGGGCAGTAGAATGTTGATAGCTCTAACCAATTTTCAGTATTTATACAATTAGGCGTTACTTTGCGGAGATCCATACAAAAGTAATTATAATATTATTTTTATAGAATCCGCAATAAAATTAAATATAAAATATAAGTAATGTCGAGTAAACTATCCGTTTTCTACCTTATGTATGCAGGATTCCTAAACATGCTCTAGAAAACCCCACTAACACTACCGATCTACACTAGCAATGCACACATTCACTACCACTATCACTATCCCACTAATGTAACTGAAGCATCATCAAGAAATATATTACATGAAATAATCACAATACCGATATTTTTGGCTTAATTTTTTTGTAATATACTCCGCAAAGTAACGCCTAATTCATATATATTTTTTTAATTTAATGTCGAATAAAAACTCTTCTCATCTGCAAAATAGGTTTAATCACGAGGTTTTTAATAAACGAAATTTTAATGAAGACATCATTTCTTATCATTTCTTCTTAGTTGCGGCGTATGTTATATGAACGGGAACTTTCGAGCATCATCAAAAATATCAAACAATATAACAGAACCAACTACTTTGCTATAATCCGCACGGGTTAAGTGAATGCATGCAAAGCCAATGTGTATGAAGCAGGCAAAATCTACGTGTTTCGGTTTCGGGGCGAAACGATCGTCGAGATTGTGGTGGTGGGTGTGTGTACTGCTTTTGTGTTCGTTGTTGCTGGTGAATTGCGCCTTGGGGTGCATGTGGTGGCTGGTCCTGCATGTATAAGGTGCGTAGATTTTGCCTGCTTCATACACATTGGCTTTGCATGCATTCACTTAACCCGTGCGGATTATAGCAAAGTAGTTGGTTCTGTTATATTGCTTGTAATATGGAATTCCGCAAAGTAACGCCTGCTTCTATAAATCATTTAAAAATATCAAAGTTGCTGGGGCCTATGTGCTTAGACACTAACGGTTTGGGCTCCTGGAATTTATTATGATGCGCAGAAACGCATCGGCAGCAATAGGAGGTTTTGATTGCCGAACATAAGAAAGAGGACTTGAGTCGCGAATGCTGCCCATTTTAGCTTCGCCTCTGTCGAGATAAAGGGGAATATGATGCACACGCCTAACTCTCATAAAGCTTATTATATTGTTGAAGACCATGTTGATGATAAGAAAGCTTAGATTTAAGTTGCGACCAGCCACCGTCACTAGATTATATTGTAATTTTTGGTCTGCAAACCATTATATATGATTGAAATATTGGTTTTTGAAAAGTATGATTGCCGAGTTTCTTGCTGGTTCCTAACCAGTCGTAGCTTCGTTGTAATTTGACGAATCAAAATCGCTTGTAAAAATCAACTTTAATAAAGAATTATTTGATTTGAATTTTGTTTTCGCTAGTCAGAGAGACATAAAATGAAGATTATTTTTCTTTATTGCCTAAACAAATTCGAAGGTCCTCAGATTTCATCCTTGTCTAGGACACTTGACCCGTATCCATATAGAACATTCAACCCAGAAGACTAATAGTGTACAAAAATACACAAGTCTTCATTTTCAAGTCAAAGAACTTTAAAAATTTGTTCGAGACAAATAAAAGTGCCGGCTTTCGCTAATTAATTTCGAAGCGGTTTTTTGTTCGAGTCAGGTTGAAATGGTCTTATACATTATAAACCTCGGGTTGTGATTAATGCGTCTGTACGTCCAAAATACCGAGTTACCTTTTTACGCCACGGGTTGGGTAACCCTTGAGGGCAGTAATTAGTGAAGATTGAATATTTCGAGCTACTTTTGTATGCGCTCGAGTTACTCTCAATTTCTCATTCAATGTCGTGGATATTTTATTATTGAGAACTTATTTAAGTTAACTCTGATTAAAACTTTAAACAGTGCGTATTTCTAGTAAATTATCTTAAAATATTTTAATATGATCAAATTTCTTATCAAATCGTAATTATAAATGTCTAGTTATTTTTCATCAATTATTTTGGTCTTTTTTTACATAAAGAAATAAGTCATTAGAAATAATTGGTAAATACATTTTAAGTTTCTTTAGATTTTGTGATGCATACAAATTTTAAAGCGCGGGTTCCGTCTGTTCGTGAATTTTTTGTATCTTCTTAATTTATTCATCTATCAATTTTTGTTTATTGTACTCTCACTTTATCTTTAACCAACAGAAATAGGTCACCGTAAGGTAATTCTATATCACACAATGTATTCTGTAGATCCAGTCGCGCTGCGAGCTTTTTGAGGTAGTCTATCTACCTAATGATGGGTCATTACTACTTTCTACTATTCTGAAATCCTTAGTAACGCATGTCAGTTGTGTGACCTGTTAAGTTATGGATAGCATTTTAAAGTTACAAAACTTATAGAAAGTGAAATCATATTATGAATAGTAGTCAGTGACAAATTGGTCTATTAGTTTTTAAGACATCCTTGTCATACTTGAATCCTTTAGATGCTTGAGTTCCATCAAAAGTCTAATAGAGTAGAACCAATGTTAATATCTACCAAATCTATGTGAGATACCGTCTCATTTTTTGCAAAATTGCAGATTTTAATCAAACAGCCAGTATGAACAGGAAATTAATAATTAATAACTGTCTAGATGATGATTAAAATAAAATATTTCTGCATTCACCTCAATTCTAAACTCGTAAATCATGATTTAAATGCAAATATATTTGAATATGGTTAGTTATGACCATAATTACAAAAGCGGCTTGTATTCGCATTATAAATATCGGGTTCGCCTGTAAAATTTCTAAGTCATCGGCCCTTATAATTAATGCCAACTCTTTTCCAGCGTTGTTAACCGGCACTAAGAACTTTTTCGAAGATAAGCGACTTCCTCTTCTTCTTCTTCAGCCGATGATCGTCTACTGCTGGACATAGACCTCTTTAAGGGTCCAAACCACATGATTTTCTCCCGCTTGAATTCAGCGGATCCCCTTAAACTATTTGAGGTCGTCAGTCCACCTTGTTTACCAACTTTAGGACCGCAACGTCCCTCGGTTATACGTACTACGTGCTGCGCCCATTGCCACTTCAGCTTCGAGACACGCTGAGTTATACAGGTAGCCTTAGTTTTCTATGGATCTGCTCATTCCTGATTTGATTGCGTAGAGATATTCCAAGCATAGCTCGTTCCATTGACTACAGAAGAGAATAGAGTCTTTTCGACGGAAGGTAGCCGGTTTGCGTAAATATTTGTCTGGGAAACTCGCGCCGCTAATTAAGTAGGTACATTAGTATGCCTAATGTGTAGGTGTGTGTCAAGAACAGAGGAATAATTAATATGTGATTTGCGTAAGTATTCGAGACCACGAAACTCCATCTGCCCACCGTGTCAGAGAGCAAACATCGTAAAATTCAATATGTTTTACGAGAGCAAAATTCTTCAAATTTTCTATTTGCATATGCAAAGTTGCCGACCGCAAAGCGAATCAAAATATTACAGACGACATACGAATTTCAACTTAAAGATTATGTTACGAAGATTCAGTTTACTCTGCGGTTCAAAATATCATTTTGGTCCAAACTGGTGCATATAATTTAAAGACCAGGATTGGACGATGACCTTTTATAACTGCGCGCCAGTAATCATGCTAAGCTATAAATATTTATTAGCTATTTTATAATATAATTAAGGAATATTTTTGTGAAGCTGTAAATTTTGTTTTTCTGTCGTACGTATACTATTTCATTTTACAGTGATTATGGCGTTTTAGAAGGTAACCATTCTGTCTTTATATTAAGAATTTTAGGTTTGTTAGTTTAATAATATATATTGATAAGCATAAGAAATACAGTTTCATTTGATACAATCAATAATATTATATCTTATTCTTTATTAGCTTGTGAAGCGAATGCTGAATCACTAGGTTTGCTATAAAATATTTTAGACGTAATTATATACTATGAAGTATCCTAGAGCTTCAAAACAGCTTGTTTGCCATATATTTTATTTTCACAATTGAAATAGCATTAGATATTAAATTTTTGAGAGATAAATCATATTTTTAATGACTTTTATATACAACATCTTTTGTAATTATATATAATTTTAAAATAATAATAAAATATAGATATTAAATCGTTCCGACGGAAAATATTAATAGGAATGCTGGCTTCATTTTTGTATTGAATTGCTAAATTTATTATAAGTGCACAGAAAAACTATGTATCTAGAAACGAATTAAAAAGAATATAGTTATCATTTATCGCTAGCTTAGCATCATCTGTGGATGCATAGCCGATTTTAGCGGTCTAAATTTTTACACAGTCCTCTAATAGGTGTTTTGTTTTCATGTTTTGGTCAAAGCCTCAATAGTTAACGCTACTGTTTTAAAAGCCGACACAAGAGTCAAAAATTTGGAGCGAGAAGCGTGAAATTAATTTTTACCCAAGTGTGAAATATGTAGCATTTATTTATTAGACGAAAATAACGGCAATTTATATTTTGAGGTTTTTAGTTTGTAAATTTCAAAACTTTTAACAACTCAATAATTAATATTAGTAGATCTTACGACACCTATTAATAAATTATGAGTTACAGTGATAAATCTCCATATTATATCATCATCATTCTCCTGCCCTTATCCCACTCTAAGTGGGGTCGGCACAACATGTTAGAAACATGTTGTCGTTAGCCTTAGCCGTTACGTACTTACGTTACCTTAGTCGCCTTTTACTACACCTCGGTAAGAAATGAGGGTGGTCTATTCTATGCAGCCAGATACCACACGGCACAAATCTCCATTTTATATGATGATGAAAAATATATTCTACTAAACATAAAACTGCGTTTGTATCAATTAAAAAAAATGTTATTGAAATACACTTAATTATATTGTTAGTTGCTTCAGCGATTTCGTTCGCGTTATTTTTATTGTGGAAATACCTTTAATTGTAAACCAAGGAATTTTTTAGTAAAAAAAGTTTTTGAAGTGAAAACTTCGTTAACGGCGTTGTGCACTTTTTGTGATATGTAAAAATGTTAAATTCGCGTCTGGTCACGTGAGTTGATCGTAAATTCGTAAGACAAATAAGTGAGTAGACCACCGGCGTGATGCAGTAGAAGAAGTATCGCCCTTTCTTACCACGCGACGAAATTGTATGCCTGTGCCTGTTGGAATAGGTCTGAAGTGTTAAATTTTTATTCTAATATAAATTGACACGTATGTTTACGATAGTAAAGTAAATGAATATTGTATTTTACCACATAAATGATAGTACTTTTATACTGACAGTTAAAGCAAAAAAAAATATTCCTTAACCATAAAAAAACCGTGAAACTGTTGTAGAAAAACTTTCGTTTTTATATTGGTTTCGACATGGCCTATACATACATGCTTAGTATTAAACTGACCTAAATTTAAAAAAGTTGTTTTGTTGTAAATTGCACTAAAGCGTAACGTAGCGCTTACATACCTCATTTGGAATAGTAATGCAATATTTATAGAATTAGGCTTTAGTATATTACTAGTTGTCCGTCACCCATAACACAAGTATTAAGTAAGTGTAAGTGCTCCATATATATTTTTTATTTATTCAATAGTTCGTATGTCACGGCATTGAAATAAGGTTTTTAAGGTATCTATTTTTTTACTGGTTATATGTTTATAGAGCCCTTTAGGTTTATCTTAAAGAACAGGTGAACCCAATGAATACGAAGACAACATAGGAAAACCTTACCGTACTGAGACTGTCCTGCTTATTTAACACTACATATATGGTCAAAGACAAATAGTTGACATTTAAAATTTAACGGTCGTTTATTAAAAAATATATGCCTTATATGCACTAATTAAGTGAAATGTCAAAGAACGCAAGTCAATGTTTTTAAATTTATTTATAAAATTTTAATCATACAGTTATTATACTAGAATAGGGGAGCCATAGGCCTGTGTGAGGGTCGATATAAATAATAGAAGAGGGAATATGAAACTCATATTATCAAATTCAAATTCAAAATATTCTTCATTCAAGTAAACTCGTAAACAAGTGTGTTAGCTACGGCCGGGATTCGACTCATAATTCTAACGTTCTCTCATAGAAAATATTACCAAATAATACGTCACCAACAGATAACCGTACAACTATAACATATTGGACACGTTAAACAAGTATTGACAGGTTAATTTAATAATAATTTGGAATCATTAAGCCAGGTCGATTCTACCACCAGTTCGGAACGCTGTACTCCACTGAGAAGAACTGGCAAGAAACTCAATGGTTGCTCTTATCGCGAATATTAACTATTTGACGTTAGATTCTATCAACACGAAATACTCAATATCGGTAACCATATCAACATTAAGACGTCACTGCACTTTAAAACGTATGGACACTTGAGAAGTGATATTGGACTGACTAAACTGTTGAATGTCGTTCGCGAACAAGACTCGGGTCACAATATTTTACACCAAATGACAGATAACATAATATTGTAGACAAAATACTTCCTCATTATTATTCTATGCATATACCCCGGGCGCCTGCCCGGGGTTTGAATTCAAATTGAAACAATGAGTTTTTCTATTAAAACTTATGTGTCTATTTGATAATTGCAATTTATCACACGCTTTTCGGTGAAAGAAAACATCGTGAGCAAACCTGCATATCTCTAGAGAATTCTAGGGATACGTTTAACCTACCAATCCGCATTGGAGCAGCGTGGTAGGTTTTAGCTCCAATCCTTCTCTACAGAAACGGAGAGAGGAGGCCTATTCCTAGTAGTGGGGTACAGGCCGTTACTTTCCTTTATTTTACATAAAAAAGAGTGACAGATAATAAATCGCATTCGCTTTCTCTTTATGTTGTTAAAATTTGACGATTCGAAATAGCCTGTAAAAGAGAAGAGCCGGCAACAAACTCGGCGGATTCTTAAATCAAAATAATTCATATAACTATTTACATTTAGTGATATCTATCTTGTACAGGGTCAAACAGTATCTATATCCACGCATTCTCATCATCTAGGTAATCCTCAACAGTATAATAAAAAAAAAAAACAGTGTTTTTAAACTGCTGTGCTGTAAGCTGTGGCAAGGCAGAATTGATTGCGGAATTTTATTATAGAATCTTATGCCCATATCCACAAACGATATATAGTACACGGCAATAAATAATGCACATCCAGGCTCAGAGAGAGAAATCGGCTAGATTCTGCTTCATATAGGATTGTCTCTGTCGCTAAGACTGACGAACCCGTATGTGACAGTGACAGCGCTCTACGAAACCGAATTGGCCGGCTGTTTCGTTCTAAGTTCTCGATGTGCATTATTAATGCCGGGTACTATACGTGCTTTTGCTAGGCGCAAAGCAAGAGTCTCAAGCTTATGTCGGTTCCTACTTTGTCTTTTATATACATCACATATTTCTTTTAAAATTCTTTATATTTTTATGTACAAAATTTAATTGCTAACAATATACTGTGAAACTAATATAAAAATATCTATTGCCTTTAATCTCTTTCGCAGGGAATGTATGCTTTATCTAGTTCATGATTCAGTGGTATAGATATTTTTAAAACAGCGGGTGTTATCGGAATTGATTTCACATTTGAAACAATAAAAGTCCACAATCAATTCGATTTGTTTTGTTTATTAGTTAATTAACTGTGTTCAAAGATGTTCACTCGGAATAACCCGAGATAGTAATTAGCTGTAGTGCATTAACGTTTAATGAAAATATGCCGGTTAAGAAAGCAATTAATTTATATTTTAATGTTGAATCTGATTTAAGAAGTTTATATGAGGAATAGTTTCTAATTTGAAACAAGGCAACTAAGGTTTGATATAAAAATATGAAACGTGAATATGTTCAGTATATAACCATTTATATTATAGTAGGTTTTTAATATAGTAAAATATAGAAAACTAGGGATGATTTTGCGAAAGGGAGGGGGGGTGAATGGTATTTATGGACGACGAATTTGCGATTTTTTTGTGAAGCCTATCCTCCTGATGATACTTCGATTACGGGGCGAAATGATCGTGTAGATTGTCGTTGTGATATCTGTAGTGTGTTGTTGTTGGCGGTGTTTTGTGATACGTGTGGTAACTAATCCTGCATGTATAAGATATGAGAAAGATTTTCGCCACCTACTTGCATTACTTAAATTTCCTTAACAAATTATTCAAAAATAATGACTTTTGTTTTATAAAAATTTCTGTATTTCCTTCTGAAACTGGTAAAACACAACTTTACTGAAATTTTCTTATACTTAACATGTATAAATTCCCTTTATAAAGCAAATGTATTTTAAGTACGTCTATCATTACATAGATTTTGTCTTATCGCGGATTAAAGTAAAGGGCAATAAAAAAATTTGTAATAGATTACAGCCATCTAATAACATTCTATCGCGTAGAAAAACAAGTCAAGTTAAATAATCCTTTAAAAAAGGTTTTAACACAATTTCATGCCTTGTAGTTAACCGTTGAGTAGTTCCCTTGTCTAGAGTCAATCCTGGCAGCAGCGTTAGGTTATTGACTAGTTCCCTTGTCTAGAGTCAATCCTGGCAGCAGCGTTAGGTTATTGACTAGTTCCCTTGTCTAGAGTCTGACAGCAGCGTTATGTTATTGACTAGTTCCCTTGTCTAGAGTCAATCCTGGCAGCAGCGTTAGGTTAATGACTAGTTCCCTTGTCTAGAGTCAATCCTGGCAGCAGCGTTAGGTTATTGATTAGTTCACTTGTCTGGAGTCTGGCAGCAGCGTTAGGTTATTGACTAGTTCCCTTGTCTAGAATCAATCCTGGTAGCAGCGTTAGGTTATTGACTAGTTCCCTTGTCTAGAGTCAATCCTGGCAGCAGCGTTAGGTTATTGACTAGTTCCCTTGTCTAGAGTCTGGCAGCAGCGTTAGGTCATGCTTATCATAAATACGCATTGTCATCGGGACTGGACCAGTATATAAAAAATCAGCTGAATCGTACATCGTACGCACCTACACGACAAGTGAAGTAAAAGCTTTCAATAAACAAAACTAAAGAATTTTGGATACAGATTTTAATCCAGTAACAAGGTCTCATTGATTTCTGTAAACGCTTTTGCACTGTAATGTAATATGTAATTACATTCTGATAGCTCTTGTCTCAAGGCGTGGTAATTTTCAGCTGTCAGCACTCCCCTCGCCACTGTCAGTTATTTGTACATCGTTACGTGGGTTAATTTACATATGCTCTCCAGTTTTTTGAGGATAGCTTGTAATATAAAATATTAAATAACGACAACGATTATATCTGTTAGGGCCATAGTGACATAGTATATCACGGAATTCAATAGTACAAAAGTAAATATAGTTAAAATAATAAATGAATATAAGTTTATATAAGTTATATTTATTTATTATTTTATCTATTTTAATTTAAGCTGTGATAGCCCAGCGGTGAGACGGTGCGACTCTTACGAGGGGAACAAGAGTTCAAACCCGGGCAGGCACCGATGAGTTTTTCTATTAAAACTCATGTGTCTAATTGATAACTGCAATTTATCACACGCTTTTCGGCGAAGGAAAACATAGTAAGGAAACCTGTATATCTCTAGAGAATTCTGGAGATATGTGTAACCTACCAATCAGCATTGGAGCAGCGTGGTAGGTCTTAGCTCCAACCCTTCTCCCCAGAAACGGAGAGAGGAGGCCTATTCCTAGCAGTGAGAATTGTAACAGGCTGCTACTTTACTTTTTTTTATATAAGTTAGGATATTATTATTAAATATAATTTGAATTCTTCATTTTTGATATCTAGGTACCTACGAAAACTATTTTACTATGAATTATCTCACTTCGTAGGTTAGCTGGTAGAGATCTTGTCAAAGGGATAAGTTGACCTTTGTAAACTGTTTTTTTTATTGGTAATGTTTTCTAACTTTTTTATGGTAAATAAAATTAGAACAAATCAATAAATGGGGCAATTACGCACACGGTCGTCCGCTACTAAAGTAAGTAACTCAATACTTACTTGTGTTATGGGTAACAGACTACTGGTTAATCTATAGATATATTTTTAAATAAATACACTCAGTTTCGAAGACAAATAAATTGTTTTAAAAAAAAATTTCACCCTCAGTAGGATCGATCTTGCTACCCTCGCATCTAATAGCAGGGTGACTAGGTACCTGTACCAACAAGGCCGTTAAAATTAAAAGAGTAAGAGTAATCATAGAGTTATTTTACTAAAATCCGTACAAATCCGTTAAATTCCACAATGCTTAATGGTAAGTTTTAATGAAAATTTCATTAAATTTTCGTTTTTTAAATAGCGTGTAGTTTTCTAATAAATCCAGGTCTAGTAGTTAATTATGGGTATAAAAAAATTTGAACAGTAGTAAATTTTGACTTGCATTTCGGAGATATTTGCCTCACTTTTTTGGCAAAGTAAACTATCCTCTAATATCAAAAATAAGACATATTTACACAATTGCTTACTGTGTCATAAACGATTAAAATGATTATACATTGAAGTACATATTACAACATGTTAATACCTTGTAGGTCTACACCTACAAGTTAATTAAAGTTAATACAAGAAACAATTAAGCTAAGCGGATATTATGATTGACAAGTGATCTTATCAAAATCAGTTGACAAATGTCACTTCAAATTGCATTTAGTTAATAAGGTGTCAGTAATGCTTTTGAAAATGATACAACACCAACAAAACACAACATGTTCCTGATGAAACAGGAGAAAATTAATTAAATTTTGTACGAATTGTCGTAACAACATCAGGTAAATTAAAAAAATGAAGTGATTATATTAACAATTAAACACAAAGAAAATAAATAAAAATAATTAAGTCATAGAATTAAAGATTTGAACAATTAATTGAAAACAAGAAGATGAAAGTTTAATTAGGGAATGATGAACTTGAATATGAAACTAATCTACAAATAATAGATGATTATGTTCTTAATTAAAAAAAAGAAAAACAGTATATAGACTGATCCGTAAGTTGGAAAAGATAAAAAGATAGATTTAATAAATAATATTAAACTATAATATCTTGAAAACAAAAGACCCAATGCTGAGCAGTGACCTAATGACATAGGAATAACAAGTTTTTGTAGGTCCTAAATGGTTTGTGATTTACATGAGCAGAATGATGGAAATTATTGCAGTAAAGGAAAGCACCGAACATAATACAAACGATCAATCTATAATATTTTTGGTGAACTTAGGTTTGCATAATATAATAAAGACTCAATCAACTTTTTGTCAGATACTGCTTTCGTATTAGGTATTTTAACAATAAAGTTAACGCAAACTATGTTCAACTGAATTAAAATAAATTAAATGGAATTTAATTTATTTACATTCGCTGTCGTATTGGTAAATTAAAAATAAATTCTACTACAGTAGGAGGTTAATTATTAAGTAGACTAGAAGGCGATCAATTTCTCGCAATAATTAGTGAGACCAAGATATCTTAGAGTCATCTTAGTCAAGATATCTTAGATCTCTTAGAGTCATAATAAATAATAAAATAAAATAATAAATAAAGTTTATTTTCCAAAATGCAATATTTACAATCCTTAACATTAAAACTTATTACGCCGCTCAAATTGCATATTGTATTGCTTACTTATTCTATGTTGTCTAGCGGCCATCACACTAGGAACACCTAAATGGTGGTGGCCAACTCAGGATTCCCTAAAGCATTAGCAGCGGATTAAGTTAAGATTATTTCGATTGCATAGCTTTTCAAATCACCGAGAGAGAAAAAATGGTCAAATAAAACTTTCTCATTCGGCCATCCATCTACTTCCCAAACTGGGTCAACGTCAAAACAACAGATTACATTATCTGAACGACCTTAAGCTTGCGAGACCCGTTGGGTCAGCAAAGTTGCTCTCTCAAAAATGGGGATTAATTTTAACATTTCTGTAAAGATTAAGCATTTATTAAGTGACCGTAAACTGGAACACAATTGATGTCTTTATACGCTTCACTCAATTACAGATAGGGATCGTTAATTTGCGCTTAATTGTGAAATTGCCATATTCTATAATAAAGTTGAATTCCGGAAAATGAAATTTCTTCATTAAAAAACCGTGCCGTTTCGAGAATTTTAACAACCTCCCATCAGAAATTGGTTTAATTGGTCCCTATTATTTTAGACTTTTTGATTGAGCAGCTGTCAGCGCTTTATGACGCGGCGAAAATATACATTTACATTTTTTACTTGAACACGTGAAATTTGAATGGAATACTTTTATGTAAACAAGAAAGTTCAATTATGAAGTAAGTTCTCGATTTCGGAATAATTTTTAATTACATAAATGTTAAATAATGTCACAATGTCTCTGTAACTTGGCTATGGGAAAGGCATGGGGGGTCCAAGATTTTGGTACTTTGAGCCCACTCTGTACGAGTTCCTTCATATAGGAATCCCCCAAACAGTTAACAGATTTATATAAAAACATGGCCGTCTTAGGTATATGTTTTTAATTATATGCAAAATGAACATAAACATTTTTTTTTTAATTTGTAAAATAAATCTAAATGTTCACGTGTCATCGACCATGCAAGTGTAGTATAAATAAGCTAGCTCCGTGGGTCGTGGGTTGGATTCCTGCCGAGGATCACCATTTTCGATAGACGAATTGTTGGTCCTTCGATTTTGGGCATTCTTATGTATTTATTTAAAATTTATATATGTATAAATTTACCAGTTGTCTGTCGCCCATAATACAAGTATTAAGCTACTTAATTGTAGACGGTCATGTGTATGTTTAAAAAAAAATCAATAAAACGTTTTGAAACGTATTGCTTGATTTCGGTTCTACATTCCTCCTTACTAATTAAATTCCATTAAAATACTTCCCAATAAAAATTGTATTTATTCGATAACAGCAATCATTTAGAGGATGACAATAAAATAATAAATTCAATAAATCCCAACACGTCTTTAGCAGCTTCACGGCAATAAAGGCCCCTAAGCTAAACATCTAATCCAATTCAAAATTATTAACATATTTTAATCCTTACAAATCAAAATTGGAATACCGATAAGTATCGTATTAAGTCTGTTTAACATAAATAGCCTATTAACGAATTAGAAATCAATATTCAAAATATATATGATTAAATAGATTGGAAAAAAGTTTGTACATTGAATAATAGAAGAACGTTAGAATTTAAATTTTGTTTTGTTTTTTGAGGTGTACTTTGAAACATTTATTTGCAAGAAAAATGTACAAGTTACGTCTATCTTTGGTTACTTACACGCTAGTACGATATAAATCATGCCAACGTGGAATGGTCCCAAGAATGCTGGCAGCGTTCTCGCGTTGAATCGCTAAACTGATTTTTTGTGCGAAAAAGGAGCAAATTTTGTCACCTGAACGGCTTATCAATCGAGATGATAAAACGGATAATTTTTCATTGAAATTTTATAATATATTTTACTATACTAGAAAGGTTATAATATAATATTATTTTATATATATATTGCAAGCTGTACCAGTGCATTATGCGCATCAAGTGTTGTAATACTCTCGTTTACGTTGCTTTATTTGCGTTGCCCAAGTAGAAACGGGATTTCTTCTATCCAAGATAGTTCTATTAAGTTTTAAGTATACATAAATTTATCACTGCTGGATTTACATCTGGTCCCTTGTTTCATATGAATGCAAAGCCTGGACTATGCAAGAAGACATCAGGAAACAAATAGAAGCATTCGAGATGTGGGAATATATATTGGCCATCAGCTGGACTGGGAAATTCTCGAATGTGGAAGTTCTGCGACGCGTCGATCAAAATCGAGAACTTTATCACAGCATTAAGTTGAGAAAGTCGCATATCTGGAGCGTGTGCTCCAGATATACTCAGGCACGACAGATATGAACTTCTGCAACTCATCTTGATGGGAAAGGTTTGCGAAAGAGGACGAAAGAAAGCCTGGCTTCGAAATGTAAGGGAATTGAACCGAACTGTTAGCAAGGGCTAGGGATGAATTTACGAAGCTGACTGCCGACCTTCGCCAGATGAAGAAGCAATTTTTAATCAAAACAGTTAAATTAAAGGGTTAGTTATAGAAAACTCGAATCGCGTATACGAATTCACGCTACCTTCCTAGTGGAGTATAAATCGAATTGCTTAAACGCAAGCTAGTGATAAATTATATGATCAACGGTATACAAACATGTAAGTTATTGTGGGAGGTGCCGCGGCATAAATAAAATAAATTAATTAAAACGATACACAAAATCGAGATCTCTTTGTAACTATACACGCTTAGAGATCGTGAGAAACTGGATGGAATTTTACGGTCATTTTTTGAGAATATAGTGGTAAATGGGCGATAGCTCGTGAATTCATAACGTTCTAAATTGTATAGTAGTTCAAATATATCTTATAATACCTGCCCATTAAGTTATTTCAGTTAATTGTATGTTTATGTTATAAATGCTAACATATACAAAGGAGAAACTACTTTACTGAATCCCGTGAACTATTTATTTATATAATCTATGTGTATATTTATTTATAAATCTTTATACTTCAACATAATAACAGTTTAAATTAAAAAAGAAAAAAATAGCGTAAACAAGCAAATACCAGAAAAAAGGAACCCTGACATTTGACGTAAGGATATATAAGTGTATACGCATATTGATAAACTTTGTTCAAAACACCTCAGTTATTGTGCCAAATTAAAACTGCACAGCGGTCTGACGCAGAAAGGGCCACTCAGACAAATGGGGTTGGTGCGATAATGCAAACCCATTGCTGATTTGCGGAGGACTCCGTTCTATAAATGACGGAACAGATAGAAATGTTCAATAACATACTAAAAAAATATTCAACAATAAAAAATTGTTACGTAATTATTGATATATAATCGTGTTTTTGGCTTTCCAAACCCTTAGTTTTGAGGAAAACTTTGGGTTCCTGTTATTAAAAATTCTATTTCAGTTCAATTCAAAATACTCTTTATTCAAGTAAACGTCTAGACAAGTGCTTTTGAATTGTCAACACTACTGCTTGTTCGGAAAGCTGTTTTTACCGAGAAGAGCCAGCAAGAAACTCGGCGGTTGCTCTATTAAAGGTATAATTCCTATTACTAGTTACATTTAATAATTACTGCCTTATACAGGGTCGAAGAGTAGCTATGTCCACGTAGTCTTATCGTCTCAGTAATCCTCAACAGTATAGTAGGCTTTCTGTATTAGCCTTTTTTATAGTTTTCAAACTGCTGTAATGACAAAGCTATAATCGATTGCCTAATTTTATTTTAGAATCTTATACCCAAACCCACTATCGACTTACAAGGCGCAAAGCAGAAACCGCATGCTTATGTCGGTCCCTACTTTGTCTATTATATATATCGCTAATCTTTTTATAATTATATATATTCTTATGCTTAAAAATTACATTGCTAAAGATATACCGTGAAGCATATATAAGAATACTTATTTCCTTAAAGTGATGAACGTAGATGAAGTGAAGCATCATTCAGAGACCACAAAGAAATGTTAAAGATTATCGTGAAACAAAAGTTTTATGAAAGAAAAGGTTCGATTGCCTTAATTGTAACCTTTATATAAAATCTCCATATAATTTTCCATGCAGTGAAACATTTCCGTTTCATGTGCAGTGAAGTGGAAACATTTAATCTCAGCCCTGTAGGCCTACCATGAACTTTTAGATAACGATTCAATTCAAAGTCAGTACTTAAACCGAACCGCTTTCTTTTCGTGCCATGAAGTGTGAATTGCATTGGGGTCGTAATGTACGAAAAGGATAACATTATATAAACTATAGATAACTCTGTCTCTTTTATTCACATGTTTTTAGTACGCTTTCCGAACGGTACATTCCGCAACGACTTAAAGTGTGCGTTTTTAAGACGTCATGGTATGAAATAGCCAATTTAGCCAAAAAAGCCATTTTCACGTCTTCAACTGGGTTGCAATAAGAGTTCATAGTAGGCCTGCTGCAATATATTTTTCTCTAATAAAAAAATTGCGATTTGTATACGATACAGTTACCCGTACCACGAAATATAAATTCCAATACGGCTATCGTAAATCGCCATTATCCTTTAATGATTTCCCATTCATCGGCCCAAATATCGCGGTAACATTGTCCACGCCTTCGAGATTTATGTTCATAATCGAGTTGTGGAATTGGGTCGACTTTGCGGCAGGTGGTAGGATAAAAGGTGAATAAATTATTATTGCAATTTGTAAGGATCTTGTTTTTAAGAAAGTGCGACCCTATCCATTTTCAAAAATTTTGGATCTTTTTTCATATTATTTCGAGATGAGATTTACTCACCTATCCATTTCTGATTTAGAGGTACATTGCACAGCAAGTTTCCTCAATTTATCTGAATGAGACAAATTTGCTTATTTCTATATAACATTTGAAATTTGAAATTGAATTCTCATCATTATCCTCCCGCCCTTTCCCACTCTGAGTGCGATAGGTACAACATGTTATAAACATGTTGTCACATGATTTGGCTACGTTTTTTACGACTGGCCGCCTGCCTGACGTCAACTTACCTTACTCGAATTTTACGACCCATCGGTAAGAAAGAGGGTGGTCTTTTCTACTCAGCCGGATACCACACGGTGGATCAACTTGCCTTAGTCGCTTTTTACGACACCTCTGTAAGAAAGAGAGTGGTCTATTATACTCAACTGGATACCACACGGTGGGTCAACTTAACTTAGTCGCCTTTTACGACACCTCTGTAAGAAATGAGGGTGGTCTATTCTACTCAACCCGATACCACACGGTGGATCAACTTACCTTAGTCGCTTTTTACGACACCTCTGTAAGAAAGAGGGTGGTCTATTCTACTCAACCGGATACCACACGGTGGGTCAACTCAACTTAGTCGCTTTTTTACGACACCTCTGTAAAAAATGAGGGTGGTTTATTCTATGTAGCCGGATACCAGACCACATTTGAAATTAAATTATATTTCACAAATTCATTCTCGCCTCTACAGCGTGTTGCTATAAAAAGTTAAGTTAAAATGTCTTTCAATCTCAAAATTTATATGAAGATTAAATATTAAACGATTTATAGAAGCAGGCGTTACTTTGCGGAATTCCATATTACAAGCAATATAACAGAACTAACTACTTTGCTATAATCCGCAAGGGTAAAGCGAATGCATGCAAAGCCAATGTGTATGAAGCAGGCAAAATCTACGCACCTTATACATGCAGGACCAGCCACCACATGCACCCCCCAAGGCGCATCCACCAGCAACAACGCACACAAAAGCAGCACATACACCCATCACCATAATCTCGACGATCATGTGCATGCGGTGGCTGGTCCTGCATGTATAAGGTGCGTAGATTTTTCCTGCTTCATACACATTGGCTTTGCATGCATTCGCTTTACCCTTGCGGATTATAGCAAAGTAGTTAGTTCTGTTATATTGCTTGTAAATATTAAACGATTTACAAATTATCGAAACCAAACTTTCTTTTAATACTTTCATACAACTTAGGTGCCCTTTCTCAATAATTGAGAAGGCACTCAACAATCCAAATATTGTTGTAGTAGCTAAGAAAGTTTGTACATCGGAACTTACCAGCGTTGTTGACATACAATAGAAGTTCTTCGAATAATTGCTTTGTTTAAGTACCAGAAGATGTAACGAGCCATTGGCTAATCTAATATCATAATTATTTCGTGCTTGAAGAGTGAAAACAAACTTTGAGATAAGATAAATAGGTGATGTATTAAAATTATAATCATATGAGTTGTCGCTGCGACTTCTTTTACATCGACATCTAGTAAAATATCCTCAATTATTCAGCGGTCTGCCCACGCGTTCTGTGGCTTGGTCTGGTTTCGACTTCTCCATGAAATAAAACTGATATTGACAATTTAAACAAATCCTCCGAACGGCATCAAACTTTACAGGATTATGCGCTGGGTCAATCTTAAAATTATCTGAAATTTAATTTAAATCGGTCCAGCCGTTTCGGAGTTAATAAGGGACATACAGACAAATATTCATTTTTATATACATATATAGATAGCGATACTAGAGAGCTGTGAGAGTCCAACGGTGAGACCATGCGAGTCTTTCGCGGGGTTCATGCGTTTAAACCCCGGGCAGGCAACGACGAATCTTTCTGTTAAAAACTTATGTGTCTACTTTATAATTGCAATTTATCACACACTGTTCGGTGAAGGAAAACATCGTAAGGAATTCTACAAATATCTAGAGAATTCTGGGGATATGTGTAACCTACCAACGCCGTGTGGTATCCGGCGGAATAGAATAGACCACCCTCAGCTCTTACCGAGGTGTCGTAAGAGGCGACTAAGGTATGTGCCGTGTGGTATCCGGCTGCATAGAATAGACCACCCTCAGTTCTTACCGAGGTGTCGTAAAAGGCGACTAAGGTAAGTTGACGTCAGGCAGGCAGCTGGTCAATAAAATACGTAGCCAAACTGTGTGACAACATGTATGTAACATGTTGTCACCATGTCATTGTCACCGTGTGCCGACCCCACTTAGAGTGGGATAAGGGCAGGAGAATGTAGAACCTACCAATGAGAGCCAGGAGCCTAATGCCCATTAGTGGGATAGTAACAGGCTGTTACTTAACAGGCTGTTATACAGTGTGTATTTTACGTGTTAGCCTAGTATATAAAGTTTCGGTTGTCAGCAACTCCCTTAGATCCTTACACGATCGGCATCTCCAGAACACTGCACACACAGACACACATACAGCGTCTTAGCCGGCGAAGACGAGGTCCCCGATTTCTTACGTCTAGCGGCCGGGGCGTCCAAGCCCGCCCGTTATGACAATAGGACTCTTCCAGGATGTTGCGAGCCTCGCTCGAGACTCGCTCTCCACGATACAACACCCGGCGATGCTTCCGCGCTCGCCCGCCCTCTCGGTGACGCTATCAAAGCCTTCAAGGCTAACAGCATTAGTTAGTGTCCGAAAAAAAAACAACTCCCTTGTTTCTTACGGGCTCTTGTCGGTAGCAGTAGTTTTCCGAACCAGTAGTAAAAATTACGATTCAAAAGCACTCTTACAAGTTTACTTGAATATAAAATGCTAGCATACCGATCTCGTGGTAGAGGAAAGTATATTAAGTCGGGCTATATATTTATTTATGTAAATTGAAAGTTTGGCCCTGGGACTTATTAATGAATTAATGGTTAAGGCAAAGGAAATTTTAACTGGAAATTTAAAAGGTATAGCTATATGCGTGGGCATCATTGGTATCCTTGGAATAAGAGCCAACTCACCAGTAGCAGGCCCTGTTATAATGATCGCTACAATTAATTTGTTATGGCATTATTTTCTTTAAATTGTCCTTTTTTAATTCGTTACATCTTTTGATTTAACCGTTCGATTTAAGTACTTTAAAAAGCATTATACGGGTATTGAAACAGTTTTTATTAAAATATAATTTAATGGGATAATACGGAGATATGCATATGGTTTGATTATTGTCGGAACTTTTATCAACTTTTACAATGTAAAAAAAGTAGTTATATTGACATAACTATAATAGTTAGACATATGATATCGCAGACTTTTTTGTACATATTGAAACGTTCTAAAATACTGTAGAACATTGTTACGTTCTCTCTGTAATGGTTTTTGGTGGACATAAGGCACGGATTGGCATGATTGTAATATCTTTATTATTATACGTATAAGATGCCGCCACCATGACATAGGAATGGCAATTTACAATTATCGATGATATTAATAGATGACAATTATACCAAAAGACTATCTACATATAACCACTAATAGTTTCCACAGCGCACACGATGAAAGATTTTTATGGATTATTCTCTCACACCTCCATTCCTATGGTTTTCCCTAATGTTCTATAGCCTGTCTTGCTCAGTGAAAATGCAGTTTTCCAATGGTGAAAGAATTTTTGAAATCGGTTTAATAGTTTTTGCGTGAAAACATTACAAATTTACATACATATAAATCTTTCCTCTTTATAATATTAGTATAGATTTAGAACTTTGAATATACATTTTTACAATTCATTCAATATTAAGCAAAGTTACACGCATTCGCTGTTTCACTACCATTTACTCTCATATAAACAATCCAACGGGAAACGCAAAATAGGAGGTATCGGAGTCAAAGGGCCATACATAGAAGCAATCACTTGTCACTACGTGAGACAATTTCCATGGTTTTGATGCGATTGTAAATCGGATGGTATGCAAAGCATGGTGACCAAGTTTAGATGCGAGGCCTTTTACAGCGCTTCCCTTTCACGAAATCTGTTTTCACACTTGTCATCCGTTTAGGAATGCGGACATGTGAATCGCTGATGCTTTATGCGATCCTGGAAACTGTGAAGTGGCATTTGTCTGTATATTTTTCTTTTACCTCATTGGAAATATTGTGCAATGGCATATTTCAAATTCAAAGAATTCTTTATTCAAATTAGCTTTAACAAGCTTTTTCGAAACGTCAAATTGTAATGAAACTCCTACTGGTTCGGAAAGGTGCTGTTAACGAAAAGGACCACTCTTAACGAGAAAATATACCATTTTATATCAAAATTCCTCACATTATCTACACTTGCCTTTACATAAGTGTAAAAATTATCATAAAACGATGCTGCTACATAAAACTTACTATACAATTGAAGATTATTTGAGTGATGGTACCATATCTTAACTGCAGTCAGCTACGTACAAAACTGCTATGATTGGTTTGTTACCATCAATCAAATTGTAAAAAAATATATATTTAAAAAGATTGTCCGCCGAGTTTCGTCGATAGTCACCGACGGTCACCGACTACTGGGAGCTTTAGACGATTGCCCCGCGTAAACTATCTAAGATACACTAATATAGTGTACTAGAGAATTTTACATCTACAGAAATACTACAAAAAAGTCCAGGACAGCATGTCGCTATCTTTTATAGTTAACTCAGAATAACTACTTTTATGTTCAAAGTTTCACTTCGGGAAAAATATTCTGACACACTGAATTAAACGCTGGCACAGCTAGCTTAGTATGAAACTGCCTGTGCCACTAAGGTTTCTAGCTGTCAAAAATTTATGGCGTGTGATATCCGGCTGAGTAGAATAGACCACCATCTTTCTTACCTAGGGGTCGTAAAATACGACTAAGGTAAGTTGACGTCAGGCAGGCGGCCGGTCGTAAAATGCATAGCCAAATCATGTGACAACGTGTTTGTAACATGTTGTACCTGTCGCACTCAGAGTGGGATAAGGGCAGGAGAATTAAATATGTTTTGTTTTTTTTACATACGTAACAAATTAAGTTGTGTTGTTGACCAAAAAACATCCGGCGAGTCGCCTTCAAGAAATATAAACCTGAATAATTGATCAAAAAAGATTAAAACCCTGATAAATCACAATCATTTGTATGTATTCCAAAAAGGATGATCATTAACGATTGTCGATAAAGCCTTCGCGTCATCCAAAATTACTTAATTAAACCCACAGCTACCGAGGCGTAATCAGATAATATTCATAAAAGTACAACCCAAATTTTAGACTTTGATATATCACTCGCAAATTCGCAGTGACCGACGAGATTAAATCGGTACAATTTATTTCGGCTTTTGACATGTTTAAGTGACCCTTGAGACAAAATTGGGCAAGTCCAACGAAATTACAATGACGAATTATTATTTTTGATTCTTTTTGTTTTCTTTTATACATTCATTAAAGGGAAATCAAAAATATGTTAACGTAAAATAAGGTAAAGTAGCGGCCTGTTACAATCTCACTGCTGGGAATAGGCCTCCTCTCTCCATTTCTGGAGAGAAGGGTTGGAGCTAAGACCTACCACTCTGCTCCAATGCGGATTGGTAGGTTACACATATCTTCCGAATTCTCTAGAGATATGCAGGTTTCCTCTCGATGTTTCCTTCACCGAAAAGCGTGTGATTAATTGCAGTTATCAAATAGACACATGAGTTTTGATAGAAAAACTCATTGGTGCCTATCCGGGATTGAACTCGTGTTCCCCTCGAAAGGGTCGTACAGTCTCACCGCTGGGCTATCACAGCTCTGTGATACTATACTATAGTATGTATACATACTGGGTGTATCTGCATCTTAGTATGTGTCAATTTAAGCGTTAAAGTACTCTCGATTATATACTATGAAGTTTATTTTATTCTGGAAGGAAACACTGTATTGTTTTAACTTATATGTTTACCCGATATATAAGCTACAATTGTTCCAAATTTCATCGATAATGCGTATAAACCGTGATAATGTTACAGATATAAAAAAAACTATTCATTCTCCTGCCCTTATCCCAACTCTAAGTGGGGTAGGTACAACATGTTATAAACTGCTGCCACATGATTTCGTTAGATATTTTACGACCGGCCCCGCCCGCCTTACGTCAACTTACCTAGTCACCTTTTACGATAGCTTGGTAAGAAAGAGGATGGTCTATTATACTCAGCCAGATACCACACAGCGGGACAACTTACCTTAATCGTCTTTTACGATCCCTCGGTAAGAAATGAGGGTGGTCTATTCTACTCAGCCGGATACCAGACGGCAGGCAGGTCAACTTACATGAGTCGCCTTTTACGAAACCTCGGTAAGAAATGAGGGTGGTCTATTCTACTTAGCCGGATACCACACGGCAGGTCAACTTACATTAGTCGCCTTTTACGATACCTCGGTAAGAAATGAGGGTGGTCTATTCTACTTAGCCGGATACCACACGGCAGGTCAACTTACATTAGTCGCCTTTTACGACACTTCAGTAAGAAATGAGGGTGGTCTATTTTACTCACGCCGGGTACCACACGGCAGGTCAACTTACATTAGTCGCCTTTTACGACACTTCAGTAAGAAATGAGGGTGGTCTATTTTACTCACGCCGGGTACCACACGGCAGGTCAACTTACATGTGTCGCCTTTTACGACACTTCAGTAAGAAATGACGGTGGTCTATTATACTCACGCCGGGTACCACACGGCAGGTCAACTTACATGTGTCGCCTTTTACGACACTTCAGTAAGAAATGACGGTGGTCTATTTTACTCACGCCGGGTACCACACGGCAGGTCAACTTACATGTGTCGCCTTTTACGACACTTCAGTAAGAAATGACGGTGGTCTATTTTACTCACGCCGGGTACCACACGGCAGGTCAACTTACATGTGTCGCCTTTTACGACACTTCAGTAAGAAATGACGGTGGTCTATTATACTCACGCCGGGTACCACACGGCAGGTCAACTTACATGTGTCGCCTTTTACGACACTTCAGTAAGAAATGACGGTGGTCTATTTTACTCACGCCGGGTACCACACGGCAGGTCAACTTACATGTGTCGCCTTTTACGACACTTCAGTAAGAAATGAGGGTGGTCTATTCTACTTAGCCGGATACCACACGGCAGGTCAACTTACATTAGTCGCCTTTTACGATACCTCGGTAAGAAATGAGGGTGGACTATTCTACTAACGCCGGATAGCACAGATACGCGATATAGACAGACAAAATACGCATTTATAATATTAGTATGAATGCCGCCTTCATCCATTGTAAATAATAAATTGGGGGCGTGATAAACAAAGTAGCTAACAAAATCAAGTTAAATATAAAGTAAGAAAAATTTAGTAATGCGTTAACAGTGTTCAGTCACGGCAACCTGTTAACCCCTTCACTGCAACGTGTTATTAAAGTGCGTTTATTTAATTTCTTCAAAAGAAACATGTGGACTTGTTTTGCGTTGAACGAGGAAATCGGTTTAACAAAATACACATCGGAAACACGCAACGGTTGACGCGTAGATGTCTGCGAACGCAAGTCATTTGGTTTGATTTATGTAACCGTGTGTTGCTGTGTCACTTTCGGCTATTACGACTGAACTATTTCAACATGTTGCAGAATTGCTCTAATATTAATCATATTGGAGTACTCGTAAGCTGTGATAGCCCAGCGGTTAGACTGTGCGACTCTCTAGATACGATCATGGGTTCAAACCCCGGACAGGCAGCAATTAGTTTTTCTATTAAAACTGATGTGTCTAATTTATAATGCAATTTATCACACGCGTTTCGTTGAAGGAACATCGTGAGGAAATCTGCATATCTCTAGAAAACACTAACGATGTGTGTTACTTGCCAATCCGCATTGGAGCAGCGTGGTAGGTCTTAGCTCCAATCCTCCTATCCACAATCCTCTGACGGAATAATCATGGTCACGGATAAATTACTTAACGATATTCTATAGCCTCTTCGTCGTTATTATACACGTCTTTGTGGATGTGATGACCTACGTGATGAGTTTGGACTCTAAAAACTAAAAAGTGGAAACTTGAATATTAACGTTGTGCGTTTTTAATATTTTGGAATGGTTACGTAACCATTTTAAGCAAATTGCTTTAATTATCAGTGTGAATTCATCATTTTTTTGGTAAAATACAATATTCTATACTGTTAAAATACTGTTTTTTTATTGAAAATGTTTTTCTTACTTTCTTCATGGTACATAAACAAATAAATAAATATTCATTTATTGCGCTATCATACACAAGCATGACAATTTACTGAGCGCAAGCGCCCTGCGCTTCCTCTTCTACACTGCGCTGGCGGTCTACTCTCCCTCCGTCTTCCGAAATCAGGTGACGCAAGTTTAACATTTTTTACCCAATACCGCCCAATATAGCTGTGATAGCCTAGCGGTGAGACCGTGCGACTCTCTAGAGACGACATAGGTTCAAACCCGGGCAGGCACCAATGAGTTTTTTCTATTAAAAACTTATGTGTCTAATTGATAATTGCAATTTATCACACGCTTTTCGGTGAAGGAAAACATGGTGAGGAAACCTGCATATCTCTAGAGAACTCTAGGGATATGTGTAACCTACCAATCCGCGTTGGAGCAGCGTGGTAGGTCTTAGCTCCAATCCTTCTCTCCAATAACGGAGAGAGGAGGCCTTAGCCCATCAGTGGGCATAGTAACAGGCTGTTACTTTACTTTTACTTTTACCGCCAAAGAAGTTCTCACTTCAAAAATCACACGCTCAGTTGCATCCTAATCTTAAATACGATTTATAACGCAATATAACCGTTCATAAAGTGTATAGTTTTATTTAATAGGCTGTTTAACGAGACAAGAGCGTTAAACTCGGCGCTCGCCGTGTTACATCACGTGTAAACTTGCATTGCTGTCACAAACATTGCCCGTCGTAATTTGTTTAAATTCATTTTATTGGCAATAAAACTAAACATGGCAAGTTAACGCATCTGTGGTAAAAACCTTTTCTTTTTTAATACATATATAATATATGTTGTCTCTGTCGATGAGATTAGCGATGTATCTTTCTTTCTCCTACCCTTATCCCACTCTAAGTGGGGTCGGTACAACATGTTTTCCTCTTCCATTCTCTTCTATCATTCGTCAACTCTGGCCCTACTCCTTTTATATGCATGTCATACTTCACACATTCCAACCATCTCTTTTTAGGCCTCCCTCTAGTCACATATCCATCCACATTCATATCCAACACTCGTTTAGTCACATGATTTTCATCCCTCCTCATTACATGTCCATACCATCCCAATCTTGCACCTCTCATCTTTTCTACAATGGGCGCAACTTTCATACTTCCCCTTATATACTCATTTCTTATTTTATCCAATCTTGTCACACCACACATCCATCTTAACATTCTCATCTCATTTGCATGCACTCTTCTTTCATCCATCTTTTTCATTGCCCAACATTCTGATCCATACATTACGACAGGTCTTATGACCGATTTATAAATTTTCCCTTTAAGTTTAAGGGGCATTCGGGGGTCACATATTGTGCCTGAGACCTGTCGCCACTTCATCCATCCTGCATTCATTCTATTCCTCACATCGCGATCAATTTCACCGTTCTTTTGGAAAAGCGAACTAAGGTACCGGCAGTCGGAGCCGACTGGCAAAACAACACCATTTAAGGTTATTGGAGAAAAATTGGAGAGACCACTGAAGATTAGCGATGTATATAATAGACAAAGTAGGAACCGACATAAGCTTGCGATTCTGTGCTAGTATTTCAAAATATTCTTTATTCAAGTAAACAAGTGCTTTTTAATTGTCAACTTTACTGCTGGTTCGGAAAGCCGTTCCTACCAAGAAGAACCAGCAAGAAACTCGGCGGTTGCTCTTTTTAAAATATAAATCTTAAAACTAGTTACATTTAGTTATAACTGTATTGTACAGGGTAGAAGTGCACCTATATCCACACACCCTTATCATCTAAGTAATCTTCAACAGTATAGTAGGTATCAGCCTCTTTTTAACAGTATTTTTGAACTGCTGTAATGGCATGGCCGAAATTGATATTAAAATAATGTATGCGTCTCTATTGCATGCCGTGGTAATTACGACTATATTCAATTAAATAATATTTAATAGTATTAATAATGTAAGTCTTGTTGGCTATCCTTAATATATAAAAATAAAATAAACCAAAACCTTGGAGTAACAAAGAAGGAATTATATTATAAGTAGCTGTGCCAGCGGAAGCTGTTCCCCCACGTTGAAATCTGCGTGTCAAGTAGTTATTGTGTTGCCCATAAGAGATAGAGACATGCTATCGCGGACTTTTTTGTAGTATTTTTATAGATCTGCAATTCTCTAGTACATTACTATGGCGTATCTCTGCTAGTTTACGCAGCTTACGCGGCTAAAGCTCCCAGTAAGCAAGTTTTTTATCAACTGTGCGATCTCTTAACACAATTTACATAATACCGATATGTACTATTTACTTAAACTATCCGGAAGCATTGCACTATCTTTTGGTGAAAACCATACAAAAATCCGTTCAGTAGATTTTGTGAAAATCGATTACATACAGACAGACAGCTTTTTGGGACTTTGTTTTATAATAAGTATAGATAAATTTATTGTTTTTAATTTGATTAATAAAAAAATTTATTCAATCACAGTCATTAAAATTAAAACAAGATACGTCGGTCAATAAATTATGTAGTAAATAATTTATAGAGTTAGGCGTTACTTTGCGGAGATCCATAATACAAAAGTAATAATAAAATTATTTTGCTATAATCCGCTATACAGTAAATAGAAAATATATATAGTGTTAAATGTATAGTGGACTATCCGTATTTTCATACCCGATACGTGCAGGATTCGTAAAGCGATTTTGTCGTGGAGTCTATCTCCTGATGATGCTTCGGTTGCGGGGCGAAACGATTGTTGAATTTGTGATAGTGAACGTGTGTAGTGCTTGTGTATAGTGGTGGAAGTGGAGGAGGTTTATGCATGTGTTTTTACGAATCCTGCACGTATCAAGTATGAAAATACTGATAGTCCACTATACATTTAACACTATATATATATTTTCTACGGATTATAGCAAAATAATTTTATTATTACTTTTGTATTATGTAGTTTAAGCTTAAGTGTAAGCTTTAGCTTAGTTGGACTAATATATTACGTCCACAATGACAAGGTTATTTCAAACCTTCAGTGTACAGTAAACTAAATCGTGTTACCTAACGAGATGTGCATGACATCAATAATTGAGTTGTGACATACATTCGAATCTTCAATAAACCAATGTACACGAATAACTGACCTTCGATGATCACTTAAAGCTACTCGACACTATACAGTAGGCGACGGGTTAAATATTTGGATACAATTCTAGCTTTTAACGACAACGTTGTAAAGGCTACCTGTTATTCCGACCTCTGTACGTGTTTGGCCAAGTATTTTTATACCGAACACTTTTGACTTCAAAAATCATAACACTACACACGAATGCGGTGATTTTTTTGGGTTTTTTTTGTCACGTCACGATTTATAAGTCACTCTCGTTTTATTAAGTTGTCGACTATTAAAAACGTGAACTCGAGTTATGTGTAAATATTACGAAACGGAATTCGGCTAGCTCACGTGTATGTGATATATATTTTTGATTTAACGTGCGAAGTTACGTCGTTATACTGTTTTCGTTTATCATACTCGAGAACCATGTTTTTTGAATTATATTAAAAAAATTTACGTAATAAAATTGTTTTTTAATTTAACCGGAAGTGAAGTTATTAACTTTGACTTTCGTTGCAAATATTTCTGGAAATTGATTCGAGCGAGTGCAAAATTTTTGATAAATTTTATCAGAAAAAATATTATATTTGATTCTATAATTAAATTCCCCAATCAATTCTAACTTTGTCATTACATTAGTTTAAAACACTGTTAAAAAGATACAGGCTGATACAGAAAGCCTACTATACTGTTGAGGATTACTTAAATGATAAGAATGTGAATGGATGATAGACTCTGCACACTAAACTTCGACCCTGTATAAGACAGTAAAGACTAAATGTAACTAGTTGTAAGTTCTTCCTGGTTCTTCTCGATAGGAACAGCCTCCCGAACCAGCAGTAGATGTTGACGATTCAAAAGAACTTGCTTACGAATTTACTTGAATAAAGAATATTTTGAATATGAATTTACCTCGATGTAACATAGGATACACAGTCCCTTTTTTTTCTAAAACCGGGGATAAAATTGCACTGTTAACAATACTTGCACGCTTAAGTTCCGGTGAACCACTATTCCGTAAGAAGCTTTAAGAAATCGTTTTTTTTTTTCAGATGAACCAGCAATGTAAAGTGTGCGGTGAACCGGCAGCTGGCTTTCATTTCGGAGCCTTCACGTGCGAAGGATGCAAGGTAATATTTTTAATTATATATAACAACGATATTTTGCCTTTATAATCATTCAGAAGTCATAGTAAAATTATTTTGCTATAATCCGCGATAAAGTAAATAGGAAATATATATATAATGCTAAATGAAGAGTGGACTATACGTTTTCATACCTGGAACATGCAGCATTCATTAAAAATACATTCACAAACCTCCACCACCGCCACCACAATACACAAACACTACACACGTTCACTTTCATAAACTCAACAATCGTTTCGCCCCGCAACCGAAGCATCATCAGATAGACTGCACGACAAAATCGCAAAGCAATGCTGTACTACTACTTTTGTATTAAGGATCTCCGCAAAGTAACGCCTCTTTCTATAAATTATTTGTATAAAAAAAAAGTAAAGTAACAGCCTGTTAATATCCCACTGCTGGGAATAGGCCTCCTCTCTCCGTTTCTGGAGAGAAGGGTTGGAGCTAAGACCTACCACGCTGCTCCAATGCGGATTGGCAGGTTACACATATCTCCAGAATTTTCTAGTGATATGCAGGTTTCCTCACGATGTTTTCCTTCACCGAAAAGCGTGTGATAAATTGCAATTATGAATTAGACACATGAGTTTTAATAGAAAAACTCATTGGTGCCTGCCCGGGTTTGAACCTATGTTCGTCTCTAGAGAGTCGCACGGTCTCACCACTGGGCTATCACAGCTTTATTTATTAATTAATTATTTATAGTTATTCAATAAATAAGAAGCGATTTTCTGAAAGTCAACCCATTTAATTTAATTAATTTAATTTAATTAAGGATATATTTCTAGATGCAAACGCAGTCGCGTTCGAAACTTGTATCGATATATAATTCTTATAACATCCGATGTATTTTTTTGGATGCCAATATCAAAGCGGTTCAATAATTTTCCGCTGAACACCCTTATATAGAGCTATGCACTTTTATGTCAACGCGCAAAAACATACCAGTATGCAAGTTGATTCATGTGGTTGAAATTGGCTTTCGCCATTTTTCAGTCTATAACTTGGTTTAGTATATTTGATGCCCTCTTAAAGTAATTACAGCAGTTTAAAATAACTATTAAAAAGAGGCTGATAAAGTAATACTATCGATGATTCCATAGATGATACGAAAGCTTGCGGTTCCTGCTTTACAACTTGCAAAAGTACATAAGTCGTTTGTGGGCTTGGGTATAAGTTTAAATAAAGTTTAAAAATACTGTTAACTAGAGGCTTATACAGAAAGCCTACTATACTGTTAAGGATTACTTAGATGATCAATTTGTTTGCATACAGCTTACTCTTCGACCCTGTACAAGATAGTAATAAGTTAATGTAATTAGTTATAAGAATTATATTTTAAAAAGAGTAACCGTCGAGTTTCTTGCTGGCTCTTCTCGGTAGGAACAGATTTCCAAACCAGCAGTAGAGTTGATTCAAAAGCACTTGTTTACAAGTTAACTTGAATAAAGAATATTTTGTATTGAAATTAATTAATTTTAATATTCATTCATTTTAAACGATTATAGCTACGATAGCCCAGCGGTGAAACCGAATCTAACGAAAAGAGTCTCGGTTTTAAATCCCGGGATAGGTAACAATGAGTCGTTTGTTTTTGTTATTACACCTTTTCATAGTGTACCTGAACTCCGACTTCGATCGTGTCAATTTAAGTATTAAAATATCCATTATTATTTACTGTATTTTTTTCCGAAAGAAACAAGGCATTATTTGTATTCAATACAGCAGTTTCACTCATGTGGATAATAGAGTAATTTTTTTTTACTGAATTGAAATTTCCAATATGAAATATTTTCAGCTCACAATTGTGAGTTAACCATAAGAGATAGAGACATGCTCTCGTAAACTTTTTTGTAGTATTTTAATAGGTCTACAATTCTCTTGTACATTACTTTAGTTTTTCTCTGATAGTTTACGCTGCGCACGAGAATAAAGCTCGCAGGCGAATTTTTTTTTACACGCGGGACTTCTTGAACACAATTTATATAAAACCGTAATGTAATTAATCTAAACCTTCTGGAAGAAATTCACTATCTCTTAGTAAATCCGTTATACATTCTTTCAATAGATTTTCAGAAATTCGATCACATAAAAACTGACAGATTTTGGGAACTATATTTTATAACAAGTAAAGATATTACATTATAAGCTTCACTTGTATGAAATTTTAGTAATATTGCTCTAATTTTATAGCTGTAAAAGCGTAACGGACAGATAAATATACTATCAGATCATATTATATATTATATATTAGTATGGATTATGCAAAATAAATTAATTTGAATAAGCTAATGACACCTATGCTACGTATTAATTCCGGAATTTCTATTGCTTCAATATATATCCATAATTGTTTTTGTAACGGAATTCCGAAATTATAGGTATGCTTTTAGACAAATTTAAACAGCTATTATACTACAAAAATATACATTTCTTTAATAAAAGTTGTGATATATATTTTTGAATTTAAACTATCTTGAGATGTATACATAATTAATGTTTAGAGACGGGCTATACTCACGACTTATTTTATCGGATGAGCTCGACTAGTTTCAAGCCCATACGAGGCTCTTCTTTTTATTTTTTTTTCAAAAACATAAAATGTTGCATTTAAATATTCAACTAATAATTTTGACTTATGATTAAGTAAGAAGTAATAATAGCAAATAGAAAATATGTATATGTAATCTACAAAGTATACTTACTATCCGTTTTCATACCTGATACATGCCGGATTCTTGAAAACGCGTCAAGTATAAACCTAATTACCACTTGCATTACAAGCCCCCCACTCAATATTTCAGAGCAATTAGAAATAATTATATATAACAATGGCACCTTGATTATCATCTTTAACAATTTAGCTTTACTATATTAGAATTTCAATTGCATTACAATCCTTTAAGTACTTTATAAGTAATATGCTAAGACATAGCCGATTAAGCGACATTATTTATTAATAAGATATCTTTGAATAGAAAATATGTATATGTAATGCTAAATGTAGAGTGTATTATCCGATTACATACCTGATACATGCTGGAATCTTGCATGAAATGTGTAATAATTAGTTTACAAGGTCTATCTGTTGTCTTATAACCTAGTTTAAAGTTAAAAGTTTCCGTAAATAAAATATTAATTGATATAATATTAGTACTACTAAGCTGTGATAGCCCAGCGATGAGACCGTGTGACTCTCTAGAGACGATCATGGGTTCAAACCCCGGGCAGGCACCAATGACCTTTTCTATTAAAACTTTTGTGTCTACTAGATAATTGGAATTTATCACACGCTATTTGGTGACGGTCATTTGACGATCATTTGACAACATGTTTGTTACATGTTGTGCCGACCCCACTTGGAGTGGGATAAAGGTAGGAGGATAATTATGATCAATTGAATAACAAGATTTCTATCAATCATTACTACTTGCACTACAAGCTTCCGATGAAATATTTCAGATTAACTAGAAATAATTATACACATCAATGGCACCTTGATCATCATCTTCCTTAACAAATCCGCTTTACTATAGTACAGTTTAAATTGCACTAAACAAGTAATTTGCAGAAACATAGCCGATTAAACGACATAGTTTATTGATAAGTTATCTTTAACTGTCGAATTAATTTATCGTTTAATGTCATTCAAGCGGTAATCAGTAGTTTAACAGAGCAATAAAACAACTGCGAAACTAATTCCCCATCGTGAACATTAACCCTTACTTAAGCACAGGATGAACTTGATTTATATTCTCACCCGTCAAGTGCTTTTATGTTGCCATTCAACCGTCAATCGTAGATTCAAATGGCCCCGCATAAATGGTTGGTTTTATTGAGCACATCCAGATCTACCGCGTTCTGTGACTATAAAAAAAACCGTGCTAAATATACTTATATTTTATTCAAGTAATGGGCTTTCAACGCCAAAGTTGTGATAGCCCAGCGGTGAGACCGAGCGACTCTTTCCAGGGCGATTTATAGAAGCAGGCGTTACTTCGGGAATTCCATATTACAGACACTATAACAGAACTTCTTTGCTATAATCCGCATGGGTTAACCCGTGTTCTGTTATAGTGTCTTTCCAGGGCGGTCACGGGTTCAAACCCCGGTCAGGCGTCTGTATGTAATCTTTGTCTGTATGTAATCGATTTTCTCAAAATCTACTGAACGGATTTTTGTATAGTTTTCACCAAAAGTGCAATACTTCCGAATGGTTTAGTAAATAGTACATTTCGGTATTATGTAAATTCTGTTAAAGAGATCGCGCAGTTGTTAAAAAACTTGCTTCCTGGAAGCTTTAGACACGTGCGCTGCATAAACTAGGAGAGATACGCCAAAGTAATGTAGAAGAGAATTGTAGGTCCATAAAAATACTACAGTAAAATCCGCGATAGCATGTCTCTATCACTCACAATAACTACTTTTATGCTCAAAATTTTGAAAATGCGGGAAAAGTTTCTTAAATCACTGAATTTCAAGCCGTTGCTGGCACAGCTAGTGTATATTTAGAAATGAGCAACTTCTTATTCTTCTCGGTATTAGTGACTTTTAAGCTGTGAAAGCCCAGCGGTGAGACCGTGCGACTCTTCCGAGGTGGTGACGAGTTCAAACCCGGGCAGGCATCAGTCAGTTTTTCTGTTAAAACTTATGTGCCTAATTGATAATAGCAATATATCATACGCTTTTCTGTTAAGAAAAACATTGTTAGGAAACCTGCATATCTCTAGAATATTCTGGCGATATGTTTAGCTTACCAATACTCATCGGATCAGCGTGGTGTGACATAGCTCTAACTCTTATTTCCAAAAACGAAAAGAGGAGACTTTTACCCAGCAGTGGGATAGTAAGATACCCGTACTTTGCTAATGGATTTTCGTTTAACTAATTAATTCAACGACTTATGCTTAAATATTAATTGTAATAATTATGTTTTGACAAGAGTATGCGGCGGATTTCTTATTGGCTCTTTTTGTTAATTTTCTGAAACAGCCAGATTCTAATAATTTATAGAATTAGGCGTTACCTTGTAGAATTTCGTCACACAATTTTTTTTAACATTATTTTAATTTAAAACACTTGTTAACAAATTTATTTGAATAAAGTATTCCTTTATTGATTTTGAAATTGAAAATATTGACGAGTGCATAATATTTATTATTAATATATTTAGTAATATAGTACCTGAGCTTCGCAATCTTTATGTTCTACAATTGACGGCTACTATTAACGTTAGAACAAGAAGTGTACAATATCGTGGTTATTATCAAATTTATTATTTCTATCGGCCACGATTAATGTCGTATGATTAATGACTTGGGTTCGTATTACGTATCGTTATGTATGTTAGTTGATAGGGACTATCTCTAACTCAAGTTGTTTTTCTTCTATTTTTTTATAATTGTTATAATCATTCATATCATTGTTAACTGATAAACTTCATTAATTACTCTTATTTAACTAACTTAGACGGTTTACTTAGACTGCTGTGTTCCAATCATTCAGCGTTTGTGACTTTACTCTTCGTTTCCAGTCCAGTTCGTTCGTCACAGTACGATTCATGATATTTGTGCTGCTCTTAGTCAGTCATCAAAGTATTCTCAGTTCTTCAGAAAAATGTATTTTAATTACAATCACACTGATCGAAGAAATGCGAAAGTCATTCAGGCTATCTGTTACTAGAGCAATATTGATGAAATTTTGAATAATTGATGCATATCGGAGTACCATATACGACAAACTATTACATTTTAGAAACCACTATAGGAAAATCACATAATTAGAAAAGCAAATAGCGCTTACTTGACGCGTCCTTAGTGCAGATACATCTAGTTGAAAATAAATTGGAGTTTAAGAAAATACGACTACAAAAGTAATAATAAAACTATTTTGCTATAATCCGCTATGCAGTAAATATAAAATATATATAGTGTTAAATGTATAGTGGACTATCCGTATTTTCATACCCGATACACGATTTTGTCGCGGAGTCCATGTCCTGATGATGCTTCGGTTGCGGGGCGAAACGATTGTTGAGTTTGTGATAGTGAACGTGTGTAGTGCTTGTGTATTGTGGTGGAAGTGGTGGTTTGTGCATGTGTTTTTACGAATCCTGCACGTATTGGGTATGAAAATACGGATAGTCCACTATACATTTAACACTATATATATTTTATATTTACTGTATCGCGGATTATAGCAAAATAATTTTATTATTACTTTTGTATTATAGATCTCCGCAAAGTAACGCCTAATTCTATAAATTATTTAAACTACGACTATTTAGTGACCACCTAAGTTTTGTAATTAGTTTCTATTCTCATATAAGTAACCATTGGTTTTTTTTTGAGAATAAATTATTTAAACCACATGTATATTCAATAATGTAATAAGTAATTTCATTGACTTTAAATTAATATTCTTCATTCAAGTTATTTTGAATCGTCAAATATTTAAGAAGCTATCACAGATTCGGCAGTTTCTCGGTAAACAATATTAAAACTCTGAACGGAAACGTATAGCGCGAGTACATCCCTTCGGAATTCCGCCCTCCGCTTTCTATGCAAATTTGTTGAATACACTACAATACAGTTTGTCACTTGCATTCTAGTTAATTGCTTTGTTTTGTGAGAACTGAACTGAGAACTTACATTCTTAGATGATAGATAAAACTCAATTGCGCAAATATAAAAATACGTGCTAACTTAAAGTAAACTAATCTATATGTATAAAGCGCGTCCTTATTACTGAGTTCTGATTTATCTCGGCAACCCTTCTAACAGGATTCTTAAAGGAGAAACAGAGCGTAACTTGGTGTGCAAAACGAAAACAAGCTATATACATATGTTTGCATATCTATGATATACATACATACACATAAATACTATTAGTGTACTATATTATTATGTAATATGTTAATTATATTAGATATAATATAAATAAAGGAAAATAGTCAGTATACCAAAAATAAACAGAAAATACTTTAGAGAGATAAATAGCTTTATTTTTTTTAAATTGTATATATATTATTCCACCACCGAGAGGACCCAGCAAGAAATTCAACAGATAATCGGCTATAAAGCTTGGTACTGATACTTTAAAACTGGCCGCGTTAATCCAAATTCTCTTATCTTTAGTATGTATATTGTTAACAATATTACTTATTATTTCTTTTTAAAATAGTATTTCTATATATTTATTTCTATATATTTAAAATAGTAATACCTATATACTTAGTTAAAGATAGCATAATTACAGCTAGTATATTTAGCATATATAAGTAAATGATTATATTGAACACTAGATAGGACTGACTGAGGTAGTCAGTTCAATCAGTGATTGTCCGTGACGCAACTCATGAGGCTTTAGCTGAAAATCAGTTCTGTGTGCTTCTTTCTCGAGGCACACAGTATTATGCTGAGCTAAGGCCTTTTCTGCACTGTGCTACATACATTAAAATTTAGTTTAGTTTGCAGATATATGTATAAATATATAAATATGTATATGTGTGTGTATTATGTATCACATCTGTAGAATAAACGATTTTTCATTTCATTTTCATTTTCATTTCATTTCAAATCACACGGTACATCGAGTATATATAAATAAGATAAATATTAAATCGCCATCCCGTCGTTTTAACACCGACACGTAATACTCGGCCGAGCGGCGGCAGGTTGTCGCTTCGCAATTTGCTACCCCGAATCAATTTGCCAGTTTTTGTCTCGACACTGTCGCCCGATTCAATTTTCTGTTAACTGCGCACGCGCACCGCCTCCGTATGTATGTTTTGCTGTAACGGGTAGTCTGTGGAATTTTTTGTTACGGGACGTGTAATTCTATATCGATTATCTATAAAACGATGAGACTTATGGTCGAAAAGGAATTGATTTTTTTTTTCTAGTAATAGCTTTGATGGCCGAACTGTGAGAATTTGTGGCCCTTATGATGGTCTGATTCCCGAGCTACTGTATTTTTTTGTTTCGCTGTTAAACCGTAGCAGTTATCTATAAATTGATGATACTTATGGTCGAATAGGAATTGAAAAAATATTTTTCTAGTAATAATTTTCTAGGTCTTTCCATCGCTCGCGACTCTGATACTAAATTCAAATTATTCAAAATATTCTTTATTCAAGTTAACTTTTAAACAAGTGCTTTTGAATCGTCGACATCTACTGCTGATTCCGTAAGATGTTCCTACCGAGAAGAGCCAGCAAGAAACTCGGCGGTTGCTCTTTTTCAAAGAATAATTCTTATTACTTGTTACATATAGTTATAAATGTCGTGTAGAGGTCGAAGAGTAGCTATTATATATAGAGTATATCCACGCATTCTTATCGTCTAAGTAATCCTGAATAGTAAAGTAGGCTTTCTGTTTTAGCCGTTTTTAATAGTGTTTTTTAAACTGCTGCTCAAAAATACTATTTAAAAAATGCTGCTGAGGTTTCCAGGAGACATACAGTTACTATATACAAACATTATAACTCAGTAAACTCGCTAGAAATAAAGAAATTGAATAATACACCCGTCAAAGCTATTTATGGCTTATTATGTAAATTTATTGCCTCCAAAAGCACAATAAAGTATTAAAATGATCGTAAAAATTAATCATAAACAATGGCGTTTTTGTAAATTTCAGTATTAAGTTTCAATATTAATAACAAATTTATTATAGGTAGATCTTAATATAAATTTATTTGCTTTAAACACGCGTTTTTTATTTGAAATTGTAGTCGTCCCGCCTTTATTTTATGTTCATACTAAATATCGCCTATATTCAAATTCAAATTCAAAATATTCTTTATTCAAGTAAACTTGTAAACAAGTGCTTTTGAATCGTCAACTTTACTGCTTGTTCGGAAAGCTGTTTCTGCCGAGAAGAGCCAGCAAGAAACTCGGCGGTTGCTCTTTTTAAAATATAAATCTTAGAACTAGTTACATTTATTTATTACTGTCTTGTACAGGGTAGAAGTGCACCTATATCCACACATCCTTATCATCAATGTAAGCCTCCACGGTATAAAAGGCTTTCTGTATCAGCCTCTTTTTAACAGTATTTTTAAATTGCTGTAATGGCAAAGTTAAAATTGATTGTGGAATTTTGTTATAGAATCTTATACCCAAACCCACAAACGACTTACGTACTCTTACAAGGCGCAAAGCAGGAGCCGCAAGCTTATGTCGGTTCCTACTTTGTCTATTATATACATCGCCAATCTTTTTATAATTATGTATATTTTTATGCACAAAAATCAAATTGCTAAAAATATACTGTGAAGCTAACGTAAGAATACCTGTTTCCTTAAACTTCTCTCGCAGGGACTCACGCGAATTCAAATTATAAATGCCACGTATGGCTCTTTTTTGCAATACAAAAATTTTCTCAATATCAGCGCATTTACCCCATAACATTATTCCATAAGACATAATGCTATGGAAGTAAGCAAAATAAACTAGTTTTGCTGTTTCGACGTCTGTAAACTGTCTTATCTTTCGAATAGCATAGGCTGCAGAACTGAGTTTCTGAGTATATTATAATGCCTTCAGCTCACGGCCACGTGTTTGATTTCTGCTGAGTTTTTCTTTTCAGTTTTTTTTTATGGAATAGGATGGCAAACGAGCATGCGGTGTGTGTGTAAAATCCATAATAGTTGTGGGCATGTTTTTCGACATTAGTGTGCGAGATATAGGGTATCGTGCATATGAAAGAACTACAACGCTTTTCTTCGACTCTATTTTCTTCTTAACAATTTCACAACTGCGCTATGACACAGGTCTGTCTTCATCTCACGCATGTCCGCCATGTGTCACAGCTGCGTTCTATTTTCAGTGATGGTTGCCATGACTGCGACATATATATTTAGTCTGTTGTCCGTCAGTCATATTACAAGTATTAAGTCACCCACAGTTACTTTGTGGACAGACGACCGCGTGTGCCAATTTCACATAGATTAATATTTTATATAAGATCCAACTCCAAAAATATAAAGGGATAGTGAAAGAAGAATGCGATTTTTTTGCCCATATATGGTTTAATTTTTCTAAATTTTATCAATACTAATAAAGTAGAGAAAGCGTAAAGGATATAGTTTTTTCCGCATAAATCCCGACCCCGCGGGAATTCTAGGGTATAGAATAGCCTATGTTATGCTTCACGATCTCCTCTAACTTCCGGTGAAAGTCCCATCAAAAATATCTTAGACGTTACGGACGAATTATTAACTTCCTCAATATTTGATCGAGAAGAGATCCACCCACATAACTTTTGGGGACTTTGTTTTAATAATATAAGAAGTATGGATATATGATCTTAAAGAATAGTAGAACAGATGTACGGTTCAAACTATTTATGTATCTCACTATCTTGTTTTGATATCAGTAATTAGGTAGACATTTTAAAGCACTTCACGTTACTAATTTACATTTGCGTCCGCCATACTGTCTGTCTGTATCTGTACGGGTATGTGTTACCGTTTAAGGTACGTTTCGAGAACGCAACGCGTCAAACGCAATTTGGGTTAATAGTCAAGTCGCGGAAATGGGTTTTAGAATTTTTTAATAACAAAAGTGTAGTTTGCAAAATATACCTTTGATTTTTTTTGTTTTTTTGCTATTCTCTTTATTATATTTAAAATAATGCACGTCAGTGCTTATTCTTATTCCAAACAAAAGTAATAATAACATGATTTTGCTATACTCTGCGATAAAGCAAATAAAAATATATACAATGCTAAATTTCGATTGGACTATCCGGTTTCATACCTGATACACGCGGGATTCGCAAAAACACATGCACCACAATACACAAGTGATAGTTATCACTATCACTATCGTGGCAATCTGTCTACAGATTGCGACTATCACAAACTCTTCAATCGTTTCGCCCCGCAACCAAACTATCTTTAGAGGCTCTACGACAAAATTACAAAGCTTTGCGATGTACGCAATTATATCATTGACTGGCCCGTTGGCGCAGTTGGCAGTGACCCTGTCTTCGGCTCCATGGGTCTCGGGTTCGATTCCCGCCGAGAACCAACATTTTCTATTTATAATTTGTTGGTTCTTCGAGTCTGGGTGTATATATGTATTTAAGTATGTATTTAAAACTATATATGTATATATTTACCAGATGTCTCTCACCCATAACACAAGTATTAAGTTACTTACTTTGGGGATGGACGACCGTGTGTGTAAATGTCCCATATATTTATATTTATATTTATTTATATCAGGCATGAAAACGAATAGTCCACTGTACATTCATACATATATATAATGTGGAATATTTTGTGGAATTTATATATATATATATTCTATTTACTTTATCGCGGATTATAATTAAACAATTTCATTTATTAATTATGGATCTCCGTAAAGTAACGTCTTATTCTTTTACCATTTATTCATATTCTTCCTTTATATCAAACCTTACAATGTATATAACAACAAAAATGAAAAAATCAAAAAATTTAAGTGCTATGTAACCCAAATATTAATTCCATGACATGCTCCCGAAACCTACCTTATTAAAACAAACTCCAGCAGTCTGATTTGATGTTTAGCATTATTAAGCATTTATTTAAATTAATTTCAAAAATGAACCATTTGACCATAAGTGGGCGTTGGTAGATACGATTGATAAGGCTTTTAGTGTCATATTTCATTTGATAATGTTATTTAATGGACTCTTCTCAAAGTATCACTCACGGGTTCAAATCAATACTTCTAACACTCTACATTCTTCGCAAAATAGGTCTGCTCATGCGATGAAGACTGTTGGTCAAGCGAGGATTCAGGGTGGACATTGCTTCCCTAGATTGCCTACAGTCAGTCCGATTTGTCCAGAGTGTACTGTGTGTTTCAATAGTCATATCTAAAGCCGTAAGCAAACCGTATGATTCGGTACTGAGTAACGGGTGCGCCATCTAGTACCGAGTATCGCTTCGTTACTCACGAATGCTATTCGTTACTCGTTACTCGCATCTTTCGTATCGGTACGTATTAGTAACTACATAATACGGTCCCTAATCTGTAGTTTGAATGTGTGTTGTCTGTGAATTTAAACGTACCTTACGAAGAACCATGTTTTTTTATTGTTTATTAGGCACCGTAAAATAAATATTATTAAATTATTTGATATCTTTAAAATACTTTTTTTATCATATTTTATGTTAAATTTCATTCTATGCATAACAATTTTTATTTTATTAAAATAATAAATACATTGCAAAATCCAGTAGATTCCGCCTACAATTTACTTTTGTTGTAGTTTTAATTATTCTAGCTTTTTATTGAATCAAGATTTTGTCAAAAAATACATGAAAACATTCGCGTTACCCAGGTATGCAAGCAAGTAAGTAATATGTCGCGCCGAATCATACCGTACGACTCGAGACGTTACTTTAATGCTATGGCATCAGGTATCCAAAGTAACGAATAAAGTACCGATACGATAGTAACGAGTACCACTTGTTGTAGTAACGAACACATACGGGTACGCTTTTTGTCGTTACTCTTACACCTCTAGTCATATCTTCATCTTATTAGGTCATTTTAGTAGGCTAAAGGGAAATGGAATAATAGGTTCAGGTCCTAGGTAAATATAAATAAGTTATACGAATCCCATAGAGATATGTTATACAAGTATATGTGACATTCAAATTCCAAATATCGCAGACCGCCCGCTGCTTTCCTTGTTACACAATTTTAATTAACATTTGAATTATTAATGAGATCTACTTCTTCGGCATTATAAAATTTCACGACCGCTCCGACACTTTATAGCTTATTTATTTTATTAATAATGATGTAATGGTGGATCGAACATAAATTATTTAAGATTACAAAAGTAATTGTAAACTACGTAGGTTTAGGCACTTAACTAATAACGGCTTCAGGATCTTGCAAGAGCTGCCGCGGCTATGTTCCGCGTCAAATATGTTATTGTGTAAACAAATGTTTTTCATGCAGTAATAAGAGATAAGACCACTATTATATATATAATTGTAATGTAAATATTAGATTATATTAGTTAGGTAGGTTGTATTGTGGTCACAACCTTCCGTGGTGATCTCTGAAAACCAGCATCACTTCTGAAAATGCTGAGTAGATCATCCATTACGGGACAACACACTATAACTGTTTCTGGCTTTTTTAAATTAACTTTTATTTATTTTTAGTGTTTGTTTGTCAAAATTAATTATAGTTTCTCTCTGTTCGATTAAGTTGATTATAGTTTATTTTAATGTATTTGTTAGTTTAAAATAATAGTGTATTGTGTCAAATAAATAAATAAATATATGGGACATTTACACACACGGTCGTCCATTCCGCAAGTAAATAACTCAATACTTTTGTTATGGGTGAGAGACAACTGGTAAATATAAAGATATATAGATTTTGAATACATACTTAAATATATATACACCCAGACTCGAAGAACCAACAAATTCTAAATAGAAAATGTTAGTTCTCGGCGGGAATCGAACCCGCGACCCGCGGAGCCGAAGACAGGGTCACTGCCAACTGCGCCAAGGGTCAGTCAAAATAAAATAATTCATTCATTCATAATTGAGTTTATTTTTACAACATAGTTGAGGGAAATGATGTCGCGCGCGCAACTAGCAATATTAAATGTTACACATATACGTTTTTTGTAATATATATAATTGGAAAATTATTAAATAAATTAGCCCTAACGAGTTTAATGCACGACAAATTACTAACACCGAGTAACAGTCGAATTTCGGAGTCGGTTTAAGTCCCCATAAATTATTCATGGAGTGTAACCATATTATGCGTCATTATAAAACATCGCCCGCTGAGATCTTTAATTTCAATACGCTTGCGTAACGTTCAAAATGTTCCCGAGGCAGGGGGAAATTATTGGCGAGAGCGCGAAAAATTGGATCTTTTTTTCTTCGATCAGTTACTTTATGCTGCATTTGGTGGTTTTTTATTTAAACTGTCGTGGTATATTTATAGTGGTATATAGTGTGTTCATAGTCAATATATTCACGTGTTATTTTGTTAGCTGACTAGTTTCAAGCTCATACGAGGCCCTTAATCATGAGCTCTTTACTGTTATCGCATCGTGAATTGCGTAAAGCAGTTCGCTTGATGCGACAAGATTTATATACAAGATATTATTAATAAAATAAATCTTTAAAAAACTTGAGCAAAATAATTTCCTTATTATTTTTTCTGAATTTGAACGATTTTCTCGATATCCACTGCTAATGCTTCAATTACGTGACAAATCGATCGTTGAGATTGTCTTAATGAATGGTTGCAATGGTAGTTTAGTGTAGTGGAAATGGATGTTCATGGTATGGGAGTTTACGTATTATTCCTAAACACACCAATACTTGTCGGTGTCCTATTGTGCTGAAGTTTGACATACTGCTAGAATGCATGTTTATAATCAATTTGTCCTGATGCTGCTGCCTTGATTGGTCCTAGACGAGGGAACTCCTCAGTAAGGACATGAAATTTTTGTTGAAAGCTTCTTTTAACTTGTAATAATTTTATTATAACTCTTATACTATGGAATTCCGCAAACTAACGCATACTTCTATAAATTAAGTACACAAAATTAAGTTCATACGTATTGAATATTATGAATATAAACTTGTATGTAATAACTAGATAAAAAAGGTTCATTCTATTGGCCAAACATTCAATACCAGAACTGTAAATGATAATAAGTGATTTGCAAGATATCTGAATACAAAACGAAATCGCCCAATGAATTTCACACTGTTCGAGAGTTTAGTTTATTTATAATTCTATACGGGCAATTTGTTGATGCTACCGTCGATGAATCGACAGTTTCTAATGTCATTAGAAATATATTATTTTGTACTATACAACGTTGATGAAACGTAAGGAGTGAAAGTAAACACAATGTGCCAAGTATTATTGGAATAGGGCTCCCATTTTGCATTTGAATTTATTTGTATCGCGTTAACTTTTTTAATTGAAATTTTAATATCAGATATCTTGTGTTTGGTTCCCTTATATATCATTTGCATATTTCGCTATCAGTCGCGTCTATAAGAAATAGGTATCTATTAATCATACCGTATTCGATAGGGATACCGATCATTCTTTCTTCTATCAAGTTGAGTCTATCAAAGATACTGTTATATGCTATATTCGTTCCTTAAATCCTTGTTTGACAACATGGATTTAAAAAACTAATTGCTTCCCTCAATTACCTACAATTTGCCCAGTCTATATTATGGTTTTCCATGGTTATATCTAAGTCATGATCTTAGTAAGCTGAAAGCATGATAATAATGCGAGTGGAGCATTTTTTTTCGAACTGACTATGCTGAGTTTAGCCCTAACGGCTTTTACAGCATCACCGGGCGGGACGGGCGAGCGCAGGAGCATCGTCGAGGTCGCGAAATGCAGAGAGTAGAGCTCAGAAGCTCTACTAGCGTCGGGAAAATCGGCCTAAGGGTGCCTCCTGTGAGGCCGGACCAAGGCTTAGGGCGACGCGTAGTGGAGGACTGATGTATGACTTTAATTAGTCATTGCGACGTCGGAAGGGTGGCGAGAAGCCACGACCGACCGACGTCAGAAAACTGGGACCTCGTCTTCGCCGGCGAAGACGCTGTGTGTGTGTATTACGTGTTTTTGTGTTTGCGATTGTTATTTGATCGTCAGGGTCATATAGGACGCTTTTTGGACGCCTATATTTTCGGTGGTATAGGTGTAGCATATACGCGGATTTCTACGAAACACATGGTGACCCTAGTGAAATGTGTTAAAAATTTCTCCCAGTTAAATAACAACACAAAATCATACGCCACGCCAAATTTAACCATGGTTAACGGCACAAACACTTTCTTTTCTTTTGTGCCCGGCCAGGACAGGGCGTCACAATGTCGATCATTGAATCGATTTTGAATCGAATCGTGATTATCGGATACGAATTATACTGCACTAACGGTAGTGATTTGTGATTTTCTAACGCTGATTAGGTCTATTGTTAGATTTTTGGTGTTCAAATGCTCATTAAAAGTTCAGCTCCGGGATGTGCTTAAGATTCGATAGATAATTATCGTTCGAGAAATTTGATCGGGAAATTCAAACGCGCGCTATTTTCGTTATGCAATAATAAATTAAATAAGGACAATTTAAATTGCTCACACAGCCACAAGAAAGCTCTTTAACTATTTTTATTTTAGTCCACTCTTGAGCAAAGCATTTTAGTTTAGGTTTCAGAAAGAAAAGAAACGCATCTTTTTATGTGTGCGCTGCAAAGTAATATAAAAACGTGCGACTAAATATATATAAATTACTAGATTTTACACGTGAATTCGTCTGTGTGTGCCTTAGTCCTGAAAAAAATATAAAACCTTCTGTCACTCTCGAAACCTGCAAATATCTGCAGATTCTTATATCCTATATGTTACCCCGGTGTATAAGCGTCAATTGTGCCAAATTTCATCGACATTGGTTTAGCAGATTGATCGTGAAAACGTAACAGACAGACAAACTTTCGCATTTATAATAATAGTAAGGATTCTAACAATGATTACAAAAATGAAATAAGACTAATGAAAAAAATTAACCGCAAACCGCATTTCATAACGATATTTAGTGCACGATAAAAAGTAAACATCAAATAAATTAATAAACAACGAAAATGTCAGAATAGCAATACGAGTCTTAAATTGACGTCAACTAAAATAAATAGCCAAAACATGAAATAACATTTCTAAAAAAAAGAAAAAAATAACTCTCTGTTTAATTAACATAAATTCGATCTAAGTTATCTTTCTAGATTTTGAAAAGATAAATTGAATTAACTCTTGACATCATTTAAACGTACATTTTACGGAACTTTAATTTTCAAAATTATAGGTTCTGAATAGGTTGATTTGAATAGACATGTAGGTATATTAAGTCGGAGAGGTTTTAAGACAGTCGCACGTTTGTGCGCTCCCTTAATGACATGACGTTTCGAAGGCCATCGTCACCTTTCTTGGAAAATAACAGGGACTCATAAATAAGGTTGCTGTAATTGTATCAAATTGTTGGCAATCACAGGGCACCGCCGACCCACCGCCGCGATCGACTCCATTCTGAATTCGATCGCGGGTTTGATTAAAATTGGTGTAAGGGAATTGTATAACACATCCAAGTAGAGATTATGAACGAATTAATTATAATTCGAATTCGAATTCAAACTCTATACGACTTTTAAAAAGTTGTCGTGTTATAAGACGTAGATTATACACATAGTTTATGTTAATATTACTAATATTAGTTTAAAGCAGTTGAATTCCAGAAGTTTTGAATTCGAATTCTAAATTTATGTCGTAAAAGCCATATATCCAAATTCATGCGCGTCAATTTAAAATACCTATTATTATGTAATAACAAGCTTTTGCCCGCGGCTTCGCTCGCGTTGTATTCTAACTGCCACCTTAAGTTTCGTGACAGATCATTTTATTATATTGAAATTTTTTTTTCTTTACTTTATATTTAAAAATTTATATTTATTTAGTTACTCGCACATCTGAAATTTCAGATGTCAGACTTCAAAACAATATTCCATACAATCTACGCGCGCCGCTCATATAAGACACTGGGGCTCCATTCAAGTTAATAATATCGTGATAACTTTTAAACTATTCGGCGAAATTACTTAGTGTAAAAGACAAAGAGTATCTACATGAAATATTTAAAGCGACAAATGTATTTATTTTTATAAGAGTTCGATAAATATACTAAAATGTGCGTTGGAAAATAGGATCTAATTTAATTAAATATATGATTCACAATTTTGGTCAAAGTGGCTTCCACATAAAAGGTAAATATATTCCGTCACGGACTTTTATTTAAAACTGTTCAGGAAAAATAATACTATGGTAACTTGTGTAACTTTAATGTCATCTTTGTGTAACTTTAATGGTTAAGGCAGCGTGCGCCAAGATAGCTCTCAGAAGCCAGAATTTTTTCCGACTTTATTGACAGGTATCGTTATATTACATAAAATCATCAGAAATTGTAGCCTAAATGTTATTCCGACGCATAACCTATATACTGTAAAGTTTTATCCAAATCTGTCCAATAGTTTTTTGTGAAAGAGTAACAAAGATCCATCCATACTCACAAACTTTCGCATTTATAAGATTAGTAGAATTTCTCCAGTTCTGACTGACCCGTTGGCGCAGTGGGTAGTGGCCCTTCCTTCTGCTCCGCGGGTCGTGGGTTCGATTGCCGCCGAGGGCGCAGCATTTTCTATAAAAAAAGTGTTGGTTCTTCGAGCCTGGACGTGTTTAAGAATTTATAAAAAATTATAAATGTAAAAAATAATATAATTTTTAAATTTATTTATATATAAAATTTTATGTGTATATATTTACCAGTTGTCCGACACCCATAACACAAGTATTAAGTTACTTACTTTGGGGACTGACGACCGTGTGTGTAAGTGTCCCATATATATAATAGTTCTCGAAGAAAAAACGTGTTTTTTAGGTTCTTAAAGTTAACGATTAAAAAGAAATTGCACCAAACTTTATACCTCTTTTAGCGAGTCTTCCTAGTTCCAAGTTTCCTTACGTTATTTTCCATTGCCAAAAAGTGTGTGATAAATTGCAAATATTAATCAAACACAAGTTTTAACACATAAAACTTATTGGTGCCTACCCGAGGTTTGAACTGGTAATCCCCTCAAAAGAGTCGAGTGGATCATGAGTTATATTATGTAACAAAAAAATCTAGATCCGTTTAATAAATCTGATTGATATATTTTTGATAATGTGCAACTTTATTCTGTCAACTGAAGTTTTAAAATATCATCAATTATTTTCTGTTCCTAATAAGAATTGTTTTATTCTAAAGAGATTAATTACCCTGGAATACAAGATTCAATACACGAAATAGAGTATAAATAAAGTACTCTTCTTACCTTTGGAAAGCGAAATTCCTTAAACATATGTAGATATCTCACGATGTTTCCCTTCACAGCTTATTATCAATTGTAAAATTGAATGAAATAACATACAATATCATTTAAAGGTCGTAAGGATTGAAGCCACTATCGACCATCAAGTCTAATACAGTCAATAAACATATAATTTGAAAGTTTTAATTAAACCAAACTAGCAATATTTAAAATAATCAAGCTACCTTACAAGACTTTCGATAACAGTGTTTCTTTATAGTTTCTATACGATACGAAACATGGTTGTAAAGATCTGATTTAGCATGATTCCCATCAAGTTTCAGTGCCGTTTCGAATTAGAATAGGCGTAGGAATTTTGTTACTTCATAAGCCGTAACTATTATTATAGTGTAAGAGATGGTGCGAAAATCTATATAATATTATTACGTCAAAATTATTAATTTGTGAAAGTATTTTTTTTTGTACATTTGGTTTATAATATCAGCCTTATATTATTAAAGGTAGGCTTTCCGTCATGGTTCGTTTAATGATACCATTAGAAGAGCTCTTGCCACCCTCATTCCTGCTCATCTCGAGCCTTCGGGGATAAGTCGGGATGATGGCAAGAGAAAAAACAGTTTGACGGCTTGGGAACAGGGACGGGCCCTTATCTGGGACGCAACATGCATTGATAAGTTAGCCTCGTCCCATATCAGGGAAACGGCGTCAAGACCTGGAGCTGCGGGGAAATGGCCGAAACCGACAAGCGCCAGAAATATACATCTCTCATCGAGAGTTACATATTTGTGCCGTTTGCAGCTGAGACCCTAGAGCCATGCGGTCAAAGTGAAAAAAAAAATTACCTGTTTTGACACCTCATTTACATGCCCCTTCAGGTGACAAGAGGGCTGGCTCCTTTTTCACACATAGAATCGGCTTAGCGATTCAACGGAATTCGCGGAAATGCTGCCAGCATTCTTGGGACCATTCCATGTGGGCATGATTTGTATAGTACTATCGTGTAAGTAATTTAAAATAGACACAACTTGTAAATTTTTGTTGTATATAAAAAAAATATTATCGACAAAAAATGATATCCTTATTCTCGCAAAAACATTAGAAAAGTTTCATGTAATAAACATGTTATAATGTTTTCTTCTATATTCTGTCTCATTTAATTTTATTTATAAATCTCTCAGAAAATTCCAGCTACGTGTCTAATCTACTTTCTATATGCGACATAACATTGCAAAAATATCCTTTAATACATTAAAATATATAATATCGTGTAAATTTTAAAGTTAATCTTTTAGTTTCCTTTTACAAACTGGGATTACTAATATTATTCAAAAGCAATTAAATAATTCTTATGTAAAAAAATTATAACGAGTGCCTAAATATCATTCAGATCATAACGAAACAATTTGTCACTTAAAAAAAACATCTATATTTGTTTCCTCAATAAATAAGAAGTTACAAATATCATCAAAATATTAACGATTTACTTTGAAATTTATCAGCCTTGATTTACTTTTGATATATATATTTTTATCATCATCGTAATAATATAAAATTTCTTCATCTTTCTGCCCTTATCCTCTAAGTGGGGTCGGCACAACATGTTTCAAAAATGTTATCACATGATTTGGCTGCGCTTTTTACGACCGGCTACCTGCCTGACGTCAATTTACTTTAGTGGTATTTTACGACCCCTCGGTAAGAAAGAGGGTGGTCTATTCTACTCAACCGGATACCACATTTATAAATTTCATCATATCTGAACATAATAAAAAGAATATCCTATATATATTAAATTCTTGGGCTGTATCTTAGTCTATACTCGTTATATATGTAAAAATATAATCGTGGGAGTAATTAATACCTAATATGGTTTAGAAAATTCATACATCAGATGGATCTGTATCGCTAAATATAATACTAGCGGTCATTAAGGTCGAACATAAAAGTTAAATTGGGATCGTTTTGTAAGAGTAACCATCAAGATTTCATCGGGAATGATATTAATATGGAATTTTATTCAACCATATTTGTATACTTAATTAATTATTTATATAATTAAAGATGAAAAGATAATTTTCTCAATATTTTATTACTGTCATTGTAACTAAAACATAAACTAAAGTTTTGGGAGAAATATTATTCCATATAGTTGTTTTTTTTTTAGATTATCTCTCAAGCTTCAGTCTTGTCAAATCTTTTTTGTGTGCAATTTTTTTTTATTGCTTTAAGTTTTTTAGCTGGACTCTGACGATTTGAAGGTTTTAAATAAACACTTATATGGTTATGATATATGGATTTGCAATTACTTTGCGGTAAAAAGCTTTTTTAATGTCAATTTTAGGCATAATCATTAAAAAAAAGAAATAAGTCATTTCAAGATATATGGTGATGACATGAGGTTCCGTAAAAGGCGACTAAGGTAAGTTGACGTCAGGCAGGCGGCCGGTCTTAAAAGAACTAGCTAAAGCATCTAATAATATGTTTTAAACATCGTGTCGACCCCACTTAGAGTGGAATAAGGGCAGGAGAATGATGATGAGTTTTGCCGGTATTCAAAATCAAAATCAAAATAATCTTTATTCAAGTAAATAATAATATGTTTTACGAAGTTGAAAGGATTTTCACATCCAGGCATTTTTATCATCCAAATAATCTTCAATTTTATAATATGCTTTACGAATAAGCATATCTCTTACAATTAATTTAAACCTTTCTGTAGAGAGGTCTAGTATGGATTTCGGAATTTTATTTTAAAAGCGAATACTGAGACCAAAGAATGAGTTGCTAACTCTGCTGAGTCGCGACACAGGAATGACAAGCTTTTTGTGACCTCTTGTATGTATTTTAAAATTTACACCTATTATTAGTCTAAAATGCATGGTTTTTTGAGTTGTGCCATTGCAGCCCAAGAGATATATTAAAAAGCGGAGAAATTTTATTGGCAGCGTACTTAATCGAAACAGTACTTACGCGTCGGTCATTCTGATTTACTGATGTCATACCTAGATGCGCACGCGCACCTCACATCCCATCGCCTGCTGTGCGCTATAAATTACCGTCCACATACTGTATCTAGAATGATAATGAACTATATTAACAACTAAAAGAGCCATGCTTTGCATGCTTTACTTTGGATTTGGAACAGTAACGATCCGTTAACACTTTTCTCTAAGACTTATATGAACACTAAAAACAACCTAGACGATACTATATCTAATAGTCGACCGAGTCTACGTTCAGAACGGGAATGACTTTAAATACGGCGGCTTCAACTATTTATATGAAACTAGATTTACCCGCGGCTTCGCCCTTATAAGTGTCACAAAGTTGGTCCCGCGTAAATGTCGACCTTGCGTGAATTTTAGGGTAAGAAAACTCCCAATGGAAGTCCAATCAAAATTGGTTAAGCCCTTCTACCCTTACCAATGTTGAAAGACCGGCTATACTCGCGTCTTATTTTATCGAATGAGCCCGACTAGTTTAAACTTACCGCGTAAATCGCAACTTAGAAAAAATTCTAATATGATTTACTATTAGACCTTCCTCAAGAATAGCAATATTTTTAAGTAAAATCCGTACAAAAATCTGTCCGGTAGATTTTGAGAAACACGATAACATTCAGCCAGACAGCTTTTGGTGACTGCGTTACATTATATGTATAGATGATGATTTATAATAAATTTGTATGGAGTGTTAGCCGTAGATGCTAAATTTTAGTTATTTTTATTTATAACTGTTAACTTTAACCTTCCTCAAGAATTTTTGTTGAATCTTTTAGTATAAACTATTCAAAGATCCGTTGAGTAGATTTTGAGAAACTCGATCGCAAACAGACAGATTCTTGAAACTTTATTATATAATATTTATTAATATCGTAATCTATACTAATTAAGAAACAAAGCTGTCTTTCTGTATGTAATCGATTTTCTCAAAATCTACTGTACAGATTTTTGTACGGTTTTCACAAAAAGATAGTGCAATACTTCCGGTATTGGTTTAGATAAATAGTACATATCGATATTATGTAAATTGTGTTGAAGAAATCGAGCAGTTGCTAAAAAAACTTGCTTACTGGGAGGTTTAGTCACGTGCGCTGCGTAATCCAGCAGAGTTACGCAATAGTTATGTAGTAGAGAATTGAAGATCTAAAAAAATACTACAAAAAAGTCCCGGATAGCATGTCTCTATCTCTTATACCTCTCTTATATCTCTTACCTCACAATAACTACTTTTATGTTCAAAATTTCAATTTGGATTTTTTTTTGTGACAACTGATTTCGACGCGGGCGAAGCCACTGCCACTGCTAGTAGCGAAACTAAAATTAAAACGTAGCCGGAAACAAGTACTAAAAGGCCCAAACTAATCCAAACTATCGATTTGCTCTCGATTGCTTTTAATACCGTATATCAAAGAAATTACTTATCAAAACTTTAAAGAATCGGTAAAACATCGTATGGGTGGTCCCATTACGGGCGAACACTGAACTTACTTGTCTATGCCTCGTTTACATATTCCACTAACATAAATCGTCATTACAACAATCACCCGGTACATTGGTTAGGATACGTTCAATCGAGTCGATATCGATTCACCGTTGGGTGCCATAAAGCCTTGCGTTCATATATTTGACGATGTTAGACTATTCCATACTTGAACGTTAAACGATTTATTTAGTAAATCAATTATAAACAGGATGTTTCACAGAAAACTATATATGGTGTATATACAAAAAATAAATAAATATAAGGAACCATTAAACATGTGTTGTTTGACAGACAACTGTTGAATATTTTTGAAACTTTATTTGTGACCTAGCATTACTTTACACTAAAGCTTTGATAGCCCAATGGTGACCGTGTGACTCTCTAGAGAGGAACATGAGTCAAACCCGGGCAGGCACCAATGAGTTTTTCTATTAAAACTCATGTGTCTAATTGATAATTGCAATTTATCACACGATTTTCGGTGAAGGAAAACATCGTGAGGAAACCTGCATATCCCTAGAGAATTCTAGGGATATGTGTATCCTACAAATCCGCATTGGAGCAGCGCGGTAGTTCTTAGCTCCAATCTTTCTCTCCAAAAAGCGGAGAGAGGAGGCCTATTCTCAGCAGTGGGATAATAGGTCGTTACTTTACTTTTTTTACTCCTTTACAATATATATTGTTTATGAAATTTTAATTAAATGAGTAATAGTTGTCGGTTAAGCATTCGTGGACTATGTACCAGTTTATACAGGTAATCGTGATGCTTAGATTATATACAATCCAAGAATAACTCATTGGTATCCAGCTGAGTAGAATAGACCACACTCATTTCTTACCAAAGTGCGGTCGTAAAATGCTACTAAGGTAAGTTGACCCTCCGTTTGGTATCCGACTGAGTAGAATAGATCGCCCTCATTTATTATAAGGTGTCGTAAAAGGCGACTGAAGTAAATTGATTGGACAGGTGGCCGGTCGTCAAATGCGTAGCCAAATGACATCACAAGGGTTAAAACATTCTGTGCCGACCCCACTTAGAGAGGTATAAGGGCAGGAAAATGATGATATGCATAAATATAATTAATATTTTAATTGTCTCATTTGTCTTACGTACAATAGAGTTGTAAAAATTAAAATAAATTAAGTTCATGCCGGGCGAAGTGTGTAACTTTTACATACTATATACAAAAGACATTCAAACTATATTGCCATGTATTACTTAAGTAAATTGACTAGCGCGCGAAGAAACTCCGAAAACTCGATTCCCAATCTTTATTTATCCAAAATACACGAGAATCTCCGAAAGCGTTGCCTTTAACGTATTTTATAGGCCTATTTATTGGACCTTTGTCGGTTTATTATCGTAAATAAAGTTTCAGGTCATTTTTATCTAATACCGACCGTATAAACGAGCGCACTTACATATTTTATTATATGTATATTGGTGTTTTATTTATTTCCAATAGCTTTTCGTGAGTCGCCGTCGAATTGGTATAATTTTGAGACATATTTTGTAAGCATTTTCGATCCATCATAACGGTGGTACCACTTTAGTAGATGGAATACAAATTTGAGCTTTAAATTAAAATAAATTTACTCGGTTAGACTGTAACTAGTTATTTTGAATCAGCTGTTATCGGGACTTGTCAAGGTAAATGTTAACATAACGTCAAGTATGTATTGTATTATGTTTTTGTTCCCGTTCTCGAAAAAAACAAGGTTTTTTTATCCTATATGTCGCTGGCTATGGACCTCATAAGAAAGCTAAAGTCACTCAGCGGGCGATGGAGCGAGCTATACTCGAGTATTTCAACGTGATCAAATCAAAATGAGGAGATCCGTAGAAGAACCAGAGTCACCGATATAGCTCACCGTGTCGCGAAGCTGAAGTGGCGAGTGGCGGGGTGCATAGTGCGAAGAACCGATTCAAATTCAATTTCGAATTCAAATGATTCTTTATACAAATTAGCCTTTACAAGCACTATACTTGCCGGATTTTATTATAGAATCTTATACCCAAACCCACAAATGACTTATCTACTTTTGCAAGGCGCAAAGCAGGAACGACAAGCTTATGGCTCCTACTTTGTCTATTATATACATTGCTAATCTTTTTATAATTATGTATATTCTTATGTACAAAAATTTAGTAAATGTACATAATTTTTTTTTGTCTATGTCCATTTGTCAGGCACTTATAAAACAAGTACTAAATAACTTCCTAAACGGACGGATTTTTGTAAGTGTCCCATATATTTATTTATTCGCATTTATAAAATTGTTATGAATTAATCCATATTAAAAAAACCCCTAAATTAGAAAAAAGGACCCGTGTACGGCCTCAGAATCCCACATTGCCGATCCCTGTCGTAAGCGGTTGAAGACATTGCCTGAGAAGACCGAGATTGCACTAATATCACGTGTATGTAATTAGTATGCTCAGTGTGTTACCAACACCTCAGTTTACACTCAACGACAATTTAACAAACTAAATGCGTATGATACACATTCACTATTCACGCCGCAAATCCGACTTAACGCCGGGTTTTAAACGGACCTACCTACCTCTATATGTCCTTAATACCACCCAATGACCAACAAATTTTGAACTATAACAATATATAGTTACAGTATAAATTTGATTGATTAATTTGAACCAATAATTAGACCCGACGGTGACTGCAACGAGCGCGATAAAAATCAATAAATCGTCACTTGTTATTCTGATTGCGACTTTGTTATGTAAGCCTAAGTAGATTAATGGGTCAATGTACTTGCTATTCGGTCGGTTTTTTATTGGTTCGAGTGTAATCTTGTGTATTTTGTATTGCCGTCACGATGTATGTGCACTTGGTGCGCAACATTGTTGGTAGTGTGTAAAGGGTTTTATAGGGATCGTAATTCGCTTAGCGCGTAGTATTTGTATTAGGTGTATTTTACATCGCACGCTTGGTTAATACTAAGTGACCTAATTTAAAATTAGGTTTAATTGAGCTAGATATATTGTAATTCTTTAGTTCAATGCCATCCATCATTGTACGAACTATTAAAACAAACTAGTGTTTTCTTAAAGTGCTTAGTGCTTAATTGCAATTGGCCACCAAACCAACTTTTTGAATTAGGTCACTTTAATACTAAGCGTGCGATGTATACACGTGGACTCGAAAACCAACACATTGTTTATAAAAAATGCTGGCTCTCATTGGAATCGACCCCTGACTTGCGGACCTGAGGGCAAGGCCATCGCCACCTGCACCAACGGCCAAAAAAGTTAATTTAACCGCGATTTATTTATTTTTAAAATTCGGCCACTTTAATACTAAGTTACCCTGTTTGTCTGTAAGAGATCGCTACGTAGTGAGTGATAAGGCCAGATAAGCTTACGTAAGCTTTTTTTATTTTGAATAATTATATATTACTAGCTAATCGGGCGAACGTTGCTTTGCCATATAGATTATTTCTAGAGAATGTCTAGTGTAATTTATTTAAAAAATTTAAAAATTGTCGAAAATAAAAAAAAACAGTTAGCGGTGGTCAATCCTTAAAACTTAGGCTAAATAGATAGTAATCTATTTTCTATATATGCCGATTCTCAGACCTACTGAATATGCATATATAATTTCATAAAAATCGGTCAAGCCGTTTCAAACGAGTGCAACTAGTGACAACATAATTTTATATAATAATTTTTATACATAATTATTTTGTAAAAGAGTGACCGCCGAGTCTCTTGCTGGTTCTTCTCGGTAAAAACATGTTTCCGAACCAAATTTTAACGATTTGTTTCGATTATCTAAAATTTGAGGATTGGAAAACGCTAGTAAAAGTCAACTTTAATTAATTAAATTAGATTTGTGGATTTTATTACATTATACTGTACAAATATATATTTGTTGCACAATACCGTCACCTTCAAACAGGTAAGGGCGACGTATTCACTATTGTAATAATGATGTCATGATACTATCAAATCGATATAATCATTTATAGTCAATAAACGTTTTTGCATTTATTCGGCATCGCTTAGTTAATAGCTATATGGTACAAAAGTAATAATAAAAAATATTTTGCTATAATCCGCGATACAGTAAATAGAGAATATATTTAGTGCTAAATGTATAGTGGACTATCCGTTTTTGCATACCCGATACATGCAGGATTCGTAAAAACACATGCACAAACCTCCACCACTGCCACCACAATACACAAGCACTACACACGTTCATTAAAATATATAAAGCTTTGAGATTTTGTCGTGGAGTCTATCTCCTGATGATGCTTCGGTTGCGGGGCGAAACGATTGTTGAATTTGTGATAGTGAACGTTTTGTATTATGGATCTCCGCAAAGTAACGCCTAATTCTATAAGCTATATGATATTTGATAAACAGTGATTATGAAGGTTTGACTCTGATTAAACAAAATTTCATAATATTTATAAAAAATTTAAGCCAACGCTGCAATCGCAGATTTATATCAAGTGTTACCTAGTGTCATAGGTAAGAGATATCACTTTGATTTTAATTTTGGAGTGAAACAGAATCCACTAGTTTAAAGATCGCTGTTAAAGCATCCAATACAAATCAGAGCTTAATATGCCTTAATAGCATTTTTAACCGATTGTTAATTAATAAAACATTTGTTTTTATCTTAACATAAAAATAGACCAACGGGAAGACAGACTGTGACATTAATAATATGAAGGCAAAATTAAAGACTTGCTGCACGCGGTGCTATATAAATACATACTAAATCTGTGCGCTTGTGCTAAATTTGTGCGCAAAAATTTTCTTTTTCATAACATAAACATCGACACGTCAGTGGTGCGTCACTATGCCTGCCATAAGGTCCGTAAGTGCGATAGAGAGCGCAACAGATTCAACATGTTATACCCCCGCGGGCAGCGACTCTTTGATACTAGTATAGTATGAATACGAGAGACCAATAGTATTGCAAACTTTCTGTATCAGTACAGAATATAGTAAACTTTCTGTTTCAGTACAGAAAATTTATTATACTACAAAGGAGAACATAAATGATGAAAATTCTTGGATTTTGTTACTTTTCAACAATACGCAAGATAGCTATGACGAAATGTTTTGCAATTTTAGTAATAATTATAAAAAATATATTTTGAAACGAACAACCTCCGAGTTTCTTAAAATTTCTTTTTAGCAGGTGCAATTTTCCGAACCAGCAGTAAAGTTGACTATAAAGTACGAATGTTACACGAATAAAGGACGCAAAGGAGTGTTTGGAGTTTAGCAAATTTGCCGTCGCTTGGATTAGTCGACGAGTTGGAGAAGTCGTTATAATTTCTAGTACTCAGTCGGCATTGTGCGCTAGGCTTAAGGTTAACTCTCACATCAATAAATAAGAGATGGCGTTGGTTTAACAACAATAGATTGTGTGATCGACATTTAAATTGATTCATTTTGTTGTGCAAAAACGCCGCGCACATTTTAGATTCGCGCGTGATTTGTAACATGTGTATTGAATCATTAAATAGATAGATTCCTTTTAGCTAGAAATATAAGATTGCGTTTTAATTTTATCTTACAATTACAATCAAAGATCGTTAATCTTCTAAGAATAAAGACCAACAAGTGAAAATTTACAAAGCTTTTTAGATGCTAGGAGACCGCTAAAAATTGTCTCAATTCATGATATTATTTTAAAAAATCCATCCATTTGAGAATACAGAAATAAGAAGTTACGTAATTGAGCAATTTAGTACTGAAGTCGATGAATGAATGAAATTAACCTTAACCCCTCGTAGGCACGAGAGGTTTTTTACCGTGCGTTAAAAATACGTCGAAATGAAACAAATGGATATCCAGGCATCTGTTCACATGACAGCGCATTTAAAACGCAACGTATTTTTATCGCACAGTGTTCCATTTTAGGCGTTAGGCGTAGGGCGTTTGGCCGAATATATCCTAAACTGCTTATAACGCCTATTGCGGAATTTTAACGCGACGTATTTTTTACGCCCGTGCTAACGAGGGGTTAAACTTTAAACTCCTTACAAACAATTCATAATTTTAATCACACCGTATCTTATGTTATATTTCTTATTTCGATCTTATACCATTAACACTACAATCATTGTAAAAGCATAAAAGGGTAAATATATTAACTTTAAGGGAACACGAAACTAAACTAAACCATCACAGATATACCCAAGTTACCGATGTGTATTGCATCAATAAGGGTACGTCTGAGTTCCATATAAAAACACAATTATTTGCCTGCTTTTGATATTAACATAGTGCCATATTTATTGCCATGAAGCGTTCTTGAGTCTTACGGTAAGAAGTCGATATCGACACAAACTATCGGATAAGATACTCGTGTCAGATCATTTCGATAACAGTACGTTCATCATGAACGGGTAAGAAGTCATAATGGGTACTTTGACACGGGAGCGAGCCCCACGCACGCCATACTAATATTGTCTGGCTCGATTCGCTTCCAGTCGATAGCTGCTTACAAATTGTTCCCAATTGGCACGCGCGGGTTCAGGATTGTCACTTTCACTAAATAAATGATATAATTATTTTGGTAAGAACTCAAAAAAGCGTCAATGATATTCGAAGACATAATATGCTAATAATTGTTTTTTTTCATTCTTTCAAATATAAGCCGCAAAGAATTTTTTTAAACATCGCTAAAGTACATTTGAGCCAATTCGGATTATCGAGACATTCTCGTGATATTGTTTACGAATTCAAACATTATAAATACGATTGTCTTGTACTATCTGCTTGTCTGTTTAACACATGATTCGCTTAAACAATATGGATGGAATTTTGAACAATTAACGCTTAAATACTAGGCTAAAATGTTTGATAAAAAAATTAAGTTCCTAAAAAACATAAAGTGCATAATTGACGTTATTTGAATGTTTTATCTCAACCGAATGAGTATATATAGATATTTTCTTATTTATTTTAGTTATATTCTGTTTTATATCTAGTTTAAATTTCACATATTCACAGAATAATTTTCTATCAATCAACACACACGACAACTACGAATGTTTACGTAACTTCTTTCATGATATCTAAAAGCTATAGTTATATATAAAGTTTATTTTTATTAAAACTATTTTATTAGTAGTTTTAGTTAGTTAGTAGTAGTTTAGTTTTTGGCTGCTACTACACTATAGCTGAATTAACTATAGTTGAGTAGCTACCATTTTATAGCATTGCACTGCTATTGACAAGTTTAGTAATTTTTAGGGTTTTATACGTACACTCTTAGAATAGTAGTGCAATAATATAAATAAATTAAAAAAAAAAGCTCTCCGTTCCACTTTTGACAGGAGCATTTCTCCATTATTATTTGATTAACAAAACAGTCTTAGACTTGATAGCCCTAGAAAATCGCCAACTGAAGGATATATCGCCCTTCGAACGCTTTCAACTCACCGACGTCGCGCATACTCTTTTCGCAACCAGCATTGTATTTTAATAAGCCCGTGTCAAGAATCAGCAATGTATTTGATTAACTTTGACCTCCGGATCAATCAATTTTAGGCCCTACCGCAATGACATAAAATACCTAACGGGTACCAATTTATTTTGTTATATAAAAGTCAAAACATTTCCACAGCGAACTGAATTATTACTGAAGCGCACAATAGATTGAAATGAACGGCCTGTATCAATGCTTTATGGGTGCACTTTAAAAGAGAAGCTTTTGATTTATGATAATTTCAAGCTTAGAACTTTTCAAGTGTTTCGAAAATTGAACACATTAAGTTTTCCTAATAATTAATATATTTAACGACCTTTTAGTGCTATTAGTTTTGAGTTTATTAGTTTCGTCTTATTTTCAATTGCGTCCCTATTCAATACGAAAGTCTGTCACGTTTTCCCACCTAATCGTTGAGGGAATATTGATAAAATTTAGCCTTTCATTTCATCCCTTTTAATTTTTATTTTCAATGCCACTCATTATTGCCTACATTGCATAAGCGCTGCACACATTCACTAACAAATTCTCAACAATCGCTTTGCTCAATAACCAAATCATCATCAGGAAATTAACTACACGATAAAATTGCAAATTTCAGCATTCAGTATTACTTAGATTTTCTGTAACAGCGGATTATAGCAAAATAATCTTATGATAACTTTGGAATTATGGAACTTAACAAAACAATACTTAATTCGATAAATTAAAAAAAGTTAATATACCAAGCTGACATAACAATAAAAAAAACCTTTTTGCCTTTGAGAATTGCAAAAATCGCATAAATAGACAACGAGGGGTTTTTTTTGAACTGGATGTGAGCGAAATATCAAAAGCAGATTTAATTTATAGAAATAGGCGTTACTCAGCAAAATTAAATTATTTTTGAATAGAATCGTGGATTATAACAGATTAATAAATGATATGAATATGCGGATTGTGATGAAATAAATTTTAGCAATAGATGTTTCGACAAAAAGTAAGAAACAATTTAAACTAGCAGAAAAGTGAAAAGATGCCACGCGTGATGTAACACCATAACAAATGGTACGGTATTTTGTATTATCCATACCAATTTTTCATAGGCCGCTATCTTTGGGCGAAGATTAAACCAATATTTACGACCAATCCTAACCTTTTTCACCTCGGCACAGCGGTTATCACCAAACAATATTTAACCCACGCATAAATTTGTGTTCACAATGTAATGGATTTATAGGTGTATCAAAAATTAATATTGTATTTTGGTGCCTATTAATGTTATGCCGTGTGGTATCCGGCTGAGTAGAATAGACCATCCTCCTTTTCTTACCGAGGTGTTGTAAAAGGCCACTAAGGTAAGTTGACCTACCGTGTGGTATCCATTTGTGTAGAATAGACCACCCTCTGTTTTACCGAGAGGTCGTAAAATACGACTAAGGTAAGTTGACGTCAGGCAGGCGACCGGTCGCAAAATACGTAAATAAATCATGTGACAACATGTTTGTAACATGTCATGCCGACCCCACTTAGAGTGGGATAAGGGCAGGAGGATGATGATGGTTTCTATTAATTATAGATTTACACTTATTCAACCAGAATTATAAAGTAAGTAAAGCAAAAACCTGTTACTATCCCACAGCTGGGCATATCCTTCACCTATCCTTTAGGAGAGAAGCGTTGGAACTATCATCCATGACATTGTTCCAATGCGGATTGGTAAGTTAGACATATCTCAGGAATTCTCTAGGGATATGCAGGTTTCTTCACGATGTTTTCCTTCACCGAACAACGTGTGATAAATAGAAATTACTAAACACATAAGTTTTAACAGAAAAGCTTATTGAAAGAAATAAAGAATGATTATTTGAAATTGGTGCCTACCGAAGGTTTGATTCGAATTCAAAATATTCTTTATTCAAGTAAACTTGTAAACAAGCGCTTTTGAATTGTCAACATTTACTGCTGGTTCGGAAAGCTGTTCCTACCGAGAAGAACCAGCAAAAAACTCGGCGGTAGCTCTTTTCAAAGAATAATTCTTATCACTAGTCTAGTTACATATAGTTACTAATGTCTTGTACAGGGTTGAAGAGAAGCTATATCCACGCATTCTTATCGTCTAGGTAATCTTCAATAGTATAATAGGCTTTCTGAATTAGCCTTTGAATTGAACCCGTGATTCTCCCGAAAGAATGGCAGTCAACTGCTGGGTTATCATAACTTTTTCCCTTCAACTCATTACTCTAGACTGGTATTATTATTATAACTCTAAATTGGATGACTCCTTCTACATTGAAGGCCTCACTTTCACGAGCATTCGCAATGATTATTACTGGGTAAGTGAGTGTACAAGTGATACTATTCTGCTTATGGGTTACCGGGCAGGTGACGCCTACTTGGTCATGATTACTTGTTGCATGGATTAAATGGCAACTAATTTCTCCTCCTCTACTCTACGAGTAGTGCATTGAATCCTCTATAATAATAATGACCACGCGAAGATAATTTCTCCATAGATCAGCTGCAACAGCCGCATGAGCGCGGTGACTCGCAAATCCATCGTATAACATGCATAGCCCACGACCCACTTATAACCTTACTAGGTCCCTGTTAGGTCAACTTACCGAAAATATAGGCGTCCAAAAAGCCTTCTATAGAAACTCGATGATCAAATAACGACTGTAAACACAGACATACATTATAACAAACACCTGTGCCTGCAAAGTCGTGATCCCAGTTTTCTGATGTCGGTCAGACATGTTTATATGGCTTGTCGCGATATTCAACAACGTGATTACTAATCATAGACTATTCGTTTTCAAACCTGAAACATGCAGCATTCGTTAAATCACATGCATAAACCTCCACCACTGCCACCACTACACACGTTCACTATCACAAACTCAACAATCGTTTCGCCCCGCAACCGAAGCAGCATCAGGAGATAGACTACACGACAAAATCACAAAGCGAAGCATTACCTTAAACAAGCGTAGTTACTAATCGGTTCAACCCCCACCAATTATTTTGTTTTGCCTCTGAATGCGTGTAACAGGCTTGAGCTAGAAACATTTAACTGATCGTTAATGAGGGTGTCATTGTTATATTTTACTATCTCAAGTGGTTTTTCAATAGGTCGAGTCGGAGACTATTGTCACACGTGTGCAAAATTTCGTAGCAACGGTCATTTCGAACTTTGTGACCGCTTTTTAACAAATCATAGTCAAACCTCCAGCCTCTTCTACACGTCGTTCTAAGCGGATGTCCGGCTTCACAAGAGACATCGTCATGACAAATTTCGTGAACGCTAGTAGAGCTTCAGGGAGGTTGCTATACTTTTATACATCAAAAGAGGCGATTTTTATTCCATCAACGCTTAAGTATACCATCACCTCCCGCATCGGCAAGAAAATCGCCTCGAAACAACATAACGGTGCGTTAAGTGGCCGAAGGTGCAAACAAGGAGTATATATACTCATAACCTGTAGGAACAAGACGTTGCAAGGGATTTTAAACCATAACAATTGACAATTACAGTCCATTATTGCTATCGACAGCTTTAGTATTGTTTGCTTTACTAATGAACGCTTAGCTCACAGCTTGTAATCTGTAGTCACTTGTCATTAAGCACAGTATCTTGTTCCTATTTGTGCTTTTTTTCTATTAACCATCTGCCTACAAACCTGTTTCGTTCCGGGAATCAAGGCGAGGCCGACAGGAATTGTGGACATTTTTGTTACATTAAAAAAAATGTTCTATTTAATGATGGCTATTTACTTGATTACAGTTTAAAGTAGGTTTTCTTAACTTCTTCTTATTGATCACATAAGAAATAATTTTTAATGTGTCTAGCGTCAGTTAATATCATTGAAAATTGGCTTTTTTTAGTAACAAAATGCATTGCTAAATATAAAATATGGTATCATTTTTTTTCTTTTCTTTTTTTACACCCTTTTACTCCTGGGCATAGGCCTCCTCTCTCCATTTTTTAGCAGAGAATGATTGGAGCTAAGACCTATCATGCTACTACTATGTGCATTAGTAAGTTACATATATCCCTAGAATTCTCTTGAGATATGCAGGTTTCCTTGCGATGTTAACCTTCAGCAAAAAGCTTGTGATATATTGCAATTGTCAATTAGACACATGAGTTTTAATGGAATAACTAATTAACTAATTAAAAGAGTCGCAAGATCTCACCACTGGTCTATCACAAATTATCAAATATTTACGTATTATAAATATGTCCGCAGCCGCGTCTGCTGTATTTTTGTGCCAGTTCGCTAATAAACAAAATAAATTCAAAATCTACTGGACTTTCATGTGGTTTTTTACTTAGTGATTAACTACAAAGGTTTCAAACTGTAATTAGTTAAGGTTTTGTGTACATTACATGAAATATAACTATAATCGTTGAGCATTTCGGAAAACGTTGCCTGGGGGCTTTTATCGAAATCTATTTTACAAAAGTAATAATAAATTCATCATCATCCTCCTGCCCTTATTCCACTCTACGTGGGGTCGGCACAACATGTTACAAACATGTTGTCATATGATTTGGCTACGTATTTTACGACCGGCCGCCTGCCTGACGTCAACTTACCTTAGTCGTATTCTACGACCCCTCGGTAAGAAAGAGGGTGGTCTATTCTACTCAGCCGGATACCACACGGTGGGTCAACTTACCTTAGTCGTATTTTAAGACCCTTCAGTTTGAAATGAGGGTGGTCTATTCTACTCAGCCGGATACCACACAGCGGGTAGACTTACCTTAGTCGCCTTTAACGACAGCTCGGTTAGAGATGAGGGTGGTCTATTTAACTCAACCGGATACCACAAGACGGATGAGTCATAAGAAGAAAGGTCGTAACTAATACCAAAGATAAGTTATATTTACTTATAAAATAGCTTTTTGGAATACGAAAAAACTTTCGAACGGCTATAACGAATAGTTATAGCCGGGGGGGGGGGGATACCCTGATACCCGATACATGCAGGATTAGGATACACCGCCACCACAATACACAAGCACTACACGCGTTCACTATCACAATCTCAACATTCGTTTCGTCACGCAACCGAATCACCATCAGGGGATTGACCCCACTACAAAATCGCAAAGTAAAAGTTCTTGACAAAAAATAGACTTATTTAGTAAATTTTTAATAACAAATCTTATTTCACTATCTCTCTCACTCTCATTTCATAATCAGTACTTCTACAAAAACCTTCGTTAAGTATCATATAAAGTCGATTCAATTCGACCCACATCAACCTAATTTTTAAACGAATCGAATCAAGCATCCATTTAATAATTTCACTTAACACAAAGCATACCTGCCATTAAATTATTTTCGTAATGGCTTAATCATTTTTTATTAATACAAAACTAAATTCGCGTCTTTCATTAAAAACTATTTGCATATTAACGAAGTAAAAATTAATAATTAAATTTTATTTTGTAATAGGGTAAAAGTCGGTAACATCAAACGCTTAGAGACTGTGTCCATTATATCTAAACGTTACTCAGACCAATTGAATATAAATTTTACTGAATTAACCAACTGAATAAATAAATCATATGCTTTTTAAACTGTCATGACGTATACAGGGTGGTACCACACCACAACAATATTAATTTTAATTTTAGTAACCACACACTTCAACACCCTACATAATAAATTCAATTGATTCAGCGAAGTATTTTAGCCACAGAAATTATTAAACGTTTTTAAAAAAATAAACACTGTTTACAGAAATCAATGACCTTACCCTATTACGACACACGAAACGAAAATAACCTTGACCCTAAAACTAAATAGTATTGTGCGAGGTAGAGAAAACAACGATATTATTATTTGCCCCTCTTTTTTGAACAAGCGCATCAACCATTGCCAACAAATAGATTGTTATAGTTGTTATGGCAGAGACTCTGGAGGATCGTAATGCAATGCTCGACGACCTCATCAGAGCATCTCAACAGGTGGGCCTAAAAATGAACATGAGTTAGGCGAAAATCATGTCAAACTTGCATGTTCCGCTCCACCCGGTCATCGTTGAAAACTTTGCACTCGAAGTTATAGACGAGTACATATACCTGGGATATACAGTCCAATGTGGTAGGTCCAATTTTGAAAAAGAAGTCAGGTGCCGAATCCAACTCGGATGGGCAGCGTTTGGGAAACTACATGTGCGTTTTTTATAAGTAAGGGGGGATAGCAAACCATATAGTTGGGAGGCAAAAATTAAACTATGTAATTTGGGAGCGATGCTCCGAGCGTTGTGCCGGCAACTGCCGTGATTTATTTGATTTAAGAATACGTAAAGGACACTATTATGTCCATCCAAGGTAACCTCAGTGCCTGAAGACCAAAGTCTTCGAACAGTGCATGCAGTGTCATCCCTAGGGACCTATGGATCTGAGACGTGGTCGCTGACAATGCGCCTCATAAGAAGGCTCAGAGTCGCTCAGCGGGCCATGGATCGAGCTATGTTCGGAGTATCTCTACGTGATCAAATCAGAAATGAGGCGATCTGTAGAAGAACCAGAGTCACCGATATAGCTCAGAGTGTCGCGAAGCTGAAGTGGAGATGGGAGGAGCATATATTGCGGAGAGGTCAAGGTGATATTTTAAGAAATTTAATTTTCGTACATAAGAATATACATAATTATAAAACGATTAGCGATGTATATAATAGACAAAGTAGGAACCGACATAAGCTTGCGGTTCTTGCGCCTTGTAAAAGTTCGTATTTCGTTTGTGGGTTTGGGTATAATAAGACTCTATAATGAAATTCCGCAATCTACTTTGACTTTACTATTACAGCAGTTTAAAAACACTGTTAAAAAAAGGCTAATACAGAAAGCCTACTTTACTAATGAGGATTACGTAGACGATAGGAAGCGTGGATATAGCTATTCTTCGATCCTGTACAAGTTATGTAACTAGTAATATGAATTATTCTATGAAAAGAGCAACCGCCGAGTTTCTTGTTGCTTCTTCTCGGTAGGAACAGAGATGATTCTCGGTAGATGGTGACAATTCACAAGCGTTGGTTTACAAGTTTACTTGAATCAAGAATATTTTGAATTTGAATTTGAAATTGATGGCGACCCCGCACCCGAAAACGCAATGTCGGTAGACCCCCTACAAGATGGACTGACGACCTCAAAAAGGTCGCGGGAGCCGCTAGATTCAAGCAGCAGACTCAGCAGTAGACGTCCATCGGATGATAAAGAAGAAGAGAAGAAGAAGAAGAAGGTGCCTTAAAGGTGGCACTGGATTTATTGCACGGTGCCGAAAGCTATGACGGCTTCAGTATGAGAGACACCCTAAAGCCGTCAAGACGGCGGCCTTTTTAGTAAAGTATTATCGTAGCCGATTCTCTTTGTAATAGCACGACGTTGTAATGCGTACGCGCACTGCCAAACCATAGACCAACAACATAAGTCATGATAAGTATAACCCGTCATTAAACCATTAACGTGTAACTATTAATTGTATAATACAGAAACGGGAACGAGTATTTTATGTTCCGTACATATTTTTTCGAAATGAAAATACGGTGTTAACGTTACACGTTTTCAAATCGCTTTGCTTTGTGGTTTGTTCGTGCAACATCTCCTCGTGATGCTTCGGTTGCGGGCTAAACTACTTTTGAGATTGTGGTGAATGTGTGCAATGCTAGAAGTATAGTATTGGCGGTAGTGGTTTAAAGTGCACACGATTTACGAATCCTGCATACGAAATTTATGAACTACTTTTAGCATTAGATAGATTTTTTCTAATCGCGGATTATAGTAAAATAATATTGTTATTACTTTTACATTATAACATGTGCGAAGTAACGCTAATTAATAATTTTATAATTTTTACATAGTCGATGGGATGCACAGGTGAGCGCAGAATCATCGTGGAATGTGGAGAGGATAAAGCAGAAGTTCTACTAGTGTCGTCTTAAGTGTGCTTGCTGGGATGACTGTCATCAACAATCAAGCGCATAACACTATTTATAAAAAAATCATAGGTGCTCGGCAGTTGAACCCGCCAAACCTGTGTAAGGGTAAATTGCTTTAACAAATTTAATATAAAATTATTTTATCAATTTGAGGTTACTTCGCGGAATTCCATAATAACTAATGAAACAATCTTTTGCAATGAAAAACTGTAAATTACTCTGAGACGAGTCATTCAGATCAAAAATTTTCGTCAATAATTAAATAAAAAAAAAAAATTTAGAACGTTTATATATAAAAGTAAAAAAAAGTAAAGTAACAGCCTGTTACTATGCCCACTGCTGGGCTAAGGCCTCCTCTCTCCGTTTTTAGAGAGAAGGATTGGAGCTAAGACCTACCACGCTGTTCCAATGCGGATTGGTAGGTTACACATATCACTAGAATTCTCTAGAGATATGCAGGTATCCTCACGATGTTTTCCTTCACCGAAAAGCGTGTGATAAATTGCAATTATCAATTAGACACATAAGTTTTTTTAATAGAAAAACTCATTGGTGCCTGCCCGACTGTCTCTAGAGAGTCGCACGGTGTCACCGCTAGGCTATCACAGCTCCCGCTAGGCTGCTATATATAAAATACAAATAATAATATCAAAATCTAATGTAAAAATGTATATCATTACTTTTATTTAAAAAATCAACTAAAATTTTAATTCCAAATCGAATCATATAACAACAAAATACCGATCCACCACGCCTTGTCAAAAAACCTCCGTTAGAACTGAAAACACTAACATAACCGAATCGACCTGCCTTCCCACGACCTTAGAGCTACATTTCGCCGTGCACTATCCAATCTTACTTCCTGATACATTTGAAAATAAACCAAAACGTCATATGAACTAAATCCAAAATCGTTTCAGCAATCGAATAGTCCATTCAATAACGACATACTTGTGTGTGAATGTTATAAGTATTTCAATCTAATTTGTATTTTAATATTATCGAGATAGAGTTTGTTTTCATTTGAATAGTGCATACATGTGATGTTGACCAATATTAATAATATATAGGATGAGAGTTCGTGGCAAGTGACTGTACGGTATGCACACATGCAATATATCGCGTCATCGAAATGAAAGTGGCCTAAGAAAAACTCTTAGTTTTAATTAATTAAAATTATATTTTTTTTAATTTTGATTTATATTTACTCAACTAGCGCCTTTCAGCGGCTTTACCCTCGTGGAAATCAGTGTCACACATTTTTCCCGAATTGAACTTTTGAACAGAAAAGTAGTTATTGTAAGTTAACCATAAGAGATAGAGACATAGTATTGCGGAATCCTTTGTTGCATTTTTGTAAATCTACGATTACCTAGTACATGACTTAAGTCTAATCTCTAATCAAAAAATAATTTAGTGTATCTCTCTAATCTAATAAGTTGGGTACAGAATTCTATAATAAAATTCCGCCATCAATTTTAACTTTGCCATTACAGCAGCTTAAAAACACTGTTAAAGGGAGGTTGATACAGAAAGCCTGCTATACTTTTGAGGATTATATAGATGATAAGATTGCCTGAATATAGCTACTCGTCTACCCTGGCCCTGGAGAGATATCTACGTGTAACTAGTTATAAGAATTATATTTGAAAAGAGCAACCGCCCAGTTTCTTGCTGGCTACTTCTCGGTAGTAACAGCTTACCGAACCAGCACTACAGTTGAAGATTCAAAAGCACTTGTATAAAAGTTTACTTGAAAAATAAAATATTTGAAATTCTAATTTAAAGGAGAGTGCCAAAATTAGGCCTAACTGCAACAGAAACCCCACACACATCAAAAAATTAAGAATTTTCTCCTCATTAAATATCACTATAAATATTATAAACTATCAACCGGAATGTGCTAGAAAAATTATTTCAAAATCATATTTATAATGGTATTATAATAGTTGAATCCTTAAACGGAACGTAACGTTATTGTCAACTGTCATATTTAGGGATGTTCCGATACCCTCATAGCATCGATACTTATATCAGTAGTACTCAAATTGTTATTCGATACTACTCATGAGTACACCTAAAGTATCGATACTTACTCACATCGATACTTTTGGTTAGTTTTATGGTTTTACGTAACATTTTAAATATATAATAAACCAAAAAGCATTTTTTATTTAGTTAAGGTATAATATCCAATTAATTAGAAATCAAAGATTTCAAGACCTTATGGTTTTTTAGTAAAAAAAAGAATTATGACATTACAATCGCTGTTAATAACACTATTCTTATGCAAAAATAAAATAATCTTTTATTTCAATACCTTATTGTTATATTTTTAACAATAATCCTAACATTTTTAATATGTTATTATGGAAGTTAGCTCCTAAAAATGTAACATAACCTCAAACCACAGATCTTTTTTTTTATAGTTCCCCCATAGAAATCGAATAAAAAAATAATTGATATTAAGTTAACAGATATATTTCTACTTAATAACATAAAAATTATCGGTGTACCGTCTTGGCCCAAAGGTGTATGCAATTCTGGCCGTCTCCTTTGAAACCATTCTGAAGAATTGCACTATCTTTTAGTAAGAAGCATACAAAAATCCCTTTAGTAGTTAAGTTAATCCTTTTGATAAAGTAGACCACATACGGACAGACAGCTTTTGAGGACTTTCTTTTATAATCACTATAGAAGACGTTATTATTGTTATAAAATGTGACTAATGTAAACTTGGCTTTATATGTGACAGTGCGCACGAGTGGATCCGCTACAGGTGAATTTATAGCGGTGTGCGTGAGGTCATTCCGTTGTATGTATTTGTGTGTGTGTGTGCAGATGAGTCTATCATACGGTGCACAAAACAGTACAAAACCAACGGATGATCTATGGAGATCCATAATACAAAAGTAATAATAAAATTATTTTGCAATAATCCACGATAAAAAAATAGTAAATATATACATATAACGCTAAAGGTAGAGTAGGATATAAGTTTTCATACCTGATACATGCGGGATTTGTAAAAACACATGCACAAACTTCCACCAACTCCCTCACAATACACAAGCACTACACACGTTCACTATTATAATCTCAACATTCGTTTCGCCCTGCATCCGAATCACCATCAGGAGATAGTCCACGACAAAATCGATTTTTGTCGATTTGCGATTGTTGTGTGGCGAAATATATAAGAATATTTAATTATAATAACTTTTATTGAACAGAAATATTGGAGACATTTTGTTCAGTTGAAACTCTTATCAGGCCACCATTTGGGATAAAAAATATTCCCGTTTTTCTTTCGGGAACAGCAAAAAAAACAAAGTACATAATTGAGGGTATTTTGACAGTAAATAATATTTATTTATTTATGTACCATAAAAAAAGTAAGAAAAAAATTATATCATAAAAAAACGTACAGTGAGACAATTTATAGTAATGCAGTATAGTACCCGGCATTAAATAATGCTTAAAGTACATACTTAAATACAAATATACACCCAGGCTCGAAGAATCAACAAATTGCTTATAGATAATGTTGGCCCTCGGCGGGAATCGAACCCGCGACCTGTGGAGCTGCGTCACTACCCACTGCGCCAACGGGCCAGTCTATGAAGCAGAACTAGCCGATTTTCTCTCTCTAAGTCTTGATGTGCATTATATATTGCAGGGTAGTATAAGTAATATTATTGATTTATAGAAGCAGGCGTTACTTTGCGGAATTCCATATTACAAGCAATATAACAGAACTAACCACTTTGCTATAATCCGCACGGGTTAAGGGTTAAAAATCGTACTGCAGTACGATTTTTGTCGTGAAGCCTATCCTCCTGATGATGCTTCGGTTTCGGGGCGAAACGATCGTCGAGATTGTGGTGGTGGGTGTGTGTGCTGCTTTTGTGTTCGTTGTTGCTGGTGAATTGCGCCTTGGGGTGCATGTGGTGGCTGGTCCTGCATGTATAAGGTGCGTAGATTTTGCCTGCTTCATACACATTGGCTTTGCATGCATTCACTTAACCCGTGCGGATTATAGCAAAGTAGTTAGTTCTGTTATATTGCTAGTAATATTATTATTTTGCATTGGAATATAGTTAAATAAGAGTTTCCACAAGTTCGTATAAGATCACATCTTAAAGAGTTTCGTTACTATAAAAACACATGTACGCAATAAATTATATCTTAATTAGAACTAAGTATATGGTGGTAAATGCTACGTTTATCGTTTTCTACGTTGCGATCGATAAAAAAACTGTAACCCGTGTTTCTAATACCATATCGATATTACTATAAACCGGCTGCCTTCATATCTAAAGCTATGATATGGGTACACATGCGAGATATAAATATGCACAGTATTTCATCCGCCTTTGGTACACGATAACGTTAATATGTTACTAGAAAGAAACTTTGTTGAGAGAAGAAATCTATGCATTAGCTTTATAATAAGTAGGCGCTTCTATGTGACTGGCCCGTTGGCGCTGTGGGTAGTGACCCTGCCTTCAGCTCCACGGGTCGCAGGTTCGATTCCCGCCGTGGGCCAATATTTTCTATAAACAAATTGTTGGTTCTTCGAGTCTGGGTGTGTATTTGTATTTAAGTTGTCCGTCACCCATAACACAAGTATTAAGTTACTTACTTTGGGGACAGGTGGGTGGCCGTGTGTGTAAATGTCCCATTTATTTATTTATGTAAGTAAATTTTGACAAGTGTTAAAAACAAAATTTTTCAATTTGTAGAATTGATCATTTTTACAAAGCGTTGTTAGAAAAACGGGCGAGAAAGTTCATCTTAATCACAGCAGTTTTAGTTTAGTTCTACTAATAATACAAATGTGTGTCATTCTGGCCGACTACTGCGTTTAGACATCCGATAGAGAAAAATTAATGTAATTTGACAGAAATAAAGGTTTCGAGGTACTTATGGGGTAGTAAAAATTCTGTTACCTTTGAAACAGCAATCACATATAATATAATGAGAGCATTTCAACACTAAAAGTGACGCGATTACAGGATTGATGCAATTAGTGATATATAAAAAAGCTATGAAAATCTTCGCGAATTTGTCTTAAAGTCCTCTCCTGATTATTTACGGTTGCAAAATATTTACGGCGTTTCGATTGTCGTAATGATTGAGTACAGTGTTTTTGTAATGCGTTGGTGGTGGTGTTCTTTGGTAGGTCTGGTTACTAAGCCTGCATGTAAAAGGTATGAAAACGGATTGTGCTTTCTACAAATACCATTTTTAACAAACGCGGATTGTAGTAGAATAATTAGCGGATTATAGTTAAATAATTATACCATTACTGTGGTGTATGGGTTTACTTGTACTGTATGAGATTAGTACGCATGCACCAAAGACGCACTTACATCATATTTTACTGCACGTCCAGCTTTTCTTACAGCTCAGGCGCTACTGACGTTGTGCGCTTGAGACAGTCTAAGATTTCCTTCATACGGTAGTATTAGTATGTTTAAGTATTAGTATATGTTATGTATGTGTGTCCTAAGCCGTGTGTTATCCGGCTGAGTAGAATAGACCACCTCATTTCTTACCGAGGTGTCGTAAAAGGCGACTAAGGTAAGTCGACCCGCCGTATGGTATCCGGCTGAGTAGAATAGACCACCCTCTTCCTTACCGAGGGGTTGTAAAATACGACTACGGTAAGTTGACGTGAGGCAGTCGTAAAATACGTAGCCGAATCAAGTGACAACATGTTTTAAGCGTGTTGTGCCGACCCCAGTTAGAGTGAGATAAAGGCAGGAGGACATATGTGTATCCTGTATATAAATATACAAGGTAAGAATCACATGTCAACTCATGTATACTACAATTAGTATTGTACATAATGTAGTGTACATGAGTAGAATTAGTATTGCACACAAAAATCTCTAGCTTTGCTTTTGCTGTAAGACGAGACATCAGTACCGCATCTAACTCACGTAATGACCGGTTGTACGACACCGGCACCTCATAATTACAATATACACGGTCATTAAGTTACTTTATAATTTAGCTTAATACAGATTGAGCCGTCCGACTGATCGACATGGGAAATATGATATACTGATGGCGTCTATAGAGAACAAGATGTCCTCGCGACTTCGCGCGCGACGACCTAAATCTTAAAACATCCCTAATATGTTTAGTCTTCTCAAAGAATAAATCATTTATCCTATATAGCTATAAAGTAAAGTAGCGGCCTGTTCAAATTCAAATTCAAATTCAAAATATTCTTTATTCAAGTAAACTTGTAAACAAGTGCTTTTGAATCGTCAACTTTACTGCTGGTTCGGAAAGCTGTTCCTACCGAGAAGAGCCAGCAAGAAACTCGGCGGTTGCTCTTTTTAAAATATAAATCTTAGAACTAGTTACATTTATTTATTACTGTCTTGTACAGGGTAGAAGTGCACCTATATCCACACATTCTTATCATCTAAGTAATCTTCAACAGTATAGTAGCCTTTCTGTAACAGCCTCTTTATAACAGTGTTTTTAAACTGCTGTAATGGCATGACCAAAATTGATTTCGGAATTTTATTATAGAATCTTATACACAAACCCACAAACGATTTACGTACTTTTGCTAGGCGCAAAGCAGGAGTCGCAAGCTTATGTCGGTTCCTACTTTGTCTATTATATACATCACCTATCGTTTTATAATTCTTTATATTTTTATGTACAAAAATTACGTTTTTGAAAATATATTGTGAAGCAAATGTTAGAATACCTATTTCCTTAAACTTCTCTCGCAGGGAATCACGCGGACTTAAATTGTAGGTGCCCCTGACTCTTTTTTGTAATACGAAAATTTTTTCACTATCCGCGCATTTACCCCACAGCAATATTCCATAAGACATAATGTTATGGAAGTAAGCAAAATAAACAAGTTACGCTGTTTCGACATCTGTAGATTGTCTTATCTTTCGAACAGCGTAGGCTGCTGAACCAAGTTTCCCTGCAAGAGTTTTTATGTTTTGAATCCAAGGTCACTCCCAAGAATACAGTTGTATTTTCTGTTTTCAGTGGTACATTATTTATGGAGAGCCTATTTGCTGTTTTTGCGGCATTAGGTAATGCAAATTCAATACAATTTGTTTTCTTTGAGTTTAGTACCAAATTATTTACCCTGAACCAAAAGGCTACTTGCGATAAACCACTGCTTACTTCGTCAATATTATGGTCATTTCTATTTACTTTAAAAATTAAAGATGTATCATCCGCAAACAGTACAATATCGCAAATATTATGAATGAAATATGGTAAATCATTTATATAAACTAAAAACAGAAAGGGACCAAGGATCGATCCTTGAGGCACACCCATAACTAAGGCCGTTCCGGATGACTGCACCTCATTAATGCACACTCTTTGAATCCGGCTGTGAAGATAAGACGCAACGAGACGAAGCGCACTGTCTTTAATACCATAATAGTTACAATCCCACTGCTGGAAATAGGCTTCCTCTCTCCGTTTCTGGAGAGAAGGGTTGGAGCTAAGATCTACCACGCTACTCCAATGCGGATTGGCAGGTTACACATATCTCCAGAATTCTCTAGAGATATGCCCGTTTCCTCAAGATGTTTTCAGTCACCGAAAAGCGTGTGATAAATTGAAATTATCAATTAGACACATGAGTTTTAATAGAAAATCTCATTGGTCCCTGCCCGGGTTTGAACTCGTGTTCCCCTCGTAAGAGTCGCACGGTCTCACCGCTGGGCTATCACAATTTCAATATAGCTGTGCCCATGTGGAAATCAGCCTATGTAATTGAAATTTAAAAGAAACTATAACAGAGCTACTTTGCTATAATCCGCGCGGGTTAAGCGAATGCATGCAATGCTAAGTGAAACAGGCAAAATTATACCTTACACATGCAGGACAAGTCACCACACGTATCTCAAGACGCCTCCTCCAGCAACAATGCACACAAGCACAACACACAAACACCACCAAAATCTCTACGATCGTTTCGCCCCGAAACTGAAATATCATTAGGACGATAGGCTCCACAACAAAACCGTAATTTACACTACTATTTTGTCGTGGAGCCTACGTATAAGAAATACCTAAAACAATAAGGAACGAAAATATTATTTAAATAGTTTTATTGAAGCAACTTCAGTACAGCAGGCCTACCATGAACTCTTATTGCGACTCAATTGAAGACGTAAACGACGACTGCGAACCGCTTTCTTTTCGTACCATGAAGTGTGAATTGCATTGGGGTCGTAATGTTTGAAAAGGATAACGTTATATGAACTATAGATATCTCTGTCTCTTTTACTCACATGTTGTTAGGACGAATTCCGAACACTCATTCGGCAACGGCTTATAGTGTGCGTCTATAAGACGTCATGGTATGAAAAAGCAAAACAATTTCGTTAACGTCTTCAATTGAGTCGCAATAAGAGTTCATGGTAGGCCTGCAGGTTGTGTAGAATATTGCAATGTAAATATTATCCGGTAAGTGACCTCGGTTAGAGTATTTGCTCTGTTTTCATGGCTGACACACTTGATAATTCCAAGAATTTGGCTTGACACCATTTCATGCACATATATGTATATATACAGCAAGTAAAGTAAAGTAACGGCCTATTATCATAATATACGATTAGCCATAAAATCATTATTCATCCTCCTACCCTTATCCCACTCTAAATGTGGTCGGCCCAACATGTTATTAAATAAATAAAATGTTACAAACATTTGTCACATGATTTGGCTACGTATTTTGCCTGAAGTCAACTTACCTTAGTCGTATTTTACGACCCCTCGGTAAGAAAGAGGATGGTCTATTCTACTCAACCGGATATCACACGGTGGGTCAACTTACCTCAGTCACCTTTTACGACACCTCAGTAAGAAATGAGGGTGGTCTATTCTACTCAGCCGAATAGCACACGGCGGTAGGGTGGTGGATTAGCCATAAAATCGTAACAGAAAAACAGTCGAAGACAGAGAGATAAAGACAGACAGATGGACAGATTTTGGCGTTTATAATAATAGTAAGGATTGACTTTTAACTGTCAATGTCAAATTCATTAAGGAAATCATCGCTCAGAACTCTCCACTCCCAAAAAAGGCCGGTAAAAAATTAATAACCCGTCACAAAAGAAAAGAGAGAACACAATTATCAAAAATGAGGGGTCTATCATTAAACGAATGATAAAAGAATTCTGATCTATACATGGCGTTGAGTAATTTATCATTTGTGTATCTGATGAGATAGATATCTAAGTGTTTCTCTAATAACAGGAGGTAGTTGCTACCGAAATTGTTAGCGCCCGCGGCTGCCTTTTATATAGAACGCTTTAGACTCTCTCTTGATATGAGTTATTATTGAATGTGTGATTGGTGATTTATTTGACTGTACAACGGCGTGATTTTTGAAATAAGATCAGCGGTACAATCACCAAATTCGTGGCGTATTTAAATTCATCTTTAAGGTGACAACCTATTATATACCTGTACAAGACATTAATAACTATATGTAATTAGTGATAAGATTTATATTTTAAAAGAGCAACCGCCGAGTTTCTTGCTGGCTCTTCTTGGTAGGAACAGCTTTCCGAACCAGCAGTAGATGTTGACGATTCAAAAGCACTTGTTTACAAGTTTACTTGAATAAAGAATATTTTGAATTTGAATATAAAATCTAATTACAGCAGTACATGCAGTCATTACAGCTGTTTAAAAACAATGTTCATAACAGGCTAATACAGAAAGCCTACTATACTATTGAGGATTACTTAGAGGATAAGAATGCGTGGATATAGTTACTCTTCGACCCTGTACAAGACATTAATAACTATATGTAATTAGTGATAAGATTTATATTTTAAAAAGAGCAATCGCCGAGTTTCTTGCTGGTTCTTCTCGGTAGGAACAGCTTTCTGAACCAGAAGTAGATGTTGACGATTCATTCGCGATTCACTTGTTTACAAGTTTACTTGAACAAAGAATATTTTAAATTTCAATTTGAATTCCAATTCAAATTCAAATTATATATAATTAAGGTAAACTTGAATTGCTACCGTGTGGTATCGGGCTAAGTAAAATAGACCATCCTCATTTATTACCGAGGTTTCTTCAAAGGCGCCTAAGGTCAGTTGACGTCAGGCAGGTGGCTTGTCGTGAAAATGACACTCCAAATCAACTTAAAACATGTGCCGACCCTACTTAGCGTGAGATAAGGGCGGGAGAATAATGATACTTAATTTGTCTTAACTTTTACAAGTGCTTTTGAATCATAAACTCTACTTTTGACTCGGAAAGCTGTGCTATCGAGAAGAGCCAACAAGAAACTCTGCAGTTGCTCTTTACTAAAATATATTTCTTATAAATAGTTACATTTAGTCATTACTATTTTGTGTAAGCTCGAAGAGTAACAATGTCCACGCATTCTTATGATCAATGATATCCTTAATAGTATATTTAGCTTTATGTGCTTCTTTTAATAGTTTGATTTAATCCCACCTCTACCCACAACTTCCCGTTGTCCGATTGAGCTGAAATTTTTCAAAATGGCCCAAATCCGATGACAACGCATGTTTATGATAAGCATGGCTTGATGGTGATGATGAGAGCACTGCTCAACAGTTAGCACTTTGTAATTATTTTTTTAAATAACCTGTTCATGTTTCAACACCGTGTGGTATCCGGCTGAGTAGAATAGACCACCCTCATTTCTTACCGAGATGTCGTCGAAGGCGGCTAAGGTAAGTTGATGTCAGGCAGGCGGCCGGTCGTAAAATGCGTAGCCAAATCATTTGACAACATGTTCGTAACATGTTGTGCCGACCCCGCTTAGAGTGGGATAAGGGCAGGAGGATGATGAACTTGTTCATGTTTCAATTCTATTTAAATGAAAATGGGTGTTTTCCTTTATGAAAATATGTTTAGGTTGAACAGCAGTCGATATAAATGAAATCAAAATTGGAATATGATTGATCGTGGTAGAAATGGTAAAAGAACATTGGATAAAAAAAATTTCGAAAGGCACAAATTAAAAATTTTACCGACACTGATTACTAAACCAAAAAAGGACATCCATCATCATTTGTCTCAGCTGAAATAATTTTATTTCGCGGCAACACAAAAGCCTGTACACACTATGGCTTTCTTACACTTCATTAACACACATCGCAACTATAATCCCATGTAATGATATCCAATTATCGATAAGACACGCTCGAATTTCAATAGACAGACTGACAAGCTGAAATATTGTAATAAATGTTTTATATTTTATATACGGTGAAAACAATTACCACTGTGATAGTGTGTAGCCCATTCTATAAGCGATAGCGCGATAAGAGATAAGCTCGGCATACGTTTATGAATTGAATATTATTGAATAAAAACTTGGGCACATAGTTCGAAGAACCGATGGACGTTGGGGTCTCAAGGTGAATGTGAAAACGTAGTGTCCTTCAACTAGGTGGACAGACGACCTCAAAAAGGTTGCAGGGAGGCGCTGGATCCAGGCGGCACGACATCGTGTAGCGTGGAAGTCCTTGGAAATCCTATGTCCAACAGTGGACGTGTATTAATTGATGAGAGAGAGATATTGAAAACTATGATATTAAAGTCTTTCATATTTCTCAAAACTATATCTATAACCAAAACAAAAAACGGAACTTAAAAAGTCGACGTCCACCCTAAAGGAGGCAATATCCCAAGCTACCGATGGTTAGAGCTTCGAAACGAGAAACTTTCTCACAATACGTGTAGTTTAAAATAAACACAACTAAGTTATTCATGTGTATGCGTATGTATATGTGTATAAATATATATTATATTAGCAACTGCAACCTGAAATACTATTAATATAACTTACTCGGCAGCTTAATTCTTAGTAGGTAATTCTCTATTCACTACCACGATACACGTGTTTTTAGTAGCTGCTAGAAATATTCAAAAATAAATTGTTGTCATAAGCAAACTTTAATCATCAAAAACTTGAATATATAAATAAAATTGAATTAAATACTTTTTATTTAATTAATCTTGATATAGTTTTACATTAAAATAGTTTAATTTATAAGATTAATCTACGTCAATACTGCAGCAAACTAAGAATCTATAATTCCTCGTGAGATACAGTTAAGAAATGCTAAGACGCTTTGTTTTTTTTCAATCATTAAATCATAATATATTTAAACTTGAGACCTTAAAAATTACTAAAAAGTTTAAACTAATTTATTACAAGAAGAAAATCTGAGAAAATCTACTACTATTTGCGTTAACGGTGCTACAATTTTTATTTATTTATTTATTTTTATATCAGATGTAATTATTAAGACTTTTTTTGCTTCCAAACATATGGATGTGACTTCTTGTTACAGAAAAAAATTCAAAGGCTAGTTAGCTATAAATTATAATTATATTCATTTGCAGCAAATTTAATTGCGATATTATTTTATGAAATCGTTAAGTCGCTTTCAGCTTATGAACTAAAGCATATCGTGAGAAACCTCGCGGGATCAACATTTTGTACACGTATGATTGATTTTGAATTTAAAACGAATCGTAAAGTGTTTTTTGACGGCCAATATTTATTATCATCTCCATGAACGTATTTAAAATTTTTACGTGCCGATATAAACACCTTGTTAGAGCTGTGGTATTTTTAATCCCGTCTCAATGGCTACCCGCCATAGTCATCTTTTGATAACACTTTGTTGAAAATCAATAACTCAAACTTTAATATTTAAATTTTTTATATATCTAAGCCCTTGGGAATCGGCACGAATGTCTGCTTCTCATTATTAGGTAGAACGGCTATAAGGTATGGTAATTTTTATTTAATACATAATATACGAATCATGATTGTGTATTTGGCTTCACAGTATATCAATTTAATATATAGTATTATACAAAAATATTGGTCATATATATAATGGACAAAGTAGGTACCGACATAGGTTTGCGGCTCCGGCTTTGCGCCTTGCAAAAGTAAATAAGTATTTTGTGGGCTTAGTATAAGATTCTATAATAAAATTCCGCAATCAATTTTAGCTTTTCCGTTACAACAGTTTAAAACAACTATTAAAAAGAGGCTGATAAAGAAAACCTACTAAACTGCTGAGGATTACATAGATATACGAATGGGCAGTTATATTCTTTGACCCTGAACAAGATAGTAATGTCAAAATGTAACAAGTTATGAGAATTGTATTTTAAAACAGCACTAAATATCTTGCTGGCTGTTATCGTTGAGAGTTTTTTGAATCAGCGATAAATAGAGTTGACGATTGTTAGTACTACTCTAATAAACGTTATCAACAACAAAAATCCAATACATCCGAGAGATAACTGGCGCGTATGTCGAATAATTTATAACAATTTATAGCACATGGAATGCTGTACTTCGTTAAAGTTTAAGTAATCTAATTAAAAATGTAGGGAAAGTCGATAGTTCGCTTTATCTACGCTCGAGCATCGGCCGTTACTGCGAAGCGGACGGTCAAAGGTAATGAGGGAGATTGGTGACGAGCGGAGCGGTAAGCAGATTACGAAGCGGCGATATGCAAAGCAGTAAAGCGAGTCATGAAATGGAGGCGAGTAATAGTCTTCAAAAAAAATGGTTATTTAATTATTATACAAAAATAATTAAAAACGAGACTTTGCTGGCTGAAAACAGAATTATGTTATTTATAGAATTAGGCGTTACTTTGCGGAGATCCATAATACGAAAGTAATAATAAAATTATGTTGCTATATGTGATATATATGTATGTTCATATGTTTTGATTATAGCAAAATAATTTTATTATTACTTTTGTAACAGAATTACAAGTGAAATTTAGTTTAATTTGATTATTATTGACCGTTTTTTAAATCCCGATGATTCTGCGAAGCGCATTGTCTTTTGGCTTGCATCGTCAGCGGAATGCAAGAATTGAGGCACCTTGCGACAACTCGCGTTATGTCATTTTATTAAGCAATTGTTGTGTGATAAAAGCTTAAAAAAGTGTAAAAAAAAATTTATAAATATGTTATCGACAATTTTTATTTGTAACCTCAGAAAAATGAAATTATATGGAAAAGAGTAGTAAGTTAGGACTTTGTCATTAAATATTTCAAAGTATTTCTGTGGGTTTCTTTTAGTATTCTTCAAACAGAATTTTATAAGTTAAATTCATATTAAGTAAGTAAAAAAATTACAGTAGTTTTCCTTAAAATCATACTACTTAGCAAATGAAATGTTAAGATTTCTCAATTTTCATATCAATATTTAAATATTAATTGTGTAAATCTTTGTAAGTTGCGCTACTTAGGCAAATTAGTAAAAAAAACCGTGGCGTTATAATTTTCAATTGGATTTCTTTTCATCAAAATCATAAATCTATTAGGATTTTAGTTTGAATAGTAATAATTTAACAGCGATAGACCGAATGTTCTGTCGCTCCGTTCATCAATGTAACACCGGCACGTTGTAAGCTTTAACTGCATTAAGATAACGCCTCACTTAGGCCGCGATTTATCGTACAGGCAATTGTAACACGTTCACATTTGAAATAGGATTTAGATAACGTGTATATATGAGTGTACAATATCTTTTTCAGAGAGGATGTTTAAAGTACATTTAATATGGAAGTGTGTAGATATAGTCTCAGCTTGACTCTCTATTGTCGGTATCACATTCCCTTAGTAGACTAGGGCAATATATCGACGAGGTTCTGTGCGACTAAAACTAAGCTCACTAATATTAGTACTTAATACTGTTTACTTTAGCTTCGGTGGTGACTCATTTCTTGCTGAGGTATGGTAAAAATCGACCAAGGTAAGTTGACGTCAGGCAGGCGGCCGGTCGTAAAATAATCAGCCAAATCATCTAATAATATGTTGAAAACATGTTGTGCCGATCCTCTTAGAGTGAGATAAAGGCAGGAGAATGATGATGAACTTTTGTTGATAAGACGAGACTAGCTTTATTTGGCTATATCCACCTGTTATTGTCAAAATTTTTGTTTTTTGTAAAAGATTCATCTGCAGAAATGTTCATCGAATACCCAAGGGACATCAATAAAGCCCAGTGTTCGCACTTTTAGAAATCTTTTTTTGTATTGTTAAATTCATACAAAACAATATTCACAGTGAAACATATATCTTACTGTAACACATTCATATTCAAAATCAATTCAAACTTTTAACACAATATCTTGACTTATATGGGAAAAGGCCACCGTACTTTTGTAGAGGATGTTGTTACTATGAGTGTCGATGCCATCGATGTGTTAATATAATATGTCTCCCCAACGTGTATTCCCAACGTAATTAGTTACCTATTACCAACAAAGTCGAACTGATAACAGATTTAAAGTTCCCCCACTTTTCTGCGTAGAAACCATCCCCTTTCCTTCATTTTCTCGCACATTTGCGAGTTTCTACCATATTAACTTACCAGTGATAAAATTTAATCGCAAACCAATAACCTATAATAATAAATCACTGCGTCTATTATTCTAATTTTTTGATGAACAAAGTAAACCTCTGTATTCGTTTTATTGCTTCGCTAGTTAATGTAATACCGGCACGTTGTAAGCTTTAACTGCATTGAGATAACGCCTCACTTAGGCAGCGATTTATAGCGCGGGCAATTGTAACACGTTCACATTTGAAATAGGTTTTAGATAACGGGTTGTGTGTGAATATATTCTATGTTTTTGACAAGGATAGTTTCAATGATTTTAATTAGTTTGATTTGTCTTTAATCAAGTTACGAAATATTATTATTCTACCGCTGGGCATGGGCCTTCTCTCTGCGTTATTGAATGTTAAATGCCAACCAATGCGGTTACAGATATCCCCAGAATTCTCTAGAATTAAGGACGCATTGTTTAACATATGGAACATCTAAACGGTACCTGAAGTAACTTAATACTTGTGTTATGGATGACAGACAAATTGTTTACATACCTAAATAATTTTAAATAGATATTTTAATACATAAATATAGAAATCGATGCCGTGACCCAAAGTAATTAAATCTTTTCTATATCGGCCGCTTTACCCCACAGCATTATTCCATATGACATAATGGTGTGGAAATAAGCAAAATGAACAAGTCGCGCTGTTTTAACATCGGTCAAATGTCTAACAGCGTAAGCGGCGGAACTGTCTTCCTGCGAGGACAGATATATGGGTGCCCCATTGGAGTTTATCATCCAAAGTGAGCCCCAAAAATTTAGTTGTATTTTCTATCTTAAGTATCTGCTTACTAATCTCTAACTTTATGTCGGACCTAATTATGTTTGGTAACACGAATTGCAGACATTTGGTTTAATTTGTATTTAAAAGTAAATTATTTACTGAAAACAAGTTTGATATCTGAGATAGGGCACTGTTTACATCGTCAAAGTTATCTTTATCTCGATCTACTTTAAAAATAAAAGAGGTGTCATCTGCAAACAACACAATATCACAAATATTTTGAACACAATATCCTAAACCATTTATGTATACTAAAAACAGAAAAGGACCTTGGTTCACTGCCACCTGTACCAATGATCATACATTAACATTTATAGCTAATTCGTTTTATACAAGTGAATACAAATTAAACAAAACGGATTTCAATTCACAGTGTCATATAAATTTATTTTCAATAATAGACACAATCAATTTTCCTATACGAAACAGTGTTCATTAAACTTAATTACTACAAATTGGTGCAGCATTTATCTCAAATCACCATACTATAAAGCATTCGCACATAAAGCGAAAGAGAAACGATAAATGCAAACGATTAACAAGGCAGTAATCGGCTGAATACAATTAATTTTAAATCGGTATTATAATTAAAATACGAGCATTATTCCATTATTGAAAGTATCACAAAGAGTAAATCTCTAAGAATACAGAAAGATTTAGTATACTTTATTGGAACTATCATTTCAAGAAGCGATAGTGAAAAAGTGCTTATATAAAAAGCACTATCGAACTTTATATAATGACAATTGTCACGTAGCGACGCCTAATAGAACGATAACGATAGGCGCCTGTCACGTAGGGTGATAATATCACTTTACGGCAGGTGACACAGTTACGGGGGTTCGGTATCCCGAAATAAAAGAAATAGTTTGGGCAGAACTTCGTATACTATGAATGACTTAAAGAACAAAACTATTACACTACAAACTTATAAAACAGTGATACTAATTAACATTAACAACTTGCCGAAACTTAACCGAAACGTTAAACAATTGAGACTTGTACCAGCTCGTCCGCGGAGGCGTAGTCTGGCTCAAATTCAAATTTCAAAGACGCATCCACGAGGCGGGAACGAATAAACAACTAGGTACTAATCCAAATAAGCGGGGTTCCCCGAAATACGTATGCTACACAATTGATTTACGAGTAAATCTATACTTATTATAAAACAAAGTCCCAATAAGCTGTCTGTTTGTAATCGATTTTCTCAAAATCTACAGAACTGATTTTGTACCGTTTTCACCAAAAGATAGTGCGATACTTCCGGATGGTTTAAGTAAATATGACATATCGGTATTATGTAAATTGTGTTGAAGAGATCGAGCGTTGTTAAAAAACTTGCTTGCTGCGAGCTTTAGTCGCGTGCGCTGCGTAAACCTGCAGAGTTACGCTAAAGTAATGTTCTAAGAATTGGAGATTTATAAAAATACTACAAAAAAGGCCGCGATAGCATGTCTCTATCTCTCACGGTTAACTCACAATAACTACTTTTATATTCAAAATTTCGAAAATTCGGGACTAGTTTTGTAAATCTCTGAATTTGACGCGGGCGAAGCCGTTGTTGGCAAAGCTAGTATAAATAATATAATCAAATCAAATCATAATAATCCTTATCAAATAAGTCATTTCAAGCACTTTTGAATCGTCAAGCATCATATGATTAATGAAGCTACAACTGGTTCGGAATTTTGCTCTTACTAAGTAATTCTTTTGGTAAGAAACTCGGCGGTCAATCTTTAAAAATTTTTCATTTATTCATTATTAAACCGCTGTCTTGTATGAAGCTGAAATAATTTTCAAATCCAGGTATATTTATCATCCAAATAATCTTCAATTTTGTAATATGTTTTACGTATAAGCATATCTTACACTTAGTTTAAAAACCTTTCAAGAGACTGGTCTAGTATGGATTGCGGAATTTTGTTGGAGAAGCTAATAATAATAATACGATTACAATATTTTAATATTTATTTTTAAAAATAGTGACCACCGAGTTTCTTGCTGATTCTTCTAGGTTAGAGCACCTTTCCGAACCAGTCATAGCTTTATTTTGATTTTAACTTCACAATTCAAAAGTGCTTGTAAAGACCAATTTGAATAAATTGACTCATTTAAATTTGAATTTGAATAATGTACTATTAACCTAAACCTAAAAGAATTCTCTAAGGAAAAACGTTCAGTAGCTTTTGAGAAAAGCGATCACAGTTTTTGGGGACTTTATTTTATAATAAGTGTAGATGATCTGCGAAAATGACAGAACAATCGCACTATTAAACTTGAAACAATGACAGTCGATTTCTAAGACAGAGCCAGTGTCAGAATACAAAACAAAAATCCTATAATGCTATTCCATCATACCATTACCACGTGATAAGGCATCATAAATTTATCACCGCACCTTGCAGAGGGCACTAAATCTCGACAATCTATAAAAAGTACAATGTGACACCGGCTGTGTCCGATGACCCTAACAATAAAAAATGGCCACCATAAGCTCTCGGTTTACGTAACGCATTTTAGTTGTAAGCGATAAGCGATCGGCGGCAATTTGCATATAAAAAAAGTAAAGTAAAGTAAAGGCCTGTTGCTATGCCCACAGCTGGGCTAAGGCCTCCTCTCTCCGTTTTTGGAGAGAAGGATTTTAGCTAAGACCTATCACGCTGCTCCAATGCGGATTGGTAGGTTACACATATCCCTAGAATTCTCTAGAGATATGCAGGTTTCCTCACGATGTTTTCCTTCATCGAAAAGCGTGTGATTAATTGCAATTATCAATTAGACACATAAGTTTTAATAGGAAAACACATTGGTGTTTGCCCGGGGTTTGAACCTATGTCTCACCGCTGGCTATCACAGCTTAATTTGCATATAATTGGAACAAAAATTATAGAATCGATTTTCAAAATCTAGTCAATAATACTTTAGCGGATTATTCGAGAAACCAGTAAACACAGACTCCTCCTATCGTTATCGCACTCTAAATGGGGTCGGCACAACATGTATTAACAAAGGTCTACTGAGTAGTAGACTTTTTGACAGTAGTAAAATCTGTTCAGTAAATTCCGAGTTTATTGCGAATATTAGAAAGACAGTAATAAGCGGCAGTTGAATTTTGTTTTATAATAGTTTTGATATTATTATAAACAAATTAGTATGTAATCATTCTCCTACCCTTATTCTACTCTAAGTAGGGTCGGCCCAGCATGTATTAACCACGTTGTTACATGATTTCGCTAGGTATCTTACGACCGGCCGCCTGCCTGACGTCAACTTACCTTAGTCGCCTTTCACGACACCTCGGTAAGAAATGAGGGTGGTCTATTCTATGCAGCTGGATACCACACGGCGAGCATCATATATAAAACTGTAGCTTGATAAATCAAATTTCGACGATTCAGAAGTGCTTGAAAAAGCTTACTTGTCCTTATAAAGTCTATTTTGATTTGAATTTTGGGTAAACATTTCGTATACTGTTATTTTTTCTGGTTAATGAACAACACATTTGAGATAACAAATATATTGAATCAGAATTCACTGTCTTAATGCTATTTCACGCTGCAACCTGGTAATTGTACCAAACCGCAAACGCCATTTTATCGACTCGTGCCCGACACAGATAAAAAGTGAATAAATATAAAAGCGAGAGGCATGAAGGAGCTGAATTAATTAACAGAATTTTGATGTTGACCGCGAACGGGACATTTCACTGACACACGACAAATTCCTTTAATGTCTAGTAACTGTTATGCAACAGTTAAGTATATCTGTAACGCCGTTAAATATTAACTTTTAAGTAGAACACGTTTTATTGTTGTAAATATAAAATGCAATATTTAAATATGAAATATTTGTATCGTGTGTGTGAAAATGCTGCGGGATGGGAAGTTGATATGTCTTATAAGATATAATATACGACATTTATAAACCTCTGTGAACATGGCAACCGACTTTCGAAAAAAAAATTTTTGAAATTACCATCGGGTTCTCCATCGTTTGTACCCGTTTGTACCACTTTAATTTTCGTTTGTACCTCAAACCAAAAAAAATTACAGAATTTTCAAAATTTGACCCGCAGCCCACTTTGGAAAATCGAAAATTTTCCAAAAGAGTCTGATTCAGGGTCGTTTGTACCCGTTTGTACCACTTTTATTTTTCATTTTTCTAAAAACCCAAAAAAGTTACAGCGTTTTGAAAATTTTGAAAAATTAACTTATTACATTTTTAAAATTTCGAAGATCTGAAAACGGGGATCGACACGGAATTGTTTGTACCCACAGAAATCACTTTCGTTTTCGTTTCTACCTCAAACCAAAAAAAATTAAGAGCGTTTACAATTTTGAAAAACCAAAGATAAGATAAACTTCACCAAAGGTTGTCTGTAAGCGATTACTTTACAGCGATAAGCCCGCCTTTGTAGAATTGAAATTCACCTTTAACCATATTCTTCTGGCCTTATCCCACTCTAAGTGGGGTCGGAACAACATGTTTTATAAATGGTGTTACATAATTTGAAACACCATAAGATGAAATGAAACAAACATAAGAAATGCGGCTGGTTTATTCTACTCAGATCATTCATTTATATGTTATTTTATACAAAAGGTATATAAGTAAGCTCTTTCGAGCACTTTTGAATCGTTAAGAATCAATATGATTAATGAAGCTACAATTGGTTCGGAATGTTGCTCTTACCAAGAAGAACAAGCAAGAAACGCAGCGGTCAATCTTTTGAACATTTTCAATTTTACATTATGAAACCGCAGTCTTGCGTGAAGCTGAAAATGATTTTAAAAGGCATTTTTAGCATCCAAATAATTTTCAATTTTGTAATATGCTTCACTTATAAGCATATTACAGAATTACTCGATATTCGTAGCTGCAATATATCGACAAATTGAAAAAAAAGTTTGACATTGCGACACACCTGTCGCTTATATAGACCAGTGTGCTAGCTAGACCAGTGTACAGAAAGATTCCAATCAAGTGTAAAAAATATGCTTATACGTAAAGCATATTACAAAATTGAAGATTATTTGGATGATAAGAAAGCCTGGGATTGAGTATCCTTTCAACTTCGTACAAGACAGCGGTTTAATAATGTATAATTGAAAATATTTAAAAGATTGACCGCCGAGTTTCTTGCTGGTTCTTCTCGGTAAGAGCAACATTCCGAACCAGTTGTAGCTTCATTAATCATATTGATGCTTGACGATTCAAAAGTGCCTGAAATGGTTTATTTGAATAAAGATTATTTTGATTTGATTTGATATATAATAAATTAACAAACTTAATTACCATGATAAAACTTTTTCTTTTCCCCTGTCACATATTGCATGAGTCCGTCCCCGCCCACGCGCTTTATTGTCAAATCGGATGCTTACGGCGTTCATTATGTTTATGACTATTTATACTATTCGACATATTGTAAAAGTGACACGGCCCAACGACGAATAAAATGATAAATTTAATTTTTAAAACGTGCTGAGTTACGAAATCCTTTCGCGTTAGGGAGCCTTGTGACGAAAATCTTACGAATTTAGATAGACCTTTTTTGGTAGAAGAAATTAAAATGAAATAACGCCTCATACATACTAATTTATATTTAATTTACAACATATATTTTCAAAATTTCAAAATTTCAAAATTTTGTGACCATGATTTCCGCTCGGGCAGCTAGTCTATCTATATTATAAACTGTTTATGGCAAAAATATATAAATACTGCTATGATATACTGATACTCCTGACGATGCTTCGGTTACGGGGCGAGACGATCGTTGAGATTGTCTTAATGAATGTGTAATGATTGCGTTGCTGTTGGCGTTGGTGTCTTGTGATACGTGCGGTGACTATTCCTGCATATATAAGGTATGAGAACGATTTTGCTTCCTACATTCAGTATTACATATGTTTTATGCTGTGTGGTATCCGGCTGAATAGAATAGACTATGAGGGTGGTCTATTCTACTCTTACCTTCTTACCGAGGTCTTCTTCTTGTCATAAAAGGCGACTAAGGTAAGTTGCCGTCAAGCAGGCGGCCGATCGTAAAATACCTAGTCAAATCATGTAACTACGTGGTCAATACATGCTGGGCCGACCCTACTTAGAGTGGGCTAAGGGTAGGATAGTGATGACATAGTAATTTGTTTATAATAATCAATATTATTAATAAAACAAAATTCACCTGCCTCTTATCACTGTCTTTCTAATATTAGTATTACTTCTGTTCCTATCATTAGACAGAGTGATTTATGGGGAAGATTCAAGTGTACGAAAAAAATTTTAAAGGATCTTGTGTAAATTACTTGAAATATGACGATGGATGTCGGAAAATTTGGGAAAATTCAAGCCGATTGCTTCTATCGAAACCTGCTTATCCATTTGAGATATATTAAAACAATGTATGGTGGGGACACCACTTATGTATCTTTTAAACATTTTATCTTTTAATAACTTACTATACCCAATCTATCTTTTTAAATGGTCACGCGGTATGAGAAAACTATATTAAGAGCAATATAGTTTTAACTCCCTATTAAACCTTAACCTTAACTCTCATCAACTTAAATACGTCAGTTATCTTAAGCATTTTATTTTGATCCCTTACATCTACTAGTTAGTGAGGATTTTAATCGTACTTAGACACGTACAGTCTTTTTAGGTTGTTTCTGATCCGAAGAGGTGTTTGTCATTAGAAACGTTAATTATTGTAATTATTTGCAGCTACTAAGTGTCCTTTTCCTCACATCTTGACTGGCCAGTTAGGTTAACTCGCAGGTCTCGGGTTCGATTCCCGCCGATTGCCAACTATACTTCTAACAAAAATTGAATTGAAGAGGTCGCGCATTTATAAAAAAAAAGTCGCCTACTTGTAGATTTAACCCGTGCGCCGCCTTAATCAACAGAGATACTTTAAAGTAATGTACTAGGTAATTGTAAATCTACAAAAATATAATACTACAAAACAAGCAACAGCATGTGTTATGCATCTCTTATGTTTAACTCAGAATAACTACTTTTATGTTCAAAATTTCAATTAAATAGACTGATGTCCACCTCAGCGTAGACACTAAATAGTACTTAAATGTAAGCTTACAAATGTAAATTCATAAACAATTTCCCGATTGCAGAAATCTTTAGTAACAATTTAATATATTGTGGGCATATACATAAAATTAATTTGGACGTGTTTAATGAATCATTAATTTATATAAACGTTATAAATTCGATGTTTAACGTTTTACAGCGACGATTTAAGCGGAGCTGCAACAATTAATATTGGTGCGTCAGTTTAATGATTACGCAAACATAAAAGTCTGAGTTAAATTACAAAAGCTTTATTATATTTATTTTTTTTTGCCTCTACACGAATTGAAGTGAGGAATATGAAACTGAAACCATATCTAAGGTATACAGTTTCTTTTATTAAATTCTTGATTCATTAATCTTATTAAGTTTGTGATTGTAACCTATATACCTATATATAAATTTAAGCCAATTATAAAGTAAAATTCGGGCGATGAAGCCTAGTTTAGCTCGGAGTTTCTCTACGTGATCAAATCAGAAATGAAGATATCCGTAGAAGAACTGAAGTCACCGATAAAGCTCAGCGTGTGCGAAGCTGAATTGGGGATGCGGCAAACCGATGGGCGTTCAGAGCTTATGATGTTGGAATGGGGACTATTGCGTTTGTGGTTAATACGGTATGCAATCGAACCGAAGGTGTTCAATGATATTACGTGGTGAAATAACAAATGTATATTTTATTTACTACATGCTCACAACAAGTTAGAGTAAGAAAGAGAGTATATATATAAAATAATTTAGCTTATATACTACGGGTTCCAACGGGGGGAGCAAGATACGGGAAACTTACTGTCACGTACGACCGTCAAGTATTTCCTATATGCCTATTTCGCGTAACATTTTTATTTATCCATAACTCACGTACTAGTTATTTAAAACTATACAACCTGTGAGCTATGGTTTTGCTTAAAATGAGGCACAGCCACAGCGACCCCGCACCGGAAAACGCAGTGTCAGCTAACTCCCTACGAGATGGACTGACGACCTCAAAAATGTTACAGGGAGCTGCTGGATCGCTTGCACAAGATCGTTTGTTGTGGAGATCCCGTGAAGACACTTATTACATAGGTCATAGGTCTCTTCGTTGGACGTTCGGTGGATATTCATCCAGTGAAGTAAATAAAAAAAAAATGTATCTCTTATCTGGCAAAATGCAGAAGGTCTTCGGTAACGTCTAGCGTTAGTAATCTGATGGAAAGATGAATCTTTTGCCCTGTAATGTGATTATAATAGGCTGTTTACGAAACTTAATTAACAGATTGCGAACATCAATTTCCATATTCCCTTAAATTCTCCAGAAATTGTTCTCCAACAATAATTTATTTATCTCAAAACTTTAAATTTTTAAATTCTAATTCAATTTTATTCAAGTTTACTTGTAAACAAGTGCTTTTGAATCGTCAACATCTACTGCTCGTTCGGAAAGCTGTTCCAACCGAGAAGAACCAGCAAGAAACTCGGCGGTTGCTCTTTTCAAAGAATAATTCTTATTACTAGTTACATTTAAACATTGCTGACTTGTACAGGGTCGAAGAGTAGCTATATCCACACATTCGTATCGTCAAAGTAATCCTCCTATCCTATAGTAGGCTTTCTGTATTAGCCTTTTTTTAATAGTATTTTTAAATCGCTGTAATGGTAAACTTAAAGTAGATTGTGGAATTTTATTATATCTTATACCGAAACAATTATTTTAAAATATTTTTTGAATATTTAGTCTTATATTCTTCCAACCAAAATCATTTGCCATATTAAGTAAAAGTCCTTTTGTTTCCTCTCCTATCTGATCTTTGATGGGAAATCAATCATCCGTTTTAATTAACACGTTTAGAAACAACCACTGGGTCATCGCCACAAAGCTATTAAAAACCTGTTATGCGTAAACATGCGACATATCTGTATACGATTTAATCTACGTAATTACTCTTAATATTTAATCATTTAAATTATGTTATATAAATTGTGTATATTTAAATTATGTATATATAAATTATAATTTCGTATTACAAAAAAGAGCCATACGTGGCATCTACAATTTAAGTCCGCGTGATTCCCTGCGACAGAAGTTTAAAGAAATAGGTATTCTAACATTTGCTTCACAGTATATTTTAAATAACGTAATTTTTGTACATAAAAATATAAAGAATTATAAAACGATAGGTGATGTATATAATAGACAAAGTAGGAACCGACATAAGCTTGCGACTCCTGCTTTGCGCCTAGCAAAAGTACGTAAATCGTTTGTGGGTTTGGGTATAAGATTCTATAATAAAATTCCGAAATCAATTTCGGTCATGCCATTACAGCAGTTTAAAAACACTGTTAAAAAGAGGCTGATACAGAAAGCCTACTATACTGTTGAAGATTACTTAGATGATAAGGATGTGTGGATATAGGTGCACTTCTACCCTGTACAAGACAGTAATAAATAAATGTAACTAGTTCTAAGATTTATATTTTAAAAAGAGCAACCGCCGAGTTTCTTGCTGGCTCTTCTCGGCAGGAACAGCTTTCCGAACCAGCAGTAAAGTTGACGATTCAAAAGCACTTGTTTACAAGTTTACTTGAATAAAGAATATTTTGATTTGATTTGATTTGATATGTTATTAATTTAGACGGATAAAACAACTTCTTCATCTCAAAATAATCTCATAAATTGTAAAAGAAATATTTAATTCATAACATTTATATTATTTTTCAATTGCACTTAAATTATGACGATAAAGATACTGTAAAAGCACGTCATAAACAATGTTAAGAGGAGCTATTTTATAACCCTACAATTGGAATAATGCATGCTGTCACTGAATTATATGCGTGTGATCATAGTGCTGGAGGTATCGGGATCAGTTTCAGGTATGAGAATCAATATATATTAATATTTATTAATATATATTATTCTGATGATCTGATAGTGGTCTGAGGTAAAGGATTTATTTTGACTCTTTTTCACCTTGCCAACAAAACCGTACTGCGTGAACCGATGAAATGTTCCTAGATCTTAGGATTCTTCCTGTGTACAACGGTTTATAAACGGTAAAACCCCTCTGTACGCGCCTACTGCGTGCCCTTTGATAGCTACAGTTGGTGAGCGTAATAAGGATAGGTGGACAACCAGCAATTTCTCCACCCCGAATAATCAAAGGATACTGACCTTTCACTGAGAGGCTTCTTTATAGGGTATGGTGTCAACGCCGCTCCGGCCAGAGTATAACAAAGCCACTTTTATTCGTGAAATCACTAATGTAATCGTTCTTCCATTTTAATATTTTACACAGCCACCAATTTGTCTTTAATATTCCGAATATATTAATAATAAATGTCCACCGAACACCGATATTAACACTGCTTGACCACGGGTACCGACTTCACCGTGTTGCGCCGCCGTCTGATCTCTTTGTTCTATTGTGTGACATTTTTGTGCCACCTACCCGCCTCAGGTGCAGTAAGCCCCGATTACCCACGGCGGAAAAAATTGCCCGAACACCCTCTATTACATGACATTTCTATCTTAAGCTGTACGTTATGTCAAAAAATAGCTTATTTAATAGCATTATTTGTTATTATAGTTATTTGCATCATCATTCTCCTACCGTTAATAAAGGCGTAAAGCATTTAAATTAGGGTTTTTTAATACGGCACCTAGATTAAAATATAAAAAAATAATAGTAGAGTTTAAATTATCGCGATTCATACTTACTCAGTTCGTGACCATGGTAGATGTAACTCTGCCGAAACTGATACAAAGGGAACTCAATTTTATCGCAATGTAACCCGTATATTTATATTATAACAAATCTGTGTTCAAATTAATTATCATATATTTGCTAACAAGTAACCTACTAAAGAAAGCAAATATTACTCAATCAAATTAATTACGATTAAGACAGCCCTGTCTAGTCTCTGCGCCGTCGCGTCCCGTATCAGTTGAGTCATTGGAATCTCTACTCCATTTAACCATTTCTAGATACTAATCAGTCACGTAGTATGTACATAAATCGTTACATATTACGAGCCCGATTCAAGGAAATGCGAGTTCTTTGAGTGACTTTATTGTGAACTTGACGAACGAGGATAATGCGCGATGGCTATAAAGTAACCGCACTTGCAAAGGTGGCGGTTGTCGGCGCGGACTTGACCGTACATCTACAAAGGGTCCGCGTAACTTTATTTAAGCCGATACGTCCTTAACAGATTGCATTTTGATAGTGGATAATATCTGGAGAGATTCCAAAGTGATTTCTGCCTAACATTTATTACCTTCACCTGTGAATACGTTGTACAGGAAGAATTGAACTGAGATCTAAAATTTTGATATTAGTAAAGACATAAAATACTTTTATTTATAAAAACCTTTGTTATTTGACTAAAAAATAAATAAATACATAAATGGGATATTTACAAACACGGTCGTCCATTCCCAAAGTGTGTAAATTAATACTTATGTTATGGGTGTCAGACAACTGGTAAATATTTAAAAAAAGCAAATTAGCGGCCTGTTACAATCCCACTGCTGGGAATAGGCCTCCTCTCTCCGTTTCTGGATAGAAGGGTTGGAGCTAGGACCTACAACGCTGCTCCAATGCGGATTGGTAAGTTACACATATCCGCAGAATTTTCTTGAGATATGCAGGTTTCCTCACGATGTTTTCCTTCACCGAAAAGCGTGTGATAAATTGCAATTATCAATTAGACTGGCAGGGAGCCACTGGATCCAGGCGGCGCAAGATCGTTTGGTGTGGCGATCCCATGAAGAGGCCTATGTCCAGAAGTGGACGTCCATCGGCTGAAGAAGAAGAAGGTCAATTAAACACATGAGTTTTAATAGAAAACTCATTGGTGTCTGCACCGGTTTGAACTCGTGTTTCCCTCGAAAGAGTCGCACTGTCTCACCGCTGGGCTATCATAGCTGGTAATATATTTAAATATATTATATATTTAAAATCATACATATATAATTTTAAATATTTTTTTAAAATATCAATACACACCCAGGCTCGAAAAACCAACAAATTGTTCGTAAAAAATGTTGACTCACGGCGGAAATCGAACCCACGACCCACGGAACTGAAGGCAAGAACACTACCCACTGCGCCAACTGCAGTTATATAGATAAATCGTTATGATAAGCAATAAAACAAAAATTATTAGCCGTAGCCGTGGTCATAAAATAATCAAAAACCATGCAAAAAATTCACCGAAAAGCGTGTGATTTGGTTATCACTTAGACACAAAAGTTTAAACACAAAAAATAATTGGTGCCTGTCCTGGGTTCGAACCCGTGATCCAATGGTAGGAGTCATACTTAATTCCTAACGCTATTACGGCTATAATTATATGAATGACCTCTTTAAACAGCAATAAAAATGTTTTAGGATAAATCTCGCATCTTCATTCTCCTGCCCTTATCCCACTCTAAGTGGGGTCATGAATGATAGTTCCAACGCTTGTCTCCTAAAGGAGAGGTGAATGATATGCCCAGCTGTGGGATAGTAACAGGTTGTTGCTTTACTTACTTTATAATTCTGGTTGCATGAGTGTAAATCTATCATTAATAGGAACCATCATCCTCCTGCCCTTATCCCACTTTAAGTGCGGTCGGCACAACATGTTAACATGCTGTCACATGATTTGGTTACGTATTTTACGACCGTCCGTCGGCCTGACGTACTTACCTTAGTCGCCTTTTACGACACCTCGGAAAGAAATGAGGGTGGTCTATTCTATGCAGCCGGATACCACACGGCACATACCTTAGTCGCCTCTTATGACACCTCGGTAAGAAAGGAGGGTGGTCTATTCTATGCAGCCGGATACCACACGGCACATACCTTAGTCGCCTCTTATGACACCTCGGAAAGAAATGAGGGTGGTCTATTCTATGCAGCCGGATACCACACGGCACATACCTTAGTCGCCTCTTATGACACCTCGGAAAGAAATGAGGGTGGTCTATTCTATGCAGCCGGATACCACACGGCACATACCTTAGTCGCCTCTTATGACACCTCGGAAAGAAATGAGGGTGGTCTATTCTATGCAGCCGGATACCACACGGCACATACCTTAGTCGCCTCTTACGACACCTCGGTAAGAAAGGAGGGTGGTCTATTCTATGCAGCCGGATACCACACGGCACATACCTTAGTCGCCTCTTATGACACCTCGGTAAGAAAGGAGGGTGGTCTATTCTATGCAGCCGGATACCACACGGCACATACCTTAGTCGCCTCTTATGACACCTCGGAAAGAAATGAGGGTGGTCTATTCTATGCAGCCGGATACCACACGGCACATACCTTAGTCGCCTCTTATGACACCTCGGAAAGAAATGAGGGTGGTCTATTCTATGCAGCCGGATACCACACGGCACATACCTTAGTCGCCTCTTATGACACCTCGGAAAGAAATGAGGGTGGTCTATTCTATGCAGCCGGATACCACACGGCACATACCTTAGTCGCCTCTTACGACACCTCGGTAAGAAATGAGGGTGGTCTATTCTATGCAGCCGGATACCACACGGCACATACCTTAGTCGCCTCTTACGACACCTCGGTAAGAAAGGAGGGTGGTCTATTCTATTCTGCCGATAAATCTCGCATATACTGCCATAAATACAATATAACAACGTATGGAATGGAGTCTTTAGTAAGCAAATTTTAAGTTTCTAAAAGAATTGTACCGTGTCTTTCTTCACCTGTGACCTGCCGCCTACGCACGCTGTATGCAAATCGCGTGCGCGCGTTATTGTGCGTTGCCCCTTTTATTGTAGGTAATTTTATTCATGTTTACAGATAGGCTCCATACTTTAGAGGCTTAAAAATATTTATTGGCAATAAATTTTGTGACTTTTAATTTATTTGGAGGAACATTTTCACGTTACATCTTATCGGCCAAGTCATAATTCGCATATTAACACACGTTTAATTTTATTGTGTAAGAATTCATTATCGTAAAATGTCAATATTAGAAGCTATCAAAATATTACAATGTGATAAAAAAATTTATACCATACCATTACAGCAGTTTAAAAATACTATTAAAAAAGGCTAATACAGAAAGCCTACTATACTATAGAGGTTTACATAGACAATAAGAATGCGTGGATATAGCTTCTTTTCGACCCTGTACAAGACAGTAATAACTGTTATGTACAGTAATAAGAATTATTATTTGAAAAGAGATACCGCCGAGTTTCTTGCCGGCTCTTCGCGGTAGGTACAGTTTCCGAAACTGTACTGTAAATCGTCAATATCTACTGATATTTACGATTCAAAAGCATTTGTTTACAAGTTTACTTGAATAAAGAATATTTTGAATTTTAAATTTTTAAAATGTTCAGAAAAACACTGATATATACCAAAAAAAAATTATAAAGTTCAATTAAATTAACAAATTTATTTTAGAGTTTCTCAGCCTCCAACACGTTTTTTATGTATATAAATCCGTTAAGAAGTTGACAAGTCCAAAAATCCACACTTTTCAGCGCAAACATTAATAGGTTTATGTTTAGTATACGTTTAAGAGAGTTATTTAAATATTCACAAGTTTGTGTGTGCGATATAAAACACTTATCGAATTCACTGAAATATTCGACTTATTAATATAGTGTTTTAACACTAAAAAAGATGTATATATATTAGAATGATCAAATATAGTAGAACTAGTAATAGATAAATAAAGGTGTGTAAATAAATATATAACTAAATATATATTCAAATTAAAATTCAAAATATTCTTTATTCAAGTAAACTTGTAAACAAGTGATTTAGAATCGTATACTTTACTGCTGGTTCGAAAAGCTGTTCCTACCGAGAAGAACCAGCAAGAAACTCGGCGGTTGCTCTTTTTAAAATATAAATCTTAAACAAGTTACATTTATTTATTACTGTCTTGTGCAGGGTAGAAGTGCACCTATATCCACACATCCTTATCATCTAAGTAATTTTCAACAGTATAGTAGGGTTTCTGTATCAGCCTCTTTTTAACAGTGTTTTCAAACTGCTGTAATGGCATGGCCAAAATTGATGTTGGAATTTTATTATAGAATCTTATGCACAAACAATTTACGTACTTTTGCTAGGCGCAAAACAGGAGTCGCAAGCTTACGTCGGTTCCTACTTTGTCTATTATATACATCACCTATCGTTTTATAATTATGTATATTGTTATGAACAAAAATAACACTGTTTAAAATATATTGTGAAGCAAATGTAAGAATACCTATTTCCTTAAACTTCTCTCGCAGGGAATTACGCGGAATTAAATTGTAGATGCCACGTTTGGCTCTTTTTTGTAATACAGAAATTTTTTCACTATCCGCACATTTACCCCACAGCAATATTCCATAAGACATAATGCTATGGAAGTAAGTATAGCAAGTATAAATAAATATATATTATTATATGGAACACTTACATTCACGATCGTCCATACCCAAAGTAAGTAACTTAATACTTGTGTTATGTGTGACGGACAACTGGTAAATATACATTTAAATACATACTCAAATACTAATATACACCCAGCCTCGAAGAACCAACAAATTGTTTATAGAAAATGTTGACCCACGGAGCTGAAGGCAGGACCCACAGCGTCAACAGGCCATTAACTTTTCATTCACAAGTGAAAAAAGTCCCGAATCGACCGTCGTTACTTAATATAACATTTGATCCTATCATATATAAGTTTTAAATGCATAAAACTTTATGAATAAATAATATACAACAGATGAATTAAAATCACCGACTCACCATCTAAGATAATAATGTATTCTGTCAATAGATCGCCCGATAAATAAATAAACAAAAGGATCTACTCGATGAGTCGACAGTTCTAACACCTGAGTATATCGCAGGTTAAATGTTCAACAAACAATGGTTACAAGATATAATGACCACTCTATGTCTGTTGATGTTCTTAGATGCATATAATGTGGTATAACAATTCTTTGTTTTATTTTAATAACGAAAATCGATTTTATTATCGAGAACGTTAGACGTTTATCGACTTCATGAATAAAGTAAAAGAAACAATAATCAAATGATTCATTCAAACTTATAAGAACACTTTTCTTTTATCATGAGATATGCAATTTGAGGAAAGTAATAAAAAAAAATTTGCCATAGTCCACGATAAAGTGAATATAATGCTAAATGTAGAGTGAAATATTCGTTTCCATACCCGATAGATGCAGGATTCGTGAAAACACATGCAAACCTCCACCACCGCCACCACAATACACAAGTGCTACACACGTTCACTATCACAAACTCAATAATCGGTGTAGTCTATCTTCTGATGATGCTTCAGCTGCGAAGCGAAACGAATTACGTTACGATAAACGAAACGATATAACGTTGTTTGCTCTATGTCGCAAAAGTTATTTTAAGAAAGTTTTTAGATTTATTGGTTTTTTATTGGAGAAATTATTAATTGGAGTTGCCGTGTGGTATCCGGCTGAGAAGAATAGACCACCCTCATTTTCTTACCGAGGTTTCGTAAAAGGCGACTAAGATAAGTTGACCCACCGTGTGGTATCTGGTTGAGTAGGATAGACCACCCTCTTTCTTACCGAGGTGTCGTAAGGTAAGTTGAGGTCAGGCAGGCGGCCGGTCGTAAAATACGTAGCCAAATCATGTAACAACATGTTTGTAACATGTTTCACCAACCCCACTTAGAGTGGAATTAGGGCAGGAGGACGATGGGGATGATGAAATTATTAATTGAGGCTATTTTAATATATATTTCATCTAAGACATACGTCATCCAAGTCAGTTCACGGAAATAATTAAATTATGCTCTCGAGATAACGATAAATTTGTCGCAATCTTCCTGGATCGATCTGATTTTGTGATGGAGATATTTGCAGGGTTGGAAATTGACAGAATCTAATGTTTATTCCAAGTCTAGGTTCCACGCGAAAAAAATTGCGGGTAAAAGCTTGTATATAAATACTGCTTTTCAGTTCATAGCCGACGCGACATAATCAAAAAAACATTTACTTATACAAAATTTTTACATAATATTACGATAACAATAAATTCGATGGTAAACGCTTCGTACAACAGGCGACATAAGAATATTTAAGATATTATAAATAAAAATTTATTTCTTTATTTCTCGATAAGCTTTTGTTACTTTATCACTACGGGCTTTTCGTCGACTTGATTTGTCTCTTTTCCAAAACACTTTTTCGACGCCCTTTCTGAGGTCTGATTGAGCTGTAATTTTCGCAAGCTTACGACTATGTTATGTCAATTGCATTAATTCATTGATGTGTGTAATGTTTTATTTAATGATTTAAAGTACTATATCAAAATTATTGTTGAAAAATATTAGCGTTCTGCAGTTTTCCGCATAAACTATAGTGTGCCAATTTATAGAATTAGGCGTTACTTTGCGGAGATCCATAATAGAAAAGTAATATTAAAATTATTTTGCTATAATCCACGATGCAGTAAATAGAAAAAAAAATATATATATAGTGCTAAATGTATAGTGGACTATCCGTTTTTTATACCCGATACATGCGGGATTCGTAAAAACACATGCACAAACCTCCACCACTTTGCGATTTTGTCGTGGAGTCTATCTGATGAGGCTTCGGTTGCGGGGCGAAACGATTGTTGAGTTTGTGATATTGAACGTGTGTAATGCTTGTGTATTGTGGTGGAAGTGGTGGAGGTTTGTGCATGTATTTTTACGAATCCTGCATGTAACAAGTATGAAAAAACGGATAGTCCACTATATATTTAGCACTATAGATATTTTCTATTGACTGCATCGCGGATTATAGCAAAATAATTTTATTATTACTTTTGTATAGTGTACCTAATTTATAGTCCTCCAACAGTGCAATTTTCATAAAAAGGGGTCCAAATTTTCGCTTTACACATAGATTTGTACCTTTAGCTGGCGTTACGAACTTATTTACTACCATTTGCTGGCATTTGCTATCCGACCATACTCTCTTTCGCTCTCGATAGAATCGCTAAAGTTTCGACCAGTGTTTGTTAACTTTTTTTTGTGTCATGCCCCATCTTAAAAAAATTCTGCCCACCTTTGTAACATATATAATATTGATATTAACAAGTCAGGTTAAAAAAGCTTTTAGAAAAGCTTTTTATTAGTTTTCATATTCCTACTGTTGGTCATTGAGGAGTACCCTCGTCTGGTGCCAATCCTGGCAGCAGCATCAGGTCATGCTTATCATAAACTAGCATTGTCATCGGTACTGGATCTGGATGTAAAATTTCAGCTCAATCGGACCCTGGAAAGTGGGTCAAATTTGACTTGCAAGATTCCACCTCCACATTGCAAGTTGAATAAAAACTTTTAAAAATGGAATTTGTCACTTAAGAAACTTAAAGGAAAGGTTTTGGGAATAAGGATTTGATTTTCTCCGTTAATTTGGGACCATTAGCATTAGATTTTAATGGCCCGGGGCGAAAGAGTTAAACTGTAGGCCTACCACGACCTTTTAGATAACGATTCAACTCAAAATCAGTACCTAGACCGAACCGCTTTCTTTTCGAACAACAAAGAGTGTGTATTGCATTGGGGTCGTACCGTTCGAAAAGGATAACGTTATATAAACTATAGATGGCTCTGTCTATTTTACTCACATGTTTTTAGGACGCATTCCGAACGGTCATTCGGCATCGACTTAAAGTGTGCGTCTTTAGGACAATTTAAAACAATTTAGTTTACGTCTTCATTTTAGTCGCGATAAGAGTTCATGGTAGGCCTGTTGCTTTTGAGTCCATTTTAGATTTTTTTTATGCATATAAGTACCAATATACTTTTATACACAAAAAAAAATATACAATGATATAAGTTATAAGAGAAAACCGTAGAAAAATATTATAAAACACCTCATTATTCAGGGGCCGTGAGAACCTCCGCCACGCCCACACGCACAATCGAAATTCTTATAACATTTGTCATAGTATACGTGAAATATGGCGGTTCAAAATTGGCCGGATCATCGGCGATTGTATAGCGTTATTTATGAACTACATTCACGCGATACAAAGTTTGCTATGATATCTTTAACTGACTACTTTTGGTATAGAAGTTTTTTATTAGCTTTATTTTTCAGGACTTTTATACAATTAGTACAGGTCAGTCCTATTAATTAGATCTACCCTTTTACTTAAAGTAGCGGCCTGTTACAATCCCACTGCTGGGAATAGGCCAACTCTCTCCGTTTCTGGAGAGAAGGGTGGGAGCTAAGATCTACCACGCTGCTCCAATGCGGATTGGTAGGTTACACATATCTCCAAAATTCTCTAGGGATATGCAGGTTTCCTCACGATGTTTTCCTTCACCGAAAAGCGTGTGATAAATTGCAATTACCAATTATACACACGAGTTTTAATAGAAAAACTCATTGCCTGCCCGGGTTTGAACTCGTGTTCCCCTCGAAAGAGTGGCATGGTCTCACCTAGGCTATCACAGCTTTTTTTTACTTAAATCTATACAATTTTTATATACCTTCTAATCTTTTCTCATTATCCTCCTGCCCTTATCCCATCCCAATTGGGGTCGGAACAACATGTTACAAACATGACTATGGCAAAATAATTATATTATAAATTTTGCATGATATTAATCTTTCAGGTCATTATTATTATTCTGAATACCTGCGAAAATTTATTAAGGAATATAGTGGAAATCTTCGAAATTTCAAATACCAATTCGCGGTAACAAATTTCGCTCTAAGGCCTAATGCTCTATTAAGACAAGCTTGGAAAATGTTGTTGCTATTAAAATGGCTATTACGCGATGAACAATGTTCTCAATCAGTTAGTGGCCCATTACTCCGCGCTAACATGTTCACTGCAATCAAGATTGTGCTAACTAGCTTGTTCGCGGCGAAATTGTGGACCGTAGCTTACTGTTCAAGTCCACTGAGATGTAATATACTTATCCTTACTAATACAATAAAAGCGAACGTCTGTCTGGGTGTTACGTTGTCTGTCACATAATAACGCCTTCTATACTTATTATAAAACAAAGTCCCAAGAAAGCTGTCTGTCTGCATGTAATCGATTTTGTCAAAATCTACTGAACGGATTTTTGTACGGTTTTCACCAAAAGATAGTGCAATACTTCCGGATGGTTTAAGTAAATAGTACATATCGGTAATATGTAAATTGTGTTGAAAAGATCGCGCAGTTGTTAAAAAACTAGCTTGCTGGGAGCTATAGTCGCGTGCGCTGCGTAAACCTGCAGAGATACGCTAAAGTAATGTAATAGAGAATTGTAGATCTATAAAAATACTACAAAAAAGGCGACAATAGCATGTCTCTATCTCTCTCGGTTAACTCACAATAACGACTTTTACGGCTGAAGCCGTTGTTGGCACAGGTAGTATTTGATAAATTATAAAATTTATGCTCATCAGGCATGCCGTGTGATATCTGGCTGAGTAGAATAGACCACCTTCATTTCTTACCGAGTTGTCGGAAAGGCGATTAAGGTAAGTTGACCCGCCGTGTGGTATCCGGCTTAATAGAATAGACCACCTTCATTTCTTACCGAGGTGTCGTAAGGTAAGTTGAGGTCAGGCAGGCGGCCGGTCGTAAAATACGTAGCCAAATCATGTGACAACATGTTTGTAACATGTTGTGCCTACCCCACTTTAAGTAGGATAAGGGCAGGAGGTTGATGAGGCATCATCATCTTGTTCATCAAACATCATCTTGTTCACTTTAAGTTAAAAATATAACATTATTCAGTCATCTTAAATCTGCGAAACAGTTAATGCCGACCTTGACGCCTTACCAAATCAATATATTTGCCTTGAATATACGATTGTTAATTTGGAAATCAATTTATTTTTTTGAATATGTTACACCTTATATCATCAGTTAATTTATAAATCAACAAGTTTAAAACCATAATTTTTGTTTTATCGGTTTGTATTTACTGTAAATTTACTTCATGGCTAACTTGGGTCAAAAGTCAGCATATTGGCAAAACTATTCGACCAATGAATTGAATTTTATTTAAGTAATAAGATAAAAATATTAATGGTAGATTTTATCGCAATTCATAGTTATTAGTAATCAAAGTTATTATTATTAACATACAACTCGGGATAGAAATCGTTGCAAACTATATCGCATGCAGATAATATCAAGTGCAATGTGAATTTTGCGGTTCAAGTGAGGGTAGTTGGCGAAAATAATGACCGTAGTATTTGGGAACGAAGACGCCGCGGTGCTCCAGTCAGTTCGTGACCACGGTGGATACAACACTGCTGAAACATCGAACCTTATAAAAAGGCACTCGTAACTCTATTTAGTCGCGATGTGACCCGTATGTTTATATAATAATAAAAATATTAATTTTGTTACAAACAAACAATCATTTTATCATGAAGGAATAAACTATTTTCTACAACAATTCATAAAGCGTATTTCGGATCGTAAAGGTACGATTCCATCAAAATAGAGTGCAGCACATTTTTTTACAAAGGTTGTGTACAGAGTTCGCGCACTGCACGTACTAAGCTGATATCGCGTTTAGCTTCTGTCTCCACCGACAATGTTGTGTGTAACTTGTGTAAGCGCACAGTGAGGCACACATGTGCGCGAACATGTTCATTTAGGAATATTATATAATCTTTATTATTATAATTTCACTTATTTTAAAAGTTATATGCGAATTTGCAATATATTTTCAGACATTTTCTATAAAATTATTAATATTTTTTTCATTCGTCCACTCATTAAAGATGTGCGCGTACAAACAAATGTTTTCGTTCCGGTAGCGGAAGCAAAACTGTGTTCGCGAACAACGAGTGCGTACGCGTCGACGCGAGTCCACTGTTTCAAGTGTACGCCCACAAATGTCCATAGATGTGCGCGAACATTTTTAGAATATTCGCGCACAATTTGCTAATGTTTGCTTGAGTGAGTGGACCAGAGTAACCATTTGTGTTTGCACACTGTGCTGCACAGTTCTGCACACTGGTGAAATTCCACCTTTACTGCATACTCATGGACTATCAAAGATTTTAGAAAGAAGGTTTTGAATCAAAAAAATATCATAAATGAAATCCATAATTATTTACTGTAATAATTAGATAACTAAGCGAAGACAACACGGGATCAAATTAATCTTAAAAATAGCATTTGATAACAACTGAATCTTTATTTTGATTGTCTTAACTTTTGCACGCGAATTAGCCTATACATATAGATTTAGAACAGAGAGACATTCAAGTTCAAAATATTCTTCATTGAAGTGAACTTGTTAACAAGTGCTTTCGAATCGTCAACTCTACTGCATGTTCGGAAAGCTGTTCCTACCGAGATGAGCCAGCAAGAAACTCGGCTGTTGTTCTTTTCAAAATATTTTTTTGTATAATTAGGTTATTTTGTTATTGCTATCTTGTAGAAGGTTTAAAAGTCGCGATATGCATATATAACATGTCATTATTTTAAGCATTGTACTCAAATTCTGTGCACAATTCAAATAAAAATTATTGTTATGATTACTGTACATTTAATTTTGGCCATGCCATTACAGCATATTAAAACACTGTTACTATATATACACTATATATACTGTTGAGGATTACTTAGATCAAAAGAATGCGTGGATATAGCTGCATTTCTACTGATTCACTTCTAACTAGTTATAAGATTTATATTAAAAAGAGCAAACACCGAATTTCTTGCTGGCTCTTCTCGGTAAGAACAGCTTTCCAAACCAGCAGTAGAGTAGACGATTCAAAAGCACTTGAAGTTTACTTGAACAAAGAATATTTAGAATTTCAATTTGAATTTACAAAAACTAGCTAGCTTTCAGTCATTTAGTTCTGTACATATCAAATATCATATCGATCGTACTTACGGAAGTAACAGCCAAAACAAACACAAAAAAAACATTCATTATTTGATACAATAAGCAAAGTAGCTTTGAACTGAACCAAATTTTGCAACTAGAAATCTGACCCAAAACAGAAGTCACAATATCCAACTTAACACAATTATCTCGGTCAGATTGGTATCTAGGATATAAATTCAATCGTGCCAGACTGTTTTAGGCATCGACACCTAGACTAACGAGACGTGACAGCTATCCATTATTCATATTTCTCGAATAAATCAAAACCGTTACAGTTCACTGTATAAAGTGATCTCGTTATAATAGATACTGTTGTGCTTACAATATCATCTAGTTGGTGAGGGCTTTAATTTAAAATATCTGTGCCTTCGCTTGCGTGAAAAGAATGATAAAATTGGTCTTGAAATGAATGTGATTTAATCATCCTCATCATTATTCTCCTGCCCTTATCCCACTCTAAGTGAGGTCGGCACAACATGTTACAAACATGTTGTCACATGATTTGGCTACGTATTTTACGACCGGCCGCCTGCGTGACGTCGACTTACCTTAGTCGCCTTTTACGACACCTCGGTAAGAAATAAGGGTGGTCTATTCTATGCAGCCGGATACCACACGTCACATACCTTTGTCGCCTCTTACGACACCTCTGTAAGAAAGGAGGGTGGTCTATTCTATTCTGCCGGATACCACACGGCATATTCCTGACTTTTTATCATATTTTTTTATATCTACAATTCTTTAGTACATTAACGCCGTGTGGTACCCGGTTGAGTAGAATATACCACTCATTTCTTACCGAGGTGTCGTAAAAGGCGACTAAGGTAAGTTGACGTCAGGTAAGCGGCCGGTCGGTTGTAAAAAACGTCGCCAAATCATATGACGACATGTTTGTAACATGTTGTGCCTACCCCACTTAGAGTGGGATAGAGGATAGAGTATGATGATGAATTCTCTAGTACATTACTTTAAGTGTATCTCTGCTGGTTTAAGCAGCGCACGCGAGTAAAGCTCCCAGCAGGCGAGTTTTTTTTACAACCGCGCGATCGGCACAATGTACATAAAACGGTAATACAATATAAATGTAAACCTTCCGGAAGAATAGCACCATCTTTAGGTAAAAATCGTACAAAAATCTGTTTAGTAAATTTTGAGAAAATCGATTGCATACACACAAACAGGTTTTGAGGTTTTTGCTTTATAAAAAGTGTAGATGAAAAAATATCGAACACACACGGTCGTCCGTCCCCAAAGTAAGTAAATTAATACTCGTGTTATGTGTGACGGACAACTGGTAAATATATCTCACTCTTAATATTAAAGTGACCTAACTCAAAATTAACCTAGCATATAAGCATTGTAATACTTATTTCAATGTTATCTATGACATCACGCTACGAATTTTATGCCAATCCCAAGACGCCTTTACACTGTAAAAAAATAGCGTAACTTTATGCGTAATAGCATAATTATGTGTAAAGAGAAATATTTAAAATATGCTTGCTAAATGTTGCACTAAATATAGCAAACAATGCGATCCGTTAAACTACCCACTGAATTTACGAAAACGAATTTCTCATATACCATTACGCGGCTTTGAGATATTAATCTTTTTTTTTAAATGTCTGCCTACAATTTTATGGACAATAAAAAATATCCTGGCACAATTATCGCAATAGTCTCAGAGTCCAACGTAAAATAACATTAATTATAAAATACTATCTGGTCATGTGTACTTCTTACCACCTTTTAATAAATGTCAATAATGAGTACGAAGACGGCAACTTTTTTGTATTAGTTCACTTTAATAAAAAAACGTGCGATGTTTATTATTTAAAACTAGCAGTGCCCGCATGGAAATCAGTCTCTGAAATCTCTTATGTTCAAATTAAAATTTTGAACATTAGAGTAGTTATTGTTATTTAACCATAAGACATAGAGACATGCTATTGCGCTTTTTTATAGTATTAATGTAGATCTACAATTCTCTGATACATCACTTCAGTGTATCTCTGCTAGTTTACGCGACTAAAGCTCCGAAAAGGCGTACCTTTCAACATAATTTACACAAAACGGTAACGTACTATTAACTTTCCGGAAGAATTGCGCTATCTTTTAATAAAAACCGTTTAAAAATCCGTTTAGTATATTTTGAGAAAATCGATCATATACAGGCAGACAGCTTTTGGGGACTTTGTTTTATAATTAGTATATATAGATAGATTAATATTGCTGTTGACTCTTGGACTAGAATCTTCTCGTAACAGAAGTGAATCAAGTCACGTAAAACGCAGCTCAATTAGTGGGTAGTATCTGTAACGCGAGATCCGCGCCCATAACGAAGAGCAACTTATCTAAAATTTCTAATCTAGTGACTCATATACATGGGCTTGCAAATTTTTGCTGGACACGATGGAAATTTGTATCCGTTTCATAGAGAACATGTGAAACGGCTTTTTCTGGTTATTATTATTACCTTTTAATATCAATTATAAGCTTATGGTAATAGAAATTAACTTTAATTCGCTGTATTTTAAACGAAATTGACCTAGCCACTAGTAAATTTCATAACATTGTTTTGGTTGCGGATTGATTATGAAGATAGGTAAGTTCTGGATTCAAAATCCAGACCAGATTGGTAGATCCAGATATATTAATATATACGATCCAGATATACTAATCCGGATTTTGACTGCATTATTTATCAGGTGCTACCCTTTCCAGAAAATTACTAGCTGATCTCATAATACACTTCTAGGTTCATCTGAAAATAAGGCGACTAATGTAAATTGACCCATTATGTGGTATCTATCCGGCTAAGTAGAATCGACCACCCTCATTTCTTGCCAAGGTATGGATAGTAACTTAGGTAAGTTCACGTCAGGAAGGGCCGGTCGTAAAATGAAATGAAATTTATTTATTATGGAACAATTACATTTTTCTTTAACAATGGTAGCGATGATCCTGCAAAAGTTAAAACTGCGTTGCAGAAATCAACGCCCGCCTCCGATATTAAATTACAAAGTTCCAGTTACAGAGAAACTATTACATACTACATAAAAATTAAGTAAACTATACTAAAATGTTAAATCAATAGTAGATTTTCCTGAGTGTATTAGACAGTGTGTACGAGACTGTTATACTCGTACATACCTATATGAGAGGTAGTACCACTAGGTGGAGGTTAGTATCTTAATGCGTTAGGTATGTATGTTTATGAGTGTGTGTGTGTGTTCGTGTGCGCGCACGTGTGTATGTGTGTTTGTGTGTGTGAAAGGAAAAGAGCAATGAACAGTTTAAGGAGAAAAATATGTGTTAATTAGTAATTTAGCAAACCACCTTCAGAAGATTTTCAGAAAATACCCAGCCAAATCATGTTACAATATGATGTCCCCACTTAGAGTGGGATAAGAGCAGTAGAATGATTAGTTTAGATTTTGAGATAATCGACACAGACCTTTCGGGAATTTTGTTTTATAATATATATAAAATATTACACTTTTATATCTGTCCAATATACTGGCTTAAAGACTATCTGATCTTACGTCTTCAACAAATGCATCCGTGGGCGTTTATACCGTTTCAGTGATTTTATCTAAATCGCTACAATTTGGCTAAAGCACGTGTAATTTGTCAAATAATTTTTAATTCTAGAACCATTTGTTTCGTTAACAGCACAATTCACTCTAATATTATGAATGCATGCATTTGTTTTTACATGACAACGCAATAACCGATCGACGTAATTCTTGATATGGAGTTAGTTCAAGTGAACTGAGCTACTTTTTATCTTGGCACTAACTGCGTGGAAGACCTAGACAATATTGCACGTAGAAACTAGTATGGTATTAAATTCTGTGAATATTTTATTAATTACATCTTTTGATATAAAGCAAAATGCAATATTGGGGTAGAATTTCTTCTGTTGTCCGTTATATTGCAAATCCAAGGAGACGTCCTTTTTTAAGATGTTTCCTGTTTCTAACTAGAAAATGAGTATGCTTATCAAAATTTAACAAGGTTCTAGGTATGTAGAATACCTACATACCATAACTTGCTCAAATGGGCTATGAAAGAAAATACATATAAAATTATATGAATTAATGAAGCTAATGAATGTAAAGTAATCAATGTAGCTCGTCCTATTGTTCAAGGTATTAAAGAACTGAAGAAGAAGATTGTATTATATACCCCTACAATTTATAACATATTGTTTTCTTTAAAATACATATATGGGATTATGTATATTATTAAACGCAATTTTGGTACACAACAGTCATATCATTGGTTATTAACGGAGTATAATTTTAGATGCCAAAAAATATGCAAATCCTAAAGAAGTTTAATATATGGGGAAGATTCAAAAAAGGTTCCGGTCGAAAGCAATATGCAATCAAAAATATTATTATAATCCCAAATAATGTGACAGATCATAATTTAGCTCAAAAGGCGCACCGACCGCACGGAGACACGGTGAAACTGTAACACAATCACATATTTTACTCTTTTGTATGAGTTTAATTGAGTAAGAAATGAGTCGAGGCCGGTCCCAGCGGGAAAACAACGAAATTTTTACAAAAAAAATTATTCGAGAACCACTCCCATTACTTATGTCGAAGGCACAACAGGACGCAAGAGTACATTTGCAATATTAAGTGTGAGATACTACCTTCTCGGTAGTGACCCAGATTTCGTTTCCCCTCGCAACGCTCTTTATGATGACTTTTTGAAAAATGTTGTTTTTAATTCCGAGCAGAGATGGTCTCGATCGAACGAGCCAACATGCAACTCCTTAACTGTAAGGCTTATAAATTACTATTTTTTATGCGAAAGCGACGGAAGTCTGTCGATATTTTACACCAAATTAATGCAGGCGCGTTTATGAAATCGGTGCCGTAATTTTTTACTAAAATCGAATGCCCTTCTTTAATTTTCCTTTATTAATATTGCAATTCTCTCTTGTTACAGTCGTTCTTCGGGCGGACGTACAATAACCTGTCCTCGATTTCTGAATGCAAGAACAATGGTGAATGTGTCATCAATAAGAAAAACAGGACGGCTTGCAAGGCATGCAGGCTACGGAAGTGTTTGCTAGTCGGCATGTCCAAATCGGGTTCGCGGTACGGGAGAAGATCGAACTGGTTTAAAATACATTGCCTTTTACAAGAGCAGCAACAGCAACATATGCACCAATTACAAACAAGTAAATCACCACCCACGTTTAACACGTCAATAAATTCACCTTTTTTGCCAACAAACCTTTTACCGGCAGCGGCTCTAGCAGAATATTACAAAAGTTCCGAAAAGAATGCTTACACAGAGGAAGTGACACGGCAAAGCGTATCACCATCCGATTCAGGTGCTTCGTCGGCTGATCCAGAGGATGATAATAGCTCTAGAAGTACAAGCGGGTTGAGCATTTTTAGACCAGCATCTTCTCCAAATAGTGAAAAAGATGTTCGATTGCATGCGATTAGAAATCATCATAAAGAATTGAAAAGAAGAAAACCATCAATAATATCAACTTCACCATTCGGTCCTATGACCGCTTCACCTAGTTATTCTCCTAGGACAGGACCATTTCTAACAGCACCTATACAAAATATGAGACCTATACAATCGGGAATGCCTTGGCAAAGTCGTAATGGAGGAGATTTAATGTTGCATTCCCCTGCAGTTGCCGGAATAGCTGTGGAACAGGATCAGCCGATAGATCTCTCTATAAAATCTACAGCTGTTTTATTTAGGAGTCCTAAAAACGAAGATGTTAGTGATTCCGAACCGGAACTAAGCATCGACCTAAATGATGATAACGGAAAAGATATCATGAAAAACCCACTTGACCTGAGTCTTGTTACAAAACGCGTGGAAGAAGTTCCGATGACAGGATAAGAATAAGACAAAATTAGTTTTAAATTGTTCGTGATTTATCACAGCCATGTATTTCGTGTTATTTATATGTAAATAGCTAATTCGCTCTTGATACTTAATTGGAAAATTTCGATTAAATTATATTTTTAAAATACTCTGCCATACAGTATTTAAGAAAATCATACATTCCTTCTATATTGATTACCTGACCTTGCTACCATAATGTTAAAGTTGTTTTATTTTTATTTATAGATAATTATTTTTTAATATAAAGACAATGCAAATTGGCAGGTGATAAACAATGCGTGTCACTATTTTTTATAATTAAAGAATTAGGCGTTACTTTGTGAAGATTTATAATACAAAAGTTTGATAATATTTATTACCTTTCTAATGCATGTCACATTCTATTCTGTAGGAATATCAACTTGTTGAACTATTTCTTAGTGCTTATTACAAGTATTTGTAGTTTAAATTAAATCTATCAGTAACTTAGTTTTAAATTTAAACAAGAAATCCCGAGACTCTTCAAAAGCAACATTTTGTTTATTCTTTGATTATTTGTATCGTATTTGAAAACTGTAAATGTTTAACGTCGTAACACTTAGTTATTTATTATAATTAAAAAGACCTAATTTGTGCCAGTTACAATGCCAGTTCTTAATGTATTACCATTCTAGTTTAATTTAGTGGGATGTCGGCCAGTTAATATGAAGCTCAAAATTGTAATGTACAAATAAATTAGAGAAACTTTGTATGATATTAGATGATTTACTCGAACAAAAATTATCTAAGTATTTATTTTAGTTATTAGGCCAGTTGATTGAGTCATTTCTATGTAAGGAGTTTCTAGAATAATTCTGTATTTTGTTCATTTTACTGTAAATATAATTTTGTTTGTCTCATGTTGAATATCGTTGATTGTTAGTTTGTTGGGAGATTTTTATACTTTAACATTCCTTTAAATATGCATATTAGAAAATTTTGCTATTGTGTTCACTTTATTGAAGTCGTCAACATGTTATTTTACTTATTTAGACCAATTTGTTTCATCTATAATATTTCTGTGAACAGCAACTAATTTCATAAGATCCTTATAAATGATGTAAGTTGATAATAAATGAAAATATTTTGAATTAATAGATTAAGTATTTGTTCATATCACATCATTAACTGCATTTTTTTTTGATAACTCGTCAACTATTTCTTAAAATCTTTTGTAGCGGTGAGACCGCTCTTTCAAGGGGTCATGGGTTTAAGCCCCAGGCATGCACCAATGAGTTTTATCTTTAAACATATGTGCCAAAAAATTTATCATACACTTTTTGGTGTAGGAAAATACCGTGACGAAGCCAACATATCTATGGAGAATTCTGGGGATATGTGTTACCTACAAATCCACTTTTGAGCAGCGTGGTAGATTTTACCTCCAACCCCTCTCTCCGAATGAAGATAAAGGAGAACTATGCCCAGCAGTGGGATATTAACAGCAGGCCTACCATGAACTCTTATTGCGACTCAATTGAAGACGTAAACTAAATTGTTTTGCTTTTTCATACCATGACGTCCTTAAGACGCACACTTTAAGTCGTTGCCGAATGACCCGTTCGGAATGCGTCCTAAAAACATGTGACTAAAACAGACAGAGTTATTTATAGTTCATATAACGTTGTCCTTTTCATAAATACTTCATGGTACGAAAAGAAAGCGGTTGAGTTTAGGTACTGACATTGAATTGAATCGTTTCATTAAAAGTTCATGGTAGGCCTACAGCAGGCCTATCATGAACTCTTATCCAAGACGTAAACTATATTACCCGGCAATAAATAATGCACATCGATGTTTAGAACGAAACAACGGCCAGTTCGGTTTCGTAGAGCGCTGTCACTGTCACTCAGTCAGTAATGAGTCGTTTCACGCGGGTTCGTTAGTCTGTGCGACAGAGACAATGCTCTATGACGCAGAATCTAGCCTATTTTTTCTCTCTAAGCATCGATGTGCATTTTTTATTGCCGGGTACTATAGTTTACGTCTTCAATTGAGTCGCAATAAGAGTTCATGGTAGGCCTGCTGGTCGTTACTTTACAACTATTCGTAATAATTATCTGTATACATTATTATATGTTTCATTCATCTGTTAATTCAATCAGTAATCTTACTTTCATTAATTCTTTAATAGATTAGTTATGGCTCAAACTTAGTACTTAAAACAAATTCCTATGAAAGCTGAAATACGTAAGTTATGAACTATAGTTATTTGTTATCAGTGTGATACAATATTTTTTACGATGTGTTTAAATATTTTTTATACGTTTATAAAAACTTAATATATTTGAGAGAAAAATAAAATGCGAGTGCCTTGAAAATTTAAGTTTTATTTAATCCCTAATAGTCACGAAATCCATGTTATATATTTTTATACTATATTATTACTCATCATCCTTCTGCCCTTATCCCACTCTAAGCGGGGTCGGCACAACATGTTGTCACATGATTTGGTTACGCATTTTACAACCGGCCGCCTGCCTGACTTCAACTTACCTTAGTCGTTTTTTACGACCCCCTCGGTAAGAAAGAGGGTGGTCTATTCTACTCAGTCGGATACCACTCGGCATTTATTATTAGTATATTACTTTTTTAGTAAGCTGTGATAGCCCAGCGGTGAGACCGTGCGACTTTCTTGTGACGATCATGGGTTCAAAACCTTGGGCACCAATTTTTCTATTAAAACTATGTGTCTTATTGACAATTGCAATTTATCTCACGCTTTTCGGTGAAGGAAAAGATCATGAGTAAACCTGCATATCTCTAGAGAATTCTACGGATATGTGTAACCTACCAATCCGAATTGGAGCAGCGTGGTAGGTCTTAGCTCCAATCCTTCTCTCTAAAAATGGAGAGAGGAGGTCTATGCCCAGCAGTGGGATAGTAACAGGCCGCTACATTTTTATATAACTATTATTAAATAAATATATGGGGCCATTTACACACGGTCGCCCGATCCCAAAGTAACAATACTTGTGTTATGGGTGACAGACAACTGGTGAATATATACATATATAGTTTTGAATACATATTAACATACCCAGGCTCGAAGAACCAACGATTTTTTTATTCAAAATGTTGGCCATCAGCGGCAATAGAACCCACTACCCATGGAACAGGCATGGTCACAGGCTACTGCACCAACGGGCCAGATTAAGTTTAGAGAGTAAATTAGTTAGTTATCGGTTTAGGTATAAGTTAACTAGTTATAATGTTTGGGTGGTAAGCGATTCTATAATGAATCCGCAAACAATTTCAGCTTTACCAAAAAAACAGTTTATAAAAAAACTGTTAAAAAGATCCTAATACAGAAGGCCTACTATACTGTTGAGGATTACTTAGATGATAAGAATGTGTGGATATAGCTACTGTTCGATCCTGTACAAGACAGTAATGACTAAATGTAACTAGTAATAAGAATTATTCTTTGAAAAGAGCAACCGCTGAGTTTCTTTTTTGCTCTTCTCTGTAGATACAGCTTTCCGAACCACCAGTAGTGATGATGATTCAGAAGCACTTGTTCGTAAGTTTTCTTTACCCTTTGAACGTCAAGAAGCAGGGGGGAGGGGGAAAGAATTTTTGACCTTCATTTTTAAATCATGCTATTTACTATATAATAATTATACCATATTTGTATACAGTTTACTTTGTTATAAAATTCCCCATTGAATACCATAAATCATTTTATAGTAATAAATTACATTTATTGAGCTGTGATAGCCCAGCGGTCAGACCGTGCGACTCTTTCAAGGGGGTCACGAGTTCAAATCCCGGGCAGACTCTATTGAGTTTTTCTATTAAAACTCATTTGTCTTATTGATAATTGGAATTTATCACACGCTTTTCGGTAAAGGAAAACACCGTGAGCAAAATCAGCATATCTTTAGGAAATTCTGTTGATATGTGTAACCTACCAACCCGAATTGGAGCAGCGTGGTAGGTCTTAGCTCCAACCCTTCTCTCCAGAAACGGAGAGAGGAGGCCTATTCCCAGCAGTGGGACTGTAACAGGCCGCTGCTTTACTTTACTACTTTACATTTATTGTTGGTGGCGAAAACAATTTTTTTTTCAAAATTTAATTTGTGCATATGGTGTTCACTAGACGTTTGAGGTGTTAAATGATAATTTGGATTTTAAATTAGAATAGAAAATGTCTTCCCAGTAAAATTAGATTTGGTAATGAAGCCGACGTACACACAAACTTAGACCTGAATATTCATATGACTACTAAGTTGAGCATTTCCCGATACATAGTCACCATTGCTCGCAAACACGTTAGTATTGAATATTCACATAAAACAATGCAAGCGATAATGACTTTAATAACAAGATGAATACAATTGAAATACCTTTGATGCTATACGTAAGGGAGGGTAAACAAACATTTTTAAATTATTCCGTGTGGCTACTGTAAACTACTGTCCCGGTTTGTCATTCGAAATCAAATAAAGTATATGAATTATGTACGTTCAGAGTGTTCGTTTGTATACACAATTTTTCACAGTAGAAAATAGGAATAAATTATCATGTCTGAAAAAAAATTTTGACGACTTCCATGAAGTTGTGTTGATATTGCGTAATAGTATTCCGTGTAGTGGGACTAATTTACAATTGTATTAAATCAAAATAAAAAATATATATTTCAAATTCAAATTCTTTAACTAATAAGTGTCTATGATATAAGTTTGTTCAATGTTCTTTATTTAATCACAGATTTACATACTTTGTTAAATATTTACATTGAAAAAAACAATTTAAAAAATCGGGGTCTCATCTGCATTCTGTATCCCACGCATGATCCAACAACTTAGCGAGAACCTCTTGAAATGTTAAAGTAGTATATAATGAATGAATGAATGTATATAGATGTAGTATATACAACGATCTGTAAATACCCCACTGCTGGGCATAAACCTCCACTCTGCGTTACTAAAAAGAAGGGATGGAGCTAAGACCCACCACGCTGCTCCAATGCGGATTGGTAGGTTACACAAATCCCCAAAATTCTTTAAAGATATGCAGATTTCCTCACGGTGTTTTCCTTCACCGAAAAGCGTGTGACGAATTGCAAAAATCAATTAGGCACATAAGTATAAACGGATCTCTGCCCGGGGTTTGAACCGGCGACAGAGTGACCCATTGGGAAAAGTTATACAGTCTTTTAAACATTTTAAATTAACATTATTTAACCGCAGTCTTGTTTTAAGCTGAAAGGATTTTCATATAGTCCTTCAATAAATAGATCAACTAGATCCTTTTAAAAAACTAATGAAAATATTATATTGCTATAATCCGCAATAATAACAGAAAATATATGTCATACTAAATATAGAATGTACTATACGTTTTAATATCTCACGCAGCATTCGTATAAAAGCAACTATAACCAAACACCAATTATACTAAAATACACCAGCATTGCACACACTCACTACAAAAATTTCAACAATCGCTTAACTTCAACCGAAGTATTATCTGCAGGCCTACCATGAACTCTTATTGCGACTCAATTGAAGACGTAAACTAAATTGTTTTGCTTTTTCATACCATGACGTCGTAAAGACGTACACTTTAACTCGTTGCTGAATGAGCGTTCGGAATGCGTCCTAAAAATATGTGAGTAAAATAGACAGAGTTATCTATAGTTCATATAACGTTATCCTTTCAAACATTACGACCCCAATGCAGTCCACACTTCATGGTAGGAAAAGAAAGCGGTTCGGTTTAGGTACTGACTTTGAATTGAATCGTTATCTGACAGGAGACACACTCCACAAAGAAGTTCAACCCCCGGCATTTAATTTGTCCTTGAAAAACGTGTAACACGCGTAGACTCTTTCAGGTATAATAAAAACAAGTTATCCTTGAACTAAACATAAAATTGACTTTGACATAAGTTTCATGGTAAGTTAAAAACATAACAGCTAGTGTTAAAATTAAAGCAAGCACTTAATTATTAACTCTCGTCATCAGAGACGCCGCCAGAATCAACTGCTCCCATTTGTTAACATAACTGTATAAGTCCTAAAAAGGCAGCACATTAAAACCTTACCAGATATAATTGATATTATTAACCCTTTCCGTTCCCCGCTCGACACCTTGACCGCTAACAATAAGCATATCAAAAGAGCCTTTAATTCAAACGCTGTAAGACCCCGTATATTTTTATCATACGCAACAATAGCAATTTTGACAAGATAGTTCTAGAGACAACTGTAAAATATCCTATAGTAACATTACATGATGAATCAATTGAAATTAATTGATATCGATGAAATAACGCAAAAATAACGTACAAGCGATATCAATAACTTTTATTCAATAAAAAGAAACTTCAATTACATCTTTCTAACTTCCCTTAAGCATTTTTTAGATTAGTAAAAAGCTTGGATTGTCCCTGGATAGTGATAAGGGGATAAGATCCTAAGTTACAGAAATTTCTAGAAGCGTTAATATCCTAAGCTATCCATGTTTATCAGTTGAAGAAGAAGGTTTAGTAAATTTAATCTACGATCATAAAAAAATTATATGACCTTCTGAACTTTAATCTGCATAAATTAATCTTGGGGAAATATTCAATAGGCTTCGTGTTATAAATTAATGAATTACAAGTAAAAATAACATTTACCGCTATGAAGTAAACGTTTTTGGTTGTAGTAACTTATTTACTTGAGCAAAAAATAATTAAGTATTCATTTTTCTTACAGTCATTCTTATTGTCTTTATTTGATTATCGTTAACTGTGTTGTTGCTTTGCAAAGAATGCCATTCGACAGCTTAATAAAAATACTCACTACAAATGTTTTCCATTATATTGTATCTTGTATAAACATAGAAGTAAGCTGTAAAGATATAGGTAAACGTATAAATTAAATTTTTGTATTACAAACAATCAACATCATCTACAATTTAAGTCCGCATGATACCCTGCGAGAGAGGTTTAAGGAAATAGGTATTCTTACATTTGCTTTACAGTATATTTTGAGCAATTTAATTTTTTGTACACAAATATATAAAGAATTATAAAACGATAGGTGATGTATATATAAGAGACAAAGAAGGAACCGACATAAGCTTGCGACTCCTGCTTTGCGCCTAGCAAAACGTAAATCGTTTATGGGTTAAGGTATAAGATTTCACAACAAAATTCTTTTTTTTGGCCAACTCTATAATCAGCAGTTTAAAAATACTGTTAAATACAGGCTGATACAGAAACCCTACTATACTGTTGAAGATTACTTAGATGATAAGGACATAGCTGCACTTCTACCCTGTACAAGACAGTAATAATTAAATGTGACTTGTTTAAAGATTTATATTTTAAAAAGAGCAACCGCCGAGTTTCCTGATGGCCCTTCTCGGTAGGAATAGCTTTCCAAACCAGCAGTAAAGTTAACGATTAAAAGCTCTTGTTTACAAGTTTACTTGAATAAAGAATAATTTATAGAATTAGGCGTTACTTTGCGGAGATCCATAATACAAAAGTAATAATAAAATTATTTTGCTATAATCCGCGATACAGTAAATAGAAAATATATATAGTGCTAAATGTATAGTGGACTATACGTTTTTTCATACACGTTACATGCAGGATTCGTAAAAAACATATGCACAAACCTCCACCACTTCCACCACAATACACAAGCACTACACAGGCTCACTATCACAAACTCAACAATCGTTTCGCCCCGCAACCGAAGCATCATCAGGAGATAGACTCCACGACAAAATCGCAAAGCGAAGCGTTATGCAAACAAGCATTGTTATATAGTAATCGGTTCATCCCCACCTTTACCTCTGAACACGTGCAACAAGCTTGAACTTGAAACATTTATCTGCTCGTTAATGAGGGTGCCATTGTTATGCTTAATGATTTCTAATTGTTCCAAAATATTCAATTTTAAGCTTTTTTCACAGGTGTGCAGTATTTCGAAACAATGGTCATTAGGAACTTTATGACCGCTTTGTAACAAATGTTTCGCGAAATGTGAATTTAGTGGCTTATTATTCCTGAAAGCGGCCATATTTTCTTTAAAACGGGTTTCGAAATTACGACCAGTCTGACCCACATATGTATCATTGCATTCAGGACATTTTATTTTATTTTAAACACCACTCTTTTTCGGGCTTTCGGGTTCACAAAATAAAATGTCCTGAATGCAATGATACATATGTGGGTCAGACTGGTCGTAATTTCGAAACCCGTTTTAAAGAAAATATGGCCGCTTTCAGGAATAATAAGCCACTAAATTCACATTTCGCGAAACATTTGTTACAAAGCGGTCATAAAGTTCCTAATGACCATTGTTTCGAAATACTGCACACCTGCGAAAAAAGCTTAAAATTGAATATTTTGGAACAATTAGAAATCATTAAGCATAACAATGGCACCCTCATTAACGATCAGATAAATGTTTCAAGTTCAAGCTTGTTGCACGTGTTCAGAGGTAAAGGTGGGGATGAACCGATTACTATATAACAATGCTTGTTTGCATAACGCTTCGCTTTGCGATTTTGTCGTGGAGTCTATCTCCTGAAGATGCTTCGGTTGCGGGGCGAAACGATTGTTGAGTTTGTGATAGTGAACCTGTGTAGTGCTTGTGTATTGTGGTGGAAGTGGTGGAGGTTTGTGCATATGTTTTTTACGAATCCTGCATGTAACGGGTATGAAAAAACGTATAGTCCACTATACATTTAGCACTATATATATATTTTCTATTTACTGTATCGCGGATTATAGCAAAATAATTTTATTATTACTTTTGAATAAAGAATATTTTTTGAATTACTTCTTCATAAAGGCGCAAATGATTAAAAAGTCATGATAGTATTTCTCCTTGAGTATGCAATAAATGCAAAATATTACAGCTATCTCTCGCTCTATAATTTTTGTCACTCAATTCATGCGAAGTCATGCCGCTGGGCGAGGTAACAAATCATCATTTTTTCGGAATGCCCGGCGGTCAGTCATTCCCCGATATAGCCGGCAGTTGCGGGCGAAAAGAAATGTTGCTTGTTAGTGCGCATAATGGGAGCTTTGCATTATTGAGTGGTGTACTGTCTTATAGAAAACTACTTCAAACACCTCATCAGGCGAGCGGGACCGTTTCATTGAAATAGTTACGAGCTATATACTAAATAAGGGATTAAAAAATTTGCGATCTTTGCACGTCATTATATTTTTTGCTGTCCGACTTAGGTCCGGTTAAGGCCGTTTTAAATTATGTCCCGCTGCGTCATAGGTGATTAAGGCACTGCATTCCCTATGTCACGTCATTTCTCAGAAACTTCTCATTAATAGATTCTGTGCTATTTATTTACCTGTATATCTTTTCGCTAAATCTTTTTCATATCCGACAGGTTCCTCCGTTCATAAGTGGAAATATAAAATATACGAGTATTAAAGTTCTCTTCATCTAGCGCTATAATTTTTCATGTGGCCACAATGGATTTTAAACAAGATTTGGAGTGCACGCACAAAAAGAAATAGCCAACAGAAAGGTTAAAAGAATTATTAATTGTACATTTAGGGATTACTTTCTTAGTTGCGTGTGGTTTTACGAATCCTGCATGTAACGGGTACGAAAAAACGGATAGTGCACTATACATTTAGCACTATATATATTTTCTATTTACTGTATCGCGGATTATAGCAAAATAATTTTATTATTACTTTTGTGAGAAATATATATTTTATTTAAAATAAAATTTATAAAGAATTTTTTACACCAGTTTATATGCATATCCAATATTCTGAAGATTCAAAAACAAGGCACACAAATTTGATTCAATTTAACTATATAATACGTGGAATATAGGAAATCAGCGTTATACGGGGAAACATGTGTTATAAGAGTACCGCGTTATAGGGGGATTGCTGTAAATTGTATTTCGCGCACGACGATATCTACGAGGAGAGTCCGACACAGTCCGATTTTAACGAGGAAATATATCGCCCTAATTGAGATTACACCTCGTACGGTCTTCCAAAAAATCATGTAGTTATAACCTTAAATGGGCCCTGATTTATTAAGTCTGCCACATAGACGTGTCCAATGTGGAGCGGATGCCGGCAATTTTTGCTCTTCAAGTATTTGTTAATGAAGTAATCAAGTAGTCACAAGAGAATTTTCACTTTGTAATGCGGTAATGCGACTTAAAAAAAACATGGTTAACGCATTGTCACTTCTTTGTATTTGATTCGAACTCAGACTAGCCACGCTGCACCAATCTGGATTGGCAGGTTTCAAATTGAGCTGAAATTTTTCAGAGATATGAAGGTTCAATCACGATATATTTTCTTCGACATAAGGCGTATAATCTATTTATTAATTTTTTCAATATATAAATTTATACTACTCCGATGCGGTGTATCACCAACTAAGTAACTTGTACTTTGAGTAACTATAATACAGTGTCAAAACTAAACTACTATTCATTTTTTTTTCAAATAAAATTGTGAGCAAATGTTATTGAATCGTCAACTCAACTGCTGATTCAAAAGATTAATCCTATACAGAATAGCCTGCAATAAACTCGGCGTTTTCTTTTCATATTATAGTTTTTTTCTTCGTTTTACTTAAATGGAGTGCCACTGCTTGGCAGATCTCTAACACAATAACAATCTTTTGTGACTTGAATCCAGAAATTTCCCAGACCGTTCCGACGTCATTCACCTCGTAGGAAGACTCCTACGAGGTGTACTCCTAATAGTAGACACTATTGCTGGGTTTTTATTCTCGAACAAGCACCATGGACCTCTAGATTCATTCGCGATACTCGATGCTATATGCTTCGTTTCTGATTTGATCACGTAGAAATACTACTAGCATACGTCGCTCGATTGTCTGGCAAATAGCTACTAAGCTTTCTTACGAGACCCAAAGTCAACAACCAATTTTCAGATCCATAAGTCCATCACTGGCAATACTGCATTAATAAGATCGTTCTTTCTAATATATTTATTTTAGCGAAACATTTTTTTTCAAAACGCAGTATAGTACCCGGCATTAAATAATGCACATCGATGTTTAGAACGAAACAGCCGGCCAGTTCGGTTTCGTAGAGCGCTGTCACTGTCACTCAGTTAGTATGTGTCGTTTCACACGGGTTCGTCAGTGTGTGCGACAGAGACAATGATCTATGAAGCAGAATCTAGCCGATTTCTCTCTTTAAGCCTCGATGTGCATTATTTAGTGCCGGGTACTATACCTGAGTTGTGGGTCGTATATACGCATATTTGTCAGATTTTTTTTTATTAAAATAAAAAAATATTTAAATAAATTAACATAGACAAATATATAAATATATAAGGGTTGGGATTATAATAAAGTGTTTGTATCTCCAATATGACAATCTCATGTTACCACTCAAAAGTTTATCAAAGCAGAAGTTCACAAATATTGCCAATATATGTCACTTGCGAGCATTACGACTTCGTACGGTCCTTAATTTTCACAAACAGACAAGAAACACATTGTCCCCGTTTAATTTTGTCCAAAATAATTATATATACACAAACTTGTACGTCAAATAAAATGTGTGAAACACTGCTTCTGAAATCTCGATATGACACGTCCTTAACATAATGTTATACGGATCGATCGGCTTAAATTAAAAAATTACTGCGATGCGTGATTCTAATTATATAGCAAGGTTCCGTAGAATTTTATCTTGTCATATTTATAAAAGTACTCAAAACTTCATACAGCGCAACCTAAATATAAATTAGCATTAAAATAAATCATGTTAAAAACAAAAATATTCCATAAGCAAAATAGACGTAAATAAATAGTAGTAAAAAAAAAGTAATTCTTACAATAATAAGGTAAAACTAGCTAAGTATACATATATAAAAGTGAAAATATAAATTTGTATAAGAAAAAAAGGTTTTGTAAATAAAGTAGAAATAAGAAAATGTAAATTACCAAAATCTGAAAAATAAAATAAAATATTGTGTCGTGTTCAGCCCTTACAATTACAAGGTACGAATAGGATAGAATGGGAATCCCAACCGTTAAAAAGTAAAAATGAGGAAGAAAGAAAGTAAGAAAAAGTAAGAGGCATGATAGGAATTAATATAAGCGAGAACTAGTATGAAAGATGTCCAAAGGCTCCAAAAAATTTTGTTGGAGGTAGAAGTTTAAAAAAAACGTATATATAAGGAATCTTTATATAATGACTTCCTCGGTTTAACAAACTTTTCTTAATCCCTTTGAATTGTCCATAAGAATTAATGTAAAATATACCTTTATATTACGATTTTTTGAAGTCAAATCTCTTTCTGGTTTTTGCATTACCTTACGCGGATCTCAGAAAATGAAATCGGTCAAGTACGAATAAGAATCGAAATCTTTATTTTATTCATTACAACGCACTTTTGAAATAATTGTAATGCTTTTTTAATTGGTGTATTGATCTTAGGATAAATATCTTCGACGTCTCGCTTATTTGAAAGTACACAAATCTCTAGATTTTTTAAATATACCTTTATTTACTTAAAATAATTACTTTATAAAATAATTACTTTATTTACTTAAAATAATTACTATTTTACTTACTTAAAATAATTATGTATTTAAATTGAAAACAAATATGAATAGTCGAAAATGTGATTTATTAGGCGTTTCATCAAAGGTATTTAGGAAGAGAATTTATTGAAAATTCTGAATGCAATAAAATGATATTAATTATATTCGTTACAGATTTGTTAATATCAGAAGAATGGGTCCTCATATTCAATAAAGAAAACACTGTCAGTTGATATGTGTTTGTTTTTGATGTAATAAACTAAGTAGGAATCGACATAAGCTTGTGGCTCTTGCTTTGCGCCTTGCAAAAGTACGTATAGTACCCGGCAATAAATAATGCACATCGAGGCTCAGAGAGAGAAAATAGGCTAGATTCTGCTTCATAGAGCATTGTCTCTGTCGCACAGACTGACAAACCTGTGCGAAACGTCACATACTGAGTGACAGTGACAGCGCTCTACGAAACCGAACTGGCCACTTAAAAACACTGATAAAAAGAGAATGATACAGAAAGCCTACTGTACTGTTGAGGATTAGATGATAAGGATACGTGGATATAGCTGCACTTCTATCTTAGTGTTGGCAACAATGACGGAATTGAATGTAGCAACATTCTCTTCTCTCTTGGATGGCGTAACGAATACACGCGTTACGAAGTGCTCCGATATTTTGTTGTACCATTAACCCCAGTTTTAGAGTCCGCTAACGTACAAACACCTAAACAGTAATGACTAAATGTAACTAGTTATAGGATTTATATTTTAAAAAGAGCAACCGCCGCTAAAGCAGTTTTCACTTCGATTACGTTTAAGCGATTCAGACAAGACAAGTCTGTCATCAACAAAAACAAATAAATAATCGGAAGTATTTCCTTATTTGTCTTATTTTCTTTATGGCACAGTATATTTTTATTGTAATATATGTTAATAACACTTTGAATATTCATAATATTAAAATTATAGTATAAAATGTGACATGATGAAGTAAACTTAAAATTTATGTTCAAGTCAAAAACATTTCAACATGATTTTTACTGATAAAATTCATATTTTAATGCGACATCGACTCGAAGACGAGCTGTTCGATAAAATTGACTATTTAAATAAGGATCTTTGTGTCACAGGGGATTGGGTGAAATCAGACACTATATAATATGTCTGAGTATGTGCGTACTGTTAGACCGTCCAGTGACTTATTAACATTTATTTATGTATTTATAAAATATTACTTTAATTAGTTTCATCATTGCTGGTACTTGGATACTTTTCGCGAAACCCTTGTAGCGGGTTGTACGAGCCGAAATGTTAGATCACCACTTTATTGCTGAAGCCAACCGGCAGGCAGGAACCGGATCCGAATCTGGGCAGCAAGTCGACTAGATCACAAGAGATCTTGTGATCTAGTCCACTTGCTGCAATTCATTTAGTTAAATGAATTTGGAAAACCCACTTACTTTTAATACTTAACTATCTATTCAGCGCAGGTTAAGATATAGATTGAAATAGATAATAAATTTAAACAGTTTCATGTAGTTCAAATTCAAATTCAAAATACTATTTATTCAAGTGGACTGTTTTCTTTGCTTTTGAATCGTCAAATGTTTTTAAAGAAGCTTATCCAGAAGTTTTCTCTTAGCGAGAAGAATCAGCAAGAAACCCGGCGGATAATCTTAAAAAAAATAATTAAATTATATTGATGAAGTTATTCGTTGCAACTTGGTGCATGCAGTTTTGCATTGCAGACTGCTGTTAAGATATGCTACTGTCACTCAAATAATCTTCAATCGTATCGCAAGCTCTATGTAGCAGCATCGTTTGTAAGACAATTCCTAAACTTGTGTAAAGGCAAAGTCTAGATAATGTTGAGAAATTTTGTTATAAGAACGTGTGTTTTAAATAAGCCTCAATTATTACAATTATGCAAAATGCCTTGACAGCCGAACGATAAGAGATAACCTGAATAAGATAACCCTGGGTGTCGCCGGCTCAAATCCCCGGCAAACATCTACGAGTATGCGTTCATTATTAAAGGTTATCCAAATCATATTTTCAATTCAGCATGCGCTTTACGGTCCCGCTGAAAATTCGGCGAACCTGCTAATCTTTTAAGAACCTCTGGGATATATTTTACTGACGAATGATTTTCGGACCTTTTGGAAGGCCAGCCTAGTTGCCTTCCTGAGGTTTAAACATGTGATCCCGTTATGTACACGCGATCTTTTCATTCAGCCGTAGGAGCGGCAGTTTCGGGGCAAACATTTATAAAACGATAGAGTTATTTATGCTTTATATTAGTAAACTTTATTTGACGGTGTTTCAATGACTTTACGGAATCAGCCACGTGTAGATGCTAGCAAACTATAAAACCTGCATCAGAGATAACAATCCGATCGAAACAACCTTATTTTACTCATATTAAGATTGTATGATACAGTTTTTATTTTTTTATTATTTACATATCAATATTCATGAAGGTATAAAAAATCAGTACGTTCAAATTATAGCAAAGGTCGTACAAAATTTCGACAGAATAGGTGTCGTTTAAAAGCCATTGCAGTAGTTTATTTTTCATTGATACACGGCTACCATATATTTTAAGTATCTGGAACATTTTTTTTAATTCACGTACAATTATTAAAAAATACGTGAAGTAATGGTCTGATTCTATTTCACCGCTAGATATTTGACTTAGAATATGGAATTGCAATGATAAAACTATTTTAATATTTTAATAAACAGATATAAAAAGCCAAATTATTCATTAATATATAACGCCAAAACTGATATCATTTTTACCAAATTTTAATTTGTTTAAAAGAATAATTAATACAATGAAATAATATTTTGATAGCGACGTGGTGTGTGTGTGTAAAGTACATATACATACTTTGCGTGTTGATTTTGTGCGATAGTTGTGAATTTAAATAGTCTTTTTATTATATTATTGTTTGCGATTAGGCTTAACTTGAATTTAAATGACTAACTCTTTAAATCCTATGAACCTTTTCTTTTTATCTTTAACTAGCTGTGCTAACGACGGCTTAGCCCGCGTGGAATTCAGTGATTTACGAAACATTTCCCGATTTTTAGAAATTTTGAACATAAAAGTAGTTATTGTGAGAGATAGAAACATACTATCGCGGATTTTTTGGTAGTATTTTTATAGATCTAAAATCCTCTAGTACATTACTTTAGCGTATCTCTAGCGGTTTATACAGTGCGCGCGGCTAAAGCTCCCAGCAAGCAAGTTTTTTAACAACTACGCGATCTCTTCAACACAATTTATAAATTATCAATGTGTATTTACTTAAACCATCTAGAAATATTTCGCTAACTTTTAGTGAGAACCGTACTAAAATCCATTCAGTAGATTTTGAGAAAATCGACTACATACAGACAGACAGCTTTTTGGGACTTTGTTTTATAATAAGTATAGATAACAGTAACTAATTTCTCAACTATTCTTTTCGGTAAGATTACTTTTCCGACCCACTATTAGGATCGTTTTCAATAAATATTTGATGATTCCAATTTAATTTCATGGAAGCCCTACAATGAGCTTCAAGATTAAGTAAGCTACTCTACGGGAACAAGAATTGGCGGAATAAAAACAAAATTATCTTAGAAATGTTAAAAATTCTATTCTCGTATTAATATGCTTGGAATAACTGATTAGACAACTTAATAAAAATAAATTTATTCACCATTATCATGGCTTCATGTACACTAAAATGCCCATTAACCAAAATATTTCGGCTTCCCTAAGCTGTAAAATTGACATGAGTCTCAGTTTTATACATAATTTTACTATAAGTTATTTAAAGGTCATGTCTTATATAACAGACAGCAGGGGGTCTCAACATGTTTTCAATTTGTCTCAAATTCGTTCAACTTTATGTTAAAGTCTCAATAAATTGTTGCAAATATATAAAAAATGTTGTTTCGAGCAATTCAGTCACACATTATAATCGAATTAAGAAACGTCAGGTTAGTAAAGTTATCTTTTTCGGCGATTAAATTTAAAGGTACACGTTTGATATATTTATACGTAGGTTTGTATTTAGATGTTTATATCTTTTATATTTAGATATTTGTTTTACGATTAGCTTCTGTAATATATTCACTTCTTATACTACTATTTTTATATTATGTCTTTCATTTGGGTCGCTAATTTTACGTCCATAAAACGAGATACTTTAAAGGTTATGTTACATTTGCTTTTTTTTACAAAACTTATTTGTTTTCTTTGTTAGTTCAAATCAATATTGCCGATTGTTGAAATGCGTTGGCGCACTATTTTTGGCTTATTCTTGGCTTGGCGGATGTTTGTATTTATAGGATGACATGCGACGATCCGTTTCATCATATAGATCCTTTACCTAGGCTACATATTATTAATATTAAAGTGATCTAATTAAAAGTTGTTTGTGGCGAGACGGGCGAGCGCAGAAGCATCGTCGAGGTTGCGAAACGCGACAAAACTCTTAAGTGTTAAAGAGACACATAACTCGGAAAAACATGAGAAGTCTAGTTTTTTAATAGTTGTATAAACGTAGTGTTATGTTATAGATGACATTGAAATAAGGATTGCAATGTAGCTAACGCAATTAAGCGTTAATTAATTAGTTAATAATTAATTAATAAATAATTAATATAATTAATAATTGATTAATTAATTAATTTTGAATTAGGTCACTTTAATACTAAGCGTCTGATATTATAATATATCGATAAAAAAAACGTACATAGAGGAAATAATTTCAACAATATTCAAATTTATTATCTTTTCTATAATTTTTTTTTTTACCCAACAAACACAAAAATTAACAAAATATATCAAATTTAAAAAATATTCAAATTCAAATTCAAAATATTCTTTATTCTAGTAAACTTGTAAACAAGTGCTTTTGAATCGTCAACTTTACTGCTGGTTCGGAAAGCCGTCCTACCGAGAAGAACCAGCAAGAAACTCGGTGGAGCTCTTTTAAAAAAAGAAGATTCTTAATACTAATTACATTTTGTCATAGCTATCCTGCGCAAGGTCAAAGAGCAGCTATATCCACGCATTCTTATCATCAATGTAAGCCTCCACGGTATAATAGGCTTTCTGTATCAGCCTCTTTTTAACAGTATTTTTAAATTGCTGTAATGGCAAAGTTAAAATTGATTGTGGAATTTTGTTATAGAATCTTATACCCAAACCCACAAACGACTTACGTACTCTTACAAGGCGCAAAGCAGGAGCCGCAAGCTTATGTCGGTTCCTACTTTGTCTATTATATACATCGCCAATCTTTTTATAATTATGTATATTTTTATGCACAAAAATCAAATTGCTAAAAATATACTGTGAAGCTAACGTAAGAATACCTGTTTCCTTAAACTTCTCTCGCAGGGACTCACGCGAATTCAAATTATAAATGCCACGTATGGCTCTTTTTTGCAATACAAAAATTTTCTCAATATCAGCGCATTTACCCCATAACATTATTCCATAAGACATAATGTTATGGAAGTAAGCAAAATAAACTAGTTTTGCTGTTTCAAAACTTATTGTATTGTAATTGTATGCAACTTTGTTTTGTCAAACATATATGAACATCTCTAACTTATTTATTATTTGGATTGCAGTATCAATAACAAGTAAGAGAAAAACGTGAATGTATTCCAAAAGTCAATCGTATCACAAATCATATCACTTATAATCATTTCTGCATCTGCAGACATTTGCATAATTTTATGCATTTCAATTGAATATCTTACGAAAATGATCTCTAGTGTAGGCTCATTACATAACTCGCTATCGTTGAAGACATGATGATGCATGATCATTACAATTACTACCAGTTATAGTACTCGGCAATAAATAATGCACATCGAGGCTCAGAGAGAGAAAATCGGCTAGATTCTGCTTCATAGAGCATTGTCTCTGTCGCACAGACAATGTGACAGTGTCAGCGCTCTACGAAACCGAACTGGCCGGCTATTCCGTTCTACGCATCGATGTGCATTATTTAATGCCGGGAACTATACAATATTTGATCTTATCAACAGCTTTTGTGCCATTTAATACGTTACTGATAACTACACCATATAATAGACAAAGCAGGAACCGACATAAGCTTGCGGTTCTGTGCTAGTGCTTAGTAAATAAGTTATTTATGGGTTTGAATATTCTATAATAAAATCCCGCAATCGATTTTATCTTTGCCACTACAGCAGTTTACAAACGGTGTTAAAGGGAAGCTGATACAAAAAGCCTACTATACTATTGAGGATTATATAGATGATAAAAATGCGTCTTGGTCTAATGGCTCCCTGCGAATTTCTTGATGTTGTCATTATACCTAGGTATTGGGGATACCGCATCAACAACACACCTGTGTGTTTTCGATACGGTATCCCCAATCCAGTAGCTGAAGAAAATTCATCTTCCTGCCCTTATCCCACTCTAAGAGGGATCGGCTCAACATGTTACAAACATGTTGTTACATAATTTAGCTACGTATTTTACGACCGGCCGCCTGCCTGACACCAACTTGCCTTAGTCTATTTTTGATTCCTCAGTAAGAAACAGGGTGGTCCATTCTACTCAACTGGATACCACACGGCGAGTCAACTTACCTTATTCGCCTTTTACGACACCGCGGTATGAAATGAGGGTGGTCTATTCTACTCAGCCGGATACCACACGGCGGCGACTTGCGGGTCGCTTTTTACGACACCTCGGTAAGAAATGATGGTGGTCTATTCTACTTAGCGGATAAGCGGCATCAGCTGAAGCAAATTATCTATAGTTATTATCAAATTATATCAAATAATTTATAGAATTAGGCGTTACTTTGCGGAGATCCAAAATACAAAAGTATTAATAAAATTATTTTGCTATAATCCGCGATACAGTAAATAGAAAATATATATAGTGTTTAATGTACAGTGGACTATCAGTATTTTCATACCCGATACGTGCAGGATTCGTAAAAACACATGCACAAACCTCCACCACTTCCCCCACAATACACAAGCACTACACAGGTTCACTATCACAAACTCAACAATCGTTTCGCCCCGCAACCGAAGCATCATCAGGAGATAGCAAACTTAGCAACTTATAATCGCAAACTTTGCGATTTTGTCGTGGAGTCTATCTCCTGATGATGCTTCGGTTGCGGGGCGAAACGATTATTGAGTTTGTGATAGTGAACCTGTGTAGTGCTTGTGTATTGTGGGGGAAGTGGTGGAGGTTTGTGCATGTGTTTTTACGAATCCTGCACGTATCGGGTATGAAAATACTGATAGTCCACTATACATTAAACACTATATATATTTTCTATTTACTGTATCGCGGATTATAGCAAAATAATTTTATTATTACTTTTGCAAATTATATCAATTGTGATTGCGACTGCGATACGTGATTCACTTTTCGATCGGAATCGCACATCATATATCAACGGTCAATGTAATTGTCCGCGATTGACTCGCAAATAAATAAAATCGTTTGACATTCATAAATATATCGTCGTGATATTATTTATATTGTAACCAATTGAATGAGCAAAATTTGACAAGTATATAAAATTTATTTAACTCTTAGCCAACTTTAAGTGATATTTAGCAAATTTGACATCTTACAATTAATGTGCTTGTGAAATTCATGTTATATTATTTTATTTCATAATGGTAAATTGGTGGCATTAAAATTAAGTGAAGAATTAACTTGTGCTAACCCATTTCTCTGCAAAGGAGAAAACGTCACGATATAAGATCCACTATACAATTATTTCAGCTTCAATACGGATTTGGTGGTTGTACTAAGTATCCTTTCACCATATACCGCATGATAATTGCTTAATATTAATTAAGCGCATAAGTTTTTAAAAACCTGTGTTACCCGAGTTATTAGCTGCGAAACCTAAGTAGGTTCATGCACTATCACCGTTCGGTCATCAGGGTTTTTCAATTCTCAATTTTACCGAAACAAATTACCAAACACATTTTAATTAACTATAGAAACTTGTACCCGCGACTTCGCGTCAATTTAAGTGTTTAAATATCCTCATCATGTACTATATAATTTTTCTCCGGTTACCGTAACAAAAAAGGGATTTATTATATATCCTATATGTATCTGGTGTATAAACTTTAAAATTTTATAAATTAAAAACTTATAAATTTTATTAAGTAACATTAATGTTCAGACAAGACTATACTAAATTTTTTAATAAGTTTTATAAGGTTTATGTTATATAGATGTTTAGTAGTAGCGGCCTGTTACAATCCCACTGCTGGGAATAGGCCTCCTCTCTCCGTTTCTGGAGAGAAGGGTTGGAGCTAAGACCTACTACGCTGCTCCAATGCGGATTGATAGGTTACACATATCTCCAGAATTCTCTAGAGATATGCAGGTTCCCTCACGATGTTTTCTTTCACCGAAAAGCGTGTGATAAATTGCAATTACCAATTAGACACATGAGTTTTAATAGAAAATCTCATTGGTGTCTGCCCGGGTTTGAACTCGTGTTCCCCTTAAAAGAGTCGCACGGTCTCACCGCTAGGCTATCACAGCTATCTAACCTGTATGCTGGACACTAACTTTGCGGTACTTTACCCAGCATTAAATAATGCACATCGATGTTTAGAACGAAACAGCCGGTCAGTTTGGTTTCGTAGAGCGCTGTCACTGTCACTCAGTTAGTATGTGACGTTTCGGACGGGTTCGTCAGTCTGTGCGACAGAGACAATGCTCTATGGAGCAGAATCTAGCCGATTTCTCTACCTACTATGTAAACCATATCATGATAAAAATTGTAATAATTGTAAATTCGATTTCAAAAATTCTGTAAAACCATATAAGTTCCATGCAACAAGCATATATGTGAAAACATCGAGAACGAACTGAATCGAGATAATGTCTACACACACTATTAAATAAACTAAGATCGTGTGATACGCTGGTTTCCTCTTCACCTTTGATCAAACCTTTGATAAAATATTTCTAGCGCGCACCAAAATTAGCACAATTACGTTTGCCAAGTGAACCGGCGATAGCGACCGCTAGGTGGTGTTGGAATCGCGATAGGCATTTAAAGACCGACCCGGTATCTGATGTAAGGGTGTTTTGTTTTTCTCATTATCTAAATATTTACTAATAGAATGCCGTGATTTCGCCGTACAAGCTATGTTCTTCGCTTCGGTTATAGGCGAAGTAATTTTTTAGTTTGGGGTAGTGAATGTGTGCAGTGAAGTGCTAAGTCCTTCCTTTAATTATTTGCGCAGTGCTGAGCATCCTGACATCCCGACTCCGTACTAAAACATATTTTCGCCATCTGTCTCGGTCATATTACGCACAGTGTGGCTTTATTAGACCCCTGGTCAAATCGCCGATTTGTACTCCACCCCCTAGGTTTCGTCTTCTACTTTACCCACATCAATAGTTTCTTCAAATTATTACGTGCTATGTAGAATAATCTAAAGCAGAATAGTATTCGTTTGGCATTTGGTGGAAAGTTTTTTGTTGGACAGAGATGTTGGTCCTTAACGTTGTCCGGGGAATGCATAGCATACGACGCTAGTAAAAGTAAAGTAAAGTAGCGGCCTGGTACAATCCCACTGCTGGGAATAGGCCTCCTCTCTCCGTTTCTGGAGAGAAGGGTTCGAGCTAAGACCTACCACGCTGCTCCAATGCGGATTGATAGGTTACACATATCTCCAGGATTCTTTAGAGATATGCAGGTTTCCTCACGATGTTTTCCTTCACTGAAAAGCGTGTGATAAATTCCAATTATCAATTAGACACATGAGTTTTCAAAAAACTCATTGGTGAATGCCTGGGTTTGAACTCGTATTCCCCTCGAATACGAGTTCTAACCCAGGCAGACGCTAGTACCGTAATTCAAAAGCATCAACGCGTTTTTTGTCTACTACTTAGCTGATGATAAGGGCCTAGGAACCAAGGCGCTTTTTTGAAAGATCGAAAAGACTATAAAGTTGTTACCAAATTTTTGTCCATTACAGAATATTTCGATAGGTATTTTTGCCTTATTAAGTTGGCTAGGTAAGTAGGTAAGGTAGGAAGTGCTAAGTGGGACTACAAAAAAAAACGTGTCTATTTCCTCAAAGCCATTTATGTCATTAGTGAAATTATATTATAATAGAGGCGCTATATAAATATTCCAGATCTTCAACTGAAAACCCGTTCCAAATCGCGGAAGTGTAGACCGTGGCACAACGATTAATTATACCAGGCACAGATTAGTTAGATAACAGATAAGACAAGTAACATTTAAATGTTATTTTAGTTCAACTCTCATAATAAAGTTTATCTTTTGCCCGCGGAAAGAGCATCGGTGTACTAACTTGATGGTTGGATGGTCTTTATTTAAATAAACTGTGAAATACATATTCTCGTCACAACGCAGTTTAGTTTATCACAAAGGTTGTTTATTTTGAAAGCCTTATCTTTATGAAACATGAGTGCGAAACGGTCTTATTATAAGAGCGACTATTTTAATAGAAAAGATGGGCATTTTCAAAATTACATATTTTCTGAAAATGACTGTTTAAATTAAATCTCAAGTTGCCGAATTAAAAGAGAATATGCAAAATATTGTGAGTTAACAATCAAAAATAATAAGTACTGAGTAAAAAGGTAAATTATATAATATATACACAAAATAAAGTGAATACCATTTCATTTATTATAATGTATATCTATAACTAAAGTATAACTATTTAAAAATATGTAAATAAAATAATTATTTTTATAACCTTTCAACGCAGTTCATTCAGTGTATGTTAAAATAATAAAAAATTTCAGGTTTTTTTATTTCTTTAATGCGACTTATTCCTTCGATGAGTATAAAATTCGCTAGAAAATTATATTAATGATTTTGTAGCATCGTTTGCACGTAATTTTTTTTTGTTTTTAATCTAATAAAGTATTTTTGTAAGCTTTCTTACTAAAAATTAACTTAAATTCAACCTAAAAGTTTATGGAACTGGATTTGTGTAAAACATGAAAATAAACACCTCTAATACACTTCGCAAAACTAAATAAACATGTCATATATTTTATATAGTGTAACATGGTGTACTACGTAACTAATTTGTAACGATTCTAAAATATAAGATTTGTTTGCAATAATAATTAAATACATCTGAGAGTCGATCAGTACGATTTTTGTCGTGGAGCCTATCCTCCTGATGATGCTTCGGTTTCGGGGCGAAACGATCGTCGAGATTGTGGTGGTGGGTGTGTGTGCTGCTTTTGTGTGCGTTGTTGCTGGTGAATTGCGCCTTGGGGTGCATGTGGTGACTGGTCCTGCATGTGTAAGGTGCGTAGATTTTGCCTGCTTCATACACATTGGCTTTGCATGCATTCGCTTAACCCGTGCGGATTATAGCAAAGTAGTTAGTTCTGTTGTATTGCTTGTAATCTGAGAGTCAATCTGTTATTAGGCAAGACACGTCGCTTCAAAGACTTCCGTATCATCTAATATTCTATGGCAATCCAATCACAGCCATCTAAGCTCAATAAAGCAGCTAATTACAATACTGTCGACACTCTTATATCTTCATTACCTTAAGTTGACTGATGACTGCACTTTGATGTTCCGTTGGAATTAGTCCGGATTGCTTATAGCAAAAGGCGAATAGGCGCATTCAATACTAATGCGCTATGCCATTTACTGTGTGCTTCATGGGAAAAGCGAACATCATTTTCTTGAATGTTAGATTGTACAGTTCTTGGAACGATTATGATTGATATGGATTATAGAAATACTTTTTAAGGATAAGTAGTGTGGTTATGTTCTTTAGCACGTACCCTTTTAGGTATAATGATGGTGACTATAGTAGGGGTATAATAATATAATGGGGGTAATAGATTTATCTTGGTCACTTCTATTGCCATTTAATGTGGTACAGAATGATTCGTAGATGTTTTGAAATCATATTGACGACGGTATTACCGCCGATATAAGTATAAAAGTAATACAAAAGTAATAATAAAATTATTTTGCTATAATCCGCGATACAGTAAATAGAAAATATATATAGTGCTAAATGTATAGTGGACTATACGTTTTTTCATACCCGTTACATGCAGGATTCGTTAAAAACATATGCACAAACCTCCACCACTTCCACCACAATACACAAGCACTACACAAGTTCACTATCACAAACTCAACAATCGTTTCGCCCCGCAACCGAGGCATCATCAGGAGATAGACTCCACGACAAAATCGCAAATTTGCGATTTTGTCGTGGCGAAACGATTGTTGAGTTTGTGATAGTGAACTTGTGTAGTGCTTGTGTATTGTGGTGCTTGTGGAGATAGACTCCACGACAAAATCGCAAATTTGCGATTTTGTCGTGGAGTCTATCTCCTGATGATGCCTCGGTTGCGGGGCGAAACGATTGTTGAGTTTGTGATAGTGAACTTGTGTAGTGCTTGTGTATTGTGGTGGCAGTGGTGGAGGTTTGTGCATATGTTTTTTACGAATCGTGCATGTAACGGGTATGAAAAAACGTATAGTCCACTATACATTTAGCACTATATATATTTTCTATTTACTGTATCGCGGATTATAGCAAAATAATTTTATTATTACTTTTGTATTATGGATCTCCGCAAAGTAACGCCTAATTCTATAAATTATATAAAAGTAATGACAATATATTTTGCAAATACGACGATTAAATAAACTAGTATATATATTTAAATATAAACATGCACAATCACACACACACTTCTCCATACATGCAACACACTTAGATAGACATACATAGATATTTCTGGAGTCCTTGTTAAAAATGTATTGTGTTGTAGTAATTGTAGAAAATGTTGGCCCTCGGCGGGAATCGGACCCGCGACCCGCGGATCTGAAGGCAGGGTCACTACCCACAGCGCCAACAGGCCAGTCGGTCATAATGCCATTATTTTTATTTTTCAAATTCATTTCTTTCACCTAACCTAACCTAACCTAACCTTATCGCACTCTAAGTGGGGTCGGCACAATATGTATTCATATTCCATTCTCCTCTATCATTCGTCAACTCTGATGCTATTCCTTTTATATGTATATAATTATTCACACAATCTCTCCACCTGTCTGTTCATCCTCCCTCTAGTGCCGCATTAATGCAGTTCATAATTTCATCATCATTTAGATATCAATGGAATTTATTTCGATAAACCATTTCTTTTGAAATATAAAGCTTAAAAAAATTTTTTTCTTCATCTGAGATTCGAACTTACTAAATCTAGGTAAATATCACAGGTGAGTCTGTGACGAGAGAATTACTCTTAGAATTTCAATACGAAAGCGCATTTATTACCTGTTATTCAATAAGTAAACAAAACATTGGTTGTAAGTATTTCTTAATTTGATAAAGTTGGCCTTTTTAAACTTAAACGCCGCTCCTGGGCCAGTGGTCGCAAACATTTATAGCTTATACCTTATTTGACGGATCAATGTAAAATATGTACTATCTTCGTGATGATTTGAAAGTTTTTACTCTATATGCCTACTTGATTAAAGAATATTTTTAATTCGAAAAGTTTGTTTGTCTCTCTGCCCTTCTGTTGCGTTTCATATTTAATCCTCTACGGCAAAATAGCAAACTAAGTATTCTTTTCATGGTAATCATGCAATAACAATAAAAGTCAACATTCAATTAATTAAGAAATAATAAATAATTCTGTTAAAGTATTAATGGATCCTGATGTTACGGTTATGGGGCCAAGGAGGTCATTGAGAGTGTCTTAGTGAAAGTGTGCAAAGGTATTGTAAGATGGTGGGGGTTAATGATATGTGCAGTTCAAACATAATGAACAAATATGTTTTTTATTCAGCAAAATAATTTAACTATTGCTTCCGCGCTATGTTATTCCACAAATAAAAGCCTTCACCTACAAATTAATTATCGGCTTTAAACGATGATATAAGTAGAAAATTTACATTATTTACTTGAAACGTTAAGTAAACTTAGGTCAAAGACAATATACTAAGTAGGCAAAGACAAATAGGCAGTCAACGTACCGTACCATGCGCAGAAAATGTTTTTGCATTGCATGAGCGATTATTATCGATTATACGTGTTTACCATTGGAAAGTGCGTATCAAGATGCACATAAATTATAAGAAACAATCAAGAAATACTAGTTACATTATATCTGTCTATCTAATATCGTTAAATGAGCTAATCTTGTATATAATCTGAATTTCGTAAACGGCTCCAACGATTTTCATGACACTTAATATGTAGGAAATATAAATCGATGAAGCTAGGTTTCATTTTTGAAAAATATCGTTTCATCCCTGTTTTCAGATAGGTAATTTTGCTTTAATTTACATTGCGATAATAGCTCAGTTGGAATAGGACGGTCTCTCCCCAAAATTTCACTTGAAAATGCTCAGGATCGAATCGGTTTTTCCTTTTTTTTAAATTGCATCTTTTTTATATCTTTATATTATCGGAGCCAAGTTCGGTCATACAGGTAATTTTTTATATGTTTAAATGTTTTTAAAAATATATATTTTTAAATGTAATTTAATTTGAAAATAAATGAATGAGTAAGTAAAACTTACCATTTAATCAGGTGAATAGCTGGTCGCAACTTAACTCTAAGCTTTTTTATCATCAGAACGTCTTCAACAGTATAATAAGTTTTATGAATAAGTCGCTTTTGTTAGCTACGGCTGGGAATTCGACTAATAGTTCTAACGTTCTCTCATAGAAATAACAACACGAAATACTCAATGTAGGTAACCAAATCAACATTAAGACGTCACAGCACTTTAAAACGTATGGAAACCTTCAGAGGTGGTATTGGACTAACTAAACCGTTGAATTCCGCTCGCGAACAAGACTCGGGTCACTATCTTTTACTCTCATTTATTCGATTTATAAATGATTTATAGAAGCAGGCGTATATCGGTTTTATTCCTCTACCCACCAAATGACAGATAACATTATTGTAGACAAAACACTTCCTCATCATCATCACTCATATCTGACAAGATCTAACACTTTGAATTTATTTGTGTGCAAGTCCAAAATAGATAGTGGAATTTTATTATTGAAATGCCAAGCCCACAAACGATCTACGAACTTTCTTCAGCCGTAGTCTTGGTATTATTGCATTAAATGCATATGCATGCAAATCCATTGCTGCATGAATGGATTATTATTTTGTTTTCAATTCGTTTTGATCTAGATTTGATTTATATTATTGGTCAAAAATCAACCAAAGGTTCAGCATCCTTTAGTTCGTGAGCGCGGACTTAATTTTCACGATTCACGGTGAACACGCAATACGGTAGCTGAACCGTTTCTATCACTATTAACAGCTTTAAAACATTGCTTTATTATTATGAATTTATGCCCTTAAGTTTTAATAAATGTTTATTCTATTAAAGGAGATTTCATGGGCTTGAAATATTTTTTGAAATATCTTGTGACAAAATTTAATCGACATGTGGCTCAATCAGCAGAAAGTTTTAACCCATTAGCAAAAATACTCAGCATATATCTTGAATTTTTTTACATTTTTTTTTTAACCGCCGTGTGGTATCCGGCTGAGTAGAATAGACCAGCATCATTTCTTACCAAACTGTCCTAAAAGGCGACTTAGGTAAGTTGATCCGCCGTGTTGTATCCGGATGAGTAGAATAGACCACCCTCATTTCTTACCAAACTGTCCTAAAAGGCGACTTAGGTAAGTTGATCCGCCGTGTGGTATCCGGATGAGTAGAATAGACCAGCCTCATTTCTTACCGAGGTCTCGTAAAAGACGACTAAGGTAAGTTAACCCGCCGTGTAGTAACCAACTGACTAGAATAGACCACCCTCATTTCTTACCTAGGTGTCGTAAAAGGCGACTAAGGTAAGTTGACCCGCTGTGTGGTATCCGGCTAATTAGAATAGACCAGTCTCATTACTTACCGAGGTGTCGTAAAAGGCGACTAAGGTATGTTAACCCGCCGTGTAGTATCCGGCTGAGTAGAATAGACCACCCTCATTTCTTACTGAAGTGTCGTAAAAAGGGACTAAGGTATGTTGGCAGGAGGCGGGTCGTAAAATAACCAAATCTTTAAACAACATGCTTAAACATGTTGTACCGACTCCACTTAGAGTGAAATAAGGGCAGGGGAAAGGATGATTAAATAGCATCTAATCATATCAGCAAAAGCGGTATATGCAAATTTAAATTCACCATCCGATCTGGACATAATACACATGTTGTCATTTTTTCTTTGCAAATCAAGCAAAATTGATGACCCGCAGTCATCTGATACCACTAACAAGCGGTAGCTGATATGCACGTGAGATACGCCATCACTCCTCGAGGATGTAGCATGGTGACGCGTGCGAAATGACGCGTTACAATTTTGGTTCATCGAAGAAATGTAATAAGGGTCCTTTTGGCTTGCCCCAATTTATTAATTTAGTCTAGTTTCATGTATTTGTACACTGACATTATGAACTTTGAAATATTTGCATACATTTGGGTGCGTTTTGCGGTCAGTTGACGTACGGATTTCTTGTTTATGACGCAATTTAAGGGCCGTTAAGCTGGTCTTGCACTAACTCTTAACAAGAGGGTCATGTGTTGAGAGCCCTGGCAGAAACCTGTCATATCGCACGTTTAGTATTAAAGTGGCTTAATTCAAAACTAGGCTTAATTGTGTAAATAAATTTAACTTAGAAAGTGCCATCTCCGATTTATATCGGATGCGGTCTCATAGAAGATGTAATTCATATTTTTATGGAATGTGTACGGAAGGAGTGATGGTAGGTTTAAACAAGGATTAACAATTGAGCCTCTTATTTTTGCATAACATATTCTCTTCTCCAGATTCAGGTGAAGAGAAATTGCTCTACAATGTGGCTAAAGTAGACATAATTAAGTAAGTAGGGTTAGTTTTAGTTACTATGGGGGTGGCATTTTCCTATCGGAAAAATTCCCGACAATTAAAGGCGATTAAAGTTCAAAGGCGGTAAGTTGACGTCAGGTAGGCGACCGGTCGTAAAATACTTCCAAATGATTTAATAACACGTTTAAAAGATGTTGTGCCAACTCCACTTAAAGAATGAATGATGAGGAATCATTGAAAAGAGCAACTTCTGGCCTGAATTTTGGATTAATGTATTGTTGATATTCAAATTCAAATTCAAATAAATATATTTTTATTCAAGTAAACATGTAAACAAGTGCTATTGAATCGTCAACATCTACTGCTGGTTCGGAAAGCTGTTCCTACCTAGAAGAGCCAGCAAGAAACTCGGCGCTTTCTCTTTTGAAAAAAATAATTCTTATTATATACAAACCGCAAACGCTTGTAAATCACACCATTATAACTGTAATACCAAAATCTGAACAAAAACCTGTCCGTATGTACGCAGAGTCCGCACAGAGGGTGCAATTAATTAAACAATTAATCAACAAATTGCCGGATGATTTCCTTTTTACGAAGCCGCGTTTAAAAACAATTTGTCCGAACTGGTTCACATGATAATTGGTTTTATTTTTTGATATTTTTCGTAACCCGTGTGTTGCTTTTAACTTGAGCAATGCCGACTGTTCAGCGTCTTGAACAGCCTGAGTTAAATACAGAGCGCCCAGTAATACTACTAATAATACAGTTGAGTAAAATAGACTACCCTCAATTCTTACCGAGGTGTCGTAAAAGGCGACAAAGGTAAGTCGACCCGACGTGTGGTATCCGGCTGAGTAGAATAGACCACCCTCTTTCTTAGCGAGGAATCGTAAAATACGACTAAGGTAAGTTAACTTCAGGCAGGCGGTCAGTCGGATAACGTAGCGAAATCATGTGACAACATGTTTGTAACATGTTGTGCCGATCCAACTTAGAGTGGGATAAGGGTACGAGGATGATGATGATGTTTGTATGTTTGTACCGCTTTTTGTATATAAAAATTAGAGCGCCCTGCTGGCTTTGCCCGCCATTTTACATCAGTGTGTTACACATTTTTTTACCGCGTAAATCATGATCCCGCAGAAGTATTAACCATAATTTACTATTCACTTAAACCTTCCTCAAGAATTACACTATCTTTTAGTATAAATCGTACAAAAATATGTTCAGTGCTTTTTGTGAAAATCGATGACATACAGACAGCTTTAGGCGACTCTTTTTATAATATAAATACATCAACCTAAAAAACTTTGGCGATGTACATAATAAAGTAAGGTAGGAACCGATATAAGCTTCCGGCTCCTGCTTTTCGCTTTGCAAAAGTACGTAAATATTTTTTTGGGGTTTGGTATAAAAATGTATAATAAAATTCCACAATAAAGTTAGTTTTTTCTTTACATTAAAATGGCTATTAACAGGAGGCTGATAAGGAAAACCTACTATTCTATTGCGGATTCATTTTACCTTTCGGAGGGCCATAATACAAAATATAACTAAATCTAAGTTTACTATAATCTGCGATATAAAAAAAATATATGTTATGCTAAATCTATGTATATGTTACGCAATAAAGAAAATCCCGACTCTCTCTGCATCAAGCAATTAACTTACTTTGGAAAATTAACAGATCGAGTGGCAAATATATTAAATCAAAATCGGGTGCTAAACTCTCTTTTAAAACTAACCAATCGCTTCGTAGTTTGTTGTGTAAAAATAAAGATATATTAGATAAGAGTAAAAAATCTGGGGTTTATAAAATAGATTGTCCTGAGTGCAACGGTACATATGTGGGTCAGACTGGCCGAAGTTTTGCGGTTCGATTCCGGGAACATATGGCTGCGTTTAGGAATAATAAACCACAAAATTCTAATTTTGCAAAACATTTGCTAGAAAGCGGTCATAAAGTGCCTAATGACCATTCATTTCATATTCTCCACACTTGTGATAAGGGACTCCGACTCAATACGTTAGAGCAACTTGAGATAATAATAAATAACAATAGTCACTTAATTAACGAGCAAGTAAATGTATCTAATTCCGTTTTGCTACATGTGTTCGGAGGGGAGGGTATTGGTGGGAGTTGAACTATTTAAGACTGCTTGTATGGGTAGCGCGGCGCATTACGATTTTTGTCGTGGAGCCAGGAGGATAGCCTCCTGATGATGCTTCGGTTTCGGGGCGAAATGATCGTCGAGATTGTGGTGGTGGGTGTGTGTGCTGCTTTTGTGTGCGTTGTTGCTGGTGAATTGCGCCTTGGGGTGCATGTGGTGGCTTGTCCTGCGTGTATAAGGTGCGTAGATTTTGCCTGCTTCATACACATTGGCTTTGCATGCATTCACTTAACCCGTGCGGATTATAGCAAAGTAGTTAGTTCCGTTATATTTCTTGTAATATGGAATTCCGCAAAGTAACGCCTGCTTCTATAAATCATTCTCTCTACATCAAATAAACTCTTTATATCAAAGCAAAACTCAATCTCTAATAACTAATTCTTATATTTGTAGGCCGGAATATACCTGTATATTTTTTCAGTTCATAAGGATAAATTCAGGATTGCAATGAAGGTATAGACTATCAAACGAAATCGTTCCTATATAAATAAAATAATTAATGATTTATTTTCATCTGAAGCAATGTAAGCTGTCTAAATTGTAAATTTTCATCTTATTATTTTTCCTTTAATTCTATGCAAGAAATAGGAAACGATTTTTTCGAAAGTCAAATATTTTTTTTTATTTGACAACTAACTTATTAACCCCGAGCACACAATAACAACAAATGGGTCAAAAGGCGTTTCTACTCTCCTCTCCTCTCCGCACCTCCCCTCTCCTCTCCGCACCTCTTCATATCTCTCCGCGACTATCCTCACGTCTAAATGCTACAAATTCCGCAATCCTTCTTTTCGTTCCGTTACAATATAATTGCCAAAATTAAAAATATTTAAAACGAAAATATACAAGTTCATAATTTACTTACGTTGACGGTTATTCCGCGTCGAAAGGCTACGCGACGCACGAAAGCTGAGCTTTGTGCAAAAAAGGAACCAGCCCTCTGTCCACCTGAAAAGCAAAAATTGAAATGAATTAAATTAAATCACTTGAAATTCAAAATTCATAATATACTTCATTCAAGTAAACTTGTAAACAAGTGCTTTTGAATCGTCAACTCTACTGCTGGTTCGGAAAGCTGTTCCTACCCAGAAGAGCCAGCAAGAAACTCGGTGGTTGCTCTTTTTAAAATACAATTCTTATAACTAGTTACATGTAGTCATAAGGATAGAAGTGCTGCTATATCCACGCATTCTTATCATCAAGTAATCCTCAACAGTATGTAGGCTTTCTGAATCAGCCTCTTTTTAACAGTGTTTTTAAACTGCTGTAATGACAAAATTGATTGCGGAATTTTATTATAGAATCTTATATCCAAACCCACAAACGATTTACGTACTTTTGCTAGCCGCAAAGCAGGAATTGTAAGCTTATGTCGGTTCCTACTTTGTCTATTATATACATCACCTATCGTTTTATAAAACAAACAACACCTATGTCTAATATCGGTAGTCTGTAAGAAATGGATAAGAATAAGGAATTCGTAAAATTTTATTCTAGAAACTTAAACGTATGTGGGATGGTGCAATTGTAAAAATGCGGGTTAAATTCGAGCATGCAGTTAATTAATATTTACGAGCACATCTATTGATATTTACATCGTTCAATCAGTTAATTAATTATTTAGCGAAATATTTGCGTACTCAAATATGGTCTGAGTATTGATGTGATTAAGGCTTACATTCGGTTGAAAGATATATCATATTTCGGGCATAAAGTTGACAATTGCATACGGGCGGAACCAAAGGCTTCTCGGGCTATAAAACTTTATGGGGATCAAACCTGCCGCCCCGCGGAGCAAAGCCCGTTTTGTCGGACAAAAAACTGGAGCAACTGGGCTCATGAAAATTTATAGTTTCTCAAGAAACTCTCTGTCGGCGTTTGCGGTTTTCGAAATTGTTGCGAACAATTTGTCTCGATACATCCGTTGCATTACCTTAAGGTTAACTGTGTAAGTGAAGAATATTGTTACAACAATTATTAATGACAGGCAGAAATACGCCTTTAATTTTTAGATCACTCTTATGATCTGCTTTATAGAGCGGTACTAGCTTTTGTGTTTCAATAAGGTCAGAAAAACACCTGATTCATTATATTTAGGTATGAGCTGTGATAGCCCAGCGGCGAGACTGTGCGACTCTTTCGAGGGGGAGGACACCCGGGCAGGCACCAATGAGTTTTTCTATTAAAGCTCATGTGTCTAATTGATAATTGCAATTTATTACACGCTTTTCGGTAAAGGAAAACATCGTGAGGAATCCTGCATAGAGACTTCTGGAGATATGTGTAACCTACCAATCCGCATTGGAGCAGCGTGGTAGGTTTTAGCTCCAACCCTTCTCTACAGAAACGGAGAGAGGAGGCCTACTCCCAGCAGTGGGATTGTCACAGGTCGCTAATAGGTATGGCGCAATTATTATATCTGTAATAAAAATGTAATTTAAAGGTATTTTATATAGGGTACGCCGTGTGGTTTCCGGCTGAGTAGATTAGACCATCCCCTTTCTTAACGAGCTTTGGTAACGACTAAGGTAAGTTGACGTCAAAATACAAAGTCAAATCATGTGACAGCGTGTTTGTGACATGTGCTTCCGCATGATATAAATTAGAGATAATATATTATGTGCTTTAAGTTGAATGACAGTCTCTTCACAAAGCTTTCTTAATGATAAGCGTACCATGAATCAGAATAATGTTACTCAACAAAAATTAGCCGACCATTAAATACTTTCATGCGCATTATTATCGCAATTTCGGAGTTAACATTAATTCCAAACTCCTGGTGGTCCCGAAGATGGCTCGATATTAACGACGGCTATTAATTTTAATGAATATATTTATAATAAAACGCTTTTATCCAATTATAAGAGGTTAAATATTCACGAGCGTAATATCGTAAATAATAAGAGAATAAATAAAATTATCTTATCTCCCTTTCTGGCATTTATATCCGTTGTTAAGTCGTTAATTTGTAATAATGTCTTAAAATACGCTTTAAACGAGTGATAAAGATGTAATTTTTTTGTGTGCACGCAGGTTTGTTGGGCAATCGGTTTCTTTTATATAATGCGGGTACTTTTTGGCAAAGCTTTCAATGGAGTTGCGTCGATTTTACAGTGTTCAGGGATGTTTAATGCAGTGCGTGTGGTTACCTTTTTTTGCGGGAATATGTAAGAGGTGCAGGTTCTTGTGCCGAGTCTGGACAAGTTCTAATTTCGTCCTATAATCTATTGCCCGCATTTGAATCATTGCGACATAGTTTATATTCTGGCAAATAAATTAAAAAAAAAACAACATATTAATCTTGAAATTAATATTTGGTTAATTTAGTATTTTATTACGTAAACAATTTGAGTCATTTATAGAGCGAAATAAATTATTTTATATTTTCTTATTGCATGTATAACTAGCTGTAGTGTGGCCACGCGTTGCTGTGGCTGAGTGTGATTTCGAATTACCCTGGAAATAGAATTCACCAGTTAAAAATGCTACATGCTGTTAACGGGATCGTTCGCTGGGTCGTTGTTAACATTATCTGATTATTTCGTAAAAATTGTTCGAAGCATGAAAGAAAGGCATACAGACAAATATTTATTTTTATATATAATATTAAGATATCAATATTATTGCCTATGTAAGGTGTTCTATGAAATATCTACTTGTTCGATTTTCGATACCATATAACTTTAAAAAACTTAATCTTAGAATCCGCAGAGAATATGTTTTTTATGATAAAAATTTCTTTCTCAAAGTATATACATAACAGTACCAGTACAGCAGTTTAAAAATACTATTAAAAAAAGGCTAATACAAAAAGCTTATGTATAAGCCTATATATATAGACTATACTATAGAGGATTACTTAGACGATAAGAATGCGTTATACACGCTACTCTTATACAAGCTACTCTTCGACCCTTTACAAGACATTAATAACTATATGTAACTAGTGATAAGAATTATTCTTTGAAAAGAGCAACCGCCGAGTTTCTTGCTGGTTCTTCTCGGTAGCGACAACTTTCCGAACCAGCAGTAGATGTTGACGACTCAAAAGCACTTGTTTACAAGTTTACTTGAATAAACATACATACATACATTACTATAAACAATATATAATTTCGGCGAAACATGAAAATCACAGCACACTCTGTTCATCTTAATCACTAAAGTGATTCACAAAAAAAAACCGTTCAATTTTTCAAAAAATTAAAGTGAAACAGCTCTTGGTTCGCGCCATATTGGGTGACGCGGCCCGCATAAACGATCCGACCGCTTTCCGCGGGCCCGCTACAAAAAACACGTGTCACAGCAATAAATCATTCGAGTCGACTTTACTCGATTAAAAGAATCGATTCCCGATGCGCGATTACACAGCGATGCTCAGGAAAAATGTCGCTCGACCGAAGTTTTGGCTGTCGAAAACTGCGTCGGGTTTTTGTTGCGAAACGAAAGGTAACTTCCGTACGTTCTAGATTTTTGCAATGATAAAATCCCCGATAAATTCAGATGGGAATCTTAATTTGTAATTACGAATCTTTAGCATTACTGCATAATTCTGACGATTGTATGAATCCGACCCTCTTTATAATACCTACGCAATTATATTCAATTATTACAAGTTCAGTTATACAAGCAATATAACAGAACTAACTACTTTGCTATAATCCGCACGGGTTAAGTGAATGCATGCAAAGCCAATGTGTATGAAGCAGGCAAAATCTACGCACCTTATACATGCAGGACCAGCCACCACATGCACCCCAAGGCGCAATTCACCAGCAACAACGAACACAAAAGCAGCACACACACCCACCACCACAATGGTGAATTGCGCCTTGGGGTGCATGTGGTGGCTGGTCCTGCATGTATAAGGTGCGTAGATTTTGCCTGCTTCATACACATTGGCTCTGCATGCATTCACTTAACCCGTGCGGATTATAGCAAAGTAGTTAGTTCTGTTATATTGCTTATTACATGTTCAGTTATAATTGAATTATATATTTCTTTTTTTATTTTGGCATTTAAAGAATCTTAATCGGAATAATATTATGAAAGATTTGTTTACTTAGGTTTATTCAAATTCAAAATATTCTTTATTAAATTAAAGTTGTAAACAAGCGTTTTTGAACCGTCAACTCTACTGCTGGTTCGGAAAATTGTTCGTACCGAGAAGAGCCAGCAAGAAACTCGACGATTGCTCTTTTCAAAATATAATTTTTATAACTTAAATTACATAACTTAAGTTACATTTCATATCATTACTATCTTGTACAGAGTCGCACAGTAGCTATATCCAAGTCTAAATCATCTAAATAATCCTCAAAAGAATAGTAGGCTTTCTGCAACTTCCCGTTACTTGATTACTCTGTACTTTTTCAGATCTATATAGATTTTTGAGTGAAGGTTTAATTTTTTTTTCAATGACCTCGCTTTTGAGGACGCTTTACAGGATTCTTTATATATTTTAAGATATATATGCATTTTTATGAAATGGTATGAATTTTGTTGATAAAAATTCCACGACTAATCTAGCTTTGCAATTGTAGAAGTTTAAAATTCTATATAAAAGGATACGATAGCGCATACAGAAAGTATAAAAATAACATACATAAATTATAAAACTGCGTGAATTTAACTACTTTCAGACCATGCGCAAGTTAGCAATGACGAAATGTAATTAGTTAGAGAGATTATATTATGAAAAAAGAAAACACCGCGAAAATTGCTGCTCCCTAGAAATTTTCCAAATCAGCAATAGAGCTGACGATTCAAAGGTACTTGTTAAAATTTTTATTGGACGAAGAATTTTTTTAATTTGAATTTTAGCATGTCTATTAGAGATCGCTCTAATTACAACTGCTTTGTGTTGCCGACGAGTACTATACTGGTTTTTAATGCTGCCGGTCGCGCTTCTTTTTAAACAAGTGAATTCTGTGCAAAAATCCGGTGTCTTTGTTACCCCTCGTACGCACGAGAGGATTTATATCGTGCGTTAAAAATACGTCGAAATGAAACAAATAGGTATCCAGGTATCTGTTCACACGACAGTGCATTTAAAACGCGACGTATTTTTATCGTGCAATGTTCCATTTTAGTCGTTAGGTCGTAGGGCGTTTAGCTTAATATACCATACAAAACTTCTTATAACGCCTATTGCGGAATTTTAACGCGACGTACTTTTTACGCTCGACCGAACGAGGCGATGCGTTAAATTTAACCATATTTGCTTCTTCTATACTTATTATAAAACAAAGTCCCAAAAAGCTGTCTGTCTGTATGTCAGTATGTCGGATTTTCGTACGGTTTTCACCTAAAAATAGTGCAATACTTCCGGATGGTTTAAGTAAATAGTACATATCGGTATTATGTGAATTGTGTTGAAGAGATCGAGCACTTGTTAAAAAACTTGCTTGCTGGGAGCTTTAGTCGCGTGCGCTGCGTAAACCAGCAGAGACACGCTAAAGTAATGTACTAGAAAATTGTAGATCTATAAAAATACTGCAAAAAAGTCTGTGCAATATCATGTCTCTATCTCTTATGGTTAATTCACAATAACTACTTTTATGTTTAAAATTTCGAGAATACGGGAAAAGTTTCGTAAATCAGTGAAATCCACAACTAGTATTTTACAATTTTTTATTTACTTTTCTATTTAGCTTTATATTTATATTTCTTATTATTAAGATGCCATCTATCAGCTTAAGTAACATTGCGTCGACAGAGTATCCGATCATAATGTTGCACTACAGTTTCATTCCCAGAGCGTCTATAAACTAAGTCTCGGGCTATTAATAACACATTTAATATAGCCATTGAGCTGTCGACGATATAATTATTGCAATTCATCATCCCGCATTAAGCGAGATACTTTTTCGCCCCATTGTATTCATAGTAATGATTCTGTAATTGATTATTTGATATATTACTCGATGTACATTCATCTAAACCAGGGGCCGGCAACGTTTTGATTCGGGAGAGTAGAAAATTCGTCACTATCATCATCATTCTCCTTCCCTTATCATTCTAAGTGGGGTCGGCACAACATATTACAAATATGTTGTCACCACAACATGTTACAAACATGTTGTCACATGATTTGGCTGCGTATTTTACGACTGGCCGCCTGCCTGATATCGACTTCCCTTAGTCGCCTTTTACGACACCTCGGTAAGAAACGAGGGTGGTCTATTCTATGCAGCCGGATACCACACGGCACTTACCTTAGTCGCCTCTTACGACACCTCGATAAAAAATGAGGGTGGTCTAGTCTACTCAGCCGGATACCACACGGGAGAGTAAAATATTGAGATTTACAAAATTTCAATTTTAAAATTTTTTTCAAAAGCGTATCAAAACCGACGGTCACGTCGTGTTTCCAAGGGATGCGGTGAAAAGCAAATACATTAATCTCTATTTCTTTATTTATTTTAAGCTTAATCCTCGTTAATTGATTGAGACCGATTTTTAAATGTTTTTTGTTATAAAATAAACTAGCTGTGACTACTGCATGGCTTCGCCCGCGTGGAAATCAGAGTGACAAAAAGTCTTTCCCAGGTAATTTTGATCTATATTAAATAGCGAAGCTAACGAACGCATTCATTTTGATAAGGGTTGTTACTGAACGGAAAAAACAGTCTAGAATATAACGAAATATTTTTAATTAAAATTTTAAACATAAAAGTAGTTATTGTGTGATACTTGTAAGAGATAAAGAAAGAGAAAAAGTTGTCTTACGCGGCGCACGCGACTAAAGATCCCAGTAGGCGCGTTTTTTACAATTGCGCGATCTCTTCAACACAATTTACAAAAAATCGTTTAATGTACTATTGACGTAAACCTATTGGAAGACCTGCACGCTTACCATGGACTCTTAAAGTAACGGCCTGTTAATATCCCACAGCTGGGAATAGGCCTCCTCTCTCCGTTTTTGGAAAGAAGGGTGGGAGCTAAGACCTACCAGGCTGCTCCAATGCGGATTGGTAGGTTACACATATCCCTAGAATTCTCTAGAGATATACAGGTTTCCTCACGATGTTTTCCTTCACCGAAAAGCGTGTGATAAATTGCAAATATCAATTAGACACATAAGTTTTTAATAGAAAAACTCATTGGTGCCTGCCCGGGTTTGAACCCATGTTCATCTCTAGAGAGTCGCATAGGCTCACCACTGGGCTATCACTAACTCCATGAACTCTTATTGCGACTCAATTGAAGACCTAAACTGAATTGTTCTCCTTTTTCATACCATGACGCGTTAAAGACGCACTGTTTAAGTCATTGCCGAATTTTGTTCGTGAAATTGCAAACGTATTTCATTCGCTCTTATTTATATAGTAGGTGTGCGATTTAAATGCAACTCAGTTAAACACACTCCATAGTACAAAAAGAAAGCGAGTCAGTTTAGGTACCGACTTTAGATTCCATTGCAATTGAATCGTTTTCTAAAAGTTGATCCTACTGGATTATCTTTAAGTGAAACCGTACAAAAATCTGTTCAGTACATTTTGAAAAAATCGATCCCATATAGGCTTTTGGGGACTTTGTTTTAAAAAATGCATATGGAACTTAAGACTCGCAGTATTACATCCTAATAATCGATTTTTGATCGTTAGTTAACATTAATTATACAAACTGGTTATGTTTAAAATAGAATTTGCATTCGATATATAAAAGTATATAAAATTACCGTTAACCAGCTACATCGCGGATGCTTCGAGCCAAAAAATCGATCGGACAAGTGAAGACGAGGCATATTTCTCGCATATATGGTGTCACCCGAAAAAGTACTTCTCGTAAAGAGGTATCTCGATGGAAAAATGAAAAAAAATCACCCATAATCAAACTTGGTCATTGCACCTGACCGTATTACTTGGAAAGGAATGTATTCCACTTTTGTGTTTGTTGTTAATTAACATTAAAGGTCACACTTTAAGTAAATGATATATGAACAATCAAATGATTTATAGAAGCATGGGCTACTTGGCGGAATTCCATAGTAAAGACACTATGACAGAATAAAAAGTAATAATAAAATTATTTTGCTATAATCCGCGATACAGTAAATAGAAAATATATATAGTGTTTAATGTATAGTGGACTATCAGTATTTTCATACCCGATACGTGCAGGATTCGTAAAAGCACATGCACAAACCTCCACCACTTCCCCCACAATACACAAGCACTACACAGTTTCACTATCACAAACTCAACAATCGTTTCGCCCCGCAACCGAAGCATCATCAGGAGATAGACTCCACGACAAAATCGCAAAGTAAAAATAACGTTGCTATAATCCGCGTTTGTTAGGAGAATATTAGTAATGCTAAGTGTATAAAGCAGGCAACATTCACATACCTTACACATGCAGGTCAAGTCACCAAACGTATCTCAAATTCCCGTCACCAGCGGCAATTAAATTCAAATTCAAAATTCAAAATATTCTTTATTCAAGTAAACTTGTAAACAAGTGCTTTTGAATCGTCAACATCTACTGCTGGTTCGGAAAGCAGTTCCTACCGAGAAGAACTAGCAAGAAACTCGGCGGTTGCTCTTTTCAAACAATAATTCTTATCACTAGTTACATATAGTTATTAATGTCTTGTACAGGGTTGAAGAGAAGCTATATCCACGCATTCTTATCGTCTAGGTAACCTTCAATAGTATAATAGGCTCTCTGAATTAGCCTTTTTTTAATAGTATTTTTGAACTGCTGTAATGGTGAAATTAAAGTAGATTGTGGAATTCACAATCAATACACGCAGTCACTACTACAATCTTTACGATCGTTTCGTTCCGAAACTGAAGCCTCGTCAGGACAAAATCGTAAAAATAATCATTACGATTTTGAGACACGTGTGGTGGGATGAGAGCTGTGATAGCCCAGCGGTGAGACCGTGCGACTCTTTCGAGGGGAACACGAGTTCAAACACGGGCAGGCACCAATGAGTTTTTCTACTAAAACTCATTGGTAATTGTGTCTAATTGGTAATTGCAATTTATCACACGCTTATCGGTGAAGGAAAACATCGTGAGGAAACCTGTATATTTTTAGAGAATTCTGGAGATATGTGTAACCTACCAATCCGTACTGGAGCAGCGTGGTAGGTCCTAGCTCCAACCCTTCTCTCCAGAAACGGAGAGAGGAGGTCTATTCCCACCAGTGGGATTGTAACAGGCCGCTACTTTTGGTGGGATGAAGTAAGGCCTTATTCTATAAATTATTTAGAAGTTTGGCGTAGATAATTGTGGGGAATTATTACGCCGTGTGGTATCCGGCAGAATAGAATAGACCACCTTCCTTTCTTACCGAGGTGTCGTAAGAGGCGATTAAGGTATGTGCCGTGTGGTATCCTGCTGCATAGAATAGACCACTCTCATTTCTTACCGAGGTGTCATAAGAGACGACTCAGGTAAGTTAACGTCAGGCAGGCGGCCAGTTGTAAAATACGTAGCCAAATCATGTGACAACATGTTTGTAACGTGTTGTGCCGACCCAAGTTAGAGTGGGATAAGGGCAGGAGAATGATGAATTGTGGAAAATTATTAATAATTTAAATTGTGATTTAGACTTTGTCTTTGATATTGTTTTTGAACTATACTGAAACTATGGATAAATACGTCATATTCGTTCTATTCCTGATTACTTAATCTACAACCTTAACAAGCCTTGTGATGTTTCTGCTATGGCAGCATCAGAAAACATCAATTAAAGCAAAGACGTGCAGAATCTGTCGTGACTGATGCTAAATAGCATCGAATCGTGGGAATTTCTTAAATAATATTCCTACTCACTTGTGGATTGAGGAAATTATGGTCTGTTAAATTATTTCAAATCAATAAAAGAGGAGAAAAAATATCTCCGAATCTAAAATATAGCTTCTACAATAAAATTAAATACCTGTATACAGAAAAGTTTAAATTAAGTGTAAGAAATATAAAAGTAATAATAAAATTATTTTGCTATAATCCGCGATACAGTAAATAGAAAATATATATAGTGTTCAATGTATAGTGGACTATCCGTATTTGAGCTGATAAATAAGGACCCCGTACGAGCTTTAAACTGAGAAAAAAAAATCTGAATTCAGGATAACACTTGCAAGCACAACCTAAATAAAACCCAACAAGAAATCGTCATTCTGCTGCCCTTATCCCACTCTAAGTGGGCACAGCATGTTATAAACATGTTGTTACATGATTTTTCTAGTTTTTTACGACCGACCGCCTGCCTGACGTCAACTCACTTTAGTCGCCTGTTACTACACCTCGATAAGAAATGACGGAAGTCTATTATACTCAGTCGGATACCACACGGCAGGTCAACTTAACTTAATCGGCTTTTATGACACGTCGGTAAAAAATGAGGGTTGTATATTATACTCAGACAGATACCCATAACACAAGTATTAAGTTACTTAATACTTAATTTGGGGACGGACGACCGTGTGTGTAAATGTCCCAGACATATACATATATATTTATGTCCTATATATATACCACAACAACGTGCCTGCTTCTATAATTATATCGGTCAAGAAAACCTACAATTCTCAAAAAGTAAGTACGACAAATTCTACGATCTTAGATGAAAAATGTGCTTAAACAGCATACAAAGATTTTTACATACCGTGTTATATACCTTTTCGATTTGGTTTAACTTTATCCCGCTAATACCGGCTACTAATAAATGTTTAGTTAACTGAGTTACCCGTCAACTAAACCAACAGCAAACTCAGCTCATTCAGTAATATTAATTCCTCGCTATGCGGAGAAAATGGACAATTTAATTGATTTATTCATAGCTGGTAGTGTGGCCATGTCATGACGTGTGGCCGATAGCATCGCTTCACGATTTATGAAGTCGACGATATTTGAAATATTAAGCTTATCTCACGCTCATGGGACCGCGAATTGCATTTGACTCGCTAAACGACTTAATTGGAAACCTCTGAAATATGTCTACACGGAATCAAAGAGGCTGTGTATTACGCAATTTGGTTCGGTGTATCGAATAAAATAATACAGATTTCCGCAAGTGCTTTACTATCAAATAACTGCGCAATAATATCCATAGTTAAATGTCTAACGGTAATGGTATCGCGGACTTTTTCGTGGATATTGATACGTTCTACAATACTGTAGAACATTTTATTATTCTATCATCAATAGTTTCCGCAGCGCACGCGATGAAAGATTTTAACGACTTAATTTTTCACACCTTATAACAATTTTTATTTTTATTTTTTGCTTAGTAAAGAAGCAGCTTTCCAATGGTGAGAAAATTTTGAAATCGGTCCAGTAGTGTTTGCGTGAAAACGTTACAAACATACAAATCTTTCCTCTTTATAATATTAGTATAGATACTAATTAAAATAACATATTCCATGTGGTATCCGGCTCAATAGAATAGACCACCCTCATTTCTTACCGAGCTCAGAGTACGACTTCAAGATTTATATTGATCGTGATACAGGCAGAAATCGTAATACTAATGAACACAACAATACACAAGCACAGCTCACATTCACTGTCACAATCTCAACGATAGTTTCGCCCCGAACAGCCCCCGATAAGTTCTACAACAAAATCGCAAAGCTTTATTGGTAGTGGGTAATGAATTAATTAAACCAAATCAAAATCATATCAAATCAAATCAAAATATTCTTTATTTAAATAAGCTTTTTACAAGCACTTTTGAATCGTCAAGGATCAATTAGATTTAATAAGCGACACTGCTTCGGAATGTTGCTCTTACCGAGAAGAACCAGCAAGAAACTCGGCAGTCAATCTTTTAAACATTTAATATACATTATTTTAACTAAGCGGGTATAAGAATGCATAGTACACTCTACATTTAGCATTAGTGACTTAGTGAATATTGAAGTACTAACATAGTTTGGTTTAGTGTTTTTTAGTAAATGTTTGTGGCAATTAGAACATTTAGTTGATAGACTTTCTTTCCTCCATCCATACCATGTTTTATCATTGCTTTTTAGCATCACTAACGTTAGCTATAAAATTTGCTATACAATCCATCTGGTTCGACTCCCGGCTTAGCAATCTAGCGTGTCTAGAAGCAATTCGAATGGCCACGCAAAATCGATTGTATCACCGAATAGAGAGCCTGAGAACTAACATATACAAAGTCCATATAAAACCTGTTTAATTAGTGTTGTAAGATATTTTATACCAACTTTTCAAGCTTTATATTATTTTTACATAGTATGTAACAGACTCCTTTAAAGTTAATTTAGTACCCACTTTGAGAGGATAGATTTCATGAAAAGTTTGTACACTTATCAAAAACCCGATTATTTTCTTTAATAAAAAAAACTGTTTTTATCATAATCAATCGCATTAAAAAGTGGAAAAATTAAAAAAACAAATTAAAAAAGTTTAAAAAGTTTTTTAAACTCTATTTCGTCATTACTATCCGTAGATGTATCCGTAGATTAATTATGCTAATAAAACTAATGACAATTTATTCAAAATAATTTCATAATTTTTAAAACCTAAGGAGCGTTCTGTGAAGTGAGGAAACGAAACGAAAAATTTTGTCACCTTTTACGACACCTATCTATCTACTCTCTTTATTCTACTCAGTATACTATACGGCGAGTCAACTTACCTTAGTTGCCTTTTACGACACCTCGGTAAGAAATGAGAGTGGTCTATTCTACTCAGCCGGATACCACGCAGCGGGTCAACATACCTCAGTCGCCTTTTACGACACCTCGGTAAGAAATGAGGGTGGACTGTTCTACTCAGGTGGATACCACTCGGCTGAAAATATACTCCTCATATAAAAAGTTAAAAACGTACTCATATAAAAAGTTTAAAAAAAGCTGTGGTAGATCAATGGTGAGACCGTTTCGAGGGGGTTACGAGTTCAAACCCCGGGCAGGCACTAATGAGTTTTTCTATTAAAACTTATGTGTCTAATTGATAATTGCAATTTATCACACGCTTTTCGGTGAAGGAAAACATCGTGAGGAAACCTGCATGTCTCTAGAGAATTCTGGTGATAAGTGTAACCTACCAATCCGCATTGCAGCAGTGTGGTAGGTCTTAGCTCCAACCCTTCCCTCCAGAAACAGAGAGAGGAGACCTATGCCCAGCAGTGGGATAGTAACAGGCCGTTACTGTTCATATAATTTTAAATAAATAGTTAAATACATGAATACACCCAGACTCGAAGAAGCAACATTTTTTTTGTCATCTGCTCCAGCGTAAGATAGTCAATGACTTACGACATCGATTCCGAAATACACAAATCATATTTCATTTTAAACACCGAAATGAATAATAAACACAAAGTAACATAATACAAAATTACATAAAAATTGGCAGGTGTGGCGACCCAAGTAAACGCCAGAGTCAAGAGCCGTTAAAAAACGATCTGCGTGTTTATGACGAGACCAGTTAATAAAGATAGCATTATAAAGTGAATGTAAAACTAAGCGTTTATGATGAATATTGTTGTTTTAATACCTGTTAAATTTTTCATTAAGGCGAAGACTTTCAAACCTCAATTCCATAATATAGTACCCGGCATTAAATAATGCACATCGATGTTTAGAACGAAACAGCCGGCCAGTTCGGTTTCGTTGACACCTCGGTAAGAAATGAGAGTGGTCTATTCTATTTAGCCGGATACCACTCGGCGGTTAAGAAATAGAATATATGTTGCAAAAATCAATTCAAATTTAAAATATAATTCCATTTCCAAAATTAAATGTAGATTAGGTAGGTCCAAGCTCGAATCGTTCTCTACAAAAATGATAGAAGAACCTTAAGTCATACAGTAGGATAACAGACCGTTATTTTATTTTAAATTATTCTTTAGAAAAAACTCACATGCCTGGAGAGAGTTCTGGTGACAGTCACGAGCTCTCGCTTTTGGATGATCACAACTGGAAATAGAAAATAGGATTTGTAGTGTATTTGGGTTGATCATATTTATATACAAGACACGTATATGAATATCCAGGAAACAATACACTGTCTAAAACACACACACGTTAGTACACGAAAACCTTTGGTGACAGTGGGCGTGTAGTGACATGTTGTTACTTGTTAGTGCGTGATTGTGCCTGTGCTATATTCATACAACATTAGTCTTTATTAATACAATAAAGAGAACACTACAGGATTGTGCGCACTTTTCTAAAATCAGCACTGCATAAATAATCATTTACCGCAAAGTAACTTTCTGTTCAACTTACAGACTTCACCTTAACTAAACACGTCATTCCTTTAAAATATTTCATTATGTTCTTTGCAAGTGCGTCGTAAACTCATACCTTATTACAGCTAAATCTTTAAGACCAGTAAAACCATTAATTTCTTTGTTTTTACCGCCTTTACTAAAAGATCAAGCATAAAACAACTATAGCTCCGTTTCATGACCGCTGTTACGTCATCAACATACAAAATTTTTAGTAAAATGTATCGGCTTAAATTTACCAAAAGCTGTGATAGCCCAGCGGTGAGACCGTGCGACTCTTACGAGGGGAACACGAGTTCAAGCCCGGGCAGGCACCAATGAGTTTATCTATTGAAACTCATGTGTCTAATTGATAATTGCAATTTATCACACGCTTTTCGGTGAAGGGAAACATCGTGAGAAAACCTGCATATCTCTAGAGAATTCTGGAGATACGTGTAATCTACCAATCCGCATTGGAGCAGTTTCTGGAGTTTCTCTCCAGAAACGGAGAGAAGAGGCCTATTTCCAGCAGTGAGATTGTAACAGGCCGCTACTTTACTTTTTTTTATCTATCACAGCTCAGTTGATACTCTTCGACGCTGTACAAGACATTAATAACTATATATAACTAGTAATAAGAATTATTCTATGAGAAGAGCAACCGCCGAGTTTCTTGCTGGTTCTTCGCGGTAGAAACGGTTCAAACCAGCAGTTGATGTTGACGATTCGAAAGCACTTGCTTACAAGTTTACTTGAATAAAGAGTATTTTGAATAAGAGTTCGTAATAAACTTCGTTTATATTTGAGATTTCTCAATATATAGTCAGAATATTCAAGATTAAGACACATTTGCTTTTGTTTTATTTTATACCCACATGTAAACTGGAACTTGCCGCTTAAACGTAAAGTAGCATTCTATGATAATGTAACGTCACATCTGCGCCGACTCATATATATAAGGAAGTATATCAAATAATTCAATAGGTATGTTCACACCTGTTTCTATTTCAAGAAGTTTGACCTGACGAACGGCATACTGAGCGCACCATTGCCTTACGCGTTAACAGAATGTGGCATAATTATGTGTTTAGATATATTATGTGATCGTTTGGTAATCAGAGCTTTAGAATTCAACGAACATACAGGAAACATTTGACTTTCTAATTACGGAATTATTAAAATTATTAAGTTACTTAAATTTTTTTATTTTTTATTACTTAGATTTAAAGAAACAGGCGTTACTTTGAATTCCATATGACAAAAACTTTAACAGAACTACTTTGCTATGATCCGCGTGTATTAAGCGAATGCATGCAATGCTAAGTTTACGAAGCAGGCAAAATTCACGTACCTTACACATGCAGGACAAGTCACCACATGTATCCCAAGACCACCAGCAACAATGCACACAAGCAATACACATAACCACCTCCAAAATCCCTACGATCGTTTCGCCCCGAAACCGAAGCATCACAAGGATAGGCTCGACGACAAAATCGCAATGCATAATGCATTACGCATTACGCATGCATTCGCTTAACCCACGTGGATTATAGCAAAGTAGTTCTGTTATAGTTTCTATTAAGTTACTTACTTAAGTTCCAGACAGCCGTGTGTGTAAATTTCCCTTATATTTATACTTATACTAGCCAAACGGGCGAACGTTGTTTTGCCATATAAATTATTTCTAGAGAATTTTTAGTGTAAATCAAAAAATATAAAAAAATTGACCAAAAATTAAAAGAAAAATGTTAGAGGTGGACAACCCTAAAAGCTTAAGGGTGTGAAAAATAGACCGTAGCCGATTCTCAGACCTACTAAATATGCATATAATTTTTTTACAAAAACCAGGGTCAAACTTTTAACGTACAAAAATAAATCTATAGTCCGACTAAGTAGACTTTCCACTACGACGAGATCGGTATGTACGCGGGTGAAACCGCGGAACATATAAAATGTAAAAGAGAATTGAGATCATGGGCGTAGCGACAGGCAAGGGGGGGCAGCTGCCCCCCTTTGCACTGGAAACTGTAACACTGGGAAACTGACAACATAGTGACACTTTATAAGGCTTGTTTAAGACCTATTATGTACCTCATCAATTCAAATTTCAAAAATTTTCAACATCAGAAATAATAAATCTATTTCTGGTTATTATTTTCACTTTTTTACCTCTCTTCAACTACTAATAAGACAAACTCATACGCTAAAAACTCCTAATTAAGTTCTCTTACAATATCTATCTGTACTTATTATAAAACATAGTCCCAAAAAGCTGTCTGCCTGTATGTAACCGATTTTCTCAAAATCTACTGAACCGATTTTTGTACGGTTTTGACCAAAAGATATTGAAATACTTCCGGATGGTTTAGGTAAAAAGTATATATCGGTATTATGTTAACTGTGCTGAAGAAATCGAGCAGTTGTTGAAAAACTTGCTTGCTGGGAGCTTTTGTCGCGTGCGCTGCGTAAACCAGCAGAGATACGCTAAAGTAATGTACTAGATAATTGTAGATCTATAAAAATACTACAAAAAATTCCGCGATAGCACGTATCCATCTCTCACAGTTGACTCACAATAACTACTTTTATGTTTAAAATTTGAATTCTAGAAAAATTTTGTGTCAGGCAGGTCTCCACGTGTGCAAAGCCGCTGGCACAGCTAGTATTATATAAAATCTATTAAAACAATATAGTCTATGATATTCTGCCCCCGCCCCCTTGTATAGAATTCTGGCTACACCCTTGATTGAGATGAAATTTTCTAAAAGACCAATCCGGTCGTAAAAATTTAATATAGTAACTAGTCTATAGACAAAATTGAACCGTCCAATGACATTGCTACACTTGTTCCAGGTCAGCAAGTTAAGACTAGATTAGACTCAATTAGTCTAGATTGTGGCCTTTCGTAAAATGTTTAATTTATCTAGCTTAATTACTAGAGCAAATTACAATGGTATTTACTGCTATTTGAATAATGCAACACACCTAGCATTCTATGTATTAGGATTTAAACAGAAACTTTATTTTCATATATTATATTCAATCTTTGACATACAAAAGACTAATAAACTGCAAGTATATTTAATGCCGTTAAATAATGTACATCGATGTTTAGAAAGAGACAGTCGGCCAGTTCGGTTTCGTAGCGCGCTGTCTCTGTCACTCAGTTATATGTGACGGTTCGCACGGGTTCGTCAGTCTGTGCGACAAAGACAATGCTCTACGAAGGAGAATCTAGCCGATTTTCTCTCTCTAAGCCTTGATGTGCATTATTTATTGCCGCGTACTTTTATAACAACTATTTCATAACTTTATTCATAGGGTGTAATAGGGGCACAACTCAAAAATTCATGTTTTGAGATAAGGGGTTTAAAGTTTTTGATTGCTAATAAAATGCATGAAAAATGCTTTAGTGCGCTTAACCAAACGGTCTAATATAAAATTATGAGTTTTACTGTTATTTCTGATGAAAAGAATGTATATTTTAATATTAAAACGTTTTCTTAGTCCAAAATACGTGGTTTATGAGTTGCGCCACTTGAGCGACTTATTTGACGCAGTTGTTAGGTACATTTTTCAAGGCGTCGGCACAATTTCTGTGTTAAAAAAATATAAAAGTGAAGTAAAGTAACAGCCTTCTACTATTCCACTGTTGGGCTTAAGCCCACTTTTAGAGAAGGGTTGGAGCTAGACCCACCACGCTGCTCCAATATGGAATGGTAGGTTTCACAAATCCCTAGAATTATCTAGAGATATGCAGGCTTCCTCAAGATGTTTTCCTTCACCGAAAAGAGTGTGAGGATTGCAATTATCAATTAGACACATATGTTTTAATAGAAAAAACTCATTGGTGCCTGCCCGGGGTTTGAACCCATAATCGTTTCTAGAGAGTCACACGGTGTCACCACTGGGCTATCTCGCAAAAAAAATATACCTTTCCTATAATCTTCAGGATGTTTATATCCTAAAATAGACACTCCCTGTTTCCATAAATCAATAGTCAAGTATTGGCGACACTCAAAAAATTATAATTTTTAATAATATTTAAAAATATTTATATCATGTACTAAATAGTAATTGGAATAGCTTGGGAGCGGATCTTAACCATGAGATATGCATCTTTAATGTGTGTAAAGAAATCATAATGCCCTGAACACATGAAATAGTTATGAAATCATCATCCTCCTGCCCTTATCCCGCTCTAAGTGGGGTCGGCACAACATGTTAAACACATGTTATCACATGATTTGGCTTTATTGGCGTATTTTACAACCGGCCTCCTGCCTGACGTCAACTTATTTTACGACCCCTCGGTAAGAATGAGGGTGGTCTATTCTACTCAGTCGGATACCACACGGTGGGTCAACTTACCTTAGTCGCCTTTTACGATACCTCGGTAAGAAATAAGTGTGTGGTCTATTCTACTCAGCCGGATACCACACGGCGTTGAAATAATGATGAAAGTACTTATAGAATTGCTGTAATTCACTTTTATAATGAAAATCTTATGTACGCAATTATGGAACCTGATGGTGCTTCGGCTATGGGGCAAAATCATCATTGTGATTGTCCCACTGAATGTGGAGTGCTTGTGTAGTTAAGTGGTGGTAGTTTTTAGTACGTGTGGTTATTAATTCTGCATGTACAAGGTATGAGAACGGTTTCAACCACACTTAGCATTAAAACAGTTTTTTTTTAAACTTTGTAGCAAAATTATTCTATCATCCATTTTGTACTACGAAATTCCGCATAGTAATGCCTTACTTCTTTAAACAAAGGAGCTATTTATTTCAGAAACCAAAAAAAATCTTCTGTATTGAAATAAGCTCTTTCAAGCACTTGAATCGTCAAGGATCAATATAATTAATGATGTCAATGCGGATTGGTAGGTAACACATATATCTAGAATTCTCTGGAGATGTGCAGGTTTCCACACAATGTTTTCATTCACCAAAAAGAGTGTGATATATTGCAACTCTCAATTAAATACATACGCTTTAACAGAAAAACTCATTGGTTGCCCAAGGTTTGAACTTGTGAACCTTCGAAAAAGTCGCAGTCTCGCTGGACTATCACATCTATTTTTTTACTTAATGCCATATAAAACTTGAATCGCCTTTTTATCATGGCAGCTCTTCCATGCACGACATCTTAATATCAGATAAAGACTTGAGTTTTTTCATTAAAAAGCCTACGATGTAACCTACGGTGTGTATAGGGCCTAATAATGTACATGATTCAATTACATTTAAAATTATGGTCAGAGTATGATCTAAATGCGTTCGATGGTGCCTTATCGGGTTAACATATTATCAACTGGAAAAACTGCCACCAAACTGAGGCAAAACGCTCTATTCCTATTAGAACCACTTTCTGCATATATTGTTAAATCTTATTATTGAAGTACTATAAGCATGAACTAATTTATATTATTTTTATAACATACTTAAAAAAACTGCTGTTTAATAAGGAAGGTCTGAAAGTTGCTTAGGGGCCCGGCGCAACATAATATAATAATATAATATATGGGACATTTACACACATGGTCGTCCGTCCACAAAGTAAGTAACTTAATACTTGTGTTATGTATGACGGACAACTGTTAGATATACTACATATATAATTTTAAAAACATACTTCAATACAAATATACACTCAGGCTCGAAGAACCAACAAATTGTTTATAGAAAATGTTGGCTCTCGGCGGGAATTGAACAAGCGACCCGAGGAGCTGGAGGCAGTGTCACTACACACTGCGCCAACGGGCCAGTCGACAACATGTTATAAACATGTTGTCACATGATTTAGTTACGTACGACCGGCCGCCTGCCTAACGTCAACTTACCTTAATCACCTTTTACGACACTGCGATAAGAAATGAAGGTGCTCTATTCTACTCAGCCGGATATCACACGGCGGGTCAACTTACCTTAGTCGTCTTTTACGACACCTCGATAAGAAATGAAGGTGGTTTATTCTACTCAGCCGGATATCACACGGCGGGTCAACTTACCTTAGTCGCCTTTTACGACACCTCGATAAGAAATGAAGGCGGTCTATTCTACTCAGCCTGATACCAGACGACGGGTCAACTTACCTTCGTCGCCTTTTACAACACCTCGATAAAAAATGAAGGTGGTCTATTCTACAATTATTATATACTATTATAAAGATCTATTTTAAATAAATATAAGTACAATATAGAACATACTGCTCTAGCTTCTCGATACAAGATATATCAGATATTCCACACATCCAGATCAGCTGCGACCAATAAATTAGTTCACGCCAAATAAAGCCTTCCTTCCTTGTAAGGCCCAATACGAACGTTACGCGAATAGAATAACTACGACCATGACGTAAATTTATAGAGATTTGATCGGTCAACTTCTATAAGAAATGGAATTCCGGATCCGTTCAATGGCGGATGGGGGAATAAATGTTGACACGTGTCTGTTGCGAAGATTTGACTTGCGCAATACGATGCTACGGGTGTTCTGTTTTTATCGGACTGACTTGGTTTATGATCATTTGTCTAGAATGCAGACATTACTTCCCTGTATTCAGTAACGGCCTGTTAATATCCCACTGCTGGGCTAAGGCCTCCTGCCTCCGTATTTGGAGAGAAGGATTGGAGCTAAGACCTACCACGCTGCTCCAATGCGGATTGGTAGGTTACACATATCCCCAGAATTCTCTAGATAAATACAGGTTTTCTCATGATTTTCCTTCACCGAAAAGCGTGTGACAAATTGCAATTAACAATTAGACGCATAAGTTTTTTAACAGAAAAACTAATGCCTGTTTGGGGTTTGAATCCATGATCGTCTTTAGAGTCGCATGGTCTCAGCGTTGGGCTATCACAGCTTTCTTCTGATCATTATCACTTAAATGCTCGCGACTACGTTCGTTAACAGATAAATATAGTACGCGGCAATAAGTAATGCACATCGAGGCTCAGAAAGAGAAATCGGATAGATTCTGCTTAGAGACTCTGCATAGAGCATTGTCTCTATCGCACAGATTGACGAACCCGTGTGTGACAGTGAGAGCGCTCTACGAAACCGAATGGACCGACTGTTTCGTACTAAGTTCTCGATGTGCATTATTTATTGCCGGGTACTATATTTCTACTATTCATGCCATCTCTGTACCCGTATTAGCCTATTGGCGTAAGTGGCAGAGATCCTGCCCTACTCAAATTCACGATCAGGATATCTATGTAATGATAAATATATATTGTACATTGATTATGCATGCAATAATTGTAAAACGCATGTACGACATACCTGTCGCCACGGAATATTAAATTCTCTAATATACAATATAATCTATAAAGAGCGAAACGATAACTCATAACATTTTAACTCAATTGAAGACGTAAACGACGACCGCGAACCGCTTTCTTTTCGTACCATGAAGTGTGAATTGCATTGGGGTCGTAATGTTTGAAAAGGATAACGTTATATGAACTATAGATAACTCTGTCCCTTTACTCACATGTTCTTAGGACGAATTTCGAACGCTCATTCGGCAACGACTTACAGTGTGCGTCTTTAAGACGTCATGTAATGAAAAAGCAAAACCATTTCGTTTACGTCTTCAATTGAGTCGCAATAAGAATTCATGGTAGGCTCGCCGGGCTACTCCCAGCGTACTCTGCGCTCTAATTAATTCTCTAAAAGGGTAAAAACCCCGGAATGGCCTCCAACTTTCCCTTATAGCCACCCCTTTCCACTCACAATCCTAATACTGATCTGACTTCTCTCTTGAGCCTCAGTGCGGAATACATCTCTCTTCTCTAAGACAGTACTTTACGATAAACACCTAAGATGAGATGTTGTAATTGATATACACTATTTATGATATTAATAGTTCAAACTACTCACCTAAATTCTTTCACGATCACACAACGGTGTTCACTACATTGATTCGTTACTCGGTATGCCCGTCGCTTTGTACTTGTACGATTCCTGCCCTCTTTATTTTACTATTTTTCTACCCGCAAGTACTTGTAATGTGTTGTCATAAAGTTAATTTTACCTACAATTCGCGATATTTCGCGACCATACCACCACAATCATCAAACTAAGATGGCATTGCCGACATTCAGTACTCTCGATAATCGTTTTGTCCCGTACAACACTTTGTGCATTTTTGTTAAGTCCATCTAATGATGATGTTTTGGTTACGAAGAGCCAAGATCAATATTAGGGGTCTAGAACCTTGATGCATTTACCAAGGTTGAGCTTGGTACTTATTTCAATTACCAGAAGCTCAGTAATATAGGCAATTGGATATTGGATGTATTTTTTATTTTATTTTATTAGGTCATCAATAATAAATACATTAATAATAAATACGAAAGACCAGGGTCTTCGAATAGTGCGTATTGCCAGTGGTGACCTAGGGATCCGAAACGTGGTCACTCACTATGGGCCTTATAAGAAAGCTCGGAGTCACTCAGCGGGCGATGGAGCGAGCTATGCTCGGAGTGTCTCTACGAGATCAAATCAGGAATGAGGAGATCCGTAGAGGAACTAGAGTCACCGACATAGCTCAGCGTGTCGCGAAGCTGAAGTGGCGATGGGCGGGGCACATAGTGCGGAGAACCGATGGGCGCTGGGGTCTTAAGGTGCTGGAATGACGACCCCCACGAGGTGGACAGACGACCTCGAAAAGATCGCAGGGAGCCACTGGATCCAGGCGGCGCAAGTTCGTGTGGTGTGGTGATCCCATGAAGAGGCCTATGTCCAGCAGTGGACGTCCATCGGCTGACGAGAAAGAATAAATACATTAAATACGTGTTATATTATACATGATACCATAAAAAATTTGAACTAAATGCTATATTAATTAAAGATGGCAACATGTACAACAATAGTAAACATCCAGCATAGTAATTAAATAATGAGTTAGTATCCACTTATCAGGGTTTAAATGCTATAGAGCATACAAATAGCAAAAGCTAGTAAAATAGGATAAATTAAGTGATTATATGATTTAGTAGGATTTAAGGTGAAAGAACTCCGCTTAGACACGCTTGCGTTTTTGCAGCATTAAACCAGAGTATATTTGCTTCAACCCAGTTGAACCCATTCTTCAGTGTCAAGTTGTGCAAAACTGTAGTCTCTCTGTGTAGAAGGAACTCAGTGATAGATACCCACTAGATAGGTACTTTTTTTGTTTTTTTTTATTTTTTCTTAAGCTGTTAGCCCTAATGGCTTTTACAGCGTCACCGGTGGGATAAGTGAGCGCAGAAGATTCGCTGGGTAAAATTGGTATGTAATCGAGTGTTTTTAGGCACTCGCAACTTATTGCGAGCGTCACGTTAAGGGTGTCTCCTGTGACCGAACCTCAGCTTAAAGCGGCGCGTTTTGGAGGACTGTATCTAACACATTGACTTTGAATAAGTCTGCATCACAGAGGCCGCGGCAGAGGGCTGCGGCCGAATAGGGAATTGGGTATATATATCCTTGCAAGCATAAACATTGTGTGTGCCTACTAAATGTGTATGTGTTGGTTTGATAAATGTTGTGTATGACGATAGGAGATATGTTCCCGGATTCCTGCGATTTAACTAAATTAAAAAACAGGGTGAATAGGCACTCATTGGCATTCGCGGTCCACCTTAGGCTGCACCTGCCGCTTTCCATCAGGCGAGTAGCCAGGCGCTTGCCTTATCTTATTAAAAAAAGGACGCTTTTCGGCAAATACAGGTTTAGACAGAGCCCCTGTTATAATCAGTTGCTGATGTAACTTTGATTTTTAGTAGAATGATTACAAAAGTTTAGCCATTGAGAAGAGTGTAACGCTGTTTCAACTAAGCCCTTTTTTCATTTCACCCAATACCCGACACCACTTCCAAATAAATTACATGACACCGTTTAAAAATGTCTAAAGGATTCCTCTCTTGTTTAATATGTCGTAAGAAAACTTGAAAGCAACATCATGTTTATAGTAATGAAGAGTCTAAATGGTCGATTATATAAAGTAAGTGAAACAATACCCGTCGATAAGCATTGAACGTAAACTGCCCGTCGCTCGTTTCATATTTTTGACGAGCAAATGTGAAGGTTCGAAGATGTCCAAAGATCCTTGTCAAGTATATTTAGTTGATAAGTAACATTTCGATATATTAATTCCAAAAGACCTTAGAGAAATAAATAACTTATAGAAAGTGCCAAAATATTGATACATATAAATATTTTACATTGTAAATATTGAGTATTGTGTACGTGCTATTTGGTGAATTTATTTTTGTCAATAAAGAAATCTCCTTTTTTATTTAAAATAAAGGTTTAGTCGAAAGGAGAAGATAAAGAAGAAGCAGAATGTAAATATTTTTGACCAATGCATTTGAAATCAAGTTACGCTTTGGTTTAGTTATCTAAGCAACGCTATGGAATAATTCGGACTTCAACGGATCTTCAACTGCGGACCTAAATATACAAATATTTAAAATATTCAAAGTATCATAGATAGAATCTTCATTGCTAGAGTCATTCTAAGAATGTTTGTTTTCAATAAATGTCGATGTAATATAACAAACCATTGCAGACGTGCTTGTGTTGCAAGGAATTTTTTTTTTAAATTAATAACAATACTTTTTTAATGTAAGTAATTTCAAATAAGAGAAATGACTCTGTGATATTAATAAAAGCAATTATGACTAAAGTAACTACAGAAACGGACTTGTGGTGCTCAACATAGTAGATGAAACACATAACGCAGGTTCCAAATGCGTAATGTATCAAAAATATTAAATTAATAATTTATCTTTTACATAGAACAACATTACAAAATGTAAATTGATTTTATGTACTTAGTATTGAAGATTACAGAGACAGCCGTTATAAAAATATTTATATATTAATTGCAATGAAATTCTGGCGATTTTTATTATGTATATTTGTTAATAAAAATGACTGTAACCAGTAGAATGGTCAAATAAATATGGAAAAATTGATAGTTCTTTATACAATCATTACTCTGAGGTCATCGCTGTATAAATTCTGTCAGGCAGCGAATAAAGTATGCTAACATTATGCGCTACTTTAAATAAAGGTACGTTTTATACTAATTATGTACTGTCAATTCTGAATAATTTAAGCGCTATAACAGATGTATTTTGTATAATTTATAGAATTACTTGTTACTTCAGGGTTTAAGGTGATGGAACGGTGATATTGTACAAAAAAAAATATTATTCTATAACAAATCAAATAGTCCTTATGCAAAAAAAAATGCTAGTTCTTTTGGAATGTCAAAAGATTTAATGAAGGCACACCAGCTTAAAATGTTGTTAGAGAAACTAGCCTTTGATCTTCAAAATAATTGATTAACAGCTTTAACAGTTGCAACGGAGAGACGAAGTGGAAGTTTCGTCGATGAATATTGAGTACGGTTTGCACTCACAACTTCCTGGAGCGTCGCTTTAAGGACTCCTGTGAAACCGAATCTCGGGTTAAAGCGGCGCGTATGAAAGGTCTAAATTTATAATTAGACTTCGAAGAAGAAGGTGTAAGAACGCCTAGTGGTAGCTAGACACGACAAGCTAGGACCTCGACCTAGCCCGTGAAGACGCTGTGAGAATATATGATGTCGCTATATCTTGTTGCACTATGTTATAATATCGTCGGGATCCTTAAGGACACTCTTAGGTTGTTTATTAAATCAATTGAGAAAGTTAAATACGTTGTAGTTGTACGCAGCCCCTGCTAAAAGATTTGGGTGAGGTGGTCTTTTTCTCGAAGTAAGTCTTCGAGAATCGTCTGAAAAGATCGACTACCGTTAGTAGGTCGAGGTCTCTAAGTAGACTCATGTTGCGATGATATACATATATATTTGCACGGATTACTTATAGTATTGTAATTTAACACTCGATAGCGTGGCCTAATAATTATAAGCGATATCTAGTTTATTGTTTAGTTACATATAAAACTCGTAAAATTGTAGTATAATATTATATATTGTTCACGACTAATCTTGTTGAAGAAAAACAATATGAACTCCCCTTAAATAAAGAACCAGGAGTTATAAGGAAACAAAACTATATAATCAATATTCAAATTGTGCTGATGATGTACCAATTTTATTTTTGTATTCAAAATTTTATTGTCATATGAATGTTTTAAGATACGATGATGCGGCGATAAACGACATTGGATTATAAAAAAAACAATGGCACCCATGTTTACGCTTCAATTTAATTTAAGCATACGGAAAAATAACAAATTTATTTAACGACGATAGGGATTTTTAAAATATTTTTGTTATTCACCTCTGTAGCGTGGTATTTTGTGTGCTGTCCTATTTCTGAAGATCCTAAGTACGATTTCTGGAAAAGGTATCATTTATATTTCCGAATCTTTGAACTAACCAGCAAAGATCTCTCGTAGTTGGTCCACTTTGATATGACCTATGATCTCGTGTTAGAAACACGCGTGGCTTATGAATTGATCAAATTCATACTAATATTCTTCGAACTTTTTAGTCTATAAATAAATATAAAGAAATAAATGGGACACTTACACACACGTTCGCGCATTCCCAAAGTAAGTAACTTAATACTTGTGTTATGAGTGACGGAGAACTAGTAAATATACTACATATACTTTAATTTTAAATACATACTTAAATACAAATGGACACCCAGTCTCGAAGAGCCAACAAATTGTTTATAGAAAATGTTAGCTCTCGGCGGGAATCGAACCCGCGACTCGCAGAGCTGAAGGTAGGGTCACTACCTACTGCGCCAACGGGGCAGTCAATATAATTTTAATATACTATAAGCTTTACCGAACTCGTAAAACATTTTCTAATTACTGAATAGTTTACTGGATTTGTGTGTGCCTAAGAGGAGCTTGAAAGCTCCTAAAAAATTTAAGCTCTTTCTTAAGTTGTCAAAAAAGATTTCTTATCTTCACTGTTGAATATAGGCCTCCTCTCTCCGTTTGAGGAGAGTCCGTGGAGAGAAGGGATGCAGATAAGATCTACCACGCTATTCCAATGCGGATTGGAAGGCTACACATATCCCAGGAATTTTTCAGAGCTATGCAAGTTTCTTCACAATGATAACCTTAGCCGAACAGCGTTTGATAAATTGCGTATAAGATTCTATAATAAAAACCCGCATTTATCTTTGCCACTACAGCAGTTTAAAAACGTTAAAGGGAGGCTGATACAAAAAGGCCTACTATACTGTTGAGGATTATATAGATGATAAAAATACAGCTGCTCTTCGATCCTGTACAAGACTTCAATAACTATATGTAAGTACCAAGAATTATTCCTTGAAAAGAGCAACCGGCGAGTTTCTTGGTTCTTCTCGGTAGGAACAGCTTTCCGAACCAGCAGTAGATGTTGTCGATTCAAAAGCACTTGTTTACAAGTTTACTTGAACAAAGGATATTTTGAATTTGAATTTAAAAACACCAAGTTCTCTCTCGTGGTGTTTATTGGTTCCACAACAGTTTATCAAGCTAAGGCGATAAGTTTTTCCGTCCAATTCTCACAAATCATACCTATCTCTCGATAGCGAGAACCAGTGGTAGATTTTGAAGATTCAAAAGCACTTGTTTACAAGTTTACTTGGATAAAGAATTTTTAATTTGAATTTGAATTGAATTTGCAAATATCAATTAGGCATTAAGCTTTAACAGAAAACAGATTGGTGCCTACCTGGGGTTCAAACCACGGACCTCCTGGCTATTAGATTTTGCTATCAGTGGTGTAGTAATAAAATTTGATGTATTTTTGCTAACATCTCATTTTCTTTAAAAAATCCGTGATTACACTAACGTTGAGTAAAAGTAGAACGGAAAATAATTTTGAAGAACTAAAGAAGGGGAACATAATTTTTGCCACGATGACACGCGTCCCGAATAACAATGAAGAGGAAAAGATTTTCTCCGAACCAACACCTGATAAAAAGATAAGGGGCATCAACTAAAGTCACTAGACATGTGAATTATTTCGTGGTACCATAAAGGGGACATCTGATAAGGCATAGTGTATGACATTTACCGGCACTATGACAAAATTCGTGGGACCAATGGAAATTTTCAAAGAATTTTGCGGTTTCTAAAATGTGTCACACACAGATTTAAACGTAATTGAAATAACGCAAGTAGCGTATGTGACTCTATTTCTGATTTGATCACGTAGGGATGATGCAAGCTCGTATATCGCACGATTAGTATTAAAGTGAAAATATTTTAATTAGGTCACTTTAATATTAAGCATCCAATCATCGTCATTCTCCTGCCCTTATCGAAGTCTAAATGGGATCGGCACAATATGTTTTAAGCATGTTGCTAGTAGATTTGGTTAGTTATTTTACCTAAGTCGCCTTTTACGACACCTCGGTAATAAATGAGGGTGGTCTATTCTACTCAGCCGGATATCACACGGCGGATCAACTTGCCTAAGTCGCCTTATAGGACAGTTTGGTAAGAGATGAGGGTGGTCTATTCCACTAAGCCGGATACCAGACGGCGGGTCAACTTACCTAAGTCGCCTTTTAGGACAGTTTGGTAAGAAATGAGCGTGGTCTATTTCACTAAAGAGGATACCATACGGAGGGTCAACTTACCTAAGTCGCCTTTTACGACACCTCGGTAAGAAACTAGTGTGGTCTATTCTACTTAGCCGGATACCACACGGAATACTAAACATCCGATAAATTGAGATATTGAAGAAAAAGAGAAAATTGCTCGTTTAGAAATAAGATTTAAAGAAAGCTGCCAAAACGCCTCCGTCTATCACCATATTTGTGACAAAGCAGCAAGTAAGATATCACACAATCTGTGACTGTTTAAATCAACTAAGCCTGTTCGCCTGCGCCCAATGTAAACATCCTGTATGATTTGTAACGCTGCCGCTTGCGCACGTGATCATACGGCCAGGGTGATAACATATTAAACGAAATCATTCTCTTTGCTTTATGATTTTTTCGTTTATCTCCTAATGATGCTTCGGAGCTGGAAAGGAAAGCTGTGATAGCCCAGTGGTGAGACCGTGCGACTCTCTAGAGACGAACATAGGTTCAAACCCGGGCAGACACCAATGAGTTTTTCTATTAAAACTCATGTGTCTAATTCATAATTGCAATTTATCACACGCTTTTCGGTGAAGGAAAACATCGTGAGGAAACCTGCATATCTCTAGAGAATTCAGGAGATATGTGTAACCTACCAATCCGCATTGGAGCAGCGTGGTAGGTCTTAGCTCCAACCCTTCTCTCCAGAAACGGAGAGAGGAGGCCTATTCCCAGCAGTGGGATATTAACAGGCTGTTACTTTACTTTACTTTTATGCTTCGGTTACGAGCCGAAATGGTTACATGGAGTTAGTAGTTTTGTATTACACTTTATATACGAACCCTGCACGTATCTATATTAATATATAAAGCTAAAGATATTGTTTGTTTGATTGTTTGTACACGCTAATCTCAGAAACTACTGGACTGATTTGAAAAATTCTTTAAGTGTAAGATAGCCTATTTTTAGAGAATGCTATAGACTATATAACAACACGCTAACATGAACAGGAGCGTTGCAGCAATAAAAAATATTGCGAAAACAGCAAATTTTAATGCCCTTCTTGCGTGCGCTAAGTAAACGGTGAAAGTTATTAAAAAATCATGTATTACAAAATTATTCCCTTCTAAAAGTTCTAAATATAAATCCGCGACAGCATATGTCTATCTTTTAAGATTAACCAACTTTAACCATGATTAATATAATATTACGATTAACTCAAATAATCAGACTGCAGTCTGCGGTGGAAGTGCAGCTACATATCAGCAGTATATCCACATATTCGTATCATCTAAGTAATCCTCAACAGTATAGTAGGCTTTGTGTAACAGCCTCTTTTTAACAGTGTTTTTAAACTGTTGGAATGGCAAGGCCAAAATCGATTGCGGAATATTATTGTAGAATCTTTTACCAAAACCCTCAAACAATTTATGTACTTTTGCTAGGCGCAAAGCAGTTGCCACAAGATTATGTCGGTTCCTACTTTGTCTGTTATATACATCGCCTATCTTTTTATAACTATGTATATTCTGCACAAAAATTAAATTGCTAAAAATACACTTAGCATTTCATAGATTTACCTTAACAAACGCGGAATATTTATAGCTTATTCATAAAGCTTATTTAGCATTCACGAACAACCTATCATGAACTCTTATTGCGACTCAATTGAAGACGTAAACTAAATTGTTTTGCTTTTTCATACCATGACGTCTTAAAGACGTACACTTTAAGTCATTGCCGAATGAGCGTTCGGAATGTGTCCTAAGAACATGTGACAGAGTTATCTATAGTTCATATAACGTTATGCTTTTCAAACATTACGACCCCAATGCAATTCACACTTCATGGTACGAAAAGAAAGCGGTTCGCGGTCGTCGTTTACGTCTTTAATTGAGTCGCAATAAAAGTTCACAGTAGGCCTGCAGGTATAAAATTATTAATCGCTCCGCTAATAGAACGTGTGCTGTACCTAACTTCCTAAGATGTCCCCACAGGTCGCGTACGTGGCCCCGCGCCCAAGCCGCGTTCGATTCTGCAAACAGGTATACCGTTGTTGGCAATACGATCTGTATGAGCTTTGTTTTGTAAACAATAGACTGCGCGTCGTTACGTATCGCGAGATAGGTATGATTTGTGAAAATTGGACAGAAAACCTTATCGCCTTAGCTTGGTAAACTGTTGTGGAACCAATAAACACCACGAGAGAGAACTTGGTATTTCTAAATTCAAATTCAAAATATTCTTTATCCAAGTAAACTTGTAAACAAGTGCTTTTGAACCGTCAACATCTACTGCTGGTTCCGAAAGCTGTTTCTACCGAGAAGAACCAGTAGGAAACTCGGCGTATGCTCTTTTCAAAAAATAATTCTTATTACTAGTTACATATAGTTATTAATGTCTTGTACAGGGTCGAAGAGAAACTATATCCACGCATTCTTATCGTCTAGGTAATCTTCAATAGTATAATAGGCTTTCTGAATAAACGAACACCACATTAACGCTGAGCTGTGATAGCCCAGCGGTGAGACCGTGCGAGTCTTTCGAGGGGAACACGAGTTCAAGCCCGGACAGGCGCCAATGAGTTTTTCTATTAAAACTCATGTGTCTAATTGATAATTGCAATTTATCACACGCTTTTCCGCGAAGGAAAACATCGTGAGGAAACCTGCATATCTCTAGAGAATTCTGGAGGTATGTGTAACCTACCAATCCGCATTGGAGCAGCGTAGTAGGTCTTAGCTCCAACCCTTCTCTCCAGAAACGGAGAGAGGAGGCTTATTCCCAGCAGTGGGATTGTAACAGGCCGCTACTTTACCACATTAAACGTTTACTATCACAAACTTAACAATCGTTTCGCCCCGCAACCGAAGCATCATCAGGAAATAGACTCCATGACAAAATCGCTTTTGCTCGGAAATCCATAATACAAAAGTAATTGTAAAATTATTCTGCTATAATCCGCTATACAGTACATAGAAAATATATATAGTGCTAAATGTATAGTGGACTATCCATTTTTACGTATCCCTTACATGCAGGATTCGTAAAAACACATGCACAAACCTCTACCACTGCCACCAAAATACACAAGCACTACACACGTTCACTATCACAAACTCAACAATCGTTTAACCCCGCAACCGCATGAAGCATCATCACAAGATAGAATCCACGAACAATTCGCAAAACTGTATAATAATAATAATAAATAAAATACACATGCACTCAACCATATACACACACTTCTCTGGCGTCCTTATAATAAGCACATTGTTAACAAAATTAAAATCCATAATTGGCTGTAAGTAAAAATTAAGTAATATTTTGTAAATTAATATATTAAGGGCTGTGGATTTTGTAAAAGTAATTACATAAATAAATAGTAATACTACTATGTATATCTGAAGCTGTGATAGCCTAGCGGTGAGACCGTGCGACTCTCTAGAGTCGACTCTAGAGTAGGTTCAAACCCCGGGCAGACACCAATGAGTTTTTCTATTAAAACTTATGTGTTTTATTGATAATTGCAATTTATCACACGCTTTTCGGTGAAGGAAAACATCGTGAGGAAACCTGCATATCTCTAGAGAATTCTAGGGATATGTGTAACCTACCAATCCGCATTGGAGCAGCGTGGTAGGTCTTAGCTCCAAACCTTCTCTCCAAAAACGGAGAGAGGAGGCCTTAGCCCAGCAGTGGGCATAGTAACAGGCCGCTACTACTACTACATATCACAGATTTCCTTTCGTTGCAGGTTACAGCAGAATAATTTACCGTTGCTTTCCTTTAATGCGACACTTCTTCCACAATAACCCCGCGTATAAGGAATAAAGCTCATATATGAAGTTCTTACAATAAATTTCGAAAGCGCGACCGTAACTTATTTAAAAGGTGTCCTTATTTTAAAACTCACGATTTTCGGTGCGCGGGCGCATTGTGAAACATGGCTGATGGCGCGCATAAATTTAAACAATTTTTTACTTTAAAAAAAATTTAAACGTGGAGTCGGTTTACGCAAAACGAAAAAAAGAGTCCGGTGAAAGCGTTTAGTATTTATTTAGCGATGCGCTCATTTTTGAATAGGATTATATTTTTATTTTCTTCGTCGTTATATGAACTCGAAAATCATTTTTTTATTATTTATTTGATATAATAATTTCTTATATCATCATCATCATGTTCCGGCCTTCATCCCATTTTTAATTGGGGTCGGCTCTCCTAACTAGGGTTTTCCAGAGATGGCGGTTCTCGATTAACCGTGGATCTATGTTCTCCCTTTTGAGGTCGTCGGCTATGGTTTTTACCCATGTGATTCGGGGTCTTCCAGGTCTCTTTGACGCGGCTCCGAGTTCCAAAATTTTTTTGGTCATATGGTCCACTGGTCTCCTCATAACGTGGCCGTACCATCGCAGTCGTGATTCTGTCAGCTTTTTCGCAATGGGTCTCACTTTAAAAGTTCCCCTTATGTAATGGTTGGGGACTTTATCTAGAAGTGTGACTCCCGCGGACCATCTCGGCATTCTCATTTCTGTGACGTGTAATTTGTGGACCTGTTTCTGTTTGAGGGGCCAGCATTCTGAACCATAAGTTATTGCGGGTCTTACGGCTGTTTTGTAGACCTTTCCTTTGGTATAATATTTTTTTATATATATTGAATTACTAATAAAAATTATATATCTCCAAATAAATGGTTTCCAAATATAAAAAAATTCGCATTATATTAAGTGACAATATTGGAAAAGCATATGATTCAAACTGTCTTCAAAATTATATTTAGATAATATAAATTTTAAGTTAGAGTTTGACGAAAAATATAATTAAAGTCACATTTCATTTAGATGCAGTCTAATTTACATATATTAAAAAATCCTCGTTAAAAGTGGCAAAACTAGAAAAATATACGATTCAAACTGTTGTCAAAATTATATTAAAATTAAATAAATTTTAAATTTAACTTTGACGATACAAATAATTACACTAGCATCAATCGAAGTCCAATTTTTATCATATCAAATTTATGGCTGCCAAATATTAAATTATCTTCACTATATTAAAAGGCAGACAATTAAAGTTAAAGATTGATGACAGAAATAATAAATTTATTCTTATTCTTAAATGCATTTATCTTTGGGTTTGGGTATAAGACTCTATAATAAAACTCAGTAATCTACTTTAACTTTACTATTACAACATGGCTAATACGAAAGCCTACTATAACTATTAAAGATTACTTAGACGATAAGAATGCGTGGATATAGCGACTCTTCTGCCCTGTAAAACTATATGTAACTAGTAATAAAAATTATTCTTTGAAAAGAGCAACCGCCGAGTTTCTTGCTAGTTCTATCTCGGTAACAGCTTTCCGAACCAGCAGTAGATGTCGACCATTCAAAAGCACTTGATTACAAGTTTCCTTGAATAAATAATATTTTGAATACGAATTTGAATTTTATCCAGATGCATTATTTCATCATCATCATCATTCCCTTATCCCACTTTAAGTGGGTCGGCACAACATGTTCAAACATGTTGTCACGTGATTTGGCAACGTATTTAACGACCGGCCGCCTTCCTGACGCCTTACCTTAGTCGCCTCTTACGACACCTCGGTAAGAAAGGAGGGTGGTCTATTTTATGCATTCGAATACCACACGGCACATACCTTAGTCTCCTCTTACGACACCTCGGTAAGAAAGGAGGGTGGTCTATTTTATGCATTCGAATACCACACGGCACATACTTTAGTCGCCTCTTACGACACCTCGGTAAGAAAGGAGGGTGGTCTATTTTATGCATTCGAATACCACACGGCACATACCTTAGCCGCCACTTACGACACCTCGGTAAGAAAGGAGGGTGGTCTATTTTATGCATTCGAATACCACACGGCACATACCTTAGTCGCCTCTTACGACACCTCGGTAAGAAAGGAGGGTGGTCTATTTTATGCATTCGAATACCACACGGCACATACCTTAGTCGCCTCTTACGATACCTCGGTAAGAAAGGAGGGTGGTCTATTTTATGCATTCGAATACCACACGGCACATACCTTAGTCGCCTCTTACGACATCTCGGTAAGAAAGGAGGGTGGTCTATTTTATGCATTCGAATACCACACGGCACATACCTTAGTCGCCTCTTACGACATCTCGGTAAGAAAGGAGGGTGGTCTATTTTATGCATTCGAATACCACACGGCACATACCTTAGTCGCCTCTTACGACACCTCGGTAAGAAAGGAGGGTGGTCTATTTTATGCATTCGAATACCACACGGCACATACCTTAGTCGCCTCTTACGATACCTCGGTAAGAAAGGAGGGTGGTCTATTTTATGCATTCGAATACCACACGGCACATACCTTAGTTGCCTCTTACGACACCTCGGTAAGAAAGGAGGGTAGTCTATTTTATGCATTCGAATACCACATGGCACATACCTTAGTCGCCTCTTACAACACCTTGGTAAGAAAGGAGGGTGGTCTATTCTATGCAGCCGGATACCACACGGCACATATCTTAGTCGCCTCTTACAACACCTTGGTAAGAAAGGAGGGTGGTCTATTCTATGCAGCCGGATACCACACGGCGTCAGATGCAGTCTTATTTATACTACATCAAATTAATGGTTGCAAAACACAAAAACCATTCCGCTATATATTCACGTGCAAAAACTAGTTCAATAACCTTTCTTGCAGTCATTAACAATAATCGACGTCGTGTGTGGTCCGACAAAAACCATAAAGCAACGTTAGTCCATGTTATTATATTCAGTTGACATACGTTATGTTTGTGTCTACTGAGGTAGCTGTGTTAATTCCTCTTAAGTAAAGCTGCGTTCGCAACCCTTTCGTTTATTACCTATCTATAATTATTAAAAAACAAAGTCCCCGAAAACTATCCGTCGCTGTGTGATAAGATTTTCTCAAAATCTACAAATGGATTTTTTACGACTTTTATTAAAAGATGCAATTCTTTTGGAAAGATCTAATTCGCGCCTCGCGAAAAAACGCCAAAAAAACTCGCCTGGTGGGTACTTTAATCGCGTGAGCCGCGTAAATTAACAGAGATACTTATTGTAATGTACAAGAGAATTGTAGATCTACAAAAATACTAGAAAAAAGTCCGGCATAACATGTCTCTATCTCTTATGGTTAACTCACAATTACTACTTTTGTGTTATTGTGAGACACTGACTTCCACGCGGGCGAAGCCACTGGCACAACTTGTTTTTTTATAACATGCATCTTGATATTCTTAATAAAAATAATTTCAGATGACCAGGCTTTATTAGATTTATTTTTATGTATATTTAAAACATTATAATATACCACCCTCTTTCTTACCGTGAAATATGACTAAGGTAAGTTAGTATGAGGCAGGCAGCTGGTCGTAAAATACGTAGCCCAATCATGTGATAACATGTTTGTAACATGTTGTGCCGACCCCACTTGGAATGGGATAAGGGCAGGAGGATGATGAGGATGATGATTTAAACATGACATCGTATAACTTTAATAATTACATCTTGTTATTTTGAACTCTATCGTATAGTTATGATCAAAATTATCATAACACCACCGAAATCACTTTACTTAGTTTTTAGATAAATTTGTGCAATTATGTTTTGGATAAAAAAATATTTTTATAATTGATTTATAGAAGCAGGCGTTACTTTGCGGAATTCCATATTACAAGCACTGTAACAGAACTAACTACCTTGCTATAATCCGCACGGGTTACTTGCGGATTATAGCGGGGTAGTTAGTTCTGTTATAGTGCTTGTATTTTTATAATTCTTAAGATCTGATCTTCTGAATTCTGATCTGAAGAACCAAACATTATCTTAACCTTAAAATCTAACAAAAAAGTTAGTTAATTGTTAACATGCTAGTAGGATATCTATTTAATAATTTATTATATTACTTAAATTTCAGGTCTTGATTGTTGTGTACGGATGTTAGATAGAATGCTGCCATGTACATAAGTAAAGGAACAATATGCATATACCATAGTATATGCTTATGATTTATACAAAACAACCAAAAAGAAGAATCTATTATTCTTTAGTATTGAAATTTTATTTCAAAATTCGGGTATACTTTTTGCATGTTTAGAAACACTAATGTCGAATCGAAATCATTACTTCATATATATTTTAATTATATAACTCCAAGAAGTACCACGGACCGTGGTGCCCTTAATTAAGCCTCGCTACAATTATATTTATCTAAATGCACTTCGTCGCTTATAATAGCAGCACAAAGTTTTGTATAAAGTTAAATGATTGCCATATATACCTACTTATACAAATTGTTTTTGTTTTACTTATGAACGTAGTACCTTAAATGTAAGCAATATAACAGAACTTACTACTTTGCTATAATCCGCACGGGTTAAGTGAATGCATGCAAAGCCAATGTGTATGAAGCAGGCAAAATCTACGTACCTTATACATGCAGGACAAGCCACCACATGCACCCCAAGGCGCAATTCACCAGCAACAACGCACACAAAAGCAGCACACACACCCACCACCACAATCTCGACGATCGTTTCGCCCCGAAACCGAAGCATCATCAGGAGGATAGGCTCCACGACAAAAATCGTACTGCGCCGCGCTACCCATACAAGCAGTCTTAAATAGTTCAACTCCCACCAATACCCTCCCCTCCGAACACATGTAGCAAAACGGAGGGTAAGGTATTGGTGGTGGGTGTGTGTGCTGCTTTTGTGTGCGTTGTTGCTGGTGAATTGCGCCTTGGGGTGCATGTGGTGGCTTGTCCTGCATGTATAAGGCACGTAGATTTTGCCTGCTTCATACACATTGGCTTTGCATGCATTCACTTAACCCGTGCGAATTGTAGCAAAGTAGTTAGTTCTGTTATATTGCTTGTAATATGGAATTCCGCAAAGTAACGCCTGCTTCTATAAATCACCTTAAATGTAATTAAAATAAAAAAATAGCCTGATTATTCTTTCAAACTTAGCTACAATATTTACACAGTATTTAGTGCAAATTTTCTATATCGCGGGAACCTAAAAGCGCACAAAACACAAACACACACGCACGCACTCAAACCTTTTAATAACATTTTTTAAATATCACGTTTACAATTTTATAACATTGTATATACAGCTTTACACAATCCGTTGAGTTTATGATTATACAAGATTATTAAGGGATATGTGTAAACGAAGGCGTGTATTTGTGTTTCACCATAACGTCATAACTAAGGAATTGGTACCAAAATGTAAGGCCAAATCTCGTAAGGTTCGAAGAATTTTTCATTATGGATGGGTTCTTCTTGATGTTATTTATTTTTATCGTTAAATTAATTTATTTTAACGGATTAATAATTAATTCAAATGAATAAGACGATTAAATTTTAAATATTTTAAAATGTTGTGTTTATTGCGTGCCAATAAACTCAATTTCCTGGCCTCCTAATAAGGGTTCCCTTTACTATAATCAAGGCTTAACTTTCAAGAGAACATGAATTAATGAAATTTTATTCTGCTAGATATTATTTCATGGGGGGTGTAATGAAAAAAAACTCTACCATTTGGAAGAAATCTACGCCAGCGCAAAGGGAATCAGTGCAGCTAGATTTCATAAATGACTGTATGCAAAATATAAGTAATCATCTTACAGAAACAATTACAGAACTACTTTACTATAATCCGCGTGTGTTAAACGAATGCATGCAATGCTAAGTGTATGAAGCAGGCAAAATTCACGTACCTTACACATGCAGGAAAAGCCACCACACGTATCTCAAGACGCCTCCAACAACAACAATACACTTAAGCAATACACACAACCACCACCAAAATCTCTACGATTGTTTCGCTCCGAAACCGAAGCATCATCAGGAGGATAGGCTCCACGACAAAATTGTAATGTTCATGCACTTAGCATTATATGAATTCGCTTGACACACGCAGATTATATGTAGCAAAGTACTTCTGTTCATAGGTAGATTTTAAACGTTTGCGATTCATACTTATTATTATATAATAAACATCATGACAAAAATCGAATTACCTTCATACAAGGCACGATGTTTCGGCAGAGTTGAATCCACCGTGGTCACAAACTGACTAGAGCGTCGCGGCGTCTTCGTTCCCGAGTACTACAGACCTTATTTTCGCCAACTACCCTCACTTGAACCGCACAATACACATAATGGCGCTTCCACACCACACTCATATTATCCGCACGCGATATAGCTTGCAACGATTTCTTTCGCGAGTTGTATTTATTAATCACTGGATTCCAAGTTGTTGACAATCTGAAGCCCTCTTCTCTGTTCAAAGTATTATGTTTTCGAATTTCAATGGCTTCGCGCGCCATAATATTGGGCATCAGTTTACAGGACTTTGGAATCTTGAAGTGAATGCTCCCCAAATTGAGCAGATGGTCTACGTATGGTTCCTATATTAGGTTTTTTGTATACGGTATGCGCCAAAGATCTGTCTGCCTTTACCGTAATCTTTAAATCCATAATGCGATCGGTCTGATTCCATTTCAAATGTGAATTTAAGTTTTCGGTGAATGGAATGTAGATGGGAAAGATATTGTTTTGTTTCCTGTTTTCCGCCTCGAATTATAAAAGTGAAATAATAGGTGGACCTATAGACAGTGCTTTTGATTCAATGTCCTCCATCCATATATTAGGAATGACTGGTGCTACAGGGCAGCCCATATTTACGCCGTCTATCTGAAGATAAAAGTCACTGCGATATAGGAAATAGATGCCATCGATGCAGCTTTTTAACAGAACAATAAACAGAGAAGAGGTCTTCAGATTGTCAACGACTTGGGATCCAATGTATAATAAATACAACTAGCGAAAGAAATCGTTTCAAGCTATATCGCGTGCGGATAATATGAGTGTGGTGTGCAAGAGACCTTATGTGGATTGTACGGTTCCAGTGAGGGTAGTTGGCGAAAGTAATGACTGTAGTACTCGGGAACGAAGACGCCGCGGCGCTCGAGTCAACTCGTGACCACGGTAGATGCAACTTTGCCAAAACGTCGAACCTTGTATACAAGTAATAAGTTTTGCCGCGATATGACCCGTTTATTTATATAATAATAGTACCGTTATAGTTTCTGTAATATGAAATTCTGCAAAATAACGCCTGCTTTTATAAACCATCTAATCATCTTACTTTTTATTTTACCTTTGCAACTCAGTACCGTAGAATGCAATTAGTATTAGACTAATAAAAACTCTGTACTTGTTCGTCTGTCGGCACCCTTTACCAGATCATTAGTGAGAAAAATATTTGTCTCTACACCCAATTAGGGCTTAAACTGTAAAAAGTTTTGTTTATCAGTAATTCAAAGATCTAGAGATTTCAGTTTCGATAAAACATATTTGCCTTTATAAGGAATAGTGGCAGTATATCCTGGTTCATTTATTTCTTTATACACCCAATTAAGGAATCATTGTGAATAGAGGGAGGCTGAAAAAAGATGGTTGGATGTTGTGATATGCATATAAAATGAGTAAGGTGAGATTTTTAAATTTGAAAAGTTCCCGCCGCGATAACGTTGTGTAAAGAGCTCATAAATAAATGCCCCGGATGGGCTCGAAACTACACGGGCTAACCCGATAAAATTAGAAGTGGTGTCTACACATTAATTCCAGATTTTATGAATGACTAGCTTTTAAACGCAACTTCGTTCGCGTAGACTGCAGTCTTATTATTTGATTAAACTGTAATACTTATATTAATAATGGTTAAAATGGGTTAACCTTAAAAGCTAGACATACGCTATCGCAGACTTTTATTTCAAACTTTTTAGAAGGGAACAATTTTGTAATACATGATTTTTGAATAACTTTCCCCGTTTACTTAACACACGCAAGGAAAGCTTTAAATTTTGCCGTTTTTTCAATATTTTTTATTGCTGCTCATCTCCTATTCCTCTTAGCGTGATGTTGTATAATCTATAGCCTTCCTCGATAAATGGACTATCTTACACTGAAAGAATTTTTCAAATCAGTTGCAGTTCATGAGATTAGCGCGTTCAAACAATCAGTCAATCAAACTCTTACGCTTTATATATTAGTATAAATAGGAAAGAAAGGAAGGAAAAAATTGTATGTGCCTACAACATTCAGCGTGAGGCTATGGCTTTCTTTATCAGCCTCGTTTAAATATCTATACTTATTATAAAACAAAGTCCCATCTATTTTCTCAAAATCTACTGAACGGATCTTTGTACGGTTTTCACTAAATGATTGTGCAATACTTCCGGATGGTTTAGGTTAATAGTACATATCGATATTGTGTAAATTGTGTTGAAAAGATCGCGCAGTTGTTAAAAAACTTGCTTGCTGGGAGCTTTAGTCGCGTGCGCTGCGTAAACCAGCAGAGATACGCTAAAGTAATGTATTAGATAATTGTAGATCTATAAAACTATTACAAAAAAGTCCGAGATAGCATGTCTCTATCTCTTATGGTTAACTCACAATAATTACTTTTATGTTTAAAATTTGAAATCTAGAAAAAAATTGCGACACGCATGTTTCCACGCGAGCGACGCCGCTGGCACAGCTAGTTCTAAAATAAACTGCTGTAATATCTAAGCTCAAATTTTTAAGGGTCTCTCTCACGTAAACGTTAATATTATAATAACTTATTCTGATATTCTCTGTGGAAACTTCCAAAGTTTAAATAAATTCCCTTATAAAGCATCCGCCGAGAGTAATAGCTGATAGGGTGATGTGCGGGGTGGGCATTTGGAGACTATAACAGTATATTAGAGGCAATTGTTTCATTGTGTGACCGAGCGGTTACCCATCACTCCTTATAAAGAGCGAACGGTTGACTGGACTTAATCAGACTGTTCTTTTGTGACTATTAACAATGCCAGCTACCATAACATTTGAAGAATTTATAATCAATACTTTCACGGCCAATATTGATGAAATTTAGCATAATATTAAAGGATATCAGTAATTTATATATCTGTGTGCCCCTTTTTGGCACACTTTTTGAAATCTTGACAATTAACCTTGTCCGTTACAAAGGTTAATTGTCAAGATTTCAATACGTTTGGGACGGACGATTAAAATCACCTGTGTTATCATTTACGAGCGCCTATGAATAAATTATACTTCACAACATCCAAGAAGATACAATAGATGACTTATAAATCATCACCTCAACTCATGCAAATGGAGTCCCACAAGGAAGTTTTTGGGACCATTAGTCTTTTTAGTTTATATAAATCACGAGAGCTATACATACGTCTATATAATAATAAGTATGAATCGACAAAGCTTAAAATCTACAATAAAGTAGCAATCCTACATTTTTGTATTTAGGAAGCTACGCGAGATCTTTTCGTCCAAGATACCTCAGCCAAAGACCAAAATCTTCGAATAGTGCGTGTTGCTAGTAATGACCTACGGATCTCAAACGTAGTCGCTCATAGCCCCATAAGAAGGCTCACAGTCGCTCAGCGGGCGATGAAGCAGGCTATGCACGGATTATCTCTACGTGATCAAATCAGAAATGAGGAGATCCGTAGAAGAGCCATAGTCACCAATATAGCTCAGCGTGTCGCGAAGGTAGAGTGATGATGGGCGGGGCACATGGTGCGGAGAACCGATGGGCGTTTGGGTCTCAAGGTTATGGAGTGGCGACTGCGGACCGGATAACGCATTGTCAGTGGATCGCCTACGAGACGGACTGACGACCTGAAAAGGTCGCAGGAGCCGCTGGATTCAAGCGGCAAAGATTGTGTGTTGTGGAGATCCCATGAAGAGATTTATGTCCAGCAGTGAATGACCATCGGTTGATAAGGAAGAAACATTTTATGTGGGCCAAGATAATGATAAGCCAAGTTACGGCTACTTATCTTACTGATTACGTAGAGCTTAAGTTAACTGATTTATAGCGGAGATATAAATGACCAGAGATAATCATAATCATCGAAGTAGATTATTAGCGACTTAGCAAGACGTTAGTGCTTTAGTTTCTCTGCCACTTAGCCACTTCACTCCTCTAGCTCTCTTGAACCAATCAAGCATATACTCGTATGTATATTTCAGATTCTGAATTCAGAAATTCTGGAATAGTAAATGCAAATTTTCATAGTTCAAACAAGATGACTTTGTTTTGCATAGATTGCTTAAAAACCCTTACTTAGTTTACTTAGTTTTTTTTTCATACTTGACTGAGCATGTACAGACAACACATTACTAGACGTCATTTTGCATTGCAGGCTTTGTTCTATTTACATATGTTTAAGAATAATCTTGCCTTCTCTTTGGTGGTCTATTCTACTCAACCGGATACCACACGGTGGGTCAACTTACTTTAGTCGCCTTTTACGACACTTCGGTAAGAAGTTAGGATGGTCTATTCGACTCAGCCGGCTACCATACGACGGGTCGACTTACCTTAGTCGCCTTTTACGACACCTCGGTAAGAAATGACGGTGGTCTATTCTACTCAGCCAGATACCGCACGCCGGATTAACTTATTTTAGTCGCATTTTATCAACTATACTACAGTATAAACCAACAGAGACACACTAAAGTAAAGTACTATAGAATTGTAGATTTACAAAAATACTGCAAAAAAGACCGCAACAGCATTTCTATATTTCTTATAGGTAACACAATAACTACTTTTATGTTCTAAATTTTAAATAAATACACTAATGTTCACGTGCTTCGGTTTCGGAGCGAAACGATCGTCGAGATTGTGGTGGTGGTTGTGTGTGCTGCTTGTGTGCATTGTTGCTGGTAGAGGCACCTTGGGGTGCACGTGGTGGCTTGTCCTGCATGTATAAGGTGCGTAAATGCCTGCTTCATACACATTAGCTTTGCATGCATTCGCTTAACCCGTGCGAATTATAGCAAGGTAGTTAGTTCTGTTATAGTGCTTGTAATATGGAATTCCGTAAAGTAACGCCTGCTTCTATAAATCATGAAGGTAATTTAATATATGTCGACGCGAAAAAAGTCACGATTACAGCTAGTTAGCATATAAATACAGTGTATTACATCAACACTATTAATTACCTCTTTGCTTATCATCACATCTGACACATACTCGCTCCTGTTCATCAGATAAATGTACACATTAAAACTGGTTAAGAAATTTGTCTGTTTAAAATATCAGAAATTTTTCTCGAACTGTTCTTAATCATGCATGCAAACACAACTCAGAAACATAGTTCGGAATTAATCATATTTGGAATGTGTAGAATTGTATTGACATTATTATCTTTTATTTCTCTTAAGCCGGAAGCGGGGTAATACCCAAGCTACCGGTGGCTAGGGCTCCAGAGTGAAGAACTTCCTCACGATGCGTGCCGTTTCGAGTAATACCGCCTTCTGTATCCGACTCTTGATCCAACCATTAAGCGAAAGCCTCTGAAGATGTTGATCGAGGCTTTTCGCAATCAGACCGTTAACCGAAACAACAATAGGAACAATTATTGTTGAGTCAACATTCCACATGGTGGTTATCTCATAAGAAAGGTCTAAATATTTTGTTAATTTTTCTTTTTCCGCCTTTATGAGATTATCGTCATGTGGAATGGTGACGTCAACAATAATTGCACGGTGCGCTAACCGGTCTAGTAACACTATATCAGGTTTATTGGCAGCAATAAACCTGTCAGTGATAATAGACCGATCCCAGTAGAGCAAAGCACGGCTATTTTCCAGAACTGACGCAGGGTCATACCTGTAGTATGGTACCTCCTCATCCACCAGAGCATATTGAAGAGCAATTTGTTGATGTACTATTATTGACATTATTATTATATATTATAAACAATGTGTTGGCTCTTCGAGCTTGTATATTTTGTATTTTTTTTTTTAATTATGTATGTAGTATTTACCAGTTGTCCGTCACCCAAAACACAAGTATTAAGTTACTTACTTCGGAGACGGACGACCGTGTGTGTCATATAATTATTTATTAATTATTTAATTGAAGATTATTTGGATGATAAGAAAGCCTGGTTTTGAAAATCCTTTCAGCTTCATACAAGAGAGCGGTTTAATAATGTATATTTGAAAATATTTAAAAGATTGACCGCCGAGTTTCTTGCTGGTTCTTCTCGGTAAGAGCAACATTCCGAACCAGTTGTAGCTTCATTAATCATAATGATGCTTGACGATTCAAAAGTGCCTGAAATGGTTTATTTGAATAAAGATTATTTTGATTTTATTTTATTTATAATACATTTTTTGTAAATATTAATTTATGTACTCCGCCGTGTGATATCCGGCTGAGTGGAATAGATCACCCTCATTTCTTAGCGAGGTGTCTTAAAAGGTGAATAAGGTAAGTTGACGTCAGGCAGGCGGCCGGTAGTAAAATACTTAGCCAAATCATGTGACAACATGTTGTAACATGTTGTGCCGATCTAACTTAGAGTGGGCAGGAGGATGATGATTAGTTTATGTACTATCTTTTTTTTGTTCTTTTGAATAGTTAGCTCTACTCTGCTTATTCGGAAAGCTGTTCGTAGGAAGCTCGGCGTTTATTTTTCAAAATATAATTAAAACTAGTTTTACATTTAGTCATTACTATCTTGTACATGGTTGAAGAGTAGTTATACCCACGCATTCTTCATCCAGTTAATCCTCAACAGTATAGTAAGCTTTCTGTATCAGCCTCCTTTTGATAGTTATTTTAAACTACTGCAATGGCAAAATTTAAATTGAACTTATTCTTTCCTACTTATCCTATTTTTTCTGATATATTTGTATAACTATATAACATACTACTACTACTACAACTATATAGCATATAAAATTTAAAAAAGTATCATAATCTTCAATCTTCCGCACTTATCCCACTCTAAGTGGGGTCGGGACAACATGTTACAAACCTGTTGTCGCATGATTTGGCTACGTATTTTACGACCGGCCGCCTGCCTGACGTCAACTTCCCTTAGTCGTATTTTACGACCCCTCGGTAAGAAAGAGGGTTGTCTATTCTACTCAAACGGATATCACACGGCGAGTCAACTTACCTTATCGCCTTTTATGACCTCGGTAAGAAATCGGAATGGTCTATTCTACGCCGGATAGCACACGGCGGTCAAAAAAGTAATCAAAATACTAAAATGCTAAAAATGGTAAACAAAGTTGCGAGAAAATACTTGTTCACCATTTATTCACTTTTGCATATCAGATAACATTTAAAAAGCGATCCCTTGACAGAATTTATCTACATCGTTAAGTACGTATGGTGTGATCCGTACCGTTCCGACATCAGCAAGACTTATGTGTATAGGCCACGCCCATTTCACCCAAAGCCTTTAATATCAAGGATTCACTTTATTGGATACCTTTAAAAAACATCACAATTATGCGCATTTTGATGAGGCTAAATGTTTAATGAGTTAAAATTTAAAATTAAAATGTCCAAGTAAAAAGTTGTTATATTTCAAGACAAATAGGTTGCGGCGGGAAATGAGGCTTTTTGCTAAAAGGTCGGTTGAAAGGACGTTCTGTTTATCGAATTCCTGAAATACTTAGGTTACTGAAGTTCTATAAGAGATGTTTCGCTCCGCACTGTCGCTCCAAATGACTTATTTTCTACATTTATTAGTATAAATTCAAATTCAAATTCCAAATATTCTTAATTCAAGTAAACTTGTAAATGAATGATTTTGATTGATTTTGAGTGATTTTTTTAAAATCTACTGCTTGTTCGGAAAGCTGTTCCTACCGAGAAGAACTAGCAAGAAACTCCGCGGTTGCTCTTTTCAAAGAATAATTCTTATTATCTATGTAATCCTCAACAGTATAGTAGTAGTAGGCTTTCTGTATCAGCCTCTTTAATAGTTTTTTTAAACTGTAATAGAAAACTAAAGTTCATTGCGGAATTTTATTATAGAATCTTTTAACCAAACCCACAATTGACTTACTTACTTGTGCATGGCGAAAAAGAAGGAGCCACAAGTTTATGCTGGTTCCTACTTTGACTATTATATACATCGCCAATTTTCTTTATAATTCTGTATATTTTTATGCACTTATTTCCTTAAACTTACATTATCTCTGAAAGTGTATCCGAACCAATATACTGTAATAACCTCGGGTAATCTCCAGGACACGACTATTATTCTGTCATAGTAATGATTCAAACATACTCATATTATCAACAGATTTTAATGAAATTTTTACACAGTCATTAGAAAGATACAGCGGATGATCCTGGAAAGTTTGGTGGCGATCGGAGCATTTTTTTTAAACTATTTAGTTCTATTTTGAAGGGAATTCGAAACCAGACTGAGCCAAACCAACGCATGACTTATTTTATATTTTAGCATTTAAATTTTTGTGCATAAGAATATACATAATTATAAAAAGATTGGCGATGTATATAATAGACAAAGTAGGAACCGACATAAGATTGTGGATCCTGCATTGCGCCTTGCAAGAGTACATAAGTCGTTTGTGGGTTTGGGTATAAGATTTTATGATAAAATTCCACAATCTACTTTAACTTTAGCATTGCGATTTTGTGGTGGTTGTGTGCATTGTTGCTGGTGGACGCGCCTTGGGGTGAGTGTGGTGGCTGGTCCTGCATGTGGAAGGTGCGTAAATTTTGCCTGCTTCATACACATTGGCTTTGCATGCATTCACTTAACCCGTGCGGATTATAGCAAAGTAGTTAGTTTTGTTATATTGCTTGTCACATTAATAACTATATGTAACTAGTAATAAGAATTATTATTTGAAAAGAGAAACCCCGAGTTGGTTCTTCCTTGCTTGCTTGCTTCCTTGCTGGTTCTTCTCGTTCGGAACAGCTTTCCGAACCAGCAGTAGATTTTGACGATTCAAAAGCACTCGTTTACAAGTTTACTTGAATAAAGAATATTTTGAATTTGAATTGCGTGTTATTGGCGCTACAAAAGGTGCATGTGATCAATTTTAATCAGAACTCACACTGGTATCGTTAAGTTGTCAAAAAGTTTTTTTTTGCGTGAGCCCTAAGAATGATGATAAATGAACGTCCGGGCGAAAGTTTTTTGCGTATTAATTGATTTTGAGTTCATTGTACGGGGCATGTCGTTTTATCACTCGATATGAGATGCGTAGGCGGGTTTTAAAAGTCGTCCACGGATGAAACGCGCATAAATTATTCTACCCTCAAACACGATCTGTGACATTATTTCGGTGCCTTAAATAAATTGACGTCCTCGTGAAACAATGCAGTCATAACTAATATCAAAATTTTTAGTTATGTTAAGTTATATACAAAAGTATAAAAATTATTTTGCGATAAAATGGACTTCACGACAAAATCGTAAAACGCAAGAGTTTTTGGTTGCGGGGCGAAACGATTGTTGAGTATGTGATAGTGAATGTGTTGATTACTTGTGGTTGTGTGAAGAACCCAGAATCGAAGATCCAAAAAATTGTTAATAAAAAATGTTAGCCCTCAACGGAATCGAACCCGCGACCCGAGCTGAAAGCAGGGTCACTGCCAACTGCATCAATGGGCCAGTTAAAAGTGTTACTTAAATAAAATACAGGAATGCAACACGCTATCACCAATATATCCTTAAAGAATTTTATCTTGAAACTTGAGAACCGATCGTCCGAACAATAAAAATTCAAATTGGAATCCCATAAAAATAATATAAAATCAGGGCACGATATATGGTGCCCATTCTATATTATACTTATAATAGGTCTTATTTTTTACTTACTACGAAAATATAATGAAAAGAAATATTAATAGAAAGAATAAAGAATCAGCTTAGCGATTCAACGCGGAAACGCTGCCAGCATTCTTGGGACCATTCCACGTGGGCATGATTTGTAAATATAAGATAAGAAAGAAGTAAGAAAGAGGGTGGTCTATTCTACTCAACCGGATACCACACGGCGGGTCAACTTACCTTTATCGCCTTTTACGACACATCAGTAAGAAATGAGTGTGGTCTATTCTACTTAACCGGATACCACACAGCGTGTCAACTTACCTTAGTCGTATTTTACGATCCCTCGGCAAGAACGAGGGTGGTCTATTCTACTCAGCCAGATATCACACGGCATTTATAAATCTCAAATTTTCGGCATATTAGTTTGCCCGTCGATCAAAATGCTAATAACATTCTGATTCATATTTGCATATGCAACATAAGGAAAACGGCCGTTACCCCTTTACTGTTTGCCCCAACGCGTGTCAAGTGCTCAGCAAACGTTTGCCTTGAAAGCGAAACGGCATACAGTGTGTTTGCTTAACCCGAATAAGGAATCGTGAAAGCTTGCTTAAAGTTTAGAAGGTGACTGTGCTTCGGTGTGTCCACAACGCCGGTGGGGCGTTCTGTTGCGCAACTGAATCTGGTTTAAGAGAAAAAAATTGTGTAGATATGTAGATAAATAAGCACATAAGAAATATTTTTTTGTACAAAAATAATAATATTTTATTTTGCTGTAATCCTCGAGGAAGGAAAATCCTGTGACCAAAAGAGTTTTAGGTAAATATGAATGTGGACAAATAGTAGACGCTCTCCAATATGCCATTAAATAAAAATGGCTGTGGGCAGGTCATGTCGCAAGATTTATTGATAATCGCTGGACCCTCGAAGCGACCAAATGGTTCGGACCAAGCGAGAAGCGAAGAAGAGGTAGACCTATAATGCGATGGGTCGATGACATAAAACAAACTGCTGGGCAAGATTGGATAAGCAATGCCAAAAAGAGGACCATGTGGCAACAGCTGGAAGAGGCTTATACCCGAAAGGGGTCCACGACGATTAATAATACTAACAATTCTAACATAGAGGAAGGAACAATAAATAAAAGTACTAACAACAATCTATAAAAATAAAATAAATAAAAACCTGTACATAAGTTGTGGAATAAATGAAAGGCTTCAACATATTGAGTTCTAATAACAGATTGATGGATTTAGTTAAAAAGGAGTAGCACCACAGTTGACGAATGATATAGAAGAGAATTGAAGATACAAAAGTAATAATAAAATTATTTTGCTATAATCCGCGATACAGTAAATAGAAAATATATATAGTGTTTAATGTATAGTGGACTATCTGTATTTTCATACCCGATACGTGCAGGATTCGTAAAAACACATGCACAAACCTCCACCACTTCCACCACAATACACAAGCACTACACAGTTTCACTATCACAAACTCAACAATCGTTTCGCCCCGCAACCGAAGCATCATCAGGAGATAGACTCCACGACAAAATCGCAAAGCGGCTTTGCGTTTGAGTTTGTGATAGTGAAACTGTGTAGTGCTTGTGTATTGTGGTGGAAGCGGTGGAGGTTTGTGCATGTGTTTTTACGAATCCTGCACGTATCGGGTATGAAAATACTGATAGTCCACTATACATTAAACACTATATATATTTTCTATTTACTGTATCGCGGATTATAGCAAAATAATTTTATTATTACTTTTGTATTATGGATCTCCGCAAAGTAACGCCTAATTCTATAAATTATTTAGAATTGAAGATAAAATCATTTTATATCTATCCCACGTAGAGTCGGATAAGGGTAGGAGAATAATGATTAATTCGCGATTAGAACATATGTGTATTCTTATCTTGGATTATAGTAATATACATTTGTAAGAAAAATATTGAAATAAAAAGAAAATTTGTACTTTAAGATTCTGTATCTGCAGAAATATATATTTTTGTATTAAAAAAAAAGTAAAGTAACGGCCTGTTATTATGCCCACTGCTGGGCTAAGGCCTCCTCTCTCCGTTTTTGAAGAGAAGGATTGGAAGATATGCAGGTTTCCTCACGATGTTTTCTTACGACGATTTTTGTATACGACCATGAAACATAGTAAAGTTAACGAAAAATATCGTTAAACCAGAATAGCATCTAACGTGTTAATTATTCGAACAGAGTTATTTGAATGCAGTTAAATCAGCACCTATTTATTATAATGTTAATGAACAATTAATGAGGTGCGCGTAACTAGCACGTTGATTTTCGGATAGCTCGTTTTGGTTCGAAACTAACTTAGCTAACACTACTGTCTAGGTCCGTACTATTAAGGTACATTCACACGTGTTGAAAAGATTTCATGTTACGTTTACCATTAATTTACATATTGAATTCCGTTGGTGAAGGTGGCAGTGACCCGTTTCGAGGGCCGAGGGTTCGATTACCCCATGGGTCAACATTTTCTAAAAACAATTTGTTTTTCTTCGAGTCTTGGTGTATATATGTATCTAAGATATTTGAAATTATATATGTATATATAGAGCTGTGATAGCCCAGCGGCGAGACCGTGCGACTCTTTCGAGGGGAACACGAGTTCAAACCCGGGCAGGCACCAATGAGTTTTTCGATTAAAACTCATGTGTCTAATTGATAATTGCAATTTATCACATGCTTTTCGGTGAAGGAAAACATCGTGAGGAAACCTGCATATCTCTAGAGAATTCTGGAGATATGTGTAACCTACCAATCCGCATTGGAGCAGCGTGGTAGGTCTTAGCTCCAACCCTTCTCTCCAGAAACGGAGAGAGGAGGCCTATTCCCAGCAGTGGGATTGTAACAAGCCGCTATGTATATATAATTTTAGCGGTTGTCTGTTACCCATAACACAAATATTAAGTTGCTTTGGGGTGGAACGACCGTTTGTGGAATTGTAAAGGTGTGACCCATTTATTTATCATTTATTTGTAGAAATCATCAGAAAGAGGTCACTCGAATCAAATCAAATGAAACATTTTATTCAAAATTGGTAACATACACTTTTTGAACGTCAAAATTTCATAAAGAATAGTTATAACAAAATAAAATTTATAATAATAAGTAATAATAGTAATAAAAAATTATTAAATTTAATGTTAATAATATTGGAGATATATTAAGTCCAGGCATTTTTACTTCTCATATAATTGTCGATATTATAATAACCTTTACTGCATAATGATTTTTTAATGTATTTTTTAAATTTCCCCTCTGGCAACTCAAGTACATTTGCGGGAATCTTATTATAAAAACGTATGCAATTTCCTAAGAAGGAAGAACTAACCTTTTTGAGTCTAGCCTTTCTCAATTTTGTTTTTATTACAAGTGTTCAAATGATGGCCCTCAAAATTAGTGCTAAAATGAAGAATGGGCAGCTTTTGGGAAGATATTTTCGTCCAAAATACCTCAGAGCCTGAAGACCAAAATCTTCGAACTGTGCGTGTTGCCAGTGGATGACATACGGATATGAAACGTGGTTGCTGACTGTGAGCCATATTAAAGCAGGGAGTAACGCAGCGGACGATGGACTGAGCTATGCTGAAATGGCGATCGGCGGGGCATAATGTGGAGTACCGATTGCGGTTGGGGTCTTAATGTGTTAGAATGGCGACCCCGCACCGGATAACGCACCGTTGGTCCCCCTACGAGGTAGACTGATGACCTCAAAAAAGTTACGGGGACTCACTGGATTCAAGCGGCACAGAACAGAAAGATTCCCTGAAGACAATATGTCTAACAGAAAACGTCCATCAGGTGCTTGAGAGAAAAGAGATCATGAGGCATGCCTTTGGATAATTTCTAGAACAGAAACTATAGCTGAACTACTTTGCTATAATCCACGTGTGTTAAGAAAATGTATGTGATGCTAAGTGTATAGAGCAGGCAAGACATTCACATACCTTACACATGCAGGACAAGTCACGTATCTCAAGATGCATCCACTAGTAACAATTCGTACAAGCAATACACACAAACACCACCAAAATCTCTACGATCGTTTCGTCCAGAAACCGAAGCGTCATCAGGATAGGCTCCACGATAAGGTCGTACTGTACACGTGGATTATAGCAAAATAGTTCTGTTATAGTTTCTGTAATATGAAATTCCGTAAAGTAACGCCCGCTTCTATAAATCATAATTTTTAAAATTTATATATCCTAACATCTTCAATTTCTCCTCTCATCTTCAATGTTCCTCTCCATTACCTTTAACTTAAAGTAAATAATAGCAGGCTGCTGGTGCTAGTACTAAGGCGAAGCACGCAAAGTCGCATACAGAAACTAGTCTTACTTCTTATCTTATCTTATCGAATGTTTGTGAGTATGAATTGATATTTATTACTCTTTCACAGCGAATCCGCTGCACCAATATCGATGAAAATTAGCTCAATTCTTCTTTATATACCGGAATAACATATAGGCTATAGAAATCCTGTTAATTTTACAGGATTTTTACAGGAGGATATGATAATACGCCATCTATTATCAATCTATCAAAGTTTTTTAATTATCTTCTATTCACTACGTATCAAAGACGAGTCAAATCTTTAATTAAAAGGAGGTTCTTTATCACGTTGTTCAGCTTACGTCGAAGGAGTTATTTTTAGGATAAATTTTTATATTATTATTTCTGTTTACTGCATAAATTTAACTGAGCTGTTATAATGTATAATACTGAAGCTACTGCTTATTCCAGGACTACGGTCCACGCGGACGAAGTTGCGGGTAAAAGCTTGTTAACTAGAAAATAGTACGTTTGTTATGTTTGGTGACAGTAAGCACCTTAGCCAAATAAATACATATATTTCTTTTTTATACAAGCATTTCCGTTTCGGACATGATTTTTATGGCATAAGTATAAAATCATATGTAAATAGAACATACTTCGTATTCAAATCGAATACAAAAATCCAATGAATAATTAAGATATATTCGTAAATCTCGTGTGAGGCTCGCTTAGATCGCGTGCTCGAGGTTTACAATTAAATAGCCTTCTTTATATGGCGCCGTGAAATACCGTTGTTGGTCCCATACTGACGCATGACCTGTCGCTGCGTGCTTTAGATTCACATATAATATTATTCAATATGAGACAAAACTCATGAAAATATTATTTTAGTATGATCCGCAATAAAAGAAAATATATGTAATACTAGAAGAGGTGACTAAGGTAAGTCGACCCGCCGCGCCGTGTGGTATCCGGCTGAATAGAATAGACCACCCTAATTGCTTACCAAGGTGTCGTAAAAGGCGACTAGGTAAATTGAGCCAACGTGTGATATTAGGTTGAGTAGAATAGACCACCCTAATTTTCTTACCAAGGTGTCGTAAAAGGTGACTAGGTAAGTTGAGGCACCTTGTGGTATCGGGTTAAGTAGAATATACCACCCTCATTTCTCACCGAGGTGTCGTAAAAGGTGACTAAGGTAAGTTGACCCGCCTTGTGGTATCCGGCTGAGTAGAATAGACCACCCTCATTTCTTACCAAGCGTCATAAAAGGCCACTAAGGTAAGTTGAGCCACCATGTGGTAGTAGTGAATGGAATAGATCGCCCTCATTTTTTACCGAGGTGTTGTCGAAGGCGTTTAAGTTAAGTACACGTCATGCCGATTGTAAAACACCTAGCCAAATCATTTAACATGTTTATAACATCTTGTGCCTCTTAGAGTGGGATAATGGCAAAAATGACGATTTTAATAGTCAATAATAGAAAAATAATATAAATTATTATTGTCTGCGATACATATATACCTTGGAATAAGAAGAGATTTTGCTGCAAAATCGTTTAAAATATGTAAGGCACAAAATTTATCATCCAATGCTACCTTATAATAATTTAAACGGTACGAATTGGCCATTTTAAGTGCGTTGTTAGCACGTATTATCGCGCCCTGTGTTTTATAGCCGCGATAGGGGTTCTTGTATATTTCGTGGTCCGGAACTCTTTAAGCTGAATTTATTTGATGTTTCTTGGTAATATATTATTATTTTAACGGATTTCTCTGACCATAGATAACAAAACTTCATTATGAAATTTTAAATCGAACACATCTTACCTACACGTTATATATTACTGTTCTAATTAATCATTCTCCTGGCCTTATCCCACTCTAAGTGGGTCGGCACAATATAACATGTTGTCATATGATTTGGTTACGTATTTTACGACCGGCCGCCTGCCTGACGTCAACTTACCTTAGTCGCCTTTTACGACACCTCGGTAAGAAATGAGGGTGATCTATTCTATGCAGCCGGATACCACACGGCATTTACCTTAGTCCCCAAAAAAATAACCCACTGCTGCACATAGGGCTCCTCTCTCCATTTTTGAGAAGGTGTGGAGTTAAGACAAACCACTCAGCTCCAATGAGGATTGGTATTTTGAACAAATCCCCAAAATTCTCTAGAGATCTATAGGTTTTCTCACGATGTTTTCCTTCGTCGAAAAGCATGTGATAGATTGCAATTATCATCATCATCACCATTCTCTTACCCTTGTCTTAAACATGTTGTTACATATTTTGGCTTGTCATGTGACCGGCCGCCTTCCTGACGTAACGTACCTTAGTCGCCTTTTACGACACCTAAGTAAGAAATGAGGGTGGTCTATTCTACTCAGTCGGACACCACACAGCGGGTCGACTTACCTTAGTCGCTTTTTACGACACCTCAGTAAGAAATGAGGGTGGTCTATTCTACTCAGCCGGATACCACACGGCGGATAAATTGCAATTATCATAATACACATGAATTTAAATAGAAAAACTCATTTATGCCTGCCTGGGGTTGAACTCGTGAGCCGTCGAAAGAATGGTACAGTCTCACCACTGGACTATCACAGCTTGATATGCATGTATATTATGTTCATACAATCAATTATGAAAAATCGAGAAGTCGCGGCTAAGCTGCTAGTAGAGTATATTTTTTATTGAGAATATAAATCTCTGCCATTTTAAAGGTTAAGCATTTCAAAGCATTTAAAAGTCGGAACCGCGTTTCATTATCAGTGCTCTTACTTCAAATTTACGCGTTCAAACTAAGTGTTAACATTAAGATAAAGATTTTATACTCGAGATCGCTTAACAGTGTTTTTTGCGGTGAATTATCTAAATTGCAAATGCACGCAGCGACTATCAATTTGAGTTATCTCCGATCTGCCCTCCCGTGGGTCGGTTAAAACGACCCTTTAACAGCTTCTTGGATTCCTTAATAAATGCTTCATTTGACTTTTTTAACTTCCCATTGTTTCATGATTACTTCAAGTAAATGAAATAATTTTGACTGGCCCTTGGCACAGTTGGCAGTGACCTTGTCTTCGGCTCCGCAGGTCGCAGATTCGATTCCCGACGAGAACTAACATTTTCTATTTAGAGTTTGTTGGTTTTTCGAGTCTGGATGTATATATGTATGTATTTAAAACTATATATGTATATATTTACCTGTTGTCTCTCACCCATAACACAAGTATTAAGTTACTTACTTTAGGGCTGGACGACCGTGTTTGTAAATGTCCCATATTTTAAAAAATAAATTGTTGTAGTCCGTTTTATTTGAGATAATATATAATGGAAAGTGTAGGAAACACAATCCTTTTTCATACCGTATACCGCACCACCACATTGCACAAGCACTGCACACATTCACTAGAAAAATCTCAACAATCGCTTCGCCAGATAACCAATGCATCATCAAAAGATAGGCTTCACGATATGGCAAATTGGCCAGCATTTAATGTCAAAAAATATATATTTATTTTGACAAAAAACAGTGACTTTTTGAAAAAATTACATCTAATATAAATCGAATTTAGATTTAGACGCCCTTAATTCGAATATAAAATCTTTATTAAGGCACCATTTATTTTACACGCTCTTTATAGGATATCTAACAATTCGGACATTAATTCCACTAAATTTATTAAAACTAATTCATATTTATTTATTTATTCACCGGTCAACCAGTAATAGTTACATTTAAATATTTACTTAAAATTACTTATGCTGAAATCATTTATAAATGTTCTATTAAGTATAGGTTGTCTCGTCATTCGTAATAATGATTAAAGCTATCGTACAATGTAATCTAAAGGTCCCCGGTTCAATCCCGGGTTTCGGCACCAAATTTATGTTTGTAACGCTGTTTTACAGCAATTAAATTTTGTTTTCTTGAATTAATATTTTATTTTAGTTGACGCACACGTTAGATGCGTATATGGACAAGAAGGAAGATGGCGGCAGTGTTATGTCTTTAACAATATACAATGTCAATATCTATACGAAGTTATAAAATAATAATTAACACAATCATTAATAGAAGCAGGCGTTACTTTGCGGAATTCCATATTACAAGCAATATAACAGAACTAACTACTTTGCTTTAATCCGCACGGGTTAAGTGAATCGTACTGCAGTACAAAAATCGTACCGCAGTACGATTTTTGTCGTGAAGCCTATCCTCCTGATGATGCTTCGGTTTCGGGGCGAAACGATCGTCGAGATTGTGGTGGTGGGAGTGTGTGCTGCTTTTGTTTTCGTTGTTGCTGGTGAATTGCGCCTTGGGGTGCATGTGGTGGCTGGTCCTGCATGTATAAGGTGCGTAGATTTTGCCTGCTTCATACACATTGGCTTTGCATGCATGCACTTAACCCGTGCGGATTATAGCAAAGTAGTTAGTTCTGTTATATTGCTTACAATCATTATGATTATTAATTAATTATTAATTAATTAATAATTAATTATAAACAATTTTCAGGCAGCAATAAATAGGTAAATGTTTAGTATACCTACGTTTAAGACAGTTATTTAAATATTCATAAGTTTGTATATCTATATCTATACTAATATATAAAGGGAAAAGATTTGTATGTAATTATTAATTAATTATATGAAGTTATTATTCCATAAAGGACGATAAAATTCAATCTGGGTAAAAATTACAACTCAATCCAATTAGGGCACAGGTAAATACTAACCATGGGTTTCGTCTTCTCAATAATATATACTTTCCAATGCATACCAGGGTCCGGTACACAGTACATCGCTGGCTATATTTGGATACTAAGGGTTCGCATGAGGTTAGAAAGCAAAGATTTATCTTTAGATTTATTAGCCAAACAATCCGCACCATACTTAAAATGTCAAAGTATGTCTATGTCAATGTATTAGTAGTAGTTTAATTTAAATGATTTATAGAAGCAGGCGTTACTTTGCGGAATTCCATATTATAAGCAATATAACAGAATTAACTACTTTGCTATAATCCGCACGGGTTAGGTGAATGCATGCAAAGCCAATGTGTATGAAGCAGGCAAAATCTACGTACCTTATACATGCAGGACAAGGCACCACATGCACCCCAAGGCGCAATTCACCAGCAACAACGCACACAAAAGCAGCACACACACCCACCACCACAATCTCGACGATCGTTTCGCCCCGAAACCGAAGCATCATCAGGAGGATAGGCTCCACGACAAAAATCGTACTTATTTCGTACTTGCCTGAATCGTACTTGCCTGCTTCATACACATTGGCTTTGCATGCATTCACCTAACCCGTGCGGATTATAGCAAAGTAGTTAATTCTGTTATATTGCTTATAGTAGTTTAATTTAATTGTGAATAGGCAAAGAGGTATTAACAAGTAATGAATATTTACGGAAATTCTTATAAAAAATATTAAACTCTTTAAGGTACTCTAAGATAATCTTAATTTTAATCTTTAATAGTACTGCTCAAATTTATTTTAATATCGTTAAGGCTTCTCTAAGTTAGAATATATCCTATTAATTATTTTACCACGGTAGACTTGGTATTTAAATCAAAATTTGACGCTTAATACTGTGCGAATACCTCGCCTTTTGACCTCAATAAGTAGTTAGGACGAACCAATAACGACAAAACAAAACGTAAAGTACGTTTTGTTTTGGCTTAACATATATAACAAAAAATGTCTAATAAAAATCGTTTAAAGTTTAGATTGCTTGCTCTCCAAAGCATGCATAATGAAAAATGCTATAAAATAGAAGCACTAAATATTTATAATTCAGATACTAATTGCCTTTATCGTCGAAACATTGAAATCATCTAGTATCACCTGTCAGATAAGATACTTGTAGTCGATTCACTAGTAGTTTTCTATTTGCTCGAAAAGCAGTTTAATGAATGCAGTGTCCCCTTATAATATTAACAATGATACTAAACGTTTAATAATAATGCTTTATTTATTAATTTCTCCTAAAAAACAGAAAATCTTTATAACATTAAAACTAAATGTTATGAAGTTTAAACAGTTCACATTAGGTGCACTATGGAAGGAGACTGACGCCTGAACTAGGATTCCCTGTATTTCAGTTCGCCAGAGACTTTACCGATCAATAATTTTTGGTTACCTGATAAAAATAGATTAAGTTCTTCATCCATTATAATAAAATCTATCGAGGGCTGTACCGAATTAATTTCAGTAATACTTACATACACTTAAAGTACGCACAAAAATCGTATTTTCAGATACGACATAAGCACTGTTGTTCATGTAGGCTGCGCATCTTCAATAAATCAGCCGAGGGCGCGGTCCCTTTGCTTATCGACGTCGAAGAAAGTTAATTGTAGTGCTCTAGCTTTCTTTAACGTTTTTGGCAATATTTTCTATAGATGTTTCGCCACTCGTAGCGTATTAATATAAAGCTCTTTAAGAGGTTAAATCTTCGTCGGTCTATACGAAAATGTCTGGTTCTGGGTTATAATATTATTATATTGTAATATTAAAAAAATTACCGCCGTGTAGTATCCGGCTGATAAGAATGGACCACCCTTATTTCCTACCGATTAGTGTTGCCCAACGATAGTCCACTATCACTAAATTATGGATAGACTATCGATAGATGACGTCATGTAAATAGTATCGATAGCCTATCGATAGTATCGAAAACTTATATTATACCTTTAGGAGTAATACTATCGATAGTTTTACATACTATCGAAAGAATTGATACTATTTTCGATTTAATACAGTGATTCCATCGATAATAGCATCGATAGTACTACATGAAAAAGATCGATACTATCGATAGTATCGATAATATTATCACGATAGTATCTATCCTATCGACACTATTGCCTCCAATCAATAGTATCATTTAATTCCGAATGATGGTAGTATCGATAATATCTATAGTATTGATAGTATCGATAGCACTATCGATATTCTTACTAGTTCTCAAGGTCATCTACCGATAGCCAAGCTATCGATATTTGGGCAACTCTGCTACCGAGGTGTCGTAAATGGCGACTAAAGTAAGTTGACCCGTCATGTGGTATCCAGCTGAGTAGAATAGAAAACTACCGTGTTGTATTAAAAGGCGACTAAAGTAAGTTAACATTATGCTGTCGGCCGGTCGTAAAATAACTAGCCAAAATATGCAACAACATGTTTAAAACATATCATGCCAACCCCACGTTGAATGGGATAAGGGCAGGAGAATGATGAATATTAAAAAAACTAGGTAACAAAATGGAATTTTTGGTCAACCAACTTAAAACCTACCATTTTGGGTCTACATTACTCCTGATTAACATGCGCTGTTACAAAAACTGCCACAACAATCTCAACTCCGCTCACGTAAGTGCTTTTTGACGGAAAACCTATTAAATTTTACGAGTGTTTTCCATACTTGTCCTGCTCCAATTTTTTTGTGTGCCCGGTATATTTATTTCTGTGTGCGTATATATTCTTCTAGAAGTGATATTCATTAATTATTAAAAATTTGTTGACTGTTTTGTTAGAGAAACTAGTTTTTGTGTATCATATCGAAGTAGCTACTATATTTTATGTTGAATAGCTTCTTTGTTAACACTAAAAAAGCTTTATAGAATTTGGCGTAACTTTTCGGAGATCCATAATACAAAAGAAAATCACAAACTCAACAATCGTTTCGCCCCACAACGGAAGTATCATTAGGAGATAGGCTCCACGACAAAATTACAAAGTTTTTACGAATCCTGCATGTACCGAGTGTGAAAACGGATAGTCCACTCTACATTTAGCATTATATATATTTCCTATTTACTTTATCGCGGATTATAGCAAAATAATTTTATAATTACTTTTGTACTGAACAAGCTTGCATGCGTTTGATGTCATAAAAGGTATCTCGTAGATAAGGTATCGAACTAGACTCTATATCCCACGCTTAATATTAAAGTGGCCCAATTCAAAATTATGCTTAATTGAGTTAGATAGTGTTGATAATTTACGTGGTTTATATATTGAAACAAACTGTTTTAGAACACGGAAAAAGATTATATTTCTTGGCGTAGTTTCTAGAGATTACAGATATCAAAATGGAAGAAGGCTTACATCCGTTACAGACTAACAAAGTAACAAACTGCATAAACAAATACAGACTATACAAAGCATTATGACAAATAATGTTGCGTTCTTAATTACCAACAGATACATTGTAATCCTTATTTCGATGTAATTTATTACATCAGGCTTCGAACTATTAAAAAAACTAGTATTTTCTTGCTCTTCCAAGTTATAGATGTCTTTAACACTCACGAGTTTTGTAGGTGCTACACTACACTTTATTGCTACTTCCCACAAAACTAACTTTTTTTAATTCAATCAAATTTATTACTAAGAGTGCAATATATTTTATACCAAACTTGCTTCTATGTGGTTCGCACCAAACTACTTTATACGCGATTTATACTAAATTAAGTAAAGCCTTTATTTAAACAGGAAACCGAGGTGAGGCGCATAATATAACTAACTACTCGTGTATTAACGATTTCGTTTACGTCAACATAAATGTTTAAATATTCTTAAAATTCCCAGAGTTGAAACAGGCAGTTATTTTAGCTTATATGTAAGTTGCAACTTTCAAATTTCACCAAATAAGTGTTAATACAACAACAACAACAACAACAACAAATACACTTTATTGCACAAATAAAAATTTAAAAAAAAACATAAAGGATATATAAAAACACATATTTCACGTACACGATATATAAAAAATAAGAGTATATATAATCTACGATATTTTTGTACAACGGGCGGCCTTATCGCTAAATCAGCGATCTCTTCCAGGCAACCGACATTAAAGGGAATGTAAGAGCAAAACAGGAGGTAGGTGTGTACGAAATAAGACATATCAATGTATAAAATACTTATATACATATAAACGAATACAATACATATAAGTGCTATATATTATAAAATAATGTAGCATACTGAGAATAAGTTAATAAGCGAAGTAATATATATATAAACATATATAAAAGTATATAATGACAAATTGATAAGGAAAACAGGACAACGAAAGACGGAAGTTATTTAAAAGAGGGATCAAGATGTGTTAAGGTAATGTTCTTTTATTTTATTTTTAAATATCATAAGGGATCTCGATGTTTTTATATGTTGAGGAAGGGAATTCCAAAGGAGAACCGCTTGGACAGCAAAAGACTTGGAGTAGAAGGAGGATGTGTGGGGAGGAACTTTCAAACGTAAGTTACCGTCAGAACGTAAAGGACGGTTATGTGTGTCACCTAAAAAAACAAACTGTTTTTTTAGGTAATTGGGGGTGGTAGGATTAAACAGTATGCAGTATAGAAGGTGAAGTATATGAGTATTCCTGCGAAGGTGAATTGGGAGCCACTTGAGCTTTTTGCGGAACTCGGAAACATGATCATATTTACGTAGGCCGAATATGAACCTTATACTAAGATTTTGAATGCGCTCAAGCTTATTAAGTTGCTCCTGTGTGATGTCAAGATAGCAAGTATCAGCATAATCAAGAACTGGTAAAAGAAGAGACTGAGCCAATGCAATTTTGGTAGAAGTAGGAAGAAAGTTACGTAAACGTCTGAGAGATCCAATGGCGCTAAACATCTTCCTACTCACCTCACTTATCTGCGGTGCCCACGATAGGTGTTGATCAAAAATAACCCCAAGGTTCCTAACCTTGTCACAGAAAGGTAGCTGAAAGTTATCGATAACCACCTGTGGGAGAAGTGAAAAGTTTATACGTGATATTAGTTTTCGACTGCCTATAATAATCACTTTACATTTAGCAGGATTCACTTGCAATCCAAAGGATTTACCCCATTCTGAGATTCGCTGTAGATCATTATTGATAAGGCTAATAGTGTTGGGCAAATCTGCTAGTTTTGACTGAGAGTAAATTTGTAAATCGTCCGCGTACAGATGGTAGAGAGAAGTAATGGAATCACAGATAGAATTAATAAATATTGAAAATAAGAGAGGAGACAACACGCCACCTTGCGGAACGCCAGCAGTGACTGCAGACCAGTCTGAGAAAGAATCTTGCAAACGAATACGCTGCCGACGTCCATGCAAGTAACAGTGAAACCAATCAATTACCGTTGGAGATATGTTTAAAGAACTTAAGACAGCCAGCAGAATATCACGGTCAACAGTAGTAAAGGCATTGCTGAAATCCAACAATGTCAAAACCGTAATTTCCCGATTATCCATGCCTGAACGGATATCATCTGTGATTCTAATCAATGCAGTAGTCGTACTATGACCAGGACGGAAACCGGATTGCAAAGGATTTAAAAGATTATGCTTGGAGAGAAAAACGCTCAATTGCTGATGCACAAGACGCTCAAGTACTTTTGAAAGGAATGGAAGAATGGATATGGGTCGGTAATCATCAAAAAGTGAAGGATTACTTTTTTTTGGGAGAGGTATAACTTGAGCATCTTTCCATATCGATGGGAACGTATCGAAACTAATGGAAAAATTAAAAATGTTTGTAATAATGGGAACTAGGACATCAATAATGGGAATGATCATTTTACGACTAATGCTATCAGAACCGACAGCATCCGAATGAATAGCTAAAATGTTCTTCTTAACATCACAACAAGTAAATTGATTAAAGAAAAAAATAGGAATATTAGGAGTAGATAAAGCAGAAAGTTTTGTAATGGTACTTAATTTAGTGTTACTATCAACTGTAACAGAGGAACAGAAATGCTGATTAAGCTGATTTAAATTTAAGTTGTGTGGTGTGATATTTTCACGAGCTTTTCCAACTCCTATAGATTTAAGGAATGTCCAGACCTTTGATGAGTCCTTTTCCTCGATGACAGAATTATAGATATAGCGTCGTTGTTTATCTCTACATTCTCTGTTGCAGCGATTTCTAGCTTTCAAATATTTCTCTTTGTTAGTTTCAGTCGGATTCAATCGATATTTAGCCTTAGCAACGTTTTTACTTTCTTGGAGCTTTCTAATGTCCGCAGTAAGCCAGGGAGCGGGAAGATGCTTTAATCGGACAGGTCGAATTGGAGCATGGACATCGTAAAGCTGAGTCAACAGAGAGTTGAAAACAGCCACACGTTCATCAATTGTTTCTGCAGTTAATGCAACGGACCAATCGATTTTTTCAGCGTCTACCTGCAGTTGATTTAAATCCATTCCACCAAAGTTGCGTTGGAGAAGAATTCTTGATTTTGCTTTGGGTGGCTTAAGTTGGTAAGATAAATATAAAAGATCGTGATACGAGAAAACAGGGGTAGCGCATTGACCATATTTTTTAACATGATCCACGGATGACACAATTATTAGATCAAGTAGAGAAGGAACACAATTTGGAAAGGTATGAGTAGCAGAGAGAGGAAGTATATGCATATTTGCGCTATTTATCAAGTGCTTTAAACGAGATGAACGGTTATCATCTTTAAGGAGACAGGTATTAAAGTCACCCATGATTAAAAAATGATTATAAAGGGGTGATAGTTGTTCTAACAGAGCCTCAAATGACTGAAAGTAATCGATCGTAAGGCTAGGACTGTAATAGACTCCAAGTAATAGTTTAGTCTGACCAAACATGACCTCAATAAATAAATGTTCGGGGCCAGTGGCGTAGGGCGGTTGTGATGTACTTATTATTGAAAAAGGAATATGGGAGCGTAAGTAAATCGCTACACCACCACCAGTACGGCCTATACGATCGTTACGTATCAGATGAAAACCTGGAAGAGAATACGATGTAGAGGGTAAACACGGCTTTAACCATGTCTCTGATATAAGAATTGCATGAATATTTTTGTTATCGAAAGAGGATAACATATCAGGATAATGTGCAGGAATACTCTGGGCATTTATGTGAATAATATTGAAATTTTTCGGTACATCTGAGAAATATGAACTTAGATTGTCACTGACGGATGGAATGTTAGAGAAACTGTCAATACTGCTTAATCCATCGGAAGAGGAAGTATTCGAATTATTTAAGTTGTCATTATTAGAAAACATGATGAATAAAAATTATAAAAATAAATAAATAAATAAATAAAATAATAATAATAATAAACGCAATAGTTAGGTATAACCCTTATGAGTAATTTCGTACACACGCCAGCCTCGTTAGTAATAAACGCTAACAGAGTATTATATAAAAGTACAACAATAATAAACTATAACAACATTTAAAAGAAATAAAGAAAAGTTTTATATTAACTATAAGAGAAATTAATTAAATTTATTTATAAATACATAAATTAACACTAAAAATAAAAGTTTTTTGATCCAAAACTCGCAAAATAAAAAAAAATAAATAAAAAAGAAATAATAAGCCCATAATGTATTTAAGATGTTAATTAGAAATAAAGTGAGCCAGTTTCGATAATCAAAAAGACTTGAGTTCAGAGCCGCAAAAACATACATATCAATGTCATTTGGTCCTGACGTATTGAATTTAACTTTTTAAGTTTGTTTACATATTATTTTATCGACCGTATATTACAAAAAATAAATACACAAAAACAATAACATTCATTTCAAATCTAGTAGATGTTTTATCTTCAAAATACACCATTTAAATGATAGGTATTGCTTTTTAAACCATATTCCATAGGAGTTTGATCACATTGATACTAATAGTATGCTTTACATATGATGTTATAATAGTAATATCTATTTATATCCTAGAAACATACATAATTAAACTTACTGTAACAATACTGAAAAATATGTTATTAAATAAATATATTAATTTGAAATTGATGACACTTTTATTTCTAGAATTTTGTAAAACATGAAAACTTTCTATAACACAGCATTATCAAATATTTTTATTGCAGGTTAATGTTACTATGTCTATGTAAATACCACTAGCAACAAGTAAGAGTTAATAAAATAATAATAACATTATAGTGTATGAAATAGGAAATATAAAACTCACTTAGGCACTCATGAAACTACTTTTCCTTGTTGTTATACAATAATTAAGTTTGCCTTTATCACACAGAATGCAATTGGGAATCAAGAGCGAGTGAATGCTAAAATGTTACTGTTTAATAATCTATACCAAAATATGAAAAATAAAAGCACAAGTAAATGAGGAATAAAAAATATGAAAAAAAAAATCTAATAATACTGAATAATACTAATAATAAGTGATCTGCAAATTAATTACTTCAAGCAAATGTTATTGTGATCTACTTTTTATTAGCTCTTTTAGTCCGAAAAGGAGGATTGCTTGCTTTTGGAGCGGAATGGGCAGTATTGGAGACTGTGGCAGACATGGAAGGCTCCTGGAGTGTAGTGACTGATGTAACAATTGAGTTTACTTCCGATATAGTTGATACACGGTGACGTTTTCCATCAGCACCAACAATAAAAACATACCCATCTCTTGTCCAGCATTTGGCTATTCCGAACTTATTCCTAGCTGCCATAAAGGCACTGTGTCTATCCTTCGTTAAAAATTCGGATAGTGTTATTCCAGTACCTTTTAAAGAAGATTTTGCAAACCATACTTGATTTCTGAGTTCTAAATCATAAAACTTCAATAATATAGCCCTAGGCTTATCATCTTTTAATTTACCCATCCGATGGCATTGTCGAATAGCACCTTCTTTCAGTTCTGGTATCTTAAGATGGCTGGACAACACAGAGCAAACAGCCGCTGAATTGTCCTCCTTTTTATTTTCTGGGATTCCATGTATTAATAAAATTTTCTTTCTGTGATGCATCTCTATACCATCAATTTGTCTTGAAAGAAAAGCTACTTGCTGCTGCAGGCCCTCAAGTGCAGACAGTACAAAAACTCTGAAAGCACTGAACTGAGCTGCAATATTTGAGGTGGGGCTTGTGGCTGGGATAGCATTTTGCAGATTTTTTTGAAATTCAGCCATCTGGACATTAAAGTGTTCTGTCATAGCTTGAATTGAGTATTGAAGGGCATCCATTTTGTAAAAAGATAAAACTCACTTGTGACAATGGCTAAAATGTTTTCTGTGTAGCTAATTATGGAGCTAATTATTGGAATTTAAGCTGGCAGGTACAAATACACTAAATCATGTGTAAATTCACAGTAATATAGTTTATTTTAAATTAAAAACGCAAGAGCTGTTTAAAAAACGTGTTGCACTTTTAATCACCTACCCACAAAAAGCATTTAAGCTAAACATTTGTTAGAAAGCGGTCATAAAGTTCCTAATGACCATTGTTTCGAAATACTGCACACCTGCGAAAAAAGCTTGAAACTAAATATTTTGGAACAATTAGAAATCATTAAGCATAACAATGGCACCCTCATTAACGAGCAGATAAATGTCTCTAGTTCAAGCTTGTTGCACGTGTTCCGAGGTAAATAAAGGGTGGGGATGAACCAAGTACTATTTAACAACGCTTGTCTGGATAACGCTTCACTTTGCGATTTTGTCGTGGAGTCTATCTCCTGATGATGCTTCGGTTGCGGGGCGAAACGATTGTTGAGTTTGTGATAGTGAAACTGTGTAGTGCTTGTGTATTGTGGTGGAAGTGGTGGAGGTTAGTGCATGTGCTTTTGCGAATCCTGCACGTATCGGGTATGAAAATACTGATTATCCACTATACATTAAACACTATATATATTTTCTATTTACTGTATCGCGGATTATAGCAAAATAATTTTATTATTACTTTTGTATTATGGATCTCCGCAAAGTAACGCCTTATTCTATAAATTACCTGTACAGGACATTAATAACTATATGTAACTAGTAATAAGAATTATTCTTTGAACAGAACAACCGCCGAGTTTCTTATTGGGTCTTCTCAGTAGGAACAGCTTTCCGAACCGGCAGTAGATGTTAACGATTCAAAAGCACTTGTTTACAAGTTTACTCGAATAAAGGATATCTTGAATTTGAATTTGAGTATGCATCTTTCTTCAGAGTTATATATTTCAATAAAATGCCGTGGAGCCTATCCTCCTGATGATGTTTTGGTTTGGGGGCGAAACGATTGTAGAGATTTTGGTGGTGGTTGTGTGTATTGCTGTGTGCATTGTTGCTGGTGGAGGCGTCTTCGGATACGTGTGTTGACTTGTCCTGCATGTGTAACATACGTGAATTTTGCCTGCTTCATACACTTAGCATTGCATGCATTCGCTTATCACACGCGGATTATAGCAAAGTTCTGTTATAGTTTCTGTAATTACGCAAAGTAACGCCTGCTTATATAAATCATATATTTGTGACGTTTGCAGTTGAGGCTCTGGGGTTATGGAGTTAAAGTGCAAACAAATTATTATCAGTTCTAAAATCCCGATTAATTGTCTCTTCAGGTGACCAGAGGACTGGCTTCTTATTCGCACAAAAAATCAGCATAGCGATTCAACGCGGAAACGCCGCCAGCATTCTTGTGAGCATTCCACTTAGTCTTGATTTGTATAGTACTATAGTACTAGCGTGTAAGTAATTTATACTTATTATGACACAAAGTTCACAAGAGCTGTCTGTCTGTATGTGCTCGATTTTCTCCGAATGATACTGAACGGATTTTTATATAATTTTTACTAAAAGATAGCACAACTCTATCAGAAGGTTTTAGTTAATAGTATAGTTTTATGTAAATTGTGTTAAAGAAATCGCGCGGTTGCAAAAAAAACTCGCTTGCTGGGAGCTTAACTCGCGTTTGACACGTAAACCAGCAGAGATACACTCAAGTAATGTACTAGAGAATTGTAGATCTACAAAAATACTACAGAAAAAATTGAAATAACATACATCTATCTTTTATGGTTAACTCAAAGTAACTACTTTTTAAAGTAACGAGTTTTTTTTAAATAAGCTGTAGCCTATGAGTTTTTCTATTAAAACTTATGTGTCTCATTGATAATTGCAATTTATCACACGCTTTTCGGTGAAGGAAAACATCGTGAGGAAACCTACATATCTCTAGAGAATCCTAGGGATATGTGTAACCTACCAATCCGCATTGGAGCAGCGTGGTAGGTCTTAGCTCCAATCCTTCTCTCCAAAAATGGAGAGAGGAGGCCTTAGCCCAGCAGTGGGCATAGTAACAGGCCGTTACTTTACTTTTTAACTACTTTTATGTTCAAAATTTTAATTCGGGAAAAATTTTCTGACACTGATTTCTACGTGAGCGACGCCGCGTAGTATAGTACATAACTTGTATATTTTCAAGCAATATAACAGAACCAACTACTTTGCTATAATCCGCACGGGCTAAGCGAATGCATGCAAAGCCAATGTATATGAAGCAGGCAAAATCTACGTACCTTATACATGCAGGACCAGCCACCACATGCCCCCCAAGGCGCAATTCACCAGCAACAACGAACACAAAAGCAGCACACACACCCACCACCACAATCTCGACGATCGTTTCGCCCCGAAACCGAAGCATCATCAGGAAGATAGGCTTCACGACAAAAATCGTTTGCAGTACGATTTTTGCATGCATTCGCTTAGCCCGTGCGGATTATAGCAAAGTAGTTGGTTCTGTTATATTGCTTGTAATATGGAATTCCACAAAGTAACGCCTGCTTCTATAAATCATTTGTATATTTTCGTTGTAAATAAATAAAGAACGTTTTAATTAAGAACGAAGTAATTTCGGTAAATAGAACCCGTTTCGCATCATCGCTTTCGTGCATTAAAGCCAATTAATCGCAAAGATATCTCGATGAAACTATTTTAACGAGTTATCTTTAAAAGGCTTTTGAAAAATGCTGATATTCGTTAATACATATATTTTTAACGCAAATGCATCCATAATTAATCATTGACAAAAGAATCGCATAATATTAATAGTGGACTTTTAAGGGTCAATTATATTTAATAGAAAGACTTTTTTGACTTTGTGAGTTAACATTTTGATTTAGATGAATCATTGTCACATGATTCACGTGCTGACAAATCAGGCCTATCCGAGATAAATCTTTAGAATTAAGTTAGGTTAAGACTCCTAACACTTTTGGCGCAGTGGGCAGTGACCCTGCTTTCAGCTCCGCGGGTCGCGGGTTCGATTCCCAACGAGCCAACATTTTCTATAAAAAATTGTTGGTTCTTCGAGCCTGGGTGTATATTTGTATTTAAGTATGTATATAAAATTATATATGTAGTATATTTACCAGTTGTCCGTCACCCATAACACAAGTAGTAAGTTACTTTTGGGTCGGGCTACCGTGTGTGTAAGTGTCCCATATTATATTTTATAACTTTAAATAAATTAAAGTGTCATACAATGAGTTTTTCGCTGCCTGCTTGTAAGTTCTCAATATTTCATTTTTTTTTCCTTTTTATAAAAAACTAGCTGTGCCACAGCTAATTTTTTATTCTAGGGAGGCTTCGACTACCGTAGAAATCAGCATGTCATAAATTTTTCTTGGAATTCAAATTTTAAACAAAAGTAGTTATTGTGAGTTAACCACTAGAAATAGAGACATGCTATCACGAACTTTTTTGTAGTTTTTTTATAGATCTACACTAATTTAGCGTATCTCTACTGGTTTACGCAGCGCACGCGACTAAAGCTCCCAGCAAGCAAGTTTTTTAATAATTTTTTAATTTAATTTTTTAAATCTCTTAAACACAATTTACATAATACCGATATGTATTATTTACCTAAACCATCCGGAAGTATTGCACTATCTTTTGCTGAATACCGTACAAAAAACCGTTTTGAGAAAATCGATTTCATTGACAGCTTTTTGGGACTTTGTTTTATAAGTATAGATGTAATTTTACTTGTCATCTGTATATGTTCCTTTTTTCTTTAAAAAACTTAAAGTTGTTGAAGACTTTATTGTTTTATGGTTTGTTTTGTTTCTGTTATAATTATGTATCATGTAAACTGAGTGTCTTCCTAATAAAATAAATCAAGATTTTAAGCGATTGCCAATTTACGAAGTTCTAGACCACGAATCGCTTCACGTAGGATATGTGATATAAAAAACAACCCTTCGCTAATTTCCAGCGCTCCAATTTAAATAAAATTAAACAGTGTCGCACAACACCAAACACGCCAAAGGAATGCCCGGTATACAGGAGTCCAAAAAGTATTTAATTACCGCCCATTACTTAAGGATCCCGACGGTTCGGATTGTTCGCGGTGCGTGATAAATTTGTTATTTACGAGGAGGTTCTGCGTGAAGTAATGCCGTCCGATTGTTTGAATCCACCAACGGTAGTTCTGTGCAAACACTTATAACGGTCTAAAGTTAAATAATTTTATTGGTGAGGGGAAGACAGTGCAAGAAATTAACCGCTTTGATTATAATCCTTGCACCTTATAAACTGCTATAGATAAATAAAATAAATAAATATATGGGACACTTACACGGTCGTCCATCCCCAAAGCAAGTAACTTAATACTTGTGTTATGGGTGAAGGACAACTGGTAGATATACTACATATATTATTTCAAATACATACTGAAATACCCAGGCTCGAAGAACTACTACTAACACTACCCAACGCCCTGCGCTAATGGGCCAGTCAAGATACACATTATCATTCTTTTGTCCTTATTCCACTTTAAGTGAGATCTGCACAATATGTTATAAACAAATCGTCACATGATGTGGTTATTTAAGACCGGCCGCCTGCCTGATGTCAACTTACCTTAGTCGTCTTTTACGACACCAAACTTTGGCAAGAAATGAGGGTGGTCTATTCTACTCAGTCGGATACCACACGGTAGTCAACTTACCTTAGTCGCCTTTTACAACACCTCGGTAAGAAATGAAAGTGATCTATTTTACTCAACTGGATACTACACGGCGGAATATAAATAAGGCATATAATTTTTAATAAAACTCATTGGTTTAAAACCATTCCAATCTTCTGGTAAGTCAATACTTCTATCTCGCAGGTCCGCAAGTTATGCGAACCAAATTAATTGTAAGCCAGCGCGCAATCAATTTACGTAATCTATGATATTTTACGTTTGCACCGTTCTCTAATAGGTGTATCATTCACAATACCGAAGCAAAGACAGGTGATGTCAAAGGTTATCTCCTCGGATGCGCCTACTTTCACCTCGCGGTACTCTTTAATCACAACCTTGTATCTACCGCCGGGTCAGGCGGTAATCGACCTTATTAAAAACCCACTAAAGTATCCATTATATGCATTGTTGTGTGGTAATTGTATTCGTACTTTATGATGTTCGAGCGTACGGATGATTATTTTGTAATAAGACGATAAAGTCAAGTTACATTTTCTTGTGAAATTCAGAATTATATGTCACTTATATTTGGTCTATATTATTAACTAGCAGACGCTACTGCAGTCTGTTAAACTCTTAAATTATTTTGCTATACTCCACGTTTAGGTTACTTAAAAAAAAGTAAAGTAAACCAACGACCTATTACTATCCCACTATTGGGTTTAGGCCTCTCTCCATTTTTGGGGACAAGGATTGGAGCTACGACCTGCTACGCTGCTCCAGTGCGGATTGATAGGTTACACTTATCCCTAGAATTCTAAAAATATGTATAATCGTCACGACGTTTTCTTAACCGAAAAGCGTGTCATGAATTGCAATTATCAATTAGACACATAAGTTTATTAATAGAAAACCTCATTGGTGCCTGTCCGAGGTTTGAGCGCGTGACTTCCTCTCAATAGAGTCGCAGGGTGTCAACGCTGGGCTATGGAATCTTTTTTAGGTAGATTATAGCTTTATTTTAGCTATAATCTACCTTGATCATGCTCCTTTATCCCACTCTAAATGTGTCCGGCCCAACATGTTTTTCACTTTCTTTCTCTCCTACCAGTCGTCAACATTTTTTTAACCTGTTCACACAACTATAATATTAATTTCTTGGTCTCCCTCTACTCTTATATCCATCCACATTTATATTTGACACACGTTTGGTCACATGATTTTAATCTTGAACTTGCATATGGTGTTAAGGATCAAAATGTTTAGTATTAAATGCTCAATTACCAAGTATTTTACTTGGTAAGCATTGATTATTTAAATTCTACTCTAAATAATTTATAGAAGTATTATACTCTTCGGAATTCCATAGTACAAAAATTCTGAGAACAGTTTATTTCCTACACTTAGCATTACATAGATCTTCTTAAAAACGCGGATTAAAGTAAAATAATTCAAACATAACTTTGGGACCGTGTAAATAGTTTTCCAAATATCAATAGAATTGTATTTGATTAACCATTTATAAAACATGATGTATATAGTTAGTTATCCTTAAATAGATATATGTCATCGTGACAAGCCCAGTTAGAGGGGAATATTTGCAACATACTTTGTTTTGTTATAGGAGACATTTGGTTTTCATGAAAACTTGAAGGCGACTTCACTTTTTCCAAAAATTTAACAGTTATACCTAAATTTATATACTACCCTATCTGATTAATCGCCTCCTTTGAGACCCACCATGCTGCTCAGATGTGGATTGGCGGTCTCATATATCAAGAAATTCATGCAAGATTTCTTGAGAAATGCATAACGAATTACTTAAGAATGATTGAGAGGTTTTTAAAAAAGGGGTTTCAACCTGTAATTCTTGCGCACATACCTTTTTCGAAGCTCCTAAGTATCTCGTAGTGTTTGGAAATTGTGTTAACCAAAAATGTAAAGGCTAATAATTTACATACATAATATTTACATAAGAAATACCCACAATACAATGACAATAAATTACGTTAAAAAAAACTTACAAGTTCAAGCGCATCTGAATTCTATTGAATGTTCTTAAATCAACATTACTTGTAGTCTGAGAGACCGCGGAAATAATATTACGACTTGAGTACATAAATATTACTTTGCTATTTTATAGTTTAATCTAGAAAAATAAAAAAATAAAATCTAATAAAAAAATCAATCCTGTAAGAGAACCGGTGTAGCTAATGCACAATATCTCACGATTCTAGTTTAGCGATCGGTGAAAGAATTATATTTATGTAGCCCTAAAATCTGCAAATTATTTCTTTGTGTAGGTTTTGGAAAATTTTTGTAACAGAAATAAAGAATTTATTTATTTATTATTTGAATAAATAAAAATTAATGTGTTACTTTTCACACAAATAACAAAATTATTAAGGGTGAATATAAAAGTGGTGTAAGAGACTGATTTCTGAACTAGTTGACCTGTGTTACACATAACCAGGCTCCTCGAACATCATAAGAGAAATACACTAACAATGTAAAAATGCACAAATGTAGATAAGTGAGCGTGTGAATGATTGTGAGAAAGAGTGAATATGTGTTCATATTACAAGCAATATAACAGAACTAACTACTTTGCTATAATCCGCACGGGTTAAGTGAATGCATGCAAAGCCAATGTGTATGAAGCAGGCAAAATCTACGTACCTTATACATGCAGGACCAGCCACCACATGCACCCCCAGGCGCAATTCACCAGCAACAACGAACACAAAAGCAGCACACACACCCACCACCACAATCTCGACGATCGTTTCGCCCCGAAACCGAAGCATCATCAGGAGGATAGGCTTCACGATAAAAATCGTACTGCAGTAGTTAGTTCTGTTATATTGCTTGTAATATGGAGTTCCGCAAAGTAACGCCTGCTTCTATAAATCATGTGTTCATATGTGTACGTGTGTGTGAGAAAGGGATTTTATTATTGAATGTATTAACTTACAATGCTTATCAAACCTTCACTTTCATTGTAGTCAAGAAGGTTAATGTTAATGCTATCTCCTAATGTTTCGGTTACGGGAAAAAAAGGAAAGTTTAATATCTTAGGAAAATTTATGCAGTAATGAAGTTTGACGCATTTTTTTTTACATATTATATGTTTGCCTGGTATACGAGCGTCGATTGTACCCAATTTCATCAGTATTACTCCAAGGGATTGGCCGTGTAACTTTAATAGACAGACGGAGAAACATTCGCATTTACAATACTTGTATAGATTATTGATCCGGGGTCAGTTTTAACTATGAACCCATATATATTATTATAATTCGCTAAAATAATATAGTAAATTGAGTAAATGGTACATACGTTTACAAAAAGATAGGATGTACTTTTTATATTGTATAAAAAGAAATTCCTGTACGGATTTTTTTAAAATGGTTTACTATTTATGAGACATTAGGTATACAATAGTACAAAGGTAATAAATATAATGTTATTTTTTATAATTCAATCCAAAAAAAATCATATCTTTGGTATTGTATTATAAATAAAAAATAATAAATAAATATATGGGACTTTTACACACACGGTCATCCATCCCCAAAGTAAGTAACTTAATACTTGTGTTATGGGTGAGAGACAACTGGTAAATATATACATATATAGTTTTAAAGACATATATACACCCAGACACGAAGAACCAACAAATTCTAAATTGAAAATGTTGGTTCTCGGCGGGAATCGATATATAAATGATACTTTTCTAGAGTTTCGGACGTGAACTAGTTTATGCAATCGTCTCTGTGACTATTACAATTTCCATTCAAATTAACTCTGGGTATTATGCTAAAAATGTTTTAATGATCCAAAAGATACGATTTATGCTCGTAAATCAAGGAATCGGGGAATAAATCAAGCGGGCAGCGACGGTAACAATTTAGCAATTTACTTGTCAACATGATCTAGACCCATTATTGGATTGATTTAATTAACAAGTTGAAGCGGGTAATACTATGATAAACTTGTTTATTAATTATTGATTGATAGTTGAATGAACGACTAATAACTGACCTTTCTATCAGTCGTTAAAAACTAAAAATAATTTGGAGCCTTTTAATTTAGGTGTGCAAAATTTAGAAATAAAAGGGATGTTTTTTGACCGCTTTCTAATAGTGTTTAACTAAATTTTGTTGTTTATTATGCCTCCATGTGTATCTTTAAAACACGCCGTGTGGTATCCGGCAGAGCAGAATAGACCACCCTCATTTCTTGCCGAGGGGTCGTAAAATACGACTGAGGAAAGTTGACGTCAGGTAGGCGGCCGGTCGTAAAATAAGCCAAAACATGCAACAATATGTTTTAAACATGTTGTGCCGACCCCATTTAGAGTGGGATAAGGGCAGGAGAATGATTTGTATCTTTAAAATAAATTTCAAAATTACGACCATTCAGGATATTTTATTTTATATACACCACACTTTTTTCAGTATTCTATGCCGTGTGGTATCCGGCTGAGGAGAATAGACCACTCTCATTTTCTTACCGAGATGTCGTAAAAGGCTACTAAGGTAAGTCGGCCCGCCATGTGTTATCCGGCTGAGTTGAATAGACAGAATTGTTTCTTACCGAGGGGTAACCGAGGGACTAAGAAAATTTGAGGTAAGGCAGGCGTCCGGTCGTAAAATGCATAGCCAAGTCATATGACAGGAGGATAATGACTTTTTCCAGTATACTATTTTATTTTCATTGTTGCATTAAATATTAGCGATTGATTAGAATAACTGGAATATATCCTCCACAAAACAATATATTTCGAATACATTTTCCCAATTCTGAATCTAGAGGGAGAGGTTTCTAAGTAATAAGTTAAAAGAAGTAATGTTTTATATTAAGGTATTATTTAGAGAAATCTTAAACAATCTAAAATTTGCAGCTCCGCCAATATTTTTAATAGATTAAGTTATTTTATTACTATTACTAAATAAAAAATGAAATATGTACGTATAATAATGTAAATAACCACGAATGAAAAATCGCTGCCGCTTACCACATAGATCTCCCAATACATTAAGGCAATTTCTGTAGTAGCGTACCTAGTAGGTAATTAAAATATTGCAAAAAGGCTCCATTATTCTAACAGAAAAGCCTATAACAGACATCGCTCTCATTAACTGCTATTTAATGGCAATATTTTGCATTCAAAGGATTATTAAAGAAATGAACAATAATTTACCGGTACATACTTCGGCTAGAATTATTGGTATTTTACAGCGCAACATCGAACTGCCGTTGGGTGTTGATTTATTCTTGATGTTTGTAATTCGTTGCATTTCCTTACAAGCCGTAGGGTTCGCATTAGGTAGGCATTGGACAACACGTCTGGAAAAACTGTGCGTTTTTTTTTCAAGTTTTTTCCATGTAAGTTTATAATAGATTTTATGCTTAGTTACCGGGTTAAAGATGCATTTTTGATTCAAATTTTAAGAAGCGATGTTGGGAATAAAAAATAATAACAAGACGAGGATTCGTTATTAAAATAGTTTTGATTTTTCAGATTGTCTTATGCTGTTAACCCCAATCGCTAACCCTAACTCATACGACATTAAATATAACCGAGAGGTTATCAAGACAACGTATCATCGCCTATATCGCAAGCACAGCTAGTTATTTATATAAAGAATTTTCTGACTGAAACACAGGATATTTTTAGTTAAAATGGTAGACGCCTGCTGGGCCTAAAGTAATTACCTAACTCATATATATATATATATTTATATTTTTAATTCAAGTAAACTTGTGAACAAGTGCTTTTGAATCGTCAACTTTACTGCTGGTTCGGAAAGCTGTTCCTACCGAGAAGAACCAGCAAAAAACTCGGCGGTTGCTCTTTTTAAAATATAAATCTTAAAACATTTATTTATTACTGTCTTGTACAGGGTAGAAGTGCACCTATGAATATAGGTGCACTTCTACACATCCTTATCGTCTAAGTAATCTTCAACAGTATAGTAGGATTTCTGTATCAGCCTCTTTTTAACAGTGTTTTTAAACTGCTGTAATGGCATGGCCAAAATTGATTTCGGAATTTTATTATAGAATCTTATACCAAAAACCACAAACGATTTACGAACTTTTGGTAGGCGCAAATACTAAAAATAAATACTAAAATAAACTATTAGAAGCCGAATTTCAACAACTTATTGTTAAATGATTTATAGAAGCAGGCGTTACTTTGCAGAATTCCATATTACAAGCAATATAACAGAACTAACTACTTTGCTATAATCCGCACGGGTTAAGTGAATGCATGCAAAGCCAATGTGTATGAAGCAGGCAAAATCTACGTACCTTATACATGTAGGACAAGCCACCACATGCACCCCAAGGCCCAATTCACCAGCAACAACGCACACAAAAGCAGCACACACACCCACCACCACAATCTCGACGATCGTAGATTACGTAAGGTAAGGTACGTAGATTTTGCCTGCTTCATACACATTGGCTTTGCATGCATTCACCTAACCCGTGCGGATTATAGCAAAGTAGTTAGTTCTGTTATATTGCTTGTAACTTTTTGTTAAATGCCTAGTGCGGTTGAGCCCTTAGTGTTTATTCAGATTATTAAGTAGCAATACAGCGTTTTGTTGTTCAAGTATAATAAACAATTTAATACACTTACACGTCGCACTGCTGGTGTAGTGGTATCATTCAAGATTCCCATTCTTGCGACCCGGGTTCGATTCCCGGGCAGTGCAATACTGTTTTGCAATATTTTTATATCTGTCTCTTATACTTTAAAGTCTGTTCGAACTAAGTATCTCGTACTTTCCCAACCAATCTTCGTCCCTTGTTAAATTAAGTCTCTTTAAGGTTTTTTTACGTTGCACGAAAAGTACCTGGTGAGGGTGGTGGTTTTTTGAATGATATAAAAAAATGGAATAAAAAGAAATAAAGGGCAAGTGATATCTGGGACTCGTTCCGTGTAATTTCACTTCCCTACTGAGCTATTACAACTTTACAAATGACAGCAAAATTAACCTTTTGATTCTATTTATATTTTAGCAGTTTTTTCAATGCCTGAAAACAGGGATAAGATGATTTTTATATATAAACCCAATCTAGATCGATTTATCATCCCCGAAACCCCTACATACTAAATTTCATGAAAATTGTTGCAGTCTTTTCCAAATTTCAGATTATATATACGATTATATATTTACAAAAGTATACATTTAAAGATAAAAAAATTTGAATTTGAATTTATAGGACGGTTAGGCAGTGGATTAAATAATTGAAATTCAAATTCAAAAACTTTATTTGTGACCTTATACATACAGAAAAAAGAAAGAACAATACAAAGAAATATAACAAATTAAAAAAATAATAAAAACAAAAACATATATTAAAAGTAAGAAACAATATTCTAAATACAATTAAATACAATAGGTCACAAAATGGTAAACCACTCAGCTTTAAGCTATGGCTGGGACCCTAACACTGATTTTCAGTGGCTACCATAATGCGAAAATGAAAGGAAAGTGACAGCATAGAACAAAACAGAGGTAGAAAAAATACATTTATTTATATTAAATAAATATATCTATACTAATATTATAAAGGGGAAAGATTTGTATGTCTGTTTGTATGTGTGTATGTTTGTGATGTTTTCACGCAAAAACTACAAGACCGATTTGAAAAATTCTTTCACCATTGAAATTTCACTTCACTGAGCAACATAGGCTATATGTCATTTTCAAAAAAAATAGGGATCCCTAATAAAATTGTAATAAGTTGTGAAAAATTCAGTCGTAAACATCTTTCATCGCGTGCACTGCGGAAACTATTGAGGATAGAACAAAAAATGTTCTACAGTATTATAAAACGTATCGATATCCACAAAAAAGTCCGCGATATCATATGTCTAACTATTATAGTTATACCAATATAACTACTTTTTTACATTGTAAAAGTTGAAAAAATTGCCGACAATAATCAAACCATTTTATTAATATCTCTGTATTAATTGTTATACCATTAAAATTTTTTTTTTAACTATTGCAATACCTATAAAATACTTATTTAAATTATATAATCCGACATCCCAATCAAAATATATTACGAATTTAAGAATATAAAGCGAAAGAAAATAAGTCCATAACAAATTCATTGTAGCGACCTTTATAGCAGGGCCTGCATTTGGTAAGTTAGGTCCTATTCCAAGAATAGTAATGATATTCATTTTTATAATTAAATAATCTACAAAATAAATCTATAGTCTGACTTCGTGGACTTTCCAATACCATAAGATCGTTATGGACGCGGGTGAAACCGCGGGGCATTACTTTATATATAAATTTGCAAACTTTGTAAACAGCATCCTATAGAAATCATAGAGTGCTCTGTTAATTGGATTCACCTTTAAAATGATACAAAAGTAATAATAAAATTATTTTGCTATAATTCGCGATACAGTAAATAGAAAAAATATATAGTGCTAAATGTATATTGGACTATACGTTTTTTTCATACCCGTTACATGCAGTATTCGTAAAAACATATGCACAAACCTCCACCACTTCCACCACAATACACAAGCACTACACAGGTTCACTATCACAAACTCAACAATCGTTTCGCCCCGCAACCGAAGCATCATCAGGAGATAGACTCCACGACAAAATCGCAAAGCGAAGCGTTATGCAAACAAGCATTGTTATATAGTAATCGGTTCATCCCCACCTTTACCTCTGAACACGTGCAACAAGCTTGAACTCGAAACATTTATCTGATCGTTAATGAGGGTGCCATTGTTATGCTTAATGATTTCTAATTGTTCCAAAATATTTAATTTCAAGCTTTTTTCACAGGTGTGCAGTATTTCGAAACAATGGTCATTAGGAACTTTATGACCGCTTTCTAACAAATGTTTCGCGAAATGTGAATTTAGTGGCTTATTATTCCTGAAAGCGGCCATATGTTCTTTAAAACGGGTTTCGAAATTACGACCAGTCTGACCCACATATGTATCATTATGCATATGATACCTGTGATAGTAATAGTATGTATGATAATACGGACGATCACATGGACACTTGCAATTATTGATGATCACACGATCAACGATGCAAAGACGAAATGGTGGAATAAAATTCTTAAATATTTCGCCTTATTCAACGTTGTCGCGTTTCGTCGCCTGCCACTCCAGTTAAAATGAAATAAACATTTTTATTCATGGACCGATTTCTCCGGACGGACGATAAGGTATGAATACAATATATTACCATACCGGAGTTATATCGCGTACCGATTTAAATGGTATTCAATATACTTGCATTACTAATAATGGTAAACGATGAATGACCGTTGAATGCGCAGAACAAGTGATGTACGAATGTGTTGCGTGTTTATATATTTATGAGACAGCTGGATATGTATTTGGGCCTTATAAGACTTCCTTTGGGTGACTACAACTATTTTAAGAGAATTTCATTATTGTGTGTAATCTAAACACAATTAAGGTTAGGAATTCACTTCGTCAACATCATCATCCTTCTGCCCTTATCCCACTCTAGGTGGACTGGGCTATTTTACGATATACGATATATATACTATTTTACGACCGGCCGCCTGCCTGACTTCAAACTTATTTTAGTCTTATTTTACGACCACTCGGTAAGAAAGAGGGTGGTTTATTCTACATACGCAAGAAACTCGGCGGTCAATCTTTTAAATATTTTCAATTATACATTATTAAACCGCTGTCTTGTATGAAGCTGAAAGGATTTTCAAATCCCGGCTTTCTTATCATCCAAATAATCTTCATTTTTGTAACATGCTTTACGTATAAGCATAATTTTTACACTCAGTTTGAATGTTTCTCTAGCCTAGTCTAGAATGGATTGAGAAATTTTATTATAGAAGCGAATAGCGAGACCGATTAATAAGTTGCTTACTCTAATGAGTCGCGACGCAGGTATCCCAAGCTTTTTGTGACCTCTCGTATGTCTATAATATACATCAAATTTTGTTTTATACATACCGATATAAAAACAAACCAGACACTAAGGCGAAATTGGTGATTACTTGATGAGGCTTATGCTCAGCAAAGGTATAAGGTCCACAAGGAAATAAATGTTTGACGATGTATCTATCAATACAAGCACTAGCAGTGCTCTTCGTTTAATGCAATTCGAGTAACAAGCGCATTATGCTATAAGTCTGGTCCAATAAAACCATAGTTGGATCGCACTGGCAGGCGCTGGCGAAGGCAATAACCACTGGAATTAATTTCCCTCCACTCATTGGAATTGAATCGGTACTTATCACAAAAAGGTGCTATTTACGAGCTGTGAAAATGAGCTCACAGCTGTAAGCGGACTGGTGGAAGCTCACCTTTTTTTGATAGTGTTTTTGCCTGGTACAACATCTATTTGTATTTCTGAATAATTCATGAGAGATGTCGAGTATGTTAAGCGTGTGTTTAATTTCTCCTAACAGTAACATGATAATAAATTTACTTGCCAGCAAGTTAAGTTTCCGAGAGTTTAACAAATGATGCGGCAGTATGATATTTGGGAAATTAAAAAAGCCTATAAAATCTTAGGTAGGTTTAAAGAGATTCCATCCGCGATAAAATAAAATATATGTAATGCTAAATGTAGAGTTTACTATCCGTTCTCATACCTGATACATACAGAATTTCTTAAAACTCCTACACTACCCGCCACCGATAGCACAACAATGCACAAGCACAGCACACATCCACTAGCACAATTTCAAGAATCGCTTCGCCCTGTAACCGAAGCATCGTCAGAAGATACTCCACAACAAAATCGTAAAGCATCATCAGGCAAACAGAGTTATGTAGTAATAACTTAACCCCCACAATTTATTTTGCTATCGAACACGTTTAGCAAACTGGAACTCAGGAACTGGAACAGTGTATATGATTACGTATTGATGCGATATATCGTTGTTGAACGAAGAAATATAAAAACTTCAAAATCATCAACAGTTCAATAGTTCATGTATTGAAACATCCTATTCGAAGATACCTACTTTAAAATATTCAAGAATTTACTGTCATACCGCTAAATACTAATTTTAAATCCTACTTAGATTTATAGAAATGACAGGTAATAACAAATTTCGCAAGATCCTAGCACGAAATAAATTACTCTGGTCGGCAAATACATTGGAACCTCTAAAGCCCAACTTAAACATACCGGTATTTCAGAGATTAAGGCCTCTTACTGACGAACAGATTTAGATTTTTTTTAATTTCTGAACCACTATATCTATTAATGATGTAATTACATTAATAGTAAATTCGTAAATTCTTGCTGGCTCTCCTCGGTAGGAACAGCTTTCCGAACCAGCAGTAAAGTTGACGATTCAAAAGCAAGTTTAGTTAAATTAGTTAAGTCTAGTTAGTTTAGTTAAGTCTAGTTACAAGTTTACTAGAATAAAGAATATTGTGAATTTTGAATTTGAATTTTATACTTGTGTGGTAATTATTTATGCCGCAATTTTCTCTAACTGTCGCAATATATTTATAGTATATATTTTTCATATATTATCCTCTCAGCCCATACTGCTCTTAGTCTAGTCTCATTATGAGGAGACTAAAGGATATCAGCGAGGCTTAAGCTTCCTCACGCACCGTCCTCGAAGAGCCTACCGCTTGTATATTCTGCAGGACTGAAACAGGCCCAGTCGGCGATAGTTATCTTCAATGGACGATGTCCCAGCATCGGTCATGAGTAAAGATCGGAATGCCATTGGGATACGGAAACAGCGCGTGATAGCTTTATGTTCAAGCATTCGAAGGATTATATCTGTTAATAAATATATAACTTACGGTGTATTTTGGCAGAATTTGTATGAGAAAATATATTATTCATTGAATTTGACTTTCACGAGTGCTTTTCAATCCTCAACTCTGCCTCTGTCGAGAAGAGCCAACGAGAAATTTTATATATTTTTAAGCTGACTGTATGATGTTATATGAAGGCTTTATAACGTAATCATTATAGATTTATAGAAGCATGCGGTACTTTGCGGAATTCCATATTACAGAAGCTATAATAGAACTACTTTGCTATAATACACGTTTGTTAAGCGAATGTATTTAATGCTAAGTGTATGAAGCAGGCAAAATTCTTATACCTTACACATGAAGAACAAGTCACCACACGTATCCCAAGATGCCTCAACCAGCAACAATTCACACAAGCAATAACTGCTACGATCTGTACGATCGTTTCACACCGAAACTGAAGCATCATCAAGAGGATAGGCTCCATGACAAAATCGTACTGACTGCAGTACGCCTTTGTCATAACAAAATGTCATGTCAATGACAGTGAAAGTAGCGACCTGTTACTATGCCCACTGCTGGGCTAAGGCCTACTCTCTCCGTTTTTGGAGAGAAGGATTGGAGGTAAGACCTACCACGCTGCTCCAATGCGGATTGGTAGGTTACACATGTCCCTAGAATTCTCTAGAGATATGCAGGTTTCCGCACGATGTTTTCCTTCACCGAAAAGCGTGTGATGAATTGCAATTATCAATTAGACACATAAGTTTTAATAGAAAAGCTCATTGGTGCCTGCCCGGGGGACAATGACAGACAGTCACTTTATTATTTACGATAATGGATAGTGCACTTTACATTAAGCATTACATACGTGTTCTTTAATCGCGGATTATAGTAAAATAATATTATCATAAATTTTATACAACATATCCAGAAGCTATATATTTTTAATGTTTAAAGCTACTTCTTACCTTGTATTACAATAATTTGACGATGGTGTCATCACACTAAGTGGACCATAAAAACACGTAAATTTAACCGCATTAAAGTCAAATTTTCGTGTTATAAAATTAACACCTATTATAATTTGGATCATAACATTTATTGGTGCAAAGTATTTTATAACTTAAAAGTGCAAAAAAAAAATTATCCGTTTTAACACCTCGGTTGATCGCCTCTTCGGGTGACAAGAGGGCTGGCTCCTTTTTCGCACAAAGAATCAGCTTAGCGATTCAACGCGGAAACGCTGCCAGCATTCTTGGGACCATTCCACGTGGGCATGATTTGTATAGTAGTAGCGTGTAAGTAATTTAAGATAGATATAACTTGTACATAAAGTAAAAGTAAAGTAACAGCCTGTTACTATGCCCACTGCTGGGCTAAGGCCTCCTCTCTCCGTTTTTGGAGAGAAGGATTGGAGCTAAGACCTACCACGCTACTCCAATGCGGATTGGTAGGTTACACATATCCCTAGAGAATTCTCTAGAGATATGCAGGTTTCCTCACGATGTTTTCCTTCACCGAAAAGCGTGTGATAAATTGCAATTATCAATTAGACACATAAGTTTTAATAGAAAAACTCATTGGTGCCTGCCCGGGGTTTGAACCTATGTCATCTCTAGAGAGTCGCACGGTCTCACCACTAGGCTATCACAGCTTAACTTGTACATATTTGTTATAAATAAATAAAATAAAATAAAAACTTAAAAGCCAAACGAAATACTAAGTTATATTTATCCCTCGTTAAATTATTCGCTAAAGATAATGATGAAATGAAGAAACAACCTTTTTTATACATTTATTATAATTTATATTTAATAAATATTTATTATCATCATCCTCCTGCCCTTATTCCACTTTAGGTGGGGTCGACACAACATGTAACAACATGTGTCACATGATTTGGCTACGTATTTTACGACCAGCCGCCTGCCTGACGTCAACTTACCTTAGTCGTATTTTACGACACCTCGGTAAGAAAGAGGGCGGTCTATTCTTCTCAACCGAATAGCAAATTTTTTTTACAACTTTTTTTATAATATGCACTAGAAATTCGCTAGAAATAATTTGATTGTCCAAACAACTTTTGCCGGGTCAGCTAGTATATAATAGATAATGAAAATAAATTATAAATATTATAATTTATGAAATGATTAATATAATATGTATGTTAAGTTAGTTACTATGTACAATCACAATTTTCAGTGATGACCTTGATACACCAAATTCAGTACAAAAAAAGCGTTCCGATATGGATAGTAAGTGTAATCATTACTTTGAGAGCTAAAACCATGGGCAGGTTAATGGGTTTTTATACGAAATTGTGTACTTTTTTGTTTTATGGAATAGGATGAAAACGAGGATGCTGTTCACGTTATCACCGCCGCCCCCGACCTCTCGCAGAGGGAGTGTGTTGCCGACCTTTAAAAAGGTGGAAAATACGTTTTTTTCTCACATACTGCCCCTCATTTTTCGCGTACGTTTCCAAAACCCGCATATCGGTTGAATATCACGGACTGATATGAGTCTTGCTTTGATACCGTTTTTGAAGCTTTAATCTTTGAATGACAACGGTGATATGCAGTTAATTACTCTTAATATTGAGTGAATATCTCCGAATTTCGCATTTGAGTGTGTTGATCACAATCTGCTGTAATCTTCGGATGCCTGCTGAGTTGAACTGTTAGTAGATGTAGACTTCAAATTATAAAAGCGAGCAGTGAAACACTATTCATATGAAGAGAACATTTTCCAGCATTTCTGTATGATACTCACGATCGGCTGTAAAATTTCGGGAAAACAGAGAGATTTATTGTGTTTTCGAAAGCATAGTTTATTTTAGTAAATAGCTCGTATTACTTATATTTATCATACGTTGTAATAGCTATTAAATTTATAAATATGACGCTGCTAAAGGGAGATCGTTCCATAAAATGATGGTGCATGGGATAAATTATTTGATGGTTTTACAAAATTTCTTTGTAAATCAAATCTAAACTTTCTTATCATTTTGTTATAATCTTCAACAAATATTGTAAGATCTTTTTAGAATTTTTGTAAAAATAATTGAGACATCTAATTTATTTCATTATCACAAAATTATGTGTAATATTAATATCGTTCTAGATAAATTTAATGTTTACAGGAAAATTATTCTCATTAAGTCGATTCTTTATTCATTATTACAAACCATTCATATCCGGCACATTGATTGTCTCATTTTGGTGTGAAACTCATTTTGGAAATGTCAATACAGTTGGGTTAATAAAATCATTTTTGAATGTTTTCCAATTTACATTATCTCACAATTTTAATTATACATATCCGATGTGAAATTCCGCAGTCGATGCTTTAAGAGCAATTACTTTGTGAAAATCAATTTCGGGCCTATAGTTTTAATTAATATTGCGAGGAATTATGAATACTTGTGTATAATTTATGTGGTATATGAATAAAAATAAGATTTTACATTAGATATTATGAGTTCCTTGCACTCCGAGCACTTTTGACATAGTTTATACTATTGCTAATACTTCAAGGGCCTAACATTTTAGAAGAAGTTTTGCAATTGACGAATTGTAAAAGTACGTAAGCCGTTTGTGGGTTTGGGTATAAGATTGTATAATAAAATTCCGTAATCAATTTTAGCTCTGCCTTTACGTTCTGTTGCGGATCGAAACGTGAGTTTGTGATAGTGAACGTGTGTAGTGCTTGTGTATTGTGGTAGCGGTGGTGGAAGTTTTTGTATGTGTTTTTAACGAACGCTGTATGTTCCAGGTATGAAAACATATAGTCCACACTACATTTCGCATTTCTTATTTACTTTATCGCGGATTATAGAAAAATAATTTTACTATTACTTTTGTATTATGGATCTCCGCAAAGTAACGCCTAATTCTATAAATTATTTAATTGTAAATTAAGCTATATGTAGCAGCATCATTTTAAGATAATTTCTAAACTTGTGTAAAGGAAAGTCTAGATAATGTTGAGGAATTAGTTAAAAGAACGTGTACTGAGACCGACAAATGATTTTTGGACCTGTAAATAATCAAAACGATCTGAATAATAAATAAATCATTGCTTTTATCTTAGCCCATTCAGATTCGCTTAAGGCAACGTAGAAAACAATGTTCATTAAACGAATACCAAAGTAAGAAGTCGTACCAATAATTGCTTACCTCCATTTAGACGTAGCATAAACCATTGAATAGAACAATTTGTCGGTGCACCCTTTAGGAGTTGAATATAAGAGACGTTTCCAAGGGCCCGCTTAGAATGCTCTGTTACCTCGTTAGTTATCTTACCTCGGCTGTAAATAATTGTAGCAATTTATATTTTAAAGGAATTCCAACCTTAAACCATCACAATTAAGTTCATTTTAAAATAGCATACAGCCGATGAAAATGATGGCGTATTCGTTTCTAATAGAACTGAATGTAAAGCGAGAGATAACTTTTTTTAAGGAACCGTTTAATTAATCGATTATCAGTCTTAATTAGAAGTAGTTAAGGTTGTGAATGAAGTGAAGGAGAATAGTTTTAATACGTCGTTGTACGGAAGCAGAGCAATTTAGTCGTCCACAATTATTTACTAGTCTTGAAATGATATATTACAAAATGTGGTAGTATTTTTGATTATTGGGGCATACATCCACAAATAATTCATAAGCAAAACCATAGCTCACAGGTTGTATAGTTTTAAATAACTAATAAGTGAGGTATATATAAATAAATAAATAAATAAATATATGGGACACTTACACGCACGGTCGTCCATCCCCAGAGTAAGTAACTTAATACTTGTGTTATGGGTGACAGAAAACTGGTAGATATACTACGTATATAATTTATACCCAGGCTCGAAGAACCAACAAATTGTTTATAGAAAATGTTGGCCCTCGGCGGGAATCGAACCCGCGACCCGCGGAGCTGAAGACAGGGTCAATACCCACTGCGCCGACGGGCCAGTCAAAAAATAAGGTAAGTCAACGCGCCGTGTGGTATTCGGCGGAGTAGAATAGACCACCCTCATTTCTTACCGAGGTGTCGTAAAAGGCGACTAAGATAAGTTGACCCACCGCGTGGTATCCGGTTGAGTAGAATAGACCACCCCCTTTCTTACTGAGGGTTCGCAAAATACGACTAAGGTAAATTGACGTCAAGTAGGCGACCGATTCTAAACACCTAGCCAAATTACGTAACAACATTTTTATAACATGTTGTGCCGACCCCACTTAGAGTGGTATAAGGGCAGGAAAATGATGATGATATATAGTTAGGTTCTATATAATTATTGAATCAAAACACTATCAATGGAAGATATTATTTTAAACATTATATTATTTGTTCTTTCTCTTGTGGTAGATTATTTAGATGTACATACAAATATATATGTATATGAAATATATATATATATAAATATATTAATTCTTAATTTAAGGGTTGTTTTTCTTTTTGGTGGTTTTCTCTTAAAAAGGTAACCACCATTTTCATTTGTAATTACGTAATGTTGCTTATTAAAGTTGAAACGTTGTGTAGGCCTGTAAGTAGCGTGTCATACTGTATAAGAAATAGTTGTACTTTGTAAGCCATAAATTTATGTACACGCTGTTGGCTTTACCTTATGAAATAAATAAATAAATATTAAACATTTCTAATACATCCACCATTCAATCTTTGTAATGTAATAACAATTACATATCCGAGTCGATATTACAAGTGAAGGGTTAATAAGGTAGGGGCTCGTTACTTTCGCATTCCATATGTACATAATGTGCAAAAACCACCATGACCGTCTCGCATACCGCGAGTCCCTAATGAGCGATTACAAACGATCCTACATTCTCGAAACACCTTTTTACAAGAACAGTATAAATACAAATTGATTTTTATAGAAGTCATGCTCTGAATTTTCCATTAGCGTCATAACTACGTGGGCTACGAATTAAATGATGGCTATCAACACGGGATCATGTAAAAGCGCCGTCCGCCTTTTTAATGAGAGCTTTTTGTTTGAACAAGTTGCTGTGGTGAAAAAAAGTTCTCGCCTGGTATGCCATTGAGCCTGTGAGGTCGAACTGCAAGTGACAAGATTGCAGCGATTTTATCAATTGCATTTTTTTGTATACATATAAGCTTTTGCCCGCGGCTTCGTTCGCGTGGAATTTGGTCTGCGACATTAAGTTTCATGACAGATTTTAGGTTTAAATACTATTTTTTTTACTTAATTTAAAAACATATTTATTTAGTTACTGGTACATCCGAAATTTTCAGATACAATACATCTACGGTACATCATATTTGTGTAACTCTAATGGTTTACGCAGCGTACGCCAAGATAGCTCTCAGAGGCCAGAGTTTTTCCGAATTTAATGATATGTATCGTTATATTACTTAAAATCATTACATAGCCTATATGTTATTCCGATGTATAATCTATGTTACTGTAAAGTTTCATCTAAATCCGTTTAATAGATTTTTCGTGAAAGAGTAACAAACATCCATCCATACTCAAAAACTTTCGCGTTTATTATATTAAGTAAGAAGTATTATTTGTTACAACATGTTCAAACATGTCAATTATATTAAAATGTGACATTTATGCGTTTTAAGGCTCTCTCGATTATTCTAGACCAATGAATGCACCATCTCTCTTAGCACTGCTTAGGTCGCCACGAGCTCTATCTCTGGGTAGGTGGAAGATCAAAATGAGTTTTATCCAAGTGATCGATATATGTCGCGATGTCTACAGTAAGGAACTCGGCGGTTGATCTTTTCAAAATATAATTAGTATAACTAATTAATTTCATCATCATCTTTGCAAGGTTGGGGATTAGTTAAAGATACTCATTTTTATCATTCACGTAATTCTCAATAGTATAATAATAAATAATAAATAAAATCTATGTAAGCCTCTTTTAATAGTTATTTTAAACTCCTGTAATGGCAAAGCTAAATTTTATTATGCTCGTTTACCAAAAGAAAAAACGATTTATTGAAATGGAATCCGTAAAGCAATAGCCGCAAATTTATTACGATTTCTAGTTCTACAATTCATATTGCACTTTATGATGCAGGCTACACGATCTTAAATTATAAGATTAACGCTTTTAATATAAATTTACACCTATAAATTGTTGTGTCTAGATAAGACCTCTTTTCTTATCACGGTGTCGTGAACTAACGGTGAATGAACGGTGTCGGCGTCGGTGTCGGCGACTAAGGTAAGTTAAAGTTAAGTCAAGCAGGCAGCCGGTCGTAAAATAACTAGCCAAAATATGTAAGAACATGTTTAAAATATGTTGTGCCGACCACACTTGGTCAAATTCTCTATCATTAATGAACACTATTATAAAGCTGAAAACGCTTAAACGCTGTCTCTTATCACTTATGCACCAATCTTGCATTTAATATGATGTCCTGACACATCGCAAGTGCAGATGTTTCTGTTACAGGAGAACAAAGTAGTGTGAAATATGTTCATTCGCATAAAATTGCAAAGGAGTATGTTGGTTTGTCAGTAGATTAGTTGCCTCACGCGCTTGAGGATTATAAATGACTATTTGTGACAACTATGCGATAGACGAGTTCGACGATTCAACATGTTCTTGCTAACGCTTAAAATGACTTCTAGAGGATTTTTATGGTGTAATAAAATAAACATTTATTTATTTTTATTTCTTACATATGACAAATAGGACTTAAAACTTAATATGGCCAATTGTAGCCGAACTACTTAAAACTGTATTTCAGCATACAGCGACTTACACCGGAGATAAGTGATTAATTTGCTATAAGATATTAACGTAAATATAAAATTATGGTAAGTACAATGAAATAATAATCTTCAAGTGTTTTAAGAGGGCCTCTCTGTGATGATTTTTATGCTTGACATATATCTTTTGTGAAATAGTAGAAATAGGTGCCGCTTCGCCCTCGAGAAAGTCACAGTATTTAGCATGTTATAGTCGCTCGAGTCTCGGCAGGAGACTGGCTCTCTCATACCCTACACCGCTTTTTATACCTATTCCCCCCTTTAAACTACAATTGACACCAGTTTGTTACTACCCCCACTAAAAATTGTTGTAAAACGATCTCTTCAACTCAATTTACATAAAACCGTTATGTATTATTAACCTAAACCTTTCGGAGGAATTGCACTACCTTTTAGTATAAACCGTACTAAAATCCGTTCAGTAGATTTTGAGAAAATCGATTACATAGAGACAGACAACTTTTGGGACTTAATTTTATAATAAGTATAGATTTCAAGGTCTATAAGTCTATTTTTCTAACTGTCTGTCTTTCCCCTTTACGGTTAATCCGCTGAAGCAATATTGATGAAATTCAATATAATTAGAGTTTTTACATGGGTCTAACATATAAGATGAAAAAATCCTGTGTTTTCTTCGGGAACCGAATAAAATTCATAACTCATTCATACTCCTGCCTTTATCTCACTCTAATTGGGGTTGGCAAAACATGTTTTTTTCTTCCATTCTCTCCTATCAAATTCAAAATATTCTTTATTCAAGTAAACTTGTAAACAAGTGCTTTTGAATCGTCAACTTTACTGCTTGTTCGGAAAGCTGTTCCTACCGAGAAGAACCTGCAAGAAACTCAGCGGTTGCTCTTTTTAAAATATAACTCTTAAAACTAGTTACATTTATTTATTACTGTCTTGTACAGGGTAGAAGTACATCTATATCCACACACCCTTATCATCTAAGTAATCTTCAACAGTATAATAGGCTTTTTGTATCAGCCTCTTTTTAACAGTGTTTTTAAACTGCTGTAATGGCATGGCCAAAATTGATTTCGGAATTTTATTATAGAATCTTATACCCAAACCCACAAACGATTTACGTACTTTTGCAAGGAGCAAAGCAGGAGTCGCAAGCTTATGTCGGTTCCTACTTTGTCTATTATATACATCACCTATCGTTTTATAATTCTTTATATTTTTATGTACAAAAATCATTTGTCATTTATCATTTGTCAACTCTGAGGCCACTCTTTTTATACACATGTCATACTTCACACATTTCATATTTTTAATACCTCCCTTTAGTTACATATCCATCCACATTTATATTTAACACTCGTTTAGTCGCATGATTTTGATCCCCTCATTATATGTCAATACTATCTTTATCTAGCACCTCTCGTCATTCCTACAATGGACGCAACTGTCAGGTTTCCCCTTATATTCTCGTTCGTATTTTATCTAGTCATATCACACATCCACCTTTATATTCTTATGTCAGTTGCATGCACTCTTCTTTCGTTCGTCTTTTTGATTGCCCAACCTTCTTATCAATGCATTACAACTTGTCTTATGACCGTTTTATAAATTTTTCCCTCGACTTTAAGAGAATGTCGCTGAACACATATTGTGTCTGAGATTTGTTTCCATACATAAAGTGTAAATGAAAATACATGACACCGATTACCGAACTAGCATAATTTCATCATTGAATATATTTACTCTTTAAAAAAGTAAAGTAAAGTAACGGCCTGTTAATATCCCACTGCTGGGAATAGGCCTCCTCTCTCCGTTTATTGGAGAGAAGGATTGGAGCTAACACCTACCACGCTGCTCCAATGCGGATTGGTAGGTTGCACATATCCCTAGAATTCTCTAGAGAAATGCAGGTTTCCTCACGATGTTTCCCTTCACAGTACTCTTATATTGCCTTTGAATCATCAATTGAGAATCTTAAATTCTCTTATCTATCTCTAATCTATTATGCTATCTTTATTTACAATAATATTATAATTTGCACAATACATAATTTATAAATTTTTTTAACAGTTATATTTATTTAAGGATATGGTGATTTTGTAAGCTTTAATTGCGCCAAATTTCCTCAATATTAGTCCTAGGGCTTATCTGTGTAGGCTTTCGAATTTAAAATATTAGTACAGATGTGTGTTTAAGAAAAATCATTATGTCCACTCTTACTTTACCGTGAGATAGGTCAGGCGTAGGGCCATTTGCGTCCCATTGAAGAGGAATAAATTGGCACCTCCCATGTGAAAATCAATAACACCGCGCCCATGAGATCAATTTGTGCGTACACCGGGATTGGGCCAAAGACTAATGAGCAGACAATGCAAGTCCGAAAGAATAAAAATTAGTAAGTAAATACAACGAATTCTACGTTTCATTGATTAAATATAAATATATAGGAAACTTACAGTGCCGTGTGGTCTCCAGCATAGAATAGACCATCCTCCTTTCTCACCGAGGTGTCGTAAGAGGCGACTAAGGTATGTGCCGTGTGGTATCGGGCTGCATAGAATAGACCACCCTCATTTCTTACCGACGTGTCGTAAAAGGCGACTAAGGTAAGTTGACGTCAGGCAGGCGGCCGGTCGTAAAATACGTAGCCAAATTATGTGACAACATGTTTGTAACATGTTGTGTTGACCCACTTAGAGTGGGATAAGGGCAGGAGAATGATGAATGATGATGATATAGGACACACACACGGTCGTCAGTCCCCAAAGTAAGTAACTTAACACTTGTCTTATGAGTGACAGACAACTGGTAGATATACTATATATACATTTTTAATACAAATATACACCCAGGCTCGAACAACCAACAAATTGTTTACCGAAAATGTTAGCCCTCGGCGGGAATCGAACCCGCGACCCGCGGAGCTGAAGGCCGGGTCACTACCCACTGCGCAAATGGGCCAGTCAAAGGTATATTCTACTCAGCCGGATTACCACATGGCTAAAAAATGAAATTACCAAAAAAAGAGAAAATTAAAAAAGACAATAGTTGTGATGCGTCCTAAATACAAATATTCCGGGCAATTTTCGGGCTCAATGACAAAGCGTTGTTACTTTTTTAACAATGAAATATAGTACGCAGCAATAAATAATGCACATCTAGTCTTAGAGAGAGAAATCAGCTAGATTCTGTTTCATAGAGCATTGTCTCTGTCGCACAGACTGACGAACCCGTGTGAAACGTCACATACTGTGTGACAGTGACAGCGCTCTACGAAACCGAACTGGCCGGCTGTTTCGTTCTAAACATCGATGTGCATTATTTAATGCCGGGTACTATACGTCTTCTTGTGTTCTTCTCGAAAAGTCGACTATAGTACACAATGGCGCATCTATCAAAGCTTAGTTACTGGTAGAAGTAATTTATGACCCAAGAAATAGCTTCTGTTATTATACAGGGCCGATGCTAATAACCAGGCGTTTCTTGGCTTTGGACACTGGGTTTTACGATAGTTGCTGTGCTAAATTCGATAAAACTTGGAGCTTATATAACAACATAGAGAGGACATCATCATCATTCTCCTGCCCTTATCCCATTCTAAGTGGGGTCAGCATAACATTTAATGAACATGTTGTCATATGATTTGGCTACGAATTTTACAACCGGCCGCTTACCTGACGTCAACTTACCTTAGTCGCCTTTTACTACTTAGACACCTCGGTAAGAAATGAGAGTGGTCTATTCTATGCAGCTGGATACCACACGGCATAACATATAGAGGACATAAAAAAAAACTTTTTTCTGGGAGTAACAGTTTCTCGTTACATACAAAATTGAGTAAATAATAAAATAGAAAACAGTAAACATCTTCTAACGTGTATAGTAGCGGCCTGTTACAATCCCACTGCTGGGAATGGGCCTCGTCTCTCCGTTTCTGGAGAGAAGGGTTGAAGCTAAGACCTATCACGCTGCTCCAATGCGGATTAGTAGGATACACATATCTCCAGAATTCTCTAGAGATATGCAGGTTTCCTCACGATGTTTTCCTTCACCGAAAAGCGTGTGATAAATTGAAATTATCAATTAGACACATGAGTTTTAATAGAAAAACTCATTGGTGCCTGCCCGGGTTTGAACTCGTGTTCCCCCCGAAAGAGTCGCACGGTCTCACCGCTAGGCTATCACAGCTATCTAACCTGTATGCTGGACACTAACTTTGCGGTACTTTACGTAATTGCATAGAACTTAGAAGTATATTGCTATAGTTTGCACTTTATGAAAATTTGTATTGCTTGTATTCAAATTCAAAATATTCTTAATTCAAGTAAACTTGTAAACAAGTTCTTTTGAATCGTCAACTCTACTGCTGGTGCGAAAATCTGCACCTACCGAGATGAGCCAGCAAGAAACTCGGCAGCTGCTCTTTCTAAAATATAATTCTTATAACTAGTTACATGTAGTCATTACGGGGTCGAAGAGTGGCTATATCCACGTATTCTTATCGTCTAAGTAATCCTCAATAGTATAGTAGGCTTTCTGTATTACCCTTTTTTTATAGTGCATTAAAACTGCTAGAATGGTAAAGTTAAAGTAGATTGCGGAATTTTATTAGAGAAATCTCATACCCAAACCTACTACAAACAATTACGTACGATTACGAATACCAAGGTACACTAACATTGCACACATTTACTAGTACAATATAAATTATCGTTTCGCCCCGTAATATACAATCAATGAGGGTTTTATAGATAGATACAACTTTATTGCACAAATATGATAAAATATAACAATAAATGAGAACATAAAGTAAACTTAATGCATAAGTGCAATGAGCGACCTAATGACTTCCCTCTAGGGAATCCTTATTACGGGATAATACAAAAGAAAGTGATGGGTGTGCAAAAAGAAATGATATATAATGAATAGATTTCCGAACCAGCAGTAGAGTACGATTCAAAATCACTTGTTTACAAGTTCACTTGAATAAAGAATATTTTGAATTTGAATACAGGCACTTTTAAATCCAGATTGCATTTATGTAGTCAATCGTTAAAACTTTTTATGTAATTTTTTCGTGTGAAATGTGTAACAAGGTGCTAATGTTTTCAAATAAAACGATAAAAGTATCTGGGGGCATAAAGCAGGTTGTACTGAAATTATTCCCGTCACGATTTATCTTCCAATTTATTTATATAGACTCTCACTCAACACGGTTAGTGCAATAATTTTCAAAGATATTAAGCGTTCGTTTCCATTGTTTGCAATTTACGAAATTTATTTATAAAATAAAAAAAACATTTAATTAGTCCATTGGTGCGATTATACGTTCGTCAACTTACCTTAGTCACCTTTTACGACACTTTGGTAAGAAATGAGGGCGGTCTATACTGCTCAGCCAGATACCACAAGGCAGATCAACTTACCTTAGTCGCCATTTGTGACACCTCGTTAAGAAATGAGGGTGGTATATTCTACTCATCTTGATACCACACTGCACATCAACTTACCTTAGTCGCCTTTTACGACACCTTGGTAAGAAATGACGGTGATCTATTCTACTCAACTGTATAATTGCCTGGCAGATCAACTTACCTTAGTCGTCTTTTACGAAACCATGGTAAGAAATGACGATGATTTATTCTACTCAGCTGTGTAATTGCCTGGCAGACCAACTTACTTTAGTCATCTTTTACGACACCTTGGTAAGAAATGAGGGTGATCTATTCTACTCAGCTGTATAATCGCCTCGTGAGCTATACAATCAGGTCGTGAATTAGGCGCATAACAAAATGAACAAGTGCGAATGCGTCCAGCCGATATGTTTGGAGCAAATTTGTGGACGCAAAAACTAAATCTCAAACGATTTTAAGCAAATATATCAGTTTTTTTGAATCCTGGTTTGAACTCAAGCAATATTGCAACATTGCCTTGTTCTCAACCGTCTACACCGTTGAAATTAATCTCAATACAATGGAAACAGTCTACAAAGTAACACGGTAGGACACAGCAATAAATTGAAATCCGATATTGTTATAAATATGCGGGACCCTACGTGACGACATGCGTCCGTATTTACACGGCACGTATTATTTATTAAGGCATTAATTAGCAAGCAGTAACGGACATCTATGTGATCGAAATAATTTTAGCAGATTATTAGAAAATTAGAGCCCAGAAGAAAGCTAAGTAGACAGAGAGACAAGAGTCGGTGAACGTCGTGCTAAGAATGTCTAATGTAAAGCCAAACTATGGACCATTTCTTAAAACTATTATGGTGTCGATAAGTCGATCCGTCGTGCGGTATCCTACTGAGCAGAGTAGACCACCCTCTTTTCTTACCGAGGTGTCTTAAATGGCGACTAAGGTAAGTTGACTCGACGTGTGGTATCTGGTTTAGTAGAAAAGACCACCCTTTCTCTTACCAAGGGATCGTAAAATACGATTAAGGTTAGTTGACGTCAGACAGGCGGCCGATCGTAAAATACGTAGCAAAATCATGTGACAACATGTTTATAACATGTTAAGCCGACCCCACTTAGAGCAGGATAAGGACAGGTGGATATTATGGTGTCTATAAAGGTTTTCATCGTCATCGTGAGTCAAGTTGTTAAAATGTCGTCGAGGGTATCGGATCACGACGTCGACGCCAACGCGTAATGGAGAGCCGTGATATAAGCAGTGACTAACTTGAACTCTAACTTGTCTATTATGCTTTCCGCTGGAATATTGATGAAATTTGGCACAATGTTTTTACACTGGGGTAACACATTGGCTAAAAAAATCCCGAACTTTCGGAGGGATTAAAAAATACATGTATTTTTGAGGGTACTAAAACGCTTATGTTGTCGCTAATTAAGTCGCGAGACCCACTGGTACATAATATAACATAATATACCCCATAACTGATACATGTAGAATTCGTATAAACTCTTGCCTAACAGCCAAAAAAAACAGGATGCGGAAGTGGCATTTTTTATATGAAAATTATCATAAGATAGGAAATCTTTTGATAATTTTTGAAAATCGAACACAACGATCAAGAATTTTATTAAAAAAAAGAGAGAGATCCCGTAATCTTAAAGCTATCAACTAAAAAATGTTGCTAACTTAATAAATAATTCATACGTAATAATTGCTGTCGGGAAGCAAAATGGCGAATTTCACACATTTTTAAACGCCGAAATGGTGTTTTAATCAAAATGTTTCGCGGCGGTACCTTATTGGGATAATTATAGGCAAATTGGTGAAGATGCGTTAACAAGGTATGAGGACATTTTTTTTGAAAATCCTTTCGTGGGCGCGTGTTACACTGATAGAGAAAATAATTTAAACTAAGACTTTGATCAAATTGAATCAAATCAAAATAATATTTATTCAAGTAAGCTCTTTCGGGCACTTTTAAATCGTCAAGGATCAATATGATTAATAAAACTACAACTGATTCGGAATGTTCCTCTTACCGAGAAGAACCATCAGTAAACTCGGCGGTCAATCTTTTAAACATTTTCAATTTTACATAATGAAACCGCAGTCTTGTATGAAGCTGAAATATAAATATCATCATCATTCTCCTGCCCTTATCCCACTCTAAGTGGGGCCGGCACAACATGTTAGAAACATGATGTCACATGATTTGGCTACGTATTTTACGACCGGCCGCCTGCCTAACGTCAACTTACCTTTGTCGCCTCTTACGACACCGCGGTAAGAAATGAGAGTGGTCTATTCTATGTAGCCGGATACCACACGGCACTTACCTTAGTCGCCTCTTACGACACCTCGGTAAGAAAGGAGGGTGCTCTATTCTATTCTGCCGGATACCACACGGCGTTGAAATATAAATATAAAATATGTAAACAAACTGTTTTTTATAACACGCGGAGCCACGTGGTGATTGTTACGCTATACCACAGAAATTCTCTGAGAGTCAAGCAGGTTTCTGTATGTTAATTATATGTATTAAAATCACAGATGTTAGTCCAAAGAGTACGTACGCGAGTCCGCGTGTTTTAAGCCCTTCATCATCATGTTATTTTTTATTTGTATTGAAATATATCAAAGAAGTGAAAATTAATCACACGCATATAATCAAAAATTAATCACACTTGGATTAAACACATTGGTTGACCCAAAATCATTAGTCATGAAGCCGTTTATAAGTCACTAGTATGTTGATCAGCTCGTTATGTAACTAATTACATGTTACCAGGGTTAATTTTTAACTTGTTTGCAGGTTTGGCGAAAACTTTTGAAGAAAAATTTTAAAACATATTTGAAATTTGAGGTCATATAAAATTATTTTTTGATTTCTCAGACGTTACGGTGTGAGATACGTCCATCTTAAATTGACCCTTAACATTCCTGTAGGTGCTTAAACTCGTAAACTATGCCAAATTGTCAATTCAAAAAATAACTTTATTTTATTTTCAGTATAACGAGTATAAGATATTTTTGGTAGATTGATAATTTATACAATCAATATTCATTATATTATAATTATATTCATACTTTGGAAAAAAAAAAAAAATTAACAGATCGAGTGGCAAATATATTTAAATCAAAATCGGGTACTAAACTCTCTTTTAAAACTAACCAATCGCTTCGTAGTTTGTTGTGTAAAAATAAAGATACATTAGATAAGGATAAAAAATCTGGGGTTTATAAAATAGATTGTCCTGAGTGCAACGGTACATATGTAGGTCAGACTGGCCGAAGTTTTGCGGTTCGATTCCGGGAACATATGGCTGCGTTTAGGAATAATAAACCACAAAATTCTAATTTTGCAAAACATTTGCTAGAAAGCGGTCATAAAGTGCCTAATGACCATTTATTTCATATTCTCCACACTTGTGATAAGGGACTCCGACTCAATACGTTAGAGCACCTTGAGATAATAAAAAATAACAATGGTCACTTAATTAACGAGCAAGTAAATGTATCTAATTCCGTTTTGTTACATGTGTTCGGAGGTAGAGGGTATTGGTGGGGGTTAACTATTTAAGACTGCTTGTATGGGTAGCACGGCGCAGTACGATTTTTGTCGTGGAGCCTATCCTCCTGATGATGCTTCGGTTTCGGGGCGAAACGATCGTCGAGATTGTGGTGGTGAGTGTGTGTGCTGCTTTTGTGTGCGTTGTTGCTGGTGAATTGCGCCTTGGGGTGCATGTGGTGACTGGTCCTGCATGTATAAGGTGCGTAGATTTTGCCTGCTTCATACACATTGGCTTTGCATGCATTCACTTAACCCGTGCGGATTGTAGCAAAGTAGTTAGTTCTGTTGTATTGCTTGTAATATGGAATTCCGCAAAGTAACGCCTGCTTCTATAAATCATAAAAATATACTTTGTGATCACAAATAAACATGTCATCTTTCCCCCCTTATTTTCCTAAATATAAAACCCAGGTATGTATATGATACTGTTAGTTGCGATGGCCTCTTTCTGTGAGGCTGTAATCTCGCGGAAGGAGGCAGCGGAGCAGATCCGAGAAGTTGAGGCCTCTCAATCCCATCCACCGTAGGCGAGTGGGACGTAGACGGCTCGCCCAAGACCGTCGTCTCCCACCCTAGGAGGGACCTCCGGGCGTCTAATTAGGGGGATTAGGCGCCCACCATGGAGATATGTCCCCGAGGCGGTCGATGCATCGATTTGCGAAGGGAGGGGCAACTTTCTGAGAGGCCCCGCCCCGGAGGAGGAGCTCTCCGGGTTACAGAGCTGCCACTGTCGGTGGGTGCGAATAGTGCGTACAGCGGTACGTGCCCTTGCCATTGATGGCGTGGTAGAGAACAGTCAGGTTTTAGTCGGTGCGAATCCGATACAACCATCCGTACGATCCCCTTCGCAAGCGGTACCCATAACGGATTTCCTGACTTTAAAAATAAAAGGTTATACTGTTAGTTGCGGGCAATATACGCAATGGTACCGCGACCCCTGCGTAGAGCGTGAGATGGGACACCGGGTGGTTTTAGTGGGCGAGTGCCACATAACCACGTCGCTGCCCCCCTTCGCGTGTATACTCGGCAGCAGTTTCCCCTCGAAAAAAAAGTGACACTGGTGGAACAGCACTGACACTCTTATCTCAACATGGATAAATGGGTGGAATAGTTCGGAATAGGAGCTGACCGACCGTCGTGTACCAACAGGCGTCCTCGAAGATAAGTCAAGATACCACTTACCATCAGATAGCAGCCAACCAAACCTGTCCTATACGATAACCTGTAGATACTATTCAAGTCGACGCACCAAACATCGGTGTACTCGAACATATCATTATTACACCACTCACCAGTCATTATTCCAGTTGAGCCCCACTTAGCGTAATTAACGTCCCCACGTACCAAATTGTGGGGCAAAATAATAAATTTCCCGCCAACCATTATGACACTTAATTGAAAATTCTGTTATCGGGATCTGTAAATATTTTCGTAGAAAAACGTCAATTACTTAGGGTTGGCAAGCGTTTGGATCTAAAATTATTGAAAATTAAATATAAATTCCGAATGAGTTTACGCACCAGAGGACTATCGCACTCATAAGCTATACTTTATGCAATTCAAATTCAAAGATCGACCTCTGAGTTACGCTCTGGCCTCATTTTAATCTAATTTATTCTTTTTTTAAGCGGTTGATAAAGCTATTTTCAATAAAGATCATTTGGATTTGATTTGATTGTTGTACGTATAACAAAGCTATCGGTCAGTTATATGATGTTTTATGAAGCTACAGTTAGGACGCCTATCTTTAAAATTTTATCAAACGTAATTACATTATTTCATATTATAGATAAAGGTTTTGAATAGCAGCCATAATATCCCAAGAGAAGATTATAAATCATGATATTTGTACCGCGTTGCCGTATACCGCTGTAGCTGAGTCAAGCTAAAGCCGTGGCTCAACAGCTGAGCGCCATAACTGTGGCCCAAGTGATGCTTCCGTTTCGTAAAAATAAAACAGATATGACGTTGTCCGTGCCGCCAGGAGAGGTGTTTTAATATAAAAAAGTGTATAAATCGTTTGATTGATTTTAATATTATTATTACATTACATGTCATAGGTTCAACCCCGTGGAGGCACCAATGAGTTTTTCTGTAAAAAAAATATGTTTCTAAGTCACAATTGTACACATTAACATTTTGTCGTGGAGCATATCCTCCTGATGATCCCGGTTTCGGGGCGAAACGATCATAGAGATTTCAGTAGTGATTGTGTGTATTACTTGTGTGAATTGATGCTGGTGGCGGCATTTTGGGACACGTTGGGACTTGTCCTGCATGTGCAAGTTATGTGAATGTTGCCTGCTTTATACAATTAGCATTACATAGGGTCTCTTAAAAAACACGGATTATAGCAAAATAATTCTGTTATAGCTTCTGTGATAATTGAAATTTATCACACGCTTTTCGGCTAAGGAAATTCTTGTGAGGAAACCTGCATAGCCCTATAGATAGGGGGATATGTGTAACCTACCGCATTGAAACAGCGTGGTAGGGCTTAGCTCCAATCTTTCTGGTAAACAGAAAGAGGACGCATATGCCAAACAGTGTGATAACAATAATTACTTTTATCTTTACGTATTATAAGGACTGTTAACTGCATAAATATTATCTGTTGCATGGATTTGACGGAGGATCTCCTAAATAAATTAGAACGCCTACAGAATTTATGAATAAGATTTATTTATTGTTTAAAAAAGTTTGATCATGTCTCGGAGTATTGTCTTAGGCTAAAATGGCTTCCAATACGGTATCGGCGTAATCTTCGTGTCCTCTTAGTCCTTTACACTACAGTTTTCCTACGTCGTGCGCCACTTTATCTTAAAGATCGGTTCAATTTCCTTTCCTCCTATCCTCATCATCATTCTCTCCATTCACAAAGTGATAGCAGACTCAAATGGCCCCGTTTTAACACCCATTTGTACAGTGAGTTGTTAGGTCGTGGAACGCACTTCCATCACAAATTCGGCAGTCTAAATCTTATATGTACGTATATATGTAGAAATATAAATATTTATTGAAGTATTTATCTATTTCATATTTATTTATTACTATTTAAATGTATGTATTAGTATGTACATTTACATATTTATTTAAATCTTAGCTGCATTTATCCGTATCGTTTTGTTTTAAGATCCTTAGTGTAATGGTTGCCCGGAAGAGATCACCTTAGTGATAAGGCCGCCCTTTGTGAATAATTTAGTTTTTAATAATATTGTTTGTATATCCCTGTATGCAATAAAGTTATCTAAACAAAATAAATGAATAAAAAATAAATATTACTGTTAACTATTCCAAAGATTAGTGTCAACCCTATCAGGAATTCTTTCGTCTAAGTTATGGGTAGTCAATACCTGCTTTTAAGATCAAGAATAAATAAGAAAATTGATTTTGAAAGGGCTTCGATACGCAAAATTTCTGCCTTTATAAGTTCAAAGAAATCTTTACTGTCTGTGTACTTAATAATTTGAGACATAATCTCGGGAAAAAAAATGTATGTCTACCGTGTTGATGCAATGCGACGACGTAATTATTATTCGTAATTCATTGGAATACAAAATTTGTATACAATACGGTGCTCCAGATTAAAAATCTTAAAATTGATGCATCCGAACTGCTAAGGTTTGTGCACACTAGTGATTTTATATGGCTTACTATAAAGTATTTTATATAACTTTATAAAATAGTAGAATAAGCTAAACATTGAAACACTAACGATAGTATCGATAGCTATTAAGGCATTATCGATTGTTGGTTTATTACTACTATCTATCTCTACAAACTTGCATCGCGGGAAATCACCGAAATGTAGAGCTAGAAGATTTAAACCCTTTGTTTTTTCTTAAACACACACATTCACACTCAACAGTTCTATATTAGCCTTTTTTTAGTGTTTTTATACTGTTTAAAATTTTATTATAGAATCTTATTCCCAAACCCACAAACGACTTATGTACTTTTAGGCGCAAAGAGTATATTATTATTTATGTTACATACGAGTATATACGCAGCTACTAATACCTTAACTTACCTTGTAACCTAGTACCTTATTACCATCAGAGAAATAAAACAACATACCATGGCTATAGTTTATTATGAGAAGTAAATCGGTTACAGCGACGCACTCATAATTCATGGGAAAATAAACAACACACCATAGATGTTCAATAGTAATACCACGACATATTAGCTGAGTTTATCGGAACTACAAGATTAACCTCAATGAAATTGACACCGAAGCATAACGTCCAACACTATATTGAAACTACGGGACCACCACTTCACTGTCGCGCCAGACCAATAGCACCTTATCGCAAAGAATTTAAAAACATGATTGAACAAGGATTATGCCGCCCAAGCAAAAGTCCTTCGTCTTCACCACTGCACATTGTACCAAAGAAAAACGGTGGTCTACGAGTTTGTGGGGACTATCGGAGGCTCAATAGCGTCAGCACACCCGACCGCTATCCCATTCTACGCGTCAAAGACTTCACTTTTCAACTAGCAGACAAAACTGTATTTTCAACAATTGATCTCAATAGAGCATACCAGCAAATTAATGTTCGCGAAGAAGATACCAGACCGACTTGTACTCATCTTACGAGAGTACCTGACTAATCGCACCTTTCGCTATCGCATAGATGGTACTTTATCGTCGCGCCGCACAATTCGTGCTGGTGTCCCTCAAGGATCTGTGCTGGCACCCTTATTGTACTCGCTCTACACGAGTGACATTCCACGGGCGCCTATCAAAGAGCGTACACATCTTGCCCTTTTCGCGGATGACACCGCTGTATTTACCACATCCCGCCGACCTCAAGTAATAACTAGACGTCTCCAGAAAGCGGTAGACAGCCTCGGACGCTGGTTCCGCCAATGGAGAATCGAAATAAACCCGGATAAAAGTGCAGCCATGCACTTTATCGGTAATCGCTTTCGATCTCACATAGACACACCTACGGAAATATCCCTTTACAATACACCGATTCACTGGCAACAGAAAGTCAAGTACCTAGGTGTCACCTTTTCACCTTCCATGACCTTCCACGAGCACGTACACATAGTCTGCAATAAGGCTGCGTATGTCATAGGACGACTTTATCCGATGTTATGCAAGAAAAGTAAGATGTCGCTCCGCAACAAAGTGACACTCTACAAAACTTGCATAAGACCAATAATGTCCTATGCGAGCGTTGCGTTCGCGCACGTTTTAAAGGTCAGATTGCTCAGGCTCCAAAGACTTCAGAACCGATTTATGCGGACAGCCACTGGGTGTCCGTGGTTCATGCGGAACGTTGACCTCCATAGAGACCTCGATCTCCCTACCATTACTCACCTCTTTAAACGTTTTCCGAAATCTTACTTCGAGAAATCTGAGGTACACTCGAACCCCCTTATTTCAGTTGCTTCTACCTACATCCCAGTTAGGTCCGACCATCGAAAATATAGGCGTCCAAAAAGCGTCTTGTATGACCCCGACGATCAAATAACGATCGCCAACACAGATACACGTAATACACACACACAGCGTCTTCGCCGGCGAAGACGAGGTCCCAGTTTTCTGACGTCGGTCGGTCGTGGCTTCTCGCCACCCTTCCGACGCCGCAATGACTAATCTAAGTCACACCATCAGTCCTCCACTACACGTCGCCCTAAGCCGTGGTCCGGCCTCACAGGAGGCACCCTTAGGACGACGTTCCCCGACTTAAGTAGAGCTTTTGCGCTCTACTCCCTGCGTTTCGCAACCTCAACGATGCTTCTGCGCCCGGGATATATAGATATAGCCAAGACAGCCATAATCACTCCTATGTGGTTGTTTGAATTCCCGAGAATGGCGCCAGTTCTCATAACACAGACCAGACATTTCAACGATTCATCCATGAAGCACTGCACGGATTTCATCTATGCATTCAAAGGTTAACACCGCTGTTTTACTAAACCTCCCATCATAACAAGCATCCCTTCGATAGTCTCCGCAAAACCTCTACATATACAACAATCGGTTTTCTATTTTAAACTATTCTATAAAAGTCTCATTTTTGGTTCCATGAACTGCGTCTTTCACGTGAGTTCTCTAGTATGTGTACTGGCTTTACTGTTTTCAAAAATGATTACGCACTGCTACAAGTAATTACTTCACAATTACATTCGACTTTATATATACGACTTTGGTGGTCGTGATGGTTTTATAGTTACGAGTATATTCTCATTTGTAACGCCAAAATTTCGCATGTATGCGGCTTGGTAAGTAAAGTCAATGGTGATCGCACCATCGGCTTAGCATTCAACAAATGACGGAGTTCGTTTGTTGAATGCTAAGCCAATGGGGTCTTTACATGTCGTTATCGTGACGGGAACTGGTCAATTATCAGTTCCCGCCACAATAACGTCATGTAAACACTTCATGAGTAAGTGTCTCGAATGGCCTCGAAACTAGTCGCTAACCCGATAAAATTAGACGTGAGTATAACCATTGTCTACATATAAACTAGGTAAGGATGACATTGGTATATAAGTTTATAATATAACACTGTACCAGATATCATCAATGTGACTTGTTTTTTTTTCGAACTGACTGTATGCTGTTAGCCCTAACGGCTTTAACAGCGTCACCGGGCGGAACGGGCAAGCGCAGAAGCATTGTCGAGGTTGCGAAATGCAGAGAGTAGAGCGCAGAAGCTCTACTAGCGTCAGGGAACGTCGTCCTAAGGGTGGCTCCTGTGAGGCTGGACGAAGGCTTAGGGCAACGCGTAGTGGAGGGCTGATGGTATGATTTTGATTAGTCATTGCGACTTCGGTAGGGGCAATATGGCTCTAACAGACAGACGGATTTTCGCATGTTTCGCATTCCGAATAGGTTCTAGGTTTAACCATTGTTAAATATCCACACAATGGTAACATAATTTGTTAAACTTTAAGTACATACAAAAGTTAGCATGTAAATGGCACACAAATCGCACAATAGACATAGGATAAAACGAGTTACGATGTCTCCATCCAATTATAACCGAAACAATCATATCATTAAAGTGAAGGAAAGGTCCATTAAATTCTTGCGAATTTCACCTTGAACAAGGAAAGCAAATAGATATTGCACTTTCAAATCAAACTGCATTGAAATCAAGATAGATTAATAAAGTTAAATACTCGAAAAATAACGTAATTTATTTGAGCTTATTGATTGTTTCTATAAGTTTTATTCTCCTAAGAATTACATTCACTGAAATGAGAAGTTAAAAATAAATACTTGGAATCCAGTGATTAATAAATACAACTCGCGAAAGATGTTGCAAGCTATATCGCGTGTGGATAATATCAGTGTGGTATGCAGACCTTATGTGGATTGTGCGGTTCAAGCGAGGGTAGTTGGTGAAAATAATGACTGTAGTACTCGGAAACGAAGACGCCGCGGCCCTCCAGTCAGTTCGTGACCACGGCGGATGCAACTCTGCCGAAACGTCGAACCTTATATTCAATTCAATTCAATTCAAAATATTCTTTATTCAAGTAAACTTGTAAACAAGTGCTTTTGAATCGTCAACTTTACTGCTGGTTCAGAAAGCTGTTCCTACCGAGAAGAGCCAGCAAGAAACTCGGCGGCTGCTCTTTTTAAAATATAAATCTTAGAACTAGTTACATTCATTTATTACTGTCGTTACATTTATGTAAAAAGGTAACTCGATTTAGTCGCGATGTGACCCATATTTTCACATATTAATAAGTGTGAATCGCGAAAGTTTAAAAAGTTCATTTAATTATACATACGTAATAAAAAACGAATCTTCTAATATATGTCTTATCCACTAATTTCGTTACAACATCCTTGGCACAATTAAATATTATATTCATGGCGATGTTTGAAAATTTATGGTTAGAACTTAAGATTATCGTTAAATTTCAAAAAGCTTCACAAATAGTTATAACTGTGCTATAAATTTTAATAATAAATATTAAATTGAAAGGCCAGTATTAGTCAAGTTATCTCAAACTCAAAATATAGCTCATACTGAAGTTTATAAGCACTTTCTACAAACTCTCTGTAGAAGTATATTTTAAATATGTACATTATGGAAAGTAATAATTAAATGATTTTGCTATAATCCGATGCTATCCGATGGTATCCGGCAGAGTAGAATAGACCACTTTCATCTCTTACGGTGGGGTTGTAAAAGGCGATTAAGGTAAGTCGACATGCCATGTGGTATCCTGCTGAATAGAATAGACCACCCTCATTTCTTACCAAGGTGTCGTAAAAGGCGACTAAGGTAAGTCGACATGCCATGTGGTATCCTGCTGAATAGAATAGACCACCCTCATTTCTTACAGTGGTGTCGTAAAAGGCGACTAAGATAAGTCGAGACGCCATGTGGTATCCGGTTGAGTAGAATAGACCACCCTCTTTCTTACCGAGGGGTCGTAAAATACGACTAAGGGAAGTTGACGTTAGGCAAGCATTAGCTTGTCTTGGGCAAACAAAAATATAAGGCCCTTTTTATTATCCTAAGTATTCACTTAGAGATTGTAGCGATGTAAAGGTAATAAATAGTTTATAGAATTAGGCGTTACTTTGCGGAGATCCATAAAACAAAATTAATCATAAAATTATTTTTCCATATTCCGCGATAAAAATGATAAAATTTATCGTGGATTATAGCAAAATAATTTTATTATTACTGTTAAAAATAAATGCGATAACCACTCACTCTAGTAAGGACGTATATTTCGTATTTCGGATGTATATTAAGGAGCAAAGTAATATATTTTAAAGGCAAATCTACGATCTTATAGGGAATATTTACCAAAGCATTCTCAAATAAATTTCTTTAAATTTTTTAATCATGAACTAAAACACGTGTTTATAATGTTTTTGAAAATGATATTTTTTATATTGGTAAACTAACGACATACTGCTATTTATCAATCCAATCAGGGCACAAAGCAATCAGTCCCATTATAGGGCCTATAAGTAATTGGGATATATAAAACGCGTATGTAAAGTTTTCAGTGATATAAATTGCATAAAAATGTTGTACTTTGCTTACGTGCGAAGTGTTTTGGAATATGGATGTGTTATCTGGTCACCCCAATATGCTGTTTACAAAGACGAAATTGAACAGATACAAAAGAAATTTATCAAATTCTTAAGCTTCAAAGATTTTAAAACATTTACATCTTATGACCAGGCCTGTAAATATTATAAAATCGACAGTTTAGAAGTTCGGCGTACTCATTACGACATGATGCTACTACACGCTATAATATCACTTCGTGTCCCAAATCGGCGCACTCGCCACACTTCACTGTTCAGCACACCGTTGGTCCACGTGAAGTACGCACAAAACGCTGTATTGTGCCGTATTATGTGTACTTACAATAGCAAGTACCTTGATTTTAACCTATTTAGAAATTCAAAAGAGTCTTTCAAACATGCACTGAAAGAAATCAATAAGGCATAGTAAAAATTAATTTAAAAACACACCCTACACAAACACTTACACGCACACAGACAAACAAATATACACACTTATTTACTAAGAAATTCATCCATACTCATTCTCTTACTTTTTAGTTTATGTTAATATTATTTACTATACGAACAATCATATGTAAAAAAAAACTAATTATGTATCCTCATATGGCCTTAGTTTAAGTTGTTATATGTATAGAATAAGAACTTTGTCACGCTGTACGATTACCTGATAACTAACAAATAAATAAATATGTACACAATAACTATCAATAAATACTAAGCCACGATTAAATCCCCTCAACATCATTTACGAGTTTATTGGCTCTAATGATTTCATCTACCACTCTATGAATGTTGTAAATCACGAATTTTATTATCATTTATAATTGCTAGCCAACTTTCATTACTTATAAATCTAAAAACGCTTCCTAATAATATTAAGACAAAAGCAATCAGAGTGAAATAACGATAAATAAAAGAAATAATCAAACAAGAATGATTGGGTTCTGTCGATCGACTAACTATATCATCGATTACGTTTTATAATCAATCGTGACCAAGCGAGTTCTCAACCTCTCGCCGGATTTATGAATGATTCTAACGTAAAGAGCGTGGATCGGCATAAAATAGAATTCCAATGGATGCTGTAGAAATATCCACAAATCCACGATTATATTTTCTCACGGGCCAATTAAGATGACAAGAATCCACAATCAACACAGCAACAGATATCTTATTATTAACTTATTATTAAACAAAATCCCTAAAAGCTCTCTGTATGAGATCGATTTTTTCAAAATCTACTGAACTGATTTTTGTTCGATTTCTTCTAAAAGAAAAGCAATTCTTACGAAAGGTTTAGGTTAATAGTGTATTTCGGTTTTGTGTAAATTGTGTTGAAAGGCGCAGTTACAAAAAAAAACTCGCCTACTGGGAGCTTTAGGCGCGTGCGCCGCGTAAATCAACAGAGATACACTAAAGTAATGTACTAGAGAATTGTAGATCTGCAAAAATACTGGGAAACATTTCACATTACCATGATTCTATCTCGTATGGTTAATTCACAATGACTACTTTTATGTTCAAAATTTCGATTAGATACATTGATTTCCAAATGATTTATAGAAGCAGGCGTTACTTTGCGGAATTCCATATTACATGAACTACAATAGAAGCAGGCAAAATCCACGCACCTTATACATGCAGGACAAGCCACCACATGCACCCCAAGGAGCCTCCACCAGCAACAATGCACACAAGCAGCACACTTAACCACCACCACAATCCCGACGATCGTTTCGCTCCGAAACCGAAGCATCACCAGGAGGATAGGCTCCACGACAAAAATGACATTGCGATTTTTGTCGTGGAGCCATTCGCTTAACCCGTGCGGATTATAGCAAAGTAGTTCTGTTGTAGTTCTTGTTAATTGATTTCCACGCGGGCAAAGCCTCAAGCACAGGTAGTTTTAAATGAAGACATTGTGAGAGGAAAATTAACTTGACTAAATAAACATTTGCAATGTTGTATTCGATGTCAACAAGATTGACCTTTGGCGGGCTATTTGTTTAATCTGCCCGTTAAATTTCTGCCGGCGGCCATATTTATAACTATACTCCAACAACCGTGGCTTCTTGGAACGAATTTCACTTGTTTATTGGCTATAACATTATTATAATAAGCCAGCAGACTATAAAGAATGATGACAACTATTACACAAATATTAACAATATTCCTACCCCTGAAACGATGCCACTTAAAAGCAGGAAGGATTAAAAGTACATCGAATAAACTGCCGGCATAAAAAACAAGTTATAACTTAATTTTTTTTAACTCACAGAAGCGAATACAATTAATTATATCCGAATCTTAAAATGAACACGTTTAAAGAATTCTTATGTTATTTAAGAGACTATTGAAAAGGCTATAGGATCATATTTCGATTCGTAACGATCAAATTATGGACTTTCGACCTTAAAGGACAGGCTATCTGCAATCAACTCGAGAAATATACATAAATATGATGTTAACGCGGTCATATACACTAATACTCCGGTAAGATACGTCACGGTTGAGTCAGAACAGAAACGCAAAATATTGTGTTACCTTTGATTTCGGACTTCATAAATTAAAAAAAAGGAATGCATTTAAAATTTTATAAGAAATATTTTTAAGGTATTTTATTTATACATTTCTTTCAGGAAATACGGGACGAACAGTAAAACTGCTAAAATTAATTGTTTAAAAAGCACTACACACTATTATTTTTTCTAATTAACATTTATCATGTTCTAATGCAGATATCGCACTAGAAGATACAGTTCATATCGTCTTCTATTAGGATGTATCAGCGATTTGAAACCTGTATATAAACACGACCCTGGAAAACTAATAATGAAATAATTTATTATTTCTTTAAATAATTTCATTCATCATCCTCCTGCTCTTTTTCCACTCTAAATGGAGTCGGCACTTCATGTTACAAAGATTTTGATTTAGCTATGTATTTTACGACCGGCCGCCTGCCTAACGTCTACTTACCTTAGTCACCTTTTACGACAACTCGGTAAGAAATGATGAATGAATGATGGTGGCCTATACAACTCAATCGGATACCACACGGTGGTCTTTAAATAATTTCATTATTCCTTATATATTATAGATCCACCCAAAGTAACGCGTAATTCTACAAATTAGGTCTGGCGTGAACTTTTATTTAAAATATAGGACGTTGAATAAACAACAAAGGAGTCACAGATTAAAATTCTGTCTTAAATATACGTCACTTTAAGGCGTTATTTTTTCAACACAACCGGAATGTTTACAGCTGAGCTAAATACGATTCAAAATGAGACCGACAAGATGATAGGCCCTTTCAGAGAGTTATGCTCTTGTCTTGTTTACTTGTTCGACTTTTTGGTACCACTCACATTGTATAATTTGTTTTTATTATACTCACTACCATAACGGCGATTATCGCCACAATTTATTTAGGTATTATTTTAAATAATGAACGTATACGTGTGCTATGAAATTATGTGTATCTTTTTGAGGTGGTAACTGTGCGCGATGCTTTTTAGTGTGTAAAAGGCAAGCACTTGACCGCAATGTTTGATGGAGAGCAATGGAACATTTCTAAGATGGAGCGAGCTTGTCTGCAAGAAGTCTAGTCTTGCTTCAAGGCTTCCAATATTATAAGAACGTGCAGCTTCGCCTCAAATCGTCAAAATCAATATCACAAAGTTTTATATTAAAAATATAAAATAAATCAAAATTGTTTAAAAGAAGGAAAATACACCTAAAAATGCCAGACATTTTTGTGGTGCGGTGTGCAGATGTATTTTCTGTACAAAAAATACATTAATTAAAATTTTGAAGGTAATTGAAGTTATTGTAAGTTAACCATAAGGGATAGAGACATGCAGTTTCGGACTTTTTTGTAGTATTTTTGTAGATTTACAATTCTCAAATGCATATTACTTTACTTTATATAGTACTATAGTTTATCTGTATCTGTTTATCCAGTCTGCTCCGACTTCCGGTACCTTGGTTCGCTTTTCCAAAAGAACGGTGAAATTGATCGCGATGTGAGGAATAGAATGAATGCAGGATGGATGAAGTGGCGACAGGTCTCAGGCACAATATGTGACCCCCGAATGCCCCCTAAACTAAAGGGAAAAATTTATACATCGGTCATAAGACCTGTCGTAATGTATGGATCAGAATGTTGGGCAATGAAAAAGATGGATGAAAGAAGAGTGCATGCCAATGAGATGAGAATGTTAAGATGGATGTGTGGTGTGACAAGACTTGATAAAATAAGAAATGAGTATATAAGGGGAAGTCTGAAAGTTGCGCCCATTATAGAAAAGATGAGAGGTGCAAGATTGGGATGGTATGGACATGTAATGAGGAGGGATGAAAATTATGTGACTAAACGAGTGTTGGATATGAATGTGGATGGATATGTGACTAGAGGAAGGCCTAAAATGAGATGGTTGGACTGTGTGAAGTATGACATGCATATAAAAGGAGTAGCGCCAGAGTTGACGAATGATAGAAGAGAATGGAAGAGGAAAACATGTTGTACCGACCCCACTTAGAGTGGGATAAGGGTAGGAGAAAGAAGAAAGAAGAAGAAGAGTTTATCTGTATTGGCTTATGGCACGCGACTAAAGTTCCCTGAACGCAAATTGTTTTACAACTACGCGATCTCTTCAATGCAATTTATATATAAACGTTATGTACTGTTTATCTAAACTTTCCAGACGGAACGCACTTCACGACATTTCCACGGTAAATCCGTCAGAGCAATATTTAGGAAATTTGGCATAATTTTAACTTATATACAGGACTACTACCCACCACTTTCTTGCCTTTATCCCACTCGCCTAAGTGGGGTGGCACAACATGCATAAACCATGTTGTTAAATGATTTGGTTAGGTATTTTACGACCGGCCGCCTAACTGACGTGACTAACGCCTAACACCTCAGAAAGAAATGAAGGTGGTCTATTCTACTCAGCCGGATACCACACGGCGAATTAATATACAGGACTAATATAAAGAAAACAATAATTCCTCTTCCTCTCAGCAAGGCCTCAATAGAGTCTAACCTCTAAGCAATCACATTTCAAATGCTCTTCGTTGGGAAGAAATAGCCAATGTCTTATAGGTAGTATGCGGGTAACACGTCAGTTCAGAGTTGTAGCTAATTGTTCTATAAGCAATAAAAGCCTTATAGAGTCATAATGGGGCCATTAATAGTACCTTATTAGTGTCTAGAATTTGTTCCAATAGATAAATGTCGTTGAATATTGAATACAGGAACTGTATTTTACGGTTGTCAATATAGCAGTTTGTAAGGTTTATTTTGTGGGATTTCATGATATAAATTATTTCACGATAAAAATCTGCGGTAGCCCAGTGATGACTCTATGACTCTTTTGAAAGAGTAACGGGTTCATGCCCCGTGCAGGCACCGATGAGTTTATAGTGACATTGACTTGAATGAAAATATAATAACATCTGAAACAAAAAAATTGGATATGTTCGAAGTGTTAATCACCTATAACTTTGCATTAGTTTGTCAAATAGATGACATACCAACGATATATTATAGATACATTAACAATAATAATAAATCGTGTTTCATTATAATTATGATTAGCAGGCGAATTAAGCATTTTCTTTCTTGTCTTTTGTCTTTTGTTATTTCTTAAATATGTTATTATAATTATATCATGTATCAAACCAAAAGTTTTCATAAGTGAAAAATGAATAAAAATAAATAGATGATTTATAGACACAGGCGTTACTTTGCGGAATTCCATATTACAGGCGCTATAACAGAACTACCTCGCTATAATCCGCACGGGTTAAGCGAATGCATGCAAGCTAATGTGTATGAAGCAGGCAAAATTTACTAACCTTACACATGTAGGACAAGCCACCACACGCACCCCAAGGCTCCTCCACCAGCAACAAAGCACACAAGCAGCACTCACAACCACCACCACAAAAATCCCGACGATCGTTTCGCCCCGAAACCGAAGCATCATCGGGAGGATAGGCTCCACGACATAAATAGGTCAGATTTTCTAATTCAAATTCAAATTATTATTTATTTAAGTAAACTTGTAAACAAGTGCTTTGAATCGTCAACATCTACTGCTGGTTCGGAAAGCTGTTCCTACCGAGAAGAGCCAGCATGATACCCGGCGGTTGCTCTTTTCAAAGAATCATTCTTATTACTATTTACATATAGTTAATGATGTCTTGTACAGGGTCGAAGAGTAGCTGTATCCACGTATTCTTATCGTCTAAGTCATCCTCAATAGTATATTATGCTTTCTATATTAGCCTTTTTATAATAATATTTATATACTGCTGTAATGGTAAAGTTAAAGTACATTGTGGAATTTTATAATAGAATCTATACCCAAATCCACAAACTACTTATGTACTTTGCAAGGCGCAAAGCAGGAATCGTAAGCTTATGTCGGTTCCTACTTTGTCTATTATATACATCGCCAATCTTTCTATAATTATATGTACGACAAAGTCAAAATTATCAAATATTTCAAAAACAAAAAGAATATAAAAATGATAATTGTCTTAAAAGTCACACTAACAAATAATGTTATTATGTCAAATCGGTAATTCATCATCCTCCTGCCCTTATCCCACTTTGTGGGGTCGGCACAACATGTTAGAAACATGTTGTCACATGATTTGGCTACGTATTTTACGACCGGCCGCCTGCCTGACGTCAATTTAACTTAGTCGTATTTTACGACCCCTCGATAAGAAAGAGGATGGTCGATTCTACTCAGCCGGATACCACACGGTGGGTCGACTTACCTTAGTCGCCTTTTACGACACCTCGGTAAGAAATGAGGGTGGTCTATTCTACTCAGCCGGATACCACACGGCGTATGTCAAATCGGTAATTATGATAATATTATAGTTTATCTATATCTTTTATATCTATCTGTATGTGCTGTAGTATATCTGTAAGATATATCATAGCATCATTAGTTAAATAGATTAGATTCTCTCTAACACTTGCTAATGCGAAAGCATGCGTAGCGGATTAAACCCGGTAAAATAAATCCGGCTTTGACTCGAACTAGCTTCTACGTCACGCAGACGATAAAAACGATGACTTTTCAATATCCAAATTAACCACGGTTCATATAAGTTGTACTATAAAAGCTTTAAACGAGTTATGATGGAATAAATCAACCGCACCTTTTACGGTTAATGAAACAAAGCGTCATGTATATGATCCTTTTTTATATGAAACAAAATAACTTATCCTCATTGAGTATATTCGGGCACTCGATACGGGCATAAAGGCCTATAAATATAGCGATCCAGCATCACTTGCACAGTTCAAATGATATTGTAAATATCATTTTGAATCCTATTACTTGGTATACAGGGATCACTATTAAAAATTCGATGCCAAATAAATGTTGCAGCGAAAGTAGTCAATGTCGTTTCTTTTGTACACAAAATATATATGTACGTCGATCCGTTACGTGTGTCCGAATTTATTTGGGGAATCGAAATCATGATATTTTAAGGGCATTGTTGCAAATCGACGGTTCGTACACTCTTATCCGATTTCTGTATTGTAAGCAATAATGTATTTGACTAATATCGCAAGTGCTGAACTCGAAAATCGTCCCACCCAATGAGTCTTGACTCGATTTTGTTATCAAAAATTTCGAAACATCGTACTTGTGGTAAAATATACAATATTATTGTAAAAGATTGATATACTTAAAGACATAGCAAAAATAAAATTACATTCATAAAATTACAGTCTTTTTTATAGATTAGGCGTTACTTTGCGGAGATCCATAATGCAAAAGTAATAATGAAATAATTATGCTGTAATCCGTGATAAAGTATATAGAAAATATATAATGCTAAATGTAAAGTGGACTATCCGTTTTCATACCCGATACAAGCAGGATTCGTAAAATCACATGCACAAACCTCCACCACCGCCACCACAATACACAAGCACTACACACGTTCACTATCACAAACTCGACAATCGTTTCGGCCCGCAGCCGATTTTAGCATATTACATTTAGCATACATTTTTTATTTACTTAATCTCGGATTATAGTAGAATAATTTCATTATTACTTTTCTAATAAATCAATTTTTTCAATTTAAAATTTTAATTTTATTAATCAATGTATAGTGCTCTTACTCAAGACCAATTCGTCCAACAGTGAGTGTTGCCCTAATGAAATACGATTACTTATATACTCTATATATATATATATATATATATATATATAGCCCAAGGTTCAGACACCACTGAGTTTTTCCATTAAAACTTATGTGTCTAATTGATATTTGCAATTTATCACACGCTTTTCGGTAAAGGCAAACATCGTGAGGAAACCTGCATATCTGTAGAGAATTCTGGAGATATGTGTAACCTACCAATCCGCATTGGAGCAGCGTGGTAGGTCTTAGCTCCAACTCTACCCTCCAAATACAGAGAGAGGAGTCCTATGCCCAGTAGGATAGTAACAGGCCGTTACTTTACTTTTTTATATACTCTATGAGTTTAATTACACTCAAAAAGATTCCGTCGTAGTTGATATATAGATACCGGCTATACTCACGTTATAATTTTATCCGGTTAGCCCGACTAGTTTCGAGCCCATCTGGGGCACTTATTCATGAGCTCTTTACACGACGTTATCGCGGCGGCAACTGCGTGCAGCAGCTCGCTGGGCGCGCCTCGTAGGTGGCTGGGCTGGGGGGGAGTAACTTAGTGTTCCTTGTCTGGTCTTCATCGTCGGGCTAACCCGATAAAATTAGACGTGAGTATAGCCGGTATCTATATATCAACTATGAATACTACACGATAGTATAATTTTAAAAAAAAAGGTTCCGTCGTGTCAACAACCTTGATTAGATGATATAAAAGGAGGTATAAATGACAATAACAACTGCAGCCAGTTCTAAGGAGCGTGAACAACTAAGGGCGCGGAATTCTATTGAACAGATGATACCATCTTAGATGCTGCGCACTTAGCGTCCGATAGCATACCTTGGAGATTGACACAAAAGTAGGCGAACGGAACACTTGGGACTTGATTGACGCTAGAACGTGTTAATGGTGCTTTGAAATTGTATTAAGTGTTTTGTTTTGTATGTAAGTGTTTGAGTGACGATTCGAGGAGATTCCCGATAAAATTGCTCACGTTCCATCTAGTTTTACAGCATCATGCTTTGACCGATAGATTTGCTTGTGGTGGAGTCTTCTCGGTACCTTTTGAGGGTGCCGGGGGACGGGCCTCGAGGCGAACCTCCTTGCCCGGGCTGGTCCTCGCAGGCCTTGTGGGCTTGGTCAATATTCGGGCCGGTTGGCCCAGGTCACCTAGGTGACCTGAGGGAAGTCTGGTTCAGGTGTGGCGGTCGGGGAATAAAATATTAATCAAACTCTGAAATGCTATGTCAACGCGGGATTGAACGTGCAATTAGAAGCGAAGTGTACTGTAGTAACGTACACGAATACGCTACTATCTTCTTAGATTTGCTTTGCTTAAATGAAAAGATTTATAGAATAAGGCGTTACTTTGCGGAGATCCATAAAACAAAAGTAATTATAAAATTATTTTGCTATAATAAAATATATTGCGATAAAGTAAATAGAAAATATATATTTAAAATATATGTTCACGTTTGTCATAGCAAAATCAAAAAATCGATTGCCGTGGAGTCTTTCTGCTCATAATGCTTCGGTTGCGGGGCGAAACGATTGATGAGTTCGTGATAGTGAACGTGTGTAGTGCTTGTGTATTGGTGATGGCGGTGGTGGAAGTTTGTGCATGTGTTTTTACGAATCCTGCATGTATCGGGTATGAAAAAACGGATAGTTCCCTATACATTTAGCAATATATGTTTTCTATTTACTTTATCGCGGATTATAGCAAAATAATTTTATTATTACTTTTGTAAATAAAAAGACACTAGTTCTATCCGTGAATTCGATATGGTCAGATTTAGTGTTGAAATACCCCTCATACGTATTATATATTTAAATTATTAGAGACGAAATCGACTCATCCGATCTACATAGTTAATTATGTTATAAGAACGCGCGGTTATATCTACTGTTCGACCCCTACAAGTCAGCAATGTTTAAATGTAACTAGTAGTAAGAATTATAATTTGAGAAGAGCAATCGCCGAGTTTCTTGCTGGCTCTTCTCGGTACCAACAGCTTTCCGAACCAGTAATAGAGTTGACGATTCAAAGGCATTTGTTTACAAGTTTTCTTGAATAAAGAATATTTTGAATTTGAATTTGAATTATGTTTAATATATGCTCGAAAATATTATACTCGGTGCTAGGCGTAATAATTTATTTGCCGAACACCCTGCCGTACGAGGCGCGTGCTAGGTCACCTTTCGTACCTTTACTATCTTTCCCCACACTATTTTTTTTGCAGATAAATAGAATTATATTGAGAAGTATTAGCAAAATTCGACGAAAATTTTATGTTACTTTATATACTGTAATTAGTGTAATTGGATGTTGTCCGTTTTTTCGTAATTCCGATGTAAATACAAGAATTTTTCGTCTTTAATTGTCCTTTTTATATACGCTCTACTTGTACGAAATATTATAAGTATGTTCGAGCGGATAAAATGCAAAAGGGTAACAGACAAATAAATAGAAACGAAACTTACGATTTTTATTTATATATTTTATACAAGCATACCCGTGACTTCATTCGTATTAAATGTACTCATAACTGTATAATGTACATACATTATTTTCTCTCCTATACTCTTTAAGGGCTTTTCTGTACTTTATATTAACCTGTAAGATTCAATTGTGTCATATTAAATCAATATTGTTAGAGCGTTCTAGCGCGACGATGAAAGTGTGGCAGATATACAGACAAATAATAGGTATTACCGCTTATTTACTGAGCTGACATATAGGATATGTATAATTCATGTATTTACTTCGGGAACTGAAAAATACCGCATGTTATTGAAGAATATTTTAAGTTTTTAAGTTGAAGCGATCGTAGCCGCAGGTACGCTACTTTGAATTATTTTTATATTTCCAGGATAAAACTTTAATTAAAAAACAGAGAGAGCTCTCATTTCCCATGTTATTTGTGCTATATATACTATGTTGCAGGCGTAGTTATCAAGTCCCGATATAATTCACACGAATTCCTCACTTGTCTCTGACAGCTGTCATTAAGCCGCCGCCATTTTAGTCCGCCATTACGGTTTCCGAATTTCACTTAACTTCTTTATAATTTTGATGCGATTTCAGAACGTGATCGTAACACCTACCACGTACGTGGTAACGAACGACTATACAGGATGTTTTATGGTATATTTTTTAGAAATAATATAATTCTAACAGGAACTTATTGAATAAAAGGGTCACCGAACTCGACTCGACTATACAGCGTGCTTTCATGGTGTCTTTTTTTGGGAATATTATAATCATTCTTATAGGAATTTAAGGAATAGGTAGAGTCGCCAAATTCGGATCGACTAAGCAGCGTGCTTTCATGGTGTATTTTTTTGGGACTATTATACCATTCTAATAGGAACTTAAGGAATAATAGAGTTGCCGAATTCAACTTCTTTTACAAAGCTATTCCGGAATGAGGAATTGATGTGATCGTCTTCGCACCGATAGTAGAACATTTGTGCCCTGAGTGAGATCAATTTTCGCGCACGTTAGTTATTTATCATTTTAGCGATAAATCTTAAGATATTCATTAAATTATTTGGTGCAAATGAAGATATTGATACAAAAGTAATAATATAATTATTTTACTATAATCCGCGATACAATAAATAGTAATATAGTCCTAAATGTATAGTGGACTATCACGTTTTTTCATACCCGTTACATGCAGGATTCGTGAAAACACATGCACAAACCTCCACCACTGCCGCCACAATACACAATCACTACACACGTTCACTAACACAAACTCAACAGTCGTTTCGCCCCGCAACCGAAGCATCATCAGGAGATAGACTCCACGACAAAATCGCAAAGATATTGATCATAAATAAATCAAAAAACAGCAATTTAAAACTGCTAAAAGAAAGCTGCATGCCTACTATACTATTGAGGATTACCTAGATGATAAGAATGCATGGATATAGCTACCCTACGACCCTGTACAAGATAGTAATTATAAATGTAACTAGTAATAAGAATTATATTTTGAAAAGAGCAACTGCCGAGTTTCTTGCTGGCGCTTCTCGGTAGCTTTCCGAACGAGCAGTAGAGTAGACGATTCAAAAGTACGAGTTTTTATTTACGAATTTAAAGTATGATTCATAATTTTTATATTATTCTTCAATTAAATTTATTTGATCAAACTGTACATAGCGGGCCCTAATTGAAATTAAAGAGCGCTGGATAGGTAATGAGCGACGCGAAATCACTGGGCCTTTTTATAGCCCGCGTCATAATTTTATGAATTATACGATCGATACAGATTCCTGTGGCGAATGTCGGTGCACGGTGAAAAGGTGACAGGTTCGCTCCACTCGGTGCCCTTGGACTTTTCAAATCTAATCAAATCTAATAGTTGAGGGATGTTTTATACATATTTTCTCAATCTGTTTTATTTTATATATTGGTTATATATTAGTTATATATACACATACGAAAATACGCACACTCACTCACACCCATACGCACGAAAACTCACTCACACACTATAAAATATTATGTGCTACTACAAATCATATAAACACTGACTTAGCATTTATTTTTGTTTTCCTTATTTTATTTTTTCCTAAATTTGTCTGTCTACCAGCATCTAATTTATTGTAAAATCTGGGAGAGGGCGGGGATTCCGAGATACAGGTTTATATAAACTTAATTCGGAGTTCTCGGCAGAAAATTTGTTTGTTACAATATTTGCACAATAAACTATTTTATTTTATCTAATCAAATTGTATAATATAATTTATTTTTAAAGAGTATAAGCTTACTATATTATTGAGGATTACTTGGATGATAAGAATGCGTGGATATAGCTACTCTTCGACCCTGTACAAGACATCATTAACTATATGTAACTAGTAAGCAGAATTATTCTTTAAAAAGAGCAACCGCCGAGTTTCTTGCTGGTTCTTCTCGGTAGGAACAGCTTTCCGAACCAGCAGTAGATGTTGACGATTCAAAATCACTTGTTCACAAGTTTATTTGAATGAATAATATTTCGAATTTGAATTCGAATATAGCGATATATGTAATTATTTATTAAAATTGTATATGATATAGTATACGGTCTGTCTGTCGACCATAACACAATTAAGTTACTTACTTTGGTGACGGCCGTGCGTGTAAGTGTCCCATATTTTAATATTAGTACATCGTGGTAAAAGTTAAAAGCGCAAGTGGCAAAAAGCAAATTGTCCGTCTGTAGGACGGTTATCAAGACTCATTAAGGTTAATACCGAGTTTTGAGCGAAAATCGATTTAAATGTATCGACGAAGTTTCGATTACGATACATTACATCGCACTCCGCGGGCTATATTTATGGCCATTTAATTTATGGGTTATAAGTTTTTAAAAATCGATTCGCATTGATCTGATTATATGTTGCTTTGGACGCAAAGGGCAATGTGCCGTTGCAAGGTGTTGGTGGAAATGTTAAAATTATTGCGCGTAAGAAAAAACTAAATTTAATACTTACATTGTAATCTGTACTTTGTCTTGAATTTGTAGTGACCATCTGGAAATAGTAAATTTCAGATTTATACAAGGTTCGACGTTTCATATTTATTAATTTAAGTCGTTGCAAACTACATTGCGTGCCGACAATATCAGTGTGGTGTGTAAGCGACCTTATGTGGATTGTGCGGTTCAAGTGAGGGTAGTTGGTGAAAATAATGACTGTAGTACTCGGGAACGAAGACGCCGCGGCGCTCCAGTCTATGTAAAGCCAGTACAACGTAATGGTGACGATATTGCTTCTATGCTTTTACGGTAATAATTATACATGTACAATTGCATTACTAGTAATAGGTAAATACTATATATTAAATAGTATATAAGTAGTAGTTAGTCAGTAAGCTGTGGTAGCCTAGTGATGAGACCGTGCGACTCTCTAGAGATGACATAGGTTCAAACCCCGGGCAGGCACCAATGAGTTTTTCTATTAAAACTCATGTGTCTAATTGATAATTGCAATTTATCACACGCTTTTCGGTGAAGGAAAACACCGTGAGGAAACCTGCGTATCTCTAGAGAATTCTAGGGATATGTGTAACCTACCAATCCGCATTGGAGCAGCGTGGTAGGTCTTAGCTCCAATCCTTCTCTCCAAAAACGGAGAGAGGAGGCCTTAGCCCAGCAGTGGGCATAGTAACAGGCTGTTACTTTAAATAGTATATTAACTATGAATACTACTCACGATAGTTTAAATAAAAAAAAAACCATCTCAATTCTATTATGAAAGTAAGAAGTGCAAATATTATTATACAATAAGAATAATAAAAAATACAATAGAAGAAATAATAAAGGCAATTCGTCTGTAAATTGGAATTGAATAATCCATGTAGTCAAAATAAAAAAACCACAATTTTATGCAAAAATTGAATTCAATGTACATTTTTCAAACTAGATTACTAAAGGATTATGAAAGAATTCAAACATCCATAATTTTGAATAACAATTTCATCGAATATTATTGTGGCATTTGGAATCCAAATTATAATACTATACAGTTTTATGCAGTGTGGTATCCGGCTGAGTAGAATAGACCACCCTCATTTCTTACCAAGGTGTCGTAAAAGGCGACTAAGGTAAGTCGACCCGCAGTGTGGTATCAGGTTGAGTAGAATAGACCACCCTCTTCCTTATCGCGGGGTCGTAAAATACGTCAGGCAGGCAGCCCGTCCTAAAATACGTAGCCAAATCATGTGACAACATGTTTGTAACATGTTGTGCCCACTCCACTTAGAGTGGAATAAAGGCAGGAGGATGATGATTCATAAAAAAATATTGTAATTTGGCATGCTAAAATTAATATTTTCTAAGACATAATAAAATCCATTAAATATTTGGAATATTACTAATTGAAGCTATTTAATTTTGTGCAAGTTTGAATAATAATAAATAAAGTATCTTCTTGTCTTGGTCGCTACTTGTAGTGTTTAATTTGTTGTATTAATATAGACTAATGTTGTATGAATATAGCACAGGCTCAAACACGCACTAACAAGTAATAGCATGTCACTACACGTCCACTCTCACCAAAGGCTCTCGTATACTAAGGTGTGTGCGTTTGAGACAGTCTAATGTTTCTTTTGTACATAAGTGTTAGTGCGAGTTAGTGTGGGTATATTTATGTATGTGTCTTGTATATAAATATACAAGGTAAAATACACACATCTCAACCCGCATACACTACACAGAGGCTAAATAAATCCTGTAAATTCAACAGGATTAGGATGACGTTAAAAATGCCATCTATTATCAACCTATGAAAGTTTTATTTTTATTTTCGATATGTCAAAGTCAAGTTTGTAAGTTAAAGAAATAGGTTTTATATAGGAGACCTGATGACATGCCGTTTGGTATCCGGCTGAACAGAACAGACCTTCCTCATCTCTTACCGAGGTGTCATAAAAGGCAACTAAGGTAAGTTGATCCACCCGTGTGATGTCCGGTTGAGTAGAATAGACCACCCTCTTTCTTACTGAGGCACCGTAAAATACCAATGAGGTATGTTGATGTCAGGAAGACGGCCGGTCGTAAAATACGTAGCCAAATCATGCGCCAACATGTTTGTTACATGTTGTGCCAATACCACATAGAGTGGGATAAGGGCAAGAGGATGATGATAAGATACCTGATGACCTCTCACAATAAAAGATATAGTGTTAGAAAGATTGTTTATGCTTATATATACTGAATTTAGTAATGATAGCTGTGATAGCCTAGCGGTGTGACCGTGTGACTCTTTCGAGGGGAACACGAGTTCAAACCCGGGCAGGCACCAATGAGTTTTCTATTAAAACTCATGTGTCTAATTGATAATTGCAATTTATCACACGCTTTTCGGTGAAGGAAACATCGTGAGGAAACCTGCATATCTCTAGAGAATTCTGGAGATATGTGTAACCTACCAATCCACATTGGAGCAGCGTGGTAGGTCTTAGCTCCAACCCTTCTCTCCAGAAACGGAGAGAGGAGGCCTTAACCCAGCAGTGGGCATAGTAACAGGCTGTTACTTACTTACTTACTTATATACTGAATTTGATATTAGTAAATTGAATGAATTTAATGCTAATTGCAATTTAACCCCACAGCTCGATCTGATTTTTGTGATCTACTATTTGCAGGGTTGGTGAGTGATAGAAGCTCTCTGTTTGAACCAAGACTGGACGGTCCACGTGAACGAAGTCACGGTTAAAAGCTAGTATTAATATATTCCCGATCTTTCATATGGATAATAAATCTGTAGCACTCAGAACAGGTTTGCATATCGCACTGCGCTCGACCGTCTGCGATTTATTCAACACCAAACGGAAGTCGTAAGTATGAAGTTTGCTATTAATTTAACCGATACATTCAAAGATGATATCGGTACATACATCGATACATACATCTACCGGATGCGATCGGTTTATTGAAAGGGACATATGATTTTAACGACGCGAGTAAGGAGTGCATAATATCCTTATAAGTATATCAAAACTCGACTGCAATTGATTAAAGATTCAATTCACATTATTAACCCTAGATTCTATTGTTTTAATGATATGCTTGTGATAAAATATATTAAAACACTACTATGATTTAGACATTTGTCCGAGATTTCATACCCCAATTAAAAATGAGCGAGCTGTGATAGCCCAGCGGTGAGACCGTGCGACTTTTTCGAGGGGAACACGAGTCAAAACCGGGCAGGCACCAATGAGTTTTTCTATCAAAACTCATGTGTCTAATTGTATTTGTAATTTATCACACGCTTTTCGGTGAAGGAAAACATCGTGAGGAGACCTAGGCATATCTCTAGAGAATTCTGGAGATATGTGTAACCTGCCAATCCGCATCGGAGCAGCGTGGTAGGTCTTAGCTTCAACCCTTCTTTCCAGAAACGGAGAGAGGAGTCCTATTCCTATTTACTTTTACTTTACTTTTTACTTTAATTAAAAATACTTCTCATTAACATAAACTTATAAGCAAATGTTTTTTGAATCGTCAACTATGCTGCTGGTTCAGAAAATTGCTCCTACCGATAAGAGCCAGTACGCAACTTCTCAATTACTCTTTTAAAAATATAATTCTTATAAGTAGTTACATTTCTTCATTCATCTTTTGCAAGGTCCAAATCCAAGGTCAATATACTTAATTCTCAATAGTATAACACGCTCGGTAAAGGCTTCTAAAAGTACGTAGATCGTTTGTGGGCTTCGGTATACTTTTTTCTAATAAAATTCCTCAATCTATTTTGGACTTGCTTTTACACAAGTTCAAAGGCAATAAAGAGACTCCCATTTATAAGGCTTATTATACTGTTAAGGGCTATGTTAATCATAAGAAAGCTTTTTTTTTAAATAAATATATAGGACACTTATATACACGGTACGTCCATCGCCAAAGTAACTTAATACTTGTGTCATGGGTGACCGACCCACATACACATACATAAACACATACGAAGACAATATTGTAATATTTATTTTTGAAAAGAGTGATCGCCGAGTTTCTTGCTGGTTCTTCTCGGTTAGAGCACCTTTCCGAACCAATCGTACCTTCATTTTAATTTTAATTTGACGATTCAAAAGTGCTTGTACAGGCCAATTTGAATAAAAACTAATTCGAACTTGAATTTGAATTTATTATAGGCTTCCTGTACCAATCTCCTGTGAAAATTATAAAGCTAAAATTGATGTTGTTATTTTAGAATCGTACACCAAAATCAAAAAACAATTTACGTACTTTAATTTAGATATTTTTTTAAATAATTCTTAATATTTTTATGCACAAAAGATTATTGCTATAAAAATACTTTATAGTAATGCAAGAACTATTTCCTAAAACTTCTCTCGAAAAGAATCCCAAGGTCTAGAATTGTAAATTGCGTCTATCGCTCTTTTTTCTAATACAATTTTGTGACAATAATCTCGACATTTAAGCATTTGAATAGCATGTTATTATTAATTTGGTCATATTATAACTATTGAACGGTCACTGGTTTTAGTGAAATCGTGAATACCGTGAATATCTATAAAAAATATAGATATTCTCGATTATTAATCTAATCTTAATTATTTACTTATTTTAATACTGTTCCTGAAGGAAAAAATAGGAATATTTTGATTCTATAATATATATCTATAATATGCTATATCAGATTTCCTGTAAAGCGTTACAGACAGACTGACAGTATTTATAATATAACTAGCTGTGCCAACAACGGCCTCGCCCGCGTGGAATTCACTGATTTATGAAATTTGTCCCGAATTTTCGAAATTTTGGACATAAAAGTAGTTATTGTGAGTTAACCGTGGGTGATAAAGACAAACTTTTTTAATAGTATTTTTATAGATCTACAATTCTCTACTACATCACTTTATCGTATCTCTGCTGTTTACGCAGCGCACGCAACAAAAGTTCCCAGCAAAAAAGTTTTCTTAACAACTGTTAAAAACTTGTCTTGTGTTGTCTTCAGCACAATTTACCGATATGTTCTATTAAGCTAAACCATCCGGAACTATTGCACTATCTTTTGGTGAAAACCGTACAAGAATCTGTTTAGTAGATTTTGAGAAAATTGATTACATACAGACAGACAGCTTTTTGAGAGACTTTGTTTTATAATAAGTATAGATTACAGATGTTTAAACCACCGCACTGCAGCAAATCATAGTCAGTCCTATTTTAAGTGGTACTATAATATCTAATCACTTCAATTTGCATCTTATTAATAAGAACTAACTATATCCATTAAGCTTTCTAAGTGGCTGTAATATGTAATATTGATTAGTTTAAAAGCTTTAACAAATTACCTATCTAGTATTATCCTATACTAATAATAAAAATTTAATTACTTTCTAGAAGCTTTTGGAGGCAATATTTGCGGTAATTTAGAGAGACTTTTTTTATGTGTGATAGCCAAAAGGTGCTACCGTGTGATTCCTTCCAGGGGGTCATGGGTTCCTCTGGTAAGCACCAATGAGATTTTCTATTAAAATTTATGTGCCTAATTGATATTGGTAATTTATCACACGTTTTTTGGTGAAGGAGTTTTCCTTCACCGAAACCTGAGGAATCTAATATTATATAATGAGAAAACCTGCTTAATAAAGTAATGTAACTGGCTGTTACCAACCCACCGCTGGGCATAGGTCTCTTCTCTCCGTTTTAGAAGAGAAGGGTTGGAGCTTAGACCACGCTGTTCCAATGAGGATTGGTAGGTTAGACATGTCCCTAGAATTTTCTAGAAATATGTAGGTTTCTTCACGATGTCTTCCTTCACTGAAAAGCGTGCGGTAAATTGCAGATATCAATTAGACACATAAGTCTTTAGAGAAAAATGCATTGGCGTCTGGGCGGGTTTGAATCAGTCACTTTCTCGGTAAAGTCGGACGATGTCACTGCTGGGCTATCAAAGCTTGAAGATCAAATAACGATCGCAAGCACAGACACATATTATAAACTCTCGTCGGTCGGATTTGAGTCCATACTGGACGTCCACCACTTCCCCCCACCTGTTTAGGAATTATACACTGAATTGCTTATATTATAAATATAAATGATTATAAAATATTTCTAAATACTACTACGTAACAATTATTTACTTAACTAATATATAAACCTAAAAAAGGGAAAGGAGAAAGTGCTGCGCAGGTTGTGATGATGGTTTCCGCTATTTGCTACGTCCACCACCACCCGACAAGCACATCACTTACTCAACCACACTCCCTTTACTAGCGAGTCGAATGATAATGAGGAAGTGTTTTGTCTACAATAATGTTATCTGTCATTCGGTGGGTAGAGGAATAAAACCGAATGAATGAGGGTAAAAGATTGCGACCCGAGTCTTGTTCGCGAGCGACATTCAACAGTTTAGTCAGTCCAATACCACCTCTCAAGGTGTCCATACGCTTTAAAGTGCTGTGATGTCTTAATTTTGATTTGGTTACCGATATTGAGTATATCGTGTTGTTAGAATCTAACGTCAAATAGTTAATATTCGTGATAAGAGCAACCATTGAGTTTCTTACCAGTTCTTCTCAGTGGATGACAGCGTTCCGAACTGGTGGTAGAATCGTCCTGGCTTAATGTTTCCAAATTATTATTAACTTAACCTGTCAATACTTGTTTAGCGTGTTCCATATGTTATGGTTGTACGGTTATCTCTTGTTGACGTATTATTTGGTAACATTTTCTATGAGAGAACGTTTGAATTATGAGTCGAATTCCCGGCCGTAGCTAACAATTGTCATACTATTAGCCGCTCAACTACACGTTGCCCTAAGCCGTCTCGACCGCCTCACAGGAGGCACCCTTAGGACGAAGTTCCCCGAAATTAGTTAAGCTTCTGCGATCTAATCTCCGAATCTCCGCATTTCACAACCTTGACGATGCGTCAACGATGACTATGATGAAAAAAGTCAGCACGCAAAACTTATCTCCTCAATTGCATCATTGATTCGTGAACTGTAATCAATCATTAAATGGAGCGTTACGGAAGCCACTCTGATGTACTTACTCAACGAGTTATCCATCAACTTTGTTTTAATTGAATTTCTGATTTACTGGGAGCCGATTTTTAAGTGCCAAACGCATTAGTCACGGATGCTGTGAATAATTTTATAATGACAGAATATTTTTAATTTGAATTAGATTGATTGTAGCGAAGAGCATATTGATAGTGAAAAGTTTTGTTTTTGTAATTTTTGAATCGGGCAATAATTAGCAGAGTTACATAACACTTTTTTATATAACTAGCTCGATACCGATCTCTTGGTAGTGGAAAGTCTACGAATTCGGACTATAGATTTATTCAATTATAAAAAATGGGTATCATTAGTATTCTTGGAATAAGATCTAACTCATCAAATGCAGGCCCTGCTATAACGGTCGCTACAATTAATTTGTTATGGAATTACTTTCTTTCTATTTATATTCTTAAATTCGTTATATCATTTGATTGGGATGTCGAATTTTAATAATTTAAAAAGTATTGCAATTTTGAATTTAATACAGAGATATGAATAGAATGGTTTGATTATAGTCGGAAATTTTATCAAATTTAACATTTTTATAATGTAATAAAGTAGTTATATTGGTGTAACTATAATAGTTAGACATATGGTATTGCGGACTATTTTGTGGATATTCATATCTTTTATAATAATGTTATTAATTTTTTTGTTCTATCATGAATAGTTTCCGCAGCGCACGCGATTAAAGATTTTTACGACTAAATTTTTTAAAATCTTATTACAATTTTATTTAGGGATCCCCTTTTTTTAATGTCATATAACCTATGTTGCTCAGCGAAGAAGAAGCTTTACAATGTTGAATGAATCTTTGAAATCGGTCCTGAAATATAAAACCTGAAATATACATTTATTCCTATTTTCAGTTGTATAATAATATCCGGCTGAGTTGAAATGAGGGTTCATTTCTTACCGATATGTCGTTAAAGGCGAATTAGGTAATTTGACCTCAGGCAGGCGGTCGGTAAAAACCAATTCCTCAAAAAGACTTACAAATTTTGTCTCTACAAAACTCAGCGTGTCGTGTTTTGCACGCCGCCAGTATATAGGTCAGACTCTAAGCGGAACAATAAATAGAGCTTTTGACATTAAACCTTAGAGCAATTTAAAATGTATACTCGAGCGGTCACGATCCGAGTTAGGTAACTTTAACTCATTTAGGATGTGGCATTTTAGCATATTTATATGGATCATAGGGGTGTAAGGGGTGTAAGGGGGAGGCTTGTCCCAGTCAGTCTTCTCAATTGTCAACCGACGAGGCTCTGGCGACCGATAAATGGCGTTATACCGCCATTTTATTTTTTTGTTGACCTAAATACCAGACCGACAGTGGGCAGCAGCACTGTCGGTGCAAAACGGTCAGCACTGCGATCACCAACCCGCATGCCAAGCGTGGTGATTACCGGCAAAACCTTCATGGCATCACAAATTATACCACAGCCCCTATTCGGCGCAAGATCGTGTGGTGTGGCGATCCCATGAAGAGACCTATGTCCGGCAGTGGACGTCCATCGGCTGACGAAGAAGAAGAAAGATATGGATCATAGAATTATTATACTTACAAAAGGAAAGCCAGCCTAAAATGCACCATATTACAATAAAGAAAATGCAAATGAGGGTGAACTATCTGTCTCTCTGCCCTATTAATAACTCGATGTTATAGATACCTTCCAGATGTCATCGATGTCAGATTGGATTTTTGTACTTGAAAATATAAAGAATTATAAAACGATAGGTGATGTATATAATAGACGAAGTAATACTAATAATAACTTTATTAGGAACAATACAGAAAAACAATACATAACAATGAAAAACGATGATCCTGCAGAAGTATAAACTGTGTTGCAGTGACCAACGCCCTCCTCCTTTACAAAAATAGAGTGTTCCTTATAGTTAATTATAATTATAATACGAAATACAATGATGATGAATATATTGAAAAGTTGAATGTATTTTAACTTCTGTCTGTCCCCGTCGGGCGGCGGTACCCATAAGGAGTTTTTTCCTGTATAAAAAAGTGTGTGTATGTATGTGTGTATGCCTGTTTTTATTTAAGATGCATGTAAGTATTTTATATGGCAGATTTTAGGAGTCCCTCGGTTTCCTCATATGCAAGAGTCATGAGCTATTAAAGCGCTTTAACATTTATTGTAAGTTAATGGATAAATATTAAGGAGTTTATTTACTTTGGTGTACAGCAAACAGCTTATGTATGAAAAGTAGGAACGGATATAAGCTTGCGGCTCCGGCTTTGCGCCTAGCAAAAGTACGTAAATCATTTATGGGTTTGGGCCTTGCCTTTACAACAGTTTAAAAACATTGTTAAAAAAAGAGACTGATACAGAAAGCCTACTATACTTTTGAGGATTACTTAGATGATAAGAATGTGTAGATGTAGCTGCACTTCTACCCTTTACAAGACGGTAATGACTAAATGTAACTAGTTATAAGACATATTTTAAAAAGAGCAACCGCCGAGTTTCCTGCTGGCTCTTCTCGGTAGGAACAGTTTTCCAAACCAGCAGTAAACTTAACGATTCAAAAGCATTTATTTACGTCAATAAAGAATATTTTGAATTGAATTGAATTGAACTCTAGTACATAACACTATTTCCGCCACCACTAAATAACCAACAACAAATGCCATTTGTATATTTTCGATTCAATATTTTAGTGCGGTGAAAATATTAAGTATTACTTTCATAAATCCATGGTCCCGTGGGAACAAAGAACTGGCGCATCCAGTTTAGGGAAATCACGCCGCCCTATCGCTCCTCGCTTATGATCACCATCCGATACTTCGGACATCTATCCGCTGATTTATTTACACAAGCACCTTACAAACAAACAGCGGACAGAATAAATATATCAAATCAAATCAAAATAATCACGGAATAAATATATGAAATCAAAAGAATCTTTATATAAGTAAGCTTTTTACAAGCACTTTTGAATCGTCAAGGATCAATTATATTTAATAAGCTACACTGATTCGGAATGTTGCTCTTACCGAGAAGAACCAGCAAGAAACTCGGCGGTCAATCTTTTAAACATCTAAATTTACATTATTTAATTGCAGTCTTGTTTGAAGCTGAGAGGATTTTCAAAGTCAAGCATTTTTATCATTCTGTAAATCTAATACAGATTACGGATTTTTATTGTAAAAGCGAGTACCGAGACCAACGAATGAGTTGCTAACTCTGCTGAGTCGCGACGCAGGGATTACAAGCTTTTTGACCTCTGGTATATCTATGTTACACAAATTTGGTTTGATACATATGAATATTTTTTCGTGCGAAAATAATATTACTATTATTTTAATAAAAGCTCAAAAAGCTGTGATAGCCTAGCGGTGAGACCGTGCGACTCTCTAGAGACGACATAGGTTCCAACCCGGGCAGGCACCAATGGGTTTTTCTATTAAAACTTATGTGTCTAATTGATAATTGCAATTTATCACACGCTTTTCGGTGAAGGAAAACATCGTGAGGAAACCTGCATATCTCTAGAGAATTCTAGGGATATGTGTAACCTACCAATCCGCATTGGAGCAGCGTGGTAGGTCTTAGCTCCAATCCTTCTCTCCAAAAGCGGAGAGAGGAGGCCTTAGCCCAGCAGTGGGCATAGTAACAGGCTGTTACTTTACTTTTTTTTTTATTATTTTAATAAAGTTTCATGTTTCTATTATTAACCGTTGAGGAGTTAAATCCTGGCAGCAGCATCAAGTCGCTTAGCGCATTACGCTAATTTTCAAAACTACTGACCGATTTCAATAAAATTTTCTATGTAATTATATTTTGATCCAACTTAAATGATAGGAGAGTTTTTAGCTTGGTAAATAATCTTACTTTTTGCCAATTTAGAGTTTTTTATGCTTAAAAACTCAGATGTACTTTAAATCACAAAAAAAAACAAATTATTGTACGGTCACATACAACGCGGTAATTGATAAGATAGGTCGAGTTTAAATAAATCTAAAATTAGTAAGCTAAGTAAAGTAAAAATAAATATCCTGGTAATTTATTGTTTGCGCTGTATTAACACCTGGTCGCCAATCACAAAACGTCGTCTTGTATTAACTATTTAATTATCAAAGTTTCTTAAATTTTCTATTAGTCTTTGCGATTTTGTCCTGGAGTCTTTCTCCTGATGATGCTTCGGTTGCGGGACGAAACGATTGTTGAGTTTGCGATAGTGAACGTGTTTCGTGCTTGTGTATTGTGGTGGCGGTGGTGGAGGTTTGTGCATGTGTTTTTACGAATCCAGCATATATCAGGTATGAAAAAACGGATAGTCCACTATACATTTAGCACTATATTTATTTTCTATTTAGTGTATCGCGGATTATAGCAAAATAATTTTATTATTACTTTTCTATTAGTCCCTTAAACCACAAAAAGTTTGGATTGCGTCTACTTATACATACTATAGATAAAAAAGCGATGATTTATCGCTGTTTGTTTGCTAGTGCCCTAAGTGTAACGGTTGAGCCACGACCGGCCGAGGTCGTTCCTACAAGCACGACACAGTTTTAGTTAAATTGATGTCTTTTTCAACAAACCTAATAAGCAGGATATACGGTTGCTCCGATGCCCAAGTTTTGAGAGTCATTTTCAATAAGGTTTCAAGAACAAATGCGGCCAGGCCTGGGATTTGAACCCATGATCTACAGAGACACACGGTATCTCACGGGCTATCACTGCTTATAAGTATCTATTTATTATATTCGACCATCCTCATAAGAGTTACAACTTTTCAAAATTAAACCAATTTCTGTTCTCAGACCAATAGCTTTATAAAGTGGCAGTTATTTTGCAATATTGTTATATCTACATTAAACGATCCGAGGGAAGTTTTATGGCAGTTAATTTGCGTAAGGATTCGCGATCCTTCAGTAGCATAATAATAGCGAGTGACGACACGTGCGTTGCCTGTCTTGTGTTTGGTCCAAGATATTCTTTGACCGCCTAGCTATATTATTGTTATAAATTATCCAAAAACTATTTAAATTTTTATCTAAGAATTATATTTTATCGCTAAAGATCATTAAATGTAAATAGATCATATCATTAATAACATCGATCTGTTGCTAAATAAACTCGTAAAATCTATACTTATTATAAAACAAAATTCCAAAAAGCTGCCTGTCTGTACGTAACTGATTTTCTCAAAATCTACTGAACAAATTTTTGAACGGTTTTTACTAAAAGATGTATTAGAGAATTGTAGACCTATAAAATACAACAAAAAGTACGCGATAGCATATCCCTATCTCTCATGGTTAACTCACAATAACTACTTTTATGTTTAAAATTTGAATTCTAGAAAAACTTTATGACACGCTGATTTCCACGCGGGCGAAGCCGCTGGCATAGCTAGTTAAATATAAAAAAACAATTCTTAATTGTATAAAGTAATATCGATGAGATGATGCAACCCATACGATTTAGGTATGAAGTAAAATAACGGAGAAAATTAAATTAATTTTGTTCATACACACAAATAAGCATACACTTTGAATTACAATAAAACCAACTACTTTTTTAATTTGCAGTACCTTTTTAATATTTACAATTAATACCCATAAGATAAATGTGTATTAATTATGCAAATATGACAATTTAAGACGTCAACAAATTTTCAAATAAAGGGAACTATAGCTAAAGGCTATGAATAATATCTGTGATAGCCCAGCGGTGAGACCGTGCGACTCTTTCGATGGGAACACGAGTTCAAACCCGAGCAGGCACCAATGAGTTTTTCTATTAAAACTGATGTATCTAATTGACAATTGCAATTTATCACACGCTTTTCGGTGAAGGAAAACATCGTGAGGAAACCTGCATATCTCTAGAGAGTTCTGGAGATATGTTTAACCTACCAATCCGCATTGGAGCAGCGTGGTCGGTCATAGCTCCAACCCTTCTCTCCAGAAACGGAGAGAGGAGGCCTATTCCGAGCAGTGGGATAGTAACAGGCTGCTACTTTTATAGCCAATGGTTATTATAAACTTGTATTGCATAGACCAAACATGATAACTTATTTACATATATTATTATTGATGTATTCATACCCGTGACAAAACGGAGTTACCTTTATATTAGATTCGATATTAAAAAAAGTTTCATCCACTATGATTTTGAACTGATTAAAAAAAATCGTGCTTTCTTATATTTTTCTATTACGGTCTCAATAATTTTTGCTAATAGACATTAGTTAGTTTAGCATAGACGTTATCGATTGCGCAGAAACTCGTCATCAACCTCCTGCCCTTATCCCACTCTAAGTGGAGTCGGCACAATATGTTACAAACATGTTGTCACATGATATAACTGCGTTTTTTACGACCGGTCGCCTGCCTGACGTCAACTAACCTAAGTCGTATTTTACAACGCCTCGGTAAGAAAGAGGGTCTTCTATTCTGCTTTTTTTTTCCTCGAGGGGAAACTCCTGACGAGTACACACGCCGCCAAATGGGAGGCAGCGACGTGGTTATGTGGGGTTCGCACCCACTAAAACCCCCCGGTGTCCAAACACGCGCTTTATGCGGCGACCACGGTACCCAAATATGACTGACCATGACCTCGCAGCGTTGCCACCCTTGCGGCCCTCCTCCGAGCAGGGAAACCTTCTCACCTCCCACCACCTCTGAAATGCACCCAGGACACTAGATGCACCCCAGATACGACCTATAGTTAGGCGCCGGGTCTCCCATCACCCGACGTCTAGGGTCTCCATCTCGTCGCTGGCTAACGGTCGAGGAACAACCAAAGCCACAACTGCAGGAACCAAAGGAATAACACGTCTATTCTGCTTAACCGGATACCACACGGTGGGTCAACTTATCTTAGTCGCCCTTCACGACACCTCGGTAAGAAATGAGGGTGATCTATTCTACTCAGCCGGATACCACACGTCATATTGCTCAGGAACTCGTATGGCTTTATATTAAAAAGTTTGATAAGAAAAAACTCTAATCGCCTATGCCTTAAGCAGCTTTCGCTAAAAATATAAAATTTTATGTGCAATACACGCGAAGATCGAATTGACCGTCTCAGTAAAAGTAAGTGTTATTGCTTAATTTGAACATAACCGTAACAGCTTTTGATTTTTATCCAACACACAGAAATTCGTGTGTTTAATGGCAATGAATTTAACGATGTCAAGTGTATCCCGAATGGGGCGCATTACGACATTCTTAAATATTAAGATAATTATCTTACCTGTGAGAAACACACGGCTAAAAATATATTAAAATTAGAATAAAGTTGTTATACGAAAAGAAAAAAAAAATTACGTTGAAGTTTTCCCAATAATTTACTTTTTTTATCAATAGTAGTTTTATTAATATATAATTCAAAAATTCAAAAAAAATCTACATATTCTTTATTCAAGTAAACTTGACAAAAGCAATAATAAAAAATATTTTGCTATAATCCGCGTTACAGTAAATAGTAAAAAATATATATAGTGCTAAATGTATAGTGGACTATCCGTTTTTTCATACCCGATACATGCAGGATTCGTAAAAACACATGCACAAACCTCCACCACTTCCACCACCATACACAAGCTCTACACACGTTCACTAGCAAGTTTTGTCATGAAGTCTATCTCCTGATGATGCTTCGGTTACGGGCGAAACGATTGTTGAGTTTGTGATATTCAAATTCAAATTCAAAATATTATTTATGCAAGTAAACTTGTAAACAAGTGCTTTTGAATCGTCAACTTTACTGCTGGTTCGGAAAGCTGTTCCTACCGAGGAGAACCAGCAAGAAACTCGGCGGTTGCTCTTTTTAAAATATAAATCTTAGAACTAGTTACATTTATTTATTACTGTCTTGTACAGGGTAGAAGTGCACCTATATCCACATAGATAGTGAACGTGTATAGTGCTTGTGTATTGTGGTGGAGGTTTGTGTGTGTTTATACGAATCCTGCATGTAACGGGTATGAAAAAACCAATAGTCCACTATACATTTAGCACTATATACATTTTCTTTTTACTGTATCGCGGATTATAGCAAAATAATTTTTATTATTACTTTTGAAAAATTATTACGTTGAAATCTTCCCAATAATTATCAATAGCAGTTTTATTACGATTTAATTCAAAAATTCAAAATATTCTTTATTCAAGTAAACTTGTTATCAAGTGCTTTTGAATCGTCAACTTTACTGCTGGACACACAAGTTTGTACTTCAAATAAAAACAAAAAAAACGATTTTATTTTTTTTTTCGATTTTATTACCTTTATTCCTTTAATTCCGCAAATAAATCGATCCGAAACGAATCGATACCAAAAGAGAAAAGAATAAACTTCGACGATCACCTTGATTGTGATATGTTATAAGGGATACAAGTCCGAAAATCGTATGTAACGATATTATTTATATTTATTTTTAATTAAAACTCATAAAGATGCAATATCTGTAATCGATGTAAATTGATTTCGCATATAATTGTAATTAATTCCCATGAGGACGCCAACGGTCTGTCAATACAATTTATTGTTCGTATCCTGATGATTTCTTATTTATTTTCGGCCCCTTTCAAGTGATTTCAAAACATGCCGCGAATATACCACGGTCGCAACATTGCCTGTGTGACATAAGTAAAGTCTGCTATCATCATATCAAATGAATGATAAAGGGTTCCTTTCTTGATTTTAGTTTATAGAAATAGACATTACTTTATGTATATTACTTTAATCCATGTTTTAAGTAAATATGTGTAATGCTCAGTGTAGGAAGCAAAATATGTTATCATACCTTATATATTGATTTCCAACGTGTGGTATCTAAATATAAGTAAATAAATATATGGGACACTTACACACACGGTCGTCCGTCCCCAAAGTATAATACCTTAATACCTGTGTTATGGGTGACGGACAACTGGTAAAAATACTACATATATAATTTTAAATACATACTTAAATACAAATATACAACCAACAAATTGATTTATAGAAAACTAGTTTTTGCCCGCGGCTTCGCTCGCATGGAATTTGGTTTGCCACGTTAACTAATTTATATTACATAAAATCATTACAAATTGTAGCCTATATGTTATTCCGACGTATTCCCTTTATAACTGTAAAGTTTCATCCAAATCTGTCCAATAGTTTTTTCGTGAAAGAGTAACAAACATCCATCCATAGTCACAAACTTTCACATTTATAATATTAGTAAGATGGTGGTCCTCGGCGGGAATCGAACCCGCGATCCGCGGAGCTGAAGGCAGGATCACTACCCACTGCGCCAACGGGCCAGTCACTGTATTATAACGATGCATGTCAATAAAGTCGGAAAAACTCTGGCCTTTGAGAGCTATCTTGGCGTACGCTACCTAAACCATTGGAGCTACACAAAGATAATGTAGCGTGATATTGTTTGTCTTGAATAGTCTTAAAGAAAAGTCCGCGACAGCATGTACCTACCTTTTATGTAAAGTCAGTATGAACAAAACGTGCATTGTAAAATAGTATCTAATTTAATTAAATTTATGATTCACATCTGTGAATTTATGATCTCATAAATTTAATTAAATTAGATACTATTTTACAATGCACGTTTTAGTCTTACAAATTCTTATAAAAATGTCGCCTTCAGTATTTCATGTACATTAACTTTGTCTTTCACAGTAAGTAATTTAGCCGAATAGTTATCACGATATGATTGACTTGAATGGAGCGTCATAGAGTGCCTAATATGCGCGGTACGCGAAGACTGTATGGAATCCGTCAGTTTTGAAGTTTTGGGTGTACGATTAACTAAATAAATAAATCTTTTATAATATAAGGTAAATAAAAATTATTTAAATGTAAAATGATCCAGTGGCAGACCAAATTCCATGCGAGAGAAGCCGCGGGCAATAGCTTGTATGCTATAAAAGGCAACGATTACGATTTTGTCGTGGAGCCTATCCATCTGATGATGCTTCGGTTTCGGGGCGAAACGATCGTCGAGATTGTGGTTGTGGTTGTGGGTATTGCTTGTGCGCATTGTTGCTGGTGCAGGCGCCTTGGGATACGTGTGGTGACTTGTCCACCATGTGTAAGGAAAGTAAATTTTGCCTGTTTTATACACTGAGCATTGCATGCATTCGCTTAACCCGCGCGGATTCATTTAAAGTAGTTCTGTTATAGTTTCTGTATATGGAATTCCGCAAAGTAACGTCTGCTTCTATAAATTATATAACAAGATCTAACCGTCAATTTCTTTCAATCACTTTATGACACCGAGTATTCTTTGCGCCAATTAAATCAGTTAAAAACCGTGATACGGCAACATTGGTCGACGGATACGCTCGTTTGTCGCGTTTTGTTCGGATGTTCAACGTCATATACAACTCTTGTTCATATTGCTCTAGATATTTTTTATATCCCACTTCTTACGATATTTATTGATGTTGTAACGTTATTAGATCGAACGAGGAGGTAATGAGTCTTTAAATAATTTATAGAATTAGGCGTTACTTTGCGGAGATCCATAATACAAAAGTAATAATAAAATTATTTTGCTATAATCCGCGATACAGTAAATAGAAAATATATATAGTGTTTAATGTATAGTGGATTATCAGTATTTTCATACCCGATACGTGCAGGATTCGTAAAAGCACATGCACAAACCTCCACCACTTCCACCAAAATACACAAGCACTACACAGTTTCACTATCACAAACTCAACAATCGTTTCGCCCCGCAACCGAGGCATCATCAGGAGATAGACTCCACGACAAAATCGCAAAGCGAAGCGTTATGCAAACAATCATTGTTATATAGTAATCGGTTCATCCCCACCTTTACCTCTGAACACGTGCAACAAGCTTGAACTTGAAACATTTATCTGCTCGTTAATGAGGGTGCCATTGTTATGCTTAATGATTTCTAATTGTTCCAAAATATTCAATTTTAAGCTTTTTTCGCAGGTGTGCAGTATTTCGAAACAATGGTCATTAGGAACTTTATGACCGCTTTCTAACAAATGTTTCGCGAAATGTGAATTTTGTGGCTTATTATTCCTGAAAGCGACCATATGTTCTTTAAAACGGGTTTCAAAATTACGACCAGTCTGACCCACATATGTATCATTGCATTCAGGACATTTTATTTTGTAATGTTTTTTATTTTGTAATTTTTTATATTTAATTTTTAAATTTAATTTGTTTTTATTTTTATTTTTTAGTTTGTAAAAAGAGTGGTATTTACAAAATAAAATGTCCTGAATGCAATGATACATATGTGGGTCAGACTGGTCGTAATTTTGAAACCCGTTTTAAAGAACATATGGTCGCTTTCAGGAATAATAAGCCACAAAATTCACATTTCGCGAAACATTTGTTAGAAAGCGGTCATAAAGTTCCTAATGACCATTGTTTCGAAATACTGCACACCTGCGAAAAAAGCTTAAAATTGAATATTTTGGAACAATTAGAAATCATTAAGCATAACAATGGCACCCTCATTAACGAGCAGATAAATGTTTCAAGTTCAAGCTTGTTGCACGTGTTCAGAGGTAAAGGTGGGGATGAACCGATTACTATATAACAATGCTTGTTTGCATAACGCTTCGCTTTGCGATTTTGTCGTGGAGTCTATCTCCTGATGATGCCTCGGTTGCGGGGCGAAACGATTGTTGAGTTTGTGATAGTGAAACTGTGTAGTGCTTGTGTATTTTGGTGGAAGTGGTGGAGGTTTGTGCATGTGCTTTTACGAATCCTGCACGTATCGGGTATGAAAATACTGATAATCCATGATTTATAGAAGCAGGCGTTACTTTGCGGAATTCCATATTACAAGTAATATAACAGAAACAACTACTTTGCTATAATCCGCACGGGCCAAGTGAATGCATGCAAAGCCAATGTGTATGAAGCAGGCAAAATCTACGCACCTTATACATGTAGGACCAGCCACCACATGCACCCCAAGGCGCAATTCACCAGCAACAACGAACACAAAAGCAGCACACACACCCACCACCACAATCTCGACGATCGTTTCGCCCCGAAACCGAAGCATCATCAGGAGGATAGGCTTCACGACAAAAATCGTACTGCGCCGCGCTACCCACACAAGCAGTCTTAAATAGTTCAACTCCCACCAATACCCTCCCCTCCGAACACATGCAGCAAAACGGAATTAGATACATTTACTTGCTCGTTAATTAAGTGACCATTGTTATTTTTTATTATCTCAAGATGCTCTAACGTATTGAGGCGGAGTCCCTTATCACAAGTGTGGAGAATATGATATGAATGGTCATTAGGCACTTTATGACCGCTTTCTAGCAAATGTTTTGCAAAATTAGAATTTTGTGGTTTATTATTCCTAAACGCAGCCATATGTTCCCGGAATCGAACCGCAAAACTTCGGCCAGTCTGACCCACATATGTACCGTTGCACTCAGGACAATCTATTTTATAAACCCCAGATTTTTTACCCTTATCTAATGTATCTTTATTTTTACACAACAAACTACGAAGCGATTGGTTAGTTTTAAAAGAGAGTTTAGTACCCGATTTTGATTTAAATATATTTGCCACTCGATCTGTTAATTTTCCAAAGTAAGTCAAACTAGCTTTATAGTTAGTTTTATTAAAAGATGGTACCGCATACAAAAGTTTAGCGACTTGAGATTTGTGTTTATTTTTAATTATGTTTTTAACCGTGTCTGTAGTGTAACCATTGGAAAGTGCTATCTGGTAAATTATTTGTAACTCCTTTTCATAGCTGTTTTTTGAGAGAGGGACCGACAATAACCTATGGACGTAGCTATGAAAGGCAGCAAGTTTATGCTGCCAAGGGTGGCAAGACGAAGCCGGTATGATCGTATCGGTGTAAGTCGGTTTGCGAAAGATCTCAAATGAATGTTTATTATCAACGCGAGTAATAATCAAGTCTAAAAAGTTCAGCGAGCCAATTTGTTCGTATTCTAATTTAAATGTTATTTTGGGATGTTTTTTATTTAAAGTATGGAAAAATTTATCAAGTTGTCTAGTAGTACCTGTCCAGCATATAATAATATCATCTACATATCTATAATAGTATAGAATATTTTTGTTATGAACAATATGTTGGTTTTCGAAATTATCCATGAAAATTTCAGCCATCAGTGGACTCAAAGGTGATCCCATTGCTAAACCATCCTTTTGATGAAAGAATTGGTTATTGAATCTAAAATAATTTTGTTCCATACATAGTTGAGTTAATTCTAACAATTCTAAGGTCTCACCAGGATGTGAACATTTTTTCTCGAGTAAATTGCTTAAAATGTTCAATGATTCCTTATATGGCACATTCGTGAATAGACTATCAACGTCTAATGAGACTAATTTACATTGAGGTGGTAAATTTATATCTTTAATCTTGTTAATAAGCTGAAGGCTGTTTTTTAAAGCATATGATGGTCGAAAGGACGTTTTCATAGGTCCTTTCGACCATCATATGCTTTAAAAAACAGCCTTCAGCTTATTAACAAGATTAAAGATATAAATTTACCACCTCAATGTAAATTAGTCTCATTAGACGTTGATAGTCTATTCACGAATGTGCCATATAAGGAATCATTGAACATTTTAAGCAATTTACTCGAGAAAAAATGTTCACATCCTGGTGAGACCTTAGAATTGTTAGAATTAACTCAACTATGTATGGAACAAAATTATTTTAGATTCAATAACCAATTCTTTCATCAAAAGGATGGTTTAGCAATGGGATCACCTTTGAGTCCACTGATGGCTGAAATTTTCATGGATAATTTCGAAAACCAACATATTGTTCATAACAAAAATATTCTATACTATTATAGATATGTAGATGATATTATTATATGCTGGACAGGTACTACTAGACAACTTGATAAATTTTTCCATACTTTAAATAAAAAACATCCCAAAATAACATTTAAATTAGAATACGAACAAATTGGCTCGCTGAACTTTTTAGACTTGATTATTACTCGCGTTGATAATAAACATTCATTTGAGATCTTTCGCAAACCGACTTACACCGATACGATCATACCGGCTTCGTCTTGCCACCCTTGGCAGCATAAACTTGCTGCCTTTCATAGCTACGTCCATAGGTTATTGTCGGTCCCTCTCTCAAAAAACAGCTATGAAAAGGAGTTACAAATAATTTACCAGATAGCACTTTCCAATGGTTACACTACAGACACGGTTAAAAACATAATTAAAAATAAACACAAATCTCAAGTCGCTAAACTTTTGTATGCGGTACCATCTTTTAATAAAACTAACTATAAAGCTAGTTTGACTTACTTTGGAAAATTAACAGATCGAGTGGCAAATATATTTAAATCAAAATCGGGTACTAAACTCTCTTTTAAAACTAACCAATCGCTTCGTAGTTTGTTGTGTAAAAATAAAGATACATTAGATAAGGGTAAAAAATCTGGGGTTTATAAAATAGATTGTCCTGAGTGCAACGGTACATATGTGGGTCAGACTGGCCGAAGTTTTGCGGTTCGATTCCGGGAACATATGGCTGCGTTTAGGAATAATAAACCACAAAATTCTAATTTTGCAAAACATTTGCTAGAAAGCGGTCATAAAGTGCCTAATGACCATTCATATCATATTCTCCACACTTGTGATAAGGGACTCCGCCTCAATACGTTAGAGCATCTTGAGATAATAAAAAATAACAATGGTCACTTAATTAACGAGCAAGTAAATGTATCTAATTCCGTTTTGCTGCATGTGTTCGGAGGGGAGGGTATTGGTGGGAGTTGAACTATTTAAGACTGCTTGTGTGGGTAGCGCGGCGCAGTACGATTTTTGTCGTGAAGCCTATCCTCCTGATGATGCTTCGGTTTCGGGGCGAAACGATCGTCGAGATTGTGGTGGTGGGTGTGTGTGCTGCTTTTGTGTTCGTTGTTGCTGGTGAATTGCGCCTTGGGGTGCATGTGGTGGCTGGTCCTACATGTATAAGGTGCGTAGATTTTGCCTGCTTCATACACATTGGCTTTGCATGCATTCACTTGGCCCGTGCGGATTATAGCAAAGTAGTTGTTTCTGTTATATTACTTGTTATATTACTGATAATCCACTATACATTAAACACTATATATATTTTCTATTTACTGTATCGCGGATTATAGCAAAATAATTTTATTATTACTTTTGTATCATGAGTCTTTGTTACATTTAATTTCTTTATTGACAAAAAAAATGTTCACGTTTTGTCTATCTTAAATGACTTACACTCTAAGATTATATAAATCATGCTCACGTGGAATGGTCCCAAGAATGCTTCCAGCTTTCCGCGTTGAATCGCTAAGCTGATCCTTTGTGCGAGAGCCAGCCTTTGTCACCTAAAGAGGCAATCAACAGAGGTGTTAAAAACGTTTAAATTTTTTAAAATCTTTTGAAAGCTGAAGATTCCGTTATGTAGAATCCGGCTTAGTAGAATAGACAACCCTCATTTCTTACCGAAGTGTCATAAAAGTCGATTAAGGTAAGTTGACCCCCCGTGCGGTATCCGGCTTAGTAGATAGACCACCCTCATTTCTTACCAAGGTGTCATAAAAGTCTACTAAGGAAGTTAACGTCATAAATATAATAAAATACCTAGCCAAATGATTTAACAACATGTTAATGACATGTTTTGCCGACCCCACTAAGAGTGGGATAAGGGCAGGAGAGGATGAAAGCTTCATTCTATCTAGATTTATTTATTTTTTAAACTTTGTTGTTGATTAGATGATTCAGTTATTTTTTTAAGTTTAAATCAAGGATATCTAAATATTAACAATTGTTGAGGGTTGTATTGCAATCTAATCTAATTTCGGGGACGCCTGTCGGTACAGGACGAGAGGTCAGCTCCAATACTAGGCTATTGGATATATATATACTGGCCCGTTGGCGCTGTGGGTAGTGACCCTGCCTTCAGCTTCGCGGGTCGCGGGTTCGATTCCCGCCGAGGGCCAACATTTTCTATAAACAAATTGTTGGTTCTTCGAGCCTGGGTGTGTATTTGTATTTAAGTATGTATTTAAACTTATATACGTAGTATATCTACCAGTTGTCCGTCATCTACAACACAAGTATTAAGTTACTTACTTTGGGGACGGACGACCGTTTGTGTAAATGTCCCATATATTTATTCCACCCAAAAATATTGTATTGCAATGATAAAAAGTGTTCTTTTGCTGAAACCTTTAAGGTCTTCCGTTCTTACATATTATAAATAGTTCCCTATGGTGTTTTCACTTTCAAATCAACATTTATTAGTATGGTAATTCCCATATTTTAAAATTCTATTCGAAACACCATTTTCATAAGATGTCTAAATAGTTTCAAGGTGACGGGAAATCACCGGGACGTGATGTTTGCGTTGTCAATCTTATATATAAAAATTAATCTTGTCTGTTTGTCCTTTATAAACTCTGAAACTACTTGACCAATTTTAATGAAATTTTCAGACAATCTTAAAAATTTCCCAACGGATGATTCTGTAAAGTTACGGGTAGATCGGAGACTTTTTTGATAGCTGACCGGTGAGACTTTGGAACCCTCTTAAAGGAATCATGGGTTCAAACCGGGTAGGCACCAATGAGTTTTTCTGTTAAAACTTATGCGTCTATTTTATAATTGCAATTTATCACACACATTTCGGTGAAGTGAAACATCGTGAGTAAAACCTCCATATCTCTAGAGAATTCTGGAGATATTATGTATAATCTATCAATTAATAGTTCCAACGCTTCTAAAACAGAGAGATGCCTAGCCCTACTGAGATAATAAATGCCTTAGTTTAGTTTTTTCTTAGATAATCGATTCGTTAATAACAGCTTCTTTAAGAATCAGTTTTCTTAAAACCACGTATACGATATTTTACAAGCTCGTTACGTTTTGCAGGTGTAATAATCGTTACTGTTCGAAATTAAGGTGAAATCGTGATAGTGAACATAGCGTGAACATCCCCTGATTTGACAGTTCCGTATGCACTTAAAATGGTATTTTTATTTAATTAAACATTTAAATGTTAATAATGTACATATTATGTCTTATTTTATTTCTGTAATAATAGTTTAAAAAAAGCTTTGATAGCTGAACGGTGAAACTTGCCTAGTATTTCAAAAGTCACGGTTTCAAATCGAGGGCAGGCACGTATATTTTTCTATTGAGATGTGTCTAATTTATATTGGCCTGTGCGTATTGTAAATATCATCAACACTATATCTGGAAGTTACGATTTTGATATAATCCACGTTTGGTAAGAGAATGAGAATGCTACGTGAATGAAGCAGCCGTTTACATACCTTTAACATGCAATCGCATTACAATTTTGACGAGGAGCGTATCCTACTGATGATGCTTCGGTTACGGGGCGGAACGATCGTGGAGATTGTGGTAGTGAGGGTGTGTATTGCTTGTGTGAAGTTTTGATGATGACGGTGTTTTGTGATACGTGTGGTGATGGGTCCTACATATATAAGGGATGTGAACGTTGTCTGCTTCATACACGTACGCTATAATAGCAAAATAATTCAATCAATCAGTACTATGGGATTCCGCAAAGTAACGCCTGCTTCTACAAATCATTATATGTGGGATATGTGTTAAACTGCATTGAAGATCTAATCCTGGAGAAAATTAAAAGAGATAGAAGGTGATCGCCCAGCAGTGCGATAGTAACAGACTAATACTACATCTCATCCCATTCTCAATTCGTACTTAATTCAATTATTATTAGCCATTATACACAAACTATGTCCCTTATAAAATAAGGAACCCTAAAATCAAATATGTCAATCAATTAATTACCCAGCCCCAGGTTTGGCTGCCCTGCCATAAAATGGCTGATGAATTTGTGAACCTTCCAGTCAAAATTATGACGAGCAGTTAAGATGGTCATTTTAGTTGTATCCAAAAATGGTACATTTTCACTATTAATCTTAAAACAGTACGATTTATGCACGTAATTTCTTACGAGTAACGATTATTTTCACAGACATTTTTCTGATACTCAAAGTAGTAATTACGGAACTTTTTAGCACGTTTTTTATTTCATGAAAGCAGGTCATCATCATTCTCCTGTCCTTTTACCACTTTAAGTGTGGACAACGCAACATCATCATCATCATCATAGGCGGCTAGTTATTTATAACCAGCCGCCTGCCTGACGTCAAATTAGCTATTCTTGTACAGGAACAAGATAATAAGAACAAATGTAAGTAATTATAAGAATTATATTTTGAAAACAGCTACCACTGTTGACTATTCTTGGTAGAAAAAGATGTGAGAAGATGCCCAGCGGTGAGACCTTGTGACTCTCTAGAGACGATCATGGGTTCAAACCTCGGGCAGGCACCAATGATTTTTTCTATTAAAAAAAACTTACGTGTCTAATTGATGATTGTAATTTATCACACGCTTTTCGGTGAAAGAAAACATCGTGAGGAAACCTTCATATCTCTAGATAATTCTAGGGATGTGTGTAACCTACCAATCCGCATTGGGGCAGCGTGGTAGGTCTTAGCTCCAACACTTCTCTCCAAAAACGGAGAAAGGAGGCCTATGCCCAGCAGTGGCATAGGAACAGGCCGTTACTTTACTTTTTATTCTTGGTAGGAACAATTTTCCGAACCAGCAGCAGAGTTGGCGATTTAAAAGCACTTAACAAATTAACTTGAGCATAGAAAGAAGAAATTTGGAGTTTAACAATAAGTTGGAACTTTTATACTTCATCTATGTGAATTTTATTAAATACTAGCAATGCCTCGCAGTTTCAGTTGCGTACATACCGATCTCGTGGTAGTGGAAAGCCTACTAAGTCTGTTAAGGCATTAATTATTATCTTCAGATTGACATTTTTAAATTAGTTACATCTTTTGATTGGAAAATCCGATTTTAATAATTTAATAAATAATTAATAAAATATCCCTTGATTACATAAGGATTACGGAGATATTAATAAAATGTTTTGATTATTGTCGGCACTTTTATCAACTTTTTCAGTGTAATAAGTAGCTATATTGGCATAACTATAACTGATAGACATATGGTATAGAACGTATGTTCTATCATTCTTGAGAACATTTTTTTTTCTTCTATCATCAACAGTTTCCACAGCGCATGCGATGTAAGATTTTTACGACTAAATTTTTCACATCTTATTACAATTTTGTTAGGGATCCCTATTTAAAAAAAATTATATAGCCTTTGTTGCTCAGTCAAGAAGCAGCTTTTCAATGGTGAAAGAATTTTTGAAATCGGTCCAGTAGTTTTTGCGTGAAAACATTACAAACATACATACACATACACATAAAAACATACAAATCTTTCCTCTGTATAATATTAGTATAGATTCTGTAAGTAAATTTAATTATATATATAAAATCATATCACCATAAACATTTCAAGTGCAGACACTCATCCGATGACGTGACAACACAATACACGGGGCTTAAATCTTAAAGCATGTCGTCCCATAACTTTTCACATTATTTCATTTCCAACTGTTACGTTAATACTGTGTTAAGGAGCACTAAAAAATTACGGCAGACCAACTTACACTGGTCATTCAAAATTGAAATTTGTACGTTCTTTAATATTATAGTTTGGTCCATTAACTATACTATATTAAACTAGCTAACCTGGCAAACGCTGTTTAACCATACAAATAAGTACCTATTACTGTTTGTATATATTGTTGTTTGAGTAAACCGTAATACTTATATTAATTATGGTTAAAATGGGTTAACGTTAAAAGCTAGACATATGCTGTCGCGGACTTTTATTTAGAACTTTAAGAGGGGAACAATTTTGTAATACATTATTTCTTAATAACTTTCATTGTTTACGCACGCAAGAAAAGCTTTAATTTTGTCGTTTTCGCTATTTTTTTTATTGCTGCTATCCTGTTCATCTTAGCATGATGTTATATAATAGGCTTCCTCGACAAATGGACTATCTTACACCCAAAGAATCTTTCAAATCAGTCAAGTAGTTTCTGAGATTAGCGCGTTTTAACACTCAAACTTTCCCCACACACTTTTTCACTGGAAGCAAGTGAAACCAGCACAAAATAAGCCGCAATAGATAAAGTTAAATTATTTTTGAACGAGACGAGTCAACGATATTACAGAAAACAGGTCACAATCACGTTCTTGAATCGAATTACCTATACGTAAACGAAACCGCTGTCAGGTGATAACGTATGTTAATTTTTGTGAATACAATTTTTCAATGAAGATTCACTCATACGGGTTTCTTGGAAATATCGAATCGCTTTTTGGTAGCTAATAAAAATGTACTGAATAATTTCCAATACAAATATATGTTACGGTTCAAATAAGGTAAAAGTAAGTCCTGAAACGGCCTGTTACTATCCCACTGCTGGCCATAGGCCTCCTCTCCGTTTCTAGAAACAAAGGTTGGAGTTACCTACCACGCTGCTCCCATGCATATTAAAAGGTTATGCTGGTTTTCTCAAAATTCTTTCCTTCACTGAAAAGCGTGTGATAAATTGCAAATACCATTAAAGCACGTAAGTTATAATAGAAAATTTTTTGGTGCTCGCTCGGGAATTTAACCCATGAACCTCTACAGAGAGGCACATCACAGGTTTGGCTATGACAGCTTTAAATTTATGAATGTGTCAACTTAGATCTTAAAATACCCTGAATACCTGTATTTCTTATGCAGTAGTTTATGTAGTATAAAGCGAAATAAACATATTTCCCTTAAATCTGAACCACAGCAGCTAAACAGTGAGAAGGTGCAGTGAAATATATCCTTATTTACATGCAGGAGACGATGCGCCCAGAGTTATGGTGTTGACCTCCTGACTGCAGCGCTTGTAGCTATACGGCCACCACCACATCTTACTATAAGTAAAGTAACAGCCTGTTACTATGCCCACTGCTGGGCTAAGGCCTCCTCTCTCCGTTTTTGGAGAGAAGGATTGGAGCTAAGACCTACCACGCTGCTCCAATGCGGATTGGTAGGTTACACATATCCCTAGAATTCTCTAGAGATATGCAGGTTTCCTCACGATGTTTTCCTTCACCGAAAAGCGTGTGTTAAATTGCAATTATCAATTAGACACATAAATTTTAATAGAAAAACCCATTGGTGCCTCCCCGGGGTTTGAACCTATGTCGTCTCTAGAGAGTCGCACGGTCTCACCGCTAGGCTATCACAGCTTCATCTTACTATATATACTTAATTCAAGTAGCTTACAAGTACTTTTAAATGCTCAGTGCTTGAATAGTCGATAAGATAAATTAAGCTACAACTGGTTCGAAATGTTGCTCTGCGACTGGCTCGTTGGCTTAGTGGGTAGTGACCGTACCTTCAGCTCCGGGGGTTGTGGGTTCGATTCCCGACGAGGGCCAATATTTTCTTTAAACAATCTGTTGGTTGTTCGAGCCTGGGTGTATATTTGTATTTAAGTATGTGTTTAAAACTATGTATGTAGTATATCTACCAGTTATCCGTCACCCATAACACAAGTATTAAGTTACTTACTTTGGCCGACCGTGTGTGTAAGTGTATATATTTATTTATTTATTAATTTACCAAAGACCAGCAAGTAACTCGGCGATCAATCAAATATTGTCAGTTTACATTATTAAACCGTAATAAACATCTTCGTTGTAGTAAATATAATCCTATCTTTAAAACCAAATTGAAATTTTAATACATTTTTAAAAGGTTTTTCGTATTGACAAATCATAAGAAAAATACGCACTAGCCTAGCTCAAAAATTGAATTCAAATTGAAAATTAATATATTGAAATACGCTTTAAGAAGCTTTTTGGTATCGACGAGTGACAATTAAGGTACCTCTGTTTCAAAAAAGAGCATGACATTTATATTTAGTGATGTTGTTAGTGATTTATCTATACTAATATTATAAAGAGGAAAAATTTGTATGTTTGTTTGTATGTGGGTATGTTTGTAATGTTTTCACGCAGGCTATATGACATTTAAAAAAAAAATAGGGATCCCTAATAAAATTGTAATAAGTTGTGAAAAATTCAGTCCTAAACATATTTCATCGCGTGCGCTGCGGAAACTATTAAGGATAGAAGAAAAAAATGTTCTACAGTATTATAGAACATATCAATATCCACAAAAAAGTTCGCGATACCATTTGTCTAACTATTACTTATAAATTGTAAAAGTTGATAAAATTGCCAACAATAACCAAACCATTTTATTCATATGTCTGTATTAATCCTTATCCCATTTAATGCTATTTTATTAAAAACTATTTCAATACCTGTAAAATACTTTTTAAATTAGTAAAATCCGACATCCCAATCAAAAGATATTACGGTATGGACGCGGGTGAAATTGCGGGGCATTGCTAGCTATAAAATAATATTTATTTCCATACAACCTGTGCGTGTGACTTCGTTCGAATCAACTAGTAGCTATGTATAATGCACTGTTTTTTCAATTATTTTTTATCCAGACAAATTACATAAATATTGTTCAAACTGATTAAGCTCTGAATTAAAAGAAAATATAGTTAAAAGATTTTTTCAAAACCAAAGTCCGTGTGAACGAAATCACGGGAAATCTTAATTTCACTTCAACTAAATATCGATTTTTTTCTAGAAACATTAAGTAAATTTATTTAATGGCACCGAAATTTATATTATGCAAAGTGTGCCGTTGCCCTAACATTTTGTCTACAACTTTTGTATTGAAAATGTGTATTTCTCAGTACAATTTATCTATTCATAATATACAAGTAAGAAAAGCAGCGGCCTCCGTCTATCCCACTGCTGGGTAAAGAGAGGCATGATTGTGGTTGGAAACAGGGATTAGAGCTTTGAACCTACGTAGAACCTACCTAGAAGGTATACTTACATTGGCTTCACAGTATATTTCTAGTAATTTTATTTTTGTACATAAGAATATACATAATTAATTATAAAACGATTGGCGATGTATATTATAGACAAAGTTGCGGTTCCTGCTTTGCGCCTTGCAAAACTACATAAGTCGTTTGTGGGTTTGGGTATAAGATTCTATAATAAAATTCCGCAATCTACTTTAACTTTACCATTACAGCAGTTTCAAAACACTGTTAAAAAAAGGCTTATACAGAAAGCTTACTATACTATTGACGATTACATAGACGATAAGGATGCGTGGATATAGCTACTCTTCGACCCTGTACAGACATCAATAACTATATGTAACTAGTAATAAGAATTATTCTTTGAAAAGAGCAACCGCCTAGTTTCTTTCTGGTTCTTCTCGGTAGGAACAGCTTTCCGAACCAGCAGTAGATGTTGACGATTCAAAAGCACTTGTTTACAAGTTTTCTTAAATAAATAATATTTTACCTACCTAATTCACCTTTACATCAAAAAAAATTTGATAAACACGTTAACAATAATAAATTTGAAATTAGAAAATAAGAAATCCGCACAGAACTTCAGACATTCGAAAACTTTACGTAAAAAAAAATAACAAGGGTGTTAGCGTTAATTTAATTACCCTTTTCCTACGTTTAATACAATTAAGCAGATTAAAGCAACGGTCTAATCATAGAAAATATATGAAATAGCCTTCGTTACGATAAGTTATTAGACGAATTCCTAGCCATTCCATTGGTTCATTAGCACTGGCAGCGTTATTTCACGTAGCACTTCACAATCATCAAGATCACCGTGATTTATTCAGAATGTTTTTTGTCCCTCTGTCACCAATCAAGGACCTAATGATAGAAAAGCAAATAAAAGTGATAAAGCGGCGCCACACGACAACGCTAGCCGCAGCGTCGAGTTAAACTATACTTTTCTATATGCACTATAACAGAACCACCTCGCTATAATCCGCACGGGTTAAGCAAATGCATGCAAAGCTAATGTGTATGAAGCAGGCAAAATTTACGCTCCTTCACATGCAGGAAAGTCACCACACGCACCCCAAGGCGCTTCAACCGGCAACGAAGCACACAAGCAGCACACACAACCACCACCACAATCTCGACGAACGTTTCGCTCCGAAACCGAAGCATCATCAAGAGGATGGGCTCCATGACAAAATCGCAATGCGCCGCGCCATCCATACAAGCAGTCGTATATAGTTTTCTATCAAAAACATTGTCTGTCTGTTTGTCTGTTTCACTTTCACGACTAATTTGCTTGAGCAATATTAATGAAATTTAGTACAATTGAAGGTTATATACTAATGTAACATATAATAAGATTGGCGATGTATATAAAAGACAAAATAGGAACCGACATAAGCTTGTGGTGCCTGCTTTGCGCCTTGCAAAAGTACGTAAGTCGTTTGCGGGTTTGGGTATAAGATTCTATAATAAAATTTTATCTACTTTAACTTTGCCATTACAGCAGTTTAAAAATACTATTAAAAAAAGGTTAATACAGAAGCCTACTTACTATACTATTGAGGATTACTTAGACGATAAGAATGCGTGGATTCGACGCTGCTACTCTTCGAACTTGAACAAGACATTAATAACTATATGTAACTAGTAATAACAATTATTCTTTGAAAAGAGCAACCGCCGAATTTCTTGCTGACTGTTCTTGGAAGGAACAGCTTTCCCAACAGTAGATGATGACGATTCAAAATCACTTGTTTACAATTTTTTTAAAAGTTTTGAGTTTATGGGTTCCTGAATTACCGTTTTTTCTTCGAGAACAGGAAATTATACAGATGTGTTAGGACCTACCGCGCGTAATCGTAGGAATCACAGTTTCTTAATATATATTGTTTATTAAAGCGCGTTACGTCGCGGCTATAAAAACGCTCCGATCGCGCGTGTGTAGCAGATTTTATTAAGGAGGCACGAAGATAACCGCCCGTGACGCTATTTCGAGCTAATTGCAATCGATCCAGATATTTTTTTTAATTAGACTCCTTCTTAGAAACTTAGAAAGCCAGCTTGCGGACTAACTAGCATTGTGGACCGTCGACGCGATAATTGTAGGTTGCATTCCACGGGATATAATTAAGATTTATTAGCGTGCTTAGCGAAAGTGCGTCTGGAAAATTTTACTTATTTTTATCGCATATAAAAAAGGAGCTGTGATTGCCGAACGGTTAGACTGTGTATCTTGAGGGGGTTAATAAAGTAGTAGTCAAGTAACAGGCTGTTAATATCCCACTGCTGGGAATAGGCCATCTCTCTCCGTTTTTTGGAGAGAAGGATTGGAGCTAAAACCTACCACGCTGCTCCAATGCGGATTGGTAGGTTACACATGTCCCTAGAATTCTCTAGAGATATGCAGGTTTCCTCACGATGTTTTCCTTCACCGAAAAGCGTGTGATAAATTGCAAATATCAATTAGACACATAAGTTTTAATAGAAAACTTATTAGTGCCGGGTTTGAACCCATGTTCGTCTCTCAAGAGTCGCACGGTCTCTCCACTGGGCTATCATAGCTTTTTTTAAGCTTCAACCCTTCTCTCCAAACAAGGAGAGAAGCTGCCCAGCAGTAGGATAATAATAGGCCGCAGAATATTTCCTCGTGACAATTACTCCATCGAAAAGCATGTGATAAATTGCAAAAATGAATTAAACACATAAGTTTTAATAGACAAACTCGTGCCTACGGGGTCGGAACCTGTGACCCTGTTTCAACTTGTTCCTTGTTGATATTATCATATTTAAAATCCAAGCAAAATAATCTTTATTCAAATAAGCCATATCAGGAACTTTTAAATCGTCAACCATCAAGCGACAACTGGTTCGGAATGTTTCTCTTACCGAGAAGAACCAGCAAGAAACTCGGCGGTCAATCTTTTAAATATTTTCAATTATAGATTATTAAACCGCCGCCGTGTTGTATCCGGCTGAGTAGAATAGACCACCCTCATTTCTTACCGAGGTGTCGTAAAAGGCGACTAAGGTAAGTTGACCCACCGTGTGGTATCCGGTTCAGTAGAATAGACCACCCTCTTTCTTACCGAGGGGTCGTAAATTACGACTAAGGTAAGTTGACGTTAGGTAGGCGGCCGGTCGTAAAATACGTAGCCAAATCATGTGACAACATGTTGTGCCGACCCCACTTAAAGTGGAATAAGGGCAGGAGAATGATGATGATGATATACATCGACTGGCCCGTTGGCGCTGTGGGTAGTGACCCTGCCTTCAGCTCCGCGGGCCGCGGGTTCGATTCCCGCCGAGGGCCAACATTTTCTATAAACATATTGCTGGTTCTTCGAGCCTGGGTGTGTATTTGTATATAAGTATTTATTTAAACTTATATATGTAGTATATCTACCAGTTTTCCGTCACCCATAACACAAGTATTAAGTTACTTACTTTGGGGACGGACGACCGTGTGTGTAAATGTCCCAGATATTTATTATTATTATTATTTATTATTATTAAACCGCTGTCTTGTATGAAGCTGAAAGCACTTTCAAATCCGAACATTCATCATCCAAATAATTTTCAATTGGATTTGTTTTACGTGTAAGCATATTTGTTACACTCAATTTAAATCTTTCTTTAGATTGGTCTAGTATTGACATCGCACATAATATTAACACATACATTAACCCATCAAACAAATTTATAACATCAGAATGAAATTCGATGCCTACATTGAGCCATTTGTAAACAAGTTTGTATCAAAATTCAAATCTATGTGAGAGAATATAACTCTAACTGGACGCGTCCGTGATGTCAAAGTGGGTCGACAACGATCTGATCAGATAGACGACCGCTTCAATCATTTGTCGACGCTCGTCAAAAGTAAACGGATGTTGACAGATCTGAACTACTAGAGGAAAATCGGAGCTTTTTCTTATTTGTGAACAATTAAACTTTTAAATAATTTATAGAATTAGGCGTTACTTTTCGGAGATCCATAATACAAAAGTAATAATAAAATTTGCTATAATTGCTATAACCCGCGATACAGTAAATAGAAAAAATATATAGTGCTAAATGTATAGTGGACTATCCGTTATACCGGATACATGGAGAATTCGTAAAAACACATGGACAAACTTCCACCACTGCCACTACAATACACAAGCACTACACACGTCCACTATCACAAACTCAACAATCGTTGCGCCCCGCTACCAGAGCATCATCAGGAGTCCACGACAAAATCGCAAATGGTTTGCGTATCGGGTATGAAATAACGGATAGGCCACATTTAAAATATATAAAGTGATATATATTTTCTTTTGACTGTATCGCGGATTATACCGAAATAATTTTTATTATTACTTTTGAATTAAACTATTAACTGATAGTTAATTACTGTTAATTAAGGACAATTTTGAAGAGAAGCTACAGTACTTTTTTATCAAGACATTATATTTTTATTTAAAAAACCGCATTTTCATATGCCTCTTCAAGGTCTTTACTTTGAAGGACCATTCGTCCAACAGAAGTCCATCAGAAGTATATCATTCAAATATTTTAAAGGATAAAAATTTGGCCAAGCGTTTGCATGTTTAAGTTAAAAATTTTGCGTACAGGAAAGTCTAAATAACTTACTTATTTGATTCAGTTAATCGGTAGTCCTGAAGAAACCAAAAAAGTCACATTTTTCGTAACGTTTATACCGCATTTCCATTTCATTTCACATAAGAGCACTTTTCAGAACTAATGGTTCTACAAAGTAGGAACCGACATAAGCGGCTACTCACTTGCGCTTTACAAAAGTACATCATCCTCCTGCCCTTATCCCACTCTAAGTGGGGTCGGCAAAACATGTTACAAACATGTTGTCACATGATTTGGCTACGTATTTTACGATCGGCTGCCTGCCTGACATCAACTTACCTTAGCCGTATTTTACAACCCCTCAGTAAGAAAGAGGGTGGTCTATTATACAAAACCGGATACCACACGGTGGGTCAACGTACCTTAGTCGCCTTTTACGACACCTCGGTAAGAAATGAGGGTGGTCTATTCTACTCAGCCGGATACCACACGGCGAACTTGCGCTTTACAAATGTACGTGAGTCGTTGGTGCGTTCTGGTATAAGATTCTATGATAATATTCATTTTGACAAAACTTTTAATACACAATTAAAAGGGGGCTGATACAGAAAGCCTATACTGTTGAGAATTACATGGATGATAAGAATAGCTGCTCGAGCTAGTAATGACTAAATGTAACTAGTTATATGAATTATATTTTGAAAAGAGCAACCGCTTAGTTTCTTGCTGGCCCTTCTCGGTAAGAGCAGCTTTCCAAACCAGCGGTAGAGTTAACAACAAAAGCACTTGTTTAAAAGTTTAGTTGAATAAAGAGCATTTTAATTTATAGAATTAGGCGTTACTTTGCGGAGATCCATAATACAAAAGTAACAATAAAATTATTTTGCTTTAATCCGCGGTACAGTAAATAGAAAATATATATAGTGTTAAATGTATAGTGGACTATCCGTAAAAACACATGCACACACCTCCACCACTTCCACCACAATACACAAGCACTACACACGTTTCTATCACAAACTCAAAAATCGTTTCGCCCGCAACCGAAGCATCATCAGGAGATAGACTCCACGACAAAATCGCAAAGCTTTGCGTGTAGTGCTTGTGTATTGTGGTGGAAGTGGTGGAGGTTTGTGCATGTGTTTTTACGAATCCTGCACGTATTGGATATGAAAAAACAGATAGTCCACTATACATTTAACACTATATATATTTTCTATTTACTGATAATTTGAATTTGACGCTCTCTAAGAGATCATATAAATTAAGCTCAGTGGCTTTACTCATCATATTACACAACGTAACTGTACCAACCTCGCACTAACCTTAACAATAGCTAAACGATTGCAGCGTGGTAGTCTTTCCAGAATCGATTCTGGAATCGTTTCTCACGGTCGCTGCCACAGGTAATGTTGTTTATGTCACACGTAGAATCGATTCGTTCGTATGCATCGACTTAGAAACTGTTTTCATTACACATCTTTTGTATATTTTAAACTTTCGCGATTCATACTTATTAATATGTACAAATATGAGTCACTAAATCGGGTTATCTTTGTGTAAGGTTCAACGTTTCTGCAGAGTTGCGTCCGCCGTGGTCACGAACTGACTAGAGCGCCGCGGAATCTCCGTTACCGAGTACTACATTATTCTCACCAACTACCCTCACTTGCACACATATTAATAAGTACACTTTGTTCCAAGTTTGAATTATTTTTTAAGTACGTCTCATAGCGTATCTTTAGGCATAAGTTCTACGAATTGCATCGACATTGTCGTCCTGCCGTATTATACACTGTTAACGTTTGTCCACACGGTGATGTAACGAGTGCGATTGAACAAAACTGTTTCTATGTACGTAGATGCATGCGACGGCGTTGTCTGCCGCTCTACCACCGTGTACCCTCTATTAAATATCAGAGGTTAGATATTAATAACGCGAACCGTAATGTGGGTAGGTGCGGATCCGTTTGAACAACCGTTTGGGTATAAGATTCTATAATAAAATTCCGAAATCAATTTTGGTCATGTCATTACAGCAGTTTAAAAACACTGTTAAAAAGAGGCTGATACAGAAAGCCTACTATACTGTTGAAGATTACTTAGATGATAAGGATGTGTGGATATAGGTGCACTTCTACCCTGTACAAGACAGTATAAATAAATGTAACTAGTAGTAGACAGTAGTAGACAGTATAAATATTGTAGTAGACAGTATAAATAAATGTAACTAGTTCTAAGATTTATATTTTAAAAAGAGCAACCGCCGAGTTTCTTGCTGGCTCTTCTCGGTAGGAACAGCTTTCTGAACCAGCAGTAAAGTTGACGATTCAAAAGCACTTGTTTACAAGTTTACTTGAATAAAGAATATTTTGATTTGATTGGATTTAATTTGACAACATCAAACTACATTATAATAATCACACGAATATGAGGGTAGATTCTAATAACAAATAAAACTCGCGTATCTATCTAACAACATTAAAACGATAGTAATTAATGATACGAGTTGCGTAGTAACGACGTAGACAACGTGATTGAACCTGGTTGAAACCAACCAAGGCAAGTTAAAACACGATTTAAACGCGTGCCTGTTTAATAATCGTACAAGTCTCGTTTACAACGAAACTCCAAGCGATGACACGATCTAGCCCCGTAAGCGTCTAATAACCGTATGAGGCTGCCTTCGATGTGACGAATTCCGCCTTTTATGAACGATTCTCGCTCCAAAATCAAGCCCGCGTTCTGATATCGTTCTCGTGATCGCAGTGCTGTCACTATACAAAAACTAAAGAAATGATACTTGACTATTGCCATGGATCCGGCATATATTATGTTGATTATGATATTGCGATGATATTATGCGTAATAATCATTGTCTTATTCAGATTACGTGGTGACATTACAGCAGACTTGTCGTGATGGTCTCGCTCGTGGAGCTTATGCCTTAGTATCTTGATGACTTAATCATGTACAATAAATTTAACTAAACAAATATAAACTCAGTAATATTAAAATGCATTTTACATTATACATTTTCATGAACTTACATAAATCTAGTTTATGGAACTCAAATTAGGATAATGGCAAGAGGATGATGATGATGTTACTTTTCATCATGCGGAAGCAAGTAGAGAATTTGATATTTTTCGGTATATTTCTACTATATCAGAAAATAAAGCCACATGCCTGCACAGTACTGCTAAACATATTGTTACGGAAATTCGAAAAGAGTTCGTAATGCATATGTCATAAAGTTCAAATTCGACGGGGATAGTTTATGAATGTGTAAATAGGGTTCATAAACTGTATGTCATAGAGTCCAAATTCGCTTGACGCTAATTCTCTGGAACATTCGGGGTCTTTACCGATAACGTTTTTTACAAAGGTTGTTTACGATCTCCCAAGGTCTCGCGAACGTTCTCGGACATCGGTTCGTTTAATATATAAGCAGACGTATCGTGCGCCTCGAGATTCAGTTTGCGAATAGCGATCAAAAGCGAATAAACAGGCGAAAATAAAAGTGAAATAATAGTGACCTCGACATTCTTATTGGACAACGGATTTATTAGACTCGTGACAATCTTATTGGTTAACGGACTGTATAGAGATTGTAAGTACTAAGTTGTAGTAAAAAGTTGAATAAAGTGTTTTTAACGAGTCACCAAGTATTTTCATCCAAATCCACGAACCCTTGCACGTATCATAATCCCTATCTTCGTCTTCTCGTCTTCGTATTAGTCGTCTCATTCAAAGAGTGCAAAATGCATGTTAAATCGCGTTACTGTTTTGAAATTCCGCTACGAAACCATATAACGCCTTATCTCAACAAACATAACATTTTGAAAATGAAAGCAAGGCGCAAATTACATCTGGCTAGTCTTCTTTTCGGAGTGGTAAACACGAAAGCACCAGAATATTTATTTAAAAAACTTATCTGGGTAGTTCGTGAGCGTTCTAAATACTTGCGGAGTAATTGTAAAAAATTAAGTGTTCCTCGCCATTGTTCAGCTGCTTTTAGGGGTAGTTTTAAATACGCCGCAACCAGGTGTTGGAATAATATTCCACCCCCAATAAGAGATTTGACAACTAAATATACTTTTAAATGCAAACTTAAAAAATTTTTGTTGGAAAAGCAAAAAGAATTTGAAAATTATGCGGCTGAAATTTCTTTATTTTAAAGCGCAAATTGAATGTTTTATTAATATTTTAATTTTATAAGTTATCATTTATTATATATTATGAGTAAGTTTTCAGTTATGTTTAATTATGTATATCTGTTTTATTGTTGTGTTGATTGTTATAATTCTAGTTTGGTTAGCAGTTTATGTCTATGTTTTATATTAGCATATATTATTGTAAGTTATAGTTTGTTTATAAATGCAGTTATACGTTAGCATACACTACCGTGGCATCACAGGCTTTTGGCTGAAAATCAGCGCTGCATTTGTGTTGTTAATATAAATGCGGCAACATGCTGAGCTGAATGCCTTTCATTGCTGCGCTATATGCGGTGGCATACTATGTTTTTCATAGTTTTATTTAATTATATTTGTGGTATATTTTAATAATAGTTAACATTTTACATATTTATCTTTGTAAGCTTATATATTATTTTGAAGCACCGTTTGTAGCGCATGAATGAATAAATGTGTTTTCTTTCTTTCTTTCTTTCTTTCTTTCTTTCTTTCTTTCTTTCTTTCTATCTTCTTCCTGCCCTTATCCCAATCTAAGTGGGGTCGATACAACTAGTTACATTTTGTTATACTACCCGGCATTAAATAATGCACATCGATGTTGTACCGCGATGGGCTGGGTTCAATAAAATTAAACACCAAACCCAAGCGAACAACGAATTTATTAAGGTCGTAGTTCTACAAGCCCGTCACGAGATATATTCGAACGGATAGTGTCCGTTGTACTGCCCTGGTCTGTTGCTCCGGTAGGCACACGAGGTCGGGACGTTCCCTGGCAGCGACTCTGGAACCCTGCAGGTCGACTCCCTGGTCGGGGCTCGCAGCCGCTGTCGGGTCGTATCTCAGGCGTGAAGAGATGATCGGTTAACCAGGCGTGGTTAACCCCAGGCGTAATTCACCCCAGGCGTGGTTCCCTGGAACACACGTCCAGGCGTGTGACGACGGGCTCCACTTCTTCGCCTCCGACTGTGACCACCACACGCAAGCAAAGCAGGGCCTACGCGCGATGTTGTGCTAGTCACAATCAGACGGAGATGAAGGAGTGGAAGCCAAAAAAAAGTTAAACACAGAAAAGAAAGAAGTTAATAAAAGAAGAAAACATTATTATTGATTTTGAATTTAAATTTGGAAAAGAGGAAAAGAAGCTAAGGTTAAAGTATAGTGTTAAAAAAAAACGTGGTCGGCAGAAGGCCGCGTGGAGACAAAAAGCCACATGCCGCTTAACACTATTTCTAGCCGTAAAATTGGTCAGCACTTACCCAATATGCGGGGAGACGTAAACACTGAGTTAAATTAAGTATATAAATTTGGAATACTTCGTAAAAAAAAAGGAAAGGAAATGACCGCGTGCGCGACTACAGTACGTGTGGTGCGCCTAGCAGCCCCGATCAAAATGACCGAGGGCCGCGCGGCTTGCCGCCGGGAAGCAGAAGGCGATAGCGGGGCGGACGAGGCGGGGACCGGCCGGAGTACACGTCTTTGAGAAGGTCGTGCGCCGTCCGAGATACTTTTAAAAATCAAGTGAATGAAACTATCTATTTATGTCTAAATGTTTGTAGGGATATTTTATATATACGTTACAATGTTTAAAACGAAACAGCCGGCCAGTTCGCTTTCGTAGAGCGCTGTCACTGTCACACAGTTAGTATGTGACGTGTCGCACGGGTTCGTCAGTCTGTGCGACAGAGACAATGCTCTATGAAGCAGAATCTAGCCGATTTTCTCTCTCAAGCCACGATGTGCATTATTTATTGCCGGGTACTATACATGATTTAGCTATGTATTTTACGACCGGCCGCCTGCCTGACGTCCTGTACGTACAATATGAGTCCGTTACGTGAAATGCTATAAAAGGCGGTAGTATGGGAACACGCTAATAATCCGCTGCGGCTTACATTTTGTAAATTCCGAGTCGTTCGCGTCAAACCGGCAGGTCAATGTGAATTGCCGACTCAGTATTCGTCAATAAAGACGTTTTGTAAAAGAATCTGGTTCTCTGCCCGCTCTTCGTAGTTAATATGTGAAATTCACCATCAACATGTGGTTTTATTACAGTATTGGGTGGCCGTGTAAGGTTTCGTCTTCAATCGCGTCATCTATTACCATTAGATTGTTATCAAGCGTAAACGAGATCGTTTTAGATGCTAAGAAAATAGCTTTTTATCGCTCACTTTCATCACAACAAAAATGTCTGAACCGAAGTCTTTTAATTATTCCTAAGCGTTGCATTGCGAGTTTCTCGCTGGTTCTTCTCAGTAAATGCGAACATCCGAGTCAGCGGTAGCTTCTTTAAAAAAATTTGACGATTCAGAGTACGGAGCTGTGATAGCCCAGCGGTGAGACCGTGCGACTCCTTCGAGGGGCACACGAGTTCAAATCCGGGCAGGCACCAATGAGTTTTTCCATCTAAACTCATGTGTCTAATGATAATTGCAATTAATCACACACTTTTCGGTGAAGAAAAACATCGTGAGGAAACCTACATATTCCTAGAGAATTCTCGAGATATGTGTAACATACCAATCCGCATTGGAGCAGCGTGGTAGTTCTTAGCTCCAATCCTTCTCTCCAGAAACGGAGAGAAGAGGCCTGTTCCTAGCAGTGGGATTGTAGAAGGTCGCTTTACTTTTTTACTTTAGAGTACGGAAAACAGTTTATTTGAATAAAGAATATTTTGAATTCGATTTGAAACACATCATGGAAATAATTCTTCGTATTTGGTATTGGTGAAGTATCGCAAATCGTGTAAAACGAATGGATTACTGTTTACTTCAACATTGATTAATGTTGCGCACAAAACACATCGTATTTACAATGGCATAAAGTTCATTTTGGCAAAGCCACTATAGATTAAGCTATAGTATGATAATATCTTATATTTTATTTGACTCCGATCGCTTTATACTGAACATATTGCTAGTTTAAATCGGATTTGAGAGACTGATTTATTTATAGACTTAGCACGCAGTCTCATTTTTAATCAACATGAAAGTAATCTGCTTTATATTTAAGGTATTAGCTGTGACTTCTTTTACTTTGTTCACCAATAATTGAAATAAGGTCGTTTTATGGGTAGTTTTTATAAGGTAAAGTATTAACTGACGCCGTGTGGTATCCGGCAGAATAGAATAGACCACCCTCCTTTCTTACCGAGGTGTCGTAAGAGGCGACTAAGGTATGTGCCGTGTGGTTCCGGCTGCATAGAATAGACCACCCTCATTTCTTACCGAGGTGTCGTAAAAGGCGACTAAGGTAAGTTGTTGTCAGGCAGGCGGCCGGTCGTAAAATACGTGGCCAAATCACGTGACAACATGTTTATAATACGTTGTGCCGACCCCACTTAGAGTGGGATAAGGGCAGGAGAAAGAAAGAAGATTCACTGCTACGCAAAAGGCTTTTCTCTTCCTGTTTGATTGGCCTGTTAGCAGTGGGTGGTGACGCTGTCTTCAGCTCAGCTGGTCGCGGGTTCGATTCCAATCGAGGGCCAACATTGTTTATAAAAAAATTGTTGGTTCTTCGAACATAGGTGTATATTTGTATTTAAGTATGTATTTAAAATTTCATCGGTTTGATTGATTGATTGATTGTTTGAACGCGCTAATCTCAGGAACTACTAGACTAATTTGAAAAATTAGTTAAGTGTAAAAAAGTCCATTTATCGAGGAAGGCTATAGATTATATACCATTACGCTAAGATCAATAGGAGAGGAGCAACAATAAAAAATAGTGCGAAAATGGCAAAATATGTATATATTTACTAGTTCTATGCCACCCATAACACAAGTATTAAGTTAATTTGGGGGTGGACGACCGCGTGTGTAAGAGTCCCATATATTATTTATTTCTCTATGTAGCTGACGTCCGTGTGTTACAAAATAGCGGCCACTGAAAATCGGTGTTCGCGTTACAGATTCGAACCAGAGCCGAAAGGTTACCGATATTGTGACGTCACACTATGCATTTAGCAATTTTTAATTATTTTTTTACCTTTGTATTCTTTGTTGCAAAACTTGTGGTGTACGTCATAAATAAAGTTTTTTTTTCTTTTCTTCAAGATTAGAACATAGACGCACCACGCAGTTTCAATCCAGTGTCGCACCCATTTTTATAAAGGAAGGCTTCCGTGTTATATTTTTGCGATTCACAAAATTCAAAATTTTTGATGACTACTCAACCTGTTTGTTTTGTAATGCCATGAAGGTGTTGCCGGTAATCACAACGCGTGCCATTCGGGTTGGTGATCGCAGTGCTAACCGTGTTAAACCGACAGGTGCAATTGCAATGCAATCGACTGCTGCGAACTGCCAGTCTGGTATTATTTAGGTCAGCTACTTGAATGGTTATACCGCCATTTATCGATCGCCAGAGCCTCGTTGGTTTGCAGGGTGCACGACGTGCAAGTGAGGTTGACAATTGAAGAATAGAATAGAATAGAATTTCTTGTCTACACACATTACAATTAAAGTTACAAAATTAAAAAGATTAAAACGAAATTAACATACATAAAACAAAAATAAAAAAAATAAAAACGGTTTGAAGACTTTTTAATTAAGTTGTGTAGCGGTGTGAAGAAAAAGAAATAGGTTAACCACTCAGACTGGAAAGGACAATGAGCCCTTCCGAGATTTTCAGTGGCCTCCCTAGGGGTTACGTCGACATATATAGGTATCCAGCGCCCATAGATATTATAAATATTTTTCTTTATAAATATAAAACAGTAATTCTGCATACAAATCAAATATTGGACGTTGGAATAGATAACCTGATGTACTGGCACAACTTACCGAGAATGCGATGATTAGTAGGTACATAAATATATAGTGTGCAACATATAAATAAACTTAACATATATTTTAACGTATCATTAAAGTGTATAAAGATTAAATTTAGGATTTTAATAAATTAAGAAAGATACATATTTTATATATTCACAAAAACGATTGTTGTACGTTAAATAAATAAGATTTTAGTTTAAGTCTAAAGTAAGATTTTGTTTGTAGGCCACGTAACGGCGGTGGCAGATCATTCCAACACTTTGTTACACAGAATTTGAAACTACCGCGGAAGCTGGCAGTGTGATGAGTATGCATTTTTAGTTCATTAGATGTAAAGAGACTGATTGGGTCGAGCCCTTACACCCCACATAATCGTTACGACCTGCAGGATGTTTGATGTAAGGCGATAAAAAATAGCTATCCGTATATGGTGACGATATAGGCTGTAAGGTCTGAATTAAAAAATAAATATGAACAATGAAGTTTACTTGAATAAAGAATATTTGAATTTTGAATTTTTTGATACATGTGAAAGTCTGTCTGTTTTCACGTCTAATCCGATGAACCAGTATTGATTAAATTTGGCACAACGAAGCTATAAACTTAAGTTAGTAACCGGGATAAAATTTAGGATAAATAAATAATGTAAGCTCTTAGTGTAGTTTAGGTCAGTTAAAATTAATGTATTGTTTATTACTAACATAGTTTTTAAGAAAAATTGTTACTAACAACTAATTAAGTATGGATATTGTATCTGAGTTAAAAATTAAATAAATAAATAATAATAATAAAAATCATGTTTTTCGAGATTTTTAAGGATAAACACACTAATTGCACTGTAGGGTTCTTAAATGCCTTAAGTCGGCGCTGACGAAATCGCGGGTACCATTAGTCTTTAAAAAAATAGATATAACAAGATTCAATTATTCGCAGAAGCGAAGCAACGAAGCCTTGCGGCGCGTTGTAAATATGGACGAGATCCGTTGCATAATAAGGATCGAACCAGATTACTCGGATATAGAACATACTGGAATATCAATAGGCAGATATTAAGTGTAGTAACATCAAGCAAAGTAAAGAACTCAAGAATGACAACTAAGAATGTGTTCAAAACCACGATTTTTACAAGAACTAAATATCGGTAGTTGGTTCTGTTGCCGATTATTTTCGGTAGAAGTTATTTTAAAATGACGGTAGATTATAAAAATGAAAAAAGCTATTTGTGTTACTTATATACGATTTCACAATATGATTAAGTACCGTGATACCAAGGCTACACGGTTACAAACTCCGAGCACACTTGAATTTTCTAGTAATGTACAAAGGTAATAATAAAATCATTTTGCCTAAATAAGCGATAAAGTAATTAGGAAATATATATAGTGCTAAATAGAGTGGACCATCCGATTTTCACACCTGAAACATATCGTGTATGAAAAACACATTGCACAAAACTACACCACTGCCACCATAATACACAACCCGTTTACTATCACAAACTCAACCATCGTTTCACCCTGCAACTATGGATTATGAACTCTTATGGATCTCCGCAAAATAACGCCTAATTGTATAAATTATGTAGGTGATGTAATCAAATTAAGTCAAGCATGCGCTTAAACGAAGGCGTTATAGTGAATCGGGCATATTAGATAATTTTTGAGATACAACGTGACGTTGAAGTGCCAATCCTACTTTCAATGAAGATTTTTACGTTTTTTTTTCTTGTTTTTATCCAACTTCCTCTAACATGATCAGAGACCTTGGGAGTCGACATTAATTATAATTTAATATATTTAATTTACATTTTATGTTTTACCAGTTTGGTTGTAAGCTTTCTACTGCTTGAACATGTTGCAATTTACGTTACAATTGACTCCAACCGATAGGCCATTTCTAGGGATTTTTTCAACAACTCCCGAGCGTCACAGTGAATTTATGCAGCGAACTCAAAATCATTTAAAAACAGTAGGTCTACCATCAACTTTTAGAAAACGATTCAATCGCAATGCAATCAAAGTCAGTACCTTAACTGAATCGCTTTCTTTTCGTACTATGAATTGTTTTCAACTGAGTTGCATTTGGATCGCACACGTACTATATAAATGATTTATAGAAGCAGGCGTTACTTTGCGGAATTCCATATTACAAGCAATATAACAGAACTAACTACTTTGCTATAATCCGCACGGGTTAAGTGGGGGTTAATTGGTGGGAGTTGAACTATTTAAGACTGCTTGTATGGGTAGCGCGGCGCAGTACGATTTTTGTCGTGAAGCCTATCCTCCTGATGATGCTTCGGTTTCGGGGCGAAACGATCGTCGAGATTGTGGTGGTGGGTGCGTGTGCTGCTTTTGTGTTCGTTGTTGCTGGTGAATTGCGCCTTGGGGTGCATGTGGTGACTGGTCCTGCATGTATAAGGTGCGTAGATTTTGCCTGCTTCATACACATTGGCTTTGCATGCATTCACTTAACCCGTGCGGATTATAGCAAAGTAGTTAGTTCTGTTATATTGCTTGTACTATATAAATAATAGTGAATGAAATACGTTTGCAATTCAGTTTACGATTTAATTCGGCAACGACTTAAACTGGTCTTTAACACGTCATGGTACGAGAAAGCAAAAAAATTCAGTTTAGGTCTTCAATTGAGTCGCAATAAGAGTTCACGTTAAGCCTGCAGAGCACTTTCGTTTCTTAATACATCCACGTCGATACACTTACAGAGCAAAGTGCAATATTTTAGCGGGCGAAATAAGAAAAAACCAGGTTACTTTATTACTGAATGGACAAATAAATACACTTAAGCCGGGTCCCACGTAGAATAATAACCTTATTTCAATGCTGAAAAATGTGTTCAACAAAACGATATATTGTATGAACAATTGGAAAAGGATCGTTTAAAAAGTGCCTTTTATATGGAGCGACGCGAGTGACCTTTCGATGATTAATTTCACCGGGTGTGCGGTTTTCGCGAACGTCGGACGTTATAAATCGGCTTTTTAATAAGGAGATGTAGTAAATGAGTCGAGATGCGGCACGCGAAGCGGCACCTTTTGATAATCATATTTTTGTGAAATTATAAAGAAATTGAACGATTTTTTTACATTAAAGTATTGAGGTGGACGAAAATGGGTTTGGTTAAAAACATAATTAAAAATAAACACAAATCTCAAGTCGCTAAACTTTTGTATGCGGTACCATCTTTTAATAAAACTAACTATAAAGCCAGTCTGACTTACTTTGGAAAATTAACAGATCGAGTGGCAAATATATTTAAATCAAAATCGGGTACTAAACTCTCTTTTAAAACTAACCAATCGCTTCGTAGTTTGTTGTGTAAAAATAAAGATACATTAGATAAGGGTAAAAAATCTGGGGTTTATAAAATAGATTGTCCTGAGTGCAACGGTACATATGTGGGTCAGACTGGCCGAAGTTTTGCGGTTCGATTCCGGGAACATATGGCTGCGTTTAGGAATAATAAACCACAAAATTCTAATTTTGCAAAACATTTGCTAGAAAGCGGTCATAAAGTGCCTAATGACCATTCATTTCATATTCTCCACACTTGTGATAAGGGACTCCGCCTCAATACGTTAGAGCAACTTGAGATAATAAAAAATAACAATGGTCACTTAATTAACGAGCAAGTAAATGTATCTAATTCCGTTTTGCTGCATGTGTTCGGAGGGGAGGGTATTGGTGGGAGTTGAACTATTTAAGACTGCTTGTATGGGTAGCGCGGCGCAGTACGATTTTTGTCGTGAAGCCTATCCTCCTGATGATGCTTCGGTTTCGGGACGAAACGTTCGTCGAGATTGTGGTGGTGGGTGTGTGTGCTGCTTTTGTGTTCGTTGTTGCTGGTGAATTGCGCCTTGGGGTGCATGTGGTGGCTGGTCCTGCATGTATAAGGTGCGTAGATTTTGCCTGCTTCATACACATTGGCTTTGCATGCATTCACTTAACCCGTGCGGATTATAGAAAAGTAGTTAGTTCTGTTATATTGCTTGTAAAATAATTTATTTTTGCTTTTTATAAGTACACGCTGCAAGTGAATATTGTTGTTTTAGTTTCAATGAAATTGAATTAGGCTAGTTCGAAAATATATATTGATATTTACGACAAAATTCGCGTTAAGTAAAATTTTAATTACCTTTAATTATAAACTATGTAATTTACAGAATGAGGCGTCGCGTAGGTCCATAAAAAGGAAATAATGAAAATATTATTTTGTTATAATTTGCGATAAAAGAAAATATATGTAATGCTAAATGTAGAGTATACTGTTCTCATATCACATACATACAGAATTTATAGAAATTCATGCACTACCCGCCACCAATAACACAACGACACTGCACACATTAACTACCACAATCTCAACACTTTGCCCAGTAACTGAAGTATCATTAGGAGTAATATAGACTCCACGACGAAATCTCAAAATAAACCATATGTTTTTTTACAGTTCCGAATGAAAAATCGGAAACTCTTTTATCTCACAAACTTCATCAATATTGGTCCCGCAGATTAGCTGTGAAAGCGTATAAGACAGACGGACTCTCGCCGTTATATAAGTAAATATAAGTTTGAGAGTATGTAATTGTAATTGCTAATAATATTTTGAATTAAGTATTTAAGAAAAGGAGATAATGAAGGTTTCTGTCTTGATATAAATTTAATTAACATTAAATGAGATTTTTTATATATTACTTATATATTAATGAAGAGTTTTTTTTAAATTGTATATTACTAATTGTATATTGTTTATAAAATATTGTATTGACTAGTAAGTAGTGAAAAAAACGATGGCGAAAATGATAAGAAAAAACAAATGTTGTGTATATTGTGTAATCTATACTTATTATAAAACAAAGTAACAAAAAGCTGTCTGTCTGTATGTAATCGATTTTCTCAAAATCTACTGAACGGATTTTTGTACGGTTTTCACCAAAGGATAGAGCAAAACCGGATAGTTTAGGTAAATAACTAAATAACATATTGGTATTATGTAGATTGTGCTATAGTCGCGTACGCTGCGTAAACCAGCAGAGATGCGCCAAAGTGATGTATCAGAGAATTGTAAATCTATAAAAATACTACAAAAAAGTCCGCGATAGCATGTCTCTATCTCTTATGATTAACTCACAATAACTACTTTTATGTTCAAAATTTGAATCATAGATAAAATTGTGACACGCTAACTTCCACGCGAGCGTAGCCGCTGGTACAGCTAGTAAATAATAAATGTCTTAAGAGTTTTTTAATACTAAGAATTATCTAACATAACATAAATACCACGCGGAGTTTTTTATAACAGTACGAGTCATCATTCTCCTGCCCTTAACCCACTCTAAGTGGGGTCGGCACAACATGTTACAAACATGTTGTCACATGATTTGGCTAAGTATTTTACGACCGGCCGTCTGCCTGACGTCAACTTACCTTAGTCGCTTTTTACGACACCTCGGTAAGAAATGAGGGGGTCTATTCTATTGCAGCCGGATACCACACAGCATTCACCTTAGACGCCTCTTACGACACCTCGGTAAGAAAGGAGGGTGGTCTATTCTATTCTACCGGATACCATACGGCTAAGTACGAGTATATTACATTAAATGTTAATATATATGTCTTATAATATATAATATTTTCCAATCCTTTAATCCAGTCGGATAACAAACGACGGACGTCTTACTGGTAAATCGGGTGGTCGCACTGTGCCAGAGGCGATGAGATTGCTTCGCGGAATGTTAAGTCAAAAATATACGAAAGTAATTTCACAACAGTTAACTATAACAGAGGTAATAAATTTCGATGTTACGAACGCCAAAATCAGTAATCTGAAATTGTATGACTTCTTGTAACCGATAGGTATCACGGTCGTGAGGTGGCTCGGACGGTTTGCATAAAATGAAATGGGCGATATAGGTCATCTAGATGAAAGTACTAATTTATTTCTCATGTTTAAAAGTCAAAAATTATCACACAATACCTTGTCAAAGTGTTATTACGCTGTACGTTCACGGGCCTGAGATAATCAACTCAATTCGATTTATCATAAACAGCAGGCCTACTGCATGAACTGTTATTGCGACTTAATTGAAGACGTAAACGACGACCGCGAACCGCTTTCTTTTCGTACCATGAAGTGTGAATTGCATTGGGGTCATAATGTTTGAAATAGATAACGTTATATGAACTATAGATAACTGTCTCTTTTACTCACATGTTCTTAGGACGAATTCCGAACGCTCATTCGGCAACGACTTAAAGTGTGCGTCTTTAAGACGTCATGTATGAAAAAGCAAAACAATTTCGTTTACATCTTCAATTGAGTCGCAATAAGAGTTCATGGTAGGCCTACTGCATTATGGACGCAGCAACAGTTATGGAAAGATTTCTATCTAAAAACAAAATAAAATACACTAATGCTAACTATAATTTTGACACTAAAGAACGTTCTAAGAATTTTTCAATTAAGAACTTTTCTTTATTATTCTTGATTTTGAAACGAATAATGATATGTTTTTATAGCATAATTGATATTTTATAAGATAAGACTATAATTTACTACGTCAATTTATGCGTAACAATCGGCCAACCTGTACAATTTAAAACGGAAATACTAATATTTTTATACGCCATATTAACATCTGAAGTATAAGAAAAAATAAATAATAAATTGTCAAACCTTAGTTTAATTTATCGAAGCTTATTATGGAGAATGATTTAAACTTTTGCTTACGCGAAATTAGACTTAGATCAATTTTAAAAGTTACTCTAACATCAAACTTTAAGGTCAAAAGTATATTACAATATTGTCTATTGTTAAAAAAAGAGGTAGCGTAAAATACTGTCAAGGTCAGTATTTAGATTTTCTCATTTACATGGCTTATGTAACTTTATTGAATTGCAAAATAGAAAGAATTTCATTAAGAACTCAAAACCAATTTTTGAAACGCTTTAACTAAGGTCATTTTGATCGATTTTAGAAATGAAAGTTGCTCTATTTAACATCCTATAGATATGATTGTATCGTACAATCATCAAACATTATAAATTTTGTTGGTAACTTTTGTTTAGTAAATGTCATAATATAAAATATATAATATAAAATATTGACTTAAGTACATTGGTGAAACCGTTGTTGATAAAGTTGAGTCTTTTTCAGTCAACAAGTTAGTTCCAACAGGATTTTTTTTTACTTTCCGGTGCGATGTTCGGTGTAACCGGTGGGCATTTAGCTTAAGGCTTAACGATCGTTCATCTTAAAATAATTGAGCATAAGTCACTATTAAAATGATAACAGAAATCGTGATAAATAATATTTAAAGTAAAATTATATATACATAAATAATATAATGAATTACTACTTACTTTATATCTGAAATGATATTCTAGAAGGTTGCAATCAACCTGTGAAGTTCGCTATGGCGCAAATATCCCACGCAAGTCAAGCCAATATAGAGTTAGTTTAAATTTTCTGAACTGTGATTTTTAAATGGTATTTGTAAGGTAATTATGCAATTGACTGAGATACACAAATTCAAAATCAATTCATTGTCCTGCCCTTATCCCACTCTAAGCGGGGTCGGCACAACATGTTACAAACATTACGTTGTCACATGATTTGGCTACGTATTTTACGACCGGCCTGACGTTAACTTACCTTAGTCGCCTTTTACGACACCTCGGTAAGACATGAGGGTTGGCTATTCTATGCGGACGGATACCACACGGCACACAAATTCAAAATCAAATTATTCTATATTCAAGTTGGCTTTTACAAGCTCTTACCGAGAAGAACCAGCAAAAAAATCGGCGGTCACTCTTTTCAAAATTAATTAACTAACTAAAGACTAAAATTAGACGGGCCCGTCATCTCCACGTGCCGAATTTGTTGGTTTTTCGAGTATGAGTGTATCTTTTATATTGATATAGTAGCTAAGCTTTCAAACTATGTTAAAAGTTATTATTAATTACTTTTTGAAAGGCAACCACGCAACAAACAACCATGAACATGACGACGTAAAAACTTCGTGTTACTCTTTCGTTCCCAACGATGCTTCTGCCCTCGCTTAAGTCTCTCCGATAACGCTGTAACATGCGGTAGAGTTAAGAGTAGATAAGGAAATAAAAAATAAAAGCTGTAATAGCCTAGCGTTGAGACCGTGCGACTCTCTAGAGACGACATAGGTTGAAACCCCGGGCAGGCACCAATGAGTTTTTCTATTAAAACTCATGTGTCTAATTGATAATTGCAATTAATCACACGCTTTTCAGTAAACGAAAACATCGTGAGGAAACCTGCATATCTCTAGAGAATTCTGGAGATATGTGTAACCTACCAATCCGCATTGGAGCAGCGTGGTAGGTCTTAGCTCCAAACCTTCTCTCCAAAAACGGAGAGAGGAGGCCTTGGCCCAGCAGTGGGCATAGTAACAAGCCGCTACTTTACTTTACTTTTTTTAAGGAAATAAAAAAACCGGATGATTTTATGATGATATAGGTATCACGCAAAACATGAAAATTACTATTCCGAATATTTTCATTGCGCTGGAGCTCATCGCTTTTACAATCGGGGAGCAATTGATTCCTTTGTGAAACAGATTACTCCGAATGATTGGGCTTGAATTGATGATACTTAATTTTATGTTTTACTGCTGCAGACCGCCATATTTCATTTGAGATACAGGTTAAAAATCAGTACGCGCCCTTTCTCCGGCTCGCAAACGAAATTATGGTTACATCTTTATATTTTATTGGCGATTCGATGCAAATTTCATGCGGTGTTGATAAAATTTTACAAGATCTGTTTAAAAGTAAAGTCTTCTCCGTCTTCTCTCCTTTTAAAGAGAAGGGTTGGTTATTAGACTTATCACACTACTCCAATGCGGTTTGGTGGGTTATATCCTCGAAATTCTTAAGAGATATAAAAATTTTCTTACAATGTCTTCACAGAAAAGCATGTCCACGTGTTCATTGTATCTATTGCAAATATCAATTAAACAACTGAGTTTTATTAGAAAAAGTCGTTGGTTCCTGCCCGGGATTTGAACGTGTGATCCCAAAATCTGTTCTAGATGTTACTGTTAGAATAATCGTGTGGTAGATATAACATAACCGAATATAAATATAATGTAATAAAAACGATATTTTTCCTTTTTATCTATTCAGAAAATATGAGACAATTTTCTCAAAAATCCACCCATTCATTCTTTTTCAACAGCTTGTTTTCAATATTTGTTTATATTATTGTCTTAAATATTTGAAGGCGGTTGTATTTGAAACATGTTCTAACAATGTACTCTCGTCCAAAATGACTTTACATTACGAAAAATATATAAAATATTTTTTTTCTTTCGTAGAGATTTATTCTGCATAACAATTTCTTCATTTTGTTTCCTTTTCACAAAATTGATTAACATGAAATCTATTACGCGAACTTAATTTCCTTTTCTCTATTAATATTGTCAACGCATACGTTACTTATGTACAGTTAAATATATAAAATAAATATATGGGAAACTTACACACACGGTCGTCCGTCCCCAAAGTAAGTAACTTAATACTTGTATTGTGGGTAACAGACAACGGGTAATATACTACATATATAATTTTAAACACATACCTAAATACAAATACACCGAGGCTCGAAGAACCAACAAATTGTTAAAGTGTTTAACAATATAAAAAACTAGTTATATCAGCGACTCCATTCGTGTCCAAAATAACCTAAATTATGTTCCTTTCCTTCGGAAACAGGATAACGTTTCCGAACGAAAAACGGAAATGTGTTATTCTATGCTAGCCTGGTATATAGGCTGCTGGGCATAGGCCTAGTCCCTCTGTTTTTGGACTGAAGGCATGGAGCTAAGACCTACCACGCTGCTCCAATGCGGATTGGTAGGTCACACATATCCCTAGAATTCTCTAGAGATGCATGTTTCCTCAAGATGTTTTCCTTCGCCGAAAAGCGTGTTGCAAATTGCAATTACCAATTAGACAAAACCCCCGACTTAAGTAGAGCTTCTCCCCGTCCCGGGGGTGCGGGTCCCGGTGACGCTGTAAAAGCCATTAGAGCTAACAGCATACAGTCAGTTCGAAAAAAAAAATTGTCAAATTTTTAACAGACAGTTTTAACAGAAAACTCATTAGTACCTGCCCGGTTTGAACGCGTGATCCCCTCGAAAGATACGCACGGTCTCACCGCTGGGCTATCACAGCTTACATAAGTTTAATGTAACTTAACTAAATCAATATCGTTTACGCAAATGGACCGTTGGCAGAAAGAATGGTTAAAAGGGACAAAGTTTTTTTAATATTACTGACTTTTTTTTTGACTGGTCCGTTGGCGCAGTGAGTAATGATCATGCTTTCAGCTCCACGGGTCGTGGGTTCGATACCCGCCGAGGGCAAACATTTTCTATAAACAATTTGTTGCTTCTTCGAGCTTGGGCGTATATTTGTATTTAGGTATGTATTTAAAATTATATATGTAGTATATTCACCAGTTGTCCGTTACCCATAACACACGTATGAAGTTACTTACTTTGGGGACGGACGACCGTGTGTGTAAGTGTCCCATATATTTATTGCTAGCTTTTTTAAAAGGCTAAGAAATTATTAAAATTCCGCTAGTATTTTGATCCACTATATCGTAAAATGGTAAACCATATGTTAAGCGGTCCTGTAATTTATACGAGAAGCGAAATTAATTTTGCTTAGAAAGTTATTTATTGCACATCTTTTCTGCGCAGTAAAACGATTAGGCCCTACGCAATGATCTTGGATCTTCCAATTAGTCATGAGGTAATGGCGGTGTAGAGGAACCATGCTTTATAATAATGAAATTTTTTTTTTATAGGTATAAACCCTAATATATGTACAAGCAGGTATAGTACGCGGCAATAAATAATGCACATCGAGGCTTAGAGAGAGGAATCGGCTAGATTCTGCTTCATAGAGCATTGTCTCCGTCGCACAGACTGACGAACCCGTGTGTGACAATGACAGCGTTCTACAAAACCGCATTGGCCGGCTGTTTCGTTCTAGACATCGATGTGCATTATTTAATGCCGGGTACTATAGTTCTGTTATTGTTTCTGTAATATAGAATTCCGCAAAGTAACGTCTGCTTCTATAAATCCTCGAAATGTGCATTATTTATTGCCGGGTACTATAAAATATTTAAATATTTTTTTGCTACTATTATTTCCCAGGCGTCGAAAAAATTTATTAATGACTAGCTCCTAGAATGACTAGAATGCTCCGCGGTTTCGCCCGCGTCCCAACCGATCTCGTGGTAGTGGAAAATCTACGAAGTCGGACTATAGATTTATTTTGTAGATTATTAAATTATAAAAAATGGGTATCATTAGTATTCTTGGAAAAAGAGCTAATGCAGGCCCTGCTATAACGGTCGCTACAATGAATTTGTTATGGCATTATTTGCTTTCGATTTATATTCTTAAATTCGTAATATCTTCTAATTGGGATGTCGGATTTCGATAATTTCAAAAGTATTTTACAGGTATTGAAATAGTTTTTAATAAAATATCATTTAATGGGATAAGGATTAATACAGAGATATAAATAAAATGGTTTGATTATTGTCGGCAATTTTATCGACTTTTACAATGTAAAATAGTAGTTATATTGCTATAACTATAATAGTTAGACGTATCGCGGACTTTTATTGTGGATATTGATATGTCTATCTATAATACTGTAGAACATTTCTTTGTTTTATCCTCAATAATTTCCGCAGCGCACGCTATGAAAGATGTTTACGACAGAATTTTTCACAACTTATTACAATTTTATTAGGATCCTTTGAATTTTGAAGAAGCAGCTTTCCAATGGTGAAAAGATTTTTTGAAATCGGTCTAGTAGTTTTTACGTGAAAACATTGCAAACATACACAAATCCAAACAAACACCTTAACACGAAATTTATTTAAATTACTATGTATTTTATTTTATTTATTTTAAATTATATTACCGAGTTACCTTTTACACAATCTTCTCGACAGTTTGCTCTATTTCGCATCAAGTAAGTTTCCCAATATATTTAAATATATAAATAGCATTTTTTTCATTTATGTGGTAAAAAATTAACAGCTTCTTTTAACTGAGGAATCTATTGATATTATTGCTTCTGTATGATTTAAATTCCATTTGTTTATCTATATTAAAATTTGTAGGATCATATATCTCGGGCTACAGCTAATGCAAAGTTGTTTAAAAGTAGTAAAGTAACGGCCTGTTACTATGCCCACTGCTGGGCTAAGGCTTACTTGGAGAGAAGGATCGGAGCTGAGAACCTACCACGCTGCTCCAATGCGGATTGGCAGGTTACACAAATCCCTAGAAATTTCTAGAGATATGCAGGTTTCCTCACGATGTTTTCCTTCACCGAAAAGCGTGTGATAAATTGCAATTATCAATAAGACACATAAGTTTTAATTGAAAAGCTCATTGGTGCCTGCCCCGGGTTTGAACCCATGATCGTCTCTAGAGACTCGCACGGTATTACCGCTAGGCGATCACAGCTTAAGTTGTTTATGATAAGCTATATAAGTTGTTTATGTTTATTAAGCCAAAATTCAGGGAAATTAACAATAGATGTAGATACTTGTAATGGCAGTTGTCGTACTAATATGACATACATAAAAATAGAATATTTCCTATTAAATTTACACATATGGTAACTCTAATCTTGGCTATTCCGAGATAAAATATATAAATACCATAATACAGCCGTATTGTAACACCGGTAGCCTGTTGGGGGCACGTTAATCTTGGATTACTACTAGCGCCTGACGGTATTGTACTGGACCCCCAGTAAATACCAAAGATTAAATAGGGTAAGAATAGACTCTATATTGCACAAAAGTGCCTAAATTCAATTGTCTCTCAGAGTCCTAAAAATATTCGCTTTTATTTGCAATATATAATTAATTCTGCAATTAATATTTCGTATTATTATGAAATATATCGCAGTGGTTTTCAGTATAGCAGGTGCACTATTTAATAGGCTTCAACTAATATAAAACTATTTTATAAAAAGTAGACATACACTACTTCCACTATATTCAATTTAAACATAGTATAGTCGTGCAATTACTGTAGGATGATTTATAATCAAAATAATTTAGAAGTAGTGTGATTGGATCTTCTAACAGAAGTATAACTAATTGATAACAAGAATTTCCAAGAATGTACTACAGATGTTGATGAATATTGTATTATTTTTTCGTAGCCAGGATCTTTGTTAATTTGTCAATATGCTGTCAAATTTAAGGGCTCCTACAACTTAAGGGATGTCCAAGCGAAGCAGAAGGATCACCGAAATTTTGAAATATACAGAGAAGAGTGCGGAATCTCTGAATTTTGGAGCATCCTAAAGCTATGTCGTCTCATACTGGTACGACTATTTTTGATAACTAAGGACTAAAACGCTGTTAAAAAGCAACGACGCTATATAACAGGTGTTTCTCATATTCATGATTGTAGTGTATTTTGTTATTAGTATGTAGGTAAGCAGACAATAAAGTCAGTCACAAACAAGCAAGCGTCGTTTCATTACATGGTGGCAGCGGTGCGCGAATTTAATAAGTTTTTAAGACGTTTTGGAGTGAATATACGGCTATTTATGTTAATGTAAAAAATACGTTGTGTGTGTGTTATATAATACATTGTGATGGAACACGCACGACCACCAGCAGAATTGCATATTGATGGCAGTCCCGCCGCACGAGCCGACGCGTAAAATGGTGGAAACAATTCAATATATTTCTCAAGGCATCGGGAGTGATAAGAGAATCGCCAGATGTGCAGGCCAGCTTGCTTGTGAACCTCATCGGACCGGAGGGCTATGAAATATATTCTACATTTGTGTACGCAAAAGGTGAAAGTGCAGATGATTTGGCCTGTTTAAAAAAGAAGTTTGATACTTATTTCGGCACTAAAACAAATGTTACTATGCTACGATTTAAATTTTTTTCAAGGAATCAGGTTGAAGGTGAAACTATAAGCAAATATGTGACGGCGCTTAAATTACTCAGTCACGGCTGCAAGTTCGAGCATCTCACGGATGATTTAATAAAAGATCGTATTGTGTGTGGAATATGTAACACGGTCGTGCGGGATCGGCTACTTAGAACTGACGATTTAAATCTGGCAAAAGCGATACAAATATGTGAGGCCGATGAAATGTCGAGACATGAAAGCCGGCAAATAGAGGAGGCGAGTTCTAGTGTCCAGGTGGATGGATTATCTAATCGAAATGTTCGAGAGTCGTCGAGAGGCCGGATTCGCAGTGGAGGTACGTCGTGGTCGGGCCGGCCACGAGGGCTCGGCGGCCGCGGTGCTGGCGGCGCGCGCGCGCCCTTGCGCACGGCCGTGCAAAGGGAATTGCGCGGCTGCGCGAGATGCGGTAGTGAGTTCTGCGTCATTGAGCGGTGTCCGGCAATTAATGCAAAGTGTTTTGAATGTAGGGGGCGTGGTCATTTTGCCCGTATGTGTAAATTAAGTGCCCATCGAGTGCATAACCTGAGTGAGAGTGTTGCGTCAGAAGGTTCCGATGATGAAATAGTTTATGTGAATGTAATCAAAGAGTATGTAAAAAAATGTGGTATGACAAAGGAATGGACTGAGATAATGGACTGTAATGGTAAGCAATTAAGTTTTAAATTAGATACAGGATCGATGTTGAATATTCTGTCAAAATATGATTATGAGTATTTGGGCTATAGTTATGAATACCTAAGCGCTTATAGTGGGCGAGTGCATTCTTATACGGGCAATGTCGTGCCAGTAATAGGTCAATGTGAGCTGTCAGTTAAATATAAACAAAAAGAGTATAGCCTTAAATTTGTTGTGTGTAATATGCAATCTCAAAATATTTTAGGATTAAATGCTTGTGTAAAATTAGGTTTAATAGAACGCGTCGATTTTATTAATATTGAAAAGAGTTATTCAGATTTATTTAGTGGCCTTGGTAAATTACCGGGAATACATAGAATAGTCATCGACCGAACCGTTCAGCCGATCATATGTCCGGCACGTAAGATACCTCTCGGGCTCAAAGATAAATTATATATTGAGTTACAGCGTATGGAAAAATTGGGAGTAATTCGTAAAGTTCAACATCCAACCGAGTGGGTGAATGCTATAGTCATTGCAGCGAAAAAAAATGGAGATATACGAATTTGTTTAGACCCGCGGCCTTTAAATCGTGCGATCAAGCGCGCCTACTTCACTCTCCCCACGGTGACCGACCTAGCCGCGAGGCTGCGCGGCGCGCGATTCTTCAGCGTGCTCGACGCTCGCTCTGGCTTTTGGATGCTCCAGTTAGACGACGCCAGCGCCGACCTGTGTACATTTAGTACACCGTTTGGCAGATATCAGTTTTTGCGTTTACCCTACGGAGTTAGTTGTGCGCCGGAGATGTTCCATTCAAAAGTGAGGCAATATCTGGAGGATTTGGACGGTGTGGACTCTTTTATAGATGATATAGTGGTCTGGGGTAAAACACGGGACGAGCATGATTCGCGCTTAAAACGATTACTTGAAAGAGCGAGAGATATAGGTTTGCGTTTTAATAAAGAAAAGTGCAAGATTGGGGTTAACGAGGTAACGTACTTGGGTCATATTTTCGATGAGCGTGGCATGAGGCCGGATAATGTTAAAGTGAAGTCTATTTTAGAAATGCCCGAGCCTAACGATAAGAAAGCGTTGGAGCGTTTTTTGGGTATGATCAATTATCTTTCAAAATTCATACCTAATTATTCTCAGTCGGTAGCCGTACTTAGGAGTCTTTTAAAAAATAATTCTGAATGGCTTTGGGAATCACACCATTCTGAAGCGGTGAGTTTGCTTAAAACTAAAATAGCAACGGCACCAGTATTGGCGCTGTATTCGACCGAGCTGCCAGTGGTGCTGTCGGTGGACGCGAGCTCGGAGGCGCTGGGCGCGGTGCTGCTGCAAGCGGGCCGCCCCGTTGAGTTCGCGTCGCTCACGCTCACTGATACGCAGCGGCGGTACGCGCAGATCGAAAAAGAAATGCTGGCTATAGTTTTTGCGTGTGAACGGTTTCATCAATATATTTTTGGGAGATGTGACGTTACAGTACAGTCTGATCATAAACCGCTTGAATCGATTTTTAAAAAATCCTTATCATCGGTTCCGGCTAGATTACAGCGCATGTTATTAAGAATACAAAGATATGACTTTAAAGTTGTATATACTCCCGGCAAGTATATGTATATCGCGGATACGCTATCTCGGGCGCCTGTATCTGAGCATATGTATGAGAGATTGAATGATAGCTTAGAAAGTCAGTCTTGTTTTATGATTAATAATTTGCAGTTTAGTGATCAAAAGCTAAATTTAGTGAGAGAACATGTTGCAAAAGATGAAGTATGTCAAGATTTAGTTAAATATATAATAGACGGATGGCCAAAAAATAAATATAAAGTAAAGGTCAATCTTCGAGTATTTTGGCCGTATCGTGAAATTCTTCAGTACGTCGACGGGTTAATCATTAAGGGGTATTTGTTATACATTCCGGAAACGTTGCGGGGCGACATGTTGCGAAAAATACACGAGGGGCACCTGGGGATCGAACGCTGCAAGCGGCGCGCGCGGCAATTAATGTTCTGGGCGGGCATGACGCGGGACATCGAGCGGGCCGTGCGCGAGTGCGCGGCGTGCGAGCGGCATGCGCCGGCGCCGCGCCGCGAGCCGTTGTTACCGCACGCTATCCCAGATGTTCCCTGGCTTAAGATAGGATCGGATATTTTCGAATACCGCAAGAAATATTACCTCCTTTTAGTTGACTATTTTTCAAATTTCGTTGAAGTAAACGAATTAAGTTCCATAAATAGTAAATCTGTCATAAAAGCATTGAAGGAACAGTTCGCTAGGTACGGGATACCGATCGAGTTAGTGACGGATAATGGTCCGGCATACTCTTCTTCTGAATTTCGTGGCTTTCTGCGTGAATGGGATATTATACATACAAAATCATCTCCGCTGTATCCTCAAAGTAACGGTAAAAGTGAGCGCACCGTGCGTACTATTAAAAATTTATTGAAAAAATGTTTTGACGCGGGAGAGGATTATTATTTAAGTTTACTAAATCTAAGAAATACGCCGCGTGAGGACATCGACTCACCCGCGCAAATTCTTATGGGCAGAAAGTTAAACACGCGGTTACCCACTTATCATGCTCAATTCGTGGAACCGGTCGATCGTGAGAAGAACTATACTGCCGTAATGAAACATCAACAAAAACAAAAGGTTCTATACGATAGGTCGACGAGAGTTCTTCCTGTCCTTTATGATAACGACAAAGTTGTGATGACGGATGGTAAAGAGCGGAAGTTCGCGAAAGTGGTTAGTCAGGCTGCGGAACCTCGGTCATACATAGTAGAGGACGAAATGGGCCGCAAATATCGACGTAACCGGCGGCATCTAGTACAGCGAGAAGTACAATATCCGATGCGTGATTACATGCACGCTGGTCGTGATGCAGGCACTGTATGCGGCGGAGGGTCCGACAAGCGCTCCGCGGGCATTGCGATGGAACCAATACGCGATAGTGGTCAAAAATCATTCCGTGAAACCCGCGGACCTGTTACAAGGAAACAAGCCCGATTGCTCATAAATAATGATTAAATGTAACATTTTCATTAAAATTTTTAGTCCATCTCATTAATTGTATACTGTTACCAATTAGAATATACGAGTATATTGTTTACATATTACTTATTGTTCTTCTTTTTTTTATTGAGATTGTAGGTTGTTTTTAGACTTTAGTTCAAGATTGTTTTAGTTTAAAAAGGTAAATGCTATTCTTTAAATTTGTATAAAAAAAAAAAAAAAGATGCGATAATAACGATGTTGTGTTTATATGTGTATGCATGCTTTACCTGTTTATTTTTATTTCTTTTTGTGAGGGGAAAGATGTAGTGTATTTTGTTATTAGTATGTAGGTAAGCAGACAATAAAGTCAGTCACAAACAAGCAAGCGTCGTTTCATTACAATGATTTTGATCAAGATCTTGCAACACCCTGTGAGAGCATCTATGGGGATATTATAAATACCAGACAGGCACATAAGACTTGTGTAAAGAAAACTTTTTATAAACAAATTGTATAGAAAAATATGTAAGCTCCTTGTATAGAAAACTCATTTATAGCAGCCTGCTACTATCCCTTTGTTAGGTTCTCACCTCTCTTCTTTTTAGAGAGAAGGGTTGGAGCATAGACCCACCACGCTGTTCTGATAAGCATTGGTACCTGCCAATACAGTTATCCTCAGAATTAAAGTAGAAGAAAGATTTCGATCAAGAAAGCATATGATAAATTGTAAATATTAAAGCTCACATTAAAGCTCATTGCTGTCGTTACACATAACCTCAGAATTAAAACAGAAGAATAAAAATTTTCGATGAAGGAAGCATGTGTTAAATTGTAAATATCAACAAGGCATATAAGATTTAACACTGAAACTCATTTCTGCCTGCCCTGAGTTCGAACCCGTGACTCAGTGAAAAGAATCACACAGCCTCACCTTTCGGATATCAAAGCTCAAGCTACCCCCCACCTCGTCCTTTACATGATTAAATATAAATAATTTAAAGGATGTACCGTATCTGAACAACTGAAACAGAACAGAATATTCTTTGGCCATTATTGTACTAATAATATATGAGATGATTCGTCATAACCGAATAAGTGGCGCGCAATAAGTCAGCCGCTTTGTGCCTTGCGCTGGGGGTCGGGAGTGACTTCCGGCCGTAATTCTGAGCCGTTATACTTTACCACCTGACTGAGATATATTACTACTGACTTATGGAGCTCTTTATGATGCGGGCGTTCGATATTTTATGTCGGGGAAATAAGTTTTGTTTGGATCTCGCGCAGACTTAAAAATGTAGATAAATATTTATTACAAAGGAAATGGTCAACAATTGTTTTGAGATATGTAGTAGCGGCCTGTTACAATCCCACTGCTGGGAATATGCCTCCTCTCTCTGTTTCTGGAGAGAAGGGTTGGAGCTAAGACCTACCTCGCTGCTCCAATGCGGGTTGGTAGGTTACACATATCTCCAGAATTCTCTAGAGATATGCAGGTTTCCTCACAATGTTTTCTTTCACCGAAAAGCGTGTGATAAATTGCAATTATCAATTAGACACATGAGTTTTAATAGAAAAACTCATTGGTGCCTGCCCGGGTTTGAACTCGTGTTCCCCTCGAAAGAGTCGCACGATCTCACAGCTGGGCTATCACAGCAGTGAGATTTGAGATATGTACTAGAATTAAAAGTGACGGAATTGGTACCATTTGATAGTTTACATATGCTGCTGCCTTCTATTAATGAATTACTAATATAAAATAATTATTTTATATTAATATTCAACAGTATTCCGCCGTGTGGTATCCAGCCGCGTAAAATAGCCACTCTCATTTCTTACCGAGGTGTCGTAAAAGGCGACTAAGGTAAGTTGACCCGCCGTGTGGTATACGGCCGAGTAGAATAGACCACCTTCATTTCTTACCGCAATGTTGTAAAAGGTGACTAAGGAAAGTAAACCTTTGAGTAAAAAAAGGAAAAAGAAAAAAAAATGATTTAATATAGATAAAAGTAAATTTAAATTTTTAATTTATAAATTAATTTTGTCATCTAAATAGATGAATAAAGATGCTGCTAATATATATTTACTTGAGACAATTATTTTCTAGTCTGTGACTTAAAAGCCGAAGAAAATTCGCCAATTGACACCGGTAAATCGCCACAGCTTTTCACCTCTTTTCTTTTTCACAAATTTCCACGTATTTAAAAAAAAAATATGGGACATTTACTCACACGGTCGTCCGTCCCCAAAGTAAGTAACTTAATACTTGTGTTATGGGTGATGGACAACTGTTAGATATACTACATATATAAGTTTAAATACATATTTAAATACACACCCAGGCCCGAAGAACCAACAATTTGTTTATAGAAAATGTTGGCTCTCGGTAGGAATCGAACCCGCGACCCGCGGAGCTGAAGGCAGGGTCACTACTCATAGCGCCAACGGGCCAGTCAAACTATATACAACTAATTTCTCGATCTGAACAACAAATAGTTCCATTCAAAACGTTCACGATTACAGGTCATGTGTATAATTGATTCAGCCAAACCGTTAATTAGTACAAACATAATTAATAACAGTTCCGTAATTAAAACCAATGGGAATGTTCTCACGTTAACTACTATAGTAATTAATCTATATTTCGACAAGTCCATAGTAGGTATTCCAAGTTAGAATATTATATTCGACGAAATAATGAGCAGCCTTTTGTTTCACAAGGTTTTGTCACATGTAGAAGCGACCTATTTCATTCCCACTGCTGTCATATTTGGAGTGAAGAACGAAAGAAGTAATTCTTTTGAGTAAAAAAAGAAGAAAGAAAGAAGTAATTCTTTTGAGAAAAAAAAAGAAGAAGAAAGAAGGAATTCTTAAATATGTACGTATATTTTTGGGTATATGCAGGACTACTAACGATGATTTCCTTCAAAGTAAAGCGCATTGTGAATTTGCCCTTTCATTAATGCATGTAGCAGTGGCCAGGGCTTCAGCCCTGAAGATCGCGAGTTCGATTCCCGCCGAGGGCCAACATTTTCGGTTCGACAAAATCAATCGGTTGGTTCTTTGAGTTAAAATAAATACACCCTGTATTTATATAAAATTAATTTGCTATGATTATTGGTTGTTTGTTACCCATAATAAAACTATAATGTTACTCGTTTTAAAGAAGTACGACCGAGTGTTATCATCAGACCTTATCATCAGATAGGAACAGCTTGTCCATAAAGCGTGCTTACATGAAAAATTACCACCTATTAAAATAAATTCGTCATGCTCATTCGCTTCATTAAATGTCAACCGTTCATTATGGAAAGAGTTTAAAATGGCGATAAAACCCTACATCATCGGCTATTTTCAATTAACTACCGTCATATCGATGACAAATTATTGTTAATACTTAAAAACCTTTAGCCACTTATATACAACGTATGGATGCAATTAAATTAAGCGAATGAATTTTGCATAGGGGTCATAATACCAAATAAAGTATAGATAAACAATACTCTATATTCCAAGGCGGTACCCAGATATAAATCAATGGTGGAGCGTAGGTGGTCGGGAACTGGCAATTACCAATTAAACGCCTCGTATCCGCGTTCGGAATTCGAAATTCAAATTCATTTCACCGCCGCGCGCCGAATAAGATGCACGTCCAAAATGGTAGCGTGAAATTGGCGATGAATTTGTAATTGAATAAATCGATAAAATCACTATCGAATACCACGATGGCGTAGTGGTTCGAGAGCGTGTTCATTACCAATACTCTCCAAATTCGATAAGCAGATCAATTAATTTTAAACCCATTTACAAGATTTATAATATTACGATGATTTAAACCGTAATAATATATCGATTATCATTGGTGATATTATATATTCAAAATCATATGCCAACTGTTGATTGTTTTCGAGGCAATATAATTTTTATGCATACAAAGATATCGTTTATATATGGAACAAATTATTTACTTACCTTATAAAATAATTTTTAAAAGCTTTCTGCTGGGCTAAAAAGTAAAGTAGCCTGTTACAATCCCACTGCTGGGCTAAGGTCTCCTCTCTCCGTTTATGGAGAGAAGGATTGGAGCTAAGACCTGCCACGCTGCTCCAATGCGGATTCGTAGGTTACACATATCCCTAGAATTGTCTAGAGATATGCAGGTTTCCTCATGGTGTTTTCGTTAACCGAAAAGCGTGTGATAAATTGCAATTATCAATTAAATACATGAGTTTTAATAGAAAAACTCATTGTTGCCTGCTCGGGTTTGAACTCGTGTTCCCCTCGAAAGAGTCGCACGGTCCCACCGCTGGGCTATCACAGCTCTTAAAAGCTTTCATTATTACCTAATAAACTACTAAATCAACTATTTATTACCTTGCCGTGTAAGGTGGAATCTTGCTAGTTAAATTTAACCCACTTCCCAGTGTCCGATTGACCTGAAATCTTACATAGTGGTCCAGGATTGGCTTGAGACGACGGAACTCTTCAACGGCTAACAGTAGGGACATTAAACTTTATTAAACTTAGGAAATATGTTTGTAGAGACATGTAGGGTAAATAAGTAAAAGAGAAGGCTAATGGACAGATTTGTTGCAACCTCGACGATGCTTCTGCGCGCGTCCCGCCCGGTGACGCTGTAAAAGCCATTAGGGCTAACAGCATAGTCAGTTCGAAAAAAAATATATATATATTTATATTTATGATACATTTCGTCGTAACCATGTTGTGTAAGGTCGAAGAGTAGCTAGTTGCAGACACGGAGAGAGGGCCTTTGCTAGGGCCAATACTTTTAATAAATATTCTATAATTTCTCTACTTATTGAATTATCTTTCAAAATATAAGATAGCATAGCAAAATATAATATAATATTTTGCTCTGCTATCTTATATTTTGCTTACTTCCATAGCATTATGTCTTATGGATATTGTTATGAGGTAAATGCGCGGATATTTATAGAATTTTTGTAATACAATAAAGAGCCATACGTTGCATTTACAATTAAAGTCCTCGTGATTCCCTGAGAGAGAGGTTTAAGGAAATATGTATTCTCACTTTGGCTTCACAGTTTATTTTGAGCAAATTAATTTTTGAGCATAATAATATACATAATTGTAAAAATATCGGCGATGTATATAATAGACAAAGTAGGAACCGACATAAGCTTGCGGTTCCTGCTTTGCGCCTTGCAAAAGTACGTAAGTCGTTTGTGGGTTTGGGTATAAGATTCTATAATAAAATTCCACAATCTATTTTAACTTTACCATTACATTAGTTTAAAAACACTGTAAAAAAAGGCTAATACAGAAAGCCTACTATACTATTGAGGATTATTTAGACGATAAGGATGCGTGGATATAGCTACTCTTCAACCCTGTACAAGACATTATTAACTATATGTAACTATTAATAAGAATTATTCTTTGAAAAGAGAACCGGCTAGTTTCTTGCTGGTTCTTCTCGGTAGGAACAGCTTTCCGAACCAGACTAGATTTTGATGATTCGGAAAGCACTTGTTTACAAGTTTATTTTGAATTGGAATTTTGAATTAGAAATTGGTATAGAAAATCGAAAACTATTATAAATATATAGAACCGTATATTTATTAATTATCAAGTTTTATTCATTATTCTATGTACACAATTGTAATGAGCAAATTTTTGTTAAATTTATATATTAATTTAAAACATTTACGTATTAATCTTATAATACAATTAAATAGATCTTACATAATATAATACCGAAAATATCGCTTTATATAGGCCTATTCATAAAATATTACATTAATAATTATTGTTATTAAATGCAAGTTATTGTGAGGCAAAAATCACTGTGCGATAATAAATAAATTACATTCTAATCGCACGCTTATTATTAAAATGACGTTATAAAAAAGGTGTTATGTGGAAAATTGCAATTATCGTAGTGAATGTGTGCAGTACTCGTGTGGATTGTTGTAATCGGCGGTGCCATACTTGTCAGTCACCACAAGTCATGAAAACGGGTAGTGGACTCTATATTTAGAATTATATATATTTTCTATTTATTTTATGGCGGATTATAGCAATCATAAATCAATTAACGATCAGATAAATGTTTCTATTTCAAACTTGTTACAAGTGTTCGGAGGCAAAATAAATGGTGGCGGTTGTACAGATTAGTATATAACTATGCTTGTTTGGATAATGCTTTGCTTATGCGATTTTCACGTGGATTCTATCTCCTGATGATGCTTTGGGTGCTGGGTGAAACGATTGTTGAGTTTGTGATAGTGAACGTGTGTAGTGCTTGTGTATTGTGGTGGCTGTGGTAGAGGTAAAGAAGTAAAGCCTAATTCTAATAAATTATTTAGATACATGAAAGTAGAAAAGGATATGATATGATAGACAAATCTCTTTATCACACATCAATTTCAACTAAACGTATGCTATCCGGGTGAATAGAATAAGCCAACCTCATTCCTTACCGAGGTATCATAAGAGACGACTAAGGTAAGATGACGTCAGATCGTAAAATACGTAGCCAAATCATTTAACACGTTTTTAACATGTTATGCCCCACTTAGAGTGGGAAAAAGGAGGATGATGACATCAGTTTCAAATAGTATTTCTAGTTCAAAAATCATTTAATTATTGTACACCAGAATTAGGTGTTTTTACGAAATAAGTCACAAGGGTCCCCTTGCCTTTTACAAATGTAGGTCCTCTGCATTCACAAGTGTAACCGGCGTTCATTAAAACTCTGAAACAAAAAATGGTTTATTTATTCGCTATATTGCAAAAAGTAGCTCCAATTCGCACATTACCTCTATACTGTCTCTTGAAAACGACTAAGTTAAATAACAACCCCTTTCTAAGTATAAAAGTAATATTTAATAGATAGATAGATAGATAGATATAAACTTTATTGCACAAAACATAAAACATACAAAAACATAAAATCACTTAAAGTAAACCTTATGTATATGTACAAAGGGCGGCCTTATCACTGAATAGTGATCTCTTCCAGGCAACCCTTGTAATAGGATAATAGAAAAGAACGTGGCGAGTGTGCAAAAGGAAAACGTGCTAAATGTACTTGCATATCTATACTTATATACATATACTACATAGATAAAAACATATATAACATACATATACCTAATATATATATATATATATATATATATATATATATAACACATACATATAAATATATAATAGATACAATATAAATACAGTACATAAAAAAATAGTAGTCTCAATTTTTTAGTAGAAAAAATAAAAAATAAAAATAAAATAAAAAGAAAAATGAATGGTTTATAGAGACAAATAGTGAGCTTTAAGTTTATTTTTAAATATAGGAAGTGACTTCGCATGCCTTATTTCAGTGGGAAGTGCATTCCACAGATGTACAGCTTTAGAGGTAAAGGAATTAAAGTAAATCTGGGAATGACACTTCGGCGTTTTTAACTTGTTGCACTTTGAGAGCGAAGATTAAGATGAAAGAAGCTGTTATCTGAAAGGAAGATGAAGCGTTCTTTTAAATAAACAGGTGTGCAAGGGTGAAAAAGGACATTATATAGAAGTGAAAGAAGATGAAGTTCGCGACGGCGTCTAATAGGAAGCCAACCAAGTTGAGAGCGGAAACGCGAAATGTGGTCAAATTTCCTTAATCCAAATACAAATCTAATGCACAGATTTTGCATGCGTTCTAATTTATTAATGAGCTCTTCGGATAAATCGCAGTAACAACTATCAGCGTAATCAAGAATAGGTAGCAGGAGACTGTTGGCAAGTGATATTTTTGTCTTGAGGGGCAGAAAATTTTTCCACCTTTTTATTGAGTGCACTGTTGCAAATATTCTGCGGCAAATTTCAGAGACTTGTGGTTTCCATGAAAGAGAGTTATCTATGAGAATGCCGAGGTTCTTCACAACAGTGCTGTAAGGGAGCGTCGATCCATCTAAGACTACAGGTGGAAGATTCGTTAGGTTTAATTTAGATATCTGCCTCGAGCTACCAATTATACAGAGCTGAGACTTACCAGCATTAATGGATAATCCAACTTCCCTACTCCAGTTGGCGATAACTTCAAGTTCACGATTTAACTTATCAATGCCATGTGCTATATCACCAACTGGGGTTGAAACATATGACTGCAAGTCATCCGCGTACAGGTGGAAGGGGAGGGAGAGAAGTTCAGTAACAGTATCAATGAAAATGGTGAATAGAAGCGGAGAGAGTACACTACCCTGAGGAACACCAGCACGCAAGGGACAGTACGATGATGACCGGTCTTCTAAAGAAACTTTAATATTACTTTTATACTTAGAAAGGGGTTGTTACCCCTTGTTAACCCCTTTCTAAGTATAAAAGTAATATTTAATATTACTTTTATACTTAGAAAGGGGTTGTTATTGTGCTATAATCAGTGATAGCCTTGCGGTGAGACCGTGTGACTTACTAGAGGGGACATAGGTTCAAACCCCGGGCAATGAGTTTATCTATTAAAAACTTATGTGTCTAATTAATAATTGAAATTTATTAACATCGCAAAAAAACATCGCGAGGAAACCTACATATCTCTAGAGAATTGTAAAACATATGTGTAACCTACCAATCGGCATTGGAGCAGCGTGGTAGGTCTTAGCTCCAATCCTTCTCTCCAGAAACGGAGAGAGGAGGCCTTAGCCCAGCAGTGGGCATAGTAACAGGCAGTTACTTTACTTTTTTTTACTTTTACTCAATCAATATAGTTATTCTACTCAGCTAAAACTTGATACTTAGTAGAAGATCAAATTTGCAATTTACTATTTAGTAGTATTTGCTAATAAAATTGTAAGGCGTTAATTATAATATTGAACAGAATCAATTTATAGTTACCTTTTTAATTATATTTGTTGCTATATATTTCTTTTCAGTACAGAGAATATTATAAATGCTATAGTCTCAAATCAAATCAAAATAATTTTTATTCAAATAAGCTATTTCGAGCACTTTTTAATCGTCAAGAATCAATATAATTAATAAGAAATGAATAATAATAAATAAATAATAAGAAATGAGTATATAAGGGGAAGTCTGAAAGTTGCGCCCATTATAGAAAAGATGAGAGGTGCAAGATTGGGATGGTATGGACATGTAATGAGGAGGGATGAAAATCATGTGATCAAACGAGTGTTGAGTATGAATGTGGATGGATATGTGACTAGAGGAAGGCCTAAAAAGAGATGGTTGAACTGTGTGAAGTATGACATGCATATAAAAGGATTAGCACCAGAGTTGGCGAATGATAGAAAAGAATGGAAGAGAAAAACATATTGTACCGACCCCACTTAGAGTGGGATAAGGGTAGGAGAAAGGAGGACGATCAATATAATTAATGAAGCTACAACTGAATTGGAACCAGTCCGGTAGACCTACCATGAACTTTTAGATAACGATTCAACTCCAAGTCAGTACCTAAACTGAACCGCTTTCTTTTCGTACCATGAAGTGTGTACAGTGGAGTCGTAATGTTTGAAAAGGATAACGTTATATGAACTATAGATAACTCTGTCTCTTTTATTCAAATGTTTTAAGGACGCATTCCGAACGCTCATTCGGCAACGACTTATAGTGTGTTTTTACCTTTAAGCTTTTATTTTTGTCTTTAACGTTATGGTATAAAAAACCAAAACAATTTAGTCAATTCACGTCTTCAATTGAGTGATAAGATGTAACTAGTGATAAGAATTATTGTTTCTGCTCTTCTCGGTAGGAACAGCTTTCCGAACCAGCAGTACAGCAGGCTTACCATAAACTCTTTATTGCAAGTAAATTGAAGACCTAAACTGAATTGTTTTGCTTTCTCGTACCATGTTAAAGCCGCACAGTTTAAGTCGTTACCGAATTAAATCCTAAGCTGAATTGCAAATGTATATCATTCACTCTTATTTATATAGCAGGTGTGCGATCCAAAACGATCGATCAGTTAAATACACTTCATAGTACTAAAACAAAGCGATTCAGTTTAGGTACCGACTTTGAATTGCATTGCAATTGAATTGTTTTCTAAAAGTTGCTGGTAGGCTTATAAGATTCTACAATAAAATTCAGCAATAAACTTTAGCTTTGCGATTACAGCAGTTTAAAAACACTGTTAAAAAGAGACTGATGCAGAAAGACTACTATACTGTTGAAGATTATTTAGATGATAAGGATGTGTGGATATAGGCTACATTTCTACCTTGTACAAGACAGTAATGCCTCAATGTAACTAGATATAAGATTTATATTTTAAAAAGAGCAATCGCCGAGTTTCTTGCTGGTTCTTCTCGGTAGGAACAGCTTTCCGAACCAGCAGTAGATGTTGACGATTCAAAAGCACTTGTTCACAAGTTTGCTGGAATAAAGAATATTTTGATTTTGAAAAAAAAAGCACTCACTTAGCAGTATCCTCTGTGACGTGTATCCTGCCCATGAGGCCGGTGGAGTCCATACGTGAGGCAACATTCACAGTGTTGCCCCAGATATCGTACTGCGGCTTTTGAGCGCCCACCACTCCAGCTATCACTGGACCATGACTTAGACCTGAGAGAATTAACAATTTCTCAAACTGCAATGATTTTGCTATAATCCGTTTGTTAAGAAAATATATGTAATGTAGTGTTGTAAAGATAATCCGTTCATCTTTCTCCTGCCCTTATACCAGTCTAAGTGGGGTCGGCACAACATGTTTAAGCATGATTTATAGAAGCAGGCGTTACTTTGCGGAATTCCATATTACAAGCAATATAACAGAACTAACTACTTTGCTATAATCCGCACGGGTTAAGTGAATGCATGCAAAGCCAATGTGTACGAAGCAGGCAAAATCTACGCACCTTATACATGCAGGACAAGCCACCACATGCACCCCAAGGCGCAATTCACCAGCAACAACGCACACAAAAGCAGCACACACACCCACCACCACAATCTCCAATTAAAGATTGTGCGTGGTACGTGGATTTTGCCTGCTTCATACACATTGGCTTTGCATGCATTCACTTAACCCGTGCGGATTATAGCAAAGTAGTTAGTTCTGTTATATTGCATGTTTAAGCATGTTTTAAAATGATTTGGCTAAGTATTTTACGACCGGCCACCTGCCTGACGCTAACTTTCCTTAGTCGCCTTTTACGACACCTCGGTAAGAAATGAGGGATACCACACGGCGGGTCTACATTATGCGTCCATATTATTAGATTACGTAAACCCGCCGTGTGGTATCCGGTTGAGTAGAATAGACCACCCTCTTTCTTACCGAGGTGTCACAAAAGACGACTAAGGTAAGTTGACGTCAGGCAGGCGGCCGGTCGTAAAATACGTAGCATGTGACACCATGTTTGTAACATGTTGGACCGACCCCACTTAGAGTGGGATAAGGGCAGGAGGATGATGACGATTATTTAATTACGTATACATACAGGATTACCTCTACCGCACGTATCACAACTAACAACCACCAACTACATAAGCACTACAGATTCACTCCTACAATATCAATTAAAATGTTTACTAGCTTATTAACTAACTCTAACTTCAGTTTTCTACACGTGTTTGGAGGCAAAACCAATGGTGGGGGTTGAAGTATTTGTATATAAACTGGAATTTTGGATGATGCGTCGCATTACGATTTTGTCGTACAATCTATCTCCTGATGATGCTCCAGTTGCGGGGCGAAAAGATCGTTGAGATTGTCGTAGTGAATGTGTGTAGTATGTTGTTGGTGGTCATGTTTATATATGTTGAGAGTATATAAATTAAATTTCATCATGCCCCTCGTTCACAGTCCTTCACATCCAACCTTAAGGCGACGCTTCCAGGATGCTGCGAGCCTCGCTCGAGACTTGCTCACCCAGTCTTCACTCCCGACGATGCTTCTGCGCTCGCCTATCCTCCCGGTGACGCTGTCGAAGCCTTTAAGGCTTACAGCATTAGTTAGCGTCCGAAAAAATTCCCCTCATTATTTATTGTGACACTCTCACTATTAGACCTGCTTACTAGTCCCCGGCTCTAATATAATAACTCTATGGCTCTAACTGTATAACTCTATCCAAATTATATTAGTATGTGACTGGGTATAATTTTTTTTTAACTGTGAGATATCCCTTTTATTTTTGTTTCTGAACTCACTTATGCTCTAGTATAACAACTCTATGACTCTAACTATATAACTCTATCCAAATTATATTAGTATGTGACTGGGTATATTTTTTTTAACTGTGTGATATCCCTTTTATTTTTGTTTCTGAACTCACCTATCCTTAACTTGAACCTCTGGAATGACTCTCTATTGATCTGATCGAGTATAGTCATTAGCGCTATCGCAAACTCCACTAGTATTGCAACAGTGTGCTCTTCTCTAGTGTTGCCATCCTGAAAATACCAAAGAGAATTTGTAAGGTTCAATAATTTAAGAACAATTTTTAGGACAAACGTTTTAAATAATTGTATTTTGTTAAATAAACTAAATAGAAATCATTTAAATGATTTATAGAAGCAGGCGTTACTTTGCGGAATTACATATTACAAGCAATATAACAGAACTAACTACTTTGCTATAATCCGCACGGGTTAAGTGAATGCATGCAAAGCCAATGTGTATGAAGCAGGCAAAATCTACGCACCTTCCACATGCAGGACAAGCCACCACATGCACCCCAAGGCGCAATTCACCAGCAACAACGCACACAAAAGCAGCACACACACCCGCCACCACAATCTCGACGATCGTTTCGCCCCGAAACCGAAGCATCATCAGGAGGATAGGCTCCACGACAAAAATCGTAATGCCTTGCATTATTTTTGATTTTGCCTGCTTCATACACATTGGCTTTGCATGCATTCACTTAACCCGTGCGGATTATAGCAAAGTAGTTAGTTCTGTTATATTGCTTGTAAATAGAAATCATTTAACTAATATTATAGACTAGTTTTTACCCGCGGCTTCGCTCGCATAGAATTTCATTTGCCACGGTAACTAATGTAATTAAATTTATCATTCACAATTTTGGTCATAGTGGCTTACACATAAAAGGTAGATCTATGCTGTCGCGGACTTTTATTTAGAACTGTTCAAGACAAACAATACTACGGTACATCATCTTTGTGTAACTCCAATGGTTTAGGCAGCGTACGCCGACATAGCTCTCAGAGATCTTTTCCAACTTTATTGACAAATATCGTTATATTACTTAAAATCATTACAAATTGTTGTAGCCTATATGTTATTCCGATGTATAAACTATTTAACTGTAAAGTTTCAAACAAATCCGTCCAATGGTTTTTTCGTGTACGAGTAACAAACATCCATCCATACTCACAAACTTTCGCATTTATAATATTAGTAAGATTATAAAAAGGACGGTACCAGGTGGAGTGGGAACAGTAAGTTTTGTGAAGTGTTACAGTGAAGACGAAAGTAAATTGTAAAGTGTTAATATTGTGAGAAATAAATATATATAGTTGGAATTGTAAAGAAGGTTGTATTACTTTGTGCGGCCGTTCTTACAAATTAATTAATGGTTAATGGTTTAATGATTATACTAAAATATATGGTGCTAGCGAGGCCCCGCGGTTTCACCCGCGTCCATACAGATCTCGTGGTAGTGGAAAGTCTACGAAATCGGACTATAGATTTATTTTGTAGATTATTTAATTATATAAAATGGGTATCATTAGTATTCTTGGAATAAGACTTAACTCACCAAGTGCAGGCCCTGCTATAACGGTAGGTTAGGTTTGTTATGGCATTATTTGATTTCGATTTACATTCTTAAATTCGTAAAATCTTTTGATTGGGATGTCGGATTTTAATCATTTAAAAAGTATTTTACAGGTATTGAAACAGTTATTCATAAAATATAATTTAATGGGATAAGGATTAATACAGAGATGTGAATAAAATGGTTTGATTATTGTCGGCACTTTTACCAACTTTTACAATGTAAAAAAGTAGTTATATTGGCATAACTATAATAGTTAGACATATGGTATCGCGGACTTTTTTGTGGATATTGATACGTTCTATAATACTGTAGAACATTTTTTTGTTCTATCATCAATAGTTTCCGCAGCGGACGCGATGATAGATGTTTACGACTAAATTTTTACCAAGTTATTACAATTTTATTAGGGATCCCTATTTTTTTTGAAAATAACATATAGCCTATGTTGCTCAGTGAAAAAGCAGCTTTCCAATGGTGAAAGAATTTTTGAAATCGGTCCAGTAGTTTTTGCGTGAAAACGTAACAAACATACATACAAACAAATATACAAACAAACATACAAATCTTTCCTCTTTATAATATTAGTATACACAAATATACACACTTTCCGTCCCCAAAGTAAGTTACCTAATACTTGTTTTATGGTTTACAGACAACTGGTAACATATATAGTTTTAAATAAAAGACTATATCCGAAGAACAAAATCCCATCACCCATATACATGCATAAAAAATGTGATTTTAATCTTGGAATACGGCGGAATACTTTAATACTTAAATACACCCAGACTCGAAGAACCAAGAAAATATTTAAATTTCTAAACTATCGTGAGTAGTATTCATAGTTAATATATAGATACCGGCTATACTCACTTATTTATAATATAATTTTATCGGATTAGCCCGACTAGTTTCGAACACATCCGTGGCACTTATTCATGAGCTCTTTACACGACGTTATCGCGGCGATAACTATTCGAAACTAGTCGGACTAATCCGATAAAATTAGACGTGAGTATAGCCGGTATCTATATATTAAAAAGAAAATGTTGGTAGAAAATGTTGGCGCTCGGCGGGAATCGAACCCGCGACCCACAAAGCAGGGTAGTCCAACTGCGCCAACGGCTTTTGAATCGTCAACTTTACTTTACTTTTTCGGATTAAAATCTTTATTTAAGTAAACTTTTAAACAAAAGCTTTTGAATCGTCAACTTTACTTTACTTTTTCGGATTAAAATCTTTATTTAAGTAAACTTTTAAACAAAAGCTTCTAGATCGTTAACTTTACTTTACTTTTTCGGATTAAAATCTTTATTTAAGTAAACTTTTAAACAAAATCTTTTAAATCATCCACTTTAATTTCGGTTCGGAAAATTGTTTATTAACAATAAAATATGGCTTACTATTTGCTCCTCCTTGCCAGGCCTCAGACCAGATGCTATCATGTAAGTGCTGCCTATTGTCTTAATCTTCTCGATCCCGCTGAACTTAGGCTTTAATAACAGCTGTAAAGAGAATAAATGGTTTATAGAAGTACTACTAGATTGAGAGTTTACATTTTTTATTTATTTATATATCTACTAGCAAAGCTCCACGGTTTCACCCGCGTCCATACAGATCTCGTGGTAGTGGATGGTCTACGAAGTAGACTTATTTTGTAGATTAATTTATTATAAAAAATTGGGTATCATTAGTATTCTTGGAATAAAAGCTAACTCACCAAATGCAGGCCCTGCTATAACGGTCGGTACAATGAATTTGTTATGGCATTATTTGCTTTCGATATACATTCTTAAATTCGTAATATCTTTTGATTGGGATGTCGGATTTTAATAATTTAAATAGTATTTTACAGGTATTGAAACAGTTATTAATAAAATATCATTTAATGGGATAAGGATTAACACAGAGATATGAATAAAATGGTTTGATTATTGTCGGCCATTTTATCAACTTTTATAATGTAAAAAAGTAGTTATATTGGCGTAACTATAATAGTTAGACTTATGGTATCGCGGACTTTTTTATGGATATTGATACGTTCTATAATACTGTAGAACATTTTATTGTTCTATCATCAATAGTTTCCGCAGCGTAATAAAATATTTATTAAACATATATATGTTTAATAAATACATCCAGACTCGAAGAACGAACAAATTAATGCTAGAAAGTGATCCCCGCAGGAGCTGAAAGCAGATTCACTACCATATGTGCTAAATTTAGGAATATCTGTTAATGTACCTTGTCAAAGTCGCATATAATCTCGTTGAGTAACCTTAGACATTCCAGACCCTGCTTGTTCACGTCAGTCTCGTCGTAGAATTCTTTATAATTGGGAATAGAGGCGAACATCACCGCAATACTGGAATATCTCTCGTGATACAATTCATCCTGAATACAATATTTATTTTAATAAAAACTACACAACAATCCGTTTTGAAAATATAACAGAACTAACTACTTTGCTATAATCCGCACGGGTTAAGTGAATGCATGCAAAGCCAATGTGTATGAAGCAGGCAAAATCTACGCACCTTATACATGCAGGACAAGCCACCACATGCACCCCAAGGCGCAATTCACCAGCAACAACGCCACCACACCACACACCCACCACCACAATCTCTAATTGGAGATTGTGGTGGTGGGTGTGTGTGCTGCTTTTGTGTGCGTTGTTGCTGGTGAATTGCGCCTTGGGGGGTGCATGTGGTGGCTTGTCCTGCATGTATAAGGTGCGTAGATTTTGCCTGTTTCATACACATTGGCTTTGCATGCATTCGCTTAACCCGTGCGGATTATAGCGAGGTAGTTCTGTTATAGTGCCTGTAATATGGAATTCAACAAAGTAACGCCTGCTTCTATAAATCAGCCATCAGTCACGAGCAAAGCAAATGTTTGTTCATAAGAATATACATAATTATAAAAAGATTGGCGATGTATATAATAGACAAAGTAGGAACCGACATAAGCTTGCGGCTCTTGCTTTGCGCCTTGCAAAAGTACGTAAGTCGTTTGTGGGTTTGGGTATAAAATTCTATAATAAAATTCCGCAATCTACTTTAACTTTACCATTACAGCAGTTTAAAAACACTGAAAAAAAAGGCTAATACAGAAAGCCTACTATACTATTGAGGATTACTTAGACGATAAAAATGCATGGATATAGCTTCTCTTCAACCCTGTACAAGACATTAATAACTATATGTAACTAGTGATAAGAATTATTGTTGGAAAAGAGCAACCGCCGAGTTTCTTGCTGGTTCTTCTCGGTAGGAACAGCTTTCCGAACCAGCAGTAAATGTTGATGATTCAAAAGCACTTGTATACAAGTTTTCTTGAATAAAGAATATTTTGAATTTGAATTTTGAATTTGAAAGCGAAGAAAGCGCCTCATCAAAATTTAAAGGCAAATATGTCTTATTACGGTTCAACCAAAACGAAGGCATAGTTGAAATTATCTTATAATAAAATTCGCTATGATCCGCAATAATAGATAGAAAATGCGTATATATAATGAATGAAATCTAAATGTAGAGTGGACTATTCGTTCTCATACCTCATACATGCAAAATTCCGATTCCGATTTTTTTTTAATAGTGAAATTACTTACCACAGACTTTATGTCCGTGCCCTTTTTTAGTTAGTTCATTTGTATTCTTTTTTATGTTATTGTATTTAAAACGAACTTACTCTAATGCATCATAAATTTTTTTTTTTTTTCGGCCACCTCCATATTTTTGTCTTTTATTGCCATTTTGATGATGATGATGGATGATGATAATTAAAACATCCGATTCCGATTGGTCAGTCAAGCCAGCTCAGTCAGTTATTCGGGTCAGTCTAGTCAAGTTAACTATAAAATATAAAACATACGTACCCTTGATGCAACAGATGTTAGAAAGTGTTCCGCAACGTGAGCCGGTAGTATATTTTCTAGAAGGATCTGTAATCAGAAAATATTACTAAATTACAATCACATCTAAGTATCGAAATCTAGGAATAAAACTTATATAACAAATTTTATACCTCTCATGAATATTTGCTACAAGTAAAAGTAACGACCTGTTACTATCCCACTGCTGGGCATAGGCCTTCTCTCTCCATTACTGGAGAGAAGGGTTGGAGCTAAAACCTAACACGCTGCTAAAATGCGGGTAGACATATCCCAAGAATTATCTTTGGATTTTATTATAACTTTTGTATTATGGATCTCCGCAAAGTAACGTCTAATTCTATAAATTGTAGAATTAAACACTAAGGTACTAAACTCATGGTAAAAACTCACCTTATTGATACCTCTCATTGTTTCGACTTCGTCTTGTTCAAACTTTAGTTTGTCTTTCCACAAGAAATCCGTTCTTGAAGTAAACTCAATCTGCCTATCCAAAATATGAAGCAATGCGGCCAGAAAAACTAGCACTAGGCCAGCTTTAGCTGCGTATGGGAGCTTCGAAAATCTATCAATAAAATCAAAACTTACATCGTAAATACTTTGAATCCTTTTTGGTATTTAATAATTATAATATTTAACTTAACAATATTTGTTGTTATTTTCAGCGTCATCTATATCGTGTTACTAAAACTATAACGCAAATCGTAAAGAAAGTCTATACATATTAACGTGCGTGTAATAATTTTCACTATTGTTAAAAGATGACGCTTTAATAAATAAAACTAATATATAAATAATTTTCACATTGAGAATAATTACTATATCATTCTGTTAAAAGATGACGCTTTGATAAATAAACTCATATATAAATAATTTTCACATTGAGAATAATTACTATATAAATACTTCAATCATTAATAATTCGTTAATTTTACAAGATAAACTGGAAAAATGTCATAATTATGTAATTTTTATATGTTTTTTAGAAGCAGGCGTTACTTTGCGGAATTCCATATTACAAGCAATGTAACAGAACTAACTACTTTGCTATAATCCGCACGGGTTAAGTGAATGCATGTAAAGCCAATGTGTATGAAGCAGGCAAAATCTACGCACCTTATACATGCAGGACCAGCCACCACATGCACCCCAAGGCGCAATTCACCAGCAACAACGCACACAAAAGCAGCACACACACCCACCACCACAATCTCGACGATCGTTTCGCCCCGAAACCGAAGCATCATCAGGAGGATAGGCTCCACGACAAAAATCGTACTGCGATTACACTACGACTACAGTTCGATTTTTTGTGTGTATTGCTTGTGTGAATATTAAAAAAAAATTTTTTTTTTAAATATATGGGATATTTACACACACGGTCGTCCATCCCAAAGTAAGTAACTTAATACTTGTGATATTGGTGACGGACAACTGGTAGATATACTACATATATAAGTTTTAAATACATACTTAAATACAAATACACACCCAGGCTCGAAGAACCAACAATTTGTTTATAGAAAATGTTGGCCCTCGGCGGGAATCGAACCCACGCCCCGTGGAGCTGAAGGCAGGATAACTACCCATTGCGCCAACTGGCCAGTCATTGTTGCTGGTGGAGGCGTCTTGGGATACGTGTGGTGACTTGTCCTGCATGTGTAAGGTGGATTTTGCCTGCTCCATACACATGCATTGCATGCATTCGCTTAACACAAGCGGATTATAGCAAAGTAGTTCTGTTATAGTTTCTGTATTCAATTTAGATTAGTAATACGAAATCTTATCGTTCTTGTTTTTTGTCCGAATTGAACATATATTTTTATTTAATTAATATCTTTGCCAGTAAATCCCTTTATTTTAATCTCTTGCATGTCTTTAAAGTCTTGCATGTGTAAGTTGCGTGGATCTTGTCTGCTTCATACACTTAGCATTGCATACATTCGCTTAACACACGCGTATTATAGCAAAGAAGTTCTGTTATAGTTACTGTATGGAATTTCGCAAAGTAACGCCTGCTTCTATAAATCGTTTGTTACTTACTCAGTATCAGAATCCACTTTCGAGAACTGTCCGAATATTTCAGTGCTCGCAAAGAGGGCGATATGCAGCGTTAGTGTAAGAGACATCATGATTAGCTTCAGGACGAAGCTCACTCGAAGGAATACCGATATCGAAGCCAGGGTCAGCACGGAGCTGTAGAGATAGCTCTGGAATATTTTTTATGGACTATTTTATATCATACCTTACTATTATAAGACTAAATTTAATTAGTAACGACTAAATGTAACTAATTACAAGAATTGTATTTCGAAAAGAGCAACCGCCGAGTTTCGTTGGCTGTTCTCGGTAGGAACAGTTTTCCGAAACAGCAGTAGAGTTGAAAATTGAAAAGCACTTGTTTACAAGTTTACTTGAATAATGATTATTAATATATAAATTCAAATTCAAAATATTCTTAGGTCTTAAGGAAGATCGAGAAGAATCACGAAGAAAATATGAAAATATCTTTCGTTTGTATCTTGTATAATTCCAAATGTATTATTTTTATGAACTTGAAATTTTGGTACAATATTCCATATTTAACAGATTTTTATAAAATAAACAATATTTATATGTGCAGTTCTGATTTGGCATCGCGTATATATTTCAGTGGAAGTTAATTCATTACAGGGAAATAGAGAAAAGGGAAAAAGTGCAGAGAGAATGTAATTTAAAAATAAAAACTCATAAATGTGATGGTTGAATTTTTTTAAAGGCTAATCGACGACTATGAGTTTTTAGCCTTTTCTTCTCAGTTCTTCTCTTCTTTCTTTTCATTCAAATCAGTGGTGATTTCAAAATCATTTTACTATAAAAGTGTTTTAGGTATAAAATTATTTGAATAAAGAGTATTTTGAAAAAAGCCAAGTTAAAAACTCTTCGTCTCTACTGTCTCCAGATGTGGTAACTCTTCAATGGTTGAAGAGTTACCACATCTGGAGCCAATCCTGGCAGCAGCATTAGGTCACGCTTATCATAGCAATATATCAAATTTCAGCCCAATTGGATACCAGGAAATAAGTTAAATTTAACTCGCAATCACCTTCGAATTATTTTAATTAGTTAGGCCTTGTTCTGTAAGACATTTCTATTTCATATCAAGTTCTTGTTTGATTTTTGTGCAGTTATTTTATTAAATTTAGTTTCTCGAATAAATTTTTAATCACTAAACGCATTATTTATTCATAAGCCTTCGTTAGTGATATGCAAAATGTATTGTTACAAGTTTCAAATACAACCTGCTTTAAATACGTGACAATTGTGCGTTTTACGACTCTCAAGACTAATCTGGCGTAGATAATAACCAGTAGTAAACAACCGCTTTCCACCTTTTTCTTCCGTTACAAATATATAAAACCTATCTACCCATTTTAAATGTTGCTTGAGATATTATAGAGTAAATATGTATTATAGAGTAAATATTTTATAACAACAATATTTTTAGATTAACACCTTCAATCACATACATTGCAATATAAAAAACAGCTTTAAAATAAACTCTTACATACCGGAGCGTAATCCACGTCAAGAGGTAACTCGCTTAAATCACTATCAATCCAACTGCCATTACTAAATGTTGTGTTGACCGGAAGATCTAAGATCAGATAGGGTTGGAACTGAAAAGATATGAAAGTAAAAAGTAACGGCCTGTTACTATCCCACTGCTGGGAATAGGCCTCCTCTCTCCGTTTCTGGAGAGAAGGGTTGCTAAGACCTACCACGCTGGTCCATGCAGTTTACACTTCTTCTTGTTCAACCGATCGACGTCCACTGCTAGATATAGGTCTCGTTAAGGGATCTCCGCTGGTGTGACCAAGTGACCGCACTTACTGGTCTCTCCGTAACATCCGCCCTAAGAAAGGCCGAAAACCGGGAGAAATGGAGGAAGATTGTAAGATCTATGAAGGACTTTCATTTAGGACGCGACCTTCACTAATGAAGAATCCGACAGAAGAAGGGATCTCCACATCACACAGTCCTGTGCCGCGGATCCAGCGGCTCCCCACGACCTTTTTGAGGTCGTCTGTCCACCTCGTAGGGGGTCTTCCGTCTGCGTTTACCGGTGCGAGGTCGCCATTCCAGCACCTTAGGACCCCAACGCCCATCGGTTCTACGTAATATGTGCCCCGCCCATTGCCACTTCAGCTTCGCGACACGATGAGCTATGTCGGTAGCTCTGGTTCTTCTACGGATCTCGTCATTCCTGATTTGATCACGTAGAGATACACCAAGCATAGATCGCTCCATAGCTCGCTGAGTGATTCTGAGCTTTCTTATGAGGCCCATAGTCAGCGACCACGTTTCTGCTCCGTAAGTCATCACTTGCAGATTACAAATATCTCCAGAATTCTCTAGAGATATGCAGATGTTTTCTTTCCGAAAAGCGTGTGATTAATGCAATAATTGCTGCTCCAAAGCGGATTGGTAGGTTACACATATCCCCTAAATTCTTTGGAGACAAGCGGGTCTCTTTTTATTTTTTTTTGTGTGATAATTGTAAAAATTGTGTGATGCGATTCGGTTAAGTAGAATAGACCACCCTCATTTGTTACCGAGGGGTCGTAAAAGGCGACTAAGGTAAGTTCACCCGCCGTGTGGTATCCGGCTAAGTAGAATAGACCACCCTCATTTCTTACCGAGGTGTCGTAAAAGGCGACTAGGGTAAGTGCCGTGTGGTATCCGGCTGAGTAGAATAGACCACCCTAATACGACTTACGAGTAAAATACGTCTAAGATAAGTTGACGTATTGTATGACATGTGTATTGCATGTTGTGCCGATCACACTTAGAGTGGGATAAGGGCAGAAGGGTGATGGTGTGCGATACATAGCAATAATTATTAGATAAATAGGTTTAAACAAAACTCATTGATCCCTGCCTTTGAGGTTTTAGTCGTTAGGGCGTAGGGCGTTAAGCTGAATATACCATACGAAACTTCTTATAACGCCTGTTGCGGAATTTTAACGTATTATTTACGCCCGTGCGAACGAGGCGTAAGGCGTTACTTTGAAGAGGTCCATAATACAAAAGTAATAAAATATTATTTTGCTATAATCATTATATAAGCTTTAAGCATATAATGCTATGAGCATTATTATAATCAATATTTTCAAAATTTAAGCCTCTCGAGACAGTCGCACAGTCACAGCTCAAAAGATATTTGTTAATGAATCACTTTAAGTGGCCCAGTCTATAAGTAATAAATGGATTTGGAGGGTAGCCCAGTCCGCTAGATATAGTAGTTATTAGGAAATTTATTTGATCCAGTATAAGAATATATTTAACTTACCAGATTGATAATGGCACAAGCGCCAATTAAGACAACTGAAACAGCGAACATTGTGAGCCTTATATAGCAATTACTGGCGACTACCTGAAAATATATCGCAATTATCTATACTTATTATAAAACAAAGTCCCCAAAAGTCTGTCTATATATGATCGATTTTCTAAAAATCTTCTGATGGGATTTTATACGATTTTTACTAAAAGGTAGTGCAATTTTGCCGGAAGTATACCTTCCGGCAAAATTGCATGTTACCATTGCTAATAGTATATTACCATTTTAAGTAAGTAAGCAAGTAAGTGTCGAAGAAATCGCGCAGTTGTAAAAAAACTATGCCTTCTGGGAGCATTAGTCATGCGTCACTTAAAACAATAGAGATACACTAAAGTTATGTACTACACAATTGTAAATCTACAAAAATACTACAATAAAGTCCATGATAGCATGTCTCTATCTCTTATAGTTAACTCACAATAACTACTTTTGTGTCCAAAATTTCCATTTGGGAAGAATTTTGTGACAAACTGATTTTACACAGCTTTAGCAAATACAATTTTTTTTAAATACATTTTTTTAAGAAGTTTGATTTTTAAAGCGAAATTTATCCGTTGCAAACGGTTCACAGTTCCAAATCCAATCTTACGTACATGTCCGGGCTTAGAACAGTTGTCCGCATACGTGTCCGGCATACGCGATCCGGACTGTCCGTCGGACCACGACAGATATACAAACACTAGCAATGTCACTAACGTCGGTCCGAACGACGCGTAGATGACGAGGCCTCTGTAAACAAAAGAATTCAAAGTAATAGTAATATTTTTCTGAATTGTTCCGCACAAACGTGCGGGCGGATGAGGCAACCTCCGAAACCTGGGCCCGCCGTCTCGGTGCCTCAACCTACCTTATGCGGCCGTCAGCTGTGTGCGGTCCGGCCTTATGAATCACTGCGTGTACGTGTGTGTATGCGCTTGTATGTACTTGGCCGATTCCCGAACTCGTTGGCTCGCCTCAGCAATCTTCCACGAACACGCAATGTCTATTTCTCCCGGCGTATACACTTCACTAACGCGGTTAAATAACACAAATAACACCCGGCGTGCACACAACCTTCGTAAGGTCACACGTTATTGAATCGTCCCATATCGGCGAACATTAATCCCAACGCGTACTCGAGCGGTCGCGTCTTATCTTTATAGTATTCGAAACGCTTCACTAATTGACCGCGTCACTAAATACTTATATCAATATCAAAAGTCAAAACAGTCGTGGTACTATCTTTACTATCGCATAAGTATTATCTAAAACCACACCCTTCACTGGTTAAAACGCTTAATTACGCGTGTGCGTTCTTCAATAAGATCGTATACAGGCGCGTCCTGTCTTATCGAAATTCAAAACGTTACTAAAAAATACTACGCAATAAACGCGAGCGGCGAGCCTACGTGACCCCGCACTCGAATTCACAGTCAAGTCAGCCTTGACGCGAGTTTACCGATAAACTCCATTGGCTAGGCGCGCTTGAATTTATACAAAACATTTTCTATAATACGCAATAAAAGAAAATATAAGTAATGCTAAATGTAGAGTATTATAAGTTTCATATCTGATACATGCAGGATTCGTAAAATCGCATGCACATCAGCCACCACATTTGGAATGCATAAGTCTATAAATCATTGGTAACACGCCTTTTTTGGAAGACTTTGATCTTAACGCAGTGATCTTGATCTTTACGGTATTTTAATCGAGGAAATTGAAGAGCACTAGAGATAGTGCTCGTCAATTGTGTCTCAGTCACCCCCCCCCCCTCTATGTATGTGTGAGAACACATACATAGAGAGTATGTATGTGTCGACAAGGTCTCGTGTTACTAATCTAAATTTAATATTGTTATTTTTACACATACTTGGGAACTGTCAAGAGCTGAATAGCCGCTAGAAGGGTGAAAAGTGCTGCCGCACACGCAACGTAGTACTTGAATTGGGTATCTGGTTGATTTCGATACTGGTTCTCTTGATCTCCGTTTTTGAATACCAATGTTATCCGGTGTAGCCCTTCCGAGTTCGTGCTAAAAGTTTAATACCATTGTTACTTTGTGTGTGTGTGTTGAGAATTTTATCAATTTATAGAAATAGGGGTTACTTTGCGGAGATCCATAATACAAAAGTAATAATAAAATTATTTTGCTGTAATCCGCGATACAGTAAATGGAAAATATATATAGTGCTAAATGTATAGTGGACTATCCGTTTTTTCATACCCGTTACATGCAGGATTCGTAAAAACACATGCACAAACCTCCACCACTGCTACAATACACAAGCACTACACACGTTCGCTATCACAAACTCAATAATCGTTTTGCCCCGCAACCGCAGCATCATCAGGAGATAGACTCCACGACAAAAGCTCGATCGCAAAGCTTTGCGATTTTATCGCAAAAGTTCGATCGGCTTTAGAGGAGGAAGTAACATAAAGAAAAAATAATAAATTTTTTTTCTTTATGAAGTAACATAAAGAAAAAATAATAAATTTTTTCTTTATGTTTTCTTTATGAAGTAACGTAAAGAAAAAATAATAAATTTTTTCTTTATGAAGTAACATAGAGAAAAAATAATAAATTTTTTCTTTATGTTTTCTTTATGAAGTAACGTAAAGAAAAAATAATAAATTTTTTCTTTATGAAGTAACATAAAGAAAAAATAATAAATTTTTTCTTTATGAAGTAACATAAAGAAAAAATAATAAATTTTTTCTTTGTTACATTTTTCCGAAAAAATTTTCGTAACATTACTTATTTTTGATTCCTTATTTTATTCTTTTTCGCCTGTGAGTCAGATGTGTTATTAAAAACTTATATTTAACTTTTCTTGCATGTGAAGGTGGAATCTTGCAAGTTAAATTTGACTTCTCGGTGTCCGATTGAGATGAAATTTTACATACTTATCCAGTCCTGATAACTATGCATGTTTATAATAACCAAGACCAGATGCTGCGGCCAGGATTGGCTCCACAAGAGGGAACTCCTCAGCGCTTAACAGTAGGGACGTGAAATTTTGCTAAGAGCTTTTTTGTCAGAAATTATGTTTGTTTTCTTTAACTATACTTAAGTTTCACTTTTTAACGTTATTGATTGTTTAAAAAATTCAAGTATTTGTGAAGGTGGATATGGCGCGGATTCTTCGAAGTCAAAATTTAATTCAAAGGAGTCGGTTACATATAAATTTTACAAACAAACACAAATACATACATGTGATATAAATATAAAGCGTATAATAAAGTAAATTCACCTGCAATCGCAACATGTTCTTTGCGGCAGCAAATGTTGTTCGATCATTGCGAGGCTCTGAAAAAAAATAACCCCCGTTATTTTATATTGAAATATCGAATTCCATATTTCCATAGCACTTATTATTATAATTCTACGTTAAATCATATTTAAACGTAACACTTTAATTTATACCATGACATTAATTTTATTAAGGAAAGGTTTAAAAATTAAGCTAATTCATTGAAGTATTTAAGTTAGCCACAGGTATTAATTTTACGTTTTTTAAATAAACACTACTTACAAAGATCAATGACCGTACTATCAATTTCAACCTTGACCTAAATACTGTACAACATTGTAAATTGTATTTAAATAATTGAGTGTATTAGAGTGATTAAAATTGTAAATGAGTATATCGGTATAAAGATAAAAAATAGAAAATGTAAGAAAATAAGAAAATAAGAATTAGTTAGCATATAGCATAAAAATAAGATAGCATAGAAATATATAATATAGCATAGAAAGTAAGAATTAGTTAACATAGAATTAGAAGGAATCTTTCCCTTACATAAACAAAAGTGAAAATTGGTATGAATGACTTCTTGACAAAAACAGGCTGTAAATTAACACAAATTACAGGTATATAGTGACTACAAAAAAAAAATACTGTACAACTAAACAGGTTGTTGTTATTACTTTGTACTATTGATTTCCGCAAAGTAACTCGTAATTCTATAAATTAATGATTTATCTTTAGATATACGTTAATCAATGAGTTAAATTCTTTTACAAGTTTCAATTTGTTGTATAGCATAAATTACTTCAACAGTAATATTATTATAAGGAAAATAGCGAAAATACTTACAGATATACCGATATTCTTTGCGAGGGTTGAATCTGTAATATTTGCGAAGGGCTTGTCCGCACCCCAACACTCGACATATTTAGTCATCTTGCTCGAGGGACGTGATCTTGTTGGTACACCAGGTGTCGCTAAAATGAAAATATATATTAGAAATTGTGCGATAAAAATCATACATTCTAGGAGCTCAAAATTTGGGGGATCAAGAAACCTAATACAACCCAAACATGCAATTATATTACAAGAAATATAAAACACTTTGTACAAACTACTCTAAACCTTAACAACGACACACAGTTATTAAATATAGGGTTGCCACCCATAAATTATATCAATCAATCATTTTGGATCAATATTTATTTATTAATATATATTTTTCTCGATGTGATCCGTATTTTTATTTATTAACTAACTATGCCAACAACGGCTTCATCCGTTCAGTGATTTGCGAAACTTTTCCCGAAATTTTAAACATAAAAGTTATAGTGAGTTAACCGTGAGAGATAGAGGAATGCTATCGCGGACTCTTTTGTAGTATTTTTAAAGATCTACAATTCTCTTGTACATTACTTTAGCGTAACTCTACTGGTTTACGCAGCTCACGTGACTAAAGCTCCCAGCAAGCCAGTTTTTTAAACACTGCTCGAACTCTTCAACACAATTTACATACTACAAATATGTACTATTTACCTAAACCATCCGGAAGTATTGAACTATCTTTTGATGAAAACTTTATAAAAATCCGTTCAGTAAATTTTGAGAAAATCGATTACATACAGATAGACAGCTTTTCTGGGACTTTATTTTATAATAAGTATAGAGAGCTATAAATGGCGAAAGTTTCAAATCTACCAATTTTAATTTGCAGAATGTGTGTACAAATTATATTAAGTAACTAGGAGTTTATATATTGATTAGTCAGATACGTTAAAATCCGCCTCTTTATTTTGAAGAACTATTTTAATTTGTTATAAATATTTTCATTTATAATTAGTTATAATAATTCTATATTATATATGATCAAACGAACTTACCTGAAGTAAAGTTCGATCATTATTATATGAATCGCTTCATTCGAAGATATAATAACAAAGTAGTCCCTCTAACCTACAAGGCAGCGCTCGCAATTTTTTAGAGATGGCAAGAATTAAAATGTTAATTAAGCCCCACTATCTTGCCCCACTCGTCTAGCCTCCACTCCCCGGCTTCTTCGGTCCGTCGTTTGTATTTTGCACTCATTATTTTTAGAGATTTAGCAAAACTTTTCTTATATAACAATTTGGGTTGTTGGTGGGTGGGAGATTATATCTTCGAATGAAGCGATTCATATAATAATGATCGAACTTCACTTCAGGTAAGTTCGTTTGATCATATATTATATTGCATCGCTTCATTCTTCAGATATAATAACAAAGTAGTTGTTTAGAGAAGAAAAGTTTTGTAATAAAACATCACATTTTATAGCGAACTTTGTATTTATTTTTTAACAATTGTAATGATAAACAAATCATAAGAAAACAAAATATTCTAGTTTACTATATTATCGAAATAATTAAAACTTAAATAATAATCAAATATAATACTTTAGATCATATATGTAATTAGGTTTCATGGCACACTGATCGCGCAAAATCATTATCATTATTAATTATGGGCCTTTGATAAAATTTCGCAAATATTTGAGAATTAGATGTCCAACAAGCGGCTTTTCTAATTGTGTCAATACCTACTCCCGCAGCCTTAGCTGCTGATGTTGACGCATGTCGCGTGCTATGAGCCCCGAAAATTGATATGTTAATGCCGCTTTTGGAAAGAACCTGTTTTATCCAGCGGCTAATGGTCTGAGATGAAGCAGCTTTAAATGGTTTTTTGTAAGTTATAATTAAATTGTCACATTTGATATTATTTCGGTGCTCTGTAGTTACAGATATGTAATCATTAATGGTAGTAGCTGGGCATATAGAAGTGTTATTTGTAAAAAAGGGAAGCCAAAGTATTGGTTGCTCTTTATTTGGTGCAGATGTTTTAATATTATCCGTTATTAAAATTTTTATTCCATCGGGCTGCATAATGATGTTACTTAATTTTATCAATGACAATGTTTGGACTCGTTGTGCTGTGCACAAAGCGAGCAAGGTAACTAGCTTTTGACTTAAAGCGTCGGGTGGTAAATCATTATTTGGGAACCACTTTGCTAAGAAATTTAACACTACCTGGGGATCCCAGGTGGTTGAATATTTTGGTTTAGTGGGTTTCTGTTTGTATACGCCTTTCATCAGGCGTTTTACATATTCGTTAGAGCCTATTTTATTTCCTAATAATAATGATAATGCTGATCGGTGACTATTAATTGTTCCATATGAAGATCCATTATTAAATTGTAAAGTGAGAAATTTTAATACTTCATTGACCGGAGCCTCAAATGGGCAAATATTGGCTGCTTTGCAAAATCGCCACCAAAGCTTGTAACAGACGCTGTATTGTTTTCTAGTACTGTTACATATTGACATCAGCATCAAATCAACAGAGTTAGTTGGTATGTTTTGCCGAAGATACTTCATCCGGAGAGCCTCACAGCAGCCAGGGTAAGTTCCCGATGTAAAGGGTGGATCTCTCTATAACAAGAAAACAGAAGTTGGTTACTTGATTGTAAGATAATAGGCTCTGTAATTATCATGTTCCGTAACAATGGGAACCATGCCTGAGAAGGCCAGTAAGGAAATACTAATATTCCTGTCGCCTTATCTTTCAAGATTTTTTGAAGGCTTTTCAAAATTAAGGAAAATGGAGGGAAAGCGAAAAAAATACTCTTTTTGCCAATTTAATGTGAATGCATCTACAGCCAGAGCATCAGGGTCTTGCTTCCAGGAAACGTACTTCTTGCATTTGGCATTGGCACGGGATGCGAATAAATCAATTTGAGGTTTTCCGAAGTTATCAATAATTTGTTGGAAAGCCTCATTAGATAATTCCCATTCGGTGTCTGGATTTATCTTTCTAGACTCTTGATCGGCTTCTTTATTATCTCGGGTATTAATATAAGATGCGTGAAGCCATATATTTCGTTTCTCGCACCACTGCCATATAGTCCTGGCCAAATTATTTAACTGTGGATGTTGAATGCTTCCCATGCGATTGATATAACTGATGGCTGTGGTGTTATCTATACGTAAGAGAATCGTACACTCGACACAACACTTCGCGAAGCACTTTAATGCAAGAAATGATAATTATGTTCCCTAGCCGTCCAACCCCCGTTCACTCGTTTTTTGTTACAATATGCACCCCAACCCGTCCTTGAAGCATCAGTAAAGATTTCTAGTTTATAATTTGGGATTCCTAAACTATTGTTATAAGTTAAGTAAATATTATCGATCCACCATTTTAAATCATCTTTTATGATGGAGGGTAATTTAACTTTTACTTCAAAAGACTTACATTTTTTAAGAAAAAGGTATTTTTGCCTTTCTAACAATTTTGTATAAACCCAGCCATATTTTGCTGCTGGGCATGCGGCTATTAAAACTCCTATTAGTTTAGCAAAGTCTCTTATGGAGCATGTGGGTAAATTATAAAATTTTTTAACAAGAGTATAAATCTTCTCACGCTTTTCTGTGGGTAATGACAAAGACATATCTACAGTATTATAAATGAATCCGAGAAATTTACAAGTTTGCTTGGGTTCTAGTGAGCTCTTACTATAGTTAATTATGAATCCCAAACAAGATAATAATTTAATAGTTTCCGCTACATTTTTCTGGCAATCATAATAATTTGTTCCAATGCAACAAATATCGTCTAGATAAAGTACCGACTTAAATCCGCGTTCTCTTAATTTAGCCATAACCTCTCTCATTATTTTTGTAAAAACTCGCGGAGCTGTACATAAACCGTAAGGCATCGCGTTAAATTCGTAAAGCAATGAATGACCAAGACTGTTTTGAAATTGGAATCTCAAATATTTTCTATGCGCCTTATGAATAGGAATCAATAAATATGCTTCCTTTAAATCAATGGTTGCTAAATAATCATTCTCATACATCAGTTTCGATGCAGTCCGATAGTCCTCCATTTTAAAGTGACTATTCAATACAAAATTATTTAAGGGCTTAAGATTGAGTATAAATCGTTTTTCTCCATTAGGCTTAGGGGCCAAAAATATATTTGATAAAAATTGATCTTTTTGGAAACTGCATTGTGAAATAGCCCCTAAATTTAGTAAATTTAATATTGATTTTTCCATATTAAGTCTTTCTTCAGTCGTTAAAATTATATTACGAGGAGCATTGGACTGTGATACTTTTGAGTGAAAAGGTATTCGATAACCGTGTTTAATCCATTTTAGGATTTCACGATTATTAGTTGTAAGACACCAACAGTTGTAGAAATTTTGAATACGACCTGCATGTACCTGTATTAACGCCGCGTCGGGGCACGCCCCCTGTTCGGGTTCTGGTACGTGGTTCGCATCGTCGACGGTTGCCGCTGTGGAGCAGGGGTTGTCCTCTGATGACTCCCTCGCCCCCCCCTGCTTGGTAAAGAGCGAGGTCTGAAATAGTTTCCCTGACCGTTAATTGTTCGGGGATTATTTAAGGCCTGTGGTGCATTTCTGCTCGGTTGATTCTTTTTAAAATGTAGCCCCAATCTTTCAGAGCTCTTTATATTCTTAATTTTTTCAAATAAGTTATTTCCAAATAACGTTTCGTCTCGTTCAGAGTCCTGAACGATTTGTTGAAACGATTTTTCAAGCGACAAAGTAATCAAAATTCTCCGCCATTTTGTTTCCAGGGAGTGTAAGTCCAGCAAAACCCGACAGCAGTTACTAAGATGTTTTACTGCCTCTACTTTGTCACCATTAGATAATAACAAGTTCAGTGCTTTATTTGCAGCTATGATTCCTGTACTTAATTGTTGTTGGTTGGTTTTTAGTTTTTTATCGCGGGACTTTACAGTTTCCGTCAAAACGGATGTCAATTCGACATTCAAGTCCGGCGCTCGAAGAAGTTTGAAGTTATCGGGAACTAAATATTCCTTCGCTAATTTTTCTTTAACTTCTTTTGGCAAACCTTTCTTAAGTAATGGTAGCCAACGCTTTGCTAGGTCATCGTGAATCTTTTCACCGTATTCTGGGGTATCGAAAGTGTCCACTCCTAGTGCATCTATCATCTCAGGGTCCAACTCTGATGGCACAGTCATCGGTTCATCAACTTCTTGGATTTGCTCAATTTCTATGTTAGACGGTCCTGGTGTGTCAATTGGATCTTGATCTAGTTCGAGAGCCATCGATGGGTCAAAGTCTGGAGGTTGATCTCCATCTGATACAAAACAACAGAATTTAAAGTTCGCCATTGTATGGAGTATATACCATCCCCAGGCGTAAAACTAAGAATTACCTTTGTGTAGGACAAAGCCTACCCCCAGGTAGAAAGGTGAAAGTGGGCCATCGTGTTGGACAAAGCCAACCCCCAGGTACATCACCAAAAAGTTATTATTACCTTCGTGTAGGACAGAGCCTACCCCCAGGTATGAGTTTACTTAAATAATAAAATTTTAATAATAAAGGTATATTACACTTACCACTACTGGTTTCTGACGGTAGTTTTCTCACTTTTTTATGCAATTTTCTCAATTTACGTTCGTATTTTTGTATTTGATCTTCCGCACTTCGTTTGGGCATAGTAACGTTATTCAAAGAGCTACTAGACAACGTTGCGCTACCTCGCAAGAAAAAGGAATGAGTGCAAAATACAAACGACGGACCGAAGAAGCCGGGGAGTGGAGGCTAGACGAGTGGGGCAAGATAGTGGGGCTTAATTAACATTTTAATTCTTGCCATCTCTAAAAAATTGCGAGCGCTGCCTTGTAGGTTAGAGGGACTACTTTGTTATTATATCTGAAGAATGAAGCGATGCAATATAATTTCAAGTAATTGTACTATATACTTTATGACACCGGTAAATTACAAGAAAATACTTCAGTTAGCATGATTTGATTCGTTTATGATTTTGAAAAGTTTAACCTTTAGTATTTTTTCGTCACAGGAAATTTATCGTTTATTACAAAAGTAATAATAAAATTATTTTGCTATAATCCGCGATACAGTAAATAGAAAATATATATAGTGTTTAATGTATAGTGGACTATCAGTATTTTCATACGATTACGTACCCGATACGTGCAGGATTCGTAAAAACACGAATTTTTTACGAATCCTGCACGTATCGGGTTTGAAAATACTGATAGTCCACTATACATTAAACACTATATATATTTTCTATTTACTGTATCGCGGATTATAGCAAAATAATTTTATTATTATTTTTGTATTATGGATCTCCGCAAAGTAACGCCTAATTCTATAAATTATTTATCGTTTATTGCTAAATCGATTGCGCACTTGCCAATGCCAAGCCAATGACTGTTCTTCACAATCGGTTTATCGTGTGATCCTATAATGGGATCATCATCGTGCAGGTGTCGACACGATCGTCCTTATTATCATACGATTCGTACGATCATTGGTATCAGCTAGCGATTCCTTTTGATGCGTGTTCGAAAAACCTACAATGGCCAGATTGTAGGCGATCATAGGCGATCATAGACGATGATTGACGAGTACAGCTGAGTGAACCATCAATTGTGCTCGTGCTTAATCGTTCATAATTGCCGATTATGAAAAGGATAATATGTATATGTTTCTAAAATAGTAAAGAAAAACAAATTCTACTTTATTTTCATGTACTCTTTTTGTTACCTTAATAACATATGTACTTTAATTGAAAAAAAGGTGGCAACCCTAATCTGATGAAAATGGATCATTATCATATCTGATGAATATTAAACGAAACTTTCGTTATGACTGTATTCGTTAATTAAATGCAGTGGTCAGCGGTGAGCGGTCTGCACCTTTAACACTAGTGAAATCAACTTAATCCGTGATGAATAACTAGACGTCGAGAGTTGACATGCTTGTGTGAAGAGATATTAAATTCAAACTAACTTAGGGACTCCACCGACATAGTACTTAACATTCGAAGGAAAAAAGTTGGTTGAACCGTATCCCGTTGCACGGGTGGTGATTCTGAGTCACTTTCTGAAGAAACAACATTTTATGTCACCAATTGTTTATAACTACAACCTTAATATTAATTTGGTAGTTAGAGTTAATAACTTTATTAGGATTTAAGTTACGATTATTTTACTTTTTGTTTTAAATATTAATGTGGATGGATATTTTTACCATTACAACAGTTTAAAACTATACTATTAAAAAAGGCTAATTGAGCCTATTATACTATTGAAGATTACCTAGACGATAAGAATGGGGATATAGCTTCTCTTCAACCCTGTACAAAATATTAATAACTATATGTAACTAGTGATAAGAATTATTATTTGAAAAGAGCAACCGCCGAGTTTCTTGTTGGTCCTTCTCGGTAGGAACAGCTTTCCGAACCAGCAGCAGATGTTGACGATTCAAAAGCACTTGTTTACAAGTTTACTTGAATAAAGAATATTTTGAATTTGAATTTGGATTTATTTAAAAATGAATGTGGATTAAGACTAGAAAAGGAAGCCGAAAAAAAGATAGATTGTGTAAAGAATGATATGCATATAAAAAGAGTAGCGCCAGAGTTGAAGAATGATAGAAGAGAATGAAAGATGAAGACATATTGTGTCGACCACACTTTAAAGTGGGATAAAGGTAGGAAAATGATGGATAACGATTATTTTATTTTAATATTAGCAACCAGATTAGAAGAAGTTAGCGATTCAAAGCTAACGCAAAGCAATGTACGCACAAAATTGCAATATCAAGCATATGCCAATTTATGTTTGGACTTTGATCAATACAAGTAAGTACTATAAGAATGTTGGACTTATAGATGATATTTCGATCAATACAAGTAGGTAATATAAGAATGTTAGACTTATAGATGATATTTCGATCAATACAAGTAGGTAATATAAGAATGTTAGACTTATAGATGATATTTCGATCAATACAAGTAGGTAATATAAGAATGTTAGACTTATAGATGATATTTCGATCAATACAAGTAGGTAATATAAGAATGTTAGACTTATAGATGATATTTCGATCAATACAAGTAGGTAATATAAGAATGTTAGACTTATAGATGATATTTCGATCAATACAAGTAGGTAATATAAGAATGTTAGACTTATAGATGATATTTCGATCAATACAAGTAGGTAATATAAGAATGTTAGACTTATAGATGATATTTCGATCAATACAAGTAGGTTATATAAGAATGTTAGACTTATAGATGATATTTCGATCAATACAAGTAGGTAATATAAGAATGTTAGACTTATAGATGATATTTCGATCAATACAAGTAGGTAATATAAGAATGTTGGACTTAGCGATGATATTAAAAAAGTGATGTTAAAATGTTCCCTTAATTTTATAGGTTGTACTTTATTGATCATATTCATTCATTTTATTTATGCCATGTGGTATCCGGCTCAGTAGCATAGACCACCCTCATTTCTTACCGAGGTGTCGTAAAAGGCGACTAAGGTAAGTTGACCCACCGTGTGGTGTCCGGTTGAGTAAAATAGACCACCCTCTTTCTTACCGAGGGGTCGTAAAATACGACTAAGATATGTTGACTTCAGGCAGGCGGCCGGTCGTAAAATACGTAGCCAAATCATGTGACATCATGTTTTTAACATTTTGTGCCGACCCTTTGAGTGGGATAAGGGCAGGAGGATGATGTGAATCATTCATTTTATTTACTATACTTAAGTATATCTTACCTGTTCCCATAATAGGACTAATAGCTCCTATAATGGACCCACTTCGACTTTTAGGTTTAGCAAGTGCCGTTCCGTTGCCCAATGCATCGCCAGGGTTAGCTGCGTTGTTATTATCAAATGCAACAGTTTTAGGGCCTTCTACTTTTACAGATGACCGCCTGCTCAAATCTGGAAATAACATAAAAGGTTTAACTACTAACGAAACAATTAAAGGATATTGATGTTGCCGAAGTACGCAGGTAAAATTTTTTTTACGTTGTTTTAAACGATCGGGAACAAGATGTTCAAGAATTTTAAGTGCAATAACTTCGTAAACTTTTAAGATCACTATTGAATAATAATTGACATTAAGGCATACAATGGAAATGTTTCTATGAAAATCCGTTCAAGAGTGAAGCCTACCACATTTGAACTTTGAATCAAGCTACAAGACTTGCACACCCTGTAAATTTCGATCGTTGTGTCTGTTTCCAGACCTAAGTTAGAATAATGATTGATTACTGTTGTTGTAGCTTCTCTGGTATATCTAGATAACATCGACGTGCCCACTCTAAGTGGGATTAGCACAACATCTTAGAAACATGTTGTCACATGATTAGGCTACGTATTTTACCGGCTGCCTGACGTCAACTTAACTTAGTAGTATTTTACGACCCCTCAGTAAGAAATTAGGGTGGTCCATTATACTCAGCCGGATACCACAGATAGCATCAACGTGCCATTTTTTCTAAATAAATCTTAGATGCTTTCATAGTGTCATTCATCAAAAACTTTGACTTTATAATTATTGGGAAAATAAAAATATTATCAATGATCTCAAAACTCTTTATATATCTAAAGGCAGATACAATGTTTCAATCACACGCGTTGTTTAAACGGTGAATTTTGTGATCGATAACGTGCCCAAAATATTTGGTCGCGTGCAATTGGTTCACCATCCTTGTCATATGTCATTAAGAGTTCTTAAAAATTAACATACCTCCAGGATATCTTAAGGATTCCGCTCTCCTAACTTTAGGAATTTCTTGCTCAACGAAGCTATGCTGCGAAGGCGCTGGGCTAACGTTTTCTTTGGGTTTCGTTGGTGATATGTCCTGGTAAACGGAGGACACGATGCTAGCTTTTCGTTCAACTGTACAAACTGATAAACGACCATTTTCAGATACGCCTGGTTTCTGAAACAATACGAGTATGTAATATTATTCACAACGATAGAAAGCGAAAGATCGTTTGTCTTTTTTTTAATTAATAAAGCCATAGTCATATTTTTTTGTATTTACCATGTTATTATTAGCTGTTATGTATACCCTGTTATTAGCTGTGATAGCCCAGCGGTGAGACCGTACGACGCTTTCGAGAGGAACACGAATTCAAACCTCATGTGTCTAATTGACAATTGCAATCTATCACACGCTTTTCGGTGAAGAAAAACATCGTAAGGAAACCTGTGTATCTCTAGCGAATTCTATTGATATGTGTAACCTACCAATCCGCATTGGAGCAGCGTGGTAGATCATAGCTCCAATCCTTCTCTCCAAAAACGGAGAGAGCAGGCCTATTCCCAGCAGTGGGATTGTAACAGGCCGCTACTTTACTACTACTACCCTGTTATTCAATCCCGTTACAGATTATTCAGAAGATCTTTAATTTAAAATTCAGTTAGATCCAGGGAGTTTTTTACTTATATTTTTATGGATCATAACGTGAGCGCATATTTTAAATATCTTTGTGAAAATCTAAGAAATAACACTCGTATTTCGATATCGGTAACATCTTCAAAGTAATGAGGACAATATTCGTAATTGCAAATGTATCGATCGAAGTTTGAAGCATGGAGATTTGAAATCAATGACGATAAATAAGAAGAACTAATGTTGTGACATGGTTGTTAACTATTTCACTGCTGGGCAAATGATCATATCTCCTTTTAGAGAGAAATGTCGAAGGTAACACTTATGCGAGGAAGTCTTTAGAGATATGCAGGTTTCCTCTTGATGGTTTTCTTCACAAAAGAGCGCGTGATTTTTTAAATTTATTAAGTTGAGTATATTTTATCATTATTATGGTTTGTGGGTTTGAGTATAAGATTCTATAATACACTTCCGCAATCGATTTTAACATAGCCATAACAGCAGTTTAAAAACACTATGAAAGAAAGGATAATAGAGAAAGTTTAATAGAGGATTAAATAATTAATAGAATCAGGCGTTACTTTGCGGAGATACATAATACAAAAGTAATATTCAAATTATTTTGCTATAATCCGCGATACAGTAAATAGAAAATATATATAGTGTTAAATGTATAGTGGACCATCCGTATTTTCATACCCGATACATGTGCATGTGTTTTTACGAATCCTGCACGTATCGGGTATGAAAATACGGATGGTCCACTATACATTTAACACTATATATATTTTCTGTTTACTGTATCGCGGATTATAGCAAAATAATTTTATTATACTTTTGTATTGAGGATTACTTAGACGATAAGAATTCTTAGATATAGCTACTCTTCGACCTTATAAAAGACAGTAATGACTATATGTGACTAGTAATAAGAATTATTCTTTGAAAAGAGCAACCGTCGAGTTTCGAGCTGGCTCTACTCGATAGGAACAGCTTTCCGAGCAAGTAGTAGAGTTGATGATTCAAAAGTACTTCTTTACAAGTTTACTTGAATAAAGCATATTTTGAATTTGAATTTGAACATAAGACATAATGCTGTGGAAGTTAGCAAAATTTTCAATTTTGCGGTTTCCACATCCGTAAACTGTATTATCGTTCGAACAAACATCGTTGATAGAACCCGATAAACATTTTAAGAGTGATCATAATTATAAGGATAATATCATTTTTGTAATTGCAAATGTATACCGATCGATGTTTAAGCATGGAGCTTTAAAGTTAATCAAGATGCTGAAAACGAACAAAGGCTGCACCTAATTATATTAAAGGGCGCAAAAGTTTAATTACAAAGTTAAAATCCCAAAGAAACTTCAAAAGGGCAATTAGACTGTACTTCACCTGTATAATGAAGCGGCTTTAATTAATGCCGTTCTTTATTTCACTTATTCCTCTCTTCCATCATTATTTACATCAAATGGTACCCGCGGCTCAAGTTTTTAAATACCCTCCTTTATGAACTATATTGTTTTTTTCATATCCATTTTTACAAGGGAACATGGGATTTTCCGGTACCATTTTTTAAAAGTGCATCACGCAATAGTAATATATGAAAATACGTAAATAACGCCATGTGGTATCCGGCTGAGAGAAATAGACCACCTCCATTTCTTACAGAGTTGTCGTAAAAGGCGTCTATTGTAATTTGACCAGCCGTGCGGTATCCGGTTGAGTGAAATAGACCACCCTCTTTCCTACCAAGGGGTAAAATACGACTAAGGTAAGTTGACGTCAGGCAGGCGGCCGGTTGTAAAACACGTAGCCAAATCATGTGACAGCATGTTTTTAACATGTTGTGCCGAACGAAGGGCAGGAACATGATGAAAACACGTAAATAAATATACTAATTAATTTAAGTTGACCGGAACGAATTCACGGGAACCATTTGTATTATATATTTTATACTTTCAGTAGTCTACTTTTAGTAGTTACCAAAGCTTTTTCGGTTCTTAGGCATTAGTTGAGATTAGCAATTACCTAAAACGTTGTCAAATCAAATCAAATCAAATCAAATCAAAATATTCTTTATTTAAGTAAACTGTAAAGTGCTTTTGAATGTGAAATTTGAAATGTCAATATGATATCCTTTTAAGAACCATTTTTATATTACTGTATCTTTTTATCATTTCTTACGTGTATCCTCAATATTTCATGATTGATGACGCCGTTGAACATTGATGCTTTTAGTTTGACAGGCGATAAATTAACGTGCCAGCATTGATGTAGCTTTTGCCGGATATTTACTTTATTTTGCACGAACACTTTGTCCTTGCCATTGTTAAGTATAGATTTTTGAAACATAAAAAAATGTTTTTATAATCTATTAACACATTGTGAGCAGGTACTTTTGCAATTACTATCGTTTTGCGCGTAAATTTAGTTAATTAGATATCTTCACTTTTTACCCGCGTACAAACCATGTTATTACACTAACCCGTCCTAGTACGTGCACAAGTATCAATCATCAGAAAACGTACTAGTACGTGACCCGCGCTCATTTATCAGTCGTCAGAAAACGTACTAGTACGTGACCCGCGCTCAATTATCAGTCGTCAGAAAACGTACTAGTACGTGAACCGCGCTCAATTATCAGTCGTCAGAAAACGTACTAATACGTGACCCGTGCTCAAGTATCAATCGTCGGAAAACGTACTGGTACGTGTCCTTCATACAATATGTTAATATATGTATAGTTTTAAATATAACAAGCTCTTAACTGTGACTTTGTCTGCATGAACTTTACGAGAATATCGCAATAAACCTATTTGTCTAACATCTAGAAAGCCGTCCAGAAATGCCAAATTAAACCACATTGAATTGAATAATTTATAGAATTAGGCATTACTTCGTGGAGATCCATAATAAAATGTAATGATAATATTAATATTATATTGCCCTAATTTAGTTTGATTTAACATTGTTTTAATATTGGACTAACCTTAGGTGGTACTATTAAGTAAGTCTCCACTTTGTGATCAGCGAGATACCCTTCCCTGGAAGCGCCATCCCCTGGTTCAACTTCAAACTTGCCTCCCAATTGGAGCATGGTTGCTTTTGTGATATGAACTCGTCTAAAACAAGTCAGGTAAAATTAATATAATATGAGAATATGTCAAAAGTTAAATTGCAACGATATTTTCTACATAAGGTTATTGAATAAATAACTTTATCTTAAAAAGTGAATTTATTATCTTTTCAACAAATTACTATCCTCGAACAAATCACAACTGTTTCAAATAGCGCCTCTTCTATCTCCTCCTTCCTTCTCTATCCCTCAACACAGATCTCCTCACGTCTCCATTTTACTATATCTTCTGCCCTCCTTTTCCTTCAGTTACAACCATTTGTCATTTCTTGAGTTCTAGTAAAACAGCCGATCGTAAGTACGATAGATACTATAAATCGATAAGCTCTCTCTCTCTCTCTCTCTCTCTCTCTCTCTCTCTCTCTGTGTGTGTGTGTGTGTGTCTATGTGTGTGTGTGTGTGTGTGTGCGTGCTTGCATGCGTGTATATGTAGAAGTCAGACTCAATACCAATATTATAATATAATAATTATATGCTCAATGGTCTATCTATCAAGTGCAAAATGATTGTTTTGTTTTAATGTTGGTTTGGGAGATCCTAGTCTATCCATGATTGCCAATTTTTACTTTTTTTAGAATATACAAGTTTCATCACCATTGATGAATGATTGAGGGGTGAAGGAAAAGTTTAGCGTATTATGAATTGTATTTTTTTATTTATACTTTGACCACATGCAAAAAAAGTATAATGAAACACACAATATGAATAAATCAGGCGACTTTATCGATCTCCCGGGATTTAAAATTAAGACCTTTCGAAAGATTTGGGTAAAAAGACCATGTAACCGTTCGGCAATCATAGTTGGCAAAGACGTGGCAATTAAAAACGATTGATATTTTGTGAGTTAATCCGATATTAAACCACATTTTAAATTAAAGTTAAGTTTAACCTGTGAATAGCAATCGAACGGTTAGAGGGTGTCTACGGGCTCCCTCAGGACTTTTGGGATAAACACGATACCACAAAACAAATTTGCAGATGTGTAAAAATGCAAACAACCTTTGCAGTTCGCTCTGACGTGAATGTATGCGCTTTAAAATTGGTATTTGCATTTACTAGATATTCGAACAAGTCGCGAATTTATTAACAACCTAAGGCTCCCGACATGTCTGTCTTTTTGCTGAAAAACTGCTGAACGGATTTTTGTTTGTGATTTAATCACTTGATTACTCCGTTTTCGGTTGAACCAGATTCTAACCAAATATCCAGTATTAAACTAAACAAATGTTTGACTGACCCGTTGGCGCAGTGGATAGTGACCCTGACTTTAGCTCCGCGGGTCGCGGGTTCAATTTCCGCCGAGGACCAACAATTTCTATAAACGATTTGTTGGTTGTTCGAGCCTGGGTGTATATTTGTATTTAAGTATGTATATAAAATTATATATGTAGTATATTTACCAGTCGTCCGTCACCCATAACACAAGTATTAAGTTACTTAACTTGGGGATTGACGACCGTGTGTGTAAGTGTCCCATATATATATTTATGTATTTATTTAAATGTCATTTGACTACATATACGTACCCCGCAATCCCTCCTGATTCCATGTGGTTCGCCAGCGTGACGTCATCACTCCACACATCGAATTGCCACTTTCGCAAACCGAGCACACCACATAACACATTTCCGGTGTGGATACCGATGCGCATGTCTACGTTGAAGCCAGTTGCTTCTCGGACAAACCTACAAATAAAATCATACACTGAACATATGAACCGAGATAATCTTGAACATGAATATAAATTATTTTTTAAACAATTAGGCTTTACTGAATCTATGAATGATGAATTAATGATACAGTTGATGAAAGGAAACGGGGTCCGAATGAAATAATAGTCACAATTTAATGGACATATGTTATGACGCTATTATGTGACGCAATGTGTATTTTATACCATTTTTTATTTCTCTTATCTTATGTCATCATCATTCTCCTGCCCTTATTCCACTCTGAGTGGGGTCGGCACAACATGTTGTCACATGATTTGGCTACGTATTTTACGACCGGCCGCCTGCCTGACGTCAACTTACCTTAGTCGCCTTTTACGACACCTCGGTAAGAAATGAGGGTGGTCTATTCTATGCAGCCGGATATCACACAGCACATACCTTAGTCGCCTCTTACGACACCTCGGTAAGAAAGGCGGGTGGTCTATTCTATTCTGCCGGATACCACACGGCATATTTCTCTTATCTTATGTATTATTCTGAATTCTAACTTAAAAATTTAAAATTCCCTTACCATCACATATTACAGTCATGTATTATTTATTGTTATTTTTATCCATTTATTTATTTATCATTTGCTTAGGCAAATCGCGACACCTTATTACTTTCATTTCTGTAAATATACGCCTACAATCACTTTTCTTCTTCTGTTTGATTGCTTATTTAACATAGGTGCTTAAATTAGCATAGGTGCGGACCTATGCTAATTTTCCGCTTGACCTTCAGATTGGATGGTAGGGAACGCTCAATTTAGTGTTAAGTCCGCATTTCGTACTTTTATCTTAATAGTGCAATAACGAATAAAAAAATGGAGGAAAAGACTTACCTAATAGCGTCAATCATCTGGAGACCCATGTTGACGCAGTTATAGGCATGGTTGGGTCTCGAGACCGGAAGCCCGGACACGCAGTAGTAGCAATCGCCGAGGATTTTGATTCTCATACACTGGTTTTCCTATGAATCAAAAATGTACCTACCTTTTAGTAAGAACTGTACAAAAATCCGTTTACTAGAGTTTGATAAAGTCAGACATAAAGATAGACACCACCGTGTGGTATCCGGCTGAGTAGAATTGTCCATCCACATTTCTTACCGAGGTGTTGTAAAAGGCGACTAAGGTAAGTTGAGGTCAGGCAGGCGGCCGGTCGCAAATATGTAACCAAATCATTTGGCTACATTTTTGTAACATGCTGTGCCCACCTCACTTAGAGTGGGATAAGGGCAGGAGGATGATGAGACATAAAGATAGAAAGCTTTCGGGGACTTTGTTTTATAATTTGGTTTGGAATAAGTATACATATGTCGCCTCTTTACAAGAACAACGTGCGGTCTCATAAAAAGTTTTTTTTTATTATTTCCTTTCTATATCTTTTTTTCTTATTTTCAGATAGTATTAATTACCGCAACAATTTTTTTTTTGTTTTTAATTTAATAGCGGCGAAAGTATGCATCTCAGTTAAGACCCTAGGGTCATGGAGCTAAAGTGCAATTTTTTTTATCCGTTTTGACACCTCGGTTGATCGCCTCTTGGGGTGACAAGAGGGCTGGCTCCTTTTTCGCATAAAGAATCATCTTAGCGATTCAACGCAGAAACGCTGCCAGCACTCTTGGGACCATTCCACGTGGGCATGATTTGTATAGTACTAGCGTGTAAGTAATTTAAAATAGATATAACTTGTACATTTTTGTAATACTTAAATATATAAAAAATTGTTTTTACACGATAAAATTATGAATGTTTTTAAATTTATCAAAGATTAAATGTTTGAAATTGCTCTCCTGTAAAGTTGTGGTATTGACAAATATCACGTTGTTCTTATAAAGAGGCGATATAATCTTCAATTCTGTAATATGCTTCACATCATAAGACAGATTTACGTAAGAACGTAAGAACATCTTTTATAGAAAGACACTGAATGAGTACGTTTGTTGTAATTTTCTTAACAAATCGAGCGAAAATTAAGCCACATTACATCGACTGAATCAGTAAGAGCGTTCAATTGTTTGAGCAAATTGTAATCAATGGTCCAGTTATATTGGAAAAGACTAAACAATTTTGTTCCGCACATTATAGCATGAGAATGTTACCACAATATAGATCATAGGATCATACTTGGCTATTGGATTTTAATATATTAATATTACAAATTCGAAAGTCTCTGCCTGATTTAAGGGATAACTATACCTTTGCTATTGCGAGTTTGTTGTGGAGTCTATCTCCTGATGATTTTTTGTTTGCGGGGCGATTACTGAGTTTGTGATAGTCAACGTGTGTAGTGCTTCTGTATTGTGAAGACGGTGGTGGAGTTTTGTGCATGTGTTTTTATGAAGTCTGCTTGTATAAGAAAACGGATAATCCACTCTATATTTTTTATACGATAAGGCTAGCGCCTGATGGAAAGCGAAAAATGCAGCCTAAGATGAACCGCGCTTGCCAATTAGGTGCCTGTTCACTCTTCTTTTGAAGCTATGCAAATCGTAGCATTCCGGAAAGATAGATACAGGAAAGGAATTCCATACTTTGGCTGTACTCATCCGAAAAGATGAGCTGAAGCGCTTTGTATGCATTTAGCTTTAAATATATATTTCTATTTATTTAATTGCGGATCATAGCCAAATCATTTCATTATTACTTTTTGTTACTGCTTGAGAAATCGCCTTTTAAAATTTAATAGCAATGGCAGTGTTGACGTTCATTTTATTATATACTAGTTTATGCCAGCGGCTTCGCTCGCTAGGAATTTTGTCTGCCACAGTATCTAATTTAATTAAATTTATGATTTACAATTTTGGTCATAGTGGCTTCCACATAAAAGATAGATATATACTGTGGCGGATTTTTATTTAGAACTATTAAAGACAAAAAATACTACAGTACATCACCTTTGTGTAACTCTAATGATTTAGGCAGCGTACGCCGAGATAGCTCTCAGAGGCCAGATTTTTTCCGACTTTATTGACATGTATCGTTATATAACATAAAATCATTACAAATTGTAGCCTGTATGTTATTCCGATGTTTAACCTATATTTACTGTAAAGTTTCATCCAAATACGTCTGATAGTTTTTTGTGAAAGAGTAACAAACATACTCCATCCATACTCACAAACTTTCGCATTTATAATATTAGTAGGAAGTAGGATTTGATAACGACATTTGTCATTCTAATTGTCAATTCGTTAGCGACTTCACGCTGTTCGCCAGCACGTTGATTTTGTTAAACTAAATTACTAAAAGTTTTGTAATCATACACCTTGTTTTGGACACCAGAACTTGTTGTGATTTTCCTCAACTTCCATACGAGCCATCCAAAGGCCTGAACACTTTTAAAAGCTATACCCAAAAATTTAATCTCCATCTAACATTTGTTTCATGAAGTTTAAGTAAAATTTAAGTGTTATAGTATGAGTATATAGGTGTAAGTCGGTAGGTTTGGGAGGTCCCATATTTCTTGTCTTCTATTCAAGTATCCCTTGTATAATCACAATAGCGACCCAATGAATGGAAAATGACATTTAGTGTCAATACCAGAGATGGCAAAGAGTGTCACCACTTATCTGATGGCATAGAGTAAAGAGAGTTCAGAAAAACATATTGCGTAAAATTTTAAATTATAAATAATATTTGACTGAAGGATATATTTGTAAATAATTATATAACAAATGACTGTTGGTGCAGGTGTCAGTGCCCTTCAGCCCCGAGGGTCGCGGGTTTGATTCCCGCTAAGGCCTCTTCTCAAGGTTCTTCGATTCTGGACTATTTATGTAATTAAGTATGTATTTAAAATTACATATGTATACTACATCTATGGAGCTGTGATAGCCAAGCGGTGAGACCGTGCGACTCTTTCAAGGGGAATACGAGTTCAAACCCGGGCAGGCACCAATGAGTTTTTCTATTAAAACTCATGTGTCTAATTGGTAATTGCAATTATATCACTCGCTATTCGGTGAAGGAAAACATCGTGAGGAAACCTGCATATCTCTAGAGAATTCTGGAGATATGTGTAACCTACCAATCCGCATTGGAGCAGCGTGGTAGGTCTTAGCTCCAACCCTTCTCTCCAGAAGCGGAGAGAGGAGGCCTATTCCCAGCAGTGGGATTGTAACAGGCCGCTACTTTACGACATCTATACTTATTATAAAATAAAGTCCCCAAAACTGTCTGTCTGTATGTAATCGATTTTCTCAAAATCTACTGAACGGATTTTAGTACGGTTTTTCCTAAAAGGTAGTGCAATTCCTCCGAAAGGTCTAGGTTAATAAGACATAACGGTTTCATGTAAATTGAGTTGAAGAGGTCGTTTTACCTCAATTTTTAGTGGGTGTAGTAAGAAACCGGTGTCGATTGTAGTTTAGGTGGGGGGGAATAGGTATAAAAAGCGGTGTAGGGTGTCAGAGAGCCAGTCTCATGCCGAGTTCCGAGCGACTATGAAATTCTAAACACTGAATTTCACGCCGGCGAAGGCGCACGTATTTCTAGCATGTATATATTTACCAGTTGTCCGTCTAACATAACAATTATTAAGCTACTTATTTTGAGGACGGATAACCGCGTATGTAACTGTCCCTTATATTTATTTATTATTTAAAAAAGTGAAATCTGAACTAAGACGATATCGATTGTAATATAAAAGATTTTTGTTCCTCAGATAGTTGAAGGAACATCCAGATGGAGCTGAAACCATAAATATACAATAAATAAACGAAAAAATATATTTAGTATCATGTTCAACGGTTAATAATTTGATATTGTGAAATATAATTTTCATGATTTAATTACTATATTATTCAACGCTGCGTAAAATTTATTTCACAAGTCTTTGTATAGACATTATCGAATAAAGTTAATTTAGACTCGCTGAATTGGAAAATTGTGCTGTTTTTACATCAATCCCAGACTTCATAAATATGCCTTACCACTTATCTAACAAGCTGAAGAGGCTTAAAAGCTGTACCAAATGATAAGTAGTCATTGTGAAGTACATCAATTACCCTCACACCTAACAAATGATGGTTAAGGTTAAATTAAGGTAAGGTTGAAAACCTAATATATTAAGGCGAAACTTGGCGAGTTTTTAAAGCAGAGCGGCAGGCCTACCATGAACTCTTATTGCGACTCAATTGAAGACGTAAACGAAATTGTTTTGCTTTTTCACACCATGAAGTCTTAAAGACGCACACTTTAAGTCGTTGCCGAATGAGCCTTCGGAATTCGTCCTAAGAACATGTGAATGAAAGAAACGGAGTTATCTATAGTTCATATAACGTTATTCTTTTCAAACATTACGACCCCAATGCAATTCATACTTCATGGTACGAAAAGAAAGCGATTCGCGGTCGTCGTTTACGTCTTCAATTGAGTCGCAATAAGAGTTCATGGTAAGCCTGTTGCTTTGGCAATAGAGGCGATGTATGGATTCACTCTTTGCGGAATGCTAGACGATTTTAGGCTATCCAGATCATTCTTGAGGGATGGGTCACTATGAAACACAGGATCTTCACCATCTTGCTCAAGATCGGAGAACAATTAAATCCACGATAGATTTTGAAGAATACATTTGTATCCCATAAAATCTTGAATGAATGAATGAATGAATTTTAAACTATTAACAAATAAATTAAAATAAAATATAATTAACTTAATAAAAACGAACAAACACAGTTGTGACCATAAATTACATCTTCTCAAAAATATACTTAAAATTGGAATTCAGTAAAATTTTAAAATAAAATTTTCCGTGAAAATGGAATACACCATTAAAAAACTCTATGACATAAATCGCGCGCTTAGTTTTAAAGTGAGGGAATTCAAAATTAGGCTTCACTGAGTTAGTTTTTTTTTTATATATACACATTTTTATTACACACACGGTCGCCCGTCCCCAAAGTAGTTTAATACTTGTGTTATGGGTGACGGACAACTGGTAGATATACTACATATATAATTTTAGATAGATCCGCCGTGTGGTATCCGCAGAGTAAAATAGACCACCCTCATTTCTTACCGAGGTGTCGTAAAAGGCGACTAAGGTAAGTTGACCTACCGTGTGGTATCCGGTTGAGTAGAATAGACCACCCTCTTTCTAACCGAGGGGTCGTAAAATACGACTAAGTTAAGTTGACGCCAGGCAGGCGGCCGGTCGTAAAATACGTAGCCAAATCATGTGGATCTGGATACCTAACAATAATAAAAAAATTGTTGATATCTATTTTGAATTTAGAGGTGGGTCGTCGACGTCTTTGCCGTAAACGAAACGAGACCGTTTGTCGAACGTAATAAACTAGTTGACAAAGCAGTCCTTTTTTCGACTACTTTACAGCGTTCGCGTATGTCGTTCGTTCGTCAACGAAACGGGATTTGAAGTAGTCGATAGCGTCAACGTGTTTATGAACTTATTATTAAACGAACTGCTTTGAAGTATGAACGTTTGCATTGATTTTGTCGTGAACGTGTTTACTAATTAACGAACTACATAATATTTTTTTGACTTTCAATGTAACAATGTTTGTAGATATGTACGCAATTATTATTTAATAATTTATACTAAGGAAATGAATATTTATACTTAACACAAAAATAGAAATGTACATAATTATTGTTTAATAATTTACGCTAAGGAAAAAATATTTATATTTAACCCGAAAATATAAATGTACACAACTATTTCTTAATAACTTACACTAATGAGTAATGTATTTAGACTTATTATTTTACACCAAAATAACTAACTATATATCACATGCAATATAAAAATTCAAAAACAGAGAAAGGTATGGATAAAAGGTATAGGTAAAAGTATTAGTAGTTGCGGATAAATCGCCATATTTGCAACACATATTGAAAATTGCAATTTAATCAGAACTAAGATGTAACTATGTAAGATATATAATATATAAGATGTAACATATCGACTGTGAACTGGAAATATGTCCTATCTCAATTTTAAGCCAAATCACTTACTAACGGCATTGGGTACTACTGCCCATCATTTACCATATCAACATGTATTATCTACTTGAAAACTTATCAATAAATAAACATATTTAAACTCAACTGTTTCTTTACTACATAAAAATTATTGCGAATGTATTAAAAATAACTTTTTTTCTTCTTCCTGAAAAGTTGTCGAAAATAAGATAGGACAATTTGCCACTTCACAGTCGATATGTAACTAAAACATCTTATATTCATTAAAGTTACAGGTTCGTATGCCTATTGTAATAATGTCTATTTTTACTCTTATACTCATTAATAAATTGCAGATTCCAATGCGCATTGCAATAATGTCCTTTTTTATTTGACGACCATCATCTGTTGAACAAACCATTAAAAGGGATAGCAATATCAGCAAGCGCACGAGGGCGCCCGATAAAGCGACTTCGTTCATCGTCGGCTCGTTGACGGACGACGAATCACAATATACGAAACAAATGTCGTTCTTGCATAAACGTGTTTCTCAGAGGAACGTAAACTAGTTTAATGATTCGGGTTCTTCTTCACACGCTTTAATGCGGTGAGGTCTACGGGCCTCGAGGTTAGACCTCTTTACCCGGGCTTGTCCTCTCAGGCGATTTTAATATCGCCCGGGTAATCTGTTCGACCCTTTAAACTAGTTTAGTAGTCGATGGATAAAAAACAGTTTTCGTAAACGGTTCGTCCGTTCAACGCCCACCTCTAATTTTGATCAATACAATGTTTCAGAAAGTGTATTCTGGAAAACCAGAAATAAAAATATAACTTTATTTTTTAACCTTTAAAAAAAACTCATTTTATTCTAACATTTGTTTTTCATTTTTACATCAAAATTTGCATCAATTATTGTTTGAAGTGTTATGTAAATATGCACAATATTTACATAATTATATACCTGTAATTTGGAAACATATAGAAAAGATGATATATTGAATGTTTATATTAGTTTATTAATGTATATGATTTCTAGTTGGTAAGCCTTATCAATAAATAAATAAATAAATGTGACAACATGTTTTTAACATGTTGTGCCGACCCTACTTAGAGTGGCATAAGCGCAGGAGGTTGATGATAATTTTAGATAGATACTTAAATACAAATACACACCCAGGCTCGAAGAACCAACAAATTGTTTAAAGAAAATGTTGGCCCCCGGCGGGAATCGAATCTGCCACCCGTGGATCACTACTGACTGCGCCAACATGCCACAGGACAGTCACTATTACAATGACTGGCATGATATTTTGAAATTGTTATTTTAATGCCATCATGCTAGGAACTATTAAAAAAGCCTGTTTTCTTTCTCTTCTAAGTCATGGGTCTATTAAATACTCACAAGTTTTGTAGGACCTTCGCTACGCTATTGAAATTTGCCGTAAAATAACTCTTTTGATTTCGTAAACTCTAATATTAGGCGACATGTCTCTGTTCTCAAAATGCTCTGTGCTCTGAGATAGATGAACAAAGAGTCCATTGTGTGGGAAATGGAAATTGATGGCCGATACCCGTTTCATTAGGCGCTGCGTTTAATTGCGGCCAAATTTCTAATTGTCGCGAACTAATTGGTTTTCAGTCGGCTGCCACTCCCTATCAATCATCAGCTTCCTGCCCTTATCCCACCCTAAGTGGGGTCGGCACAACATATTACAAACATGTTGTCACATGATTTGGCTACGCATTTTACGACCGGCCGCCTGCCAGACGTCAACTTACCTTAGTCGCCTTTTACAATCGGTAAGGAATGAGGGTAGTCTATTCTACTCTATCAATATATTTTATAAAACAATACACATTATTATAATTAAGACACCCGTTTGACTGTCTTCTGTATATACTTGAAACATTATATTTAATTTTACCAGCAGTGGTATAAATGGAACAAACTGCAAAAATTAGTTTCAAACTGTATGCTATTCGTTCCTGATTATATTGGTTACAAATTTACAAATTCTAGTAGGCTTTATATGGAGGCTAAATAATAATAAGTAAATCTTTTTATCGATTAAAGGCTTTATAGGAAAAAAATCTGTTTCTTTAAAAAAAATAGTGATTCAATCCACTTTTGCATTCTTCTTCTTGACGTATTAACAAGGCGGAACACTATTTTATTTTTTATATATTAGGATAACCAACAAGACTTACATTGTTAATACTATAAAATACGCTATAAGCGATTTAATCCAATGTCGTCAACATTATAGGTTACCACGGCATGTAATCGGGACGCGTACGTTATTTAAATATAATACAAAATAAAAGATATATACTATACTAACTATAACAATATTGTCAACTTAATTATTTCTTCACTATGAAGTTGTAGCATTACGGAACACCATAAAATCTTAGCCGAAACAGTGTTTCAATTCATTCACTACGACTTGTATGTCAGTACTGAGTGCTGAGTTTCCTGGTAAACAAGTCAAGTTAAAAATGCTTTTTTTTTAAAAGCATTTTTAGCTTTCAAGTAAATTTCATGTCCCTACTGTTAACCGTTGAAGAGTTCCCTCATAAGCACGCATTGTCATAGGAACTGCACCAGTATGTAAAATTTCAGCTCAATCAGTCACCAGGAAGTGGGTTAAAATTAACATGCAAGATTCCACCTTCACGTACATGCATTGCAAATTAAATTGAAAGATTTTAAATTAAAAGCTTTTAAAAATGTGACTTGCTTACCTGAGCAATTTGATCAAATCTCCCGAACAACTCGTTCAAAGTTTTGACGAGATCAGACGCGCTGAGGCGTTCTGATAACGGCGTGAAGTTGACGATATCAGCGTACAGGATGCTGACATTGTTGTGACGCTGTACGTGCATCTCGTGGAAACGGGTCTGCTTGGAACTGTCGGCGCACACTGTCGCCATTTTCAACATAATCGACCGCTTGACCTGAAACAATACACATTATTTTATATATGCCTATATATAGCTAGCCTAGAATGCGGCATCGCCAAAGTTCAAATCACAAGTTAGTCCTACATAAATCCCGACCTCACGGGAGTTTTACGCTAAAAATAGCCATCATATATTACTCCACAATCTCGTCTATGAAAATCCCATCAAAATTGGTTTAACCGAACCGAAAAATGTTCTATAAACTTAAATCTTCCTATAGAATGAACTAAAAGATAGTGATCTTTTAGTAAAAACCGCACAAAAATACGTTCAGAGATTCTGACTATTCGGAGAAATTCGATCATATACATACACGCAGTTTTTGGGTATTTTTTTAATAATATGTATAGATGTCATGATGATGATATTGATGGCAGATATTTTTTTTATGAACACATGTCATAGGCAGCAGTCAAGAAGCTACAAAATATAACTACGCCAAAAAATCTCTCAGCGTTTTAAGACCAAAGTGTTCGAACTGTTCGTATTGCCAGAAATGACTTATAAGGAGAAGAAAAACTTAAAAAAAAAGCTTGAAGCCAGCCGGCGATCACCAGTATTTATAAAGGAACAAAAAGGATTGATACAGTTTATCGCGGAGTTGAAACGACAATGGACAGTTCACAAACAAATAGGTGTCGAACTCCTCAGGTCAAAGACTGTCCCATGCTCCAGCGGAACGTTGGCAGATCTCCTATAAGATTTTCGCCGAAAAATTTTAATAGAGTGTGATGTATTATGTTCTAAGGTCTAAAATAATGTCTTCAACATTGGTCGTATTTCGATTGAAAAAGGAGAAGAACAAAATTAGACTTCATCATCCTCCTGCCTTTATTACACTCGGCTTCGGCGGTACAACATGTTACAAACGTATTGTTACATGATTTGGCCAGGTATCATTTTACTACCGGCCGCCCGCCTGACGTCAACTTACTTTAGTCGCCTTTTACAACACCTCGGTAAGAAATGAAGGTCTATTCTATTCAACCGGATACCACACGATGGGTCAACTTAGCATAGTCGCCCTTTACGACACCTCGGTAAGATAATGAGGAAGGTCTATTCTACTCACCCGGATACCTCACGGCGTAAGAGCAAGAATGGACTTCCTGACATTGACATCTTTTATTAACAACGATATAACTAATGATGACATTAGGTGTGGAAAAGCTTCATTCAGGCACGCTTTAATGTAATATATGTAACTGAAACAAAAATATTCCTTCGCAATAAAGTTAATGAATCTCAAATATCGTCAAAGTCTTTTAAACTTCAAAAGAATAATTGAATTAAATTGAAACAAAAGAAAGTTGTTTATTCACTTTCTCTCGTCAGACCGAAAGCTCTGCTTATAATAATGAAAACGTAATCCACTCGACTAGCTTTGATATACCCGAAAACTTTAATAATTCTAGCTTATTCGTATGTAAAGAGCTGTGATAGACCAGATGAGACCGTGCGATTCTTTCGAAAGAGTCACGGGTTCAAACCCTGTATAGGCACCACTGGGAATTTCTGTTAAAAACTTATATGTCTAATTGATAATTGCAATTTATCCCACGCTTTTCAGTGAAGGAAAACATCGAGAGGAACATCTGGGGATATGTGTAACCTATCAATTGGAGCATTGGAGCAGCGTGGTAGGTCTTAGCTCCAACCCTTTTCTCCAAAAACGAAGACAGGAGGTGTATGCCCAGCAGTGGGAAAGTAACAGGCCGTTACTAAACTTATTCGTATATAAATTGTAAATAATGTCTTTCAATTTACCTCACACTACGGGAATTAAACTCACTACTAAAAATGGCGCGTAACTTTAACCATTCATCATTCTCCTGCCCTTACCCCAATCTAAGTGGGGTCGGCGCAACATATCACAAACATGTTATCATATGATTTGGCTACGTATTACTACGACCTACGACTACGACCGGCCGCCTGCCTGACGTCAACTTACCTTAGTCGCCTTTTACGACACCTCTGTAAGAAATGAGGGTGGTCTATTCTATGCAGCCGGATACCACACGGCATTTACCTTAGTCGCCTCTCACGACACCTCAGTCAGAAAGGAGGGTGGTCTATTCTATTCTGCCGGATACCACACGGCGGGGCGCGTAACTTTAACCATATATCATTAATATATTATAAGTGCAATATCTGTACTTTTATTTGTTTATCTGGAATAATATTAATGAAATTTTGTATAATTGTTGGTTACATACCGGGTTAACATAAATGTTAATAAAATACAGTTGTGATAAAACACTAAAATGTGTCAGTTATGAATTGCTAAAACTATTAACACAGGCGCTGATATAGAAATGTGACAAAGGTCCACAACCGCAACAGTTGGGCCAAGGGGACCTTACAAAAAAATTTGTCAGGACACTATTACTACTAGTAACGAGACCGTGCGAGTCTCTAGAGACGACATAGGTTCCAACCCCGGGCAGGCAGCAATGAGTTTTTCTATTAAAACTTATGTGTTTAATTGATAATTGCAATTTATCACACGCTTTTTTTCGGTGAAGGAAAACATCGTGAGGAAACCTGCATATCACTAGAGAATTCTCTAGGGATATGTGTAACCTACCAAACCGCATTGGAGCAGCGTGGTAGGTCTTAGCTCCAACCCTTCTCTCCAGAAACGGAGAGAGGAGGCCTTAGCCCAGCAGTGTGCATAGTAACAGGCTGTTACTTTAACCGCTGTCTTGTATGAAGCGAAAGGATTTTCAAATGCAGGCTTTCTTATCATCCAAATAATCTTCAATTTTGTAATATGCGTTACGTATAAGCATATTTGTTACACTTAGTTGGAATCTTTCTGTACACTGGTCTAGAATGGATTGAGGAATTTTATTATAGAAGCGAATAGCGAGACCAACAAATAAGTTGCTAACTCTGCTGAATCGCGACGCAGGTATCACAAGCTGTTTGTGATCTGTCGTATGTCTATGATATACATCAAATTTTGTTTTAGACATACTTATATTTTTCCGTACTAATAGAATATTACTACATATATGTATATTGTGATGCTACACTAAGTATGCCTATTTCTTTGAACTTTTCTCGAAGGGACTCACGTTATCAAAGCTCCTATTATAATGTCTCCATCACAAAAAGCTTTTTTCTGTTTAGCTAAATGCAACGAAATTTCGTAATATGTTCCGTACCGTTAAATTGGTCTATCTGTAAAATGCAGTCTGATACAGAAAGCCTTCTATACTGTTAAGGATTACCTAGATGATAAGAATACGTGGATATAGCTGCTGCTTGACCCTATACAAGATAGTAATGAGTAAATGTAACTAGCAATATAACAGAACTAACTACTTTGCTATAATCTGCACGGGTTAAGCGAATGCATGCAAAGCCAATGTGTATGAAGCAGGCAAAACCTACGCACCTTATACATGCAGGACAAGCCACCACATGCACCCCAAGGCGCAATTCACCAGCAACAACGCACACAAAAGCAGCACACACACCCACCACCACAATCGCGACGATCGTTTCGCTCCGAAACCAAAGCATCATCAGGAGGATAGGCTCCACGATACAAATCGTAATGCGCCGCGCTACCCATACAAGCAGTCTTAAATAGTTCAACTCCCACCAATACCCTCCTCTCCGAACACATGTAGCAAAACGGAATTAGATACATTTACTTGCTCGTTAATTAAGTGACCATTGTTATTTTTTATTATCTCAAGTTGCTCTAACGTATTGAGTCGGAGTCCCTTATCACAAGTGTGAAGAATATGAAATGAATGGTCATTAGGCACTTTATGACCGCTTTCCAGCAAATGTTTTGTAAAATTAGAATTTTGTGGTTTATTATTCCTAAACGCAGCCATATGTTCCCGAAATCGAACCGCAAAACTTCGGCCAGTCTGATCTACATATGTACCGTTGCACTCAGGACAATCTATTTTATAGACCCCGGATTTTTTACCCTTATCTAATATATCTTTATTTTTACACAACAAATTACGAAGCGATTGGTTAGTTTTAAAAGAGAGTTTAGTACCTGATTTTGATTTAAATATATTTGCCACTCGATCTGCTAATTTTCCAAAGTAAGTCAGACTGGCTTTATAATTAGTTTTATTAAAAGATGGTACCGCATACAAAAGTTTGACTACTTGAGACTTGTGTTTATTTTTAATTATGTTTTTAACCGTGTCTGTAGTGTAACCATTGGAAAGTGCTATCTGGTAAATTGTTTGTAACTCCTTTTCATAGCTGTTTTTTGGAGGGGGACCGACAATAACCTATGGACGTAGCTATGAAAGGCAGCAAGTTTATGTTGCCAAGGGTGGCAAGACGAAGCCGGTATGATCGTATCGGTGTAAGTTGGTTTAGGAAAGATCTCAAATGAATGTTTGTTATTAACGCGAGTAATAATCAAGTCTAAAAAGTTCAGTGAGCTACTAAGTTCATATATAAATCATTTAAATGTAACTAGTTAGAAGTATTATTTTGACGATTATTTGCGGGTTCTTCTCGGGAACAGCTTTCCGAACCAGACGTAGAGTCGACGACTCCAAAGCACTTGTTTAAAAAATTTACTTGAATAAAGAATATTTTGAATGTGAATTTGAAGCTTTTTTCGTAAAACCTTTTGTCGTGGGGTCTATCTCCTGAGGATCAGTTGCGGGGCGAAACGATTGTTGAGTTTGTGGTAGTAAACGTGTATAGTGCTTGTGTATTATGTTGGCGGTGGTGGATCCTGCATGTATCAGGTTTGAAAAACGTATAGTCCAGGATTATGTATAAATTACTTATTTACTTTATCGCGGATTGTAGTAAAATTATTTTATTATTACTTTTAAGGCAAAAGAGCAGAATCGACAATAAAAAGACAAAATTACAATAAAACAACAATCAATACGGCAATGGCATGTAATAAGTGACTTAACTCAAGGCCACCCATTAATATTTCCTCTTAGATAAACTATTCATTACGCCAGTATCTTAAGACATAAATTATTACTTTAATCATGTAATTGTCAATTATGATAATTTAATTACTACGCCACACTATACACCAGCAGGCCTACCATGGACTCTTATTGGGACTCAATTGAAGACGTAAACGATAACGTTATATGAACTATAGATAACTCTGTCTCTTTTACTCACATGTTCTTAGGACGAATTCTGAACGCTCATTCGGCAACGACTTAAAGTGTGCGTCTTTAAGACGTCATGGTATGAAAAAGCAAAACAATTTCGTTTACGTCTTCAATTGAGTCGCAATAAGAAAAGAAAGAAAGAAAACACATTTATTCATTCATGCGCTACACACGGTGCTTCAAAATAATAAATAAGCTAACAAAGATAAATACGTAAATTATGTTAACTATTATTAAAATATACTACAAATATAATTAAATAAAACTATGAAAAACATTGTATGCCACCGCAGCAACGAAAGGCATTCAGCTCAGCATGTTGCCGCATTTGTATTAACATCACAACTGCAGCGCTGATTTTCAGCCAAAAGCCTGTGATGCCACGGTAGTGTATGCCAACGTATACTGCATTTAAAAAAAAACTACATTAACTTACAAAAATATATGCTAATATAAAACATAGACAAACTGCTAACCAAACTAGAATTATAACAATGATAATAACAATAAAAAAGATGTACATAATTAAACATAACTGAAAGCTTACCCATAATATATAATAAATAATAATTTATAAAATTAAAATATTAATTAAACATTCGATTTGCGCTAATAAGAGTTTATGGTAGGCCTTCAAGACAAACAAATATTTATTGTATTTCGAAAAGTAAATAGCATCGGTAAATATATATTTTTATAACAAATTACGCTTCCGTATTTTTGCGTACGTAAAACATGGGCAATAAGTGAATTCCCTTGAAATTGTGGTCGTTAATAGTCATTATTCAACCAATTTGCACAAGAATTTAACAAATTGCCGTTACTACACTGGGCTGATACACAAAGCCTACTATGCTTTTGAGGATTACATAAATGATAAGAATACGTATATAGATTCTAATTGGCCCTGCACAAGATAAAGTAAAGTAGCGGCTTGTTACAATCCCACTGCTAAGAATAGGCCTCCTCTATCCGTTTCTGGAGAGAAGGGTTGGAGCCTAGACCTACCACGCTCCTCCAATGCGGATTGGTAGGTTACACATATCTCCGGAATTCTCTAGAGATATGCAGGTTTCCTCACGACGTTTTCCTTCACTTAACTCCAATCCTGTCCAAAAAGTGGAGATAGGCGGCCTATTCCCAGTGAGATAGGCGGCAGTTACTTTTCTTTCCTATTTTCTTTTAGCATTTATTTCTGAAAGAATATATAGAAAATACAAGCATATATAGAATTATTATATAGAAAAAAGTAAAAAAGAAAGTAAAGTAACTTCCTGTTACTATGCCCACTGCTGGGCTTAGGCCTCCCCTCTCCGTTTTTGGAGAGAAGAATTGGAGCTAAGACCTACCACGCTGCTCCAATGCGGATTGGTAGGTTACACATATCCCTAGAGAATTCTCTAGAGATATGCAGGTTTCCTCACGATGTTTTCCTTCACCGACAAGCGTGTGATAAATTGCAATTATTAATTAGACACATAAGTTTTAATAGAAAAACTCATTGGTGCCTGTCCGGGGTCTGAACCTATGTCGTCTCTATAAAGTCGCACGGTCTCACCACTAGGCTATCACAGCTTTTATATAGAAAATACAATAAAAAAACAAGTCCTGTTAGGTATTTATCTGTTGCGATGTTCCGCGTTTGTAAATCATGATGAAATTAAAATGATTCAAGCACTACGCTGAATAATCATCGTGATTCAAGATTATTTAAGGTTAATAATCTTATAATTGTGTGTCACGAGAGCGGTGATAACGAGCGTCACGAGACAAAATCATTCCGCTAAGATGAGTTCCTTATGCGACTTAATGTAAACAAACGCTAATGACGTTTGTTTACATTAAGTCTTGAATTGTTGAAATTATAGTATGAAATATAACCGTAAAGTCGAACGTCCACTGCCAGCTAAAATAATTGGGAACTAAGCTCAGTGAACTAAGCTAATATTAACTAGCAAATAGTTGTTTAAAAAAAAAGTATTTTAATAGCCTGTTACTATCCCACTGATGGGTATAGGCCTCCTCCCTCCATTTTTAGAGAGAAGGATTGGAGCTAAGACCTACCACGCTGCTTCAATGCGGATTGATAGGTTACACATATCCCTAGAGAATTCTTAACAGATATGCAGGTTTCCTCACGACGTTTTCTTTCACCTAAAAGCGTGTGATAAATTGCAATTATCAAATAGACACAAGTTGTTTTTTAATAAAAAAAGTACATAGCATTTTTTCCTTAATTACAGCACGAATAACACAAAATACCTCAACAACACTAAATGAGGAGATTCGTAGAAGTAACATAGGTTAACGTGTCGTGAAGATGAAGTTGCGATGGGCGGGACAAAGTGCAAAGAACCGATGGGAGTTGGCGTCTTAAAGTGTTGGAATAGCGACGTCGCACCGGAAAACGCAGTGCCGGTAGACACTCTATAAGATGGACTAACGAACTCAAAAAGATCGCGGGGAGTCGCTGGATACAAGTGGCACAAGATTCTATATACAAGCGACACAAGATCCTATATATCCTATATACAAGTGACACAAGATCCTATATATCCTATATACAAGTGACACAAGATCCTATATATCCTATATACAAGTGACACAAGATCCTATATATCCTATATACAAGTGACACAAGATCCTATATATCCTATATACAAGAGGCACAAGATCGTATATATCCCACCTCCTACTAATCCTATCTCCTACTATCTCCTACTAATATTATAAATGCGAAAGTTTGTGAGTATGGATGGATGTTTGTTACTCTTTCACGAAAAAACTATTGGACGGATTTGGATACAACTTAACAGTTATATAGGTATATATATAGTATATATATAGGTATATACTATACATCGGAATAACACATAGGCTACAATTTGCAATGATTATAAGTAATATAACGATATATGTCACTAAAGTCGGAAAAAATCTGGCCACTGTGAGCTATCTTGGTGTACGCCGCCTAAGCCGTTGGAGTTATACAAAAATGATGTACCGTATGGTATTGTTTGTCTTGAATAATTTTAAATAAAAGTCCGCGACAGCATATATCTACCTTTTATGTGGAAGCCACTATGACTAAAATTGTCCTAATAATATTATAATTGAGAAAGCTTGTGGATATGGCTGATTATTTGTTACTCTTTCACGAAAAATTAAAAAAAAATTAGTTAAATCTAAAATGATTTGTCACGAAACTAACTTGTAAGACCGAATTCTACGCGATCGAAGCCGCGGGCAAAAGCTTGTCCTACATACAACCGGCACAAAAACCGAGATCTCGTGAAGAGACTTATGTCCAGTGGAAGTCCATCGGTTGACGAAGAAGAAGTGCAACCTATCAATCCGCATTGAATGAACCCTTCGCTCCGAAAACTGAGAGATGCTAGCCTAGCCGTGGGATAACATTTACGTACCAATATATTTGCAAAAAAATTATCACTGCTGATTATTTCGCTACATTCAAACCGGTATACTGGCATTGACCTAAATGTCCACGACTTAGTTGCGTGCTTGCTGTATAGTTTATTTGATTTGGTTTTAGCAAAACATGATTTATACACACAACCTGGTTATAACTCGTACATATTCGGTGCAACTAATTGCTTTGAATTTTGACTGACACGGTAATCAAATTTGTATACAGAAATCAGTAATGTTCAATCACGCTTTGACATCGTCTTAATATATTGATAACGATAATATACGAGTAGTCAGCATATTTATAGTTATTATATAACAAAGTCCCCAAAATATGTATGTCCGCTTCAACACAATTTAAATGAAACGAAAAAGGGTAAAATACAAACTTTCTGAAGAATTGCACTATACTTTGTGCAAGTGAAAACAGTAACAATATTCGTTCAGTAGATTTTAAGTAAATTGATCAAATAAAGAGAGCTTTTGGGGTATAGATAGGCACTAAGAGTAAAAACAAAAGACTAGTAGGTACTTTCGGGGTGACCGTGTGTGGTTTTGCCCCAACATCATCTTCCTGTCCTTATCACACTCTAGGTAGGGTCGGCACAACGTGTTAGAAAGAAGAAAGAAGTAAGAAAAACTATATTTACAACATACGCTATCAACAAACAAGGAATATATAAATAAAGCAAACATGTTGTCACATGATTTGACTACGTATTTTACGACCAGCCGCCTGCCTGACGTCAACTTACCTTAGTCGTATTTTACGACCTCTCTGTAAGAAAGAGGGTGGTCTATTCTACTCAACATCATACCGCATGGTGGGTCAACTTATCTTAGTGTATTTGTCCCATATATTATTTATTTGCAATTTAAATAATTGAGTACTTAACGTATTATTAAAAAAACCTAAATATCCCACGTCACGAGGAAACCAATTATATTTACTTTCATAATACTGCAAGAAATATTATAATCGAATTCCGTATGCATATAATAAATTATTCTTAAACTTGTTATAAACATTTAAGGAAAGGTCAAAATATTACCATTAAAATAAATAACTAAAAACACTTTTCAGGTTTCACTAAGCATTAATGCTTTTGAAAAGGATCGAAACAAAATGGCGGAAATTAATAGTTTACAAATAACATTATCTTTGCTGTTATTGGTGATATTGCTTTCTTTACTAAAAATTATACCTATAGTTACAGTTTATCTGATTGATCAAATGAAAAATAAAGAGATGAATAAAAATTATATTAAATTTTCAAACAATTTTTAGATTGATCCAGCGGATCGTCCTAGTTTGGTGGGGATCGGAGTATTTTTTTCGTTGAGTTCTGTTATGATGGGAATTCGAAACCTGACAATCCACAGCACCGCGTTGCTGCACAGCTAGTATTTCACCATCACTATTCTCCTGCACTTATCCCACTCTAGCAGGGTAAACAGAACATTAGGGTTTTAAACATGGTGTTACATATTTTGGCTAGCTATTTTACGTCCGGCCGCCTGCCTGACGTAAACTTACCTTAGTCGCCTTTTACGACTCGTCAGGAAGAAATGATGGAAGTCTATTCTCATCAGTCGGATACCACACGGCGGGTCAACTTACCTTAGTCGCCTTTTACGACTCCTCGGTAACAAATGAGAGTGGTCTATTCCACTCAGCCGAATACCACACAGCTACTATTTAGTATGAAGGATATTATAACGATGATATTTTTCCTTTACCCTTATTCAATAAATAAGAAGCAATTTTCTTAAGAGTCAACCCATTTATTCTTCTTCAACAACTTGTCACATTGACGGCTACAACGTTTTTTTTATAAATTATTAACCTATTTGAAGGAAGTTCTATTAAAAATATGTTGTAACAAAATATTTATACCATATTAAAATATCAGCCAATTAAGTAGGTCTAAACGAAACGCTGTAAGGTGACAGAATCGCACATCTGAAAAGGTACACCCTCATGGAAGGTGATTTCCCTCATTATCGGAGTTGTAAAGAATTACACGGCCTTAATACGAGGATCGCTATCAGAATGAGTGACAACAATAAACATGATACGCAGTAAATTATAATGACCCGGTTATCTGTGTTTATCTTCGTAATTGCTTCTTTAAATTTCATTAGTCTTTCTTCTTGTTCTAATTGAGAATATACTGATAGCCCTAATAGCTTTTACAGCTATAAGCAAACGCGGGAGCGTCGCCGATATTGTGGAGAGTAAAGCGCAGAATCTCTGCCAGAATAGGTTAACGTCACGTCCACTACACGAGGATAATGTAGTGCAGGGCTGATGGTATATAGTAGTATAACATAAAACATATGTGCGCTAAGAACAGACACGTGCGTTGCGTTACTTATCGATTCTTAGATGGATGAAGAACAATATGCTGACGCGTTGTACGAGTAGTATTAAAGTAGCGGCCTATTACAATCCCACTGCTGGAAATAGGCCTACTCTCTCCGTTTCTAGAGAGAAGGGTTGGAGCTAAGACCTACCACGCCGCTCCAATGCGGATTAATAAACAGTTTGGAAAGGTTATTCAATAATAATTAACTACGTTCAGAAGGTAGATACATGTTTTAACGCGCTTCTATATAATCTTTTAAGATTTGGTCGTTACTTATTAAAAATGGACGTTGGAATGCAATAATAAACGTGTTGGAATAAAATTGATCTCTAGTGCGTATTGTTATTTACAATTTGCTAACATTTTTGTCAAAAAACATCGAACCGTCAGTAGTACGTCACTATGCCTGCCGTAAGTGTGATAGAGAGCGCAACTGCAGCCAACTTATGCTAATCCGCGGGCAGCGACACTTTGACATTAATATAATTAACACTTTCGTGGAGTAGCGATGATCGTCTGACGTCAGAAAAATTGTCAAGAGATCGAACAGATAAGGTAGTAATAAGTTTGGAATATACATTACATTACATTATACATTCACATTACATTATACATTACATTACATTATACATTATTACATTATACAATATACATTATTCTTTCCTTACTTTATAGTTTCCAGATACATCATTGATATGATGCTATATCACCTAAAGGATCAGTTCTCAACGATGCGGTCACTAAAACTATTTTCAATTAAAACAATTACTTTAATTAAGAAATCAAACCCAGGACTATTGTTTCGTAAGGCTGGCAAAAGCACTGCGCCATAAACGTTATCAAGAACAAAGCGAATTTCATAAAAGTAGGTACGTATCTCAATTATAAGATAAACACTGTTAATGCTGATAAGGTTTGTAAAGCACTTAGACTGTCGATAAAAAGCAATCATAATTCAAACAGAGTATTACAATATGTTACAACGCATTTTTAACGACAGTTTTAACAAATTAATTTATATTAATAATAATAAGAATAAACCGTCAAACACGATGACACGTTTAATTTTAATATCTTCTATATTATAAAAATGAATCACTGAATGTGTTGCTAATCGCAAACCTCGTGAGCAGCTGAACCGATTTCGCTAATTCTTTTTTTATAATATTCCTTGAAGTATTTTTTTTCTTTAGGTCTAGTTGGTTTATTATTAATTTAATAATGAAAGACTTATATGCGTTTATTTTGAGTGCAGAAAGGGCGACCGCATTCCTTCGCGATTTGATACGAGATGCATGCGGTCCCCTTTGGTATAAATCTGATTCGCGGTCTTGCCCGTCGGCGCGCCTGCCGGATGGGTCTAGGTTTGACTAAAAGTTAACATAATTAAAACTACTATACATTTAGAATTAAACTAGATACACAAAGAAAAGGACAATAAAATACAAATGAAATGAACTAAAGTGACAAAGAGGCAAGATATTAGACTTAAAGTTAAAATAAATAAAACTAATATACAATCAGAATTAAAACTAGATACACAAACGGAAGGACAAAAAATACAAAGGACAAAAAAAATGACACAAAATGACAAAGAGAGAAGAGATCGACAAGTGGCTTAATTTAACAACTTAGCTTAACATTTGACGATTGGATAAATCTTATACTAGGAAGAGCCTGACGGCGGTTGGGGCACCCCGGGTTCGTTGAATCGCTTGAGTTCACTAAAGATTTAGGTAATTAGAGTCACCAGGGACGCCAGGTATGGGTCCTCGCCCATAAAAAAAAATACAACTCGCTGTTCACTAAAGCCAGAGAAATACTCGGAATCCAAATAGACTGGTTTTGCCAGTCCGAATAAAATCTGCAATTATCCAAAAAAATTGTTATGCAATCGGTATAAAAATATATAATAAATTACCAATAGACTTTAAAATAGATAAACTGACATTTAATACATTTAAACAAAAATTATTTCAATGGTTATTAGATAATTGCTTTTATAGTGTTAAGGAGTACTTGGGTAGGTAATACATGAACATTTGTGAGTCCAAGACAGCAGTTTATGTAATTATTATATTTTTGACATATTTTATAATATCAATTTGACATATATATATTTTACTTAATTTGACATAATTTTCTATAATTAATTTTCTGTAATAAATAATTAAATTGTAACTTTTGCATGCTATTAAGTAGCGAAACGTGTTGCTCGTTTATTTATAAGCTTATTTAATACCATGTAATACCGTGTTTCATGCAAAATAAAGATTTGATTTGATTTGATTTGAAAATAACTTCCCTAAGAATGTACGGTTGGTTAAAATGTTTGCACGTAGAGCAATGTACGAACCGATATGCGACAAACGCAGGGCAGTTTCTAAATATATGGTCAATCGTCTGGGGCGTCTGAGAGTCGCAGTGATTGTTGTCCTAAATTTTACCTTGAAGTACGAGGATGGTTCTTACGGAAAGAAAAATTTAAGAAGCTGCCTAAAGAAGACTTTTCTATATTCCCATACAAAAGATTCGTAATGATACTAAAAAACTAGAATTCTAAATGTTTTAGAGTGTCTGTTGAGTTTCATGTTAGAAGTTTAATTCGTGACTTTAAATATGTATGGGTCTAATCGTGGCCAAAGATCACAAGTTTTTTTTAAGTAGATAAGACCACACTTAAATAAACATTAAATGGTTACTTCATTCATTTCATAATCGCTTTTAAATGCTCATTGATATAGTGTAATCATAAACAGTTATTTTGTTTTGTTTACAGTAAGACAATTTTTATCTGTATAGATTAAAAAAGTAAAATATTATTTTGCTATTATCAGTAATCAGTGAAAAACCGTGTAAAAATATTATTTAATAAAATTTTAATTCATTCACTCATTCAAAAAAACGTTATTTATTCAAGTAAACTTGTAAGTAAATGCTTTTGAACCGTTAAATCTTCTGCTGGTTTGTAAAACTGCTCCTACCTAGGTAAGTTTCATCATCATCATTCTCCTGCCCTTATCCCACTCTAAGTGGGGTCGGCACAACATGCTACAAACATGTTGTCACATAATTTGGCAACGTATTTTACGACCAGCCGCCTGCCTGACGTCAACTTACCTTAGTTGCCTTTTGCGACACCTGGGTAAGAAATGAGGGTGGTCTATTCTATTCTGCCGGATACCACACGGCTTACCAAGGTAAGTCTATCTAAGAAGAAATTATAAAAATAGGCATTACTTTACGGAGTTCGATGACCAAATCAAATAACAAAAATTGTGAAATTTCTACAAAAAATAATGATAGTATTAGTAGAGAAAGTCTTTATAATGCTAATTGTAGAGTTTTATTACATGTTTAAGCGATGTTTTTATTTATTAAAAACCAAATCTGTTATATAAATTAATCTATTATATTATTTTTCCTTTGTCCAATTTTGTTTAATGACAAAAATACTTGTTATCCAATAAAAGAAGAGTCTATCAAAATAAAGTATATATAACCCTGATGAACATATTTTGATGACCGAAAGTATATTGCGGGTGTTTCTACCAAAGGTTAGCAAAGTAAAACACCCCCAAGTTTTCTATAAAAATCGTGAGTTGACCAAAAAAGCAAAACGTTGTTATTTCAGCTGTAAACCACTGATACGATCGGATCCGAAATATTTCAGCTTTCTTAAAGAAGAATCCGAGTTCAATAAACGATCTAAAATGCCAACAATATTTAAAGCAGCCCGTAAAGAAGAACAAGGTAAAATATGCAGCAAACGAAAATAACAAAATAACACTATTAGCTAAGCATTTATATGGTATAAACGAAGCACGCTCTATCCGTGTTCTACACGCGCCCAAGGTTATACGGAATCATATCCATCTCCTTTCTCTCATTATCGCTTTAATTATACATTATAATTATGTAACACGTAGCGGATTTAATTTGCACAATTAGTAGTGCTGTAAGAGACATTGCACCCAGACTAGTTTGCTAACGACACAAGAAAATTTCATATTTAAACTCTTTGTCCTCAAGAAAACGTCTTGCGAAATTAGGATGTCTACATTGTATCTGGAGCAATGAATTTTTACGATTGTAAACGCACGACAATAATAAATAAATTGTAAGTTAATTAATAAAAGAAGGTGTTTCATTTGTTGAATTCCGTATTAGAAAAGTAAGCACAGAATTATTTTGCTATATTTATTAGTTCATCTACTAGTAATGCCTTGTTTTGCTCTACATTTGTAAGCGTCCTTTTGTGGGCTATCACTACCATATAGGACAATGTTTGGCAAGTACCATTTTTCTTTACATTAACCAGGACAAGTCGACTGTGTAGTTGTAACTTGCAATATCCAAAATTTACTAATTAAACTCTCAAAAATGGATGTTGTTATAATTTTTCAAATGTAGGAGATAAATTGATACCAAAAAACTGATATAAAAAACTTAGTAATGAAACTAGATTTATAGTAAATTGGATTTAATTCGTTTTAAGCATAATTAACAATTATTAATGTTGAGAGCCCGGATATACGCACGTCTTATTTTATCGGATGAGCCCGACTAGTTTCAAGCCCATTATCGCGGCGATAACGCCGCGTAAAGGGCTCATGAATAAGAGCCCCGTATGAGCTTGAAACTAGTCGGGCTCATCCGATAAAATAAGACGTGAGTATAGCCGGTCTCTCAACATTAATAATGAATACCACTCACGATAGTTTAAATTCAATAATTAACAATGATATTAAACTATATATATATTATCAAGTAGCGTAACAAGTAAACTACTAGTAAGAACTATAGGTTATATATTGGGATATTTCGACGCATTCACAGTGTCGTTAAACAGCTTGGGAAATAAAGCGTTGACTGTTATCTCAAAGGTTGAAAAATAAACAGGAAGCCGATATAAGCTAATCTAAAAGACCGTAATGTAAAATGGAGGTTCGTCATTGTTAAAAATATGATGTCACTCGTACTCAAAAACAGATATTCAACTCAGTTATCCTCATGCCTTTATCTTGTTGAGGAAAGTGTTGCTCATTCTATATCTATACATAAACGAAAATCCAAAACAAATATAGAGCATCTGTCCACAAACACTTGAAGTGTCGAGTAACCGAGGCGACTGATGAAAAAAAATCACCGCCCGCACTGCAACAACAACTTGAGATAAAGGGACAACACTCCCCCGCTTCATGTGTGATTCATCTATACGCCGGCATCGGTCGCGTACGACTTTAAACTGCAACCATAAGCATAAGCATTCCACTGGTTGAATCGTGCGCACGTATACTATAAATAGTACCGGTCCACTGCCTGCGCCTTGCAGCACACCGATCCTTTCTTTAATATGACTTTGTACTTGTGCGTGTTTGTGATGTAGTTGAATGTGATACAAAAGAATTGTTTAATTACGAATTAAAATCGTTTTTGTGTACTATTAATGTGTTTGAAGTGAGTTCTCTATCAACATGTTTCCGCGAATCCAAGGATTGGTGAGCATATTATTTATATTATATAATTTGAAACTATGTATGTGTTGGAATATAAAACTAAACATTTTATGTCGTTATGTATAATATTCACATCCAAGTTGCAGCGACTTTATATATTAGAGCTCAAAGCGTAAATTATTACCGGTTTAGTAAGTTAAGACAATTTTGTTGGTTTATTAATCAATTACTCATAATTAACTAGCTAATAAATATTAAATAGTATTAGATATTATTTCGTCTTTAATAATAGCCTAGTTTAGTATATTAAATAGTAAAAGTAAAAATTTTCGGCATTTTATATCGGTCTGCCCAACACGCGGACAAACTTTTCTAGACTCTATAACCAGGTTTTGTGTGAACATAATTACAAATATCATTGGTGTCAGTTAAACTAATAGGACATAAAGGAATATTCGTACCAATATACCGAATGAAAATAAATGCATATCCAATGATCGATATTCTAAGCAAATTATCTTCAATAATCTTCAAAATCATTTAAATAATCGATAAGCGATTCATTGATACAAAATTGAGGATTAGATATTATTCATAGGTGTAAGTATTAAAAACTACGTATAAGTCCATAAACGATTTTTGACAAATATGAATTTTACGGTAGATTTTATTAGGCAAGGGGCTTGAAAATCAAATAAAACTATTATCTAAGTAACTTGAACGAGGATTAGTAAACGTATCAGGAACTATCAACGTTTTTATATATATTGCAATAAAGAACTCACCTTTATATATTTTAAATACAACGTATCTTTCTGAGGTATATAATGTGACCACAAGCTAACAAAGAATTCTCAGGAACAATGGCATGTTATCTGTCCTTAGTTATAGTTGTGAGAAATAGTGAAAGAAATAGCATATTAACTTAACATCAAATTTTCTTAATGATATTTATAGCTTATTTAAATAAAGTACGCATTTAAGATATGATTGTTTTATTTAATCCTAGACAACTTATTCTATTCATATCTATTGTTAAACTACAATGAATTCAATAGGTCCTGAGCCCAGTAAACTTTACATAGCGATAAGTCTTTCGAGATAAACATTTATTTCGTGTAGTTTATCTTCAGAGCGAGATATGATGATCTTTTTAATGACCAAATGCGGTCTGAGTGCATACCGTTTTCTAACTTATGTTGGCAAGTGGTTCTCCTTGACGCTTTGAAAGTACCCAGATAAATGTGTCGTCACACAGCGAAAAGAATACCATCTAAGTGTAAGGCGATCAACGACCTATTGCACCATCGTCATAGTGTATTAACATCATTATATCTATCTATAGTTATTATAAAGTCCCCGAAAGTTGTCTGCTTGTATGTGATCGATTTTCTCAAAATCTACTGAACGGAATTTTGTATGGTTTGTGCTAAAAGGTAATGCAATTCTTTCGAAAGGTTTGGGTTATTAGTACATTACGGATTTTTGTAAATTGTGTTGAAGAGGTTGTGCATTTGTAAAAGAACTTGCCTGCTGGGAGATGAAGTAACGAGCGTTACGTAAACAAACGAGATATACTAAAGTAATGTACTAGAGAATTGTAGATGTACAAAAAAGTCCTCAACAACTTGTCTCTATCTTTTATGACTAAACTCACAACAAATACTTTCGTCACGGTCGTCTTACGGTCTACGACTTACGGTCGTCAGTGTTATATGGAGCACTATTTATTTAGCAGTCTATATTTACAGAAACGGCGGTACGATGGCACGTCGATTGTGCCGTATGCGGCGTGTATGTGAAACTTTCATAGTAATACAGTACTGACGACCGCGTCTTTGCAAGGCGAAACAACCGTAAATTTTAAGTTCGAAATGTACGTGCCCTAAGATGAAATTAAGATAAGCAATACAAGGGCTCGAATTAACCGCCCAAAGAAGTTTAGTTTCCGACTTTGTTCAGTAGTAGTTTTTAGACAGGCATTTGATGGGGTAATGTGATGTGTTTAATAATCATAAGCCAAGAGCTGTGATAGCCCAGGGGCGAGACCGTGCTAATCTTTCGAGGGGAACACGAGTTCAAACCCGGGCAGGCACCAATGAGTTTTTCCATCTAAACTCATGTGTCTAATTGATAATTGCAATTAATCACACGATTTTCGGTGAAGGAAAACATCGTGAGGAAACCTGCATATCTCTAGAGAATTCTGGAGATATGTGTAACCTACCAATCCGCATTGGAGCAGCGTGGTAGGTCTTAGCTCCAACCCTTCTCTCCAGAAACGGAGAGAGGGGGCTTTTACCAGCAGTATGATTGAAACAGGCCGCTACTTTACTTTTACTTTACTTTACATAAGCCAAGTTGAAGACGAAACGTTTCTGCAGAGCAACTGCGCTCTACAACCGTTTTTATGACGGTTGTAAATTAAGTAAGGGTCAAGAACATTTCAACACACTAAATTCAACACTAGCCTCGTCCCATTCGGTCTTCTCAATTCTAAACCTCACCCGCTCGTAGTGCATACTGCAGATAAACCAACGAGACTGGGGTGGCCGATCAATAGTGGTATAACTATTCTGTAGCTAGCTGACCGATAGTAGCCAGCAGCGCTTTCGGTGCGACATTCAGAACTCCGATCACCAGCCCGCTTGTCAAGTGTGGTTATTACTCGCAATGCTAGGATGATCTGTGTTGTTGATAATGTGTACCTTGCCAAGCTAAGTAGATGCCGGTATTGCCAAAAATTTTTAGTTTGTAACATTTTGTCGCAGTTGGCAGAGACCCCTGCTCAGCTCTGCGGGTCGCGCGTTCGATGCCCGCCGAGGGACAACATTTTCTGTAGACTATATGTCGGTTCTCCGAGCCTGGGTGTATGTTTGTATTAAAGTATATATTTAAAATAATATATATGTATATAGTTATCAGTTGTCTGTCACCCATAACACAAGTATGAAGTTACTTACTTTGGGGACGGACGACCGTGTGTGTAAGTGTCCCATATATTTATTATATTGACATAGTAGAAAAAACTTTTTACCGTAAGCGACTATCAGATAACCTTCGCAGCTCATTAATGATGAACCAGTTACAATGTGTACTTTCAAAATCGGGTTAATATAATATTAATTCAAAATCGCGTAAGAATCTATTAGATTATTTCATAAATTGTAATGTAATGAATAAGTTATATTTATTGCACATTTTGGCACAATCCACGTTTTATGATTAAGAAAACCACCCCTTATTGACATGTTTTGAACGAGTTTGACCCATAGCCATTAGAGCTAAGTGGCAAATGAGAATCACTTAATGATTAAAAAAATTTTTGAATAAAAAATTGTCTCACAACGCGTGTGTAAGGTAAAAACATAAAGATTTGACACAACATTGTTCAAATACAAATTATTTTTTATTAATTACCGGTTCCAACCAGCAAAAACAAGAAACTCTGCGGTTGTTCTTTTCAAATATAGTGCTTATACAATTTATGATACATTTCGTCGTAACCATGTTATGTAAGGTCGAAGAGTAGCTAGTTGCAGACACGGAGAGAGGGCCTTTGCTAGGGCCAATACTTTTAATAAATATTCTATAATTTCTCTACTTATTGAATTATCTTTCAAAATATAAGATAGCATAGCAAAATATAATATAATATTTTGCTATGCTATCTTATATTTTGCTTACTTCCATAGCATTATGTCTTATAGAATATTGTTATGAGGTAAATGCGCGGATATTTATAGAATTTTTGTAATACAATAAAGAGTCATACGTTGCATTTACAATTTAAGCCCTTGTGATTCCCTGAGAGAGAAGTTTAAGGAAATATGTATTCTCACTTTGGCTTCACAGTATATTTTTAGCAATCTAATATTTGAGCATAAGAATATACATAATTATAAAAGGATTGGTGATGTATATAATAGACAAAGTAGGAACCATAAGCTTGCGGTTCCTGCTTTGCGCCTTGCAAAAGTAAATCATTCAATTGTGGGTTTCAAGATTCTATAATAAAACCCCGCAATCGATTTTATCTTTGCCACTGCAGCGGTTTAAAAGCGCTTTGAAAGGGAGGCTGAAACAGAAAGCCTTCTATACTATTGAGGATTATATAGATGATAAAAATGGGTGGATATAGCTACTCCTCTACCCTGTACAAGATAGTAATAACCAAATGTAACTAGTTATAAGAATTTTATTTGAAAAGAGCAACCACCGAGTTTCTTGCTAGCTTTTCTCGGTAGGAACAGCTTTCCGAATCAGCGGTAGATTTGACGATCCAAAAGCATTGGTTTACAAGTTTACTTGAATAAGAATATTTTGAATTTTAAATTTGAATATGTTTGTTCTTTTTACTATACTTGTGGAATTTAATGTTTTTTTTTCGCTTTTTTTTATATTTTGAAAGTTACATTGTAAATAAATATATTATAAATGGCGATATTTTTCCTTTAGGCTTATTCAATAAATAAGAAGCAATTTTCGAAAAGTCAACTCCTTTAATCTCTTTCAACAACTCAACACATAATGGCAGCGACAATGTTTCTTTATATTATCGACCAACTATATGAGTATAGGTTGTATTTAAAACATGTAACAATATAATTTAAGTAAACATTATACTGTTGTAAGTGCATTGTATATAAGTGGTGTTTGATTTAAAATGACGTTACGTGCATGTTATGTACACGTGCATGTCATGTGCTTGTGTGCACGTTGTTCTAAGTAAAAGTAACAGCCTGTTACTGTCCCACTGCTGGGCATAGACCTACCACGCTGCTCCATTGCGGATTAGTAGGTTACACATATGCCCAAAATTCTCTAGAGATATGAAGTGTCTTTAAGATGTTTTTCTTCACCGGAAAGCGTGTGATAAATTCCATTTATCTATTATACACATAGGTTGTAACAGAATAAGTCATTGGTGCTTGCTCGAGGTATGAACGCGTGCGTTCAGGAATCTGTCGCACATCTGTACATCGTATGCTTAGTAATGAACAGACCGAATTCAGAAAGTTGGCGTTGTCTGTTCTCGAAGGAAATAAGAACCTACTTCAAATCTTATATGCACTTTTTAATGATACAAAATTAAGCTCCTTTACGTTATTATGAACAACATAACCATTATAGAAATTATCACTAAATATATATATATTTTTTGATCCTATATAAGTATATATAATTCAAATTCAAATTATTCTTTATTCAAGTAAACTTGTAAACAAGTACTTTTGAATCGTCAACTCTACTGCTGGTTTGAAAAACCGTTCCTGCCGAGAAGTGCCAGGAAAAACTCGACGGTTGCTCTTTTTAAAATATAAATCTTATCTTATAAATAGTTAAATTTAGTCACTGCTGTCTCGTAGAGGGTAGAAGTGCAGCTATATCCACACATTCTTATCATCTAAGTAATCCTCAACAGTATAGGCTTTCTGTATTAACCTCTTTTTAACAGTGTCTTTAAACTGCTGTAAGTGCTAGGCTAAAATTGATTGCGGAGTTTATTATAGAATCTTATACCCAAACCCACAAACCATTTACGTACTTTTGCTAGGCGCAAAGCGGAGCCGCAGGCTTATGGGGGTTTCTTACTTTGTCTATTATATACATCACCTATCGTTTTATAAATCTTTATAGTTTTATGTAAAAACTTAAATTTCTTAATATATAATAATATTAATATTGTGTTTCATGTGTAAGTTTCTAAAAACTTAACTATGTCAATGTAAATAGTGCTTCAGTGACTAACCACGTTATACAAAATTCATTAGAACGGATGAATAATTCGGTCCTGACTTGTCCATAAACAGACAGGGAAATGGTATCTTAGTCATACAACAAAAGAGAAATCATACAATAACTCAAATTATCCTTATGACGAAATTTCTCGTCATTTGTAAGTTACGTATGTTCAAGAACAATTTTTTAAATCTATACTAATTATAAAACTAAGTCCCAAAAAGCTGTCTGTCTGTATGTAATCGATTTTCTCAAAATCTAATTAAGGGATTTTTGTACGGTTTTTACCAAAACATAGTAAAATACTTCCGGAAGATTTAAGTAAATAGTACATATCGGTATTACCTATATTGTGTTGAACAGATCGCGAAGTTGTTAAAAAACTTGCTTGTTGAGAGCTTTAGTCGCGTGCGTTGCGTAAACCAGCAGAGATACGCTAAAGTAATGTACTTAAGAATTGTAGATCTATAAAAATACCACATAAAAGTCCGCATGTCTCTATCTTACACGCTGACTTCCACGCGGGCAAAGCCGCTACACAGCTTGTTATATATAAAAATGAATTGATTTATCGAAGCAAGACTTTGCGGAATTCCATATTACAGAACCTATAACAGAAGTTCTTTGCTATAATACGCGTGTGTTGATATAATAATGATAAGTGTATGAAGCAGGCAAAATTCACATATCTTACACATGCAAGACAAGTGACCACACGTATCCCAAGATGCCTCCACCAGCAACAATGCACACAAGCAATACACACAACCACCACCAAAATCTCTACGATCGTTTTGCTCCGAAAACCTTAATGCATTACGATTTTGTTGTGGAGCCTATCCTCCTGATGATGCTTCGGTTTTGGGGAGAAACGATCGTAGAGATTTTGGTGATGGTTGTGTCAATGGATCAACTTTAACGAACAAGATTCCACCTTCATATACGAATTCAGCAAGTTAAACAAAAGCTTTTAAAAATAGTGCTCAATTAAAAAAACTTATAGTAAGTAGAGTAACAGCCTGTTACTATGCTCACTGCTGGGCTAAGGCCTCCTCTCTCCGTTTTTGGAGAGAAGGATTGGAGCTAAGACCTACCACGCTGCTTTAATGCGGATTGATAGGTTACACATATCCCTAGAGAATTATCTACAGATATGCAGGTTTCCTCACGATGTTTTCCTTCACCGAAAAGCGTGTGATAAATTGCAATTATCAATTAGACACATAAGTTTTAATAGAAAAACTCATTGGTGCCTGCCCGGGTTTGAACTCGTGTTCCCCTCGAAAGTGTCGCACGGTCTCACCGCTGGGCTCTCACAGCTTCATATAAAAAAACTTATAGTACCCGGCATTAAATAATGCACATCGATGTTTAGAACGAAACAGCCGGCCAGTTCGGTTTCGTAGAGCGCTGTCCCTGTCACTCAGTAAGTATGCGACGTTCTACACGGGTTCGTTAGTCTGTGCGAAAGAGACAATGCTCTATGAAGCAAATCTAGCCGATTTCTCTCTCTAATCGTCGATGTGCATTATTTATTGCCGCGTACTATACTCAAATTTATAGTAAGAGAATAACAATATTACAAATGACGCGTAATATTTTACCAGATTTTCTTGTAAAAATTAGACTTGCCGTAGAATCACCGAGCGTCTTATCTCGTTTATTATGTATTATCAACGCTTTTGGCATGCGAATGCAAACAATAACATAACTGAGGCGATTACAACGCGTTACGACCATGTTTTACGTTGAATGGTCAATGTTTTTTATCGAAACGTCCATGACCTTTCATTTTATTTTTAATATCTCCCCAATTTGAAATAATTTTCGCATGCAAATGTTATTTGCAAGACGTATTGACATATATTAACTGGTGACCTTTAGAATTTATGTTTTATGCAAATATATCAATATATCAAATATGCAATACTTTTTGTCTATTGAATTTTAATCTTTCTATCTTGATATCCGGCGGTGTAGAATAGACCACACTCATTTCTTACCGAGGTGTCGTAAAAGGCGACTAAGGTAAGTTGATCCGCCGTGTGGTATCCGGCCGAATAGAGTAAACCACCCTCATTTCTTACCGCGGTGTCGTAAATGGCGACTAAGGTAAGTCGGCCCGCCGTGTGGTATCCGGCCGTGTAGAGAATATCACTCTTTTCATTACCAAGGGGTCGTAAAGTATGACTAAAGTAAGTTGAAGTCAGACAGGCTAGGCGGTCGGTCGTAAAATACGTAGCTAAATCATGTGATAACATGTTTGTAACATGTTGTGCCGACCCTAGTCAGAGTGGGATAAGGGCAGGAGAATGATGATGCTGTCACAATCTCGGACCAGAAATAAAAAACTATGCTGTTCTAAGCTATGTGGTTCTAAGCTTTTCCTCAAAAAACAGAATACCTTTCCCGTATGTAAATTAGAAACAGGCTCAACTTAAGAAATAAAAGATTAAGGTGCTTTAATCGAAATGATATCATTCATCTAATAAGTGATATAACAAAAAAATCTCATTAAAAATGTTAGGAGATGAGTAAACTATGATAACAGATTCGAAGAATAATGATTACTAAGATTACTTTGAAATGGAAAGCCATAATTGAGTCATGTCAGTTTATGTGGGCGATCTCGTAACTGTACAAAATTAGCAGAACCGAAGGATTTTGGTCTATAATGACTTGTCAGTTGCGGGAATTGTGAAGAATGAATTTTTTGTGGTACATTTAATATCGACGCACTTTTAACTTTAACAACAATATGCATAAATAAAATTAAACGTTTTTATGAGTGACTACCTAACTTTTGATCTTCATCTCATAGAGTATGCGATCATGTTGTCTTACATGAAATAAAAATAACCTCAAGAATAATATTGATATACTCGGATAATCGCTTAGAGACACATATTTTCTGAAAAAGGTTGGGTAAGAATAAAATAATAAGTAAAATAGGTTGGGTAAGGCTTAACAATAGGTTTGTTAAATACCTGGAAACCAAAATAACCGAAAATTAAAAGGACACTCTTTTTTTTCAAAATTTTAAAATAAAAGTTCTGAATAAGCTTATTTTATTTGGGTACTCAAACCTTTCTTTAGTTAAAGGAATCAAAAGTATGTATTCACAAATTGAAGTGAATTTAATTTAACACATACAAGTAAAGTGTTTATTTACAAATTGTTCCTTGTATTTGATACTTAATTTCAACCTTGAGCATTATCTTAAACATTTAAATACTAATGAGACACGTGAGTTGATTCCAGTTTTAATTTTATCGTAATATGTTTACATCTTATGATAGAAGGCAAAAACAATTACTTTTGCCATAAAATATCTAATGCACAGAAAATGTTTATCTGGGTATACTTGGTCATCATCCTCCTGCCCATATCCCACTTTAAATGGGGTCGGCACAACATGTGACAAACATGTTGTCACGTAAGTCGCCTTACGTCAACGTACCTTAGTCGCCTTTTACGACACCTCGCTAAAAATACGGGTGGTCTATTCTACTCAGCTGGATACCACACGGCGGTTGGATATAATGAGTGTCTGTTTAATTAATCTATTTTACTTCTTAATTTATTTACAAGAAAGCGTTATTTTAAGGAATTCCATAGTGCAAAAGTTATGAAAGATTTATTTTGCTATAATCCAGCTTTGTAAAGTGTAGAACGCAGAAAACGTTCACGTACCTTACACATGCAGGACCAGTCATCACACGTATCACAAAACAGTGGCACCAACAACACACCACTTTAGTACTAAACACAACACACACTCGCTACTACAATCTCTACAATCATTTCGCCTCGTAAACGAAGCATCAGGAGGATAGGCCAAGATAATAATAACAGACCGTTACTTTACTTTTTCATACGAATAGATATTAGTATCCTTAAATGATTTATAGAATTAGGCGTTACTTTCCGGAGATCCATAATACAAAGGTAATAATAAAATAATTTTTCTATAATCCGTGATATATTTATCGCGAATTCATCACCCTCCTGCCCTTATTTCACTCTAAGTGGGGTTGACACAACATATAACAAACATGTTGTCACATGATTTGGATACGTAGTTTACGACTGGTCGCTTGCCTGACGTCAACTTACCTTAATCGTATTTTACGACCCATCGGTAAAAAGTATTCAACTCAGCCGGATGTCACACGGTGGGTCGACTTACCTTAGTCACCTCTTACGACACTTCGGTAAGAAATGTGGTTGGTCTATTCTAGTCAGACGGATACCAAACGGCATTTATCGCGGATTATAGCAAAATAACTTTATTACCACTTTAGTGTTCTTAAATTTTACTTTATCACTCAGCTCAAGACCCCTGGTTATCCGAAGAAAGGTTTGTAAAATTGTCACATATATGCCTTTTTGTTCTTCTTTACTCGTCTCTCATCTTTCTTAAACCAAAGTACCTCTTACGTGTCTTAACACGAATGTCAGCTACATGAATCTTTTTATCCCATATTATAACTCCATCTGAGATATTATTATTTGATATGATGCGTTGACGTCAGTTATGCCTGGTCTCTTAATTATTGCTAATATATACAATCTGACATCCTCTTCAAATATAACGTTATATACTCTACATAGAGTTTTTATAACAATAAATGAAAACTTGAAGAAACAACACAAAAATTCAAAAGTTAATTATACTACAAAAACAAAGTACGTACATAAGTTATTTACAGTAAATAACTTATGTAAAACTGATGAGTTTGTTTGTTTGAACACGCTAATATCAGCAACTACTGGATCGATTTGATAAATTCTTTGAGTGTAAGATAGTCCATTTATCGAGGAAGGCTATATAATATTACGCTAAGATGAATATGAGAGGAGCAGCAATAAAAATAATGGACGGCAAAATTTAAAGCTTTCCTTGCGTGCGCTAAGTAAACGGTGAAAGTTATTTAAAAATCACAACAAGTAGTACAAAATTGATCCCCTATAAAAGTTCTAAATAAAAATCCGCGATAACATATGTCTAGCTTTTAAGGTTTTTTTTTTAAATTATTATTATTATTATCCCTACTACCTCCATCATTATGGACGGAGCCTGTTTTTGTCAAAATTTTCGTTCATACCAGCTCTCGCTATTTTCCTACATTCATGCTTCATACCAATTCTTTCTTTTGTACAGCCATTCATACCAAAATGGGTGGGATGCCCAACTAATTCCCTATCTATATCTATATCTTTATTTATTATATTGGGTTAATAACTTTTACACGTTCATTTATTTTGTTAAAATATTTCTTAGCTTTTAAGGTTAACCCACTTTAGCTATAATTAATATTACGGTTTACTCAAATAATAAGACAGTAGTCCACGCGAACGAAGATGCGTTAAGTTTAACTATAAAAGAAATGCAACAATATCTATACTTATTATAGATATTGTCCCGAAAAGCAGTCTTTCTATATGTGATCGATTTTCTCAAAATTGAGGTGTTTAAGTAACTACAATTGAAATTAATATCGTATGGTCGGTACCACCGAAGTAAAAAATTATACATACACTAGCTGTGCCAACAACGGCTTCGCCCGCGTGAAATTCACTGATTTACGAAACTTTTCCTAAATTTTCGAAATTGTGAACATAAAAGTAGTTATTGTTAGTTAACCGTGAGAGATAGAGACATGCTGTCGTGGACTTTTTTGTAGTATTTTTATAGATCTACAATTCTCTACTACATTACTTCAGCGTATGTCTCCTGGTTTACACAGCGCACGCGACTAAAACTTCCATCAAGCAAGTTTTTTAACAACTGCGCAATCTCTTCAACACGATTTACATAATATCGATTATTACTATTTACTTAAACCATCCGGAAGTATTGCACTATCTTTTGGTAAAAAATTTTCAAAAATCCGTTCTGTAGATTTTGAGAAAATCGATTACATACAGACAGCTTTTTGGTATTTTGTTTCATAATAAGTATAGATTATGCAAGTGAGTCAGCCTTAATCAATAGTTAAGTGTCAAGATGCTTTGCGAAAATTGCGTCTTATTTTTAACAAAAAAACTTATTACATTTTATATAAAATATATCCAATGTTTCTTGTCATCCCAAAGCAAGTTCAAGACAAGTGTAGAAATGCAAAGAAGACATAAAAGGCGAAGTTATGAGATATACTTTTACATTTATTTCGCGTTCGTGTTTGCAAAATTGTATACGTGATCGGAGTTCAATATCGCATTGCGAATTACAATACTTTGGCAAAAGTATATAACTTATGTCGCAGCGTGTAATGGGGCAACAGAAATAAGTTCTAATTACATTTAAACTTTTATAAAGCTTAGATATATCTTGTCTTTTTGACCTAGCAATATTCGTTGTTTTTCACCAGGGTCTGCTTATTGACCTTACTTAACACAAAAATTAAAAGAGACTTTAAATTAAGCTTACTTTTTCGATGAAACTTCAGTAAAATTAGAAATTTATTTTCGAAAAATATCTTCATAAATGTATAGTATGATAATATTTTTTATTTACTCTGATACTATAATACAAAGATTATAAAACTGAAAACAAATTCTTATGACAAACATTACGTACAGAACAAAAATAAAAAAATAAAAAGTTTTATTACGATACAGGTCTTGTATGGACACCTGTATCATAATATAACTTTTTAATCATAACGATACACCTATACAACTTCCATCTGGACCAAGGAGGTTGAACCTCTACCTTAAAAAAAAAGGTTTCAATGAATGGGTCCGCGGTGACGCAACACGCATGCGCAAACGATGTTTGCGCCTTGGCGCCAATATATGACATTTAAAAAATCTTTTCAATATTTAAACGAAGTTTAGTTTTGTTTGTAAAAAAATAAGTTTTTGTGTAAAAACATGTCTGAGAGCGGGGATAGTGGTGATTGTACACCACCAGATATTCTGAAAGCTGCGTCTAACATGACCGTGAACCTGTTGCCGACGAAATCTAGGAACAACTATATTAAATGTTACCACGAGTAACATTGATGGAATGGAAAATGAATATTCAGAACACCAATAACTATTACAAGTAAAAATAAATTTGTTGTTATATTCAGCGTTTTATTTGCAAAATTGTCTTACGTATTATAGTATGAGAGTAGATAAAGTAGTGTATGATACTGTACATAACTTGGTCTTATAACACTCGTGTGACACTATAAAAAAACTCGCCTGCGGTTCGTTTTTTTAGACCACGCTCGTGTTATAAGAACCCTTATTATGCAACAGTATCATAATCTACTATTATATTATCATACTATACATATAATTATACACTATACAATAATTATATCATAACTTTTGTTTCATAGAATTCCGCAAAGTATCGCCTGATTCTATACATTATCTAAGATTTTATTGAACTGTTCGCTGTCTCAAAGGCGACGAGATAATTTTTCAACATTTTTATCGTATAATAGTTGAAATGCACTTAAGATACATTTATGTGGAAGATGATATATAACCATAATTATAGAAGCAAACCCTTTACCAACTGCCAAAAGGGAAAGTTCCTATGAAGATGTAGAAAGGCAGAAGTTATTGCTTATTAAAACACCAATAATATACAATATTATCTATCTATATTATTCATCGTGTGATCGTCTATAATCAGCTCTTTATACAATCGGCAATCGATCATCGTGCCAGTGTCCACACGATCGTCGGTATTATCATACGTTACATACGACACAAATATCCAGATGAGATGAGTGTCCGAAAAACCGCCAATTCACGGATTGTACGAGATGATTGGAAACGATTGGTGAGTATAGCCGAGCATGACCTTTACGCGATCGCGCTCGACCTCAATCAATTGTAATCGCCGATTTGAAAGAAGAGCCATTAGAATAAGGGAAATGAAATTCAGATTCAAAAGATTTCGCCACATTACACAATCTTGTAATAAGGTTACTTGAATAAAGAATATTTTGATTTTATTTGATTTGATTCTATATATTCTATATAAAGTTGGGTTTATGGGGTTAAAAATGAAACCGTACTACAGCGCGTCAAGATGACCCGAATGTTGTTAGCAACCATAAAGAAACGAAAAATGGAATACTTCGGCCACGTTCTTAGGCATGAGAGATACAGGTTTCTTCAACTTTAATAATGGGCAAGATTGAAGGGAAGATGCGCGCTGGACGTCGGAAAAAATCGTGGTTGCGAAACATAAGAGAGTGGACCGGAATTGCTTCTGTTGAAGAATTGTTTCGCCTTGCGAAGGAGAGAGTGGCTTACAGTCTGCTAACAGCCAACTTTCAGTAGTGAAGACGCACGAGAAGAAAAAGAAGGAAAAAATTCTACCATTTGCTCTCGACTTCATCTGAATAATCATGTTGGATGACGTTGGATACAAAACTCCAATGGAGCACACACATAACAGCTCTCGCAGGGAAACTCAGTTCAGCAGCCTATGCTATTCGAAAGATAAGACAGTTTACAGACGTCGAAATAGCAAAACTAGTTTATTTTGCTTACTTCCATAGCATTATGTCTTATGGAATAATGTTATGGGGTAAATGTGCTGATATTGAGAAAATTTTTGTATTGCAAAAAAGAGCCATACGTGGCATTTATAATTTGAATTCGCGTGAGTCCCTGCGAGAGAAGTTTAAGGAAACAGGTATTCTTACGTTAGCTTCACAGTATATTTTTAGCAATTTGATTTTTGTGCATAAAAATATACATAATTATAAAAAGATTGGCGATGTATATAATAGACAAAGTAGGAACCGACATAAGCTTGCGGCTCCTGCTTTGCGCCTTGTAAGAGTACGTAAGTCGTTTGTGGGTTTGGGTATAAGATTCTATAATAAAATTCCACAATCAATTTTAACTTTGCCATTACAGCAATTTAAAAATACTGTTAAAAAGAGGCTGATACAGAAAGCCTATTATACCGTGGAGGCTTACATTGCTGATAAGAATGCGTGGATATAGCTGCTCTTTGACCTTGTGCAGGATAGCTATGACAAAATGTAATTAGTATTAAGAATCTTCTTTTTTAAAAGAGCTCCACCGAGTTTCTTGCTGGCTCTTCTCGGTAGGACGGCTTTCCGAACCAGCAGTAAAGTTGACGATTCAAAAGCACTTGTTTACAAGTTTACTTGAATAAAGAATATTTTGAATTTGAATTTGAATTTGAATTTGAATGTTCGAAAAATACCTTATGACGCTTTCGAGCCCTTTATCCGTCCTTATATAAAAAAATCACACCAATCTTCATTGCTACTGTGATACTTCATTTCGAAATGCAAGAAAGACAAAAAAAAACTTGAGCAAATATGCTATTTCATTTAATATAACTATGCATTTATATCTAGAACATAGGCAGTAAAGCCTGGTGAGTTATACCTTAAAAGTTGATCACCACGAAATTGACAAATTGCCCTTTATTGACTATTTTCCGAAACTGACCATAAAATCACCATCAATGTGTGTATCAATTTGTCCACATCGTATAAATATGGTCACGTTATAATCACACTAAACCGTGCACTTTATATGTGACGATTTATATAAAACTGTATCCATACTAATATTATAAATGCGAAAGTTCGTCTCTCTGTTTCGCTTTGACGGCTGAACTAATGTTAATGAAATTTGACACTATTTAACGCATATATACCGTGATAACATATAGGTAAAAAAAATTGTTTTCTGTCTATTCAAATAAATAATATTAAAAATAAATAATACAAATTCCAAGTATATTCATGTTCACAAAAACTATGAAAATGAACATACCTGGTATTTGTATAAAATTTTTGCAAAATATATGAGATTAAAGTTTTTATCTTTCTTATTATAGCCGAACCGCCATTTGTTTCATGGTGTACAATTACATAGTGTATGATTTATAATAATTAAATGTACAGTATCGGTGAGGCAATCATTCCAAACAGAGTAATCCAGAAAAGCAGTCGATATATTCGCAATCTCCACGATGCTTCTGCGCTCGCCCGTCCCGCCCGGTGACGTTGTAAAAGTCATTAGGGCTAACAGCATACAGTTAATTCGAAAAAAAGTCGATAAATCCGTTTATTTATGTAATCCACATAAAAGCAAAGTAATGGATCTTAGCCCAACTAACAACAGCAGCCTTGCAACTAACATTACATTACAGGGAGTTTTTACAAATTTTATGTCGTGTCGTAATCGTCACGTCGGAAGGTCACTGTCTCACCACAAAATCAATCTATTCCATTTCCTTTATACTGCGGACATTCTGATTTAACGTTAACTCAAACATTTTTTTACGTACAACGTCTAATAAACTTGAAAACTAATGTAGTGACTCATCTTGGATTCTATTTGCAAAGCGTTAATGATGTCACCGTCGCTTTGATGATAAATCTCTTTACGGAAGAGGAGAAGAAAGCAAAAATGTAACAAAGTGACTTTTAACATATAAAGTTTATACATAACAACGTTATATTATACATTTTATATACATAACCCTTGTACTTCGAACACTGTCACACTACATTTCAGCAACTTAGTGAAATTATTACAATTGTACATAGCTGCTCCTAAAGTATTTAGAATGTTGCGAACTCCGGGTGAAGTTAACCATGACTATAAGCTACCCGAAAGTGTTTACAATGTTGTCACCGCTGTATATACTGGCGTGCCGTATCGCCGCAGCGGCGACATCGGAATGCTATGTCCTATAATACGTGTCACCGCTGCGGTGACAACGGAATGTTATATCCTATAATACTTGTCGCCGCAGCGCTGACAACGGAATGCTATGTCCTATAATACGTGTCACCGCTGCGGTGACAACGGAATGTTATGTCCTATAATACTTGTCGCCGCAGCGCTGACAACGGAATGCTATGTCCTATAACACGTGTCACCGCTGTGGTGACAACGGAATGTTACGTCCTATAATACTTGTCGCCGCAGCGCTGACAACGGAATGCTATGTCCTATAATACGTGTCACAGCTGCGGTGACAACGGAATGTTATATCCTATAATACTTGTCACCGCTGCGGTGACAACGGAATGCTATGTCCTATAATACGTGTCACCGCTGCGGTGACAACGGAATGTTATGTCCTATAATACTTGTCGCCGCAGCGCTGACAACGGAATGCTATGTCCTATAATACGTGTCACCGCTGTGGTGACAACGGAATGTTATGTCCTATAATACTTGTCGCCGCAGCGCTGACAACGGAATGCTATGTACTATAATACGTGTCACCGCTGCGGTGACAACGGAATGTTATATCCTATAATACTTGTCACCGCTGCGGTGACAACGGAATGCTATGACCTATAATACGTGTCACAACAGCGGCGGCAAAGGAATGCAAGGGGTAAACATTATCATTGAAAACGTGGAACAAACTGGATTATACTAACTATAGCAAATTATATATCTATCTATACTTATTATAAAACAAAGTCCCAAAAAGCTGTCTGTCTGTATGTAATCGATTTTCTCAAAATCTACTGAACGAATCTTTATACGGTTTTCACCAAAAGATTGTGTAATACTTCCGAATAGTTTAGTTAAATAGTACATATCGGTATTATGTAAATTGTGTTGAAGAGATTGCGCAGTTGTTAAAAAACTTGCTTGCTGGGAGCTGGAGTCGCATGCGCTGCGTAAATCAGCAGAGATACGCTAAACTTTAAAGTAATGTACTAAAGAATTGTAGATCTGCAAAATACTACAAAAAAGTCCGTGACAGCATGTCTCTATCTCGTATGGTTAAATCACAATAACTACTTTTATGTTTAAAATTTTACATTTTACAAATTTTACTGATATCCACAGCTAGTAAACATATATAAATATATATAAACAAAAAATCTATTGATAAGGACGAAATAAGGGCTTTCTAACAAAATAAATTAATTTCATTTTGAGTTTCAAGGTCAAATAAGATAAAAGATTCTTACAACCACTAACCATTAGTGACGGTGTTCGTGAGAGGAATATTAATTACTTTAGTCTAGACATAACATCGTATTTTCAATTATATTCTTACTATACCCGGTCACGCCTTGTTATGATTTAATATATAATTTCCCGTTCCCGTGAGAACTTTGAAATAAAAACAACGTATTCATATTAAAATAAAAAATTCCTAAAAAAAATCAAATTAATTCTCCTAGTACTTTTTAAGTTTTGCGATTATAAACATACGAAAGGAAAAGAACAAAAGAACACGTGGATTTTATTATAAGTAACAGCCAGTTACCATCCCACAGCTGGGCATAGGCCTGCTTTCTCCCTTTCTGGAAAGAAGGGTTGAAGCTAAGACCCACCACGCTGCTCCAATGTGGATTGGCAGGTTACAAATATCGCCTCAAATTCTATAGATATATGTAGATTTCCTCACGATGTTTTTATTCACCGAAAAGTGTGTTGCAATGATCAATAAGACTCATTTTTCTTTTTTTTTCAAACTGACTGTATGCTGTTAGCCCTAATGGCTTTTACAGCGTCACCGGGCGGGACGGGCGAGAGCAGAAACATCGCCGAGATTGCGAAATACAGAGAGTAGAGCGCTGAAGCTCTACTTAAGTCGGTGAACGTTGTCCTAAGGGTGCCTCCTGTGAGGCCGGACCACGGCTTAGGGCGACTAGTGGAGGGTTGATGGTATGACTTTGATTAGTCATTGCGACGTCGGAAGGGTGGCGAGAAGCCACGACGTCAGTAAACCGGGACCTCGTCTTCGCCGGCGAAGACGCTGTGTGTGTGTATTAATTAGACACATAAGTTTCAATATAGAAAACAAATAGTATCTGCCCGGGGTTTGAACCCGTGGCCTTCGAAAGAGTCGCACTGTCTCACCACGGGGCTCCGGCTCAAATTTAATAGTATAATGCCTTTATTTTGTGTGACATTTGTGCTCTCCTTCAAATGCATAGAGAGTGACAGGGATAATGTGCGTGTAACCACTTCCTCGGAATAACTTCCTATAAAAATTCTCACAAGTATATAGTTACAGGATAATCTCTGTGCGATGAGATTTATATTGACTCCGATATAGATTAATACTAGTGTTGTAAAATTATTGTTTCCTATGGCAAAAGAAAATCTAATTCTTTCTTTAACCTATTCAGAGACATTTGCGTTTATAATATTAGTATGTGTAGTAAAAAAGTAAAGTAACGGCCCTGTTACCATCCCACTGATGAGCATAGGTCTCCTCTGTCCGTTTTTGGAGAGAGGATTGGACTAAACCCTACCGCGCTGCTGGATTGGTAGGTTATACAAATCCCTTGATTGCTCTAGAGATACGCAGGTTTCCTCACGATGTTTACATTCAACGAAAAGCGTGTAAAAAGTAAAGTTACAGCCTGTTACTATGCCCACTGCTGGGCTAAGGCCTCCTCTCTCCGTTTTTGGAGAGAAGGATTGGAGCTAAGACCTACCACGCTGCTCCAATGCGGTATTGGTAGATTACACATATCCCTAGAGTTCTCTAGAGATATGCAGCTTTCCTGACGATGTTTCCTTCACCTAAAAGCGTGTGATAAATTACAATTATCAATTAGACACATAAGTTTTAATAGAAAAACTCATTGGTGCCTGCCCGGGGATTGAACCTATGTCGTCTCTAGAGAGTCGCACGGTCTCACCGCTAGGCTATCACAGCACGAAAAGCGTGTGATAAATTTCAATTATCAATTAGACACATAAGTTGTAATAGAAAAACTCATTGGTGCCTGCCTGGGGTTTAAACCCATGACGCCTTGAAAGACTCGTACGGTCTCACGGCGAGCTATCACACCTATTAATATTAATATTTATTGTTAAATTATTGCAACCGCATACCTGAATATACATTATTTGGTTTATAAATAAAGTCTATATACGACGCCTTGACGCCTATAAAATAAGCTGTGACATAACAGCAGTGTCTGTATGACTCTCTCATCTTTTAAAAACCAAATACAGTTAAATATATAAATACGGAATTCTGTGGCCATAATCCGTTAACGAACTGGCTCTTAGATATAAGGCCAATGTTTATTTAACTGGATTTTTACATGAAGGTCCAGAATATAAAAGTAAATTACCTTTCATAATAATAAAAAGTTTGACTTGTCAAGGTGTAAAAACCGTTTTGTAAACGGTTATTTTAAAGTACTTAAGACAATGTAACGAGATAGTTAACATTTAGATGCTGAGTAATGACTTCTTTCTCAATAGAGAGATATGGGAATTATCGTTACGTAACTTTTCTTGATGATGATATTACTCGAAATTAATGATGATTTCAATGAAGATATACCTGGTCAGTAAATATGTCATCTAAGATTGGCTGTACAGAAACATCATCTGATATATCTATCTATACTTATAAAACAAAGTCCCAAAAAGCTGTCTCTCTGTATGTAATAAATTTTCTCAAAATCTACTTAACGGATTGTTGTTGTTGGTTTTCATCAAAAGATAGTGCAATACTTCCGGATGGTTTACGTAAATAGTACATATCAGTATTATGTAAATTGTGTTGAAGAGATCGCACTGTTGTTAAAAAACTTGATTGCTGGGTACTTTAGTGCGTGCGCTGCGAAAACCAGAAGAGATACGCTAAAGTAATGTACCAGAGAATTGTAGATCTATAAAAGTACTACAAAAAAGTCCGCGATAGCATGTCTCTATCTTTCACGGTTAACTAACAATGACTACGATTATGTTCAAAATTTCGAAAATACGGAAAAGTTTCGTAAGTCGACCCGCCGTGTGGTATCCGGCAGAATAGAATGGACCACCCTCCTTTCTTACCGAGGTGTCGTTAGTGGCGACTAAGGTAAGTGCCGTGTGGTATCCGGCTGCATAGAATACACCACCCTCATTTCTTACCGAGATGTCGTAAAAGGCGACTAAGGTAAGTTGACGTCAGGCAGGCAGACGGTCGTAAAGTACGAAGCTAAATCATGGTGCCGACCCCACTTAGAGTGGGCGGAGAATGATAGGGGCAGGAAAATGATGAACAGTAAAGTCGACGCAAACGAAGCCGCTGGTACCACTAGTAAACAATGGTTAAAAATTACAATCTTCCAATTCACAAAAATAAACAATATCCCAGCAGCCGTATAAGGGTGGTATTTTTTTCGAGTTGGACATATGCGAGACGAACGCAACCGGCTCGAAACCAATTAAGAACATCCTGTGGGAGCGGCCCAGGTGTATTACTCGGGCTTACAACACTGGAAATCGCGCAAAAACTTGAAATATTAACAATGAGTTTGCTAGCGCCATATATAGTTTAGCAAAAACCGCAATATCTTAACGACAAGAAATAATCGACTTACGCAAAAGTTTATAATAAGTACAAAAGTAATGTAAAAATACGTTGCTAGAATCCACGAAAAAATATATGCAATGCTAAATGTAGAGTACAAAATCCGTTCTCATACATGCAGGATTTTTCACAAAATCATTTTTTGCGATTTTGCGAATATTTAATGGATCTATCGCCTGATGACGCTTCGATTACTGTGCTGAGAAAAATTTGTTTACATTGTGGTAGTGAATGTGTGCAATGCTTGTGTATTGTGATATTAGTGGCAGGAAAATAGAACGGATGAACAGTACACTCTACATTTAGCATCACTTATATTTTCTGTAATCCTAAATTATAGCAATAATATTACCATTACGTTTACGTTTACGTAATATAGACCTTCGCGATGTCTAGGTGTGTAGGATGGAGGTATTCACAGTATATTTTAAACAATGTAATTTTTGTACATAAAAATATAAAGAATTATAAAACGATAGGTGATGTATATAATAGACAAAGTAGGAACCGACATAAGCTTGCGACTCCTGCTTTGCGCCTAGCAAAAGTACGTAAATCGTTTGTGGGTTTGGGGATAAGATTCTATAATAAATTTCCGAAATCAATTTTGGCCATGCCATTACGGCAGTTTAAAACCACTGTTGAAAAGAGGCTGATACAGAAAGCCTACTATACTGTTGAAGATTACTTAGATGATAAGGATGTGTGGATATAGGTGCACTTCTACCCTGCACAAGACAGTAATAAATAAATGTAACTAGTTCTAAGATTTATATTTTAAAAAGAGCAACCGCCGAGTTTCTTGCTGGTTCTTCTCGGTAGGAACAGTAAAGTAAAGTTGACGATTCAAAAGCACTTGTTTACAAGTTTACTTGAATATAGATTATTTTGAATTTGTGACGCTTAATTTTACTTAAGCTTTCGACGCGTACTTTACGATATTATTCCGTCAACACCGCATTGACGTTTTCCTTGATAACTTAACCTCCAGCAATTTTTTTTTTAATTTTTATTTATTGCACACTAGCTATACCAACGACTTCGCCCGCCTGGAAATCAGCGTGCCACAATTTTTTTCTAGAATAAAACTTTTAAACATAAAAGTAGTTATTGTGAGTTAACCATAAGAGATAGAGACATGCTGGACTTTTTAGTAGTAGTTTTGTAGATCTACAATTCTCTACTACATTACTCTAGCGTATCTCTGGTTTACGCAGCGACTAAAGCTCCCAGCAAGCAAGTTTTTTAACAACTGCTCGTTCTCTTCAACACAATTTACACAATACCGATATGTCCTATTTACCTAAACCATCCGGACGTATTTCACCATCTTTTAGTGAAAACCGTACAAAAATCCGTTCAGTATATTTTGAGAAAATCGATTACATACAGACAAACAGCTTTTAGGGACTTTGTTTTATAATAAGTATAGACACACCAAAATTTCAAAGACGTACAAGAATATCGCCGTTTTTCCCAGTTTTCTAACCATTTAAAATATCAAGAAATTTTAACAACATGACGATCTTATCGCTACACAGCGGTTACCTCTAGACAACCTTGGTTATAGGAATATGTATGTCGGGTAAGAATGCATAAATTAACTAACATTTAAGTGAAAATATGTATGAAATCATACTGACATAAAAACTAAAGTCTGTGTCCGTCGTTTTGTACACAATACAGCTAATCCGGTGGGGTAGTATTGTGAAAAAATAATCGAATATATTATTATAATAATCGATTTGTAATAATAAAAAAATGCTTTTATTAATAACTCTGTTTTTCTTGTTTTTATTTACTCTTTGTTTTAAATACTATATACGTTGTTGGATAAAATCAAGGGTTAATAATAAAAAAAATCAAGTACCTAATCATTTTATTAATTACCCTGATTTAATTTATTTCTATTTACTCTTTGTTTTAGATACGTTATACGTTGTTGGGTAATATCAATATAGCCAAACTATACATTTTAATCCAATATTACCAAAGAACATATGTGTTATTTTTTTATTCTTATCAGTCCTTATCCTTTATTGCAATTAATTATTAATATCAAATTGCTAATTATATTATCATATAAAAAATGATACTTTCTCAATAGTCTCAATAAATCGATTATTTAGTAATCGATTTTTCCAACACCTAGTCTCATACTTACGGTGAATTCATATCGATGAAAATTAGTGTAAATAAAGCTTATATATCAGGCTAAAATATAGTTAGAAAAGATTTCCATTTTTCCTTAGGCACGAGAACACACATAGTAAGGTTTTTTGACATTTAAACAGAGGCGCACGAAGTCGCGGGTTGTATTGCATATATTATATAAAAATAAACTAACCTTCTAACCTTCTCCCAGAAATGGCAAGAGGAGGACTACGCCCATTAATGGGACATATAGTAACAGGCCATTGCTTTACTTTGTTTTCTATACCGGACGCAACTTTTCCTTCCCCTTATATACTAGTTTCGTATTTTATCCAATCTTGTCACACCAGATATCCACCTTAATATTCTCATCACATTTGCATGCATTGTTTTTTCATCCGTCTCAATTAAGATAATATATATCTATATTGCAATGTTTGATTAGAATTTGATTTGGACGTAGTTTCGCTGTCATCAACCTCGAGCATCTGTTGGCCCATTACAAGTTTAGACGGCAATAAACAAACGGAAGCTGTATTTAGATGATGATAACTTCGGTTCAAACGCTAACAGACGGGATAAAAGGTATTTCGGTAGCGGGTGACTCATGGCTGTCTCGTGTTTACACTAAGATAGTTTGCGAACATTCCTTTCATACTTTGTATACATCTTAGAACGCGTGCTTCAGCTGTAAATCCATGCTAATATAATATTCAAATTCAAATTCAAAATATTATTTATTCAAGTTTCGAATTGTCAAATGAAACTCGACGGTCTCTCTTCCCAAAAATAATAATTGAAATAAGAATAATATGCATTTTTTACGAATTTTCCATGCATGAGGTATGAAAATCGATAGTCCTTTCTACATTTAGTATTATATATTTTTCTATTTATTTATTCGCGGATTTAAGAAAAAATATTTCAACATAAATAGTCAGTTTCATGAATCAAAATAATAATAAAATTATTTTGCTATAATCCGCGATAAAGTATATAGGATATATATATATAATGCTAAATGTAGAGTGGACTATCCGTTTTTTTTCATACCCGAAACATGCAGGATTCATAAAAGCACATGCACAAACCTCCTCCACCGGCACCAAAAAACAGAAGCACTGCTTTGCTATTTTGTCGTGGAGTCTATCTCCTGATGTTGTTCCGGATGCGGGGCGAAACGATTATTGAGTTTGTGATAGTGAACGTGTGTAGTGCTTGTGTGTGTATTGTGGTGGCGGTGGTGGAGGTTTCGTGCATGTATTTTAACGAATCAGGATTCGTTAAAATGTTTCGAGTATGAACTGAATAGTCCACTCTACATTTAGCATTATACATATATATTTACTTTATCGCGGTTTATATCAAAATGATTTTATTACTCTTGTATTATGGATCTCCGCAAAGTAAAGCCTAATTTTTTAAATTATTTAATGAACCAAAATAAAAAAGAAAACAAACGTCCAAAACAGCAGTATCAATTATCAAATTATATCACTGTTAATTATTGAACAATTAGAGCGTTACAAATTACCGCACTGCAACGCTAACTTCGTGAATATAACTATATTATGAAAACAGTTATCAAATTAACACATTCTAAATTTGACTGGTCTGTCGGCGCAGCTATCAGCGACCCTGCTTTCAGCTCAAGTCGCGGGTTCGAATCCCGCCGAGAGCCGCATTTTCTATGAACTGGTTGGTTTTTCGAGTCTGCAGGCGTACAATGAACACTTATTTTCTCTCTCTTTTGACTGGCCCGTTGGCGCTGTGGGTAGTGACCCTGCCTTCAGCTCCGTGGGTCGCGGGTTCGATACCCGCCAAGGGCCAACATTTTCTATAAACAAATTGTTGATTCTTCGAGTCTGGGTGTGTATTTGTATTTAAGTATGTATTTAAACTTATATATGTAGTATATCTACCAGTCGTCTCCCACCCATAACACAAGTGTTAAGTTACTTACTTTGGGGACGGACGACCGTGTGTGTAAATGTCCCATATATTTATTTAAAAAATTTATTGCGACTCAATTGAAGACGTAAACGACGACTGCGAACCGCTTCCTTTTCGTACCATGAAGTGTGAATTGCATTGGGATCGTAATGTTTGAAAAGGATAACGTTATATGAACTATAGATAATTCTGTCTCTTTTACTCACATGTTCTTAGAACGAATTCCGAACGCTCATTCGACAACGACTTAATGTGTGGTCTTTGAGATGTCCTGGTATGAAAAAGCAAAACAATTTCGTTTAAGTCTTCAATTGAGTCGCAATAAGAGTTCATGGCAGGCCTGCTGAATGTATATACCGCACGTTTAGTATTAAAGTGACAGAATTCAAAATTGGTCTTAATACAGTTAGATACAATCTTTAGATCAATGCCATCTATGACATCATGCTACCAACGTAAAAAAAAACTAGTGTTTTCGCGATCTTCTAAGTTATAAGTCTCTTTGACACGTTCACAGTCGTACTACCCCCATTGGAGTCGTAGGTCGTACATAGATTCCGCGACCGACTGAGTAGGCCATCACTATAGCTCATATTTTTATGAATACATCGTTTTCTTCATTTTACGTTAAACTTATGACAATATAATAATTTGTTATGGTAAAAATTATGCTTTGATACCGACTTTTATTCAAATAAAACCAGCGAGGGATATTATCGGTATTGGATTGTGCGTCGTGCAGATTATTATTAGACTGGCTAGGATTTTTTTTGGAATTGAGACCTTTGAAAAACGTTGGCGCGTATGAGTTGACGTATATGTCGAATTTGAAAAAACGTTTGTACCGAACTGTCACACGACGTTCCTTTTCCCATTTTTATTTAATATATTAAGTACAATTATTTATTAGGTTATAATCAATTATTATTGTGTCGCTAACATGCTTTATTATATTTTAGACAATGTGTTACCTTTGTAGTTGAAACGCATGTTTTGATAAAAACTACTGATATTCAGAGGCAAGTAATATACATAACTTTATGGGATTGTGAACGTGTTAACAGTCACGAGTTTTGTACGCGCTGATACGTTTTAATACAATTTGTCACATATAATCTTTTTTCAATTGAGTTACTTTAATACTAATCGTGTAATCATCATTCTCCTGCCCTTATCCCACTCTAAGTGGGGTCGGCACAACATGTTTAAACATGTTGTCACTTGATTCGGCTACGTATTTTTCGACCGGCCTGACGTCACCTTACCTTAGTCGCCTTTTACGACACCTCGGTAAGAAAGGAGGGTGGTCTATTCTATTCTGCCGGATACCACACGACCCTAATACTAATCGTGTAATATGTATTTATAGTTAATAATTAATAACGATACCGGCTATACTCACGTCTAATTTTATTTTAAATTTAAAAATAATATGTATTTAAATATTTATTTAAAAATTATATATTAACTATGTATTTCACAGTTGTCTGTCGCCCCTACATGTATTAGGTTACTATCCTTAATGATGGACGACTGTGTGTAATTATGCCATATACAGTTGTTTATTTCTTAGTCCCATGGTCATCATCCTCCTGCCCTTATCCCACTATAAGTGGGTTCGGCACTACATGTCACAAACATGTTGTCACATAATTCGGCTACATATTTTACGACCGGCCGCCTGCATGACGTCAACTAACCTCAGTCGTATTTTACGACCCCTCGGTCAGAAAGAAAGTGGTCTATTCTACTCAACCGGATACCACACGGCGGGTCAACTCACCTTAGTCGCCTTTTACGACGCCTCGGTAAGAAATCACGGTGGTCTATTCTACTCAGCCGGATGCCACACGGCGGGTCGACTTACCTTAGTCGCCTTTTCCGACACCTCGGTAAGAAATGAGGTTGATCTATTCTGCTCAGCCGGATACCACACGGCATTTCTTAGTCCCATGGTATTTGTTAAATCTGATTTTGCCATTTTGTAGTCGCTATATAGTGAGTGACCTTTCCTTTCTTTTGTAATATCGTTTCGTAACACATCCAAGGCGATCTTGTTTGCAGCCATGGAAAATAACAATGCGGTAGAGTAACTTGTATAATTTAAATTCATATAAATGTTATGAAAGCGAAAATCTATCCGTCTATTATGCTTTCATTACTAATCTGCTAGACCAATATTGATGGAATTTAGCACAATTAAGGCTTATAAACAGAGGTACAAAAATACATCTCGTAGGGGGTCTACCGACACTGCGTTTTCTGGTGCAGGGTCGCCATTCCAACACCTTAACCCCGGCACGGACGTAAAAATATACGTCGCGTTAAAATTCCGCAATAGGCGTTATAAGAAGTTTCATATGGTATATTCGGCTTAACGTCGCGTATTTATATACCTGGATACCCATTTGTTCTATTTCGACGTATTTTTAACGCACGTTAAAAAACCTCACATGGGTACGAGGCGTAACCCCTCGTTCGTTAAAACGCGAATTATTTTTATCGCGCAGTGTTTCATTTTAGGCGTTAGAGCGTAAGGCGTTAAGCCGAATATACCATACGAAACTTCTTATAATGCCTATTGCGGAATTTTAGCGCATCGTATTTTTTACACCGTGGCATAAGACTCAAACCCATCGGTAAGTCGCACTATGTGCCCCGCTCATCACCATTTGAGCTTCGCGACACGCTGACCTATATCGGTGACTCTGATTCTTCTACGAATCTTTTTTTTGTAATTTCTCAGTAAGAAATGAGGGTGGTCTATTCTACTCAGCTGGATACCACACGGCAAAAACTATTAAATTAAAATGATGAATAAAATAAATTATGATCTTCCGCCGTTCGTTTAAGACAAAAGAACAAACATTATAAACATACGTGTTTATAATCTTACTAATATTTATTATTAATGCGAAAGTTTGTGAGTATGGATGGATGTTTGTTACTCTTTCACGACGAATCCGCTAAAACAATATTGACGAAATTTGGCACAATTATTCCTTATACACCGGAGTAACATATAGGCAATAAAAATCCTGTTGATTCTACAGGAATAGGATGACATTCAAAAGCGCCATCTATTATCAACCTATCAAAGTTTAACATGGCAAAACAACGTTTTCCGGGCCAACTAGTACTAATATATATCTACTATATATTATATAAAAATAATTGCTCATCTTTGTTCGTTTCTAATATGCGCTATATCTTGAAGGCATTCAACATGCGCGAAAATACTCAATATCGTGGAATTATGTACACAACAAAATCCGATATCCTGTATATTATAACACAAGAACCATAGAGTAATAACTCTCAGATAGTAAATTTCACATTCAACATATATTTACGTGGTATGGGCCTTTTAAGAACGCTCAAAATCGCTCAGCGGGTGATATAGCGAGCTATGCTCGGAGTACTCTACGTGATCAAATCAGAAATGGGGAGATCCATAAAATAACCAGAGTCACCGATAAAAAATAGCAAAATATTTCTATCATAACTTTACAAGACCAGACAGTCAAGAAGTTATTACTATTTGTTATTATTGTTTTATAACAGTCAAATAAAATAGTCCCATATCTAAATCATTTGCTATTTATCTATGCATTAACAACAGAGACGATAACACAAATAAATGCGACCTTAATATTGAACTTAGATAAACTCAAGATGAAACGCACATAATATTTACTCATATATAACGTAATAATAAATTTGTCTACGTCTTAATGTATATTTACTTACGAAGGCCACAGAGAGATATCAACAGAGAAAAAGAGATAGATCTAGTGGCTATAGCCATATCATAGACAAAATAAGAACATAGATATATTCCCCTAGCTTGTTAAACATCCACTCTAGAAAATTGAGCCTACAGAATAAGTTAATTTTAAGATTAAATTTATTAGAATTATGCTGTCAGCTAACCAGTAGTAGCTTTCTTATTAATGCATTTTATTATTGTTTTTTTATTAGAAAAGCTATCTTAATACTCTTAAAGATAGTTATACCATTGTCGACTTTTCTGTAAATCTATTGACAGAGTAACCCTAACATAAAAAGCAGTAAAGTTGACGATTCAAAAGCACTTGTTTACAAGTTTGCTTGAATAAAGAATATTTTGAATTTGAATTTGTTAAATTTTGACTGACTGAAAAATTAATAAGCGATTAACGTTAAGCGATATTTGAATTGAATACACATTGTTTCGCTTTTAACTTAAAGAAAGGGTTTGGGCAGCGTTTTCGATGCGCGATTTTGATTGCGGAAAAAGTTATTTAAAAAACTTAAAAGTTACTGAGCACCTTTTAAAAGTTAAAACTTAAAAATTTACTTGGTATTCAACAAAAAGTAATCCCTCTTTTCTCCTACCCTTATCGGGATCGGCACAACATGTTTTTTCTCTTTCTTTCTCTTCTATCATTCGTCAACTCTGGCGCTACTCCTTTTATGTGTATCTCATACTTCATACAATCCAACCATCTCTTTTTAGACCTCCCTCTAGTCACATATCCATCCACATTCATACTCTACACTCGTTTAGTCACATGATTTTCATCCCTCCTCATTACATATCCATACCATCCCAAAAAGTCATATGTCATATAATTTAACAAAAAATTAAGACTAAGAGTCCTAATACATGCAGGATTCGTGGTGGTGGTGAAGTTCTGTCATGTATTAGTTATGAAAACGGTTACAATATATTTAGCATTACATATATATTATTTTTGCTTTATCGTGGATTAAAATGAATATATATATGGGACTCTTACAGACAAGGTCGTCCGACCCCAAAGTAAGTTACTTAATACTTGTGTTATGGATGACGGACAACTGGTATATATATTACATATATATTTTTAAATATAAGCTTAAATACTAATATACACCTCGGCTCGAAGAACCAAACGAATTGTTTATAGAATATGATGGCCCTCAGCGGGAATCGAACCCGCGACCCGCGGAGCTGAAGGTGCAGTCACTACCTACTGCACCAACCGGCCAGTCAAAAGTTATATCGTTTGTACCTAAACTTTTCTTATTAATCACTTCGTCTATTGAAGAAAAGCTTAGGAAAATTATTTCAATATTTTTGAGTTTATCGCGAACGGCAGGGCGTTTTATACGTAGTGACAAAGGAAACTCGTGACCCAATGAGAGTAACTTAGCCCAAAGATATCTTACGCTGAAATTTGATAACCAACATCAGTACGTGCCAACAGTTATACACAATTCATTGATATTTTCTGGCGTGCGTGTGTGTTAATTTGTTTTCGTGGGAAATGAACCAAGGATGTGTGTAATTTCCTCATACCTTATTGGCATCCGAAGTACGCACAGACATAATAAGCGCATTGTCTTTGTAACACAATGATCATTAAGCTAGATATACACAGTACAGAGGAAGATAAGAAAGTTTTGATTTATATCTATTTAAAAAATATCCATCGATACTGTCTATGAATATCAATGTTTTTAATAAATTAATATACACAATCCTTATAAATATATATGAAATATAAATATATGGGACATTTACACACACGGTCGTCCGACCCCAAAGTAGGTAACCTAATACTTGTGTTATGGGTGATGAACAACTGGTAGATATTCTACATATATAATTTTAGATGTCTATCACTCGTTACAAAAGTATTAAGTTATTTAATTTAGAGACAAACAATCTTGTGTGTGATTGTCCCATACATTTGTATTTGTTGCGAATGAATTTAAAATTGTCTTTTAAAAGTAAGAAAAGTAAAAGTATGAAATATTAAAGAAAAAGATGATTATGATGACGATGACGTTAGGAAATATTAGTAAATAGTTTACATCGCAATCAATATTACCATATCACACTAGCCTCAAATAAGAAGATAGTTTGTGAAATAAATTAATATTATTATATTTACTAGTTAATTTTAGGTAACAAATGGTTTTTTTACGGGGTTTTATAATAATAAACGTACGCTGAAGTGTCACAAATCGCAAATGACTGAGTAACTTTTTTCTATGGTGGGACAGAAATAAATGCAATGTTTCCGCAATATTTTTTACCATGGTGTAAAACTCACCTTAACATTTTTTATAGTAAATGTTGTAAAATCATTGATTCATTGGTACAGGGTTATTAGTTTACTCTGGCAACGGTTGTCGTTTAGTCGTGCTGAAAGGTCTAATAAAAACGCGAATTTGCCAAAAAATCATTTACAATGAAGCGTTTTTACGCTTTATCGAATCAACTTCAAATTTGAGTTACGCCACGTTTATTTTCTGTAGTGATATTTTTATTAACAGTTAACTTGAGTTTCTATAATAATAATAGATCTAGTTAAGGATCTCGTGGTATGAATTTTTCTATAAAAAGTGCAGCGATAATTTTTTGCCCAAATACTAAAATTAATTTATGAACTTATAGACGCATTTGATTGATATTTTAAGAAAAATTACGAAGACTTTTGTGCCCTTCTTTTTTGATTATGATATTTTAAATTAGCAATATTGATAAATAAATATTAAATCGCCTAATAAAGAATAATGAAATATCGTTTTCAAAAATTATAAATGTATCTCAATAATGGTAAAACAAATATACACAATAGTTTAATATAAACATTAAAAATATACAATAAAATAAATCTTATTGTTATTAAGTATGTATATATGTTTCTAATAAGGAATTTAGCAATAATTTAATAATCATTTTAATAGTTTTGTCTTCTTAACGTGTATAAACGCGTGTTTTGGAACATTCTGTCGAAATCCTTTCCCCGGTTTTAGTGTTTTAAAAAATAAACTAACACATATAAGACTCCCAAACAAGCTTATAGCGTCTGATAGTGTACAGTTAACAGTGTCTTTTCCTTGTTGATTGAGTACATTACTAATGCGTAGACACGTGGTATATAATCGAGTGCACGTCGCGCACGTAGATGAATGTTGTTATGGTGTCAGAGATTACCATAGCCTGCGGCGTGAATCGAAGATGTTACTGTTTGGGAGATCGGTAAGATTTCATTTGTTTGATACGGTACATAATCTACTACTAATGATCGTCCGGTGGTCGAATTGCGTCTATCTATATTCTATACTTATTATAAAACAAAGTCCCCGAAAAGCTGTCTGTCTGCGATCGATTTTCTCAAAACGTACTAAACGGATTTTTGTGCGGTTTATACTAAAAGTTTGTGCACATAGTACATTACGGTTTTATGTAGATTGTGTTGAAGAGGTCGCAAGAAATCGCCGGCTGGGATCTTAACTCGCGTGCGCCGCGTAAACCATCAGAGATAAACTAATCTAATGTACTAGAGATTTGTAGAACTACCAAAATAGCAATCTTCGACAGTATGTCTCTATCTCTTATGGTTTACTCATACCTACTTTTATGTCTTAAATTTAAAAAGTTAACGTATTAATATAACGAACGAGTGGGTGTTCACAAATAAATTGTGATCAACGGGTAAACGGAATAGAAGTCCATGGTATCGTTATTATATTTTTTCATACTAAGGTTTTACTTAAATCAATTAATACAACTCTTAAATAGTATTTTTTATGTATAAAAATTTTGATATAGTAAATATTGTAACCTGATAGGCCAGCGGTGAAACCGTGCGCCTTTTTGAGAGCGTTACGGGTTTAAACCCTGGGCGAGTACCAATGTGGTTTTCTATTTAAAAAATATCTTAGTCTTAGCTCCAACCCTTCTCTCCAAAAAAACGTACTTATACCACCAGACCTCAACTACATGCTATACTAAGCCGCGGTCCGCCTTCCAAAAAGGCTGCCGACGCTAGTAGGGCTTCTGCTACTCTTTGAATTTCGCACCCTCGAAGATCCTCACTTCTCGTCCTGTCATGACGTAAAAGCCGTTAAAGCTAACAGCAGGCCTACCTCTTATTGCGACTCAATTGAAGACGTAAACCATTTTTTTTTACTTTTTCATACCATGACATCTTAAAGATGCACACTTAAGTCGTTGCCGAATGAGCGTTCGAAATGCGTCCAAAGAACATGTGAGTAAAAGAGACAGAGTTATCTATAGTTCATATAACGTTATCCTTTTCAAACATTACGAACCAAATGCAATCCACACTTCATGGTACGAAAAGAAAGCGGTTCGGTTTAGGCACTGACTTTGAATTGAATCGTTATCTAAAACTTTAAGGTAGGCCTACGGAACTGTACATTCTATTACAAAAAAATGAATAAAATTGTTCATTACATCACGCAAATGAAAGATATTTAAAACATAACAGCTATCTAGCGAATCCGGGCATAATATCCCAATTAATTTGAACAAAGGGCGATTATGGTCCATTTCGCCGTGTTGATGGATCATTAGTTAATTGAGTGGGAGTCACGTTCTTCATTAGTTAATGCAGTGCTAATTTACCGTTTAATTGTAACACCTATTATAAAGAGTACTATGAAAGCATTATGCTATAAAAAAACACTATCGTGCTATAACTTTTACCATAGCTGGACGAAAAAAACAAGCCTCTGTCTGCAGAGTTGTAGCTTAGACTCTCCCAGTTAGGTCTGACCACCGAAAATAACGTCCAAAAAGCGTTCTATATGACATATGATCAATTCCAGAATTCTTAAGTGATACCAGTGGTGGTAGGTAATACCTACCACCAAAAAAAGCTTCAAGCTTTGGTTTTTTTTTAAATTATTATTTACAACTGAAATGTACAAGTTATGTCTATCTTAAATTACTTTCACGCTAGTACTATAGAAATCATGCCAACGTGAAATGGTTCCAAGAATGCTGGCAGCGTTTCCGCGTTGAATCGCTAAGCATGATTCTATGGCCCTAGGGTCTCAACTGAAAACTGTTTAGCTATATAGAAAGATATATTAATAAATAAATAAATAAACAGCACAAATATAACTCTCGATGAGAGATGCACACTTTCGGCTATTTCCGCCGCAGCTCCAGGTCTTGACGTTTCCCTGATATAGGACGAGGATAACGTATCAACGCATGTTGCGTCCCACATTAGGGCCCGTCCCTGTTCCCAAGGAACCAGCGTCAAACCGTCTGATCTCTTGCCATCATCTCGACTTATTCCCGAAACCTCGAGAAAAGCAACATCTTACATTGTCGTGCATTACATAGATAAAGCAACCTTATTCAGTTAAAAGGCTACTTCTGGTGGGGTGCCTCGCATCGTCCCTTAGTTACAAAATTTACATAACTAATTATTAGAAAGTAAAAAGTTTGTTTGTATATACGTGTAAAGTATTTTTTCAAGAAAAGAGGAGGCGAAACCCATCTGTAGGATAGTAACAAGTCATTACATTTTCTTTACTTTAATAAATAATAATTTTTATTTCTTTGTCTACAGTTCCATTCCGTTACGGATAAGAGATCACAAAACAACGACTGCGGCGAGAACAGCATGACAATAGTCACGGAGAAGAAAATAGAAGACGACGCGTCAGAATCTTCTAGCGGGGAGAATGTAGATATAGAAGGTAAGAGAGGATTCGCTTATTTTTAAAAGCTTTGATTCAACTTGCCGTTTATGTATGTGAAGGTTGATTCTTGCAAGTCGAATTTAAACCACTTCGCGGTATCCGATTAAGCTGAAATTTTACTTACTGGTTCAGTTCCGATGACAATACATTTTTGTGATAAGCATGACCTGCTGCTGCCAGGATTGGCTCCAGACGAGGATACTCCTCTACGGTCAACAGTAGGAACATGAAATTTTGTTTAAAGCTGTTTTTAATTTGACTTTTAAAATATAAAATGAAGACGATCTGTGTACCAAATTTTGATTTTACTGAAATTTTACCAAACAAGCTTGGCTCACAATCAGCAAGCAATGAGCTCATCGCAATATATGCTGATGAAGAATCTCTATATTTGCCTTTTTTGTTTACGTCATATGTTTTTCTTATGTGGACATAAAAAAATAAATAGTTTTTTATTATATTATATTCTATGCTTAACCTTTAAGTTTTATACACTAATTTAATTTATTGCTTAATTAATAAGAAAAAGTTGTCTGTATATTTTCAGACGCAATATTAATGATATTTGTTATAATAAAAGCTTATATTCCACTCTAACATTTGGGATAAAAAATCTTGTTTTTTTATTCGGCCATAGACAAGTACATAATTAGAGGTAGTTTAGTAACGTTTAAATTGATCATCGCCTATGATCGCCTATGATCGCCTACATCTCAGGAATTGTCGGTTTTCGAACACGCATCATAGGGAATCGATGGTTGATACGTATGATCGTATGATAATGCCTATAATCGTATAGATACTCGCATAATTATCGTGTCAATATAGACGATCATACGATCAACGATGATCGCCGATAGTCAAGAGCAGGCATAACAATTCATTTCTGTATAGAAATGTGGATGATCGTGTGGACACTTGGACGATAATCGTGACTATTATAGACGATCATACGATCAACGATGATCGCCGATAGTCAAGAGCAGGCATAACAATTCATTTCTGTATAGAAATGTGGATGATCGTGTGGACACTTGGACGATAATTGTGACTATTATAGACGATCATACGATCAACGATAATCGCCGATAGTCAAGAGCAGGCATAACAATTCATTTCTGTATAGAAATGTGGATGATCGTGTGGACACTTGGTCGATAATCGTGACTATTATAGACGATCAAACGATCAACGATGATCGCCGATAGTCAATAGCAGGCATAACAATTCATTTCTGTATAGAAATGTGGATGATCGTGTGGACACTTGGACGATAATCGTGACTATTATAGACGATCATACCATCAACGATGATCGCCGATAGTCAAGAACAGGCACAACAATTCATTTCTGTATAGAAATGTGGATGATCGTGTGGACACTCGGACGATAATCGTGACTATTATAGACGATCATACGATCAACGATGATCGCCGAGAGTGAAGAGCAGGCCTAACAATTAATTCCTTTACAGATATTACAGGCACTCTAAAAGTTGCATTTTCTATATAGGAAGCGATAATATTGAATTGAAAAAGGTCAACGATGTTGTTTCATGCAATAACATAGTTTGTTTTGCAATGCTGATACTACAAGTATTGTGACGAACACAATTTGTATGCAAATGTTTAATTAAAACATTGTGCTGTTTAATTAACATGGAGAATTAATTGTTTTTCATATCAATGATGTGTTTAATTTTGAATAGTATGTTAGTTGATAATTATCTAGTTAGAGATATTAACAAGGCAGGCATATTTATTATACATCAAGACATGAAAATGTATATTTACCTTCTTCTTCTAAGTAACCGATGGAAGTCCACTGCTTGACATAGGTCTCTTCACGGGATCTTCACACCAAAGGATCTAGTGCCGCTCGGATTCAGCAGCTCCCCGCGACCTTTGTTAGGTCGTCAGTCCACCTCGTAGGGGGTCTACACTGCGTTTTTGGGTGCGAGGTCGCCATTCCAACACCTATAGACCCCAACGTCCATCGGTTCTCCAAACTATGTGCCCCGCCCATCGCCACTTCAGCGTCGCGACACACGCGGTGGCTTTCGTTCTTCTACGGACCTCCTCGTTTCTGATTGGAGAGAAACTCCGAGCAAAACTCGCTCAATCACTCAGTGACTCTGAGCTTTCTTATTAGGCTTATAATCAGCGACCACATTTTAAATCCGTAAATCATCACTGACAACACGCACTGTGTGTAAACCTTGGTCTTGAGGCACTGAGGTATTTCTGATGAAAAGATCTCCCGTAATTTCGTAATTTATTTAAGGATGTTAGGATTATCTGACTTTTTAAATGAGACGTGGGTACTTTATTCATAAATCTTACTTGTTCTCTATTTTTCTCATAGCTTCTCATAGCATGAGCTCTACTTTAAAGGGCATCTCTTCTCCCTAGGATCTAAGACAGTTGTGGACTTTGAAAAAGAAATTGATTTTATACTAATTTACTCCTGCATATTATATCATATCATATATTTTTTAACACTGTTTGTGAAGAATATTAAAGTCGACAGATTTATTGTATATACTTATTGACATATGCTGTTAAAAGGCATATCTACGAATATTTATTATCCTTTTAAGAATCTAATGAACTTGTTTTTTTGCATGGAATAATTTACATTTAGAGTTCCGTAGAGGAATCAAAGTGACAGATAAAACAAGTTGTACATGCCATTCGAAATTGTAATGATAGGGCACATAGAAGAACTGATGGACTTTAATGAGTCAAGGTACCAGAGTAGCGACCTCGCTCCATAAAATGTATTTCTTTTAGGCTTTCTAATTAGTTGTCAAAAGACCTTCTAAAGGTCGCGGGTAGAATCCTTAAAGCCTTTTATGAAACTTTTATAAAACATATTTAGTTACAGATAAAAAGTGGTATAGATTAATCTAATCTAACCTTCTCTTTTTTATTACACAATTACTTCTATTATTAGCTTTTATTTAAATAGCCGTGTATGCATGTGAAGGTGGAATCTTGTAAGTTAAATTTGACCCACTTCCCGGTGTCCGATTGAGATGAAATTTTACATACTAGTACCGATGGGGACATGAAATATTGTCAGCTTTTTTAAATTGACTTCTTGAAAAAAAAAGACAATTGGTCAATATAATATTAGAATGTCAATATTATATTGACCAATTGTCTTTTTTTTTAGAATGTCAATCCACCCTCCTTTCTTACCGAGGTGTCGTAAGAGGTGACTAAGTTAATGCCGTGTGTTATCCGGCTGCATAGAACAGACCACCCTCATTTCTTGCCGAGGTGTCGTAAAAGGTGATTAAAGTTAGTTGACGTCAGGCAGGCGGCCGGTCGTAAAATACGTAGCCAAATCATGTGACAACGTGTTTGTAACACGTTGCGCCGACCCCACTTAGAGTGGGATAAGGGCAGGAGAATGATGAATATTAGAATGTCAATACCTCGATAAGACGAAAATTGTAATGATGTCAAAATTTTATCATCGTTATAAAAGACATATAAACTTTAAATCCCATCTAATCTATATATCATTCTATTTTATTTTATGTTAGACAAAGTTATTTGATCTTTTTTTATCTTATCTTATCTTATTATTGGCAAAGCAATGTGGGTTACGATGGCACACGAATGTGTTAAAGGTTTATATCACAAACAATTGTTTTTATTAATATTTAATAAAGGAAATAGTTTTTAATTACTTGATGGAGAATTTAATAAAAATATGTTAGAAACAGTTTTATTGCAAGCTTGCCATTTAAATACAAAATCATCAAGAAATAAAATATTTTTTATTTTTCTTTAATTTAGTGTGAATGATCCGGTTTAAATTTTTTTAACTACATTATAAAAAAATTTCACGTTCTTTAAGTTTCATGTAAGAAACTTTCCTTGCCTTGAAATTATGTAAATTAATAAGTAGTTTTAATATTATATATACTATATATATATAATATATCTTATAATTGCTTGCTGTAATTTTTCTTACAACCTTCATAAAGTGATTCTATAATAATATTTTCTGCGAAAACTGTTACCTTTTCATTATCTGTCGCAATTTCCCGTATAGTTTTTTTATTCGATTATAAGGTAATAAAACAAAATATTGCTCACGCAGTATTTAGACTACCTTCGTTGTTTGTTTGCGCGGTATTCTGAGCTTTGTTGTGCTTACATTAAGATTGAGTATCCGTTGGGTTAAAATTAAAAATGTACCGCTATCCGTTTATGACGTCACACCTACGCAGTTATACCTGACTCGTCCATGAATCAATGATGTTTGAAAAATGACGTGAAACCTAAACGTGTTGAGTAACTGTGTAATTTACGAATGATTGACCTCTCCATCGTACATTATACCTCCGAATTATATGCTCTGTCCCTACGTATAGAATCACAGAGTTGAATAATTTATTCTTATTCGTTATAGTAGTTTAAAATAGTGTTAAATTTGTTAGTTCTATCAATTGAGTTAATATTTTACTTTAAATAAGCATTATAATGTAGGTATTGTTGTCAAAAAAATTAAGTTATTAAGTAAAATAAAAAAAATTATTTAAACCGACATAATGAATTAATAATACATAGATTTTAAAATATATTTTTTAGTTCTCATTATCTATTATATGAACTAAAAACGTGACCCCCATCATTTGCGTTGCTTTTTAAATTAAAAAAAATGTATATGTGACAAATATAAGAATTTGGAATTCCATTTTTTTAATAAAAACCAAATATAAATATAGATTATATTAAATAAGCGTTCTTAACCAGCTATTTCAATGACTAATGCTTTTGAATATTTATTTATATTATTAATTATTTATATATTTCACTAAATATCTTTAAAAACATTCAGACATTGGATCGACATTGTTGTTTGTAATCCATATTATCGTAAATCCCTAACCAGGTAATCTACTATTGCGGTTTCAAAACCGAAATACTATATTTTATGTTTATTTCATTCCTTAACTAGCCTTCTGCCCTTAACTTCGTCTGATAGAAAAGCCTTCTTAAGTCTATAGACCATCAGATTTCTTAATATGTACTAAAAAAAATACTTAGATATGTCAGTACAGATCGAAGTATTTTTAGTTTTTTAGTATTTGTCAGTACAAAGAATAACTGCAACCAAACTAACTTTTTAATCTAAAATATAGATATAAATTCCTTTTTCTTTATAATAATTCCAATCTTTTTATAACGCTTAATTGAACGGTATATTGTTATTAATGTAATGTACTTGGTTTGTTTAATATAACATATTATTTAAATCTTTAAATAAATCACGAATCATTTTTATTATTAAAACTGAAATCGATATAAAGTAAAGATTTTAATTGGACATTTTGTAAACGTCTCGCTTTTTCACAGATTTATTTGTGAAATAGATACTATTAGACATTACCTTTTTACTGTTTATTCTTCTCTTATTAAAAACCAATAAATTAAAGTTTACGAAATCGACATTAGTTTTTTTTTCAATGTCCATTTGAGCATTACAAACGAGTGAAAGTTGGAATAGTTCACTTGGTATTTTATCTACATTATTTAACATTCTGTATTGAAAAGGTTTGTCGCAGAATAATGTAAAAAACTATTAATGTATACGCAGTATATTTACCTAGACTAATACTAATTATAGAATAGGATAGAATAACGAGTCAAGTTAAAAAAGCTTTTAACTTAATTTCATATCCCTGCTCCAATCAAATCCTGGCAGCAGCATATTATATTATCTATACTTATATAAAACAAACTCCCAAAGCTGGCTGTCTGTATGTAATCGATTTTCTCAAAATCTACTGAACGGATTTTTGTACGGTTTTCACCAAAAGATTATGCAATACTTCCGGATGGTTTAGGTAAATAGTACATATCGGTATTATGTAAATTGCGTTGAAGAGATCGAGCAGTTCTTAAAAAATTTGCTTCCTAGGAGCTTTAGTCGTGTGCGCTGCGTAAACCAACAGAGTTACGGTAAAGTTATGTACTTGAGAATTGTAGATCTATAAATATCTCTTACGGTTAACTCACAATAACTACTATTATGTTCAAAATTGCAATTAAATACACTAATTTACACGCGGGCGAAGCCGCAAGCACAGCTAGTATTATATATATTATACAGTTTATATAACTTGCGTTATTCAATACCATTCAAATACAAATAGGTTAAAACAATACGTTTTATTGCGAGAATCGGAATCACCAACTAAAAAGAACCTACATTTTTCAAGGCTGAACCGACATCACGCAGTCGCATGTCAAAAGACCTTATATCTCACAATTAGGGATGTCACTTTATAAAAAATCGATTAACTCGAAACGAAAAAATGTTTTTGTTCTGTCTATTTGAAAAGTTGCCTTTTTTAACCTTAAAAATTAATTAAAATAAAGACTAATTAAAGTGGACAAGTACGTATAAAAAAATAACATATGCGCTGTTTGCGAAATTAGATTTGAATGTGTAATTTGGCTACATTGGTTTTATCATCTTCAAATACAAGACAAAAAGAGTTAAAAAAAACGAAGAAAAACAGAGTAATTAATGTAATCTACTTTAAAAAAACCTTTAGTGATGTTAAGAGAAACGATTTATAAATCGGATTATAATAAAAAAAATCGATTAATATAAAAATCGACTACTTTTTCACATCCGTACTCTCAATGCCGCGGTATACTTTAAAACTATATAATTTTTTATGTCTATACTCGTCCTTTACATTTAGGATGACATTGATATTAAGAAAAGATCAATGTAGTAAAGACAATTTTATTAATTATATAAAGAATTGAGTAAGGCGAACAACAATGACTTGAATACTTAACTTCCATTTAAAAAATGTAAGTCGGTTCAAATTCAAGTTCAAATTATTCTTTATCTAAGTAAACTTGTAAACAAGTGCTTTTAAATTGTCAACATCTACTGCTGGTTCGGAAAGCTATTCCTATCGAGAAGAGCCAGCAAGAAACTCGGCGGTTGCTCTTTTTGACTTATAACTAGCTACATCAATCTCCTGCCCTTATCCCACTCTAAGTGGGGTCGGCACAACATGTTACAAACATGTTGTCACATGATTTGGTTACGTATTTTACGACCGACCGCCTGCCGGACGTCAACTTACCTTAGTGGCCTTTTACGAAACCTCGGTAAGAAATGAGGGTGATCTATTCTAGGCAGCCGGATACCACACGGCACTTACCTTAGTCGCCTCTTACGACACCTTGGTATAATTGAGGGTGGTCTATTCTATTAGCCGGATACCACACGGCGTAATACTTATAACTAGCTACATTTAGTTGATAAACTATATTGACTGGCCCATTGGCGCAGTTGGTAGTGACCCTGCCTTCAACTCAACGGATCGCGGGTTCGATCCCTGCCAAGGGCTCTAACACTTTGTTAGCTTTTCAAGTTCTGGACGTATTAAGGTATTTGTGTATGTATTTAAAATTGTATATGTACATGTTTACCAGCTGTCTGTCACTCTTAACACACGTATTAAGCTTACTCCGGGAACGGAAAACCGCGTGTGTAAGTGTCCCATATATTAAAAAAAGTCAGCTTTTTATGTTTTACTTTTAAAAGCTTTTTTTCATCTTGCAACGTATGTATGTTAAGGTGGAATCTTACAAGTCAAATTTGATCTACTTCCCGGTGTGTAACTATTATTAATACTCTTCCAGTCCCGATGAAAATGCATGTTTATGATAAGCATGACCTGGAGCAGCTGTCAGGATTGGTTGATTAGCAAGCAAACGTAATGCCAGCAGGCCTACCATGAACTCTTATTGCGACTCAATTGAAGACGTAAACTAAATTGTTTCGCTTTTTCATACCATGACGTCTTAAAGACGCACACGTTAAGTCGTTGCCGAATGACCGTTCGGAATTCGTCCTAAGAACATGTGAGTAAAAGAGACAAAGTTATCTATAGTTCATATAACGTTATCCTTTTCAAACATTACGACCCCAAATCCACACTTCATGGTGCGAAAAGAAAGCGCTTCGGTTAAGGTACTGACTTTGAATTGAATCGTTATCTATAAGTTCATGGTAGACCTAGTGCTCTTCAATATCAGCGGTGATCGTTAATCGTGTGATCATCTATAATCGACACGATCATCGTGAAGTGTCCAAATGATCGTCTGTATACGATACATACGTATTAATTGGTGATGGAACCTATTGTATACAAATGTAAGTCTGTTTAATCACTTATTAATTTTGAACACAGAACCCTTTGATGCGTGTTCGAAAAACAGACAATTCTCAAGTTGTAAGCGATTGTAGACGATCATAGATGATTGACGAGTACAGTCGAGTATGCCCTTTGTACGATCGCAATCGCACCTAATCATTTGTAATCGCCGATTATGAAAAGGAGCCATAGTAATAAGTAGTATTAAATTTTATATTCTCTGTGACCACGAAACTTTACGTCACAATGTCACGAGCGTTTTGCGACGATTTGCCACAGTTTCTATTTTTTTCCCGCCACAACTGTTACCGAGCGGCAACTGACAGTTTTTGAAATTGGATCTCTATGTAATGGCAACGTTGAAAAACACAGATAAACAACCAGAACTTTTTGTTGTTTATTTATTAAAGAGATATTGGTAAGAAATATTATGAATTCGTTCAATAATTTTTCATTGTTGGTTCTATTATTGTAAAAATGAATGGACCACTTGATTTTATATATAAACAATACGATTACATTACGTAGTAGATTAGATTACATAGTGCGATTCAAACAAAGGAAAAGCTTTACTAAATTCGTTTTTAATAATAAAAAAAATAACGACGATTAAAAAATAAATACCTGCAACTACGTAAAAGTTTATTGTACGCTCACGTAAAAAAGTTATATTGATTATTTTATTTGTCAAACATTAAAAATCGCAAATATGCCAATGAGAAATAGGGCGAATTGTTCAATTTTACTTATATTTCATAGAATTCACTATAACTAAATGCGCAACGCGCGTACGATTAGAAATAGATAGAGATATTATCTATATAATGTGTCATCATCATTTTTCTTTTGAGATAATTTATAGAATTAGCCGTTACTTTTCGGACATCCATAATACAAAAGTAATAATAGAATTATTGTGCTATAATCCGGGATAAAGTAAATAGGAAATAAATATAATCCTAAATGTAGAGTGGACTATCCGTTTTTTCATACCCGTTACATGCAAGATTCGTAAAAACACATGCACAAACCTCCACCACTGCCACAAAAATACACAAACACTACACTCGTTCATTATCACATACTCAACAATCGTTTCGCCCCGCAACCGAAGCATCATCAGGAGATAGACTCCACGACAAAATCGCAAAGCATGCATGTGCATGTGTTTTTACGAATCCTGCATGTAACGGGTATAAAAAAAACGGATAGTCCACTATACATATATCCGTTTTCATACCCGATACATGTAGGATTCGTAAAGCTTGTCCTGGCAGGAAGAGGCCATCGCTGCCCACGGTCCCTCCCTGTCCACCATGGCACGAAACCCGGGGGGCAGGTAGAGAACTAGCCTCATGTTACAAAGCAACATGTTACAAACATCTTGTTTCGTGATTTGGCTACGTATTTTACGACCGGCCGCCTGCCCCACGTCAACTTACCTTAGTCGCTTTTTACGACACCTCGGTAAGAAATGAGGGTAGTCTATTCTACGCAGCCCGATACCACACGGTGGGTCGACTTAGCTTAGTCGCATTTTACGACACCTCGGTAAAAAGAGGGTGGTCTATTCTATTCTGCCAGATAGCACACGGCAAACGATCCATCGATCACAATTTTGGTATATTACACAAAATGTTTTTAACATTTTACATGTGTGCGTGTTAAATACCATTATACCGTCCTATTGATTTTTAAACTAATGGGGTTTCCCTCAAACTATTGATTTGTACTTACCACAAGACAACATAGTTGTAATGTAAGGTTATTTTATTTATCCTTTCAAATATTTAACTCGGATCATATGACGGCTGCTGACGACGGTTGAGTTTTTCAAACAACACCAAGTCAAACAAAGGCAAAAAAATCTCCACTCAATTTTTTTATTGATGTGTTTTAAATACTTTATAGAAGTAAGCGTTAGTTTGCGGAATTCTATAGTACAAAAGTTATGACATAATAATTTTGCTACAATCCGCGTTTGCTAAGAAAATGCTAAATTTTTATTGCCAAACGTATAAAGCAGAACCGTTCTCATACCTTATGGTTTAGTCGTTTAGATAGTTTTGCCCGTAACCGAAGCAACATCATAGATAGGTTCGAATACAAAATCGCAATGCGCCTAATTGGCAAAACAAGCAGTATTTTATACAAATAGTTCAACCCCCCACTATAGATTTTGCCTACAAACATGTGTAACATACTGGATTTGAGAACGTTGTTGTGAATAAAATGGTTTCTTTAAATTGTGAACGTAGAATCGTGTGGCGACTAGATGTCCTATCATCTAGGTCGTTAGGTATATAGCTATACCTTATACATGCAGGATTAGTTACCGTACATATCACAAATCTCCGCTACCGACCACACAGTACACAAGCACTACACATATTTACTGTAATAATCTCTACGATCGTTTCGGGCCGTAACTGAAGCATCATCAGGAGATTGGTTCGACGACAAAATCGCAATGCACCCCACCGTCCAAACAAGCAGTATTTATTATATATAAGTACCCGGGTGACCAAACCTTACTCGGTAATTTTTTATAAAAAAATCCAATAAAAAAAATGATATGATATCTGGTACTCGATCTGGGTTATTCTCACTATTACGAGCGAGCTTTACGACTTTGCAAATTACAGCAAAATTAACCTTTGCTTTCAATTTATATTTTAAAAGTTTTTCAATGCCTGAAAATAGGGATAAAACGACCTTTTTTTCAAATTAAACCTAGCTAGATCGATTTATCATCCCAAAACCCCTTACGTACTAAGTTTCATGAAAATAATTGAAGCAGAATAGATATGAGCGATTATATATAAGACTAGCAATGCCCCGCGGTTTCACCCGCGTTAATACCGATCTCGTGGTATTGGAAAGTTTACTCAGTCAGACTATAGATTTATTTTTGTAAATTGAATGATCAATAGTTTCCGCAGCGCACGCGATGAAAGATTTTTATGATTAAATTTTGACACCTTATTACAGTTTTACTAGCGATCTCTATTTTTTTTGAAAATGTAATATAGCCTATGTTGCTCAGTAACGAAACAGCTTTCCAATGGCGAAAGAATATTTGAATTTTTTTTTGTGAAAACATTACAAACATACATACACACAAACATACAAATCTTCCCTCTTTATAATATTAGTATAGATTGTCGTAATAATAATGTTAATTGACCTTTGCAATTTGCTTGGGAAACCTGTCTATCTACTACTGTAATTAATTCTTCTAAGAATAATTAACCAGCTTAGAGTTAACGAGTTTTATTAACGTTGCTTAATGAACCGACTGTAAAAGCCAGGTTTTTTTTAAAAATCACGTGTTAGATATATTTTTTATAAATATATAATTACAAACGGTTGTCCGTTCCCAAAGTAACTTAATTTTTTCGGTTGTCCGTTCCCAAAGTAACTTAATTTTTTTATAATGCTTATGGGTGACAGACAACTGGTAAATGTATTCGTTTCATATGATAGTGACTGAATTCAAAAGTTGTTTTGACGCATTAAAGCGAAGCGCCTACAAAACACGTAAGTGTGTACAAAATCGTTAACTTGGAACGGCAAGAAAACACTAGCTAAGTAAAAAAACCTCTCGTGCGAACGAGGGGTAAATCTTTGCATACATAAAAAATGGTTAAACGTAGTTAAACGCACACGTTAAACCGCGGTGCCCAATGATTTGCTTTTAGGAAATAAACTAATCGTGAATTCAATTATCTTTTAAAACATGCGACCCACCTTTTGTGTTTTTTGGTAAACTTGTTTTTATCTTTTAAACAAAAAATTGAACTGTGTCAACGAACCTGATAAAGGAAACAAGGCCGATCGGAGACACAACTTTATTAATTACGTAAAGATAAGAAAGGGGAATGAGATCATGTCTTTTGAATATTATTATACATTGTAGCGTATATAAAGCGATACTCATCATCATTCCCCTGCCCTTATCCCACTGTAAGTGGGGTCGGCACAACATGTATTAAACATGTTGTCATATGATTTGGCTACGTATTTTACGACCGGCCGCCTGCCTGACGTAACTTACCTTAGTCGCCTTTTACGACACCTCGGTAAGAAATGAGGGTGGTCTATTCTATGCAGCCGGACATATATAAAGCGATACTCTTTTTCGAAAAAATTACATAATTACCAAAAAAAAATACATGTTAATCACAGACATGTGATAGAGCAAAATAAGCTTGTGATTCCCGTGCTGCGACTTAGTTGAGTTAGTAAATCATTTGTTCAAATTCAAATAGCTTTAAAAAAATGATTTTCAGAGAATATGCCGTGTGGCATATGCTGTGATAGCCCAGCGGTGAGATCGTGCAACTCTTTTGAGGGTAACACGAGTTCAGACCCGGGCAGGCACCCGACAGTTTTTATATTAAAACTCATGTGTCTATTTGATAATTGCAATTTATCACACGCTTTTCGGTGAAGGTAAACATCGTAAGGAAACCTGCATATCTCTAGAGAATTCTGTTGATATGTGTAATCCGCATTGGAGCAGCGTGGTAGGTCTTACCTCCAACCCTTCTCTCTAGAAACGGAGAGAGGAGGTCTTTTCCCAGCAGTGGGATTGTAACAGGCCGCTGCTTTATACCGTGTGGTATCCGGCAGAGTAGAATAGACCACCCTCATTTCTTACTGAGAAGTCGTAAAAGGCGACTAAGGTAAGTCGACCCGCCGTGTTGTATTCGGCTGCGTAGAGTAGACCACCCTCAATTCTTACCGAGGTGTCGTAAAAGGCGACTAAGGTAAGTGAACCCACCGTGTGGTATCCGGTTGAGTAGAATGGACCAACCTCTTTCTTACCGAGGGGTCGTAAAATACAACTTAGGTAAGTTGACGTCAGACAGGCGGTCGTAAAAGCCAAGCCAAGTTATGTGACAACATGATTTTAACATGTTGTGCCGACCCCACTTAAAGTGGGATAAGGGCAGGAGGATGATGATGTTTTTTCAAAGAAAGAATTAAATTTTAATTGAGGTCTGGCTTTGTTTGTAATAGTTGAATGACCTGACGCGGCGCCCTTGTTCAAAAATAGAAGAAAACAATAACATTGTTGTTTTCCCTCCCTCCCTCCCTCGCACTAGTTAGTTTTGAGTTTGATGTTTTATTGTTTTGATAAATGTATATATTATTGTCCCACTGGGCCGCACGAGAGGTTTTCTACCGTGCGTTAAAAATACGTCAAAATGAAACAAATGGGTATCCAGATATCCTATTCATACGACAGCGCTTTTAAAACTCGACGTATTTTTATCGATCAGTGTTCTTTTTTTAAACATTAGGCGTACGTCGTTAAGCCGAATATACTATACTTCTTATTACGGCTATTGCGGAGTTTTAACGCGACATATTTTTTACGCCCATGCTAACGAGGCGTAAGAGTTTCGATCTTTAGGCCATATAAACGCGCGGCGAATTAACCAAACAATGTCAACAAAATTAAGTTAAAGTTATTCCTATACTCTGGCTTTGGCTACGTTAGATATTTCGTATTTCTGCTGATTGGAATTACGTTTAAAACTACTCATACAGGATATTCAATAAATTGCATGAGAAACTCTGCATATTACGACACCATGTCCAAGCGTCGGGTGTTGCATAGTTGCTTGTCATGAATCACAAATAGTGCTAGTAATCCATTAAATGGCGCGTAATTGAGTGATTATAAACATTTTAATTTTAAGTTAATATAAATTTAAAATATATTCATTTGAAATTGTAGGCCACTGACTAAACCGGCATAACTGCTTTCACCCCTACGGAAAGCTGTAGCCATGACGGGTTTCCTCATGTAAAAACAAAAAAAAAATGGCCACTGACTAGAGACTCACGGCCCAGCTAGATTTCTCAAATGCCTTACTCAATATCATTTAGCCTGCAAAGTGTTAAGCTGTGTAATTCACCAGTATGAATCCGTAAATCTCCTTCCCTATCGGCATTCAAGTCACAGAATAGAAAGTTTTTGTCTGAAGTAATCTTTATTCATCTATTCAATTAACATAAATGAAATATGAAGACATAGACAGAAGCTTCATTTTTGTGCCTTTTGGTGTAGAGACCTTGGGTCCATGGGGCCCGAACGCTCATACCTTCTTCAATGAGCCGTAGAGAAGGCTCGTAGAGCGTACCGGGAACCCGAGAGCTGGCAGCTACCTTGGCCAATGAATAAGTTTGGCCACTCAAAGGGGTAACGCTGCCAGTATTTTGTGAACCTCACCCCACTGCAGTGGAATCGACGGTTTTGATTTAGTGTAAATAGATGTAAATATGTGTATATAACTTTTGTTTTCTTTTTTTATTGAATTTTTTTTAAGTATTATTTAGTTAGTTTTAATTTTGTTTTAAGTTTTTATAAATTCTTGTAAAATACTATGTTTTGGTAAAAAAAGTACGTCTTCATAAATAAATAAATTAATTAACATAAATTAAATAGTTCAATTTACTATAATCAATTGCATCATTTTTATTATTATTTTATCTTTGGTGTTATCTCAAGTGTAAATTATATAGGTACATAGTTTTTCATTATTTTTGTTTTTCTTTATTTCTATATAATAGTGAATACTACCCGTATTTCACTATACGTCTTTTTTCTCATGTTAGGTTAGGTTGACTGGAAGAGGTCCCTTTAGGGATACGCCTTTGAATATGTGTTTTTTTTTAAAGAAGGAAAGAAAAACTTTATTTGTGACGTACACCCATGAAATAATACAAAGTATATATCTATTTTTTTTAAAGGTTTGCTATGACGTCAAAAAATGGTAAACCACTCGGCTTTGGTTCGAAAACTCGAACACCGATTTTCAGTGGCCGCCATTTTTACTATGTACAATAAATAAATAAAGGTTCAGGTTGAAATAAAATACCCTTATTTTGACTATTCTGGTGCAAGGTCTTTGAGAAATCTAATCTAATACAATATTTATAACGTTTTTATAAATATTGTATTTAAGCTGTTGTATGAGAAAACTTCTTTTCTCTTTTCTAACAATATGTATGTACAAGAAATAAATAAATAATCGCGTCATTATACCATAGTCATATGAGACTATTGGGAAGTAAGAATTACGTTTGTTTACTTGAAATTATGCGTATACGCATTAAACGAAACGTAGGAACGACGCGCTGCCTTTAAATGGCGCAAAGGAAACAGGTTGCAGCTAACCTCGAGACCTTTCTCTCGGCGCGGCCGCTTATGTAATCATTACGTTATACTGATTGCGACATTGAACTTTGTATAAAGATGACAAATAAAAAACAATATACAATCATTCTAATAGCTAATTTGCGGCTGTTAATAGAGCTATATCGATTAGCTTTGCGAAACGATTGTTGAGTTTGTGATAGTGAACGTGTGTAGTGCTTGTGTATTGTGGTGGAAGTGGTGGAGGTTTTTGCATGTGTTTTTACGAATCCTGCACGTATCGGGTATGAAAATACGGATAGTCCACTATACATATTTTCTATTTACTGTATCGCGGATTATAGCAAAATAATTTTATTATTACTTTTGTATATCGATTAACTTGCATACTACAAACAAATATTACAGGCGAAAATCGGTGTTTTTTTTTTCATTATAATATTTCACTAAACTTTTTCCGACAATAATTAATAAAACAAAAAAGAATAAGCGAATCGACTAGCCCGTTGGCGCAGTGGGTAGTGACACTTCTTCTTGTCTTCAGCTTCGCGGGTCTCGGGTTCGATTCCCGCCGAGGGCAATAAAAAATTTTCTATAAAAATTTGTTGGTACTTCGAGCCTGAGTGTATATTTGTAGTTAGGTATGTATTAATAATTATATATGGAGTATAACTACCACTTCTCCGTCACCTATAACACAAGTATTAAGTTTCTTGCTTTGTGGACAGACGACCCTGTGTGTAAGTGTTCCATATATTATTTATTTTTTATTTTATTTAATTTGTTGTATCCGTTCCCGTGTATGCTATGCTGTTTATATTATATGTGATCGATTTTCTCAAAATCTACTGAACGGATTTTTTCAAGGATTTTTTCTAAAAATAATGCGAATCTTGAGGAAAATTTAGGATTAATAGAACAACAAAATTCCCGCGAGGCGGAAATTACGCGGGAAAAATTGGCACAGCTAGTCGATAAATTTTAAATACTAGCTAATAAATATTAAATACTATTTAATACTAGCTGATCAGCCACGCGTTGCTGTGGCTCAATCTGATTCCCGTCAAACCAGAACACGACAGTTAAAAAAAATGCTCCGATCGCCTCCAAAAATCTGAAATATTTCATTTAAATAGGATCCTGCCGCTTCGGAGTCTGTAAGGGACATACAGACGAACATTCATTTTCATAAGAAGATAGGAATATATGACCTTCGATCATTTTTTCATTTCATGTGTAAAAGTAGGAAAACTACAGCGCATAACGTTGTAAGGTCTAATTGCATTACGCAATTGAAAGCTGCGTTCAATGAGGTATACAATTACCGCGAATTATAGTAAAAAATTCATTCAATTGTAAATTACTTTTATTTTGGTGTGAATTTTTTATGAACACATTGAAAAGGTAGTATTTTATGAGCGAAACAAATATATGGAATTATTGTATATAAAAAAAAGTAAAGTGGGACAGTAACCCACTGCTGGGAATAGGCCTCCTCTCTCTGTTTTTAGAGAGAAGGATTGGAGCTAAGACCTACCACGCTGCTCGAATGCGGATTGGTAGGTTACACATATCCCCAGAATTTTCTAGAGATATGCAGGTTTCCTCGCGACGTTTTCCTTCACCGAAAAGCGTGTGTTAAATTGCAATTATCAAAATTGCAATTATATCAAAATTATTTTTATCTACTCTGATACTATATTACAAAGATTATAAAACTGAAAACAAAATTCTTATGACTATCATTACGTACAGGCCAATAATAAAAAATTAAAAAGTTTCATTACGATACAGGTCTTGTATGGACACCTGTATCATAATGTAACTTTTTAATCATAACGATACACCTATACAACTTCCAGCTGGACCAAGGAGGTTGAACGTCTACCTTAAAAAAAAGGTTTCAATAAATGGGTCCGCGGCGACGCAACACGCATGCGCAATCGATGTTTGCGCCTTGGCGCCAATATAGGACATTTAAAAAAAAATTTCAATATTTAAACGAAGTTTAGTTTTGTTTGTAAAAAAATAAGTTTTTGTGTAAAAACATGTCTGAGAGCGGGGATAGTGGTAATTGTAAAATGTTACCACGAGTACATGGAATGGAAACGTACGTTTTACGTATTATAGTATGAGAGTAGATAAAGTAGTGTATGGTACTGTACATAACTTGGTCTTATAACACTCGTGTGACACTATAAAAAAACTCGCCTGCGGCTCGTTTTTTTAAACCACACTCGTGTTATAAGAACCCTTATTATGCAACAGTATCATAAACTACTATAATATTACTTTTGCAATTATCAATTAGACACATACGTTTTAATAGAAAAACTCATTGGTGCCTAGCCCGGGGGTTTGAGCTCGTTACCCCTTCGACAGAGTCGCACGGTCTCACCGCTGGGCTACCACAGCTGATTATATGTGTAATGAAATAATTATCTATTAGGGTCAATATCAATCAACGGCTTTGCCAAAATAGTAAAAAAAAACCTAGTTCTTAACAAATTTCAAGCTGTACACTTTAGGGACAGCAGCTTATAAAATAAAAATAGCCATGACGGTTGCCAACCTCGATAGGAGATGGCACGAGAAGAAGAAGTACACTTTAGAATAAGCGACCTTTACTTATTATTGGCAAATCTTTAGACATAAAAAATACTTCCGCCTGGTGAAAAAATTGGATCGGTACCCACCACGCTGCTCCAATACTAATGAAGAGGTTAAACATCTTCTCGAAAATTTCTTGATATGCAAATGTCATCACGCTTACGGTTAATTTAAAAAACATACAATAAATAATAAATAAGCAAACAGTAACTAAGCGCAAATCTATCATTATCCTCCTGCCCTTATCCCAAAGTGGGGTCGGCACAACATGTTACACTCATGTTGACACATGATTTGGCTACGTCTTATACGACCGGCCGTCTGCCTGACGGGTCAACTTACCTTAATCACCTCTTACGACACCTCGGTAAGAAAGAGGATGGTCTAATCTACTCAACCGGATACCACACGGTGGGCCGACTTACCCTAGTCGCCTTTAACGACACCACGGTAAGAAATGAGGGTGGTCTATTCTACTCAACTGGATACCACACGGCATTAACCTCGGCGCCAGATATCTCTTATTAATGAAACGTGTTTCTTCGGTCTTAATCTTTTGCATGTGTAAATGCAAAAGATTTAGACCTAAGAAACACAAATATACCGTTATAACAGATCTTCATTCGACAGCGATCAGATGTAACCAAGTCTACTACGTTTTTATCTCAGCAAAACCAGTTACGAAGGTTTCATTAACCCTTCTCTCATGCGACCTATAAACCGGTTCCAGTCGACAATGCACCGCTCGCACTATTTTGTAAATCTCTGTCTCAAACTTCGTGAAATAACTTTGACTGTAAATGAGTGTGTCAGATATTTTATGATTGTATTATCATAATTCAGCCGTGTGGTATCCGGCTGAGTGGAATAGACTACCCTCATTTCTTACCGAAATGTTGTAAAAGGCGATTAAGGTAAGTTGACGTCAGGCAGGCGGCCGGTCGTAAAATACCTAGCAAAATCATTTGACAACATGTTTATAACATGTGTGCCGATCCACTTAGAGTGGTATAAGGGCAGGAGGATGATGATGTATTATCATAATTCAATAATATAATTACGTTATATTGCTATTGAATATAATATAAAGGACTAGAGGGTTTGGATTTGACAAAAATTAAGATAATTATTTTGCTATAATCCGCGTTTGTTCAGAAGATCTATGTAATACTAAGTGTAGGAACCAAAACCGTTCTCATACTCTGTACATGCAAGATTAGTTACTACACGTAACAGAAAACAGCGCCAACAATAACAACACACACATTCATTGCAACACTCTTAACGATCGTATCGCCCCTAATCGATGCTTCGGTTGGGCTCCACGACAGAATCGCAAAGGTTTGCGATTCTTTCGTGGTGCTTGTGCTGAACAAACACGGATTATAGCAAAATAATTATCGTAATTTTTGTACTATGGCATTTCGCAAAGTCACGCCTACGTCTATAAATTATAGTAATTTTAAGGGTGATTTAAAACGACCAAAAATCATATTTTATAAAAGTTAAATATTAACTTTGGAAGCATAAAAATACATAAAATTACATTTAAATTACAGGTATAAAAGCTGTGATAGCCTAGCGGTGAGACCGTGCGACTCTCTAGAGACGACATAGGTTCAAACCCGTGCATGCACCAATGGGTTTTTCTATTAAAACTTATGTGTCTAATTGATAATTGCAATTTATCACACGCTTTTCGGTGAAGGAAAACATCGTGAGGAAACCTGCATATCTCTAGAGAATTCTAGGGATATGTGTAACCTACCAATCCGCATTGGAGCAGCGTGGTAGGTCTTAGCTCCAATCCTTCTCTCCAAAAACGGAGAGAGGAGGCCTTAACCCAGCAGTGGGCATAGTAACAGGCTGTTACTTTTACAGGTATAAATAAAATAAAGAATCTAGACTATTTTAATAATAAAGTAAATAAATTTTAGTAAAAATAATTTTAAATGTCGTTAAAATTGCTAATTATAGCATCGATAAGACTTTATATTTACACAGATTTTATAAAAACTGAACGAGCACGATGCGTACGTGATATATGCCCGGTACACAATTCAGCAGGCCTACTATGAACTCTTATTGCGACTCAATTGAAGACGTAAACGACGACCGCGAACCGCTTTCTTTTCGTACCGTGAAGTGTGGATTGCATTGGGGTCGTAATGTTTGAAAAGGATAACGTTATATGAACTATAGATAATTCTGTCTCTTTTACTCACATGTTCTTAGAACGAATTCCAAACGCTCATTCGGCAACGGCTTAAAGTGTGCGTCTTTAAGACTTCACGGTATGAAAAAGCAAAATAATTTCGTTTACGTCTTCAATTGAGTCGCAATAACAGCTCATGGTAGACCTGCTGATGCCTTTCAATATACCGGTTAACATCTGACTCGCATAAAAGGGATGCATTAATTTATTAAAGCGACTGTGAGAGTTACCACTTCATTTTAACTTATAGAAGTTGAATACTGTGTGAAATTCTATAGAACAATATCAGTACAGAGCAACCGAGTTTCTGGCTGGCTATTCTAGGCAAGAGCAACTCCGAAACAGCAATAGAGTTTACGATTCAAAAAAAGGCACTATAACAAAACTACCTCGCTATAATCCGCACGGGTTAAGCGAATGCATGCAAAGCTTATGTGTATGACGCAGGCAAAATCTACGAACCTTACACATGCAGGACAAGCCACCACACGAACCCCAAGGCTCCTCCATCAGCAACAAAGCACACAAGCAGCACACACACCTACCACACACACCCACCACCACAACATACTTGTAAATACACTTACATACACATACACGACAAAATCGTAATCGTTGTTAAAATCGTTGTAATCGTTGTTAAAGTAAATAAATAAATAAATAAATAAGTAATGCGGCATTGCGATTTTGTCGTGGAGCCTATCCTCCTGATGATGCTTCGGTTTCGGAGCGAAATGATCGTCGAGATTGTTGTGGTGGTGGGTGTGTGTGCTGCTTGTGTGCTTTGTTGCTGGTGGAGGAGCCTTGGGATTCGTGTGGTGGCTTGTCCTGCATGTGTAAGGTTCGTAGATTTTGCCTGCTTCATACTCATTAGCTTTGCATGCATTCGTTCAACCCGTGCGGATTATAGCGAGGTAGTTTTGGTATAGTGCCTGTAATATGGAATTCCGCAAAGTGACGCCTGCTTCTACAAATGATTCAAAAAAACTTGTTTACAAGGTTATTATTGGTATATATTTTTATTTATTTATTTATTTATTAAATAGTTCCCCAACAGACATTACATTAACATAATATAATAAAACAACATTATTTATAAACATGCAAATAATGCACGTCCAGTTACTGGCAAACAGTAACCATGAATATCTTGCAAGCGCGGATAAAAGGTACTGTCTGAACGGATAACAATTAAATCTTAAATATATGTAAACTAATAAAAAATACAGGAGGCAACACTCAATTATTTTAAAAGCTATCATTTATGTGTATATGTGAAGGTATCTTGCAAGTTAAATTTGACCAACTTTCTGGTGTCCGATTGAGCTAAAATTTTACATTCTGATCCAGTCCCGATGACAATGGATGTTTATAATAAGATTGAGCTCATGCTGTTGCTAGGATTGGCTCCAGACGAGGGAACTCCTCAACTTTTAACATTTAACGACATGAATTTATTTTTTTAAACTTTTTTAAACAAGACTTGTTTTATCTTTCAATTGATTATTTAATGAAAATCTTATATCTTATAAAACTGCACTTAGCTTTCTTAAAAACTTTAATAAAAAAATAATAATAAAAAAAAGAATTATTAACTTAACTTAAATTTTATTCTGATAAGAAGCCAAATAAATGAATATGAAAACATAATTTTGAATAACATAGTGAAAATAACGATTTAAATTGACATCATTCTCTTACCCTTATTTCACTTCGCTTCCATTCTTTCCTATCATCCTTTTATATGCATGTCACATTATTCAATCTATTTTTGCAGTTTTCCTATCGTCACATATCCATCCACATTAATATTCAACACTCTCCGCCGTGTGGTATCCAGCTGAGTAGAATAGACCACCATCATTTCTTACCAAGGAGTCGTAAAAGGCGACTAAGGTAAGTTGACGTCAGGCAAGCAGCCGGCCGTAAAATACGTAGCCAAATCATGTGACAACATGTTTGTAATAAGTTGTGCCGACCTCACCTAGAGTGGGGTAGGGGCAGGTGGATGATGATTAATATTCAACACCCTTTAATCACATGATTTTTATCCCTACTCATTATATGTACATACAAACCTAATCTTGCACTTCTCTTTACCAAAAACTGTACAAAACAAATTCTTCTTGTAGATCTAGATGACATATTGTTATCATCGAAACAAGTAAGATTATCATAGGCAGCATCAATCAGGTCGTGCGTCATGATATATAGTAATTGGATACAGAACCAGTTTCTATACAAAACAAAGCTTGATATCAGAAGTTCAAGGACGTGAGGAAATAATAGTTGTCCAAAATTGCACAATACCGCGTAGATTCCGTGTTATTTTTTATATTTCAAGGTAGATTTATCCAGCTAATGAGATACAAAAAAATATAAATGAGTTACATTTAACAGTTTTAAACGCACGCCTTCCCAATCTGTGCCACACAAATATTACCTTATTTTTTATTTATTTATTTTTTATTTATTTAATTATTTATATACCATAAAGAAAAAAAAATACGTAAGAAAAACATTATCAATAAAAAAACAGAGTACAATGGTCAAGTTGACCGTCATCTCATAAACTATTGAAGGCCTAAAATCAATATTAACATTTAACTAAGGCTTGAATAATACGTAATCGGTGTAATAAGGTTATATTATATATATGATCCCCAAAATATATATATCTAAACGTTGTGATTACAGTCTCTCATATAAACAATTTTGTATATACCAAACAGTAATGGCTAAAAAGGACCGATTACTATAATCGATTTTTTTAACGTAATAAATAGATTTTTAAAAATATAGTCTTTTTTCTTATTTTCTATGATAATATATGAGTTGTTTTATGAAACCGGTGTAGCTAAACTATTATATATATTATTGTTTATTATTATTATATATATTATTATTATATATTATTGTTTATTAAATATAATTATCCTCTTTTATTATTAGAAGAAACAACTTTCCAAATAGTTAGGAAACAATCGATTTATTTGATTCGATTAATTGATTTTTCACAAACCGATTTATTTTGATGGGAGATAAATAGATTGATTATTATCAATCGATTTTTTCCACTGTAATTGATATATATAGCAGTACAAAACCTTCTAACGTAACCGAACGTAACTAAAAGAGACCTGAGAAAGATATCATGAAATGAATATGCGTCCACAAACAAAACGACATGTAGGCGTTTTTTTTAATCATTAATTGAATACACATATACCCAGAATTCTCTAGAGTAATGCTGAGTTCCTTACGATGTTTTCCTTCATCGAAAAACGTGTGAGAAATTGCAAATATCAATTAGATAGATAAGTATTTACAAAAAAAAAACATCTCATAAGTGCCTGCCCGGAGTTTGAACTCTTAATAACGTCGAAAGAATCGCACGGTCTCAACGGTAGGCTATCACAGTTTTAGGGAAAATAGACTTGAAAAAATTTCCTCATAAATATTTTCTTGTTCTTTTGCAGACAAGTCTCTACCTATAGTAGAGCCACCGCTAGAATCTCCAGATGAAGGTCACACCGCGCAATGCACGTGTCCAAACTGTGATGAAGTTCTCTCGAGATTTTCAGAATGCAGTATATGCTTGGAGCCTTTACAGGTATAGTTAAATCGGTTTTTTTTATTATATAAATAAATATATATATGGGACACTTACACACACGGTCGTCCGTCCCCAAAGTAGGTAATTTAATACTTGTGTTATGGGTTCCAGACAACTGGTAAATATATTTTTTATTAATTTTAAATACATACTTAAATACAAATACACACCCAGGCTCGAAGAACGAACAACTTGTTTTTAGTAAATGTTGACCCTTAGCGGAAAACGAACCCGCGACCCGCGGAGTTGAAGGTAGGGCCACTACCCACAACGCCAACGAGCCAATTATTCTAAGTTAGATTCATTAGATATGGTTTGAATAAAACGTGACGGTGTTCTACAAACTTGTAATACAATAAGACATTCTGGTGAGACGATTATGGTAATCGTCGTGGCTAGGTGATGTCTATGATGATGGACATGTTACGCTATGAAGTGTCCATAGTCCTGAAACTACGTATGCATAAAGAGCTCACGAATAAGAGCCCCGTACGGGCTTGAAACTAGACGGGCTCATTCGATAAAATAAGACGTGAGTATAGTCGGTTTCTATACGAGTAATTACGCGTATATACTTATGATAATCTATACTTATTATAAAACAAAGTCCCAAAAAGCTGTCTGTCCGTATGTTTATTTTCACAAAATCTACTGAACGGATTTGTGTACGGTTTTCACCAAAATATAGTGCAATACTTCCGGACAGTTTAGGTAAATAGTACATATCGGTATTATGTAAATTGTGGTAAAGAGATCGTGCAGTTGTTAAAAACTTGCTTGCTGGGAGCTTTAGACGCGTGCGCTACGTAAACCAGCAGAGATACGGTAAAGTAATGTACTAGATAATTGTAGATCTATAAAAAATACGACAAAAAAGTCCGTGATAGCATGTCTCTATCTCTAACGGTTAATTGACAATAACTACTTATATGTTTCAAATTGGAATTCGAGACAAAGTTTATGACACGCTGATTTTGCGGGCGAAACCGCTGGCACAGCTAGTGCTATATATAATTTCCAACGGATATATGTCCAGCTTAAGGATTATTATGCATAGCCGGTATACAATGACAATTAATCCCTTTGTATAAATTATTGAAACAGATGTTATTAAGGTATACGTGGTATTACAGTGTACGTGATCTGCACATCTCATGAGAGAATGGTTTAATTACATACAATTCAATTAATATAACTTTGCTACTTTGTCTTTATATATATGAACAACGCGATAATTTAATAAATTTTCAGATAATTTAGAGTAAATATTAAAGTAACGTCTCTAAAGTTGTCTAATCAACTTGTACCGGTCGAATACAACGATGCCCCGCGACTCTTTTTAATTAAGCCGTCCTTCTAGAGGGATTTTAGCAATAGTATAATACACAACGAACTTAGAAGTTCTTGGCAATCTAGGGTTCCGTTTATTACGTTATGTAAAAAACATATATCTAATATGGAGATATTAAATATATGGTCAGAAAAAGTAAGTAATTTGTAGAGGCAAAACAAAGTTTGGAAAAATAACTTGCTTTATTCAATTCATTTGTCACCAATTTAAAGCCAAGATAATTTACGTTAAAACGTTTTTGAATACGTTCAATTCTAGACGAATGTACTCGTACATAGTAGTAGGGGTTCCAGAAGATAGAGTAGTATTCCGGAACGATTCTAAATGACGCATTTAAAACCAAAATTCTATTGATAATCACAGAATAGTAACTTAAATACATTTTTAATATAGTAGATAGTAGTTACGGTTTTATGTACATTGTGCTGAAGAGGTCGCGCGGTTGTAAAAAATTGGAGCTTTATTCGCATGCGCCACGTAAACCAGCAGGGATACACTAAATGTACTAGAGAATTGTAGATCTACTAAAATACTACAAAAGAGACTGCGAGAGCATGTCTCTATCACTTAGGGTTAACTCACAATAAATACCTTCATGTTCAAAATTACAATTTGGGATTTTTTTTCGAATTGAAGCGAAAAGCAAAGCTGCTGGCATTGCTAGCTATAGATAGCTATATATTTTATCGAGAATTATAGCAAATTATTATTACAGAAGCGTATTATTTATCAACATTTCGTACAAGTTGACCTAAATATCACTGACTGATAACAACGACGTTATCGTCGAGATATAGTGAGCTTGAATTACCGATCATGGTTCAGGAATACGTGTAACCTACTTAATATAAATTTAAGTTATTATTAAATAATGAGCCATTTTATTAAGTTATTTTAGCTCCAACCCTTAATAATTTAATAATAACTTTATTAGGAACAATACAGAAAAACAATACATAACAATGAAAAACGATGATCCTGCAGAAGTATAAACTGTGTTGCAGTGATCAATGCTCTTCTCCTTTACAAAAATAGAATGTTCCTTATAATTAATTATAATTATAATATGATATAAAATGATGATGAAAATATTGAAAAGTTAAATGTATTTTAACTTAATTGTATTAATGTGCATGCGCGTGTGTCTGTGTAGTCGTGAATGCGTGCGGGTGTGTCTTATATGAGTGCGCGGGTGGGTAAGCTCCGACCCTTCCCTCCAGCAACGGAGAGAGAAGGTCTATGCCCAAAAGTGGGATAGAAACAGACTTTTACTCCGCGTTTGTATAGAAAATCTATGTAATGTACATTTAACATTACCGTTCTCAAATCATATATCATCGTGCGTTACGTAATCGTTATGCGTTGCGTTTTTGTCGTTGACCCTATCTCCTGATGATGTTCGGTTACGGGACGAAACGATGGTAGAGATTGTCGTAATGAATGTGTGTAGTGATTGCATGGTGTGTGGTGGCGGCGTTTTGTGGTACGTGTGGTGACTGATTCTGCATGCATACGATATGTGAATGGTTTCTGCTTCCTACACTTAGCATTACATAGATTTTCTTAACAAACGCGAATTATAGCAAAATAATTTGTAACGGAGGTAATAATGAGGGTGAGATGGGGGTGGCGCGGAGAGGTGAGGTGAGGTGCGCAAAGGCGCTATTACATTAAAAAAGTGTTTTAAACATAAAGGTTTTATGTTGTATAAAAAGAGGAATAAACTGGTTTGACTTCTGAAAAAACCGTTTCCTATTTCTATAATAAAAATAAAGAAAATATCGGTCTAATCAATTTTAACACAACTTACGGGCAATTAAGCATTTGATTTTAATAGAAAGTTCATGGATATCTAATTTAAGTATAAAGTAAAGTAAAGTAACAGCCTGTTACCATGCCCACTGCTGGGCTAAGGCCTCCTCTCTCTGTTTTTGGAGAGAAGGATTGGACCTACCACGCTGCTCCAATGCGGATTGGTAGGTTACACATTTCCCTAGAATTCTCTAGAGATATGCAGGTTTCCTCACGATGTTTTCCTTCACCGAAAAGCATGTGATAAATTGCAATTATCAATTAGACACATAAGTTTTAATAGAAAAACTCATTGGTGCCAGCCCGGGGTTTGAACACATGTCGTCTCTAGAGAGTCGCACGATCTCACCGCTAGGCTATCACAGCTTAATTTAAGTATAACTTTAGTTGCTTAATTTTGAAACACGTGAAATTTATATTAAGTAGTTCGCATATATTCCTGAACGATGCATGAAGTTATAATGTTAGCCAGCGTTGAATTACTGCAGTTTATAATAGTTAGTTAACTTTAACGGCGGGCGTAAAGCATTAGTTTTGAAACATACAGTTTAATAAGCATCGTGTTGTTGGGATGTTAATATTTTCATTTCTAATTTTAAAATTTTACATCCATAATAATAATGCGAAAGTCTGTCTATTTGTCTTTCTGTTTGTGTACTTTTCTGTTACGCTTTCGCGGATATCCGCTGGAGTCATTTTCATGAAATTCAGTACAATTAACGTTTAAATACGGGTCTAATAGTGGTCCGTTTTCATAGTTAGCACTGACCCTGCCATCAGATGCGCAGGTCGTGGGTTCGATTTCTGTCGAGTTTTTCTTCGAGTCTGGGTGTATATGTATTTAAGAATGTATTTAACATTATGAATGTATGTATGTATATATTTACCAGTTGTCTGTCACTTATATAATATTTTATATAAGTTACTCTGGGGCCGTAATGATTGTCCTATATATTTTTATTTGTATTTAATTTATATTTGTTTATTTATATAACACTAGCGGTGCCAACAACGGCTTCGCCCGCGCGGTTTCAGTGATCAAATCTTTCCCGAATTTTGAACATAAAAGTAGTTACACTAACAATCCTTACTAATATTATAAATGCAAAAGTCTGTCTGTCTGTTTGTTACGTTTTCACGGCCAATCCGCCCCACCAATATTGCTGAAACTTGGCACAATTATTCCTTATACACTGGGGTAAGATATAGGCTATCCTGTTAATTCAACAGGAATAAGATGACATTATGCCATCAACTAATATTTTATAATCAACATAATATTTTTTTTTATTCACAATTTGTCAAAGTTTATAAATGTATTAACAGCCTGGAATCGAATCATTTAAGGCCATGTTAAATCTGTTATTTAAAAGAGGTTCCATTTTAAAGGTTCACGTTATTTGATTTATGTCAAAAAGGTTATTTAACCCCCGCATCGATCAGATTTTTGATATGGAGATATTTGAAGGGCTGGAATGCGAAAGAAACTACTGTTTATTCCAAGACTACAGTCCACGTGAACTAAGTCGTGGGTAATCTAGTTTTATATAAGTTTCTTTTTGTTTTATACGTTGCCAACTTTATATTATTCATAGGCGGGCCATTCAAAATCCGTTCGTATATCCGCGGGCATAGGATTGAGTGCGCCCAATTTACATTCATTCCATATGCTTCTGTATATAGAAAATATGAAATATCACAATTTACAGTGCTGCGGACCGTGCGTATGTCCATGGTGTGGAGGTGTTTGGTGCGCGAGATGTTCACGGAGGATGTCGCGATGCGCCTGGTGCAGAGGAAACCTTCGCGCGCCCGCAACACCCTGCCTCGCGCTGCAGAGACTCGTCAACGACCTAATGCTGCCATGTCGGAACTATAGGTGAATAACCCTTTCTTATTCATAACAAAAACTCTTTAGGAGAAGTACTGTCCTTAGGGACGGGTATGTAGTATTCGCATCAGCTAAAAGACTTGACATGGTAAGGTTTTTCATAATTGTTTTGAATAAAACTAAGTGGCTAGCCCGCGCCGGATCGGGTGAGAGGAGGGTCGACCCTTCTTGGCGCGCGCGATATTCAGTCATTCTCATGGTTCGATAGGAAGGTTATTTACTACTATCCATAATGGGTTTTCCTTAAAATTCATCCACAACTACTTAATTAACCAATGTTTTTAAGATCGTCTCTAACTAATATAATTATCTAAAATCAATCAGAATCCGTGGTATTGTAGCAATTTCACGACGGCAATAAAGTTTCACTGTTAATTGCCGAATTTCATTGTACGAAATTAATTCAAGGCCAGATCAGTTGGGCCCGTAAAATTTTTACACTATCCGTATTGGCTTCGAGTAAATAAGCCGTAAAAGACCAATAAAACTTGTGTTAAACGGTTTTACGCTTTTGGCTTGTTCGTTGCGCGCCGGGGTGGACTGTCTTAATTAAATTACTTGGCTTTGAGCTTTGCAAGAGACATCTTGATTTCCTTTTTAGTATAGTTTGAAGAGAGCCCGTCGCTCGTACTTTGATTAAAATGTCACTAGTGACATTATCACTAAATAGAATTCCGACATTCAAGCTTCTAATTGAAATCAAGAATATCCATAATATATTATCGAGCAAACATCGTTTTGTCATATGAATTATTTCTAGGTAATTTCTAGTGTACATAAAACAAAAAAATGTGAGGGTTGGATAACCCTTATCAGTTAGGGTTATGAAAAAATATATAGTAACCGATTCTCAGACATACTAAATATACATATAAAATCTATTTAAAATCGGTCAAGCTGTTTCGGAGGAGTATGGTATTATTTACCATACTCCTTATGGTAATTAATACCATACTCCTCCGAAACGATTGTTGAGTCTGTGATAGTATTAACACTATTGTTAACACTATCACAGACTCAACAATCGTTTCGCCCCGCAACCGAAGCATCATCAGGAGATAGACTCCAAGACAAAATCGCAAAAGCTCTGCGATTTTGCGTAATGTCGTGGCGGTGGTGGAGGCTCATGCATGTGTTACGAATCTTGCATATATTAGGTATGAAAACGGCTAATCCACTCCACATTTAACGTTATATAACATAACGTTATTTGATGTATATCATAGATACATAAAAGGTCACAATAAACTGGTGATTCCTGTGTCGTGACTCAGCAGAGTCATCAACTCATTCGTTGGTCTCGGTATTCGTTTTTACAATAAAATTCCGCAATCCATACTGGACCAGTCTACAGAAAGGTTTAAATGAAGTATAAGAGATATGCTTATACGTAAAGCATATTACAAAATTGAATGATATTGAATGATTCTTAAATGAATATCCTTTCAGCTTCATACAAGACTGCTGTTTAATAATGTTGAAAATGTTTAAAAGGTTGACCGCCGAGTTTCTCGCTTGTTCTTTTCGGTAAGAGCAACATTCCGAACCAGTTGTAGCTTCATTAATCACGTTGATCCTTGACGATTCAAATGTGCTCGAAAGAGCTTACTTGAATAAAAAATATTCTGATTTGATTTGATTTAATGTTTTCTATTTATTTTATGGCGGATTAAAACAAATTAATTTATTATTAATTTTGTATTATGGATCTCCGCAAAGTAACGCCTAATTCTACAAAAAATGAGCGTATCTATCATTCAAAAGATGTCTTAGATTGATTTATCTGTGGCCACGAGCAGATGTTTATCTTGTCTGACAATATATGGAGACCTAAAAACATATTTAAATGTGAATGTCTTACACGCCCTGTGTAACCTTTAGCTTTGAAGATATAAACTGATGTTACAATGTTATATCTAGGTTATCACGATTGTTTGATTTATGCGTCACTTATCCGAACATCTAGACAATTTCTACAGTTAATCTATCAAATACGCCGTGTTATATCCGGCTAAGTAGAAGAGGCCCCCTTATTTCTCACCAAGGTGTCGTAAATTGCGACTAAAGTAAGTCGAACCGCCGTGTGGTATCCGGCTGAGTAGAATAGAGCATCCTCATTTCTTACCGAGGTGTCGTAAAAGGCGATTAAAGTAAGTCGACCCTCCGTGTGGTATCCGGTTGAATAGAATAGACTCTTTATTACAGAGGCGTCGTAATATACGATTAAGGTAAGTTGACGTTAGGCAGGCGGCCGGTCATAAAAAACGTAGCCAAATCATGTGACAACATATTTGTAACATTTTGTGCAGACCCTACTTAGAGTGGAATAAGGGCAAGAGGATGATGAGTAAGAAAGCCAGTCTAAAATGTGCCATATTAAAATAAAAAGAAATAAGGCTAAAGCAAATGAAGGTGATCTATCTGTCTCTCTTTTTTTGTGTGTTTGGACAAAGATGAAGAATATGAGTTTCATCTTTCCTCTTATTATTTATGTTAACCCGAACGAAGTCGTTGGTGCAACTAATATCAAATAAAGTCGTGACAACCCAGATTTTCCATAACAGCATTTCATAGGAGGACACGAAAGTCATGCCCGTTTGCGACCATCACGCGCCGTCCATTCATTTCGAAATGCTCGACAGCTGCCTCGCTCGCTATTCTCTAAGGGTCTATTAAACTAGTTTATTTATTAGTAAATTAACCAATCTATTACTTTTGAATAATTTCTTAATTAAGGCGTTATTGATACGATATGCATAATAGAAAATTAATGATAGAATTCAAATTTAAATTATTCTTTATTCAAGTAAACTTGTAAACAAGTGCTTTTCAATGGTCAACATCTACTGCTGGTTCGGAAAGCTGTTCCTACCGAGAAAAACCAGCAAGAAACTCGGCGGTTGCTCTTTTCAAAGAATAATTCTTATTACTAGTTACATATAGTTACTGATGTCTTGTACAGGGTCTAATAGTAGCTATATCCACGCATTATTATCATCTAAGTAATCCTCAATAGTATATTAGGCTTTCTGTGTTAGCATTTTTTGCAGTGTTTTTAAACTGCTGTAATGGTAAAGTCAAAGTAGATTGCGGAATTTTATTATAGAATCTTATACCAAAACCCATAAACGATTTACGTACTTTTGCTAGGCGCAAAGCAGGAGTCGCAAGCTTATGTCGGTTGCTACTTTGTCTATTATATACATCACCTATCGTTTTATAATTGTTTTGCTTCAATCCGCTATTAGAGATAATTTGTGTAATGCTAAAAGTAGAGAGAATTATCCTTGTATATGATCATACCTTATGATTGCGAGATTCTTAACTGCACGCAATATAAACTAGCAACGCAAATAGCCTAATACACACTACCCCAGTCTCAACAATCATTTCGCCCCGTAACTGGAGTATTGTCAGTAAATATGTCTATTTACCGCTACAACAAAATCACAAAGCAATTTAAACAGTGTTCATTTTTAGTTTTACTTTTGCTTGATAAATCGATTAAGGTTTAACTTTTTGTCCTCAGACGAGGCTGTACAGAACTTCTTACTGCAACCATCAGAACCAAACACGAAGAAGAATGCAAATACGATACAATGATTTGCCCCATCACACCCACCTGCTGTTCCGTCCCATTCGAAGAACTCTCAGCACACCTCCAATCGAACCACAACATCATCGCCGTGTACTCCCAGAAGATTAAAATATTAATAGAGAATTTCCAAACGAAACTAAAGAAGACTGCCTGCTGTAGGACCAAATACAAAATCATCCTACTATATCAAAAGAGTGCTTTCATAATCAAAGTCTGCATATACAACTATCACGTGAAAGTCGAAGTCATGAGAAGGAAGTTAGGATATATTGCGGATATTAAGTCTGAAACAAAGAAAAGTGATTACTGCGCGCTCATTGAGTTCCAGAGTAAAGCCCTTTGCACCAAATCGGCTATTCTTATAGAAAATGAAGCGTATAGCAAGAAAGCCGAAGTACAATGGAACGATGTGATACTGAAGTCAGAGAATGATGAAGCAATTACTATCCACGTTAATATTGGAAAAACGGATGCAGATCCCGTTAGGAAAGAATTACCCGAATCATGATAGAAGATTTATAATAATTTGTGGCACTGACTGAACGTACACGATAGCTATTGAGTTAATGTGATATTAGACACGACGCTTGCGTTTTATACAAGTGAATAGTTTAAAGACCAAAATAACTTAAGCTTTGGTATGAAAAAGCCACATCTATTTTATATTTTTAGTATATTATTAATTTAGTATAAAACAAAGTCCTCCAAAAGATATCTGTTTGTATGAGATGGATTTTCTCACAATCTACAGAACCGATTTTTGTACGGTTTTTACTCAAAAGTAGTGCAATTCTTCCGGAAGGTTGACGTTACTGCATTACGGTTTTGTAAATTGTGTTTAAGAGTTCGCGCAATTGTTAAGATCTCCCTGCTGAGAGCTTTAATCGCGTCTGCTGCGTAAACCCACAAAAATACGCTAAAATAATGTACTAGAGAATTGTAGCCCGACAAAAATACTACGAAAAAGTCCGGGACTGCATGTCTCTGTCTCTTATGGTTACCGCACTATAACTAATTTATGTTCAAAATTTCAATCAAATACACTAATTTCTGCAATAGCCGCAAGCTAGTTTTTAGTATAAATAAACGATTAGTAATCATTTTTATATTATTCACGAGATATTGAATGGAATTTTTGGGTGTTTTATTCCTATTGCACTAGAGTTATTTATATTTTAAGTGTTCCTTTAATGTCGTTTTTGAACAAACATTCCAAATGGTTTGGATCTTATTTTTGATTTTATAGTAAGATACAACTTTCAATGTTTTCAAGTTATATGAACAATGACTGAAATAGCTGTAATATTAAATTGTTTCGCAGTTGTATTTGAAATAAGTTTTATAATAAATAATTTGAAGTGAAATTCTATTTTTATTAATCCCTTCTGAATAATTTGCTATGTAGGTAGATTAATCAACTTTGTTTCATTGTGTTAATATTGGGAAATTCAAATTATTTTTTATTCAAGTAACAAATTCTTTTAAATCGTCAACTTTACTGACGGTTCCGAAAGCTGTTCTTGCCTAGAAGAGCCAGCAAGAAACTCGGCGGTTGCTCTTTCTTCTTCACGTACCTCTCCAACTAATGAAGGTTGGCAGTCAGCTCTGCATATGCCTTTCTATTTGTAGCGAGATAGAAGAGTTCGGGAGCGCTCTTAATGCCATTCCCGGAAGCTTCGGAACCAAGATTTCTAGGACCAGGTCTCCTCTTTCCAGTAACTTTTCCCATCATTATCAGTTGCGATAAGTCGTATCGGCGATGCCTGAATACGTGGCCCAGGTATGCAACTTTGCGTTGTTTGATGATTGGAAAAAGTTTGCGTTTTTGATCAACTCGCCGTAGAACGTCCTAATTGGTTACTTTTTGAGTCCATGATATAGACATCAAACGTCTGTATGCCCACATTTCGGATGCTTGTATATGTTTCCTGAGATCCTCTTTTATGGTCCAGGACTCGCATCCGTATAAAAGCAGGGGTTGCTCTTTGCAAAGTATAATTCTTATAAATAGTTACACTCAGTCATTACTGTCTTATACAGGGTCGAAGAGTAGCTCTGTGCACGCATTCCTATCGTCTAAGTAATCCTCAGGCGTATAGCTTTTCTGTATTAGCCTTTTTTTGATAGAGTCCGAAACGGCAATTAATACATAGACCTATCGGATAATCCTGTAAAGTTTGGTGGCGATCGGAGTTTTTTAACTGGCAATGACAGTTTTGTTTCGATAGAAGCTGGACTGAGCTACAGCAACGCATTACTGGTCCGGCTTGTATTACTATGTAATAAGCAATGGGTATAAGTTTATGAAGTACCTTCAAGGTCAAGCCAGATTTCCTGTGAGCATTTCACTGTAATGTAAACAGTTTCTCTCTAATTAGAATTCCAACAGTACAGTATGAGTCACTCGCTAAGTAAATTTAAAGAAATCTTTCGAGGTTAGATAATAATTAACTTAATAATAGTTTATAGAATTAGACATTACTTTGCGAAGATCCATAATACAAAAGTACCAATTTGCAACGCAGTTTGATGCTTGATGATGATGATGCTTCGGTTGCGGGGCCAAACGATTGTTGAGTTTGTGATAGTGAACGTGTGTAGTGCTTGTTGTATTGTGATGGAGGTTTGTGCATGTGTTTTTACGAATCCTGGACGTATCGGGTATGAAAATACGGATAGTCCATTATACATTTAACACAATATATATTTTCTATTTACTGTATCGCGGATTATAGCAAAAAAAAATTAATATTACTTTTTTTTTAATAATAGTTTGTTCGTTAACTTATTAGTTAAACTTAAATATTCTTGAATAAAGACATAATTGTTGCACACAGAAACTTTAAAAGTCTCGAGAAACTGACGTTTGTAGAACAGGTCTACGGGAAAAGACCACGCGGTCGCTCACCTACCCGTTGGCCAGACCAAGTAAAGATACTTATAAGCCTGGGAATCACCGAAGCAATAAACCGAACCTGTTTGAAGCTTTAAAGGCCGCCGAGGACAGACATGCGTGGAAAACCTTAGTACATGACGTGATCCTCAGTAATAATTCCGTCTAGACACGACCTTCAGCAAAGAAGACCTCAACTAAAAAGAAAAAGACGACATAATTGGTACTGTAGCGAAGTCTTGAAACATCAATATCCCATTTTTTGAAAAACAAGATTTAGCCGCAAACTTGAATTCAACTTAAATCTTCAAAATGTCCTTAACGATGTACTATTTTTGCTCAGAATGTGAGCTTCCATTGCACCAAATTTTAGGGTCACAGACATGCAAACATGCAAACAGACTTTCAAATTTATAAAATTACTGAGATATTATCTATACATATAATAAAACAAAGTCCCCAAAAGCTGTCCGTCTGTATGTAGTCGGTGTTCTCAAAATCTACTGAACGGATTTTTATATTGTTTTTACTGAACGATCATGCAATTTTTAAGGAAGGTTTAAGTTAACAGTACACCGGGAATATAACTAATATTAAAGCGATTAAGCGACTGGTAGATAGAGTTGATTGTGGACCAACATATAGGATATTTTTATTCAAGAACTCCAACGGGGTCGGGATTTGCGCGGGAAAACTTTGTGACACTGATTTCAAAACGAAGCAGCGGGCATAGCTATTTATAAATAAAATAAAAAAGATCCGTCCTTACCTGTAGGCCTACCATGAATTTTGTATAACGATTCAATTCAAAGTCAGTACCTAAACCGAACCGCTTTCTTTTCGTACCATGAAGTGTGGATTGCATTGGGGTCGTAATATTTAAAAACGTTATATGAACTATAGCTATACATTTTTAAGGACGCATTCCGAACGCTCACTCGGCAACGACTTAAAGTGTGCGTTTTTAAGACGTCATGGTATGAAAAAGCAAAATTTAGTTTACGTCTTCAATTGAGTCGCAATAAGAGTTCATGGTAGGCCTGCTGTTCACTATTTTGTGTTATTTGTCCGTGATAAGTGGCAAGTTAAAAATAATAAATTCAGAAATGTTTGTGTAATCTTCGCATCAATTAAAAAATATCAACGTAATAGGAAAGTTTACTAAAATTCAAATAACATTATATGACATTTCAATTAATTAATATAATAAGATGCTAATTGCATATTATAACAATTTCAATTATATCATATCGTTTTAATGAACGAATATATTAGTGTAAGAAGTTTCATAACTCGATATTTTTATTATTTATTTATAATTACCATCATTGGTCGAAATAACCTAAATCTTAAATTTATTCGAGTAAGCTCTTTCGAGCCGATTTGAGTCGTCAAGTATCAAAATGATTAATCTTTTTTTTATATATGGGACATTTACACACACGGTCCTCCGTCCCCAAAGTAAGTAACTTAATACTTGTGTTATGGGTGGGAGACAACTGGTAGATATACTACATATATAAATTTAAATACATACTTAAATACAAATACACACCCACCCTCGAAGAACCAACAATTTGTTTCTAGAAAATGTTGGCCCTCGGCGGGAATCGAACCCGCGACCCGCGGAGCTGAAGGCAGGGTCACTACCCACAGCGCCAACGGGCCAGTCAAATTAATATTAAACCGCTATCTTGTATGAATCTCAAAGGCTCTTAAAATCCAGGCACTATTAATTGTCATATATTATGGGACAAGTAAAGTGGCACCTAATACTATATTATAAATGACTTTCCTTCTCCTAATATTTTGGCGCGAGTTATTACTAACTATAACATTTTATAATGCCGTGTGGTATCCGGCTGAGTAGAATGGACCACCCTCATTTCTTACCGAGCGTTCTTATATATCAATATCAACTGTTAGGACAAGGAAAGTCGAAAACAGATTAAGCCACGGCCAAATCGAAGTCGAGACTCCTAGTCGTTAATTTCAAAGAAGAACTAGAGTAGGACAGTTAACAATTGATGATTAGAAATAACGTGCTAATAACGGTCAACTGTTTTGTATTCTTTCCGTCGAGCCTTGAATTTGTTTCCATTGATTCACGATCTAATACTAACGATTGCACCAGTTAGTACTGATATGTATATTATGCATTTTTTTAAATATATGCAATAATTACGCCCACGTTCGTCCGTCCACATAGTAAGGAAATTAATACTTGTTATGAGTAACGTTAAAAGTAATGCCTTTTACTATCCCACTACTGGGCATAGGCCTCCCCTCTCTTTTGAAGAGAAAATTGGAGCTAAGACCTCCCACGCTACTCCAATGCGGACTGGTAGGTTATACATATCCCCAGAATTCTCTAGAGATATGCAGGTTTTTAATAGAAAAACTCATTGGTGCCTGAGGTTTGATCTCGTGACCACCTCGAAAGAGTCGCACGGTCTCACCGCTGGGCTATCACAGCTCTGCCACATAACAATATAATTCAAATAAGTTATATCACGACTATATTAATCCCTTTTGCCGGTACGTGCAAAATGTCTCATTTATTGCTGACATAAGTATGATATGAGTATTTTTCGACATTGACTTATAAATATGTGACATTTCCAATTATTATTACTTCACTTTTCATAATGGATTAATTTTATTATTGTACAATAGATTTAATTTATGTAGGACATTTATTTTATTTTGCATACTATTTATAGTTGAATGTTACGGCCTTTAATCATGTTTGTGACCAATTATGTACCAACATTCTAGCAAATAAAGTTTATTATTATTATTATTTATCCCCAAGCTCGCCCCCCCCCCCCCCCCAAGTTACCCGCTCGATAGAGTCGCACGGTTTTAACGCCGGGCTATCACAGCTTGCTATGCTTCATCCGTCTAAATACCTTTTAATACGGTGATATAATGGTTAATACCACCGTATTAAAAGGTATTTAGACGGATGAAGCATAGCAAGCAATTTGTGAATTGCGTGATAATTTATTAAGAAGTAATGGGTATGGTACCCTTAAAATAATATTTTCCATCGCCAACCTTTAAGCAGGCTTATAAAAACAAGAATAATCCCATATGATCTCTCTATAGAATGTCTGCCCATAGCAATCAAATTTTAGATCCATCAGTCACTAACAACACGCACCGTTCGAAGACTTGACCTTCACGAACTGAGATCAAAAACGTCTCTACTGGGTAACTGACTACTCCTTATATTTTTAAGATGGTATATCGTTGATTCAAAGTTCAAATTCCAATTCAAATTCAAAATATTTTTTATTCAAGTAAACTTGTAAGCAAGTGCTTTTGAATCGTCAACTTTACTGCTGGTTCGGAAAGCTGTTCCTACCGAGAAGAACCAGCAAGAAACTCGGCGGTTGCTCTTTTTAAAATATAAATCTTAAAACTAGTTACATTTAGTTATCACTGTCTTGTACAGGGTAGAAGTGCAACTATATCCACACATCCTTATCATCTAAGTAATCTTCAACAGTATAGTAGGCTTTCTGTATCAGCCTCTTTTTAACAGTGTTTTTAAACTGCTGTAATGGCATGATCAAAACTGACAAAATAGTCAACAAATAATCCTAATAGTTATCTAAATTAGACATTGTATATTGAATATTTCTTATCAGTGAAAGTGAACAGTGGAAACAATCTGTAAATTATTATTCACAATAGCCATCTGTACCCATTATATTCATTCAGCACCAATAATGGTGTTACATTTAACTGTAACGCCGTTCATTTGAAAATAATGTAAGAAAAATTTTAAAACTGTTTATGTCTCACATTTTCACTTAGTTTTGAATGCTTAAAATTTAACTTAACTGTTATCTGACTGACGTGTGGTATCCATCTGAGTAGAATAGACCACCCTCATTTCTTACCGAGGTATCGTAAAAGGCGACTAAGGTAAGTCGACCCGCCGTGCGGTTTCCGGTTGAATAGAATAGACAACCCTCTTTCTTACCGAGGTATCGTAAAATAGGAATAAGTTAAGTTGACGTCTGGCAGGCGGCCGGTCGTAAAATACTTAGCCAAATCATGTGACAAAATGTTTGTAACATGTTGTGCCGACCCCACTTCGAGTGGGATAAAGGTAAGGCCAAATTCTTATGTTGGATATAGGGCGAGCCAAGTGATTTTAACGCCTTCAATCTAGAATCTCGCAAATTCATGCGACATTTTTAAACACGTCTGATTATATTATATTCTATATCTTATATTCTTAACTTATATTCTACAAAATAAAAATAAAAATCAGACATTACAATTTAGGTAAAGTAACTCCAATTTTTAGTAACGAATGGTTACTGGCACCTGTACAGGTACCACCGGGCAAGTTCAACGAATATGCAGGTAATAAAAGTACATGAAGGACTGCTTAGAATCGAAATATCTGTGCTTTAGAAAATAAGTTGCGTCTTACGGCTCTGGGATCTCGCACGATTAGATACACCCTAATTACCTTTTTTTTTTTGTAATATGCCACATTTATAGAATTATGCGTTACTTTGCGGAGATCCATAATACAAAAGTAATAATAAAATTATTTTGCTATAATCCGCGATACAGTAAATAAAAAACATATATGGTATTGCTAAATGTACAGTGGACTATCAGTTTTTTCTTACCCGATACATGCAGGATTCGTAAAAACACATGCACAAACCCCTACCACTGCCACCACAATACACAAGCACTACACACGTTCACTATCACAAACTCAACAATCGTTTCGCCCCGCAACCGAAGCATCATCAGGAGATAGACTCCACGACAAAATCGCAAAGCGATGTACGTGTGTAGTGCTAGTGTATTGTAGTGGCAGTGGTGGAGGTTTGTGCATGTGTTTTTACGAATCCTGCATGTATCGGGTAAGAAAAAACGGATAGTCCACTATACATTTAACATTATATATATTTTCTATTTACTGTATCGCGGATTATAGCAAAATATTATATATTATTACTTTCTAATTATGGCACACTTAGCGTAGCTTTCCTATTCTAGTATATTAACTCTATGAGAAGAAAAGAGATTGTATAGATAATATCGAAGGATAATTTGAACCAGGTTAGATAAACAATGCTAACGTGTTAACTCTGTCGCATAATACGTGACTGACAAATTACCTTGCAATTTCTGAGTACAGCGGTATTTAGGTGACCAGGATTGATGGAATTGGATTATGTGAATAACGGTGCTGTTTTTGACTTTGTTGTTTCAGTTCGCTTACATCAACATTTGTTGTTTTCATTTTATTCTTTTTTCAGTTATCTTGTTAAGATTTTGTAAAGTATTTTTATATATTTATCTATACACTAACTGTTGCTGCGGCTTCGTCTGTGTTGAAATCAATTATATGAATTGAATTAAAATGAAATGAATATTTAACTGGTAAATTTTGAACATAAAAGTACTTATTATGTGTTATCCATAAGAGATAAAGACATTCTGACGTGGAAATTTTGTATCATTTTTGTAGATCTACAATTGTTTTCTACGTTACTTTGGTATATCTCTGTTGGTTTAAGCGACGCACGCGACTAAAGCTCCCGAAAGGCAGGTGTTTTTACAACCGCCCGACCTCTTCAATATTTTTTAATATAAAACCGTAATGTACTATTAACTCGCCCTGTGGTATCGGGCTGAGTACAATAGACCATCCTCATTTCTTACCGAGGTGTCGTAAAAGGTCACTAAGGTAAGTTGAGCCACCGTATAGTATCCGGTTGAGTAGAATAGACCACCCTCTTTCTTACCGAGGGGTCGTAAAATACGACTAAGGTAATGTCAGGCAGGCGGCCGGTCGTAAAATACGTAGTCATATTATGTGACATATATGTTTATTACATGTGCCGTTGGGTTTAGCAAAAACCGTCCAAAAATCCGGTCAGTAATTTTTAAAAAAATTATTGACCGGATTTTTATATATTTTTATACTTATTTTCATACATACAGACAGAAGGCTTTTGGGGACTTTGTTTTATAATAAGTATAGATACTTCACACGAGGCATCCATCTTTTATATAAATCTTTTATACTCATAAAAAACGTAAAAAGGAATACCAAGACTAACGAATGAGTTGATGACTCTGCTGAGTCGCGACACAGGAGTCACCAGCTTATTGTGACTTCTTGTATGTCAATGATATACATCAAATAATGTTATAATATATTAATGTGGAGTGGACTATCCGTTTTCATACCGGATACAGGATTTGTAACACATGCACGAACCTCAACCACCGCCACGACACAAAATCGCAGAGCCCTTGCGATTTTGTCGTGGAGTCTATCTCCTGATGATGCTTCGGTTGCGGGGCGAAACGAGTGTTGAGTTTGTGACAGTGAACGTGTGTTGTGCTTGTGTATTGTGGTGGCGGTGGTGGAGATTTGTGCATGTGTTTTTACGAATCCTGCATGTAACGGGTATGAAAAAACGGATAGTCCACTATACATTTAGCACTATATATTTTTTCTATTTACTGTATCGCAGATTATAGCAAAATAATTTTATTATTACTTTTGTTTAAATCAATCCACATTCATATTTAAAACTCTTTCGGTCATTTGATTTTCACCCTTCATTACATGACCATAGTTAGGTACTTAATGACGCACTTCACCACTCGATTTTTTTTTATAATGGCTGCACTTTCCAGACACCCCCTAACATTCAAAATTCGTATTTAATCCAAAAAAAGCCAACAGACAACTATTTTATGTCATTTTTTCCTATATTTTTGAATAAAGCAAACGTTTTCCAGACGCCTTATATTAAACTTATAGCAATTTTCCCATGCAAAGCGTCCGAACCATTTTCCGTAAGGATTATCGTAGCTGAGCTAGAAAATTATGTTAATTGAACAAGTCTGAGTGGGTTGATATTTATGTTGAAGTTTTAATAAGATTTCTGTAGAAAAAAAAAGATGTAACATTTTATTGAGCACGTTTCTTATTTGTGAACTATAATAAAGTTATTCTATCGACTAGTAAATTGTTGTTAACTGTTTAAAGAGACAGATCAACTAATCTAGTTCCAAAATATGTAGAACGAAGATGCAGATACCATTGCTATATAACAAAGATAAAATAAGCAATATACTTATCATCTATTTAGATGATAAGTATATTCCTTCGTATAATGCTAAAATATTCAGTTAGTAAATAACGCCTAAATTCAGTGTACACTGTACATAGTCTATTACTTTGCCAATAGAGTATACAAAATTATACTATTAAAGTATGACAATTTTATACCAAAGGATACCACACGACTAAGGTAAGTGCCGTATCCAGCTGAGTAGAATAGACCACCCTCATTTCTTATTGAGTTAATAATAAAATTATTTTACTATAATCCGCGATACACGCGGTATCGCGGATTATAGCAAAATAATTTTATTATTACTTTTGTATTATGGATCTCCGCAAAGTAACGCCTAATACTATAAATTATGTTACTGAGGTGCCGTAAAAGGCGACTAAGATAAGTTGGGCTTTTGTGTGGTATCCGGCTGAGTAGAATAGACCACCCTTATATCTTATCGAGGTGTCATAAAAGGCGATTAAAGTAAGTTGACGTCAGGCAGGCGGCCGGTCATAAAATACGTAGCCAAATAATGTGACAACAACTTTTGTTAACATGTTGTGCTGACCTCACCTAGAGTGGGATAAGGGCGGGAGAATTTTCGTTTGTAAAATATGAAAATGTTTAAAAGTTTGACCTGCAAGTTTCTAGCTGGTTAAACTCGGTAAGAGCAACATTCTGAACCAGTTATAGCTTCATTAATCATATTGATACTTGACGTTTATTTAAATAAAAATGATTTTGATTTCATTAGATTCAAAAGTAATAATAAAATTATTTTGCTATAATCCGCGATACAGTAAATAGAATATATATAGTGTTAAATGTATAGTGGACTACCCGTATTTTCATACCCGGTACGTGCAGGATTCGTAAAAACACATGCACAAACCTCCACCACTTCCACCACAATACACAAGCACTACACACGTTTACTATCACAAACTCAACAATAGTTTCGTTAATGAGGGTGCCAACGAGCAGATAAATGTTTCTAGTTCAAACTTGTTGCACGTGTTCAGAGGTAACATAAAGGGTGGGGATGAACCAAGTACTATATAACAATGCTTGTTTAGATATTGCTTCGCTCTGCGATTTTGTCGTGGCATCTATCTCCTGATGATGCTTCAGTTGCGGGGCGAAACGATTGTTGAGTTTGTGATAGTGAACGTGTGTAGTGCTTGTGTATTGTGGTAGAAGTGGTGGTGGTTTGTGCATGTGTTTTTACGAATCCTGCACGTATCGGGTATGAAAATACGGATAGTCCACTATACATTTAACTATATATATTTACTGTATCGCGGATTATAGCGAAATAATTTTATTATTACTTTTGTATTATGGATCTCCGCAAAGTAACGCCTAATCTATAAATTCATTAGATTCATTTCTTCCGGTTTCTTTTAAGGTTCTATTCTAATCTTACTTACCTCAGCAGCGATGTAAGCGGGTATAACGGAGAGCAGCAGCCTCTCCTGTTGTTCTCTCTCGCATTCAAGCTTGACTCGCTGCTCCAGACATGTTCTGGTGCCAGCAAACGTGTTGCGATGAGCACGTTCGGTCAGAGCACGGTAGTAGAGTCCGATCCCACTCGCAGAGACAAGAAGACAAAGCTCGCATACCAACTGTTAACGAACAAAAGTAATAATAAACTTATTTTGCTATAATCCGCGATACAGTAAATAGAAAATATATATAGTGCTAAATGTATAGTGGACTATCCGTTTTTTCATACCCGATACATGCAGGATTCGTAAAAACACAAGCACAAACCTCCACCACTGCCACCACAATACACAAGCACTACACACGTTCACTATCACAAACTCAACAATCGTTTCGCCCCGCAACCGAAGCATCATCAGGAGACTCCACGACAAAATCGCAAAGCTTTGCGATTTTGTATGGAAAAACGGATAGTCCACTATACAATTAGCACTATATATTTTTTCTATTTACTGTATCGCGGATTATGGCAAAATAATTTTATTATTACTTTTGTATTATGGATCTCCGCAAAGTAACGCCTAATTCTATAAATTAGTTAACGAACAAGTTAATTAATTCGAAAAACGTATAAGCCTTTCCTACTTAGAGATAAGGGTTGGAGTTAAGACCTACCACGCTGCTCCAATGCGGAATGGTAGGTTACACATATCCCCAGAATTCTCTAGAGATATGCAGGTTTCCTCACGATGTTTACATTCAACAAAAAGCGTGCGATAAATTGCAAATATCAATTAGACAGATAAGTATTTCCAAAAAAAAACCTAATAGGTTCCTGCCCGGGGTTTGAACTCTAAATAAACTCGAGAGAGTTGCACGGTCTCACCGCTGGGCTATCACAAGTTATAAAAATATGGATATAATATAGTATAATAAAAAGTGTAAGTTTTATAGTATAGTAATTTAATGTATAATTCTAACAGCTACTGACGAATAATCAACATTTACTATATACTGCACTTCACACAATCACTGCGACAATCTCAACCATCATTTTGCCCTGTTAACGAAGCATCATCAGGAGATAGGCTCCACGACATACTCACATCGCAATGCGATTGTCGTAAAGAATTGTTGTTGTTGTCATAAATAAATAATAATAAAACATTCATATTAAGTATGTTGTCAGTTATCATAAATTACTTGTAATAATAAATAAATATTTTACACAACTGGCACTTATATAAGTGATAAAAATGCTTAGACTTAAGCTGTTAATGGAAGCGTTCACTTAAGATTTGGCGATTTTATAAGTTATGAATCTCGATTATAATTCTACTATAGCCCACCTGTTGGTAGAATTGTCCTTCTTCTGCTTTTGGCCCCAATCCTATGGCCAGTGCTATGTAGGCAATGGTTAACGCTGCGGATATCGCCAGGGCTATACGCCGCGCTATCGGCATCATTGTGTGCACCATCTGAAACAATAAAATAAATAAATGTTACTTTCGTATCACGTATTGGAAATAGTCAAAAGACATTTGTAGATACTTAATAGCAGAAGTGGGATTAGATTATATGCTGTTATACCAAACGGCTTTAACCAATCCGCATTGCAGCAGCGGGTAGGAAGCTCCAACCCTTTCCAATCTTTTTCTCGAAAACCGGAGAGAGGAGGCCTATTCATAGGGATGGTAACTTTTCTTACGAATAAAAATAAGATAGATTGTTGCGAAAATCGATTAAAATGTGTATTTTCATGTTATGTTAAAAAAGTGAAAGAAGAGAAAGAGAAAAATAGGGTTATTAACATAAACCATTTTTAAAAATCGATTAATAATGTATTTAAAATCGATTTTAATTATAAAATATAATAATAGATTGCTTTTTCACATCCCAAATAGATGAAGACACTGTTCCGGTTTACCTCGACTTACTCAAAAACATTAAAAACCACTTAAACAGATGATGGGTCGCTATGGTGGGGAGGTCGAGTTTTCTATGGAAGGTTTTCCTAAAGCAGAGAATAAGCCTTCAATCAGATGAGAGAATACGCTATAACTTTACCTTATCACTGAAATCTCACTGCATTTCTTAATTGTTTTAAGCCCGAATTAAACTATTCCAATCCGAATATTCCGGGAGTTATGACAGTTTAATGCAATTTAGTGATCCTTCCGTCCGGATTTCCAATGGGAAATCTGCTTTGCATTTAGTTTGAATTTCATAAGTTTTTGCACAGCGTTCCCCTTTCGTGGCACTTCGTTAAGTTCCTTTCAGAATTGTTATGAAAGAAGTTATATTGGAATCTTTATCTAAAGTGTTATTTATATCAAGAGCAATATTTTTTTTGCTGTAATCTACGATGAAAGAAAATGTATATTAAATGTAGAATATATAATCTATCACATTTTTAATAAATGCAGGACTAGTACACCACACCCGCTGCTTGCTAAAATCTGACCACTGCACTCTCTTAAGACAATTCTAACAATCGTTTCTCACTGTAAACGTAATATCATCGGTAGATACAAGTAGATCATGTATGAACTAAGACTACACCCTTTATTAACCCTTGGTACTCGATGTTATTGAGCTCTCATATCGGATAAAATAAGCTCAACATCACAACGCGCTTTCTCTTAATTGTTGAATCAAGAGTCGGATTCAGAAGGCAGTATTTATTGAAACAGCACGTATAGTGAGAAATTTCCTCACTTTGGAGCCCTAACCATCGGTAGCCCTGGATCGCTTGAGGCGGAACAAATTTTATCATGTTTTAAAATGTTTTTCTAATTTTTGATTTTTTTTAATTAGTAATATTTAAAAACCGTTTTGTGTATTCTCTATAATAAAATTCTGCAATTAATTTTGGTTTTACCATCACTACAGTTTAAAAACCACTGTTAAAAAGAGGCTCATACAGAAATCCTACTTAGATGCGTGGTTATAACTGTTCGATCCTATACAGAACAGAAATGACTAAATGTAACTAGTAGTAAGAATTACAATTTGAAAAGAGCAACCGCCGAATTTCTTACTGGCTCTTCTCGGTAGAAACAGCTTTCCGAACCAGCGGTAGAGTTGACGATTAAAAAAAACTTGTTTACAAGTATACTTGAATAAAGAATATCTTGAATTTGAATTTGAATGGTCAGTTTTTTGAGATAAACAAAAGAGCATAATTATTTTGTCATTTCTTTCGTGCTAAGGAAATCCAAAAATATAAGTTAAAAAAAAATTTAAAGTTCTAATTTTTTTATCTCGATAACGATTTGCAGACGAAGTTGCCTACATAAACCAAAATCATCAGCATCATCATCAAAATCAGCATCCAAAAATCGTTATTACATGTTCTTAAATGACATAAAAGCTCGAACTTTTTATCGTAAAGCTTACTATACCGTTTAAACTATTTGATATGTTTGCTGTAGACTTAAATCTAATAAACGTACAAAGCAAACGTAGACGCGGTTCAAATTGCTTTCAACTTGTCCAATTTCATCCTCTTGTCCTGAACTCGACCTTGCACGGTTACAAAAGAAAATTGATTCTCCTAGAAAACGTAGTTAACTTTACTACTATCAATTCAGTACTAACAATTATGAAAGTTTGAAATAAATCTGGTATAACTTAGTTTATCATCATTCTCCTGCCCTTATAAGTGGGGTCGGCACAATATGTTGTAAACATGCCGTCATATGATTTGGCTACGTATTTTCTGACCGGTCACTTGCCTGACGTCAACATACATTAGTCGCCTTTTACGACACCTCGGTAAGAAATGAGGGTGTCTATTCTATTCTGCCGGATACCACACGGCTTGGTATAAGTTAGTTTATCGTAACTGTTTAATCATGTTTTTTTTAATTATTAATAGTTCTTGAATGTTAACTAGATGGCGCTGTTCGTTTATTTTAGTCGTGTATACTCCACTGAGTCAGAAGTTCTAGCCTTGAGCTGCCACCAATATTTTTTTATTGTTAAATCATATGCGCCATTTGAAGAATAAAATTTAAAAAGGGAACGAAATATAAAAAATACTCGGAGTAAAATAAATAATAATAAATAAATAAATATATGGGACATGTGTAAATGTCCCATATATTAACACAGTCGTCCGGCCTCAAAGTAATTTACTTAATACTTGTGTTATGGGTGACGGATAACTGGTAGTTATACCTACTACATAAATAATAATAATAAATACACACTTAAATACAAATATACACCCAGGCTCAAAGAACCAACAAATTGTTTACAGAAAATGTTGTCCCTCGGTGGGGATCGAACCCGCGACTCACGAAGCTGAAGACAGGATCATTAACCACTGCGCGAACGGGCCAGTCAAATTAAAACTCGTGCGTGGTGCGTGGAATACAAAGAAAGGATGAACGTTTAATATAGTGTTGCCAATGTATTACAATTTCTAGTTTGAAAATACATATAACACTATTTAACATTTACAATGTATTTCGCGCTTTTCAGCACAGGAAAACATAGCACTGTAAAAAAAAGCTAATACAGAAAGCTTACTGTACTATTGAGGATTACTTAGACGATAAGAATGAGTGGATATAACTACTCGTCGACCCTGTACAAGACATCAATAACTATATGTAACTAGTAATAAGAATTATTCATTGAAAAGGGCAGCCGCCGAGATTCTTGCTGGCTCTTCTCGGTAGGAACAGCTTTCCGAGCCAGTAGATGTTGACGATTCAAAAACTGTCTGTCTGTATGTAATCAATTTTCTCAAAATGTACTGAACCAATTTTGTACGGTTTTCACCAAAAGATAGTGCAATACTTCCGAATGTTTTAGGTTAATAGTACATCGCGGTATTATGTAAATTGTGTTGAACAGAACGCTTAGTTGTTAAAAAACTTGCTTTCGGGGAGCTTTAGTTATTATATTGGAATTGTAGATCTATGAAAATACCACATAAAAAGCCGCGACAGCATGTCTCTATCTCACACGGTTGATTTACAATAACTATTTTTATATTTATAATTCTATGCGGGCAAAACCGCAGGCACAGCTCGTTATTGCAATAATTCAAATTCAAAATATTCTTTATCAAGAATAATTTGAATTTGAATATTGAGAAAACGCGCATTTCTTAAGTGTATTCTTAGGAATGTCTAGATTAGTGTCCTAAGCTACTATATTTCCAAAAAATAAGGACGATCTTTTTCCCACCAGCAAAATAAATGGACAAAAAAACAAAAAGTTTACATACGAAATTAAAGATATGCTAATCTCAGTAGTCAATATCCATGTAATCTTCCTCTACAAGAATATTAAGGATTATTCGTAATGAACAGACTGGCTTAAAGAGAGGCCTGACCGAGCATAATTAGACATAATTTGCATAAAAACACCCGCGAGTTCATCGAAACCACGATAGAATTAAATGTTTGTACTTCTCTGTTTGGCTGGGATAGCCCAGCGGTGAGACCGTGCGACTCTTTCGAGGTGATCACTGGTTCATATCCCGGACAAGCACAAATCAGTTTTTCTATTAAAACTTATGTGTCTAATTGATAATTGCAATTTATCACACGCTTTTCGGTGAAGGAAAACATCGTGAGGAAACCTGCATATCTCTAGAGAATTCTGCGGATATGTGTAACCTACCAATACGCATTGGAGCAGCGTGGTAGAACTTAGCTCCAAACCTTCTCTCCAGAAACGGAGGGGGGAGGCCCTATGACCAGCAGTGGGATTGTAACGGGCCGTTACTTTTACTTATTTCTCTGATTTACTAGAAGGTGTCGAGCAAATTAATTTCTTTAAGTAATTATAGAAGCAGGCGTTACTTTGCAGAATTCCATAGTAAAAATTATGATACAGTTACTTTTCTCTATTCCGCGTTTATTAAAATCTATGTAATGCTAAGTGTAGGAAACAGGTAACGTTCACATGCCTTATATATGCCAGACCAATCATCACACGTATCATATAACGTCACCAACAACTCACTACACAAGCACTTCACAAATTCAGTACATTTAATAGAACATAGCATGATGTCATAGATGGCATTGAAATAAGTATTAATAACACATAAGTATCTAACTTTAAATTAAGTCTAATTTTAAATTAGGTCACTTTAGTAAATTTTTAACTTTCGCGATTCATACTTATTATTATAAAAAGAAACGGGTGACATCGCGACGACATAGAATTAATTGCCTTTATACAAGTTTCGACGTTTCGGCAGAGTCGTATCCACAGTGGTCACGAAATGACTGGAGCGCCGCATTGTCTTGGTTCCGAGTACTACAGTTATTATTTTCGCGAAATACCCTCACTTGTACCGCATCCGTACCCGTACTTGTATGTGGATTGCCACATAAGGTCGCCTCGTTGCGATGTGACCCGTCTATTTATATAATAATAGGACACTAACTATTTATGATTTCACTTATTTTATTTATTTCTAAGGTAAGCATAGAATATACACTATAATATGAGATAGGTAAACGATTTTCTAATTAATTGCTCATCATCCCTATACCATTCTAGGTGGGGTCGGCACAATATGTTTTTTTTCTCCCATTCTGTCCTATCATTCGTCAACTCTACGATAATCTTTAAATAATTAATAGAATTAGGCGTTACTGTGCGGAGATCGATAATACAAAAGTAATAAAACTTATTTTGCCTTAATACGTGATAAACGAAATAGAAAAATATATATAACGCTAAATGTAGAGTGGACTATCCTTTTCATACCCGATACATGCAGTATTCGTAGAAACACATGCACAAACCTCCACAATATAGAAACACTACACACGTTCTCTATCAAAAACTTAACAATCGTTTCGCCCCGCAACCGAAGCATCATCAGGAGATAGACTGAATTTTGTCATGTATACATATAAACACTCAGAGTTGGAGAACTAACAAATTATTTTGACCACAATGTATTTATTAATGACCCAAAACATAATGAGATAACAAACTTTAAACAAACGGACGACAAATAAATGACAGTTGAAGAAGATAAATGGCCTGAAATATTGACTACAGAAATTACTGTATCTCTGGGGCACGGTATGTACCTTTAGTGTTGTTACAATTCAGTATTATTAGTATACTTTTTTAAATATCTGTAAAACTGAGAGATTTATATTAGACTAGCTATGCCAACAACAGCTTCGCCCGCGTGCGTGGAATTTAGGCATTGACGAAACTTTTTCCGAATTTTTGAAATTTTGAACATAGAAGTAGTTCACCGTGAGAGATAGAGACATGCTGTCGCGGACTTTTTTGTAGAGTTTTCATAGAATAATAATTCTCTACTACATTACTGTAGGGTATCTCTTCTGGTTTACGCAGCGCACGCGACTAAAGCTCCCAGCAATCAAGTTTTTTAACAACTGCGCGATCTCTTCAACACAATTTACATAATACCGATATTTACTATTTACCTAAACTATCCAAAAGTATTGCACTATCTTTCGATTAAAACCGTACGAAAATCCGTTCAGTTGACTATGAGAAAATCGATTACATACAGACAGACAGCTTTTTAGGACTTTGTCTTATAATAAGTATAGATTTAGATTTTAAAGTAGAGATTTTATGAATGGGTACGTATTCTTTAATCCTTATTTTATTTACATTGTAAAATAGTGCGATATTACATCTACATCTACGGTTAATATATATTTCATTATATGGAGGAGGGGGTCGTTTAAAGTTTCCTAAGCTTGAAGGGGGTCGCTATATAAAAAAGTTTAAGAAGCCCTGGTATAGACTCTTACAGGGCTTGAAACTAGCCGGCGTAGGCCGCACCCAATAGAATAACACGTGAGTATAGCCAGTTTCTTTACATTAACTATGAATACTCACTACTCACGATAGTGGTACGAGATTTTTTCCGTTTTTGTGCTTGATTATTTATATTAAAAAAAAATTTTAAAATAGTTTCATTACTTACAAGCTGTATCGCGACATCGTTTACGACAACTTACATGACAAAATGCCCTCATTTATTAAATGTTTATTATATGTTTTTTTGCAGTTTAAGAAAAAACGGATTTATCCTATATGTTTACCCGATATATGAGCTTAATCATATAAAATTTCATCAATATTGCTTTAGTAGATTATTCGTGAAAGCGTAACAGACAGACAGATATACTTTCATATTAATAATATTAGCTAAAGCTATTAAAAAAGCTTTAAAAAAAATTCATTTCCCTACTGTTAAACGTTGAGGATTTCCCTCGTCTGAAGCCAGCCCTGACAGCGCCATTAGGTCATGCTTATATTCTCATCGGTGCTGGACTTTGTATGGAGTGGAGTATGTAAAATTTCAACTTAATCGGACACCGCGAAGTGGGTCAAATTTAACTTGCAAGATTCCAATTCACAACCGTACACGGCATGTTAAATAAAAGATTGAAAAAATAAATGCTAGTGATATAAAAGAAAGGAGCAATAAAGAAAATAAACATAACTTAAAATAAACGAAGCAAACTAAATGAAAGAACAAAACTAATTTCAACTCAGTCGGCAGCAACGTGCAGATTATGCTGTCATAATTTCTTCGCACAATTTAGTTTGCATCGACTTTTTATTAACGCTCTTTTACTAGTTTTCCTGTGAAATAAAAATTGTTACCCATTACAGAACCGTAATAAGTAATAGATAATAATAAATTTTCAATTTTACAATGAAACAAATTAATTGTAATTCTCTACCAAAAAACGTAACATTTTTTGATTATTATTTGAGAATCTCCATAATATGAGGAGCCGAGATCAAAAATATTCATGGGGATTCGCTGAATTTAAGGCGCATTAATTAAATTCTGCTGATGTGACCTATGTATAATGCAATTTACAGACTATTATCAGAAATCACGAAAATAGTGCCTTTCTCTACTCGTTTACAGAAATATCCTCGAAAGTGTTGTTCAAACGGTTTTTATTTATCTCTTCAGAAAGTTTTCATTATTAAGGAACATATCGCACGCTTAGTAAAAAAACAAGATTTTCATAGACTACTGTACAAATATTATAGTGTTAGTTAATAATAGAAATAAGATACGATTAAGCAAAAATACTAACATAATACGTAAATGTGTTATATAATTAGATGTTTAATTTCAGAATAAATAGGTAAATAATACTTAAACATGTGCACAGTAGGGATAGTTTAGATAATATTGTAAGTTAAGAATTAAAATTGTAAGTTAAAAAGCATATATTCAAATTGAAATTCAAAATATTCTATATTCAAGTAAACTTGTAAACAAGTGCTTTTGAATCGTCAACTTTACTGCTGGTTGGGAAAGCTGTTCCTACCGAGAAGAATCAGCAAGAAACTCGGTGGTTGTTCTTTTTAAAATATAAATCTTAAAACTAGTTACATTTATTTATTACTGTCTTGTACAGGGTAGAAGTGCACCTATATCCACACATCCTTATCATCTAAGTAATCTTCAACAGTATAGTAAGTAGGCTTTCTGTATCAGCCTCTTTTTAACAGTGTTTTTAAACTGCTGTAATGGCATGGCCAAAATTGATTTCGGAATTTTATCATAGAATCTTATACCCAAACCCACAAACGATTTACGTACTTTTGCTAGGCGCAAAGCCTATAAGACTGTGTATCATTAATCCCCTAGCTAGACAGGAATCCCAAATATAAGTGTGAAAGAGATCTAGGAAAGAAAGAAAATTAGTATGCAGTATTAATGTTGAATAAAAGCGAGAACTAGTACGTAAGAGAAGAATAGTAAACAAAGGCTCCGATCAAGTTGAAGGAGATAGAATAAAAAATAAAAAAATATCTATGCTTACCAGTATTAAAGCAAACAGTGGCAATGGAGCATGATGAGTCGCCATCAGCGTACCAGCGCCGAGACTTATAGTCACCAGCAGAGATCCTGCCAACGCCAACGCCTCCCACTCAGCAGCAGCTGGCAATAACGCCATCGCCAGCACCACTGATAGCACGAATATCATCACTGATAACACAGATATCACGGTCACTTGTGACGAGAGGTCCTGCAACAAACAGAGAAATGGTATGAAGTTACAGAAGCCAAAAAGCGTTATTTTTGGAAGACATACAGTTATACAATACTGTTAGGAATGGAAACTGGCAACACTATAATCACGTGGCTGATAGCAAGGAAGGGACTTGCTTTTGGAGCGAAAATTGTTTTTAAAGGACGGGGTTCGTCATGCTGAAGGCAATCTTCGTGTGACATTTAACTAATACGGTTGCAAGCAGGTGTAAATAATTTATAGAATTAGGCGTTACTTTGCGGAGATCCATATTACAAAAGTAATAATAAAATTATTTTGCTATAATCTGCGATACAGTAAATAGAAAATGAATATATTGCTACATGTATAGTGGATTATCCGTTTTTTCATACCCGTTACATGCTGGATTCGTAAAAACACATGCACAAACCTCCACCACTGCCACCACAATACACAAGCACACACACATTCACTATCACTATCAAGTTCAAGCTTTTTGCACGTGTTCAGAAGTAAAGGTGGAGTTGAACCGACTACTATATAACAATGCTTGTTCGGATAATGCTTCGCTTTGCGATTTTGGCGTGGAGTCTATCTCCTGATGATGCGTCGGTTGCGAGTCGAAACTATTGTTGAGTTTGTGATAGTGAACGTGTGTAGTGCTTGTGTATTGTGGTGGCGGTGGTGGAGGTTTGTGCATGTGTTTTCCTCGAATCTTGCATGTAACGGGTATGAAAAAACGGATAGTCCACTATACATTTAGCACTATATATATTTTCTATTTAATGTATCGCGGATTATAGCAAAATAATTTTATTATTACTTTTATAAGCAGGTGTAATTAGTGTGACTGTGTCGTTCCAATATTGTTCGGGTAGACCCGCGCCTACCTACCTACATTGAGTGTTCTTTTGCTATTAGAATCTAACCTCGAATAGTTAATATTCGTGATAAGAGTAACCACTGAGTTTCTTGCCAGTTCTTCTCAGTGGATGATAGCGTTCAGAACTGGTGATAGAATCGTCCTGGCATAATAATTCCAAATTATAGTAACTTAACCTGTCAATACTTGTTTGGCCTGCTCCATAGTTGTACGTTTATCTTTGTTGACTATGTGAGAAAGCTAAAAGTGGAATTCCTGCCACATCTAAGAATACGTTATTGTTTAGAAAAACAAAATATAACAAAATAAAGTTTTCGAAAGAAAAAAGAAACATGTATACATTTCTTCTTCTTTGTTAACCGATGGTCGTCAACTGCTGGACATAAGTATCTTCATGAGATTTCCACAACACACGATCTTGTGCCGCTTGTATCTAGCGGCTCCCCGCGACCTTTTTGAGGTCGTCAGTCCATCTCTTAGGGATCTACCGACACTGCGTTTTCCAGTGCGTGGTCGCCATTCGGACACCTTGAAACCCCAACACCCATTGGTTCTCTGCTGCACTATGTGCCCCGCCCGTAGCCACTTCAGCATCGCGACACGCTGAGCGATATCGGTGACTTTGGTTCTTCTATGGATCTACTCATTTCTGATTTGATCACGGAGAGGTACTCTGAGCATAACCCGGTCCATCGCCCGCTAAGCGACTCTAAGCTTATGCTTACACATATTAAACCAAAAAGTATATTACATTAAATTATTAGTATGGATGTATTTACATTAAACGTAAAGTAACGGCCTGTTACTATCACGCTGCTGAGCATAGGTATTCTCTTTGCGTTTTTGGTGATAAGGTTTGCAGCTATGACCCACCACGTTACTCCAATGCGGATTGGTAGGTTACGGTTACAATAAGTTGCAATTATCAATTACACACATAAGTTTTAATAGAAATATTCATTGGCAGCGATTAGAACCTAAGACTCTCTCAAAAGAGTCGCACGATCTCAATAATATCTGGATAAACTTCGTATGAGAACGAACAAAATATAAAGTAAAAAAAAATCTTATAATTGTACCCGCAACTTTAATATATCAGCTGTGTGTTTTTTCCAGTTGTTGAATGGGAAATGGGAATTTTTATATCCTATATCTTAGTCTGATATGTTACCTATGATTGTACCAAATTTCATGAATTCTGGTCTAGCAGCCTAGCCGTGAAAGCGTAACAGTTAAACAGCATTAATAATAAAAGGTATATAAAATATTTAAAGAAACCTGTTTTGAGGATATTTTAATACTTATGTTGATGTGAATAAAGTCGCTGATTGTGCTAAATAAAGTTGTTACTATAAAATATTTTTGAGAGCAATTTTCTCAACAAAATCTAAATAATTTCAGAATAGAAATATTTATGATATTAACATAGGTGTATATATCATATTGCACAAATACTTTTAACACTTTATCGGCGACACTTTCACAAATCGTAGTAAATCTTCAACATAATAGAAACCACTTGTATCTAGAGAAATTGTCGAAAGGTCCACATTTATATCGGTGAGCTTTTTGTCCACATTTAATAGACCGATCTCTATTGTGATATTTTTTTCTATAGCATATTTTCTTAAATATTGTCATAAGAAATAATCATAAGACTTTCTTGCTATCAAAGGGTGACCTAGCTGTGTTAAGTCATTTATATCAATAGATTGAATTTTACATCTAACCATAAGCTATATTGCTTACTTGCGTACGTATTGTGTACTAATGCGATCTTGCACCGCTTGAATTCAGTGATAATCAAAATGATTCTTTATTTAAGTAGACCTGTATACAGATGCTTTTGAATTGTCAACTCTACTGCTTGTTCGGTAAGCTGTTCCTACCGAGAAGAGCCAGAAATAAACTCGGCGGTTGCTCTTTTCAAAATATAATTGTTACAACTAGTTACATTTAGCCATTACTATGTTGTACTGCGATAACGAGCAGCTATATCCACGCATTCTTATCATCCATATAATCCCCAACAGTATAATAGGTTTTGTGTATAAGCCAAAGTAAAGGCAAAGCTAAAATGAATAAAGGAATTTTATTATAGAATCTTATACCAAACCCACAAACAACTTACGTACTTTTGCAAGGCGCAAAGCAGGAGCCGCAAGCTTATGTCGGTTCCTACTTTGTATTTTATATACATCACTATTGAGTGTCGTTTATAAAACATATAGGCTACAACATCATTTCAATAAAGCTGAGTTCAGACAGTATCCAGTTTGTTGTTTCATTCTCGTGCAGTCATCATCCTCCTGCCATTATCCCACTCTACGTGGGGTCGGCACAACATGTTACAAACATGATGTCATATGATTTGGCTACGTATTTTACGACCGGCCGCCTGCCTGACGTCAACTTACCTTAGTCGTATTTTACGACCCCTCGGTAAGGACGAGGGTGGTCTATTCTACATAACCGGATACCACACGGTGGGTCAACTCACCTTAGTCGCCTTTTACGACACCTCGGTAAGAAATGAGGGTGGTCTATTCAACTCAGCCGGATACCACACGGCGGGTCGACTTACCTTAGTCGCCTCTTACGACACCTCGGTAAGTAATGAGGGTGGTCTATTCTACTCAGCCGGATACCACACGGCATTGTTTCATTCTCGTGCAGTGTGTGTGTATTATAATAGTGAAGTAAACTCTTTAGATCTATTCCTCTACCCTGTACAAGATATTAATGACTAAATGTAGCTAGTTATAAGAATTATATGAGAAAAGAGCAAGCACCGAGTTTCTTCCTTTTCGGTAGGAACAGCGTATAACTGGAAATAGAATCCGTATACAGAATCGGAACACAGATCACACGAACCGCACAAATAACTGTATAATATGAAGCTATAGAAAAGTCCCTTATGTATCTTAAAATTGCAATAAATATTGAAATATAAACAGACATGTTATTTTGAATTTCACGATTCGTTCGGTAAATCGTCTTATCTCACGCTAACACTCTCTATACATTCTAACTTCTCTATACATTATAACTACTCTATAATTCATGCGGAAAGTGGCTTTGTTCATAACATTCATTGTTTCATGATTCAACTAGAGGTGCTCTCAACAATTTATACTTTCAATCCTATTTATTTTAGCATTTAAGACACAAACTATTATAAAAAAAGACAATTTCAAATTCAAAATATTCTCTATTCAAGTAAACTAGTAAACAACTTCTTCTGAATCGTCAACTTTGCTGCTATGACAATGCATGTTCTTAATAAGTATAGCGTGATGCTGCTGACTTGATTGGCACCAGTCGAGGAAACTCCTCAACGGTTAACAGTAGGGACATGAGATTACGTTTGTTTAACTTGACTTATTTACCACTTAATTTGATGCAAACGAAGCCGCGGGTATAACTAGTCTTTTTTAAATTACAAAACAATAACATATTTTGGCATTCCTATCCAGAGCGATGGAAGATTATTTGGCCAGTAAATTAATATAATTTAAGATCACGGTTATCCTCGATTAGCCTTGGCCCTATTTTCCAAAATATTTTATTGTTTATTTAAATATACATATTTTATTCTTCAAGTACTCTTGGAACCATTCCACGCGGGCATGATTTGTATAGTACTAGTAGTTTAGGATAGATATAGCTAGTATATTATCGTTGTAAATATTTATTAAAGCTCATGAATTGAAAAAAAAATGTTTTCTTTAATTTTTATCTGATAAAAAAAATTCCTCATTTCCTTTCGGGTACGTGAAAAATGCTCTCAATTTTACATAATTGAGAATAATTTAACGTTTATGGTAACGGCAACGAACTTGGGGGTATGACTTGTCTTTTATAGAAACTTATACAGAATCCACTGTCATGAATATACATTACAGTGTTATCTAAAATCATCTTATCTACAGTATAAACGTGTCCTAAATTCAATGGAATTTGTATTATGCGTAATATTCATATTACGAAATTATATATAACATATTAGATATTTCTATCTTGATTATTACGAACTGTATTGTTTAAATAATTTATAGAATTAGGCGTTACTTTGCGGAGATTCATAATACAAAAGTAATAATAAAATTATTTTGCTATAATCCGCGATACAGTATTTTAGGATTATAGCGCGGATTATAGCAAAATAATTTTATTAGTACTTTTAAACTGTAATTATGTGATAGTTTTTTATTTCAGTGTCGTAGCATCAGCTTTTGATAGTAACGTTTAAGCTTTCTCATATCGTTGTTTTAATTCTTGTATGTTAGCATTTTATTTATCGTTCGTATTTTTTTAAGTTAAATACCAAGAAAAGTTCGTATTGTTATAATAATTTAGGCCTATAAACGAGTAAGGAATAATTTTATTTAGATTAAAGTTATAAAATAACTTATATCTAAGAGTCGGTATATATTTGATTGGCCCGTTGGCGCTGTGGGTAGTAACCCTGCCTTCAGCTCCGCGGGTCGCGGGTTCGATTCCTGCCGAGGGCCAACATTTACTATGAACAATTTGTTGGTTCTTCGAGTCTGGGTGTATATTTGTATTGAAGTATGTATTTAAAAATTTTATGTGCAGTATATTTACTACCAGTTGTCCGTCACCCATAACACAAGTATTAGGTTACTTGCTTTGGGGATGGACGGCGAAGTGTGTAAGTTTCCCATATAGTTATTATCTATTTCTTTATATTATCTTTCTTATGAGTGAATAAACATTATTTTTGTCTTCTTAGCAGTAGCAATAACTCTATACTAAATCGTTGTTATATATACTAATAGAAAGACTTTGTGCTTTTGTGTCTAATAACATAGAATTTAATTATATAAAAAAATAAGTAAAACAGAGCAACACTTGAGTGGTGTTGTAGTTCTTGCATTTCGCATTAGAGGCTGATTTGTTCCAGTAACTTTATTCGTAAACAGACTTTAATGTAACTTAAACGTATTAACTAAATAGTTTAATATTTTTGGTAGTTACAATATCCATGTTCGTGACTAGTTTAAAACACGCTAAGGTATTTCTGCGGTGAAAATTTAACGTGTCAACGAACTCAATTAAAATATTTCAGCCACAGAATTAATTAATACAGTCGACATTCCATCTCTTCTGAACCATTAACGATGTCCGGGAATAAATTCTGATTGTTAATTAAAATTAATTATTTTACGTTAGACAGGAAAAAATTAGCTAGCTTTTGTTAGTGACAATCATTAGACTTTAAACTATCGTGAGTGGTATTCATTATTAATGTTGAGAGACCGGCTATACTCACGTCTAATTTGATCGGATGTCCCTCCAAACCCCAGCCGCTCACGAGTCGCGCCCAGCGAGCTGCTACACGCAGTTCCCGCCGCGATAACTCCGCGTAAAGAGCTCATGAATAAGAGCCCCGTATGGGCTTGAAACTAGTCGGGCTCATCCGATAAAATAAGACGTGAGTATAGCCGTTCTCTCAACATCAATAAATCATTAAACTATATTCAAATTCAAAATATTCTTCATTCATGTAAACTTGTAAACTTTTTTTGCTGGTTCTGAAATTTGTTCCTACCGAGAAGAGCGAGACAGAAAATCAGCGGTTGCTCTTTTCAAAATATAATATTTATTACAGTCATTACTATCTTGTAGAGGGCCAAGCAATAGCTATATCCACGCATTCTTATCATCTAAGTAATCAAATTCAAATTCAAAATATTCTTTATTCAAGTAAACTTGTAAACAAGTGCTTTTGAATCGTCAACTTTACTACTGGTACGGGAAGCTGTTCCTACCGAGAAGAACCAGCAAGAAACTCGGCGGTTGCTCTTCTAAAAATATAAATCTTAGAACTAGTTACATTTATTTATTACTGTCTTGTACAGGGTAGAAGTGCGCCTATATCCACACATTCTTATCATCTAAGTAATCCTCAACAGTATAGTAGGCTTTCTGTATAAGCCTTCTTATAATTGTTGTTTTAAACTGTGATGGCAGAGTTAAATTTGATTGCTGAATTTTATTTTAAAATCTTATATCTATAACAACTTTCAAACTTTTGTAAGGCGCAAAGCAGGAACCGCAAGCTTGTGTTGGTTCCTATAATACTTTGTCTAATATATACATCGCTAAATTTTTTATAATTCTGTATATTTTTGTTCCCCAGATTCGCAACTTAAAATTCACTTTAATTAAATAATTTGTCCTTCAGACACCGAAGGATTTAACTAAAAATTTGTCACAATTTCATTCTTTCCGAATGCTGCTCATCTCAGTTTGACTCCGTAACTGACCTGACAAAATTGAACTAAACTAGAATAATAAATTATAGAATTAAGCGTTACTTTGCGGAGATCTATAATAGAAAAATAATAATATAATCCGCGATATTGCCATGCTAAAATAATAATATAATCCGCGATATTGCCATGCTAAAATAATAATATAATCCGCGATATTGTCATGCGTAAAATAACAATATAATCCGCGATATTCACGGGAATATCATAATTTTATTCTACACGGGTAAAATAATATAGAATCCGGCTGAGTAGAATAGACCAACCTCATTTCTTACCGAGGTGTCGTAAAAGGTGACTAAGGTAAGTCGCCCCGCCGTGTGGTATCTGGCTGAGTAGAATAGACCAACCTCATTCCTTATCGAGGTGTCGTAAAAGGCGACTAAGGTAAGTCGAGCCGCCGTGTGGTATCCGGCTGCGTAGAATAGACCAACCTCATTTCTTACTGAGGTGTCGTAAAAGGAGACTTAAATAAGTCGACCCGCCGTGTGGTATCCGGCTGAGTAAAATAGACCACCTCTTTCTTACTGAAGGGTGGTAAAATACGACTATGATAAGTTGACGTGAGGCAGGCGGCCGTTCGTTAAGTACGTAACCAAATCACGTGACAACATGTTTGTAACATGTTGTGCAGACCCCACTTAGAGCCCACTCTAACCTCACCCTTACCCCAGTAAGGGCAGGAGGATGATGAATCCGCAATAATTTGTTGCGAAATCTATTATAATTTTATTATTACTTTTACCTTTTAACTAAAAGTAGGCTTCGAAATATTATCAGTAGCTCACATCTCTTAGGCATGCAATATAGACATGAAGCTAACTCAATTCCGCTTATAGGATTAGCATCGTAGGTCACAGTAAAGCTCGCTTTCTGTGAACACCGTCCGTAATTAAGTTCATGTATTGCTGTAGTTATATCGAAGATCCTTTTATGAATACTCTTACAGCTAGTGCTATCGCCCTTCTAGCTTACATATTCTTCGACTACTGGATATAAGATAGGTTTCTTCAGTTCAATCAGTTACCAACTAAAGTTAAAGGATTACTTCGTGTTCTGATGAAGATCGCCTACCCCTATAATAAGATCCCAATAAAAACTAGACGTCAGAACATGTTATTACACCTTTTGTGCTATGCTAGAAATTTATTAAGGAGCTGTCGCTTAGGACCATATCCAATGTGCGTAATTGGTGATTATCTTATTCTTTTCAAATAGACTTTCCTAGATAGAGATTTAAGTTGAATATGAAAGAATATTATATGTAAGATATACTACAGTACCCGGCAACAAATAATGCACATCGACATTATACTCCATGGCTCAAAAACAAATAAACGAGCATATATCCTCCTTTGACAACCTTTTGGAAATATGTACTGACAACATGAATAGATTTGACTCCCTGTCAAATAAAGTGAACCATGATTGTCAGTGTAAAAATTCAATTACTACTCAAGGGCTCAGTAAAGATGTCATACAAATGAAGAAAAGTGATAATGAATTAAATTCACTCTCCCCCACTACAAATCCAAAATCACCACATAAAGGAAATAGGAAAACCATTATAATCTCTGACCAAATAGGTAAAGGTTTTGGGTCTATCATAACTAATTGCATGTCGGAGCATGTACTAAATAAATGTACACCAGGGGCTCCACTTAATTATCACATAGACAATCTAAATAGTGGTGATTTAGACTGTAATACTACTGTCATCCTCATGTTTGGAGACAGCCTAAAAATTAAAAAAAAAGAGATTATCAATTGCATTGATAAATTATTAATACTTAACAGCGATACAAAATGTAAATTTATAATATGTGCTTTTCCTTATTCTAATTTGCAAAGTGTAAAACAAAATAAGCACATATATGACCTTAACTTACTAATTTATAATTTAACATATCATCATAGTGATGTTTTTTTTTACTTTGACTCAAATAAATTTGTGTCTACTTTTAAATTGACCCAGGGTACTTGCTACCTCTCGAAAAAAGAGAAAAGACAAATAGCTACATTGTTAGCATATAATATACAAAACCCCGTTATAAACAGTATAACGAAGATTAATTTATTATCATTTAGTACTAGTACTAATAACGTAGATTTTGACAATAGTAATTTAAACTAGCAGTACAGACAACAAGCAAGCCCTGCAAAATTATTGTTGTACATCAAAATATACAGGGCCTACTTGGCAAAGAGTTAGAAATAGAACTTTTTTTAAATAAGTTTAATGTAGATGTTCTGTGTATAACTGAACATTGGTTTAAGGAACATGAGTTCATATTAAACTTAAGTCATTATACTGTATCCAGTGCATTCCTAAGGAAGACAGCCTGTCGCGGAGGATCATTAGTAATTACAAGTAATAATATAAGCTGTAAAGAAAGAAAAGATATAGTTCGTCTCTCCTTGGAACGTACTGTTGAATTGTCTTGCGTGGAGCTGGAACGATATATTATAGTTAGCGTGTACCGACCACCCTCCGGCGATTTCAACCTATTCGAAAACACCATGGAGGATGTTCTAAAACGTCTATGTACATCATCTAAAAAACTTTTAGTTTGTGGTGATTTTAATGTGGATATCTTAGTAGATAGCTCCATTCGTGGAAAATTGTTAAATCTTTTTAAATGTTTTAACTTACATAATATATTTACAGACCCCACGAGAATAACAGCTACTACAGCTACGGGTCTTGATAATATCTTTTGTGATTGTGATGTTTTAGAAAAATCAATCATTAGCAAATTAAAGTCTGATCATAGTGGACAAATGATATGTGTTCCCGATGATACATATCATAAAAAACAAATGATTAAATACAGACCGATAACCAGTCAGAAAATTAAAAAATTTGAAAAGGAAATTTTCGTCAGTATGCCTACTCTTAATGTAATAAAGGGCAATCCAGATGATCTATTTAATGCTCTTTTTTGCTTGATAGATAGAAAATTTAATAATATTTTTAAAACCAAAGAAAAAGACTTAATGAAAAACTTAAAGTTTAGTGATTGGGCCACTATTGGAATTTTTAAAAGCCGAAATAAATTGTACGATTTGTACGCAGAAAAGCAGTTCAATCAGAATTCAGATTTTATTGATTATGTCAAAAAATATTCCAAACTGTTTAAAATTGTCTGTTTTCAAGCCAAGTCACTTTATATTAAACAAAAAATAAGGAATTCTGACAATAAAATTAAAACAGCCTGGGATATTATATGTAGAGAATCGGGCAGACATAAAGTGCGACAAAACAAGATAAATCTTAAAATTAATGATTGCACTGTTAGCTCTGACATTGAAGTGGCAAATATTTTTCAAAATTTCTTTAATAACATTCCAATAGCAACTACTCAATCGTTAAATTCATCGCCAACAGAAGCTCATAGTCTGCTAAGAGGAAGTGTGGCTAAGTGCGACGTCTCATTTAACTTTAAACACATTACCCCATATAAAATAATTAAAACTTTTAAAACCTTAAATAATAAGATAACAGGAGACCTTTGGGGAATGTCAGTGAAATTATTAAAAAATATTATAGAAATAATTGCGCCATATCTAGCTAAAGTTTTTAATGATTCAGTAGATTCAGGTGTTTTTCCGAACTTAATGAAACACAGTAAGCTAGTACCTCTTTATAAAGCAGGTGATAAGAGTGATCCAAATAATTATAGACCTATTTCTGTTCTACCAACGCTTAGTAAAATATTTGAAAAGATTATGCTCGACCAACTTGTATGTTACTTTAATCTTAACAACTTCTTACATTCAGAGCAATATGGTTTTACTAAGGGTCGGTCAACTACAGATGCTGGTGCAAGACTCTTAAGACATATATTTGAAGCTTGGCAGAACTCACAAAATGCTATAGGCATTTTTTGTGATTTATCTAAGGCGTTTGATTGCGTTGAACATAAGACCCTTCTTTTAAAATTAAGTTATTACGGTGTAAATGATAACTCGCTTGGTCTTATTTCCTCTTATCTTAGAGATAGATTACAAAAGGTATGCATTAATGATGTTAGGTCATCTGGATCGTTTAATGTTATGGGTGTCCCACAGGGGTCAATCCTTGGTCCTTTTCTGTTTTTAGTATACATAAATGATTTAGTATATTGTGTTCAAAATATTTGTGATATTGTGTTGTTTGCAGATGATACCTCTTTTATTTTTAAAGTAGATCGAGATAAAGACAATTTTGACGATGTAAACAGTGCTCTATCTCAGATATCAAATTGGTTTTCAGTAAATAATTTACTTTTAAATGCAAATAAAACCAAATGTCTGCAATTCGTGTTACCAAACGTAATTAGGTCAGACATAAAGTTAGAGATTAATAAACAGATACTAAAGATAAAAAATACAACTAAATTTTTGGGGCTCACTTTGGATGATAAACTCCAATGGGGCACCCATATATCTGTCCTCGCAGGAAGACTTAGTTCCGCCGCTTACGCTGTTAGAAAAATCAGACATTTAACCGATGTTGAAACAGCGCGACTTGTTTATTTTGCTTATTTCCATAGCATTATGTCATATGGAATAATGCTGTGGGGTAAAGCGGCCGATATAGAAAAGATTTTTGTTGCCCAAAAAAGAGCCATACGGGCTATCTATAATATGAAGCAACGTGAGTCCCTTCGCGAAAAGTTCCAAGAAATAGGCATACTGACTGTAGCATCACAATATATATATAGTAATATTCTATTTGTGCGGAAAAATATAAGTACATATAAAACAAAATTTGATGTATATCATAGACATACGAGAGGTCACAAACAGCTTGCGATACCTGCGTCGCGACTCAGCAGAGTAAGCAACTCTTTTGTTGGTCTCGCTATTCGCTTCTATAATAAAATTCCTCAATCCATTCTAGACCAGTGTACAGAAAGATTCCAACTAAGTGTAAAAAATATGCTTATACGTAAAGCATATTACAAAATTGAAGATTATTTGGATGATAAGAAAGCCTGGATTTGAAAATCCTTTTCAGCTTCATACAAGACAGCGGTTTAATAATGTATAATTGAAAATATTTAAAAGATTGACCGCCGAGTTTCTTGCTGGTTCTTCTCGGTAAGAGCAACATTCCGAACCAGTTGTAGCTTCATTAATCATATTGATGCTTGACGATTCAAAAGTGCCTGAAATGGTTTATTTGAATAAAGATTATTTTGATTTGAAAAAAAAAAAAAAAAAAAAAAAAAAAAAAAAAAAAAAAAAAAAAAAAAAAAAAAAAAAAAAAAAAAAGAGGCGTAGAGAGAGAAACCGGCTAGATTCTGCTTCATAGAGTATTGTCTCTGTCGCACAGACTGACGAACCCGTGAGTGACAGTAACAACGCTCTACGAAACCGAACTTACCGGCTGTTTCATTGTAAACATCTATGTGCATTATTTAATGCCGGGTACTATACAATTTTGCGGAGCTGTGATAGCCCAGTGGTGAGACCGTGCGACTCTCTAGAGACGACATGGGTTTAAACCCCGGGCAGGCACTAATGAGTTTTTCTATTAAAACTTAAGTGTCTAATTGATTATTGCAATTTATCACACGCTTTTCAGTAAAAGGAAAACATGTGGAAACCTGCATATCACTAGAGAATTCGGGGGATATGCGTACCCTACCAATCCACATTGGAGCAGCGTAGTAGGTCTTAGGTCCAATAATTCTGTCCTAAAACAGAGAGGAGGCCTATGCCCAGCAGTGGAATAGAAACAGGCCGTTACTTTAACTTTACTTTTTTAAAGTAAAATTTGTATTATTAGATAAATACTCACATTAGCGTGTAATACGCACACAGCGCAGAGTAATACAACGCTACAGAACAATGTAACGCTGAGGGCTGACATGAAGAGGGCATGCTTGAGACGCACGCAATATCGTCTGTAGAGGGCCTCCAGTTCGAGCTCCGTGCCTTCTTCCTCTGTAACAAAAATGGTATAATATATTTAGAGGCCTGATCAAGGGCGTTGCCAGAATTCTATACAGGGGGGAGGGGCAAAACTGTCTCAGAAAATCGAGACTATTGTTTTTCATAATCATGGTATTAAAAATATAAGGAGCTCACATTTGTAATGAAGGTTTGAAACATTATAGGTCTTATGCAAGCCTTTTATAGTGTCAATATGTTGCGTGTTGACAGTTTCCCAATTACAGTTTTCAGTGTAAGGGGGGCAGCTGCCTCCCCTTGCCCGTACCTCGCTACGCCCATGGGCCTCATTCTTCCCACCCGCTGGGCAATGACCGTCCTTCCCCTTTGGAGACAAAAGTTGAACAAAAGTTATAACCATTTTATTTTTGGCTATAATCCGCGATACAGTAAATAAACCTCCACCACCGCCACCACAATACACAAGCACTACACACACTCACTATCACAAACTCAATAATCGTTTCGCCCCGCAACCGAAGCATTATCAGGAGATAGACTGCATGAGAAAATCGCAAAGCTTACATACATTAAGCAGTATATGTATATAGATTTTCAATTTACTGTATCGCGGAATATAGCAAAATACTTTTAGTATTACTTTTGTATTATGGATCTCCACAAAGTAATGTTTAATTCTATAAATTATATACAGGAGTTGAAGCTTACACACATCTGCTTGCCGCTTTTTATTTCTATTTAAATTATTTAATGTCATTTTAGGTTCATTTCGCCATAATTTACGTTGAATCAAAATATATCTATCTTTTTTCATATCTGATATATGCAGGATTCATGAAAACGTGCTTTGCTTACGGGGCGAAACGATAGTTGACATTGTGATAGTGACTGTGTGCAGTACTTATGTAATGTAGTGGTGATACGTGATACATCCGGTTTAAACTCCAAGCATGTATAGTGTAAACGAAATAATTGTGCTTCCTACGCTTTGTATTACATAGATTTCCTTAACAGTACAGATATACTTACAGATGACACTTTTATATAAGTTAATAAAAAAACTGATTTGTAATCCTATTTTCTGATAGTATCTACGATAATCAGTTCCTGCTTTAAAGTAAATAAGTAATTTGTAGGTTTGGGTATAAGATTCTATAATAAAATCCCGCAATCGATTTTATCTTTACCCCTACAGCAGTGTAAAAACGCTGTTAAAGGAGACTGCTACAAAAAGCCTACTATAATATTGAGGAATATATAGATAATCAAAATGCGTGGATATAGCAACTCCTCTACTCTGTACAAGATAGTAATAATCAAATGTAACTAGCTATAAGAATTTTATTTGAAAAGAGCAACCTCCTAGTATCTTGCTGGCTTTTCTCTGTAGGAACAGCTTTCCGAATCAGCAGTAGATGTTGACTTTTCAAAAGCACTTGTTTGCAAGTTATTTTGAATTTGAAATTTGATATCGTTATATAAAACTCATCGCGCTATTCGGCGAAGTTAATCGTAAAACCTGCTTATTTCTGGTGTAAACCTGGGATATAAATCTGAATTCGAATCCACGACCACGTTAAGGTCAAACGCTCTTACCGTACCACCCGTCTTCGCGGTTTATCAAAAAAAAGATATGACATTAATACCTATAAAGCTTAAATTCATATTACTCAAGGCACAAGAGTTCTCGCTACCCCCTCAGAACATATTAAATAACAATATACGACGGCATGGAATGGCTTTGATAACTGTATTACTAAGGTGTATATGAAATTATCCCCAATATTCCCATGTGAAGATGAATCGTAGAATGTAAAAATCTAACATAAAAATTTAGATACAAAACAGATGCTCATCATCATCCTCCTGCCCTTATCCCACTCTTAGTGGAGCCGGCACAACATGTTAGAAACATGTTGTCACATGTTTTGGCTTCGTATTTTACGACCGGCCGCTTCCTGACGTCAACTTCCTTAGTCGTATTTCTACGACCCCTCGGTAAGAAACAGGGTGGTCTATTCGAACTTTATTTATTTATAAAACACTTCAACGACATAAGTAAGTTAACTAGGTACGCTTAACCGCCGTGCGATATCAAGCTTACCGAAGTGTCGTAAAAGGCAACTAAGGCAGGCAGGCGGCCGGTTGTAAAATAACTAGCTAAATCATGTAACAAAATGTTTATAACATACTGTGCCAACCCCACTCAAAGTGGGACAAGGGCAGGAGAACAATGAAGTCTTCGTGAACATGTTACTTAATGTCATGCATTCAATCTTTTTTCTTTCTCCTGCCCTTATCCATCTTTTGTTCAATTTTTTCCAAATTCGTTCAGGTGTAAGATCAAATCTGTATCTCAGGTCCATAACATCATTATCCTGCCCTTATCTCACTCTAAGTAGGGTTGGCACAACATGTTTTTAAACATATTGTGATGTGATTTGACTAGTTATTTTACGACCGGCCGCCTACCTGACGTCAACTTAGCTTAGTCACCTTTTACGATGCTTTGGTAAGAAATAGGGGTGGTCTATTCTACTCAGCCGGATACCACACGTAAGGTTATATTTATTAGTTAATTCCAAGATCTTCAACAAAGCAAATTGTTCTCCCAATGACTTAGGCGCAAACAAAACTTAATTACAAACAGTAATATGTATTTAGACTTATTGTTCCTAAACTACGAAATGGTGAAAGTTTAACCAAATCCTAGTATTTATTCATGCGTTTGCTAGTTTTGGGCTTAGGAATGTTTTTGCAGATTCCGTTTACTTTGCAGAACTTTAGTTCACTTTGTATTATCTTTAGGCACGCAAGTTTTATGCATGATTCCTAGATTTGGAATCTTCTAGTTTATGATAACGCGACTTTGTTGACATCAACTTAGTTGTATATAATCTAAAGAAATCATGAACTGTTTTTTTTACTGTTCCCAAAAATAACGATATTATATTTTACCCAATAAAGTTGGTTCCCTTCCAAATCGTTACCGTTGCTGAGGATCGTGATGTTCTGTTGATTTATCAATGGTCTCCATCTATTTATTGCGATCACTATCGCAGAAGTTCGGATGTTTGGCCTGACTATCATTTGAGAGAAAGAGAGAAGTTTAAGGTAATAGGTGTTTTTATAGGCGATGTATATAGTAGACAAAGTAGGAACCGACATAAGCTTCCGGCTCCTGCTTTGCGCCTTGCAAAAGTACATATGTCATTTGTGCGTTTGGGTATAAGATTCTATAATAAAATTCCGCAATCAATTTTAGCTTTGGCATTACAGCAGTTTAAAAACACTGTTAAAGGGAGGCTGATGCAGATAGCCTATTATAGGTACTGTTGAGGATTATTTAGATGATAAGAATGCGTAAATTTAACTAGTAATACTAATTATATTTTGAAAACAGCAAGCTCCGAGTTTCTTGCTTTTCTCGGTAGGAACAGCTCTCCGAACCAGCAGTAGAGTTGATGATTCAAAAGCACTTGTTTACAAGTTTACTTGAATAAGGTATATTTTGAATTTGAATTTTAAACTTAGACCTCTGGGCTTCTTCTCATCACTTATCCTGTTATCATGAGACTCTATAAATAATCGTTGCTCTTATCGATAACAGGGTAAATTATTACAGATAAGAGAGTATCATCTTCAAGCTGTGTGGTATCCGGCAGAATAGAATAGACCACGCTCCTTTCTTACCGAGGTGTCGTAAAAGGCGACTAAGGTAAGTTGACGACAGGCAGGCGGCCGGTCGCAAAATACGTAGCCAAATCATGTGACAGCATGTTTGTAACATGTTGTGCCAACCCCACTTAGAGTGGGATAAGGGCAGGAGGATGATGAAGAGTGTATCATCTTCATAATAACAGTAGATAGAAGAAATTTAGCTGGGTAAGCTGTAATCGTTTTCTTACTTAAGCAACATTGATCCAGCTGATAAACTGTGAGAGTGCTACAAATAGAAAAAAGATTTTCGCACTCAGAATATAAGTATGGATACTTATAACAAATCAGCTAAGTCAACGAAGATTATGTTCAGTTGATATTGCAAATAAAATTTTTATCTTTCAATCTATTACTTCGGCTGCTGTCAAAAAATTCTTGCACCAATTTAATCCTAATCCCCATTTTATTACGTTTTATTGAACTTCTTTCAATTTATATTAAACTAGCTATACACGCTTCGCCGGGGATGGAAATTAGTGTTTAACATGTAATAGTAGCTCGAGTCTCGGCAGGAGACTGGCTCTCTGATACCCTACACCGCTTTTTATACCTTTATTCCTATTTCCGCCTTCAAACTATTATATAATCGACAATGATTTGTTATTACTCTCACTAAAAATTGTTGTAAAACGACCTCTTCAACTCCTATGGCCAGCTATGGACGTACAACTTGCGTCCATATTCTTCTCATTTATTTTTTTGTTTATTGTATATACATATTGTTTGAAAAGAGAACGAGAAAGAAAAATAACACACTTTACACTAGAGATTTTTAAAAAGATGCAATATAGATAATAGTATTTATTTAAATTTAACTATTTAATTTAAAAATGAAGTTTTTGTAAAATAAATATTAGGTCCTTACATATGAAATTGGCGTTTTGTCGTACTGGCCACTTTGATCTCAAATATTACCTTTATGGTTAGGAATTCCAAATTCAAATTCATACAGCTATTTACTCATGCATTTGTGTTTCAAACCCCCTAATTCATTTGTTTTTTCTTCTTTTGTTTTTTTTCTTTGTGTCACTCTGTTTACAAAATGGAAAACATGAAATATCGCGTTATTTACGAGTATGAGTTCCACCGTGGCACCAGTGCTGCAGAAACGGCTCGAAGGATTAATGATGTGTATGGTGACGGTGTCGCAAAAGAAAACACAGTGCGTTTTTGGTTCCAACGTTTTCGTTCTGGAAATTTCGACCTGCAGAACAAACCTCGTGGACGGCCGGAGACCAAAGTTGATAATGAAGAATTGAAGGCTATTGTGGAAGCGGATCCATCGCAAACCACGTCCGAGTTAGCTGCAGGCTCCGGTGTTAGTGATAAAACTATTCTAATCCACTTGAAGCAAATTAGGAAGGTGAAAAAGCTTGAAAGGTGGGTACCTCATGAATTGAGTGAAGCAAACCGACAAACGCGCGTCGACTGCTGCGTTACGTTACTCAACCGGCACAATAATGAAGGAATTTTAAATCGAATCATTACCTGTGATGAAAAGTGGATCCTCTACGATAATCGGAAGCGCTCATCGCGATGGCTGAGCCCTGGCGAACCAGCCAAATCCTGCCTTAAGCGAAAATTGACTAAAAAAAAGTTGCTTGTAAGTGTTTGGTGGACTAGTGCCGGTGTCGTTCACTACAGCTTTCTTAAATCTGGCCAGACGATTACGGCAGATATCTATTGTCAGCAACTGCAAACCATGATGGAAAAGCTAGTTGCTAAACAAAGAGGCTAGTCAATCGCTCTAAGCCACTGCTGCTTCAGGACAACGCTAGACCACACACTGCACAACAGACGGCTACCAAATCAGAGGAGCTTCAATTAGAATGTCTTAGACATCCACCGTACTCTCCGGACCTTGCTCCAACAGATTACCATTTTTTTCGCAATTTGGATAACTACTTGCAAGAAAAAAAATTCAAGTCCGATGGGGCAGTCCAAACCGCCTTCAAAGATTTTATTGATTCCCGCCCGAATGGTTTTTTTAGTAAGGGGATCAATGAACTACCTATGAGATGGCAAAAGTGCATACATAGCAATGGTACATACTTTGATTAATTAAATATATTTCATTAAAAAAAAACGACTTTATGTTCCTCCCATAGAAAACGCCAATTTCATATGTAAGGACCTAATAGTTGAAAGAATTATACTAATGTATTACCTTGAGACAAATATTTTCTAGTCTGTGACTTGAATGTCGGTAAGTAAAGGTCGGTATGATTTGTGGATTGATACTGCAAATCTTCTCTTGGTTGAGAAAGAAAAAATTAAACAACAACGAATATGGACTTTACAAATACAACAATAATTTTCCATATCCAAATATTTACTGAAGCTGTAACAATAATTAACCCCGACCAAAACGTCCTCCGACGTTGAAAAAGGTCCAAGAATATCGTGACACATACCAAATCCAAATCTGTCTGCTAAAATTTACGGGTTTTGCGGCGACCGCGAGCTTGGGGATAAATGAAACATTTTGCGGATCACGTACCCGCAAAAGGGATTAATATAGTCGTGATATAACTTGTTTAAATTATATGTTAGTGGCAGAAACCGCGGTTCGTATGAAATGACAGCCGGAATCGAAGATGTTTATTTTACGTATGTATGTATAGTACGCAGCAATAAATAGTGCACATCGAGGCTTAGAGACAGAGAGAGAAATCGGCATTGTCTCTGTCGCACAGACTGACGAACCCGTGTGAAACGTCACATACTATATGAGTGATAGTGACAGCGCTCTACGAAACCGAACTGGCCGGGTTTTTCGTTCTAAACATCGATGTGCATTATTTTATGCCGGGTCCTTATTGACTCCAAATCGGCTGGACCGATTTTACTTTATTGACCTATGACATTGGCAATTTTTTACTACTGATATTTCTAAATAACTGCCGCATACTTCGGCAGGTTTAATTAAAAAAAAATCAGTAGGTGGGCGAATTAATAATAAATAAAGAATAAATTTCACAAGTAATAACGAATTATGAGTAATCGAGAAATAGACCTTTCTGGATCGGTTAGTTTAGTATAAAAGTGGGCGTATCCCGCTCTTCATGGATTCAATTTGCCAATAAATAGTTACTGAATTTTTGTATTGTAATAAAAATTTTAAACGAGTAACCGGGTATTTTTATTCCAAATCCACCAACGCCTTTACGTAACAGTATAAAAATGTAATCATTTTACTATTATTGTAATAGAAGATTAAATCTAGATAATACAATAGTCAATTAGTACGCCCCGACCTAAATGTCTGGATAACACTTCAAATGCTAAATCGTGACCGAAACAACTATATACGTCCTAATTTGGGTGGTCCACTTTTTTACATAATTTAAGTGATCCATTTTGGGCCGAAAATAATCGTTGCTTATCTGAAATTATCCATTTTGGCATAAACACAATTGCTAAAAATGGTTTTGCGAAATTGTGCTAACGACTTCCATCCAAATTAGGGATGTTATTAAAATATTTTAATAATATAAAAACAATAGTTGACTTATATAATATACAAAGTAGGAACCGACATAAGCTTGCGGCTCTTACTTTGCGCTCTGCAAAAGTACGTAGGTTGTTTGTATATTTGGGTATAAGATGCTATAATAAAATTTCTTTGTCATTATAGCAGTTTAAAAAGTCCAAAAAATCGCAAAGCTTTTGCGATTTTGTCGTAGAGTCTATCTCCTGATGATACAGTGGAGCATGTGGTTTTAAGAATTCTGCATGTATCAGGTATGAAAAAGTGTAGTCCACTCTACATTTAGCACTATATTAATTTTCTATTTACTTTATCGCATGGACTAAAACAAAATAATTTTATTATTACTTTTGTATTTCTAAAGCAGTTTGCATATGCAGAAAACGTCCAAAAAGCGTCCTATATGACCCTGACGATCAAATAACGATCGCAAACACAGAAACACTTACACACAGTGTCTTCGTCGGCGAAGACGAGGTGCCAGTTTTCTGACGTCGGTCGGTCGTGGCTTCTCGCCACCCTTCCGAAGTCGCAATGACTAATCAAAGTCGTGGTCCGGCCTCACAGGAGGCACCCTTAGGACGACGTTTACAGCTTTTACGTTTACGCTAGTACAGCTTCTGCGCTCTACTCTCTGCATTTCGCAATGTTGACGATGCTTCTGCGCTCAGCCGTTCCGCCCGGCGACGCTTTAAAAGTCATGAGAGCTAATAGTATACAGTCAGTTCGAAAAAAAATATCCAGCAAAATTATATAGTTAAGCGTTTTATCGTATTATTAATTTTAATAATAAATATATGGGACACTTACATACACGGTCATCTATCCCTAAAGTAAGTAACTTAATACCTGCGTTATGGGTGACGGACAACTGGACAACATACATAATTTTAAATACATACTTAAATACAAATATACACCCAGGCTCGAAGAACCAACAAATGGTTTATCGAAAATGTTGGACCTCGGCGGGAATCGAACCCGCGATTATTATTGTAGCAATTGTAACTAAATTAACTTGAGTGAAAGTTTAAAAGTGAACACATCAGCCTGCACTCACAGCTATTAGTCGTTCTATCAGACTTTGTAGTTGTTCGTTAGCGAAAAAACGACTTTTTCATTCCACGTTTTAATTGCTTGTGAGTGTCAATTAACAGGCTTAGGAGTTAGTCCACACTGGACATAAAGAAAACAAAAATAATCCTAAAAATTATAAATACAAATATGCGTCTCAAGTCTTTGATAATAGAAAAACAAAATTGACGATAATAGACATAGTAGGAACCGATATAAGCTTGCGGCTCCTGCTTTCCGCCTTGCAAAAGTACGTATGTCGTTTGTGGGTTTGGGTATAAGATTATACATATAATAAAATTCCGCAATTTACTTTAACTTTGCCTTTACATCAGTTTAAAAACACTATTAAAAAAAAGCTAATATAGAAAGCCTACTATATTATTGTAGATTACTTAGACGATAAGAATGCGTGGATATAGCTACTCTACGACCCTGTACAAGACATCAATAACTATATGTAACTAGTAAATAAGAATTATTCTATGAAAAGAGCAACCGCCGAGTTTTTTGCTGACTCTTTTTGGTAGGAACCGCTTTCCGAACCAGCAGTAGATGTTGACGATTCAAAAGCACTTGTATACAAGTTTACTTGAATAAAGAATATTTTAAATTTGAATCTGTTCGCAAAAACTTCAGCGATTAACAGCCCTCAATAATGCAAAACTGTTTTTACCTGCTACTGAAAAAAACGAGATATGTTAACCCGATATATAAGTTTTAATTATGCTAAATTTCATCCATATTGATTCCACAGTTAAGGTGTGAAAGATTAACTTACAGACAGATAGATAAACAGAAAGACTTTCTCATTTATAACATTAGGATGGATTTTATTGAAGACGAAAAGGCATATTAGTATTCTATGGTTAGCCTCTTACTAGTCAAGTTTAATGATGCTTAATTACTCGGCGAAACGATTGATAAGATTGTGGCAGTGAATGTGTGCAGTGCTTGTGTATCGTTATGTTATTGGTTGCGGGTAGTGCATGAGTTTTTAGGTATTGTGCATGTATCAGATATGAGAATAGACAGTCTATATTAAGCATAATATATATTTTTATTTATATTAGCAAAATAATATTTTCATTACTTTTACTGTATTAGCCCTTTAAACGTAACGCACAATCATACAGACTTAACATATACAATATTACTACAGATTACCAAAAATTCAAATTTTAAAACAATTATTTAAATCTGTTAACATTATGATCAGAACTATTATGTTTATTTATCCTTTTTTTTTTTTTTTTTTTTTTTTTTTTTTTTTTTTTTTTTTTTTTTCCGGACACCAACTAATTATGTTAGCCATGAAGGCTTTGACAGCGTCACCGAGAGGGCGGGCGAGCGCAGAAGCATCGCCGGGTGAATATCGTGGAGGGCGAGCCTCGAGCGAGGCTCGCAACATCCTGGGAGCGTCGCCTTAAGGGTGCCTCCTGTGAGGCCGGACCTCGGCTTAAAGCGACGCGCTGTGGAGGACTATATCGGACTGTGGAAGAGTCCTATTGTCATAACGGGCGGGCTTGGACGCCCCGGCCGCTAGACGTAAGAAAGCGGGGACCTCGTCTTCGCCGGCGAAGACGCTGTATGTGTGTCTGTGTGTTCAGTGTTCTGGCGATGGCGATCGTGTAAGGATCGTCAGGGTCAGTGAGTACGCTCTTAGGGCGTCTGTGAAAACGGGCTTTGCACAGTTTGTCAAAGGAGCGATAGTTAACCATCCTCGCTATCAGCGGGTTGGGGTGTACCGCTGCTTTATCGAAATAATAATATTTATTTATCCTTTAACATTTTATAAACTATGTTAAAAAATACACCAATTTGGACGTGACTTTGTTTTGGCAGATGGCGTCTGTACCAGAAGCATAGTTCAAGCCAACCGCGAAGGCCAAAACAATGCATCGAAATAATACTTCGATATTATCCATACTGAAATTATTAATGCGAACGTCTGTTTTTTTCGGTCTATCTCAAGTTTATGCTTTCCTGGTCAATAAGCTGTAGCAATATTGATGAAATTTCATTTGTCAAGCCAACAGCATTTATGCATAAATGTCAAACACATATAAAAGAAACATAAAATAAGGCATATAGTATAAACATCATAACAGGCGTGTACAATTGATTTACAACACATATAACAAATCATGTGGGGGTTTAAAACAAAACACAAACAAACCAAAAAAAAAAATTTAAAGTTTAAAAAATACAGAAAATGGAAAAAAAAACATTGTTCATATTAATAATAATTTATAAATCTATGAGCTGTAACTGTTATAATTCCTTAATTTTAAAATCTTTACGTAAAAACTCCAGTGTCACGATGAAAGCAGTATGTAAATAAGCATGTCACAGAGTTTTTCCCGAATTTAACTTTTGAATAAAAGAGTGGTTATTGTGAAATAACCATAAGAGATTGTGGACATGCTATGGCGGACTTCTTGCTAGTATTATTGTAGATTTATAATTTTCTTCAAAAGTAATAATAAAATTATAGCAAAATAATTTTATTATTACTTTTGTATTAGAGATCTTCGCAAAGTAGCGCCTAATTCTATATTTATTTAAATTATAATTTTCTTAGTCCAATCTCCAGCTGGCGAGTTTTCTTTACAACCGCGCGACCTCTTTAATACAATTTATAAAACGGTAATGCACTATTAATCTATATCTTCCGGAAGAACGGCACTATCTTTTAGAAAAAAACCGAACAAAAATCGGTTCAGTAGATTTTGAGAAAATCTATCCCATACAGTTTTTGGGGACTTTGATAATATGTATTGCTACTACTACTTAGAATTTTCAACTATCATGGGTTGTAATCATAGTTTACGTATAGAAACTATAATCACGTCGTATCCTATCGGATTAGCCCGACTATTTTCAATTTCCATCCGGCCCTTAATCATGAGGTCTTTCTACAGTTTTATCGCGGCGGGAACTGCGCAACATATTATTACCCGCTGTTCCCGGCTAAGCATACTCCAGCCGGGAACGAGCGGCAAAGGGGGTGCACGGAGGGGACGACAGACCGACCAGCAGGCCTACCATGAACTTATTGCGACTCAATTGAAGACGTAAACTAAATTGTTTCGCCTTTTCACACCATGACGTCTTAATGACGCACACTTTAAGTCTTGCCGAAAGATTGTTCGGAATGCGTCATAAAACATGTGAGTAAAAGAGACAGAGTTATCTATAGTTCATATAATGTTGTCCTTTTCAAACACACTTCACGGTACGAAAGAAAAGCGGTTGGGTTTAGGTACTGACTTTGAATTGAATCGTTTTCCAAAAGTTAATGGTAGGCCTACAGAGCGCTGTCAGAGTTAATAAGCACATTACCATTGCAACAATAATTTTTCTAATCCAAATTTTATCATTAATAGAATATCAAAGTTAAGTAGTTAAGTACAAAGTTATTATAGTACATTTAAACGAGATACATGATTTTCATTTATACATAACACACGCATATGACTTTTTGTCTTGTTCCTTCTGTGACACAAAGTTTGGCTGGAAGAGAACCTTTTTTAGGGATATGTTCGCGTTTGTATATGTGATTTTTTTTCTAATACATTCGTGTATTTACAATAAAGAGTAGAAATAAACACTATTGAGGATTGCATGAATTCTAAATATGATTATTAATATATAATTAATTAACTATTTTTTTACACATTTAGCATTTTTTACACATTTAATTTGTAATCGTGTCACATATTCATATTTATATTTCGATTCTAATATATAATGTATTTTCCTTTGATATTTGTAATGACGTTTGCTTGTAGTATTGTGTAAGATAACTCATCACGTAGACATATAACTTTAGCGTCATAGCTTTAGACAATTTATGTGTGTTTCTCTAAAGACACAGCTGTTCTACGAATTAGTAGAATATTATGGGAATTTTTATATGTAATATATCAAACATAGAATTTACAAATAAAAATTTGAGTTTACTTGTCCATTTTTCAAATCTAACCAATCACAAATTCAAATTCAAAATAATATTCATTCAAGTAAACTTGTACACAAGTGCTACTGAATCGTCAACATCTACTGCTGGTTCAGAAAGCTGTTTCTACCGAGAAGAACCAGCAAGAAACTCGGCGGTTGCTCTTTTCAAAGAATAATTCTTATCCCTAGTTACATATAGTTATTAATGTCTTGTACAGGGTGGAAGAGTAACTATATCCACGTATTCTTATCGTCTAAGTAATCTTCAATAGTATAGTAGACTTTCTGAATAAGCCTTCTTTTAATAGTATTTTTAAGCTGCTGTAACGGTAAAGTTAAACAACGCATCGATGTGATCTTTAGTGTTTAGATTGCTTGTTTAGGTTGTATAGTGTAGTGACCATAGAGTTATTATTCTAGAGTAAGGGAGCCAGGCCAGGAGTCGCTCAGCGTGCGATGGAGTGGGCTATGTTTGGAATATCTCTACGTGATCATATTAGGAATGAGGAGATCCGTAGAAGAACCAGAGTCACATATAGCTAAGCGCGTGGTGAAGCTGATGTGGTGATGAACGGGGCACATAGTGCGGAGAACCGATGGGCGTTGAGGTCTTAAGGTGATGGAAAGGCGATCTCGCACCGGAAAACGCCGTGTTGGTTGAACCCCTACGAAATGGACTAACGACCTCAAGAAGGTCGCGGGAGCTGCTGAATTTAGGCGGCAGAAGATTCTTTGTTAGACTTATCGTCCATCGGTTGACAAAGAAGATAAAATAAGTTGTACTCAACTATCGCATTGGCTGGCTTTTATGGTAATGATATGTTGTTCAATAAATAAATAAATGAATAAATAAATAAATAAAACAAGAAGGAAGCCAGCTTAAAATTGTCCATCGAAAATGAGGAGAAAGCAAATGAGACTTATTTATCAGTCTCTCATTTTATTTGTAACTGAACCAAGATATTATTCTGTTCCTGTTGTGACACTCTCACTTACAAACCTGCCTTATAACTGCCCTACTCTATTAAAATAACTCTACGTTTACACGTGCTATTGTTTTTTTAAGCAAATGCAAACGAAGTAGCGACTAGAAGCTAGTCGTTTCTATTAATTGTATGTGACTCAAGGCACATGTTACATTGACTCTTTACTTTGACACTGCAATTGTCCCCCAAGGTGAAAACAGTTAATGAACATAACAAACGGCTTTGGCGAAACACCAAAAGATATTTCAGCTGTTTTAATTGACCGTGGACTTTAATTGATTAAAATACGGTTGAAATTCGCGAGATTTTATGCTGTGTAGTGACATGTGTATTGTTGTAGCTAATCGTTATTTTATTTGGCGCTGTTAGTTTCGATTAATTGTTTTTATTTTTTATTACTGTTAGAAAAGGAAACGCTCTGTAAAGGAACTTTTGATACAAATGTACCATTGGGATGTAGGTGGAACCCTAGTGGTCGATCTGTATCTTAGTTAATATATAGATACCGGCTATACTCACCACTAATTTTATCGGATTAGCCCGACTAGATCAGTAGTCAGTTCCCGCCGCGATAACCTCGTGTAAATAGCTCATGAATAAGTGCCCCGGACGGGTTCGAAACTAGTCGGGCTAATCCAATAAAATTAGACGTGAGTTTAGCTGGTATCTATAAATTAACTATGAATACTACTCACGATAGTTTAAATTTAAAAAAATCTGTATCTTGTTAATGAACTGATGTGGCCTTGGCCATCGTCTATTGGTATAACCTGCATATTAATTGACCAACATTCCATCGAAACCTAATTTGGGTCAATACTCACTTCTTAATCGTACTATGCGAATTCACCATTTGCAGTAACCATAAAGTGGATATTTTCCACAATAGCTTAAACGTATTTCAAAAAGCTACTTTAGTTCGCGCTATAAGTGATAAGTGCTGAACTTGAAGCCTTGGTTGTACTTTATTGTCAATTGTTGTTATATATATATTTATTAGTATTAATCTTCTTTTACTTTTCCTTTTTTCTGTGTAATCCATTTTTTACCTTCCTAATTTAACGATAAGATTAGTTTCACCGTATCTTTCAGTCGTCTAACCTTAATTTGAAAGCTGTTATCACCTATAATTAAAATACTACTTATTTTTAGTTGTTCAATGTTCAACGTTCATGTCAAGTTTGTATTTTGTTGGTGATCTAAATAAATAAATAAATGAATGAATAAATAAATAAATGAATAAATAAATAAATAAATGAATGAATGAATGAATGAATGAATGAACGAATGAATGAATGAATAAATAAACAAATTACAGCGTTGGGGCTATGCCTCAATTAAAACTGAGTGGTCATCCTTTTTTCTTGTCACACCACTGTATAAGAATTTTAAGATATATTAATTATAAGGTTTATGATTATTATATAATAGGTATTTAGACTTCTTATCAGTATTTTGTATTTGTATTGTGGTGTGAAAGCAAATAAATTTATTTCTATTATATTACTATAACAATTTTATTTCTATTCTATTCTATTCTATCTGTAGCATAGCAATACAATCATCAACTTGGCTTATTCATAATTGAAAAAAAATTGACCCATTATAATCATCATTCTTCTGACCCTATCCCATTTTAAGTGGGGTCGGTACAACATTTTTTAACCATGTTGTGATGTGTTATGGCTAAGTATTTTACTACTGGGCACTGGCTGCCTGTCTAACGTAAGTCACTTACCTTAGTCGCCTTTTACGACAACTCGGTAAGAAATGAGAAAGGTCTTTTCCACTCATCTGGATACTAGACATAATTGACCCATTTTAAAAAAATCCTAGCCTGTGTTATAAATGAAAACCCACCACGCTTTTCTGATGCGAATTGACAGGTTACACATTTGTAGGTTTTCTTATGACATTCACCGTAAACAGCATTATGAATAGTAAGTATCAATAAAACATAAAAGTTTTTATAGGAAATACACATACACATAAGGAATTCAATTCAATACAAAAGATACTTTATTCAAGAAAACTTGTAAACAAGTGCTATTGAATCGTCAACTCTACTTTAAAAAAACGATATAACTATTTATGTTCCTTATATGCTATTAATATAAATAACTCCTGTGAAATAAAAATAAATAAAATGAAACCTCTATTACTATTTTAGAAGTTATTTTCTCCATAAAGTGCAGCGTCCGTAACCTTAGAGCTAGCTCTCTACGCCTGCTACGACGCAGCACTTTCTCTACGGAAAGTCTTAAGTTAAAGTAAAGACCTACAATAAAATTATACAAATTTTCACAAAAAAATATTGTATCATAATTCCTATCAACAACACGCTGTTTTTTACGTGTATATTTATTTCCTTTACTAGAATATAAGAAATAACTTCAATATAAGTATACATATATTCAAGTAACTCAGTGTCATGTGAGAAAAGGGTAAAATATACATTTTTTAACCCAATGGCTTATTAGGATACATAGGAGAAAAAATGGAAACATTTTAGACAGTGAAATATTCCGTTATATACATAAAAAACTAATTTCTGTATTAACTTATTTTTGTTTTATACGTATATAAAAACCTTCCAGACAAAAACAAATCGTCACCGTATTAATTATGAGTAAGTTTATTATCTTATGGATAATAAACTTTAAGATTCGTTAATGGTTGAAATATTGTCTATACACCATTGCTTCTCTTTATAAATTAATAATATTTAATTGTATTATTATAAACAATATTACGACGCCGTGTGGTATCCGGCTGCATAGAATAGACCACCATCCTTTCTTACCGAGGTGTCGTAAAAGGCGACTGAGGTAAGTTGACGTCAGGCAGGCGGCCGGTCATAAAATACGTAGCCAAATCATGCGACAACATGTTTGTAACATGTTGTGCCGACCCCACTTAGAATGGGATAAGGGCAGGAGAATAATGATTATTATAAACAATATTACGATTAAAGCTTTGTCCGTTTGTCAGCAGATTTTAAAGCAAATGAGGTTTAGGGCAATTAGAAAAAGAATGTAGAACACGATGGTCTATTTCACTCTATATAGCTCTTCTTGTCTCGTGCACTATAAATAAAATTAAGAAGTAGATACCCTATAATACATTTCACAAAGCTGACAGGCTACACCAATTTGGGCCATAACACTACGCAAGCTACATTTTTTTAATTTAAGGATTATATTTTTTGTTTTGTTTGATTTTAGTTGTTTACCTTTTTGCCTTTTTTATTATTTTATCTTGTATATTTCTTTTTTTTAGCTATCTGCAACTGTTTATTTTCTATTAGTTGCTTTTGTAGTGTGTTACCACAAATAAAAATATTTTCTTTCTTTATTTCTTTCTTTCAAAAGCCAAAAAGAATACCAGCTTATACAAATAAATACACTGGATATTGAAGGGTGATTTAATTATCATAAAATAATTAAGCTAATGTATTACCTTCGATATTATCCTCTATATCCATTTTAAAGATCAGACCGAATGATTCACCCCAAAATTAATTGCAATAAGTCTTATCAATGCACATATTTTAAATTATTTTGCCTGTTATTTTGCATAACTTAGTCGCGAAGTTTTGGAGGGAAAAGTCGTTCGACAGCGCGACCATCCCATACCAAAGTCCGATTCATACTAATATTGCATGATGGAATATCAAGGAAAAACGGTTCTACATCTAATACAAAAGTCGCAAAACTGTTGCATGCATTTATGAATGAAGCATTATTTTTTACTTTAAAAGCATTTTGACTGGACCGTTTACGCAGTGATCTTGCCTTCAGCTCCGCGGGTCAGGAGTTCGATTCCAGCCGAGAGCCAACATTTTCTAAAAACAATTTGTTGGTTCTCTTAGTTTTGTTGAGCCTGCGAGTATGTTTGTATTTAAGTATGTATTAAAAATTGTATATGCAGTATATTTTTCCAGTTGGTCGTCACCCACAATATAAGTATTAAGTTACTTACTTTGGGGATGGACGACCGTGTGTAAGTATCCTATATATTTATTTATTAATTTATTATTAGCCCAAAAAACTAATTCTTACATCTCACTATTCCAATGATCAGAATTACACTACTTCGTAGATTTATGTACTTACGTATGCATTTTTGTATAATACAAACGAAATATTTTTATTAATTAGACAGAAAATCATATCAGAATCATTAATTAAGTAATTTTTAATGGAAAAGTCTTGACATACAGACAGTTTACAACTTTTTATTATATAATATTTAGGAATATATATTGTAAGAAATCCCTCTATATCTGTGAGTAAATTTTTATTGCTACAGCTGTAAAATATTATCTTTTAACTATTTTTACTAAATTGAAACTTGAATTTGAACTTCTACACACATCTTAACATCCTGTATATAGAATAACGTCACAAATAATTACGTGTATCCGTTTTATTAATATGCAAAAAGCTTACGAGTATATTTTGTTATGCGATGTCATTAGGATATGGAGCGGGGAATATTATTTTATGCTTCTATTCCCAATGGCGGTATTTAACGTGTCGGCAACTATGTGGATATTATATTTAGGTATATATTATATCTGACGTAATACGTAGTATGCAGCGATAGCTTATCAGTGAAAGCGCGTGACATTTACCAACAGGTCGCGGGTTCAACCCCGCAATTGGGTGTTTTTCAAAACTTATTTATTTTCATTCTCTGTTCTGTACAGAAATACATAGACAACAATTCATTCATTCTTCACCAAAGAAGTTTTTTGTTAACGAAAGAACAAGAGTATTAGTAATTATTTTACTTGTAATAAATAATTTCATTTAGTTGTATCAGGTATCTGTTGCCGACGTCCGTGAGTAACAGAATGGCGGCAACTGAATTTCGCTGTTTGAATCTTCAGATTCCAACACGGATTTTCAGTGGCCTCCATTCTTCAGTTTTCAATTTTCAGATTCAGAGCCAAAGATCCTTTACCCATTTAAATTTCACACTACGAAATTGTATTTATTTTTTGTTTTAGGTATTCTTTAATCTGTATGATTAAGGTGTGTTGTACGTCATAAATAAAGTTTCTACTTTCTTTCTTTCTATAAGTGTTATTCTGGTGATATAGAAAGAACAAATATAAGAACGGATAACTATTTTCATATAAAACGAATAAAATAATGGAGTTTTTAGATAAATTATTGTGTAGACTAAATATACTTTATTGTTTAAGAAGTCAAGTTAAAAAAGCCTTTAACAAATTTTCATATCCCTACTGTTAACTATCGAGAAGTTTCCTCGTCTGGAGTCAATTTTGGCGGCACCATTAGGTCATGATTATACATGCATGTCATCAAGACTGAACCAGCATGTAAAATTTCAGCTTAATCAGACGCCGGGAAGTGGGTCAAATTTAACTTTCAAGATACCACCATAATATACTGGTGACTTTTTTTGACTGGCCCGTAGGCGCAATGGGTAGTGACCCTGCTTTCAGCTCCGCGGGTCGCGTGTTCGATACTCGCCGAGAGCCTACGTTTTCTATAAACAATTTGTTGGTCCTTCGAGCCTGAGTGTGTATTTGTATTTAACTATGTATTTAAAATTATGTGTTGTATATCTACCAGTTATCTGTCACTCATAACACAAGTATTAAATTACTTACTTTGGGGACGGACGATCGTGTGTGTAAATGTCCCATATATTTATATATTTATATACATACACGGCAAGTTAAATAAGAGCTAGAAAAAAGTATTTTTGTCATATAGCTAGAGTTGAAATCCCAACGCAGCTATTTGTCTTCCAACACCCACTCGAAGTTTAGCTAAAATGCTTTTATTATTTTCCGTTACACATTCTGCTAATAGATAAAAGCATTAAGCATATCTGCAAATATTAAGCGTGTGACTTTTATCAAATTAGCACATAAATTACTCTTGCTCGGAGCGAAATCCCGGATCGAAGTCTATTTTTGTTTGACTGTCAGACGCAGATATCAGAAAATACGCGTGAATAAAAAATATCTTAAGAAATGTTTTGCGAGGGAAAACGATTTTCCCTTTTCCCTAATTTAATATATGTTGACAACGTTATGATGTATACAATTGTGATAGAAAATACCTTGTTCATCTGGCCAGAATTCTAGCAAAAGTGATGAAATCAAATTAAATCAAAATAATCTTTATCAAGTTAGCTCTTTCGAGCACTTTTGAATCGTCAATATCATTAATGAACCTACAACTGGTTCGGAATGTTGCTCTTACCGAGAAGAACCAACAAGAAACTCGGCGGTCAATAATAATAATAATAAAACTATCGCTACAATCCAAGATAATAAAGTAAATATAATAAAGTAAATAGAAAATATATGTAATTTATCACAAATATGTCTTTAGAAATCTGCATATTTTTAGAGAATTCTGGAGATATGCGTAACCTACCAATCCGCTTTGTTTTGCTTTTTCATACCATGACGTCTTAAAGACGCACACTTTAAGTCGTTGCCGAATGAACATTCGGAATGCGTTTTAAAAACATTTGAGTAAAAGAGACAGAGCTATCTATAGTTCATATAACGTTATCCTTTTCAAACATTACGACCCCAATGCAATCCACACTTCATAATACGAAAAAAAAGCGGTTGCGTTTAGGTACTGACTATGAATTGAGTCATTTTGTAAAAGTTCATGGTAGGCCTACTGATGATCGTAGGGCGAAACATCGTAGCTTTTCGTTAAATTTCTCATGATTAAGTTCAATATAAAAGTTAATCAGGTCATTTTTCGTCAAACTACTTAGTGATTCAGAGTTGCTAGATATCACAAATTTAATTAAAGCTGAAGCCGTATTCAAGGGAAAGCTTTCAATAATGAGATTCTTATAGATAAAAAAGTTATAAAGGTAATTTGAGAAGACTGAAATATTTGGCTTCTTCAGTACGGCGTTACAACGGCTTGATGTCTATGCTAATTTAACCTCTCTAGGTAACTTTTAGTTAATCATAAAATTAAAAATTAATTATATAATAAAAAAATCTTCAAAATAGCTCTCTCTATGGTGAGGCCATCGTTTTCGTCCAATATTAGTTTTAATAAGAAAATTTTCAAATATCTTGGTAAAATCGATTATTACCTTAACGGAGTATGGGGTTTTTTTGTAAAATTTGTCAATAAATACAGTTTAATGACAAACCCGTTTGACTTTTTATTAGTAGTATAGACTTTGAAAAAAGCTTCTAAATATCATGCAAATTACATTAACAAAAATATTTGACGCCTCCGTCAATAGTTGCTTGGTAAAGATTAGCAATAAAGAAATAGCCATATTAATATTATTAACATAATACAAGAATATATAATAAAATATTAGTAATTTTATATACCAAAGTCTGTCCGTCTATAACGCTTTCATGGAAAAATCCGCAGAAGCGATTTTGAAATTTAGTATAATTGCAAGTTTTATACAGGGCTTACAAATACGATACAAAGTTCTCGTTATTATAATATGAGATATATTATATCCGAATATAATATCCGAGTGACCAAGCTTTGTTCATTAGATTTTTTAGAAGATATAAAAAATTCCACTTGAATAAAAGGGATGAAAGAATAATTTATAGAATTAGGCGTTACTTTGTGGAGATCCATAATACAAAAGTAATAATAAAATTATTTTGCTATAATCCGCGATACAGTAAATAGAAAATATATATAGTGTTAAATGTGCTTTGCGATTTTGTCGTGGAGTCTATCGCCTGATGTTGCTTCGGTTGAGGTGCGAAACGATTGTTGAGTTTGTGATAGTGAAAGTGTGTAGTGCTTGTGTATTGTGGTAGAAGTGGTGTAGGTTTGTGTGTTTTTACGAATCCTGCACGTATCGGGTATGAAAATACGGATAGTCCACTATACATTTAACACTATATGTATTTTCTATTTACTGTATCGCGGATTATAGCAAAATAATTTTATTATTACTTTTGGATGAAACAATTGCACGCCTCAAATGTAAAACGTCTCTATTATGTTTTCTCTCATCTAATAATAAATAATAAATAAATAAATAAATAGATATCTGGAACTTAGCTTACCAGAACGTAATTAACCTTTGTTTTCTAGTTATATTGTATCAGTTTTTCGGTACCTGAAAACAGGGACACAATCTCTAGGATTTTTTCACCCCAAAACCGTAATTGTCATTACGATTTTGTCCTGCAGCTTATTCTCCTGATGATGCTTGGGTTTCGGAGCGAAGCGATCGTAGAGATGGTAGTGGTGACTGTGTGAATTGTTGCTGGTGGCGACTGTAGTGTTTGTGAATCTATTATATTCCTTATCTATGATATAGGTGTTGGCTTTGTATCTATTACTTGTCTATGGTAGAGTAGGAAGATAGAATATTGTCTCTGATATACACGGGAGTGGGAAGAAAAGGTTCGTTATTGTTACAGTCGAAATTGTTAGACACTTGGTCACTCAAAAATCAATCAAAATCAAAATATTATTTTATACAAAATCAATACAAAAGATTATTTTGATCTTTATTCAAATAAAACATTTCAGGCACTTTTGAATCGTCAAGCATCAATATGATTAATGAAGCTACAACTGGTTCGGAATGTTGCTCTTACCGAGAAGAACCAGCAAGAAACTCGGCGGTCAACTGGACTTGGAAGCGGACTTTTTTCTTTTTTTTTCGAACTGACTGTATGCTGTTAGCCCTAATGGCTTTTACAGCGTCACCGGGCGGGATTGGAAGCGGAGACACTGGCAATAAGCACCTAGTGAGTACAGAGAAGCACTACAGGGACATTTTGGGATACGTGTTGTGACAGTTGTGTTGTGCAGGACACTGCATGTTAAAGTATGTAGATATTGCCTGTTGATATACTTTTTATTCTCTTAATAAACGCGGATTATAGCAAAATAATTCTATTATAGCTTCTGTATATATATATATGCATATATAAAAGCTTAGCTCATTTAAAGATTATAGATTGATACAGTTAAGGGAAGCTGTGATAGCCCAGCGGTGAGTTCAAACACGGGCAGGCACCAATGAGTTTATCTATTAAAAAGAACTCATGTGTCTAATTGGTAATTGCAATTTATCACACGCTTTTTGGTGAAGGAAAACATCGTGAGGACACCTGAATATCTCGAGAGAATTCTGGAAATATGTGTAACGTACCAATCCGCATCGGAGCAGCGTGGTAGGTCTTAGTTCCAACCCTTCTCTCCAGAAACGGAGACAGGCCTATTCCCAGCAGTGGGATTGTAACAGGCCGCTACTTTACTACTTTACAGTTAAGGGAGTGCTTTGCTAGTGATATAACATAGTTTATATGGGACGACCGCCCTAGCTACATCTCGCAAATATAGCAAGAATTTAATTCATTAAAACACGACTATTTCCTTAAGACATCGAATTTCGGCTAAGCTGAGTGGTTTAAAGTGGTTAAAATTATAAATTAAGTAACTTTTAATTTAAGCTGGGATTGTGATTTTAGGACTGCTTTCTCTTTAATCACGTCTTATGAATGGATTGGAATGGATATGGAATTATATTTATTTTACTTTGATAAATTGTGGTAAAAAGTAAATTGTGGTGGTAAAAATAAAGTTTGTGTGGAAGTAAGGCACGTTTTAGAATGCCTACCTAAAATCATTTTCGCACATCACTACTGGCCTTTCTAAGAAGTTTTTTCGATTGACTTATTCTACCACTATACCATTTAATTATAGCCTACATAACTGCTGTGATAGTGGTGATATTCTGTGTCGCTTAAGGGTTCAAAATTCGGGAAGGCAACAATTTTTTATATAAAAAACTTGAAAAATATGGTAGAGTTAAACTTCATGGCGAATTACTGGAAAATGTGTAACTTTTCAATCCGCACTGGAGAAGCGTGTTAGGTCTAATCTCTTTCTCTCCAAAAACATAGAGGCCTATGCCGAACAGTTATAGTTTGTCGTAAATTTTCATTTTACTAAAATATAAAATGCGCATTTCCTTTGCTTATTTGTCTGTCCGAACGGAGTAAAAAATACGTTAATATTGCACCAGTGGAATAATCGGGAATATCGGGAATATCGGAAATCTTGAGAGAGCAACAGACAAACAGACAGTAAGACTTTAGTTTATAATATTAAAGTATATCAATAAATTTCGTCGAACAACCTAGTAATTACATGTCATCTTCATCATCCTACCCTTATCCCATTCTAAGTGGGGTCGGCACAACATGTTACAAACATGTTGTCACATGATTTGATTTCATATTTTACGACCGGCCGCCAGCCTGACGTCAACTTATCTTAGTCGTATTTTACGACCCCTCGGTAAGAAAGACGATAGTCTATTCTACTCAACCGGATACCACACGGATGGTCAACTTACCTTAGTAGCCTTTAACGATATCTCGGTAAGAAATGGGGGTGGTCTATTCTACTCAACCGGATACCACATGGTTGGTCAACTTAAATTAGTCGCCTTTTACGATATCTCGGTAAGAAATGGGGGTGGTCTATTCTACTCAACCGGATACCACACGGTTGGTCAACTTACATTAGTCGCCTTTTACGACACCTTGGTAAGAAATGAGGATGGTAACTAGAATAGTTACCATGGTATCTGGCAGAGTAGAATACTCTGCCAGATACCACACGGCATCAGTAACTATACATATGTTACTCTTTTAATTCTTATTTGCCAGACGACTTAAGTTTTATGTCATCATAATATTATATGTACTATGTAGTAACAGTTAATAAACGGTAAGCGAGACGCCGGCTAACTTAATAACGTGTTCAAAAGGCAAGTAATTACTGGTAAAGTGGTCTCCTTTAGTTATTTATTTAGTTAAATCACGTTTAATAGTGGTAAAAGATAAGCTTTTTAGAAGCTTTTATTTAATTTGCTTTGTATGTATAGTACCCGGCAATAAATAATGCACATCGAGGCTTAGGGAGAGAAATCGGCTAGATTCTGCTTGATAGACCATCGTCTTTGTAGCACAGACTGACGAACCTGTGTGTGACGGTGACAGCGCTCTACGAAACCGAACTGGCCGGCTGTTTCGTTTTAAACACCGATGTGTATTTAATGCCGGGTACGGTATGTGAAGGTGAATCTTGCAATTAAATTTGACTTCCCGGTGTTCTATTGAGCTGAAATTTTACATAATGTTTTAGTTCTGATGACGATGCATGATTATGATAAGCATGATATGCTGCGGCTATGATTGGCTCCAGATTAGGGAATTCCTCAACGGTTAAACCCAGGTACATAAAATTTTGTAAGGAGCTTAATTTTTCGGAAAACGCCAGAAATTATGTTATTTAAAAATCTGTCATTAAACGTTCATTTTCGAGTTTTTTTTTGTATTGGCACGACGCTTCGTGTCAAAATGAACCTGTCATTAAATTCAAATTCAAATTATTCTTCATTCAAGTAAACTTGTAAACAAGTGCTTTTGAATCGTCAACTTTACTGCTGGTTCGGAAAGCTGTTCCTACTGTGAGGAACCAGCAAGAAACTCGGCGGTTGCTCTTTTTAAAATATAAATCTTAAAACTAGTTACATTTATTTATTACTGTCTTGTACAGGGTAGAAGTGCACCTATATCCACACATCCATATCATCCAAGCTTTCTGTATCAGCCTCTTTTTAAGTGTTTTTAAACTGCTGTAATGGCATCCGAATTTAACATCATAGCGGTTCTAAGCTCCAATCCTTTTTTCACAAAGTAGCGGCTTTTTCCCAGCATTGGGATTAAAAACAGGCTTTTTCTTTATTTTATCCCACAAATTTCTAGTTGTTATCGCACAATCGTTCTCAAAGTTTCATACATTAATCTTAAAAGTAACGGCGTGTTACTATCCCGCTGCTAGCATAGGCCTGCTCTCCCCGTTTTTTGGACAGAAGGGATGCAACTAAAACCTGCCACGCTGCTCCAATGCGGTTTGGTAGGTTACACATATCACTACCATTCTCTAGAGATATGCAGGTTTCCTCACGATATTTTCCTTCACCGAAAAGCGTGTGGTAAATTGCAATTATCAATTAGACACATAAGTGTTGAATACCACTAACGCGCGTTATGCGTCATAGTCTACTTACTTCCGGTGGCGCACATGGATCTTTATAAAATGATTGTTATATAATAAATAAATATATAGGCCGATGATAAAATACAAATATTATAATAAATTACAGATAACATAATAATGCATAAAATAAATAAGGTTGTATATTAGTGTAATAACGACTAAGTTTTGTGCGGGCTATTCTCAATGTAAGTATCTAAAGGAGCGGGTAGATGTAAAGAGTTAGTCTGTCAGTGCTTGTCTTAGCAGTAACGCTGTAGGAATTGGGTTTGATTACAGTAAATAATACTTTTGCTTGCGGACATCCCGAAATACTTGGGTAACATAAGTTTTAATAGAAAAACTCATTGGTGCCTGCCCGGGGTTTGAACCCATGATTGTTACAAGAGTGTCACACGGTCTCACCGCTGGGCTATCACAGCTTAATTGTTGTCACGCATTAATCTAAATCTAAATCAATCAATAAAAAAATCTTAAGTCTTTTTTTATTATAACTGTATATTGAAAATCAAAATAAGAGATAAACTTTCTGTCTGTCTGAAACTTAAACATTATCTTATTATGTACAAATTAAGACTGCTTTGAAATACTCTGAAATATAAAGTAGGTATCAAACTTGTCGACGACAGAGTAAACTTTGATTTAGAGATTAATTTTATATGAAATCATCTTGTCGTCTTCATTATGAACTCGTTAATGAAGTGAAGGAAACGCTTTTAATTTTTGAAACATTGTCAAATTTACAATGACCATCAAGTGTTTATTGAACGTTAGAAATGTGCGAAAGTATGCATCTCTCGTTGAGAGTTATATATTTATGCCGTTTGCAGTTGAGACCCTAGGGCCATGGAGTCAAAGTGCAAAAAAAAAATTATCCGTTTAAACACCTCGGTTGATCACCTCTTCGGGTGACAAGAAAGGCTCCTTTTTGCACAAAGAATCAGCTTAGCGATTCAACGAGGAAACGCTGCCAGCATTCTTGGGATCATTCCACGTGGGCATTATTTGTATAGTAGTAGGCGTGTAAGTAATTTAAGATAGACATAACTTGTACATTTTTAATGCTAGGTGCTTATAGTTGATATGGATACCGGCTATACTCACGTCTTAATTTTATCGGAACCGTCTCCCCCCCCCCCCCGCCCCAGCTACTTACGAGGCGCGCCCAGCGAGCTGCTGCACGCAGTTCCCGCCGCGATAACGTTGTGTAAAAAGCTCATGAATAAGTGCCCCAGACGGGTTAGAAACTAGGCTAATTCGATAAAATTAAACGTGAGTGTAGCCGGTATCTATATTAACTAATACTACATACGATAGTTTAAATTTAAAAAGTTAGGTGCTTAATTGATATTTGCGATTCATTACGCATTGAACATTGAAGGAAAAATACCAAAGGAATCTGGAAAAAAATCCAAAATCAACACTGAAACAATACGGTTTTTCTAAGCTTATCTCTAGAAATAGAGGAGGCTTTAACTCAACAATAACAATCTATACTTATATATAAAACAAAGACCCCCGTCTGTCTGTATGTTATTGATTTTTTTAAATGTACTAAACGGACTTTTATACGGTTTTTAATAAAAAAAAACTCTTCCAGAAGGTTTAAATTAATAGTTCATTGCGGTTTGATGTAAAATTGTATTGAAGATGTGATATCAAATGTATAAAAATGCATGCTCTCAAAGCGGATTGAATCATCTTAGCCAACGTCTCAATTAATACAATCCTTCTTTCTCCTACCCTTATCCCACTCTAAGTGGGGTCGGTACAACATGTTTTCCTCTTCCATTCTCTTCTATCGTTCGTCAACGCTGGCACTACTCCTTTTATATGCATGTCATACTTAACACATTCCAACCATTTCATTTTAGGCCTCCCTGTAGTCACATATCCATCCACATTCATATCCAACACTCATTTAGTCACATGATTTTCATCCCTCCTCATTACATGTCCATACCATCCCAATCTTGCATCTCTCATCTTTTTTATAATGGGCGCAACTTTCATACTTCCCCTTATATATATAAGTTAATTTATATATATCAGTTAATACAATCCAAGTGAAGATAATTTAAAACCTCTGGTTCTGGTGAAACTACCATAAACATACCACCAACATACTAACTTAGAATGTATGTCGCACCGAAATTCGATTTCCTTAACCCTTATACCTTGAATTGTCATGGCCTAGTTATAATAACCCTATATCGATTTCATTTTCATTGAGGTCACAAATGCCTGTAATTAATGTTGTTTATGGTGTTTCGTGACTGTTTTTCCGTCCACATATTTTATTGTCTAATATCCAAAGTTTTAAAGAGCACGGTTTATTTTTTAGGTTACCATGTTAGTCATAAAAGTAGTTACATTAAAAATAACAATGATTCCATTAGGCCTCTAACGTCAATTTTGTTTTGATGACTTTAATTTTAGTAGATACCGTACAAAAATTGGTTTAGAAGATTATGAGAAGACAAACAGACAGCTTTTGGGGATTTTGTTTAATAGAGCTGTGCTTGTGGCTTTTATTTATTTAATTGAAATTAGGATATTAGGACATTAGTAGTTCTTGCAAGTTAACTATAAGATATAGAGACATGCTGTCCCAGACTTTTTCGTAGTATTTCTATAGATCTACAATTCTCTAGTACATTACTTTGGCGTATCTCTGCTGGTTTACGCAGCGCACGCGACTAAAGCTCCCAGTGATCAAGTTTTTTAACAACTGCGCGATCTCTTCAACACAATTTACATAATGTCGATATGTGCTATTTACCTAACCCATCCGGAAATATTGCACCATCTTTTGGTGAAAACCATATAAAAATCCGTTCAGTAGATTTTGAGAAAATCAATTACATACAGACAGCTTTTTGGGACTTTGTTTTATAATAAGTATAGATAAGTCCAGATTAATAAACCATTTCTGATATGCCGAAGTCAAATACAGTGAATTAGGAAATAGAGATGATATTAAGATTATAATCTAAGAGATAGCCGCAGCTCTAAAGGTTTATTATATTTATTTAATGAGTACTTTTTTAACCTTTTCTTATAATTTTAAAATTTGGCCATTTTGCCCGTCAGCAACCTGACAACCTTGACAAGTTGGTTTTTGTGAGCAAGGTCGAAGGAAAAAGATCTCGCGTTGGTGGAATCAAATATCCACCCTTACTGGTCTGTCTGTTACCTGAGGGATGCTGAATGTCGGACTAAATAAAAGGAAAGAGTGGGAAAAGTAACAAAGGACTTTCAGGGACACGACCTTCGGGAATGAAGATCACGACAGAGAAGAAGCAGAAGAATCTTTAAATGTACAAGCTATACCCATGCTAGATATCTCACAATATGTATCTATACAAGTCATGGTAAAAGAATCGTGGCTACTACGGCTATAGTATAAGCCATTGAATCACTAAACTGATTCTACGTATGAAAAACGAGGTTAACCGCTTGTCTAGAGAGACAATTTAAATGTTGATAAAAAGGAGTTATAATGTAATAGGCACATACACTCTGAATTCATGGCACTAGACTCTAAAATACGATAAAAGAAATACATACCTCTCTTTGAGTGCTTACTTGCACCGCGTGCCAATTCAACGTAATATTATTTATCTTTTCATTATTTATACAATTAGCCGAGAATATTCAGTACATTACATATAATTATTTTCAATTAGTAATGTCGCATAAATTTTAGTAGTATAAATAGTATTCAAAAATAATATTAATAAAGTTTACATATTAGCATTTATATTAGCAAGAATTATTTAACAGGTTGACAAATAGGATAAAAAATGCTTCTTCAGGAACAGTGAAAAACGCAGTTCATTTGAAAACTTTAGTTAGTAACTAATACAGCTTGTGGTATATAATTGTTCTTTTTTTTGCTTTTTCCTCCAAAGACAAGTAATTTAAGGTTAACCCATAGTGCGGTAGACAGAGTTAAGTAGAGAAGCCAGCCTAAAATGTGCCATATTACAATAGAGAAAGGGAATGAGGGTGTTCTATGTGTCTCTCTTTTTATGTGTGATTAGACAGAGATGAAGTATACGAGTATCATCTTCCCTCTAACTATTTATTGTGTCACTATCACTTACACTGCCCATGGCTCCCCTTAAAAGTAAAGTAAAGTAACAGCCTTTTAATATCCCACTGCTGGGAATAGGCCTCCTCTCTCCGTTTCTGGAGAGAAGGGTTGGAGCTAAGACCTACCACGCTGCTCCAATGCGGATTGGCAGGTTACACATATCTCCAGAATTCTCTAGAGATATGCAGGTTTCCTCACGATGTTTTCCTTCACCGAAAAGCGTGTGATAAATTGCAATTATGAATTAGACACATGAGTTTTAATAGAAAAACTCATTGGTGCCTGCCCGGGTTTGAACCTATGTTCGTCTCTAGAGAGTCGCACGGTCTCACCACTGGGCTATCACAGCTTCCCTTATCTAGTACTAATACCTCTATTACATAGATCTTTATACTGTCTCATATACTATATGCTGACATCTGTCGCCCGCAGTCAAGGTCGAGTAAATATCAGCCGGGTTCCGTATCGCAGACGTTGTTTATAGCGATACTATTTTTGTAACGGTCACATCTGTGCATTCATAGCATAAGATTTGACACTAAACTAAAAGGTCAGCAGCCGAACTCACATTTCAGATTTTGATAAATCGATTAAAAAAAACGATTTTCTTGAAACGAAAAAGTCGATTATATAATTTTTTTTTTTTTTACTAGTAAAAATTGCTTTTTTATTTTAATAATTAATTAGAATAAAGACTTATTAAAGCGCTATTTGCGAAATTAAATTGAAATGTCTTGTTTCACTAAATTGGTTTCACGCAACAGCGAATAGGATATGCGTTATTGAATGAAAAAAAAAAACAAAAAAAGTGGGTTAAAAAATAATAAAAAGAGCGTAATTAATATAACTAATTAAAAAAATAATCTTTTTATAATATAATCGATTATTGCGATAAAATTATCGATTAATATAAAAAACCATTATTTTTTGACATCTCTAGCTTCAACCATTCTCTTCAAAAAACAAAGGAGGCCTATTGTTTGCAGTGGGTAAGTAAGATTCCGTTACTTTAGTAAAAATCTATGTAACTTATGAATTAAGTTTATAAAAGTTATATCGATCTAATAATGTTTCTGCCAATCCGAAGACCTTCAAATCGCAGCTCAAGATCAATGCCAAAATAATTTATAACGGATATCTAGTATTAGACTCGCGGTTGATATCATATTTATTTTATTACATCATCAGCGGGGTTCATAAACCGCCGACGTCCGGCCTTTAAGGCATTCAAAGGCGATATGAAATTCACATGCGAGTTGCGACGATAATCTATACTGATATTATAAATTCGTCAGTCTATCAATCTAAGTTATAGAATAACATATATATATATAAAAGTCATAGTAACGGCCTGTTACTATCCAAAAGTAGGCCTCCTCACTCCGTTTTTCGGAGAGAAGGGTTGGACCTATGTACCACGCTACTCTAATGCGGATTGCTAGGTTACTCATATCCCCAGAATTGTCTAGATTTATACAAGTTTCCTCACCAAAAAGCGTGTGATAAATTACAATTATCAATTAGTTTTAATAGAAAAATTCATTAGTGCTGAGGTTTGAACACATGATCGTCCCACGGTCTCACCGCTGGGATATCACAGCTTATACATAGCGCAGATATATATAACATAACAAAATTTTAAAACATCGATATCCACTTCTAGACATGGATAGATCTCTTCACGAGATATCCACACTACACGATCTTGTGCTGCTTGAATCCAGCGGCTCCTGCGACCTTTTTGAGGTCGTCCGTCCACTTCGTAGGGGGTCTACCGACACTGCGTTTTGCGCTGCGGGATCGCCATTCTAACACCTTTAGACCCAAACAGCCATCGGTTCTTCGCACTATATACCTCACCCATCGTCACTTCAGTTTCCGGAGACCCTGAGCTTTGGTTCTTTGATGAATCTCCTTATTCATGATCTGATCACTAGAGATACTCCAAGCATAGCACACTTCATCACTGTGACTTTGAGCTTTCTTTCAACGCACATAGTCTTCTATCGGTATTAGAGGAGAGTTTTAAGTATATCCTGTACTGCCAAAATACCTGATATATCGATACTTAATGAACCCAGTTTTAACAAAGCTTTCAATCATCTGGTGGTACAGCACGTTGCTCATAACAAGAAATACCAACAAAATACCTTATCTTTAAGTTTTTTTACATATTTAAGCTGCAATAATGTTGACCACGTTTTAGATCCATATGTCATAAATGGCAACACGCACTTTTCAAAGACTTCTTCAGGCACTGAAGTATTTTAGATGAAAAGATCTCGCGTAGCTACCCAAACGCTGCCCAGTACTAAAGATGTACATAAAACCATATAAAATTAACTCATAGCTGTTACCGATGATAATAACTGTGATACGGTTTTTTTTAATTAAAGTTATTTCAATCCACGTTAACAACAAAAGCCCTCCTTTTCTCGGATAATGCTTTATTGCTAGCTTTGGGGCAATAAAACTGTATGAAATACAGCTGTTGGGTAATTACGGTACAGTCATAGACAGAAGTAGTGGGCGTGTTGAAACTTGTATTTTAAGTCGACATCGCACAATAAAACTCAGTGAAAATAAAGTATTTAGGTCCTAAAAAGAAAAGAAAACCAACCATTACGGATTTACTACTATGCCCAAGGCTTCACCGGCTTGGAAATCAGTTTATAACAAATTTTGTCCCGCATAAATCCCAATCCCCCTAGTGATATGCACTGTTAATTTAAACCTTTGTCAAGAATTGTTTAGTAGATTTTAAGAAAATCGATCACATAGAGCTTTTGGGCACTTTTAAAATAATAGATATGGTGGTTTTCTTACAGTTTTAAGTGGTATTTATTTGATAGAATTTATTTACCACTGCAGAGAAACGAATGTAAATATTAGTTTGCCCAACTTGTGGCCAAACTAATACATGCATTGTTGCCGACAATATTTAACAATAAAACAAAATAAAATTATAATAACAATTGATATAATGGAGTGTCGGCCTTAACTTAATTAAATTATAATTTAAATTTAAAAGGGATAGGACGACTAAATTATATATGTATGATTTAAAACATATTGTTTTGAAGATGTTGTGGGTTATGTGATACAGCCTAGATGTAAACTTTAGTAGAAACAACGAGAATCAAAAATATTGAAAAACTATGGACAGTGTTTTCGCCTAACATGAACGAAACCCAAATGATTTAAAACTTTAATAATTTACATGTGAAAGTGGTCTTTGGACTTTATTAAACATTACAATTTATTCAAGTCTATTTAAAAGTCAGAAAGATCATCTGGACAATGTCAATACTTTTATATCAAAGTGTTAAACATAATATGATTTATAGTTACTAAATTTTTTGTCTGCGATAGTACCAGAGCGGTTGAAAAAAAATAAACATGTCATTCTGGTTCCTAGAAAACCACCTGTACGCAGTAAATCAGTAAGGATCAACTTGTATTAAATCATTGAGTTTTGCTTATACTGAATAAATAGATAACCATATGTCTTTTCGGCCGTATCAGACAGCTTTTAAGAAATATTCTATAATGTACAGATTGTGATTTCTTAACGAATGCCGTGTGGTATCCGGCTGAGTAGAATAGACCACCCTCATTACTTACCGAGGTGTCGTAAGAGGCGTCTAAGGTAAGTAGACTCGCCGTGTGGTATCCGAGTTGTCGTAAAAGGCGACTAAGATGAGTTGACCGACCGTGTGGTATCCGGTTAAGTAGAATAAACCACCCTCTTTCTTACCGAGGGATCGCAAAATACGACAAAGGTAAGTTGACGTCAGGCAGGCGGCCGGTCGTAAAATACGTAGCCAAATCATATGACAACATGTTTGTAACATGTTGTGCCGACCCCACGTAGAGTGGGATAAGGGCAAGAGGATGATGATGTGACTTCTTAACGGAAAGATTAACCTATGACATTTTCCTTTTTCATCTATCTTCAAATTAAAAATCTACTCAGGTCCATTTGGAGGCGTAAAATATATACTCATATATATTCATCATCATCATCCTACCCTTAACCCATTATAAGTGGGGTCGGCACAACATGTTAAACATGTTGTCTCAATTTTTGGCTATGTATTTTACGACCGGTCGCCTGCCTGACGTCAACTTACCTTAGTCGCCTTTTACGACACCTCGGTAAGAAATGAGGATGGTCTATTCTACTAAACCGGATACCACACGGAACATACACTCATATATATTATAATTTTCATTTCAATGCCATCTATGACATAACGCTACGAATTATTTCTATTAACTATTTAAACTTACTAACTAACTCTATTTACTATCTAAAAGCTAGTGTTTTCTTGTTCTTCTAAGTAATAGATCCTTTTAACACTCACGAGTTTTGTTCGACTAGTCCATTGGCGCTGTGGGTAGTGACCCTGCCTTCAGCTCCGCGGGTCGCGGGTTCGATTCCCGCCGAGGCCCAACAATTTCTATAAGCAAATTGTTGGTTCTTCGAGCCTGGGTGTGTATTTGCATTTAAGTATGTATTTAAACTTATATATGTAGTATATCTACCAGTTGTCCGTTGCCCATAACACAAGTATCAAGATACTTACTTTGGGGACGGACGAGCGTGTGTAAATATCCCATATATTTTATATTTGTAGCGCTATGCTATCCTTTATTGCAATTTGCCACAAAACAACTTTTTTTGTTCGGTCACTTTAATACTAAGCGTGCGTTATATAAAAATATATGCGTGTAAAGATTAAACATTACATTTAATAGTCACTATAGAATAACCTATGACATCATTTTTAAAACGGAAGTATGTATGTTCTCCCAATTATTTATGATCTATACTACTCATGGTTCTTTAATAGTAATGGTATGTAAGTCGATAGCTCATCCCAATATATTTTTCAAATTGCAAATCTGTTTCTTTCCCAGTGTTTGTGAGTAAATAAATAACGAAAATAATTCAGTGGTTTAAGGCCTACTATTTCCTGTACGTTTAATTTAATTGTGCTATTTATTTCAATCTTGGTCCAGGGGACTAATGGAAGAAGCAACGAATTGAATTATTCAGGGTATTTAAGTTAATACTCAATTTAAAGGCTTACTACTACTTTTTTACGTACCTACTACTATTTTTCTATAAATTTCAAATATTACAATTTTTTTAAACATCTATAGATATAGATAAGACGTAACGAAATATGCAAAATAATCAATTTCCACATTATAATAGGGTTGCTGTTAGAAAGCATCTTTTAAATTGGTAATAACATGCTATTATACATATCCACACCCTCACTAAGTTAAGTAACTGTGATACAAAGTATAGTACGCGGCAATAAATAAAGCACATCGAGGCTTAGAGAGAGAAATTGGCTAGATTCTGCTTCATAGGGCATTGTCTCTGTCGCACAGACTGACGCACCCGTGTGAAACGTCAAATACTAACTGAGTGACAGTGACAGCGCTATACGAAACCGAACTGGCCAACTGTTTCGTTCTAAACATCGATGTGCATTATTTAATGCCGGGTACTATACTCCTCCTTAAGTAATTTACACATCTGACGTGGAAACAATTCCATCATGGACATCTGATCTCGCAAAACCATCCCTATAATGTGTTATTTATTCATCCATCGTTATGTTGAAAACGGGTCAAGCGTTCAGTAAATGGTGTCATAGCTTCTGGCAATTATGACGTAGCGATAAATATTTTACGAGATACGTTGCGACAATATGGTGCACTGTATACGGTAGGGTTGTCACAATGCTGAAAGTATTCTGACTATTTATGTTATTATTAATTGATTTACATAAGCATTTACAAAAGAAAGGTGTTACTTTGCAGAATTGTATAATGCAGAAATTACATTAGAATTATTTCTGTTGTAATTAGGTAAATTTTATAATCTGTAAAAGAATATAATTGTGATGTTTCCGGTAAAAATAAAAAAACAATATGTGCTGTCAAATAAAAGTGTTATAAATGGTTTATTACTAAAAATATAATTTTTTCAATACAAAATTCAAATCACATTGAAGTGCAGTATCATTATGTAAATGAGAACTATGAAAAGAAAATAATTGATATTGTAAAAATTAATAGAAAAGTTAATTTGGCAGACATGTTAACTAAAAGGTTAGATAAGAATTTCTTTTAAGAACAAATTTGAGTTAAGATTAACTTAGTTATGTTATAGTTTATAAGATTATAGATTTAAGGAGGCGTGTTTTAATTAGGTAAATTTTATAATTTGTAAAAGAATATAATTGCGATTTTACTATCTCGTGCGTTTGCTTAGAGAATATATGTAATGCAATGCAATGCAAAGTGCATGAAGCAGGCAACATTGAAATACCTTAAACATGTAGGCCAAGTCACCACACGTATCCCAAAATGCTGCCACCAGCAAAAATTCACACAAGCTATACACACAGTCACCACTACAATCTCCACGATCCTTTCGCCCCGAATCCATCATCATTACGATTTTGTCGTGGAGAAATTGAATCGGCCTAGAGACTGGACTAAACCCGTTTTCTCACTACAGCTATTATAACTTGTAACGGTAGCAAAATTTATGTTTGTATTCTAATGATATTTTAACAGTATTTCATTGTCTGGTTAAAACGATGTTATCTAAAAATGAAACCTAGCTAGATCTATTTATCGCCCGCGAATCCCTTGCGAACAAAATTTCATGAAAATCATTGGAGTCGTTTCCAAAATTCAAAATATATCTACAAGAGTTTCCCTAGCTAAAATATCTTTCGAGTTATTTATTACGTCCTTTATATGTCAACAGTTGTCAATATTCCGTCGAATATCTCAAAGTATTTATGACATGTAAAGACACAAATACCTGAAATATTTGTGAGAGAACGTGTCACATGGTTTCTATACGCATGCCGTCATTTTGGACAAATCTCTCATTAGACCACTCTTCGCACAACTGTGACGAAGTTACAAAACGGTTTTCTATATATTTTACAAGTATATGTGTTAAGATGTTACCGCTCCGAATCTTATAATAATAGAAAGAATTCCATAGTACAAAAGTTATGATAAAATTATTTTACTATAATTCGCGTTTGTTCAGAAATTATACATAATGCTAAGTGTAAGTATCAGAACCGTATTCATATCTTATACATGCAGGTTAAGATACCGTACGTATCACAAGCACCACACACATTCACTTCGACAATCTCAACGATCGTTTCGCCTCGTAAGAAGCCATCGTCAGAAGATAGGCTCCACGACAAAATTGTAAATGCTTGTTATTTTGTCGTGGAGCCTATCTCGAAAAGATCTGTATAGAAATCTGCTGCTGGCGAGTTCAGGTAGTGAATTGTCAAAGCTCAAGGTTTGCTGCCCTGAACGGGGAGCTTTGGGCGTTCCAAAGGGGGTATATCGGACGCCTCGCTTACAGATTGCCAAGGCGTTCAGTGCATCTGGTGCTCCCAAGGCCTCGGTTAGCGGAGGGGGGATTCTCTTTTGAGAGGTCCCTACCCAAAGTAGGTGTCTGGTTGGTGGGGATGGGGGCAATATGTACAACAATACCCTGTCCATGCCATCAGCAGGGTGGTGACGCACAGGTCGTTTTAATCGGTGCGAGTCCAACAAAACCGCCCCCTGTCCCCGTCGGGCGGCGGTACCTTTAAGGGGTTTTTCCTGTATAAAAAAGCTCCCGATAGTATAACGTGAGCATAGCCCGTTTCTATACATAATCTTTTCAACTACCTGTACACCATTAAATATATAAAGCTATTGTTCCGTTTGGACGTAAGAAAAGTATTCAAAAAACAAACCCGTCATTCGAAATATTAAGAATTTGAAAATAACAATTTAACATGTGCTATTTCATTTTTAAAATAATTCATACTCAACGACATATGAATAGCTTTCCACGTGTAATAAATTTCAAAGAATTACTCACATATTTCGCTTATATAAAGACCACGTACCTAAGAGTACAAAAATAAATGTATTATCGAATAGCTAAACACATTAGTTTCATTCTATATCTATTATTTACAGGCTGATATTCGATGTATTTTCTATGTCTATTATTAACTTTGTACCGCCTTGGAAGTCAGTTTGCATGGGAAAAATAAAAAAGTACCTACTGTTTAACTGACAATTTTCCCAGTTTTTCTCTTCATTAGAAAATTTGAACAAACCCTTCCGAACATGCCTTTCCGAAATGAAATCTATATCAATTCAAATTCAAATACTCTTTGTTCAAGTAAACTTGTAAACAAATGCTTTTGGATCGTCAACTCTACTGCTAGTTCGAAAAGCTGTAACTACTAGCAAGAAACTCGACAGATGCTCCTTTTAAAATATTGTTATAGCTAGTTAAATTTAGTCAATAATATCTTGTACAGGGTGGCAGAGTAGCTATATCTTCGCATTCTTATCATGTAATCAAACAATTTAAATCTGTTCATGTGCCATTAGAGCTGTGATAGCCTAGCGGTAAGACCGTGCGACTCTCTAGAGACGACATAGGTTCAAACCCCGGGCAGGCACCAATGAGTTTTTCTATTAAAACTTATGTGTCGAATTGATAATTACAATTTATCACACGCTTTTCGGTGAAGGAAAACATCATGGGGAAACCTGCATATCTCTAGAGAATTCTAGGGATATGTGTAACCTACCAATCCGCATTGGAGCAGCGTGGTAGGTTTTAGCTGCAATCCTTCTCTCCAATAACGGAGAGAGGAGGCCTTACCCCAGCAGTGGGCATAGTAACAGGCAACAGCCTGTTACTATGCCCACTGCCTAAAAGACAGTAAAGTAACAACTTTACTGTCTTTTTTATGTGCCATTGGTAACCAAAAAGACAAGGCAGCAGGCAGATTTACATTATGTAAGAATTATTTATTTAAATAATTCCGCACATTTCGAGATTTGAGATATGAAACTCATTGTTATAAGTGCGTAATCCAAATGTTAGATCCAGTTATGACAATACCAGTTATTCCCATTACCCGGCAATTGACTCGACATTCATATTCAAGCATCAAAACGCGTCATGAAACGATTTAACGGCCCGTTAACAGGGTAACTGACGAACAGTAGGCTACAATCGTTATAACGAGCCATCTACTTTGCTTTGTTGTAATACACGAAGTGCTAGTTTTGATTCGAGTTTTTTTTTTACTGATAATATGCTGATAGTTCTAATAGGTTTCGATAATAATGTCCTTGTTGTCGAACTTTGCTTACTCCATCGATGTGAGCGACTATAAATAAATATGCGACACTTACACGGTCGTCCATCCCCAAATTAAGTAACTTAATACTTGTGTTATGGGTGACGGACAACTGGTAAATATACTACATATATAATTTTAAATACATACTTAAATACAAATACACACCCAGGCTCGAAGAACCAACAAATTGTTTATAGGAAATGTTGGCCCTCGGCGGGAATCGAACCCGACCTAACCCGATCGAACGCAACCCGCGGAGCTGAAGGCAGGGTCACTACCCCACTGCGCCAACGGGCCAGTCGCTATGACTGACAAAACCAAATTTATTTTCAAAGTATTATCCCAGGATGCTCCGAAGAGTTCTACGTGTATGCGTACGAAGGACGGTTCTTTTTATGAAGACGATTGGTGTATAGATTTAGATTAAGATATAGACGATTTCTCGTAAAGGCTACGCCATTGCTCTCTATGACGCGGATGGGATCTTGTACTTGTTTGAAGTGGCATTTCAGAACATCTTACAACCTTACTTAAACCTTCCCTTACTTTAAAAGTTGGTCACCAGGTTTATGGTTACCCTCTTTCAATTGAGAATAGAAAACAGCAGCTATCCAATTGAATCTATCCAAAAAAACACTCGATTTATTTACCCTCAAATGTCAAAGTGCCAAATTGTGCACTCATTCGCTAATAATTACATTTACGCCAGCAAATTAAATCGTAATTTGACCGCAGTGGAAGCAATTTAAACAGACCTAAATCATATGACGCGTTGATTACTCGAAATGTGGAAAATAACGTATTTATAAGTTAATATTATAAATTAATAATAAGCGACCGTGCGTATAATGTCGGCAATTTATTAATATTATTATCAACTTTAACACATTTGGATAAAATATGAGATATACACGGTATATTTCATGAAAGCTTTCCTGTCACTCAATTTCGCCTTTGAATCACTAAACATTGGATCCGACAGCAGTAGTATGAACCAAAGAAACTTTAGCTACCGATTTGCGACGGTAAAACTATTGATAACAGTTAAACCTTAAATCCATTACCATATCATAACATATCAAAACGCATAATAGATTTTAAAATACGAGGCTGTTATCTTCGATCTTTCTCGTTGAAAGTCCGTTGATTATAGTGGATCATAAACATACAGCGTCTTTCAAAAGTAGATCGCAAAGCCTTGCGATTTTGTCGTAGAGTCTATCTCCTGAGGATGCTTCGGTTGCGGGGCGAAACGATTGTTGAGTTTTTGATAGTGAACGTGTGTAGTGCTTGAGTATTGTGGTGGCGGTGGTAGAGGTTTCTGCATGTGTTATAACGAATGCTGCATGTTTCAGCATTAGCATCGTATATATTCATCTATTTACTCATCGCGGATTATACCAAAATAATTTCATTATTACTTTTCTGTACTCCGCAAAGTAACGCTTTATTCTATAAATGAGCTGCCAGCGGCTTCGCCCGCGTGGAATTCAGCGGGTCACAATTTTTTTCTACAATTCAAATTTTAAACATAAAAGTAGTTATTGCGAGTTAACCATAGGAGATAGAGACATGTTATCCCGGACTTTTTTGTAGTATTTTTACAGATCCACAATTCTTTAGTACATTACTTAAGCTTTTTTCTGCTGGTTTACGCAGCGCATGCGACTAAAGCTGCCAGCAAGCAAGTTTTTTTGATGGCTGAGCGATCTCTTCAACACAATTTATATAATAGCGATATGTACTATATACCTAAACCATCTGGAAGTATTTCACTATCTTTTAGTGAAAACCGTACAAAATTTGGTTCAGTAGATTTTGAAAAAATCGTTGCATACAGACAGCTTTTTGGGACTTTGTTTTATAATAAGTATAGATTATACAGCTAGCTAATTCGAAGTCCTAGTTTCTTGACGTCGCGTATCAGACGGTCGAGGCATCATGCCACACTTCCGGCAGCGTGATCAAAGTCATACCACGTTCCTTTTGCTACAGCCACGGACAGACCTCACAGAAGTCACCCTTAGGATATTTTTCCCGACGCTAATTGAGTTTCAGCTCTACACTCCGCATTAAACAACCTAGCTACTACTTCTGTGTAAATTCCGCTGTGAATATGATACCATTAACTTTTGATCTTTATGATTCAAATTTTAAATATGTATATTTCAATGGTTTCAGTAAATAAGTCCAACGAATAAATATTTTATATCTAGGAGCCCTAATGTAGTGTTTAGACCAAAAAGGCAGCAATGTTGCTTAAGTCCCATTTAGATAACATATAGTACGCGGCAATAAATAATGCACATCGAGGCTTAGAGACAGAAATCGCTAGATTCTGCTTCATGGAGCATTGTCTGTGTCGCAAAGACTGACCAACCCGTCCGAAACGTCACATACTAACTGAGTGACAGTGACAGCGCTCTACGAAACCGAACTGGCCGGCTGTTTCGTTCTAAACATCGATGTACATTATTTAATGCCGGGTACAATACTACTGAAGCTGTGATAGCCCAGCGGTGAGACCGTGCGACTCTTTCGAGGGGAACACGAGTTCAAACCCGGGCAGGCACCAATGAGTTTTTCTATTAAAATTCATGCGTCTAATTGATAATTGCAATTTATCACACGCTTTTCGGTGAAGGAAAACATCGTGAGGAAACCTGCATATTTCTAGAGAATTCTGGAGATATGTGTAATCCACCAACCCGCATTGGAGCAGCGTGGTAGGTCTTAGCTCCAACCTTTCTCTCCAGAAACGGAGAGAGGAGGCCTATTCCCAGCAGTGGAATTGTAACAGGCCGCTACTTTTTTTTTACAATACTACTGCTGATTTGTAGGCCCGGCCTATTCGAACGTAACGGTTAGATAGCCTACTCAGCTGTCTTAAATCTTTTGTTATTATATGCACCATTCTTATTGTAGTTTAGTCTAAGGAAATGGAAAAAGATAAATATATCATAAGTAAATTTAATAAAAAAAAGGATCACGCCTAAAATCTTTATCGTAAATCTTTAGAACGTTCAAAGATAAAAGGAATTTTTCTTGAACAAAATTTTAACGGCGATCCGTTATGAGTCAGTTTAATATAATTGATTACACAATGTTGTATCGTCAGGTGTACTGTTGGTAAATCTAAACGCAATCTTTTAGAATTTCGCAGAAGCTCCTTGTTTACAATAGACAAGCTCCGGGTGCCTTCATTCGCTTAAACTTAAAACCTGAATGCGTTTTTTCCTGATCCTGATATTTAATATATAGAATGTTTTTTTTGCTGATATTTAATATATAGAAACTGTCACACAATTTATTCTATAGGGTAAGCCCAATCAGTTTCAAGCCCATATGGGACCCTTATTCATGAGCTCTTTATGCGGCGTTATAAAACTAATCAGGCTAACCCGAAAGACGTGAGTATTCCTCCTTATTCCACCATTACTTTTATTTTTTTCTTCGGCGAAGGAAAACATCGTGAGGAAATCTGCACATCTCTAGAGAATTCTGGGGATATGTCTAACCTACCAATCAGCATTGGAGCAGCGTGATAGATTTTAGTTCCAATCCTTCTTTGAAGAAACGGAGAGAGAAGGCCTATGCATGGGCATAGGCCTTCTCTCTCCGTTTCTTTTCCTTCCCACTAATGGTAGTGGGATAGAAACAGACTGTTAGTTTATCCATTCCTCATCTTCTGCAACCGATGGATGTCCACTGCTGAATATAGTATTTTCACCACACAATCTTGTGCCACTCGGAACAAGCTCCTCACGAAGTTAGTTCTTAAAATGCTAAATATATCAAATTAAATATATAACTAGTAGTGCCAGTGATATCTACTAAAACTAATGAACTCTAAACTAACGTTGCGGCAATCTGTTACCAGGGAGTTGTAACTGGCCTCCCGCCAAATGTCATATCCGATTAAATTCGAGATGTTATTTCTGTAACATACACTTCGTTGTACCACGTGTAGTGTCACCGTAAGACGAAAGTTTAACCGATACAACAAAAAATATGTGTATCATGCTGATACACACTTGAGTTGACGTCATAAATATGGGGCCTGCTTTATTTTTTAAATTCAAGTTATTCTTAGTTATAAACTCTACTGCTGGTTCGGATAACTCCTGCCGAAATGAGACGGCAAGGAACTGTTTAATATTGTTATAAAAAGTTACATTTTCTCATTGCTATCCTGCATAATGCACAAGGTCGAGGAGGTGCAAAATCCACGCATCCTTATCATCAAAAAAAAAGTAATAATAAAATTATTTTGCTATAATCCAGGATAAATATTATACATAAGTTCTTCGAGTATGGGTGTATATTTGTATTTAAGTGTTTATTAAAAAATTTATATCTACGTAATTATATACTTTAAAGACGAAAAGCCATGTGCCTAAAAGTTCCAATACATACATTTAATTATTTATTTCTATTCAAATTATATGGTGTAAATTTTCGTAGTGTAAGCACGAAATAAACAAAATTAAGGTTTTTATTTATTAGGATAACCAACAAGACTTCCATTATTAATACTATAAAATACTCTACAAGCAACTTAATTCAATGTAGTCTTAATTATAGGTTACCACGGCATGTACAAGGGTCGCGTACATTTTTTGAGTGTATTATAAAATAAAAGATATATATTTTACTAATTATAAAAATATTGTCTACTTAATTGATCTATAAAATTTAATTATATTTAATTATATTTAGATGTATTTCAATTTCATTCAAATTCAAATTTCATTCAAAAGTCATCATCATTCGCCTGCCCTTATCCCACTCTAAGTGGGGTCGGCACGACATGTTACAAACATTTTGTCACATGATTTGGCTACGTATTTTACGACCGGCGGCCTAACTGACGTCAACTTACCTTAGTCGCCTTTACGACACCTCGGTAAGAATTGAGGGTGGTCTATTCTATTCTGCCAGATACCATACTTCAAAAGTAATAATTAAATTTATTCACTATAATCCGCGATAAAACTAAATAAATACAAATAATCCAAAAAATAAAATTACATGTTCCATGTATAAACATAGATTAAGAGAATTATAACAAAATATTTTTTATTATTTCGTATTGCAAAACTCTGCAAACCAACGCCTTATTCTATAAATTAGCTGCGGCTTCGCCCGCGTGGATATCAGCGTGTCACAATTTTTTTCTAAAATTCAAATTTTAAACATAAAAGTACTTACTGTGAGTTAACCATAAAAAATACTATTGCAAACTTTTGTAGTATTTTTATAGATCTACAATTCTCTAGTACATTACTTCAGCGTACCTCTGTTGTTTTACGCAGCGCACAGCAAGCAAGTTTTTTAACAACAGCGCGATCTCCTTAACACAATTTACATAATACCGATATGTACTATTTACCTAAACCATCTGGAAGTATTGCACTATCTTTTGGTGATAACCTTACAAACATCCGTTCAGTAGATTTTGAGAAAATCGATTACATACAGACAGACAGCTTTTTGGGACTTCGTTTTATAATAAGTATATATTATATTCTAGCTCTGTCAGCTATTGAAAAAAGGAGGACATGGATACGTTTCATTAAATTTGAAATAATATTATGTAGTATTCTCATACTTACTTTTTTAAACGCTATAAAGATGTTATGTTTGTTAAAGTTGTTGCAAGAGTTCTTTGAAGTACGATAACAAACTGTGAGACACATCAATGAGACTCCTTGACATGTCCCTTGGATATGTTAATACGTTACGTACAGTGGCTAATGGCTTTGATAATACCGACGTCTAGATTGGACAGATTTAGACCGCGGCCGTAAACTTGACTTTAGGTAGCGGAAATCGGTCAATTGCCAGATTTATTGGCTCTCATTCATAAGCTAATACCCTTAATGCTTTTGGCAAGCGACTCAATAATGTAATATGTACCTATTCCGACGTCGTATGTCTAAACAAAGTCATACTACCAGCAATCCACTACGGGTCGCCCTAAGCAGTGATCCGGTCTCGCAGGAGTCACCCTTAGAACGACTTTCTCCGACGCTAGTAAACCTCTACTCTCTACTCTCCGAATTTCGCAACATCAACGATGCTTCTGCGCTTGCCCGTCCCGTCAAAGCTGTAAAAGCTAACAGCGTACAGTCATTAAAAAAAATTTATTTGCCTGTTCTTGAAAGATTATTTTTCCTTTATTTTACCTTCTACCTAGCATTAATTGAGCCAAATTTCACGATGTTGGTTATACGGATGAGCGTGTAAGCATGACAGATTTACGCATTTATAATATTAATATGCAAATTACCCTTCTAGAATCACTTATATTCAGAGATACCTATAAATCTAGCAGACGAAGTGCAATTTTCAATTGGCCGGACAATCGTTTTCAATTGACCCCTCCCGAGAAATCCGGCAGCCATTTTTGTAGCGGGCAAAATTTATTATTCTTATGCACATGAACGATTCTCAAGCTCAGATAAAAAAAGAAGATATTAAAAAATGAAGCATATCTTCGACTTAGTTTCTATTATTTTTTCAATATTCTTACTTAGGAAGATTGCAAATTTATTGAATTGGTGAAATATTTCCGATGAAAAGTTCATTAGCGGAGTTGTGCACTTTTGTGATAGGTCTCTTCTTCTTTGTCCTTGCCCTGTCCCGTTACGCGGGGTTGGCTACTATTTGGCAATTTATTAATCTTTAAAAAATGTGTTTGGCACAAATAAAAAGAGTTATCGATTAAGATAATCGATTTATGTAACGTAATAGTTAAAAATATAAGAAGGCGTTCATTACGTATTATAATAAAAATAATTATTAAATAAAAATATAAAATTATCTTTAAATGTTTTGTTGTTAAATATTTTATATAATAAAGAATCAAATTTGACAGGCCCGTTGGCGTATGTGGTGACCCTGCCTGCAGCTTCGCGGCCGCGAGTTCGATTCCCACCGAGAGCCAACATTTTCTATACACAATTTGTTGGTTCTTCGATCCTGGATGTATTTAATTTAAGTATGTATTTAATATTATATATGTAGGATATCTACCAGTTATCCGTCACCCATAACACAAGTATTAGTTACTTACTTTGGGGATGGACGACTGTGTGTGTTAGTGCCCCATATATTTTAGTAAAAAAAAAAAGTTAAAGTTGATTATTGTTCAGAAATCGATAAATTGTTCGTCACATCACTATTAATGCGTAAAGAAATGGCGCGTTCTTAATTTCGAAAATACTGAGAACATTTTTACTTTACCTTCAAAATGACGTTTGTTCACTACACCCGCGCAAAAAAGAGATAAATTATAAACCTCATTTGCTTTCTTATTACTGTAATATGACACAATTTGCTCTGACTTTCCTATTCTAGTTGGCCACTCTATGGCCAAATTTTTCGAAAATTATCGCTATAGAATCAAAATATCGAAATTGAAACCAATTACCGGTAACATGTTCGATCAAAACTTAGATTGTTGTTCAATATGACATTGTCGATGTAATTTATAGAATTAGGCATTACTTTGTGGAATTCCATAATGCAAAGAAATGATTTTGCAATAACCCGCATTTGTTATTTTTTTCTTTATTGTTTGTTTGTGTAGACGCGGATAATAGCAAATTAATTCTATCATTAAATTTTTACATTGTTGTTGAGTATAGTAAATACATGACTGAGTTAATATAATACTTAATAAGTAATGCCTAGTATATCGAGATTAATTGATTATAATTCTAAGAAACTCACAATGGTTCATTGCAAAGCGTTGCGAAATAATGATAATTGAACTATTACGAGAAACGGGGGAATCTTACTGCGTCATACATTAGGTTATTTGTAACGACTTCTGATTTTAATGGCGTATGTAAAGTTGCCAGATTTGATCTATATCATCAATAGAGCTATTAATATGAATTTGCTATAATAACTTGTATGACCGAGGCTTTCTCTTTTTTAAAATATAAAAAAAGCACTTAAAACAATAAAAAAGAAAATCGATAATATTGATTACCCTCTTTTCTTAATTTGCTAGATAGCATATGCGTTTTTGGTAGAATGTGTAGTATGGCTGCACTGCACATTTAATCGAATTTAGCAAACAGCGCATCTATATTATTTTTTATTAGTAAGAGAGTTTGTAATTAGTCTTTATTCTAGTTAATTATTTTTATCAAAAAAGGCAACTGTCCTAATCAGATCATAAAATCATAAAAAGTTTGAAAAACAATTATTATGGATCGATTTCAATTCGAGTTAATCGATTTTTCACAAATCGTTTTATTTTGAAGAGAGAAAATAGATTATTTATTAATCGATTATTTATGAAACGATATTTACAATCCAAGCGTCATCCCTACTTGTAAATGATTTTAAAGGAGCTAGCGCTGGAATGACCGAAGTTAATCATTTATAAGAAAGATTTTTTATAAAGGCAACAGTTTTTTCTTTTTTCCAAAAGAGCTGAGTTTAGGAACTGATGGGACTGGCATATACTTGTAGGATATAAGTCCTTAAAAAGAAAAAGAAAAAAAAGAGCTATGTTAGTCATGACTGGGTCATACAGTCGGTCATACAGACAGAGTTTCGCATTTATAATATAAATATAATTACATAAACAATAATAACATTACATTGATATGCAAGTTTTTTAATTGAATACCTGTTAGACGGGCACTGAACTTGTGACGTCAAATAATACTAACCCGCGAGTCAAGAGGCTAACGTATTATAAATTGTTGCGTCATATAACATTGATGTAAATTATGTAAAATTATGTTGACGAAGTTGCAATTCATTCTTGTAATAGTATTTTAATCATATTTAAACTAAAAAATAATTAATAAATAACATAATAAATATCTGTAGGTACAGCATAATAATACTCGGAGAAAGCTCGGAGTCGCTCAGCGGGCGATGGAGCGAGCTATGCTCGGAGTGTCTCTACGTGTACAAATCAGAAATGAGGAGATCCGTAGAAGAACTAGAGTCACCGACATAGATCAGCGTGTCGCGAAGCTGAAATAGCGTAGGGCGGGACACATAGTGCGGAGAACCGATGGGCGCTGGAGTCTTAAGGTGGTGGAATGGCGACCCCACACCGGAAAAGCAGTATCGGTAGACCCCCTACGAGGTGGATAGACTTCAAAAAGGTCGCGGGGAGCCGCCAGATCTAAACGGCTCAAGATCGTGTGGTGTGGCGATCGCATGAAGATACTATATCCAGCAGTGGACGTCCATCGGTTGACGAAGAAGTAGAAGAAGGGTACAGCAACCATCATCCTTCTGGCTCGTTGGCGCTGTGTGATGCTTCGATTTCCGCCGAGGGACAACATTTGCTATAAACAAATTGTTGGTTTTTCGAGCCTGGGTATTTATTTGTATTTAAGTTTGTATTTAAACTTATGTAGTAGATCTACCAGTTGTCTGTCACCCATAACACAAGTATTAAGTTACTTACGTTGGGGACGGACGACCGTGTGTGTAAATGTCCCATATATTTATTTATTTATTATTCTCTTACCCTTAACCCCATCAAGTGGGGGCGGTCACAATATGTCTGTCTTCCATTCTCCTCTACCATTCGTCAAATCTGGTGCCAATCCTTTTATATGCATGTTATTCTTCACACAATCCATCCATCTTTTTTTCAGCCTCCCTCTAGTCATACATCCACATTCATATTTAAAACACTTTTAGTCACATGATTTTCATCCCTCCTCATTACATGACCATTGGGGGGCGAACCGTCGCTCACGCTCGCTTCTACCTACGCTTCCTACCTAAGGGTAGAAGAAAGAAGAAAAAAGACATTTGTTTTAAATTGTATCATTTTAGTATATATTACTTAGATTACTTCCTCTGAAGTACAAAGAAAGAAGAGTTGTAGATGACGGCGTTTTGTCATACATTCGGTTACTAATCCTGCATGTAAAAGGCTGTTTACCTATTTTTAGAATTGCATAGATTTTCTTCATAAAATGCGGATTATAGCAAATTAATTCTATCATAACTTCTATATTAAAATAAGTAAATTTCATATAAAATGTAAAAACAAATAATTCTGCCATAACTTCATTATTAATGTAGAAGTTAATTGCAATTTAAGTTAAAATTTAAGAATAAGTTAATTTCATTCAAAATACAAAAACAAATAATTCTATTATAAGTTATATATTAAAATAATTTAATTTAATATAAAATGATAAAAAAAAATTCTTTCGTATACAAACCTGGAGCGTTTTGTTTTATACTGTGTTGGATGTCACCCATTTTAATTATATCACTAATAATAAATTAATAACACTATAATAATATATATCACAATCGACGCTATTATAATGTCACCTGATATAAATTTCCCCCCAAATTGACCTTGTCACGCATATTTAATCACTGTTAACTTGTATAATATTTAATGTACAAAAATAGAATTATAACACTTAAAAAAATTTAACTATTATATAAAAATAATTATTTGATGTAAAAACTTTCGCGCCAACACACTTTTTTTTCTAGACGTTGGCACACGTCTTTAAGCCCACGGCGTTAGTCACAAACTGTTCTATTTTTGTGATTTGTTCAGAATTAAATCGAAAATATTTTATTCATGTGTGTAATTTTGTAGCTATATATTTTTCATATTTAACGAGTTTATTTACGACTTGCATGTGGCAATTGTGGCAATTTTTCAATTATCTTTGATCAATAAAATAATTATAGCAGAATTGTTCTAACGCTTTTGCTATTTTGTTCAACGAAATGCATATATAAAACTCAAAGTCGACTTCATCATTAGTTATTTAGAGGCAAACACGATGTTAGACAATATATTTTCTGTTTCGGTTGCGATCATTAAAAATGGAAGAGGGAGAAAAAGTCGAAAGGAAAAGATTCGCTAGATGATTGCAGAATTTTAAATGGCCAATCAAATGAAATATAACTGTTATATAGGAGACTTTTACTACCCGTATACATTAAATTGTAATTGCTGAATAATAAGAGTTCCTCACTTGCGCTAAGGGGTCGCGCATTCAAGTCCATAATAATAATCCATATTAATAATTTTTCCTTGTCAGTCAATATAAGTATACATATATGTGAGTAAGTATATATATATATATATATATACTTGTAATAATTTTAAATCTTCCTGGCGCCTTTACATACTTTATATATGAAACAAGACTTGATCCTTTATAATAATTTTACATGTTACAACATTTCTTACTTAAATTTCGCCTTTTTCTTTTTAAGAGCCTATTAATTTGAATAAAAAATAGGACCAAGTAGATCTTTCTTGTGTTTTTATTTTATTATTATAATAAATATTTCTATTGTGGTCTAAAAAATTAGATTCCACGTCGTATTAAATATAAAAAAAAAACAATGTTTGTGACATACCAATGTCACTACTCACTTGACAGATTGTTGTTGATTTTGTTTGGCAAGTTTTGTTTATATTTGTAAATTAAATTAAACCTAAAAGTGTATGAAAATTATTTAGTAAAACGTTTACATTGATTGAATACTTTCTGTATTAATTCCTTGGTTCACATATATGATGGAAGAAAATGAAGAAAACCTGCACCGCTTAGAAGGCACTTCATCCAATGCTCCTGGCGGGCTAATTATCAAAAAGAAGGATAAACCGCAAGATTTTCAATTTGCGAAACCTTCTTTACTCGGTCTTGATAAATTGGCTGCATCTAAAAGGCAAAATCGGTTAATTTCTTTTCAAAATGAGGACAATGATAATGAAGATGCTGAAGACAAATACTCTTCGTCCGGCGCCAAAATCAGAAAATATAGGAGGCAAAATGAAGAAACGCCAACTTATACTGGTGGCCTATCTGAACAAGCGCGAGAGCGCATGCTAGAACGATTACAAAAGTATGTTTTCTGTGTCATTTTATGGGTAATTGGGTATTGGTAAATTCTATGAGTATTGTGCAGTGAATACTTCAGAGCAAAAGGATTTTATATAGAAAAACAAATCGGTTTATCTCATAAAGCTATTTGTGAATACACAATAGTTTTTTTTTTAATTTACCTAACCCTATTTATTTATTATAAGAAGATACAGTTAAAAACAATCACTTCCTGCATTGTATTTATAGGTTTAATGGTTGGACCCTCAATCGTTATTTAATCTGATTATAACAAACAAAATAATTAAAGATCTGTCTGAGAGTAGTGCCCAACCCTGGAACCCAGATTCCCTCAAATAATAAAGATGCTCCAGTAATCTTTGTTCTTTACAGAATAGGGTTACAATTTCTGTCAGTTTTTCCTTTGATTTAGACTGTGGCTTTTTCAATTAAAGGATGAGCTGATAATTTATCAAAAAGATAATAAATGTAATGTATCTAAAACATTTAAGTTGAATGACTATTTGGTTGTTTTATTTGGATTGATGGATGCTCACATTCAGATATAATAAATAATCAAAATATTCTTTACTTGTAACTTGTAAATAAGTGCTTTTGAATCCTCAACTCTACTGCTGGTCTGAAAAGCTGTTCCTACTGAGAAGAGCCAGCAAGAAACTTGGTGGTTGCTCTTTTCAAAGTATATTTCCTACTACTAGTTACATGTAGTCATTACTGTCTTGTACCAGGTTGAAGAGTAGCATTCTTAGTAGGTTTTTTGTATTAGCCCTTTTTTAATAGTATTTTTAAACTGCTGTAATGGCAAAACTAATATTGATTGTGGATTATAGAATCTTATACTGATTGAACTATGATATGTCTTTGATGATTATCATCTTTGATATCTCTTGTGTGACATTATACTGCTTGAATCTGGCTACTGTCATACCAATATGAGATCAATCAATAAAAAATGGATCTACAAATTAAAAACTTATAGTGGTAGTTTTGGCATTTTAACTGAACAATTTACTATATGCTTTTAAGAAAGTATAATGAGGGAAAATATAGTGAGACAAACTGCATATCCATGACGAATTCCTCGAATATGTGTAGGTATTGCCTTCAATACCAATCAAACTTAGGGTGTTGCTTGTCAAAGCTCCAATCCTGGCCCATTGGCGTAGGTGATAACTTAGGTGGCGTAGATGAAGGCCCTGCCTTCAGTTCAGTGGATGGTTGGTTCGATTGCCGCTGAGGGCCAATATTTTCTAAAATACAATTTGTTAGTCTGGGTGTATTTAAAATTATATAAGTAGTATATTGACCAGTTGTATATTACCCATAACACAAGTATTAAGTTACTTACTTAGGTTATGAACGACCATGTATGTTATTGTAAAAAAAATCTCTACTATTAAAGCCAAGACGCCTTGTGATTCTGGGATAGTAAGACACTCTCCTTATTTCCTTTTTTGTTCTAGAAAAGATAAAGAATCTAGAGAAAAAGGAGTGCATTATTCAACTCAGGAAGAAAAGCAAACAAAATCTAAGGATGGTAACGACGATTTATTCTACCGACACCCTTATGACAGGCGTGACCGCAGCAAAGATAAAAGAAGCGATGACAGCAGACATGATAGAGATAGATATAAACACAAGGACCGAAGTGACAGAGACAGAAGAAGGGACTTAGAAAGAAGGGAAAGGGATAAAAGAGATCGTGATACAGATAGAGAGAGTTCCAGAAGGAGTTACTATGAACCCAGATTTAAAGACGAGCCTAGAACTCCGAGGTATGGAATATTTTATAATAAGAATTATCTATACTTATTACATCTAGCGGAAGATTTAGGTTAGTACATTACTGTTTTATGTAAACTGTGTTGAAGATTTTGCGCAATTGTAAAAAATCTCCTTTGCTGGGACCTTTATTCGTGTCCGCGTAAACCAACAGAGGTATACTAAAGTAATGTAGTAGAGAAGTCTAGATCTACAAAAACACTACAAAAAGTCTGTAATCGCATGTTTCTATAGCTTTTGGTTACCTCACAATAATTACTTTTATAAATATATATTATATAGATTATTTAATATATAAATTTATTAGTAATTCATTCTTGAGTAATATAATGTATTAAGCAAATGAGTAGATTTTTTATATTACTAAATAATTACTATAAATTTTATATTTAACCCTGCAACAATAACGAACCTTCTTGCCACTGCAATTATCCAGGATCTCTGGCAATTAATCTGGTAGTATCTAAATGTCGGCCAACTAAATAATAACTTGTTTAAAGGAAAAATGTTTTATACAGAATATAAATATTTTTACTAATTATACTACTAATTATTTGTATAATAATCATTGGTAAAACATTGTTGTTGCAATGAAAACAAATTGAATTTGATTTTCTACATAATATAATTTGCATAATGTATATTTTTTGAAATGTCAACAAAATAAGTAAGCAATTAAATTTTTTTAATATATCTATTCTTCAGTATCAAAGCTCTAAAGCCAACTGACAAGACAGCCTGGGATGATGACGACGATGATCCAAAAGCCATTAAGAAGTCAAGTTGGGATTTTCCAACACCATTGCCGAAGGATGCCCCAGACCGATCAGTTCGAGGTGAACGAAGGCCAACAAGAGATTATAAGGGACGACCTTATGAGGATACCACAAGAGCTACACCTCACAAGTGAGTAACATTAATCGATATAGCTTTAAAAAAATGTATATCTAAGACAGTTATCATTATTACACTTGTTAGTGGAAGTCTCTTGCTGTACATAGGACTCTTAAAATAATGATTGTTATTAACTGAGCTATGTTTAGATAAAAGTTGTGAAATTTGCAGTTTAATTCAATATTTATCTCTTGTGTTGTTATCAATTGTTTTTTTTAATTTTACACTATAGATAGAGAAGCACCAAAAGATATGTGTATAATTTGCTAACCTAACTTTGTATCATAAACTTAGTATTGACTAAAATTGGCTTACAATTTCTCAACTTGCAATGTGGGTCATAGAAAGGAGCTTCTACACAGCTTAGACAATTTTTTTATAATGTAGACTTGCAAGTCCCGAAAAATATTTTATATGGCAAAACAATGTTTGCCCGGTCGGCTACTAAAATATAAAATCTTTGAATTAAAACTTTAAATTTTAGATATAAATCAATAAATTATTTTAATAACGAGCCTTAATTATTTGTACATACTTGTAAAACTATGTAAAACATGAACAACTATAATATAAAACAACTGAGAAATTATTGAAACATCTCAGTGTAAAAATGTTTCCCCAAATAAAAAACTTACTTACACTATACTTTTACTAACTTTAGGAATAAAATATACATGTACGATTATATGTGACATCGATCTAATCACTTGTTATACATTATTTTTTTGGCAATTTTTATTTTTATTATAACTACACTTTTTGACATAGTTTGGACTGGATAACTGGAAATTGAATATTTTTGTTATTTATTTCATAGATGGGCAAGTTCCCGACGCGGGCTAGATGTAGATGATCCGGAATGGCAAGAGGCGGAAAAGAAATTGGACAGAGCCTGGTACAACATGGGTGAAGGTAATAAAAAATTATATGATGATATGATGATGGTGAAAAATTACTTGCATTATATGTGACCCTAATTGCCGATAGTCACGCGGGATTGCAACAACTCATTGATGCAGTGTCTACCAGCAGCTCTTATTACGCGATTAATATAAACTGTAAAAAGACCAAATACATGGTTATAGGCCGAACATCTGAGCCACACAACTCGCTGCAACTCAACGGTACGACTCTTGAACGCGTCAACTGTTGTTTTGTATAAATTCACGCGCGCCTAGCCAACGGAGCTTATCGGTAAACTCGCGTCGAGGCTGACTTGACTCAATTCGAGTGCTGTGTCGTGTACGCTCGCCGCTCGCGTTTATTACGTAGTATTTTTAGTAACGTTTTGTATTACGATAAGACAGGACGCCCGCGCGCATGTACGATATGCGCCCTGTATACGATCTTATTGTAAACGCACACGCGTAATTATGCGTTTGGGGTGTGGTTTTAGATAGTACCACGACTGTATTGACTTTTGATATTGATATAAGTATCCAGTGACGCGTTTTAACCAGTGAAGGGTGTGGTTTTTACATTGAGTGACGTGGTCAATTAGTGAAGCGTTTCGAATACTATAAAGATAAGACGCGACCGCGACGCGGTTTTAGTACGCGTTTGGGATTAATGTTCGCCGATATGGGACGATTCAATAACGTGTGACCTTACGAAGGTTGTGTGCACACCGGGTGTTATTTGTGTTATTTAACCGCGTTAGTGAAGTGTATACGCCGGGCGAAATAGACAGTACGTGTACGTAGAAGACTGCAGAGGCGAGCCAACGGGTTTGGGAATCGGCCAAGTACATACAAGCGCACACACACACGTACACATATACACGCAGTTATTCATGAGGCCGGACCGCATACAGCTGACGGCCGCATAAGGTAGGATGAGGCGCCGAGACGGCGGGCCCAGGTTTCGGAGGTTGCCTCATCCGCCCGCACGTTTGAGCGGAACAACTGTTATAAATACCTGGGAGCAATGGTAGACGATAAAGGTGATCACAGTCTGGAAGTTAGGTGTAGAATAGAACAAGCACGCAATGCTTTCCGTAAAATACAAAAGATTGTCTGTGATCGGAAGCTATGTCTCAGCCTACGTATACGTATTATTCGATGTTACGTTTTCTCTGTGTTATTATATGGAGCCGAAACTTGGACACTCACAGAAGCAATGAGTAAAAAGCTTGAAGCGTTTGAAATTGGTGTACCGACGAATGCTAAAAATATCTTGGACACAGAAAGTACGTAACAGCACTATATTGCAGAGACTAGACAAAGGCACAGAGGTCTTAAGGACAATAAAAACTAGTAAACTCCAATATCTTGGCCACATAATGCGCAATAATAAGTATCGCATCTTGCAGCTTATTATCCAGGGAAAGATACAGGGGTAAAGAAAACCCGGAAGAAGACGAATATCCTGGCTCAAAAATTTGAGACAGTGGTACAGCAAGAGTACCCGATTTCGAGCAGCAGCTTGTAAAATAAAAATAGCCGTGATGATTGCCAACCTCCGATAGGAGATGGCACGTGAAGAAGAAGAAGAATATGTGACCCTGTAAAGACGTTAAGTGACCCAAGAATATGATGGTTTCCAGCAACACTGAGATCTTAAATTGGAACTTAATCTAATTTAGACGGCAAACATAATGGCAATGATCGTTATATTGCAATATACCACAATATTAGAAAAATAATTTTATGAATTTTGTAGTTCTATAAATTATTTACTTACAAAACACTTTTACTGGCCCGTGGGCGCAGTGGGTACGGACGACCGTGTGTGTAAATGTCCCATATATTATTTATAGTTAAATACAAATACACACCCAGGCTCGAAGAACCAACAATTTGTTTATAGAAAATGTTGGCCCTCGGCGGGAATCAAACCCGCGACCCGCGGAACTGAAGGCAGGGTCACTACCCACAGCGCCAACGGGCCAGTCAACTATGTATTCAAAAGTATATATGTAGTATATCTACCAGTTGTCCGTCACCCATAACACAAGTATTAAGTTACTTACTTTTGGAATGGACTACCGTGTGTTAAGTGTCCCATATATTTATTATTATATATTTATATTAAAAGAAAATTACATCATTATATAATTAATAAATTAGGTAAGATATTAAGATACATTTTACCTATCATTATCGTTATCGTGCACCATGTGTAGTCAACATACCTAGGCTTAGGTATTGTTAACAATACAAGGAGGTGATTATTTGGATCTATTAAGAGGTAAATGACATAGGTTTTGTCAAGAAATATTCACAAATGTTGGTCTACTGGAGGTTTTACCCAGTATCTATCGGAAAACCTTTTAGAATTAAAGGCGAGATGGCTTTGCCAATTTGAGTTACTATTCTCTATTTAGCTTCGCCACTAGGATTATGTGTAGTGTGTGTGAATTTATATAAAATTACAATATTTAAATGTATATTACAATAAAAAGTATTACAAAATTGATTCTATCTTTCTAAGGCGGAATTAAAGAGAGAAATCAATAAATTACATAATACATAAAGCATATTAAAAGATATGCATTTTATACAAATACTTATATTTATTCAGAATTGTGGTTTTTGAACAAAAAATACACACGCACACATACACTCACAACACACACACATAAAATATACTTTTTTCAGTTAAATTTAAGTTTAATTATTATTTAGAGTAATCTTTTATTGGCCTTATTTTTAAATAGCAATGTTTATTATTCATTTAAACAATTATTATTAATTATTATTGTTAATAATAAACAATTATTATTGTTTATTATTAACTAAAACTTGTGAAACGCTGTTTGATTACCAATAAAGGAAAAACAATTCAAAAGTAATAATAAAATTATTTTGCTATAATCCGCGATACACTAAATAGAAAATATATATAGTGTTAAATGTATAGTGAACTATCCGGATTGTCATACCCGAAATATATATAGTGTTAAATGTATAGTGGACTATCCGTATTTTCATACCTGATCGGGTATCGCGATGACTGTATCGCGGATTATTGCAAAATAATTTTACTATTACTTTTGTATTATGGATCTCCGCAAAGTAACGCCTAATTCTATAAATTATGGATTAAAAAATTCTAACAAAGATTTTTAGTTACAAACTGTACTGTACTGGATTTGAAAATCCTTTCAGCTTTATACGTCTGAAAATCAGTGCTGCAATAACCATATTGCAGCAAAATACTGAGACGCATCCTCTTCTCTGGGGTAATATTAGCTTGCCTATGTTACTTTTTAGTTTATTATTTTCTTGTAGGTATATTACCTATCAGAGAATAAATGTTTTATTATTATTATTTTTTTTTTATTATCATACAAGACAGCGGTTTAATAATGTATAATTGAAAATATTCAAAAGAGTTTCTTGCTGGTTCTTCTCGGTAAGAGCAACATTCCGAACCAGTTGTAGCTTCATTAATCATATTGATGCTTGACGATTCAAAAGTGCCTGAAATGGTATATTTGAATAAAGATTATTTTGATTTGATTTGATTTGACCAAATCAAAAGTTGCATAAAATAAAATTATTTCAGGTGAAACGGACGAATCGGATCCTTTTGCGGGCACGAGTGCGGAATACGTAGCGAAAAAGGAGGAACAGATAGAGAAGCGGCGCAACCGTAAGGTGTCTGCGGCGAGACAACAGATAGATAAAGACAACGAACTGTGGGAGAGGAACAGGATGCTGACCAGCGGAGTGGTCCACTCGATCAACATTAACAATGACATGGATGAGGTGAGATAAATATAGGCGGAAATTAATAGATGATTTATAGAAGCAGGAGTTACTTTGCGGAATTCCATATTACAAGCAATATAACAGAACTAACAGAGTGGCAAATATATTTAAATCAAAATCGGGTACTAAACTCTCTTTTAAAACTAACCAATCGCTTCGTAGTTTGTTGTGTAAAAATAAAGATATATTAGATAAGGGTAAAAAATCTGGGGTTTATAAAATAGATTTTCCTGAGTGCAACGGTACATATGTGGGTCAGACTGGCCGAAGTTTTGCGGTTCGATTCCGGGAACATATGGCTGCGTTTAGGAATAATAAACCACAAAATTCTAATTTTGCAAAACATTTGCTAGAAAGCGGTCATAAAGTGCCTAATGACCATTCATTTCATATTATCCACACTTGTGATAAGGGACTCCGACTCAATACGTTAGAGCAACTTGAGGTAATAAAAAATAACAATTGTCACTTAATTAACGAGCAAGTAAATGTATCTAATTCCGTTTTGCTACAAGTGTTCGGAGGGGAGGGTATTGGTGGGAGTTGAACTATTTAAGACTGCTTGTATGGGTAGCGCGGCGCAGTACGATTTTTGTCGTGGAGCCTATCCTCCTGATGATGCTTCGGTTTCGGGGCGAAACGATCGTCGAGATTGTGGTGGTGGGTGTGTGTATTGCTTTTGTGTGCGTTGTTGCTGGTGAATTGCGCCTTGGGGTGCATGTGGTGGCTGGTCCTGCATGTATAAGGTGCGTAGATTTTGCTTGCTTCATACACATTGGCTTTGCATGCATTCACTTAACCCGTGCGGATTATAGCAAAGTGTTAGATCTGTTATATTGCTTGGAAATTAATAGGTTCATAAAAATATAAAAAATTACACACACGTCGTCCGCTCCTAAAATCATTAATCCTTATGTTATCACAGACAAGTGGTATATATTATTTAAAATAGTTTAGTTTTTATAATCTATACTAATATATAAAGCTGTAGAGTTTGTTTGTTTGTTTGTTTGTTTGTTTGTTTGTTTGATTGATTGATTGTTTGAACGCGCTAATCTCAGGAACTACGGGACCGATTTGAAAAATTCTTTGAGTGTAGTATGGTCCATTTATCGATGGCTATATGCCATCACGCTGAGATGAATAAGAGCAAGCAATAAAAAATATTGAAAAATTTTAAGCTTTCCTTGCGTGCGCTTAGTAAACGGTGAAACTTATAAAAAATCATGTATTACAAAATTGTTCCCCTCTAAAAGTTCTTCTTCTTCGATCTTATTTTTGACAACTTTTGAGGAAGAAGAAAAAACGTCGTTATTAATACATTCTTAATAATTTTTATGTAAAAAAAAACAGTAGACTTTAAATATGTTTATTTATTTAAAATTTTTTGAATAGATAATACATTTTGATACGGTAAATGATGGGCCGTAGTACCCAAAGCTGTTAGAAAGTGATATTTGGCTTAAAATTGAGATAGGACATATTGCCGACACAGTCGATATATCTAGCTTTTAAGATTAAACTACTTTAACCATAATTAATATGTTTTATGGTTTACTCAAATAATAAGGATGCAGTTCACGCGAACGAAGCTAATAGTAGCTAGTAAAGCTTAAATATATGGGACACTTACACACACGGTCCCCAAAGTAACTTAATACTTGTGTTATGGGTGACGGACAACTGGTGGATATACTACATATATAATTGTGAATTGTAAATAAATGAAGCAATATAACAGAACTAACTACTTTGCTATAATCCGCACGGGTTAAGTGAATGCATGCAAAGCCAATGTGTATGAAGCAGGCAAAATTTACGCACCTTATACATGCAGGACAAGCCACCACATGCACCCCAAGGCGCAATTCACCAGCAAAAACGCACACAAAAGCAGCACACACACCCACCACCACAATCTCGACGATCGTTTCGCCCCGATGATTTTCGGTGGATGTGTGTGCTGCTTTTGTGTGCGTTGTTGCTGGTGAATTGCGCCTTGGGGTGCATGTGGTGGCTTGTCCTGCATGTATAAGGTACGTAGATTTTGTCTGCTTCATACACATTGGCTTTGCATGCATTCACTTAACCCGTGCGGATTATAGCAAAGTAGTTAGTTCTGTTAAATTGCTTGTAATATGGAATTCCGCAAAGTAACGCCTGCTTCTATAAATCATTTAAATATATGAATACAAATACACACCCAGGCTCGAACCACTAAATTGTTTTTTTGAAAATGTTGGCCTAAGGCAGCAAATCTTCCCAAGACCCACGTAGCTGAAAGCAGGGCCACTTCCACCTGCGCCAACGGGCCAGTCCCTTAGATTGGTCATTAGTCGGTCACTGATTGATAGTTCACTGAAAGATTACTCGGATATTTACACTTAATATATGCTTCTTTTTACAGGAAAGTGTAGATCGTGTCCATTTACTGGTACACAACATAGTCCCGCCGTTCCTTGACGGGAGAATAGTCTTCACCAAACAACCCGAGCCTGTTATACCGGTATATTTACTTTTTTACTCTACTCTTCACTCTTTTATTATTTTTATTACTTTAAAATAAAGTAGTAGTCTTCACAGAATGTTAATCTCAATTTTAAAAGATGTGCAAGTTCAAATATCATATAATATTTCATATATAACTCTACTTTGAATTAGTAAAATAATTATTAGTTTAAGATACTATTGGATTTATTTATTTATTTATTTATTCTATAGGTCCGCCAACAGAGTATACAGTAATTGTCAAACTTAATTATTATTACATACATATGCAAGGTCTAATGCTACCCTAATTAAAGGTGGACACAACATGCTTGAAAAAATACAGAACAATTGGAATATTAAATTATGTCAAACATATTAAAGCATCAAAATGTCAAAAAAACAAATATATACTAAGTTCACATTACAAAAAAATCAAAATATCAAGATAGCAAATAAAAAACAAATAGCAAATAACAATAATAACTAAACTAGTAATAATAATAAATAAAATAAGTTTAAAAAAAAATTACTTTAAAGGTTGATTCCACGGCTCATGAATTAAGTTTTATAAAAAGAAATTCATAATTTTGCTTTACTTATTACTTGACTTGGACTTCTATATCGAATTTAAATTAATAATTTATAATATACCAAAGCTTTCTTGGTCAATTTTTCATGTTCTTTTGAGTTCCTAATAGTAACAATAACTGGCTTGTCTTACTTTATGATTTTTTATTACAAAGTTAAAAAGATGAATTTCGAACTTAAATTATTATTGAAATTTATTGTATTATTAATAAAAAATTTAGTATTTTTTTATGTATAAAAATTATATTTTAAGGTTAAAGATCCCACTTCTGATATGGCAATGAACGCACGTAAGGGTTCAGCTCTCGTTAAAGCGTTTAGAGAGCAGAAGGAGCGAAGAAAAGCGCAAAAGAAACATTGGAAATTGGAAGGCACTAAAATAGGTAAGAAAGTGATTTTTTTTATAGAGCTTTAAGACTCTGATTACAGCAAATAGCTTGCATAGAGAATTTTTAAGCAAAGTTAAGATAACATTCTCAAAAATTGTAATACTACCCAGAATACTCGATACATATTTTTCATACTATCGATTCTTAAAAAAAAATCATTCTGTGTAGGTGTTCATAATATAGTTATAAACTATAGTTAATGTGTTATTTTGTCACTGCCATCCATGGTGATACTTGTTGGTCATCATCCAAAACGGTAGTGTTGGAGATTCTTACGATAGATGGCGTTAGAGGTATTTTAACTTACGCTATATAGAGTTTATTTTTCTGGCCATAAAAGTAAAGAAAAACATTAAGTCGGTTTACTTACCCTACCTTAGTCGTATTTTACGACCCCTCGGTAAGAAAGAGGCGGTCTATTCTGCTGACCTAATTTCTAATTTATCATAATATAACATACTGTATTTTTTCTTCTTTTTAGGCAATATAATGGGTATCCAGAAACAAGAAGAAGAAATGGAAGAAGGCCCTACAAAACAAGCGTACAAATACGCGGAACATATGGATAGTGGTAAATTATTTTATGTATTATGTTTATACTACGTTAAAAAAAACTTTATTCAGCTTTTCATAACAAAATTAACTTACGGTCACTATGAAATCGAATAACAAAGCAGAGGTCACTGTTATTTCACTTGTATTTTCGTTTCTTAATTCGCTCTTGATCGCTATTTGCAAACTGAATGTCGTGACGCGCGATGCGACCGCTTATATATCAAACGAACCCATTTTGAGAATGTTCGCGACTGTTCCCAATGACTGTGGCGCGGATCCGGAACAAGATTCGTAAACAACGTGAATGTTACAGCGAATTTGAACTCTATGACATTAAGTTTATGAACTCTTTTCGCATGTTCGTAGCAATATTCTTACGTCACAATTTAAGAATGTTCGATATATTATATTTTTGTGCTAGTTTTGTACCCATAAATAACAACAGTACAGATTAATGATATATTTAAGTGACTATTTCACTTACATATTTTATTATTAAGTTTATATAAGAATGTATAGACATTCTATATTAAAAAATGAACAAAAAACCTCGAAATCAGCTTAAGACAAACTGTATCGGGAGGTTATTTCCGTTAGGAATTCAGTAAAAAATCGTTGGCAAACTCTATAAGTTATTTCTTTTCTTTATTGTCTTTGATCATATGTGAAGTAGGTTCTGTCAATTTAAATATTTGATTACAGAGGGTCCAGAGCCAGAGTCCAAATCGGACTTCGTGAAAAAAAAGACTATATCGGAACAGCGTCGTTTCCTACCAGTGTTCGCTGTGAGGGAGGAGTTGATGCAAGTCATTAGAGAGAACAACGTCATTATTATAGTCGGTAAGACATATATTTTGTCGCTGATTATAATATTTTCATTACGTCTTCTTATTATTTACATTTTGTCTTCTATGTATCCGTAACCGGTGTGAATTCAAATTTCAAATTCAAAATATTCTTTATTCAAGTAAACTTGTAAACAAGTGCTTTTGAATCGTCAACATCTACTGCTGGTTCGGAAAGCTGTTCCTACCGAGAAGAACCAGCAAGAAACTCGGCGGTTGCTCTTTTCCAACAATAATTCTTATCACTAGTTACATATAGTTATAAATGTCTTGTACAGGGTTGAAGAGAAGCTATATCCACGCATTCTTATCTTCCAGATAATCCTCAATAGTATAATAGGCTTTCTGAATTAGCCTTTATTTAATAGTATTTTTAAACTGCTGTAAAGGTAAAGTTAATGTGAATTGAATATTTTGATAAGTCGACTTACGTCCTTAAATGTTTAATCATAAGTATTAGGATTGCCTAATTAACTCAAAAAACTATAAAAACACGAGAGTTTTACATAGAGATACATAAAACACACACACAGAGACGTCCGCACGCACACATACAGACACTCGGTCACACACTCGCACTCACGTACCACTTTATTATTTTTTATTCTGTAACGGTTAACTGTAACTTTTAACGGTAGAATTGACGTTGCTTAGTACAGGTTACTACGTGACCTAGGACGCCAGTAATTTCCTTTTAAACAATATATTTTCATCATCATCCTCCTGCCGTTATCCCTCTCTAAGGGACGGCACAGCATGTTACAAACATGTTGTCACTTGATTTGGCTATGTATTATACGACCGGCCGCCTGCCTGACGTCAACTTACCTTAGTCTTTTATGCCAGGGGTCGTAAAAAATGAGGTTGGTCTATTCTACTGAGCCAGCTGAGTAAGTCAACCTGCCGTGCGGTATCCGGTTAAGTAGCATAGACCACGCTCTTTCTTACCGAGGGGTCGGAAAATACGACTAAGGGAAGTTGACATCAGGCAGACGCCCGGTCGTACAATACGTAGCCAAATCATGTGACAACATGTTTGTAACATGCTGTGCCGTCCCTTAGAGAGGGATAAAGGCAGGAGAATGATGATGAAAACATATTGTTTAAAAGGAAATTACTGGCGTCCTAGGTCACGTAGTAACCTATACTAAGTAACGTCAATTCTACCTTTAAAAGTTACAATTAACCGTTACAGAATAATCCGTAAAAGAAAAATACGTAGCCAAATTATGTGGCAACATGTTTGTAACATGTTGTGCCGATCCCACCTAGAGTGGGATAAGGGCAGCAAGATGATGAATAGATTGACAACTTAGTCCAATTATGTGGTTGTTTCAAGGTGAGACTGGAAGTGGGAAAACGACTCAACTAACCCAATACCTACACGAGGAAGGATACAGTCGGCTTGGCATGATCGGATGTACGCAGCCGCGTCGAGTGGCGGCCATGTCGGTTGCGAAGCGAGTGTCCGATGAGATGGGCGTTAAACTGGGTAAGAATTGGCTCATAAATTCTAAATATTCTACTTTTAGGTACACTTATAAGATTAGCACACTTGAATCGTCAATTTTGTTAAAGAAAAGTATGCAAATGCATAATAAATAGAGGAAGCTTTAGTAGCATTGGATAACGTTGTCTTCTTGCAAAATTTTATTAATCTAAATACCGTGAGGAGTCAGGAAACAGGATATTCGACTTCTCCGATGTTGACGCTCCATGTTTTTGTGTGCGTATCTACCACTGAATGTACCACTGAAAACAGAAAATACAACTGTATTCTTGAGAGTGACCTTGGATTCAAAACTCCAATGGAGCACACACATAAAAACTCTTGCAGGGAAACTTAGTTCAGCAGCCTACGCTGTTCGAAAGATAAGACAATTTACAGATGTCGAAACAGCGAAACTTGTTTATTTTGCTTACTTCCATAGCATTATGTCTTATGGAATATTGCTGTGGGGTAAATGCGCGGATAGTGAAAAAATTTTCGTATTACAAAAAAGAGCTATACGTGGCATCTACAATTTAAGTCCGCGTGATTCCCTGCGAGAGAAGTTTAAGGAAACAGGTATTCTAACATTTGCTTCACAGTATATTTTAAATAACGTAATTTTTGTACATAAAAATATAAAGAATTATAAAACAATAGGTGATGTATATAATAGACAAAGTAGGAACCGACATAAGCTTGCGACTCCTGCTTTGCGCCTAGCAAAAGTACGTAAATCGTTTGTGGGTTTGGGTATAAGATTCTATAATAAAATTCCGAAATCAATTTTGGCCATGCCATTACAGCAGTTTAAAAACACTGTTAAAAAGAGGCTGATACAGAGAGCCTACTATACTGTTGAAGAGATTACTTAGATGATAAGGATGTGTGGATATAGGTGCACTTTTACCCTGTACAAGACAGTAATAAATAAATGTAACTAGTTCTAAGATTTATATTTTAAAAAGAGCAACCGCCGAGTTTCTTGCTGGCTCTTCTCGGCAGGAACAGCTTTCCGAACCAGCAGTAAAGTTGACAATTCAAAAGCACTTGTTTACAAGTTTACTTGAATAAAGAATATTTTGATTTGATTTGATTTGATTTGATATGTACGCTCATGAACGCGTCCGTATGTACTCTTAAAGGAAGTTCACAAGTAAATAATGAAACCCCAAGTTATACTAATACTTCTATTTTATACGTTCGTAATCCATAAAATTCTTTTAATCACACCCCATGTCACCATCATCCTTTTCCCTCCCTTTTCGTTCCCATGGCAACCAGTAGTCAGAACGTAGCGCCGAGAACATGCGGCTATGTTCGTTATCCATCGGCTGCAATCGTAATGCGCACGAAAGTAGGAATCTCTTGTTATTGCTGTTTACAGTACGTATATGAATGCGTGTGTATGTGCGTAATATATGTGTGATGGTGATTTGATCGTTAAGGACACATTTAGGGCTCTTTCGATTGCCTAATTTCTTATTGTCAGTACTCAAGTACGAATATAATCAAGCCAAGGTCATGTGTAGTTAAACGTACTTGATGGGCGACGAGCGGTCGTACAGAGACAGACATAAGCAATCGACATACATCTATCTATTTATTAAATCCGAATTAGATAGATAGATAGATAGATGCCTGCCGTAGCAGTGCGGGCGGTCAGCTCCTACGTCGGACTGTTGGGACATGGGTATCACTGATACCTATGGGGTCCCGGCAGTGTCACCTGCTTTAATCTACCAGTAGCTAAACCTGATAATATCCCTGTAGGGGATATCAGTTAGGTCCTTAACTGATAATCGACATACATATAATTTAGTGCAATATTAAGTAAAGTCAAGTAATGGCCTGTTACTATCTTACTGTTGGCATAAGCCTCCTCTCTCCGTTTCAGGAGAATTAAGACCTACCACGCTGGTCTAATGCGGATTAGTAGGTTACACATATCCCCAGAATTCGCTACAGATACGCAGGTCACGACGATTTCCTTCACCGAAAAGCGTTTGATAAATTGCAATTATCAATTAGATACTTTAATTTTTAACAGAAAAACTCATTGCTATCTACTACTATACTTACCCGAGGTTTGAACCCGTAATTGCAATAAAACCATAATTATTCAGTCCACTTTTATTGTACGGGTTTCCAGAACTCCAATTATCTCCCATTGCAAATGGTAGCTGCAATAACTTTTTGCTCTATTTCAATGAGTAATACTGGTCCAGGTGAAGAAGTGGGCTACGCGATCCGTTTCGAGGACTGCACCTCTCCCCGGACCGTGATCAAGTATATGACGGATGGGATCCTGCTGAGGGAGGGGTTAAGGGAGCCCGATCTTGACCAGTACTGCGCTGTCATCATGGACGAAGCCCACGAGCGGTCCCTATCCACGGATATGCTGTTCGGGCTTCTGAGAGAGGTCAGTGATAGTTATACTATTATACTTATAGTCATCATCATTATCCCATTCTAAGTGGGGTCGGCAATATGTTCACACATGTTATCACATGATTTGGCTACGTATTTTACAACCGGCCGCCTGCCTGCCGTCAACTTACTTTAGTCGTATTTTATGACCCCTCGGTAAGAAGGCAAAACATATATTAACCATGTTATTACATGATCTCGCTAGGTATTTTACGACCAGCCGTCTGTCTTGCTTTAGTCGCCTTTTACGACACCTCAGTAAGAAAAAGGGTGGTCTATTCTACTCAACCGGATACCACACGGCGTGTTGACACACCTTAGTCGCCTTTTACGACACTTCGGTAAGAAAATGAGTGAGGGTCTATTCTTTTCAGCCGGATACCAGACGGGATACTATTATACTTGTAGTGTATGCGAATAAAAATAGAAGTTTGATAAAAGGTAGATTTATAGTAGAGGTTCTGTCGTCTCATGCAAAAGTAAGAAAATATAAATAAGCTTTACCAAGGGTGAAAAATTATTATGGTAAAAGATTAAATGGTTACTTAGTGCCTAAATTATATTATATAATGAGATGGAATATTTAAGGTCTTTAGATTGGGGAAAGCAAATCAGTAAAGAAGTTAAAAGGAGACTGAAAGAATTATTTCATAGATATTCTTTCAGTAATAGTAGTAATAATAAATAATAATACCACTTTGTAATGTATGAGAGAAAATAGTGTTAAGCGCATGTTTTTTGTTTTTTTTTTTGTCATTAGATAGCTGAGCGTGTATGTATGTACTCGCCAACAAACTATTATATAGTTTGGCGAAATTATTAATGTTAACAAAAATGTAAACCTAAGTTAAACAATAAATAAAAAAAAATGCACACCGCGTGCTATAGTAGTGGGGCGAGGGGAGATTATTTGCCTACGACTACGGGTAAGGACGGACGCGCATGCGGTGTATGAAGTATAGAGCCGATACTACGCTATGAAGTAGTACGAACTGTACAATACTAGTACTAGCTGGGGTTCTTTAGACGTCATGGAGTCATGGAGTTCTTTAGACACATCGCCAGGAAAGACGGCCATAATCTGGAGCAGCTCTTGGTAGCCGGAAAGGTGGATGGGTAACGGCCAAGAGGCCGCAACCATATTAGATGGTCTGACCAGATCCGTGCCACACTGATCACCAAACTGCCGAATTCACTCCACATAGCCAAGGATAAAAGCTGCAGGTCTACCATGAACTCTTATTGCGACTCAATTGAAGACGTAAACAAAATTGTTTTGCTTTTTCACACCATGATGTCTTAAAGACGCACACCTTAAGTCGTTGCTGAATGAGCGTTTGGAATTCGTCCTAAGAACATTTGAGTAAAAGAGACAGATTTATCTACAGTTCATATGACGTTATCCTTTTCAAACATTACGACCCCAATGCAGTTCACACTTCATGTTACGAAAAGAAAGCGGTTCGCGTACGCCGTTTACGTCTTCAATTGAGTCGCAATAAGAGTTCATGGTAGGCTTGCAGATGGAAGGAAGTCCTATGTGATAGTTTGCTTTCTTAGGGATCATGACCCTCAGTAATGAGGAATGCGACTAACTGGGCAATCGTTGTTTTGCCATTAAGATTATTTATAGAGAATTTCTGGTGTACATTATAAAAAAAAAGTTGTCCAAAGAATAAAAAAAAAAATGGTAGGGACAACCCTTATCACTTAGGGCTATAAAAAATAGATAGTGCCAGATTCTCAGACCTACTGAATATACATATAAAATTTCATAGAAAATCGGTCAAGCATTTTTATATACAAGATTAAACTGTAGTAACATACTTATATTCTAAAATAGACAACGATTTTATGCCATCTATAATATTGATAGGTTTTTAGTTTATTTGTTTGTTATTTTTCTCTCCTACAATTGAATTGTGAAAGTAGAATAGTTCTTATTTTAGGCTCTTTTCATTTTATATTATTGGATTTTTTTAAACATAGTGAGTATTATGTTATGCTGATTTATCCTTTAAGTGGGATATACCATAGATATTTTACTTACTTTTTGCACAATTAAACCTTACAAACCGGGGTTCTTCTTTATGGAGCAGCGAAACATTTGGTACAGAGGTTTTGGCCTTTGCCTGTTGGAATGAATAAGTAAGTATTGTGTTAATTTAACCAGACTATGGCCGAATAGTAAGAATTTTCCATATTTCTAGATGCTTCTGTGGTAGCGTTTGCTTATCACTCAAGCTGAGTAAAGCATAGTGTATTTCCGAAAGCCCTACGACTGAATTAAAATTGAAATATCAACAAATTTGGATACAATCTATTAACGCTTTATAGTAAAAGTTTATTCGAATAAGTAAACTTTATACATATGAAAGACTAGGAATAAAGAAAGAGTTTGAAATGACAAATTAGGCTGGCCTAAGTAAATCCTATTCAGTACATTCTTTTGAATAGTCAACTCCAATATTGGTTTGACAAGTTATTGCTTCCACTGAGAAGACAAACTCTGGCGCTGCTTTTTCAAAATGTAACTTATAACCATTTTGTCATTGATGTCTTGGCAAAAGTTGTATTATTAAATGTCACTTTGTCATTTTATGTCATTTATAATATCCAAATCAGTGTTATTTTTGACTGCAGTAATGTCGCGAATATTGATTTTGAAACCAAGCACGCCTAAAATTGATAGATTCCCCATTTGTTTGAACCAATAAATACACTACGAAACCGCCTCAGATATAACCTATATCTCATTTACGTATACGTCTGAGGATTTTTGTAGATCAGTATATCTAGCCGAGAGTCTACCAACGCTAAGCCTCCATTTGCATTTTTAAAGCAAAAATATTTTCATATGATATAACTTAATTGACTCACAAAAGGATGCAAGAAAATAAAAAAAACACCCATCATTTGAATCATTTATTTATAAAAATGCCTCATAAATAAAACATTAAACCTTGCACGTGTAACTCTCAAACAGTCGAACAGGTCATAAACATTTACTCATTAGGTCGACATTTATAAATATGAATACTTAACAATACTCATTAACGCACGAACTACGAAAAACTAGCCGATTGAAACGTAAAATGCTTAAGTACTAAGGCCTAGATGATGCTATAAAGCAGTTAAAAAAAGTTACATTTTGAATAAAAGACTCCACTGCTTAGAGGTGTTTAAAAAACATAATTTATCTTTTTTAAATAACGTAATCTATTCCATATTAACATTGATAATGTTGTATGAAAGAACAGGATAATTGCAAAAGTTATTAGTGTATGAATTTTATAATTTTATATTTTTTTATATATACTTAGTCTTCTGAAACTTCAATCAATGAAAGTTGCCTTTTTTCATTTATTTCACAGATATATCAAAATATAATTAGGAAAATTTATAGCAATGTAAAAGACCCAGCCAAAGATATAATGCCCAGGCAAATTATATATCTTGAACTGGTTAATAAGCCTTAATTGAAAATGGTACTGTCATAACTTAGGCCAATAATACGCATTTTTTTTTAATAATTGAAATTCAGAATACATTAGGTTCACACGTTTTTCGTAGTTTCATAACGATTTCAAAAATCAAAACAGTCTTATTAAAATCGAAAAATCCTAAATTACAATAGTTAACAAAAACTTTTCGTAGATATTATCCTCTTACACGTTAAAATACGACGTATAATACGAATTATTCAAAACAAATACATCAAATATTTACATTTGAAGCCGCGGGGCGCGTCTTTTCTTGTGTAAGGAATGTCATTTCAATTAAATCAAATTCTAAAGAAAATTAAAGCTTCTCAATCCCTCACATTATTAAAATTATTATATTTTTTGTCAAATGAAACAGAATAGTAATTAATAAAGCTTCGTTGGTTAAAAAATTGTGTTTTACGAGTTTTTATTTATGTATCAATTTGGGGACTTTTATACAGGCAATACTTAAGTACAGAAATTTTAATATTATCACGTTATATATTTCAACAAAAATTTCTTGGAATTTTCTAATATTATTATTAATTAACGTAAAGATTAAGGACATATTTTAGTATTTAAAATGGAACGTAAAGACAACTGAACGCTTGTGGAAATAAAGAAATAATTCGGACCCCTTATATCGCAAGAGAACGCGAGATTCCGATCACAGAGTATACAAATATTGACAACACAGATAATATTTAACGAATTATTAACCACTTATAAGACGGACCTCATTCTTAAATATAATGCGAGAGATTCCGTTATTTGTATTTCTAATAGCCCGAGCCCGGGGCAAGAGTGATCTAAATATAAAATTATGTTTTTCAATGTTTTTTTTTTATAAATGATTTTATTTCGATGAACGAAAGTGGAATGATAAACAACCTTATTAGTAGGTTCGAAATTTAAACGAAGTCTATGTTCCCGGGCCCGGGTTGCCAGAAGCAGGTGTAGCAAGTGCCGGCACTGCCGGCCTGCGACACTCAGACTGATTTCGCTTTAGCACGGGCGTTGTTTTGGCTAACGAGCATCACCCCCATATTCATGCCAACGCCCCACTTCAGCGACTCGCCTATCTGTAACAAGGGAAATTAAACATCATTACTAATGATTATTTTCTACAATGTTATATCTTTGAATATATAGTTATCGCGGCGGGAACTGAAAACTCCACAGTTTCCGTCGCGATAAATTTTAAGAGCGGTTATACGTAAGTATAGCCGGTTTCTATGCATTAACTACAAATATATTTTTGTAAGAAAAATGTTTCGAATACACTGTAATTGTTACAAACTATTTTATTTTAATATTTTACAGTAGTAAGATAAGGATCTTTAGCCACTGCTATATAAAGGAGATCCTTCTAACATGAACGTATTCGTTGCTATCTCGCAATGAAATGTCGTTCGAAAACAATGTCCATCAAAGAATAATTTAGGCAATCTATAGCATATGGATGTATTGCGACTTGCAAAGTTCGAATCGCACGGAAAATGCTATGAATTGAAACGCAATCGTTTATTCGGCATAACGTGATCTATCTTTGGATTTAGTTTGCGCAAAAAAGTTATTAAAAAATTATAGTTGGAACTTGAATTTGAGCATTTGAAGCATAGACCTTAAACCAAAATGGCGACGCTAATGCCGTTAGAACCAGTGTAATTTATATCATCATAGCTTACAAATCATCTTTAAACGTGACGTTCACTGCACGTGTTGTTAGTATATTTTTATTGATCAAATTGAAACAGTTGACCCGTGTGTGATCCGAGACCGAATTAACCTAAATTAATAATTGCCAATGCCATGTTACGCTAACATTTGCATGACAGCGTTGTCATAGACAAAAAAAGAAATTTTAACACAAGTTTCAACCTAGTTAGCTTGAAGTCTTATTTTTGTTCCCGACAAATAAACGCGTTATATTTTTGCCTATATCTTAGCCTGGTATTTAAGATCAATTGCACCAAATTTAATTAGACAGAATTTCGCATTCATGTTATTGGTATAGTTTGGAATTAATTTTTATCATTGACGCCGATGGCACCAAACATTTCTTGTTTTGTTCTCAATTTATTCTGACGGATGACCTCATTGTTTAAACACGTGCAAGCGTCGTTGCAGATAATAAACTGGTATTTATCTGGTATAATTTGACTATCTGCTTAAGTTATATTACACACTGTACCCGCGACTTCTTTGGTGTCAAATTTCTTTATTTATTTAAGGGGTACACAAATCAGAGTCCTGTAGGAGAAGTACAACATAAAAAATATATGTAAAATTACGACTAGACATTATCCAGAAATATGTGAACACATCCTGATTTTACTATAAATTCAGGGAATCAGTGCGGTTAAAGTATTGAAGCGGTATAAAATTGAAAATAAGAATGTAAATATAAATAATATAAAATTTAAGAGATTAAACAATTTTCAGTGTACTTATTTTTTTTTTAATTATTATCAAATAAGTCCAGAGAAGAATTGTTATCAACAATATTCTTGTAATAACACATTCGAATAATTGGATTGTGAAAAGATATATTATTAGAATTGAGTGTTTTAAACCTTTATTGTGTAACCATCGAATCATACATAAGGTATGAACACGAACAGAACATTCTGCTTTTGCGGATTATATTAAAATAGTACTATAGTTACTTTTTTATTATGGACCTCTGCAAAGTAACGCCTAACTCTATAAATTAGCATAAACGTTATCGCCTTACGGATTAATTATCTAAAAAATAACGCCTATGTCCTTTACTGGAGTTATAAAAAGAACGTCCGGGTACAAAAGCATGATTCGTGTCACAAACGACCTTGAGGACATTCAAGAAGATCAACCTAATAAGAGCTTCGTAAGACCAAATATAAAATATTTAACGGACGTTGTATATTAATAACATTCTTTTAATAGCTCGTCCAGGCACCGCGTCTAGAATGTTCACACAAAAACTTGTTTACTAATTCTTAACCAGTCGAGTTTTACACACAATGAATGTAAAGCTAGATATACACTGATGCGTAAACACTATTTACGATAAATGGAAATATGAGAAAAACTTATATAAAAAAGTTAATAGCACATCAATGTAAGGAAAATGCAGCGATTACAATCTAAAACAACTTGTTATCAATATTATCACTAAAATCGATAAGACATGCTAAAGAAAATAAACAATGCTTATGAAATTTGTAACTTGATTTTGTAGCCTGATGTCCGTTCGTAAGTTGTATATTTAGTAATTGAGTTCTAAGTAATATTCTTAAATTATTACCGTGAGGACTTAAAACGTTTAAATTAGTTTCTACACGAAGGACCACATATACAATCACCGGATACTTTTGAGTTTTTCACAGACATTAACTGCGTAATTGATATTTACAATTCGTTACGCTCTTTATGGTTTACGAAAACCTCTTGAAACATATGTGTGAAGTGTTTCTAAGATATGATAAACTCAATGAACTTGAGGCAGAGTTATCTACTATTTGTCACTCATATCTCAAAATCTCTAAGATTTTTTTTATTTTCCGGTAAAAAGCTGCTATTTTTATATAGATCTATTATATTAAGAATTCACTTACACATACTCGTCGTTATCTTATTAAGGGAACGGACGTCAACTTTTGTTTTGTTTTGCCGTTCAACTTTTGACAATAATCATTACGATAAGAACAGTGTCAGTTTATAAACTGTAAAACGATGCTAAATTTGTGCGCGCAAGCCTTAACAACTTATTGCGAAGTCGGGGTCATACATGAATTTAACAAACCGAGTCATGAATGGATTTTCCATGGATGAATTTTTTTTCGGCAACCACAATGAAGTGCTTATAAAAATAACCTTCACGACTAATTATTATCGTCGAATTAGTTTTAAAATGTCACAACAGATCAATATAATTCTTTTTATAGAAATAAATAAGAAGATTGTATGAACATGTTTATTTAGGATGCACTGTATGTGCATCCTAAATAAACAGCAAAATTACTTCTTAATATTAATATCCAAATCGTTATATTTCAATTCTCTTAAGAATATACTGATGAATTTTAAATATCAATCAAGCAAGGTTTTTTCTTTTCAAAGAATATTCATAGATTAAAAAATAAAAGACCAGGGATGTGAAATAGCGAACGAAATTATGCGTGAGGTCACCATAAATAGTGTTTACTTTTTTTATCTAACAGTGCCAAGGGTTTTATAAAGTGAGTAATCATAATGCAACGTTCTCTTACTTTAAGACGGCATTATAAGCCGACTGCGATGATTAAAGTTCATATGACTATTATGTCGTACATTTTGATTTTATTTTATGATTTACAAAATTTATTACACATAAAATTCAGACGTTTTAAATTAATTTAACGCTGATTTTGCGATTGTTTGATTGTTAATTTGATATTTTTATTTGAGGCAATACAAAACCAGATTGACATAAAAGAAAATCATTTAAACCAATGTGAACTCGCCTTTTATCGTTAAAATAAATCTAATAAAATGATAATAAAATTATCAATTCAAATATCACAGCATTTTGAGATATCTATTCACGTTATCCTTGGTTGTTACAATCGTGTATAGCTAACGATTTCGTCATAGACAGTAGAGTATCTAAAAGCGGAACAGATAAGTTAGAACACAGCATGTATCACAATAGTCACAGGGTACATTGAATTCCGGTACATTACCGCATTTTTTTTAATATAAAGGACCTCACCGGTATGGTTATGTTGCCAGCAGATTGTCCAAAGCGCCTCAACGATTACCATCAAAAGATGATAATCATAGGTGTTTTCGACGTCGTTAAGCTGATCTGTAACAAAATTGCTACTTGTGCGTTTCTTTTTTTAAAATCTTTATCCCATCGATGAAGCCCGTGTATTTCGGTGATGAATCTCATGTACCCAGTTTTCAATGTCCTCTAAATGAAAGCGGTAACGACAATCCATATTAAAATAAAATTAACATGGCATAGACAAACACGTAAGCGGCACGTAATGCAATATTATTTATGAATATGAAAATTAAAAAAAACTGTCTTTTAATGTCTTAAATATAGCATTTAATGCTATATTTTTTTAATATTTCAGCCCTCAAATGTAATGATAACGTTAAAAAAACATGATTAACGATCAATAATTCACAAAGCAGACAGTGTCAAAAAAAAAACAAAAAACCTAGAGACAGAAATTATAAAACATGCAGTCAGTAAAAAAGTAGAAAATATAGAACCTAATAAAACTAGCCAAAAAAATTGCCCGATTGGACGATAAAATATTATTACAATAGGATCGTTAACTATTTTGGAGTATGTAAATATACTCTACTCTATCTAACACCTACTCATCTACAGGGGGAGATTCTAGAATAGTCCTAACTATGTAATTGTATAAATTTACCTGTCTCATGCGAGCTTCTTGCGGTGTCTCACCGTATCTGCACCAATGGACGAAATGCAGTGTGTTATGCCAGTTTCGTTCGAATCTGGATTTAGTAGCCATGTCGAGCTGCAATCAGTAGAAGCTCCTTAGTAGCGGTTCCACTGTTCACTTTCCGAAAAATGAAAGCCCCGATGAGGCTATCTGAAATGAGAGGTTTCCAATTCTGACGTCTATCCTACAGAGGAAGAAAAAATTGAGACTAAACCTTTTAAAGGTCAACAGAAATGAGATTCATTGAAATTGAGTCTGAAAAGACATTAAATGGTATTATGCGTTAGAAGGGATATAAAAATTAAATTGAGGCTAAGCGAATATCCGATTCGCGACAATGTTTCTACGAGTATCATTAAAATATCTAGGTTATGAATTTATTGGCAATCTTTCGGTGAACTGTAATGCATCTAGCGTGTCAAAACATTTTTCTACAAGGCCATGTTATGCAAGTGGTATTGAAACATTTGTGACGACAAATAAGTACATTTTAATTACGACACTATTTGGTCTTACTACATTGGTAATCTTTACTTAATACAGGTAATCTTTATATCATTTCCTGAATGAGAATTAGTTAACGGAATGATTTATCCGATATTTGTATTAGGGATTGGTGCGAATTGGAAACTTGTGCCCACGTTTTTTGTTTATATATACCTTTGCTCTGATGTCTTTTTCGTTGTTGGGGGTTTCTTGCTTGTCATCTACGTTATTGATACGTATGACAGAGTTTTTCTTCCAGAAGGCACCCAAAGTGGTCTTGATTATACGTTTACGCACACCCTTTTGTTGGACAGTGTACACCTCTATCTGTTCCGGGTCCTTTGTTTTTTCTGTAACGCAAAATTGTCTTCGTTGTTACGACCGAACGTTCCTGAACTAACAAGCCATGTACGCACATAATAAATCAGGAAGTAATAAAGAAATTTCGACATATTCATATACGTTCAGGGATTTGGTAAATTGACAATATAAAAATTATATTTGGATTCACCATTTATCAGTTGAAGTCGAAAGACATTTAAAATTTTCTCTCTCTTGGTAAGTTACTATTTCAGTAACATCAATTTTTATTCGTGTAAGATAATAATTCTAATTAGTCTGAAAACGCTAACAGCTTAACAGCGGCGATAATTATAAATTGCAATGAATTTATAATTGAGGTCCCGACGTCATTTAAACGCGCAAACGAGCATGCTAGATCATGAATTATTTACAAATCCCAGCGTGAACTCATTATCATGGCGTGCGATCGCTAACAAAGTTGTTCACATTCAGTACCACAACACGCCTCCGCGCGTACCTACATTGATGTCGCAAATACGATGACTAAACGTTGATCAATAGAATGTTATACACACCTTTACACTTTTTCCACATGGCGATGGCGTACATATGGTAGTCTGGCGATAGAGTGGCGTCCGGTGGCAACGGGTCCTCCGCTCTAACTTCCAAAACGAATCCGGACTCGAGCACCGCACATAAAATATTTTGTTCATCGTGTTTGAACCACTTCGACTCGCGTAGTTTATGTATGGCGACAGTGGAGCCGAATCTTTGCTTTTTCGGCGCGAATAAAGCCTGAGCCTGACTCCCGAAGCGAGACAGCAGCCCCTTCACCGTCGGTGGCGGTGCTAAAATTTTCTCGGGCGGCTTGATCTGCTGGAAGCTCCGACAGGTCACAAACCTGGCTTCCATTGAACTCTGTCTTGAATTCGCGAGACAATTCACAGCACTGAATTTAGTTTCAACTCCGCCGCTTCTGTGAGCTCGGTTTACTCTCACTACCGAGAAATCGTCGCAATCGCACTTTCACAATTGTGTCCGCGTGGCTTGACCGGTAAACGAATAAAGAGCTACACGGTGGCTCAGGATTGTAAGACGCGGCGCGCGTGTTGTACGATGTTTTATACAACTGCGGGGCGGGGACTGAGGTCGCGGGCGGCGTTTGGTCCCCCGCCATTTCCCTCTGCGCATCTAGTGCAGTCACGTATAAAGATATCGATAAAGCGATTCAGAAATACTGTTTACGTAACAGCCTGTTATTATGCCCACTGCTGGGATAAGGCCTCCTCTCTCCGTTTCTGGAGAGAAGGATTGGAGCTAAGACCTACCACGCTGCTCCAATGCGGATTGGTAGGTTACACATATCCCTAGAATTCTCTAGAGATATGCAGGTTTCCTCACGATGTTTTCCTTCACCGAAAAGCGTGTGATAAATTGCAATTATCAATTAGACACATGAGTTTTAATAGAAAAACTCGTTGGTGCCTGCCCGGGTTTGAACTCGTGTTCCCCTTGAAAGAGTAGCACGGTCTCACCGCTGTGCTATCACAGCTTTTACTGCTTAAATACTGTTTAAAATCCTATTTTTGTTTACAAACGCTACCAAGCAAAGCATTTAGTAGTATATATCAGCTTGTCATGTACTATTTTCCTTATTCCTGACCAGTTGCAGTATTTGCAATTATATTTTATAAAAGTTAACGCGTTAGTATGGCCACTTTTATATGCTTTTCATGGTCTGTTTTTTACTTAAAATATGATGCAATTATTCTACTAAGTTTAGATTAATAGTGCATTACTGTTTTATGTAAATTTGTGTTGAATATGTCGCGCGGTTGTGAAAGAATCTGCTGGGAAATTTCGCGTGCGCCGCGTAAAGCAGCGCAGGTAAATTGAAGTAATGTACTAGAGAATTCTACAAAAATACTACATAAAAGTGTATGATAGCAAGTTACTATCTCTTACGATTAACTCAAAATAAGAATTTTTATATCCAGAATTTGAACATGGAAAAAATTTTGTTACTAATTTCCACACGGACTAAGCCGCTGGTAAAGCTAGTAAATAATATATGGTATTAGAATTATCGCTACTTGGTATTTACACGCAATTTCTATAATTCGAATCATTATGGTGATTACTATAGAGATGCATGACTGAGCCGTTGGCGCTGTGAGTAGTGACCCTACATTCGGCTCCGCGGGTCGCGGGTTCGATTCCCGCCGAGGGCCAACATTTTCTATAAACAAATTGTTGGTTCTTCGAGCCTGGGTGTGTATTTGTATTTCAATATGTATTTAAACTTATATATGTAGTATATCTACCAGTTGTCCGTCACCCATAACACAAGTATTAAGTTACTTACTTTGGGAACGGACGACCGTGTGTGTAAATGTCCCATATATTTATTTATTATTTTTATTATTTATTACATTATGAAAGTATGCATTACTTTGTCGATTTCGTAATACAAAAGTAATGATGATTTATTTTGTGTATGTTTGTTTTTCATAATATTTAAGTGCTTACAATGTTCGTTAGGTATAATCTGTACAGTCGAAATCACCGTCTTTAAATAAATTACAGTACTTTGCCAAATTGCAGTGTAAAAAAAGTAATCGTAGAATCAATGATTATGGGTGAAAGAAGATTAAAAAAATATAGCGATGTCTATTGTAATTATAGGTGTTTCTGTTTATATTCTATTAATATTATTTTAAATAATTTGTTATCTATATACATATATTTTAGTGATAGCTTCGAAGTGTTGTTAGACTGGTGAGGTGGACGACGTGTTTCAGCTTTAACTACGACCCTACTCGCAAAATCGTACCATTTTAGTGTGTTTATCTTTTAGAGTAGCGTGGTGGGTCTTAGTTTCAGCTCTTCTATTCAATAACGTAGAGAGGAAGCCTATGCCCAGCAGTGTGATAGTAACAGGCTGTCACTATACTTTCTTTTACATTTATATCGATATCGAGTTTCTCGAACGGTCGCAACTATGCACCGAGTGACCTCAGTCGTCACAACTCCGCGTCCCGCGTCTTCGTCCCGCGTGCCGGCGCCAACCGGCAGGTATGTTGGCCTCACAGCAAAAAACCGTAACTTGTAATTGAATGTACTCTGTATTTACCTTGTACACACGACTTTACTCACGTGGATGATTCGGCACAGCTCTTTAGTAAAGCTTTAGTAAGCTATCGAGCTTCGTAACCGGTCGAATAAACAACATTTGCGGTTGACAATGGCGGTGTGAAAATTCAAAAAGGAACGCTACTTAAATAAATTGTAGCAAATATTATTTAAGCAAGATATGATAGCTTTTGTGGTGATTATTTATTCAATCTGTTTGTTGATGTTTACAATTCTAGTCTTTCCAGCTATTCAGTTACTGAAATTATTCAGTCAATGAATACATCGTTAACATTATTCTGGATTATGCATTCATACTATTGTCGACGTCTTTACAATAATACCACAAAAGATAATTAATAACGATCAAGCTAAGTCAGGTAATTAGTAAGTTCATTTTATTCTTAATTTATACTTCTTTTCAAAGGCGATAAGCCTTATTTATAAAGTTATAAGCTGGTATTCATATGAAACCTTTATGATGTCACCATAATTAAGTCAATATATAATAACACAATATGATATTAATTAGTATTAAAGTGTTATGACTCTTGTGTATATGTTTAATTAACTCACGGCGAATGGACCATATTTTTTCGCGGCGAAAAAACCTATATGAACAAGAGTCCGAATCAACTCTCTGGTGGTTAATTCAAAACTTTTTTAACTTTTTTTTCCAGATTCAGTTACAAACATACAATCACATTTATAAAATCAATAACTATTGCATATTGACCTTACCCAAGGTGATCGGGTTATTTTTTCTTTCTAGAAATCATCACACAATACTTTATAATAATGCAATAGTGATTCATACCAAGATAATTAATTTGATTTTAAAAAGAACAGTTATTATGCTGACAACGTGTATTGCGAAATCAACAAAAAAAGAATGTCTTGCTTAATCGAGTGAAGCATTTTTAAGTAAAATAGAAATGGGCCGAAAAATGTTTACCTAACTTTTCTGTGCGCTCGATCTTAATTTTTTTCTAGATATTTAATGAATAGAAAATATAAATAACGATCATCTATCCAAATTAGATAAATTAGTACTTTTGTTATGGCTGATAGACATCATCCTCCTGCCGTTGTCCCACTCAAAGTGGGGTCGGCACAATATGTTACAAACATGTTGTTACATGATTTGGCTATGTGTTTCACGACCGGCCTAACGTCAACTTACCTTATTCATTTTGCGACACCTCGGTAAGAAATAAGAATGGTCTATTCTACCCAGCCGGATACTACACGTCGAGCCAACTTGCCTTAGTCGCCTTTTACGACATCTCGGCAAGAAATAAGAATGGTCTATTCTACTCAGCCGGATACCACAATGGCTGATAGACAACTGGTAAATAATATATATTACTATACATAATTTATATATATAATACATACATACATAATTTAAATTCAAATCTAGACTCGAAGTACCAACAAATTGTTTTTTGAAAATGTTGACCCTCGCCGGAAATTGATACTGTTAACTAGGCTGTCGTGTAAAGACATTATATATGAGGTTTTCTTTCTGAAAAACTAGTTTGCAAGCCTTGGGGTATATTTCCATTAGCCTTGACTTGTTTTAGTTAGTACTATTGTAAAAATATGTTTTTCATGTCGTCTGCACGTGTATTTCTATTTAGTATTGTTATCACGCTAAGAATTGATTTTAATTAGCTAGCTGATGGCGAAGAGAAACATTTCGCAAATCGCAAACCATTGCGATTTTGTCGTGGAGTCTATTCCCTGATGATGCTTCGGTTGCGGGGCGAAACGATTGTTGAGTTTGTGATAGTGCTTGTGTATTGTGGTGGCAGTGGTGGAGGTTTGTGCATGTATTTTAACGAATCCTGTATGTAACGGGTATGAAAATACGGATAGTCCACTATACGTTTAGCACTATATATTTTTTCTATTTACTTATTTTGAATTAAAACTATCGTAAGTTGTATTCATTATTAATGTTAAGAGACCGGCCATACTCACGTCTTATTTTATCGGATGAGCCCGACTAGTTTCAAGCCCATACGGGGCTCTTATTCATGAGCTCTTTGCGCGGCGTTATCGCGGCGGGAACAGATTTTCTATTTACTTTATTGCGGATTATAGCAAAATAATTTAATATTACTTTGTATCATGGATTTCCGCGAAGTAACGCCTAATTCTATAAATTACTCAAGTGAAATGAATATAAACCGGGTAAAAACAATTGTTTTGTATTCTTGTTTGTTTGGTCTTGACTTGTTTGGTTTAGATTCTAAACTTAATTTGCTTGCTGTCATTATTCTAAACTCTAGAATAATGACAACAAGGAGATTAAGTACTCAAAAATAGGAGATATAGAATAGCAAATGAAAACATCATCGGTACTTAGAATAAAATACGATAAATCCTACACGATCTGTTGTGATAGCATAAACCGAATAATCTATTTACATCATATCGTATTATAATTATACATAAACGACACGTGTGACGTAAATACTATCGATAAAGGGATTATAATATAATAATATATAATCGTTTATGGAATTCGATTTAAATGGTACTTAATGTTGTCACTAAACATTGACTTAACCGATAACCGACCTAAAGATAGGTGGATGAAGGCGAAGATCTTTTTCGTTGTGTGTATATCGCCCTATCCGAAGAACAAATTCACATCTCCCATATATAAGCATAGGAAATGTGACTGTTCATCGGATAGGGTGATATTATAGCCCTATATCCGTAGATCTTTGTTTCTTGCAGAAGAAAATTTGAATACTTTAATAACGATTTATTAATATGTTATGAAAGCAAAATTGGTCTCCGTTTGCTTGTGTCAAGCGCCCTGATGCAGACTTCTTCAAAAGTTAATTGTCAGATATAGGTCCCGCAAAACACGCTGCTTTACCCCTCGAAATAAATAAATAAATATATGGGACATTTACACACACAGTCGTCCGTCCCCAAAGTAAGTAACTTAGTACTTGTGTTATGGGTGACGGACAACTGGTAGATATACTACATATATAATTTAAAATACATACTTAAATACAAATACACACCCAGGCTCGAAGAACCAACAATTTGTTTATAGAAAATGTTGGCCCTCGGCGGGATTCGAACCCGCGACCCGCGGAGCTGAAGGCAGGCCACTACACACAGCGCCGAAAGCAGGAGAGGTTTTTTACCGTGCGTTAAAAATACGTCGAAATGAAACAAATCCAGGGTATCCAGGTATCTGTTCACACAACAACTTTTAAAACGCGACGTATTTTTATCGCGCTATGTTTCATTTTAGGCGTTAGGACGTAGGGCGTTAAGCTGAATATACCATACGAAACTTCTTATAACGCTTATTGCGGAGTTTTAACGCGACGTATTTTTTACGCCCGTGCATACGAGGGGTTAAGGCGATGCATTGACACACTCACAACTCTCTGGGAGCATCGCCTTACACAGAGACACGCGACCTACTCGCAGTGAATCACTGTATTCAGTTTACAAATCTAGAGCCACATTGCTATTTCTACGAATCTTATAACTAAAAATTATCCTAAAGTTTTTTTAACCAAAATCTATTACGAGTTTAACACAAATAATTTTTAATGCAGTTATAACACCAGAAAAAAAACGTGTTAACATTATATAACGCTCATAGTGGACATATCTCTACTCTCGGACAGAACATCGAGATAACGGAACCAATTTCCGGTCACGAAATCAAATTGTCTTGGAAATAAAAGAATTCAGATAAAAATAGACGTCTGTTCGAATCAGGAAACGAGTTTATCTTGCAACTTTATGTAATAGAAGTTTTTATAGCAGTACGAACCACCCACCGCTTTATGTATATGATTGACGGGCCTAAGAAAGCGTTTATAAGCTAACACGGTTTCTCTTTTGTATATAACGTTCAATATTCTAAGTCGTAATGGCCTAACGGTGAGAGTCCAATATCGGTGCGTGAGTTATAAATACCCATAGTGTTATTATATTAGAGTAGGTAAGCCGAGTAAAATAAGCCATATTACATTAAAGAGAAAGCAAATTAGAGTGTATCTATCTGTCTCTCTTTTTTATGTGTGATTAGACAGAGATAAAGTATACGAGTTACATCTTCCCTTTCATTATTTATTCCGACACTATCACTTACAGCAGGCCTACCATGAACTCTTATTGCGACTCAATTGAAGTCGTAAACGAAATTGTTTTGCTTTTCCATACCATGACGTCTTAAAGACGCACACTTTAAGTCGTTGCCGAATGAGCGTTCGGAATGCGTCCTAAGAACATGTGAATAAAAAAGACAGAGTTATCTATAGTTCATATAACGTTATCGTTGTCAAACATTACGACCCAAATGCAATTCACACTTCATGGTACGAAAAGAAAGCGGTTCGCGGTCATCGTTTACGTCTTCAATTGAGTCGTAATAAGAGTTCATGGTAGGCCTGCAGGCCTGCCTATGGTTCCCCTACTCTAGTATAATAACTCTATTTAAATATCTCTGGTTAAATAAATGCTTTTAAAAAAATACATCTTCATCCGGGATTGTAGATTATTTCTCACCGCCGTTTTCTGAATCATCAACAGTATTATATCCCTCGTGTTTTCCATTACGTTAATTAATTACTGATGAAATGCTATCTAATCCCAAGGCGCCTATTAATCAATGATGTCTGTTGTTGATAAATAACATTCTGCCGTCATACCATTTATCATGTTCAAACAGTTCATTCAAGTATTTAAAAGTTTGACAGGTAATTTTCCACTGCATGCTTTCAATTTGCGTGTGTGCAAGAGTCCCATATATTTATTTTTTTTAATCCCCCCAATATTATGACCTCGTAGAATATTTGTATAAGAATCCTAAATAATCCACTAGGAGGACTACTTGAAATAATTGTCTACAATCACTGTAATCATGATCTTAACCATCATCCCAATCTAATCTAGGGTCGACGCAACAATTTTTTTATCTTCCATTCATCCCTATTATTCGTCAACTCTGGCGCTATTCCTTCTTTATGCATGTCATAATTCACACAATCCATTTATCTCCTTCAGTCTCCCTCTATTCACATATCACCACAATCTCTGCGTTCATCATTCTACCACCCTTAACCCAAGAATAGTAGCAATCTCTAAGCATTCTTATCAAATATTTAATCCTCAATGGCATAGTATTCTTCCTGTAACAGTCTATTTTTAACAGTCATTTACAAACTGCTGTAATGGCATAGCTGAAATATATCGATTCATGAATCTCCTACCGTTCTTCCACCCTTAAGTGTTGTCGATACGACCATCTTCCATTCTCTCCTATCATTCTTCAACTCTTTTATGTATATGTTAAACTTCATACAATCCAACCATCTCTTTTTAGGCCTATCTCCAGTCACATATCCATCCACATCCATATCTGTAGGTGAAAGCTGAAGGACCTTAAGTCCATAATACAAAAGTAATAGTAAAATTATTTTGCTTTAGTCCGCGATAAGTTAAAAAGGAAATACATATATATAATGCTAAATGTAGAGTGGACTATACGTTTTCGTACCTGGAACGTGCAGCATTCGTTAAAAACACATGCACAAACCTACGCCACTGCCACCATAATACCATCTTAATTTTAATCTTGCAGTAATATCTACACTTATAAAACAAAGTCCCTAAAAGCTGTATGTAATCGATTTTCTCAAAATCTGCTGAACAGGTTTTTGTACGGTTGTCACCAAAAGATAGCAATACTTCCGGTTGGTTTAGGTAAATAGTAGATATCGTTATTACCTCTGTGAACTTGTTTGAGAAAAATGAAACATAAAAGTGGTACAAACGGGTACAAACGACCCTGAATCAGACCCTTTTGGAAAATTTTCGATTTTCCAAAGTGGGCTGCGGGTCAAATTTTGAAAATTCTGTAACTTTTTTTGGTTTGAGGTACAAACGAAAATTAAAGTGGTACAAACGGGTACAAACGATGGAGAACCCGAGGGACATTTCAAAAAATTTTTTTTCGAAAATCAGCTGCCAAGTTCACAGAAGTATCGTTATTATGCTTATTGTGTTGAAGAGATCGCAAAGTTGTTAAAAAAAAACTTGCTTGCTGGCAGCTTTAGTCACGTGCGCTGCGTAAACCAGCAGAGATACGCTTAAGTAATGTACTATAGAATTGTAGATCTATAAAACTACTACAAAAAAGTCCACGATAGCATGTCTCTATCTCTTATGGTTAACTCACAATAACTACTTTTATGTTTAAAATTTGAATCGTAAAAAAAAATTGTGACACTCTGATTTCCATGCGAGCGAACCTGCTGGCACAGCTAGTTCATACTAAACATTGTAATGGCCTTTATGATATGTCTCAAGTACTTTAAAATGTTCACATTATAATAATCTGCGGTTCGCAATGCTGCCCCGACCGGATGATACAGGTCTTAAAACTAAATTCATTAATCCTACAAAACAACTTTCAAAGACGAACGGGTTCCCAATTTTCCAAATAAGGATTTGCAAATATATTTTAATCGAATACTTAAATTTTAAATTAAATTAAGTAAGTTTCATATAAGTGACATTTTACTAAAAATATTTGGACTATGTGAGTGTAGACACCGATAAGCCGCCAGTGACCTCAATAGAGCTATATCATGCAAGGAAAAACTTGTTACTACAAGGCCATCAAATACTAAGTGGTTTGAAACACAGTATAACATTAATATTTCTATTTATAAGTATACTAGTAAAGTATCGGCCTGTTAAAATCCCACTGCTGGGAAAAAGGCCTCCTCTCTCCATTTTTGGAGAGAAGGGTTGGAGCTAAGACCTATCACGCTGCTCCAATGCGGATTGGAAGGCTACACATATCTCCAGAATTCTCTAGAGATATGCAGGGTTCCTCACGATGTTTTCCTTCACCGAAAAGCGTGTGATAAATTGCAATTATCAATTAGACACCTGAGTTTTAATAGAAAAACTCATTGGTGCCTGCCCGGGTTTGAACTCGTTTTCCCCTCGAAAGAGTCGCACGGCCTCACCGCTGGGCTATCACAGCTCTAACTAAGTATACTAGCTGACCCGAAAATTGTTGTCCTGTCTTAAGCATTTAAGTAAAGCGTTGTTTTCTTAAGTTTTCTAATGTTCCACTAAACTTACAATGTTTTTTTCTTTTAATAAGAACCTTTTCGTGGCAGTAATTAACACAACTAAGAAGAGAACATGTGTGAAGGTTTGATACATCGTAAATAAAAAACCTTAATACTTTTATTTATAATAGACAAGCTTTTGCCCGCAACTTCGCTCGCGTGGAATTTGGTTTCGTTCACATTAAGTTTCGTGACAGATCATTTTAGATCAACATTTTTTTTACTTAATATTCAAAATAATATATTTAGTTACTGGTACATCCAAAATTTCAGATGGCTAACTTAAAAACTGAAGAATTCCAAACAATCTTCGTGCGCCGCGCACAGTAGGCACTCTATGGTGCTCCATTGAAGTCAATCAGATCATCATCATTCTCCTGCCCTTATCCCACTCTAAGTGGGGTCGGCACAACATGTTAAAAACATGTTGTCACATGATTTAGCTACGTATTTTACGACCGGCCGCCTGCCTGACGTCAACTTGCCTTAGTCGCTTTTTACGATACTTCGGTAAGAAATGAGGGTGGTCTATTCTATGCAACCGGATACCACACGGCACATACATTAGTCGCCTTTTACGACACCTTGGTAAGAAAGGAGGGTGGTCTATTCTATTCTGCCGGATACCACAAGGCGTATTAAAGTCAATCAGATCGTGACTTCAATCGTGATAACTTTTCAATTATTCGGCCAAATTACTGACAACGTTTATCTTCATAAAATACTGAAAGCGACAAATGTATTGATTTTTATAAGAGTTTGATAAATATACTAAAATGTGCTTTGTAAAATAGTATCAAATTTAATTAAATTTATGATTCAAAGTTTTAGTCATAGTGGCGTTCACATTGAAGGTAGATATATGCTGTCGCGGACTTTTACTTAGAACTATTCAAGACAACCAATACTACGGTACATCATCTTTGTGTAACTCCAATGGTTTAGGCAGCGTAAAGCCAAGCCAGCGCCAAGATAGCTCTCAGATACCAGAATTTTTCCGACTTTATTAACATGTATTTGTTATACGTTTTGTGTTTATATTATACGTTTTTGTTTGTTATACATCAAATCACTACAAATTGCTATGCCGAGCCTATATGTTATTCCCATGTACAATCTATATAATTGTAAAGTTTCATCCAAATCCGTCCAATAGTTTTTCGTGAAAATATAACAAACATCCATCCATACTCACAAATTTTCGCATTTATAATATAAGTAGGATTAGTAGGATTGGCCTTCAAACCAAAACGACGTATTACCAATAATGAGAGATCCTTACTGTTTGTTAATCGATTCTACCATTGGTACGTTTTACCCTTTCATTTGACGGATTACGGTCCGAACACGTAACGGCCTAATCCGTTTACTATAAAAAAATAAAGGAATTATAGATAATGAATTTATAATTTTATATAATCAACTTTCTTAACGTTTATGCACATAATGAGAACTAAAGCAACAACTCATACCACTCGATTAAATGTGTTTGAACTTTGTGGGAATATAATTGTATGACTAAATGCATCTGGCACTTTAATATAAACAACGCTTTCGTAAAAGCGTGTTCGCATTCCCAAGGAAGATGTTACATAAGAAGTATTTTTAATAGAGGATAAAACTTGTTTAAACTTGTGGTTAAAACTGAATGAAAGTGATAATAAATATCGGAAGTTCCAATGTATATAGATTACGTTATAATGTATATGGATACTATTTTCGTTGGCGAAGAACATGGATAGTTTAAAATATCTGTAGATTGTGTAAAAATAGCTGTTTCTTCAAATAAATTCAAACCTAAGTAAAATGCGTATTAACTTCAACTTGACCCTATACACAATGATTGAACATATCACTGAATCATACGTGACAAATGCTGTAAGTATTCAAAGATCTTAACTCAATTACAAATAATTCTTACGTAAAAATGTGCAATAGTCACTACAAGGAAGGAGGAAGGCTATAATGACCTGTGAATGAGTAAATTCAATAATGACCTCAAAATACAAAGTATATGAAACATTGAATAAAATGATTACATATATTATGCAATAGCAAAAGATACTATAATCATAACCATGACGATGCAAAAATATTGATGAATCTAAGTCCAAATAGTACTATAGAATTTTTTAATTGATTGACGCAAAATAAACATGCAACTAAATACGTAAATATAATGCGAACATTTTTGGGACTCAAAAAATTAATGAACTAACAATTCATTAGAAAGAACCCTTTCGTATAACACTGAATTAAATTATCATGAAAAGGATGTTATAAGTGTGAATAAGAGGATTGCAGGATAGAAAAGCCTATATCCTCAATCACAATCATAATAAACAATATTTGACACAATATTATGATTTATTAATCACTAAGAGTTAGTGTTAACGGCGTTCCATAGAATTCTATTAAAGGAACTATTTATATAAGTTATAAAACCTAAAGTATAAACGCTTAATTTGGCCAGATATCAAACTGTGCGATGATGAGAAAGCTGATTTACAAAAGAAGAAACTTATGAAGAATTTTAATGCTATGGTCTTCAACATTCAAGTGACTTAACTGGTTAAATAAGAATAGGAAGAATTTTAATTAGATTGTGGATGTCACACAGATGATGTAACTCGTTAATTAAGAATAGATGAAACGCTATGTGGAAAGCACATTCTGACGTAAGATAACCAAAGAAAGGCATGTAGAATAAAAACATTGAACTCGAGATAACTGTGAATTGCCAATTTATTGTTGTGAAAGTATTCTGGTTCACACATTTTATACATATGATCCTTTTACTTTAAATAGAATCTAGACTTTGACTATTTGAATTAAAATTAGAAGCGAAAAAAACGGTAAATGTTTATTTACTACATCGTCATCAAATGTTAGTATCACTCAACACTTCAGATTTATAGGAATTCATTGCATACATCTACATGACTTAAGACCTATCATGATTGTACAAAATTTGAACTCCAGGGAATTTAAAAATGTAGAAATACCATTACGGCAGTTTGAAAAAACTGTTAAAGGGTGGCTGGTACAGAAAACCTAATATGCTGTTATACTTAATAAGAACTTCTTAGATGATCAGAATGATCTCTCAGAATATAGCTACTGTTCGACCCTACACAAGATAGTAATGGCTGCATGTTACTAGTTATAATTATTATTTTGAAAAAAGCAAAAGACAAAAATAGTCTTTGCTGGATCTTCTCGGTGGGAACAGTTTTTTCGAACCAGCAGTAGAGATTTGAAAGCTCTTGTTTACAAGTTTACTTAAATAACGATTATTTTGAATTTGAATTAAATTGAATACAACACCTATAGTTTGCTATTATAGCTTGGTTGGGTATACAGTGAATAAATTGCAACGTATATCAAGAGAACGTAACGCAAAACCTCTTCACAAATAAATATTTTAGTTACGTGCTGAAAATATTTCATTTATGTTAAAAATTACAAATATATGACTCAGTAAAAATAAAAATTACGTATCACACCAAGTCTCTCATCATCTTTGGCTTATTTAAAAATAGGTGTCTCATTATATTAAAATGAAGAGTAAGGATCTTAATCGGCTTTATCTTTGATTAGTTACATAGAATTTACGCATAGAATAACGAATAGAATTTTCGTATAGAATTTACTATGTCCATTTCATATAACGTCAATACTAGATCAACATAGATGTGTCAAAATACTTTTACTTTGAATAAAATAGTGCTTTGGCAAAACAACTATTTACTACCGTAAAAGATCACACTTCGGCGTGATTATCAATGGAAAATTTTGTGGAAAATTTCCACTGATAAGTTAACTTCCTCAGTATCTTTTAACAACTTTTTTTATTATAAAACAGAAAATATCACGTTATTACAAAAATTTCGGTGATCAATCAACATATCTCGCGTGTTATAAAGATTAAGACATTTAGCGACGTAAAATATTATAAGTGATAATTCAATATTATTAACTATCGGAAAATTACCGAAAATCATATCTCTAATTAAATTAATCATTTTTGATTACGGTATACGTGGTGTACAGTTGGGATATTTGGTTTATGAGAGATATATCTCGAATTCGAATACAGGTTGTAAAAAAGTGAAATAGAAGTAAAGTAGCGGCCTGTTACTATCCCACTTCTGGTATAGGCTTCCTCTCTCCGTTTTTTCTAGAGAAGGAATGGAGGTATAACCTACTATGCTGTTCCAATGCGGATTGGTAGGTTACACATATCCCTAGAATTCTATAAAAATATGTAGATTTCCTCACAATGTTTTCTTTTGCCGATAAGGGTATGATAAATTGCAATTATCAATTAGACACATGAGATTTTTAATGGGAGAACTCATTAATGCCTGCCCGGGGTTTGAACCCGTGATCTCAAGACTACGGAGTTGCACGGTGTCACCGCTGGGCTACCACAGCTGCTTTAAAGGGGTACAACAAGGTACCAGAATACAGGTTGTTACGCATTGACGTATAGTACCCGGCAATAAATAATGCACATCGAGAACTTAGAACGAAACAGGCAGCCAATTCGGTTTCGTAGAGCACTGTCACTGTCACGCACGGGTTCGTCAGTCTGTGCGACAGAGACTTGACTCTACGACGCAGAATCTAGCCGATTTATCTCTTTGAGCCTGGATGTGCATTATTGATTGCCGCGTACTATACAAAGTTTCAAGTACATGTCATAGTTACCTCGAAATCTGATTACATATTGTTGATATCGCTACGATTTCTATAACACTTATATAAGATAGTATTTCATCTAAATCCTGATGACTATCTGATATACGAAGGCTCTATCTTTACTTTATTACTTTAAGTACCAATAGCTTTATTGCGATTCATGTTTGCCTTCTGATTATTAAAAAATCGATGTTTCCAGAATGTCTAATCTGATCGTTTTTTTATACATGAAACTAGATTCCAAATCATAATAACACTTGTGTTATTAACATATAAAATAAAGATGTTATCTTATATGTATTTAATATCTTCTATATTAAATTTAAAGTTGCCTCAGAAACAAAATCCTGACCACTTCCTATTATGCAAATGTCAGTATTTTTATGACATACAAGTACGATTTCATAAAAGAAATTGTTTTAGATTGAAATTTATTGATTTTTATTATTAAAATAAAATTTATATTAAAATTTGTTTTTCTATACTAATTTGTAATTTGTCTTAAGATTATAGCTTGATAATAATTTATGGTTTTTTTTCAATCGCCACTCACGGCACAGCTTATCCAATCCCTGCATTTGCTGTTGGGTCATCTGTTTCTTAGTTTTTTCTAATCAGAACATTCTTGAGACTCTTTACTTTATTATTCTTCCCACTAACTACGAAACTACTATACATGAAGGAAGAAACTCGTGGAATATTGTGTTAAGCAGAACAAACACAGTTTTATTGATTAAAACCCTCTTGGGATTTTCTTTTGTTCCCATTCGTTGTACATTTAATTTGTTTTCTGTACTAGCTCTTAATTTGACTAAAGATTTCAGCTTTCTTGGTACATATTGCCTTTTTTTTCTAATTAAAAAATTGGTCGTATCTATGATTTTTTTAGCAATTAACTTAGTCCCTTACAATAAAATCACGTTAAATACATTAAGAAACCAAAGAAGTGACACATTTTTTGTAAAAAGATTCCTTTGGATTTCAGCTCTGTATGAAATTTACCGTAATAAAAATAAGTTTATATTATGGAGCGCTCAAAAAGGGAAAGCTTTTGTACAGGTATAAGGTTGGTGTCCATGTGAACATAGAACAAAGACAACATTGTAGCTTAATAATATGTTAATAGTATGCATAGCATTTCCTAACCATTTAACCAGATTAAATTTAACCATAAAAGATAGAGACATGTTGTTGCGGACTTTTTTGAAGTATATTTATAGATCAATTATCTGTTACGTTACTTCAGTGTATCTATAGTACCCGGCAATAAATAATGCACATCGATGTTTACAACGAAACGACCGACCAGTTCGGGTTCGTAGAGCGCTGTCACTGTCACACACGGGTTCGTCAGTCTGTGCGACAGAGACAATGCTTTATAAAGCAGAATCTAGCCGATTTCTCTTTCTAAGCCTCAATGTGCATTATTTATTGCCGGGTACTATATGTTGGTTTACGCGGTGCACGCGACTAAAGCTCTCTGTAGGCGAGTTTTTTTTTACAAATGCGCACAATTTTCATAAAACCGTAATGTACTATTAACCTAAAATTTTCGTAAGAATTACACTACTGTTACTGTTCTTTATCGTTGACAAACACTTGTATCGTATGACGCTAACATTTTTTCGGATTTTTCCTCTTTAAATTTCCTTTATCTTATTCGTGCGTCATGATATTCATTTGACTTTCTGTGCTATATTTTTATCATTTTCTCGTGCGGATATCTATATGTTATATGAATTTAGATCAAGGAAAATTTCGCTTATTGTCATGCATTATCAGTACTCGATAGCAGAAATATTGGTCAATTAAATTGCATCAACGAAAGATAAACAATCATAGGAGGCGATGACATATAAAATCATGGATCATCGCTCTCCAGCTCTAAGTGGGGTCGGCACACCATATACTGTTATTACATGATTTCACCAGGTATTTTACGACCGGTCGTCTGCCTTACTTTAGTCGCCTTTTACGACACCTCATTAAGAAAGAGAGTGGTCTATTCTACTCAGCCGGATACCACACGGCGGATTAACTTACCTTAGTTGCCTTTCACGACACCTCGGTAAGAAATGGGGGTGACCTATTCTATTTTCTGTTAAACAAACTCATGTATGTAAAACAGAAACGATGATAAATATATGTAATGAATGTTAAGTTTAGGATGCTTAGATAGTCGTAGCACAAAACTCCTACCAGTACCACACTATAATACCACCTCACACCTTCACCAAGACAGTCTCAACGATTGTTGTACCCTAAAACCATAAAGTTATTAAACTTAAGTAGATAAGTCACAGGCAGGCCTTTAAGTGAGAGTGTCACAATGAATAACGAGAGGAACGATGGAATTCGTATACTTATATTCGTTGTTGTACTTATATGCGTTCTTAACTTAAAAAATACTTAGATCATTTTGAGTACGCCTTCAAAATGACGTTTGCTCACTATGCACGCGCTACTCTAGTATAATAAGTCTATGCCCAAAACCGAAGCATCTTAAGGAGATTAAATCTACTGCATCAATAAATTCAAAAAGTTTAGTTAGTTGGTTTTTAACCCTGCATGTATGAGAAAATAAATTCATTTCAATGGAGATATTTGAAGGGTTAAAATCTACTGGTTAATTTTTATCGAATGGCGCAGTTGTCTATGCCGCAGCCATCGCAGATCGAAGACATTCGAAGATCGAAGCTCCGCGTATCGTGGGACATTTCTAACAACAATTTTTTGGTTGTTTGAGTCTGGGTGTATATATGTATTTAAGTATGTGTTAAAAAAAATAAGTAGGTAAATATTTACCAATTGTCCGTCACCCTTAACTCAAAAATTAAGTCACTTTAGGGACAGAGGTTGCGTGTGTAAGTGTCCCATATATATATTTATATTTATCTCATTAAGTCCTAAAATCCAAGCAGACAAAGCTGCGTGCAGACGCTTGTAAATTTTATGTGACTGATAAACCAATTTAAATACATATACATATATCTAACGACTTAAATGAAACCTTGAGTTAATTCATACAACGCCCACAAATCATTTTGGCTTAGCGAATACTTCCGTATGTTGTAAGATACAGATGTACACAAACAAATTAGACCGTTTAAACGAATTTGAGCTTTATATCTTTTACACTATGAACCATCGGGCCCTAATCCCTATTTCAAGTATTATTTCGTGCTAACAGTCACGTAAGCTTTACTACCTTCTCTATCCCTTAGAAGAAAATATCCCAAAAAAGAACCTTATATATCGCGTAATTAAGTTTATTTCTCTTTGATCATTGAATCGTGTTTACGAAGTAAAAGCGTGGATGAGCAGTTAAGTTGTTTATTGAAATGTAAATCAATAAAATCGATTCGGATATTTTTACGTAGCGGTGCAACTGATCTATTTATGCCAGTTGTTAGTTAGATTATTTAAAAATCAATTCGGATATTTTTGCGTAGCGATGCAACTCTATTTATACCAATTCTAGGGTAGATAATTTGAAATATATTCGTATATTTTTGAATATGCAACTGCTCTATTAATGCCACATCTGAGTAGTATTATTTAAAAATTGATTTCGATATTTTTATGCAGCGGTGCAATTGGTATATTTATACCAGTTCTAGTGTAGATTATGTTAAATCGATTCGGATATTTTTGTGTAGTGCACTGCACAGCTCTATTTATGCCACTTCTGGGTTGTATTATGAAAAAATAGATTCTGTCATCCTTATGCAGCGGTGCAACTGCTCTATTTTTAACAGTTCTAGAATAGATTAATTAATATAAGATTCGTATAAATTTGAATAGCGGTGCAACTAACACTTCTTGGCTGTATATTAAAAAAATTTTTTCGTTATTTTACGCTTTAGAGATACAAACATTAAAAATAAGGAAATAAAAACTGCTTCGTTATCTATAGTGATCACGTTTATGTTTGACACTTTTGTTTCTAATTCTTTGGCTTTTGTGAAGATTACTACGGCTTAATTTCAATGTTTCTTGTCTGTCGAATAAATATTGTTTCATCGGGACATCACCGGATAAGTTGACAATAATCTATTTATAATACAAGTGGATAATAAATAAAATAAATAAATAAATATATGGGACATTTACACACACGGTCGTCCGTCCCCAAAGTAAGTAGAGATCTTTCATTCTAAAAGTGCACGCCCTTCCAATGTCTTTACTCACACACAGAAAACTTATGTACAGACGAAATACACGCAAACTCTTTATTCTAATTGGTTACTCAGTTGCCGGACAGACACGAAAGTAGGAGCACGCATCGATTATTGCCAAAAGTACAGTTAGCATGTCAAAAAAAGAGGATAAATATATTTTTTTTTATTTCAAATAATAATTAAATAAATTTTTTCTTTAATAGAAAAATATGGAGAATTTTATAAAAGTGTGTGGCGAAAAAAAACGGGCAAAACTTAACATCTATCATTATTTCATCATTAAAGCCATTGCTTTAATTAAGGAACGAATTGACATGATTGATAGAAATATGTGGGAAAATACGTGTCGAAATGTGAATGATATTGAGATAGAAAATATGAAAAATTTTGAATTTATAATTAATGTTGAGTCTGAATCTGAAGATAGCGACGTGAGTGAATAGCGTTAAAATAAGGGTTTGGAGATTAAACGTGTAACCATTCAGGGTTTTTACACGACATCGTACCTGAATGCTAAACCGCATGGTGGTACGTCTTTGTTAGAAGGGTACGTCGGAAGTATGTATCTAATCAAGACCAGGGATAAATTTTAGAAATAGACTAGTTTTTTCTAGGATTCGAATGCGGAACTTCACGTTTACAATCCATAGCGCTTACTATTACTCCAGGGAAACGTTAAAAACTTACTTTTTATTCTAAAGAATTTTCAACATAAATTTGATTATAAATATTATATAATATTAATTTTATTTTTATGCAAACGTTACTTGTAACCCGTGTAACGGGATTGGTTGGTCAGTCAGTGCACAAATGATAGGAACGCGTGACAGAATAGACGTGTTGTCTCATACAAAGCGTGCATTCTCCGCCATATAAATGTTTGACTTATACCAGTCGAGCAATTAGTTGGGCTTTAAGCGCGCAAAGAGTCGAGACAACTTTGAAATTGCTGCGCGCACACATATAAAATAGTACAGTCAATATTTTCTCTCACATATTAAAATAATGTAATTTGGTGGAGGGGCGTGCACTTTTAGAATGAAAGATCTCTAACTTAATACTTGTGTTATAGGTGACGGACAACGGGTAGATATACTTCATATATAAGTTTAAATACATACTTAAATACAAATACACACCCAGGCTCGAAGAACCAACAATTTGTTTATAGAAAATGTTGGCCCTCAGCGGGAATCGAACCCGCGACCCGCGGAGCTAGAGGCAGGGTCACTACCCACAGCGCCAACGGGCCAGTCAAACAGATATATAGTTAGGATAGATAGATAGTTATAGTTGTAAAAGACGTAGAGCATATATAGTATACTTTGAGATTATATTATTACAGTTGGGTCAAGTAAAGTTAACTTTTTAAATATATTTCACAGGGATATATATAGTGTTTAATGTTTAGTGGACTATCAGTATTTTCATACCCGATACGTGCATGATTCGTAAAAACACATGCACAAACCTCCACCACTTCCACCACAATACACAAGCACTACACAGGTTCACTATCACAAACTCAACAATCGTTTCGCCCCGCAACCGAAGCAAACGTAATAATAAAATTATAACAAAATAATTTTATTATTACTTTTGTATTATGGATCTCCGCAAAGTAACGCCTAATTCTATAAATATTTGACAGGGACGTTGGCGTAGTGAGTAGTGACCCAGCCATCAGCTCAGCGGTCGCGGTTTCGATTCCCGTCGAGAGATTTTCTATAAACAATTTGTTGGTTCTGTTGGTTTTGTTGAGCCTGGGCGTATATTTGTATTTAAGTATTTATTTAAAATTATATATGTAGCATATTTACCAGTTGTCCGTCCCCAATAACACAAGTATTACGTTACTTACTTTGGAAATGGACGACAGAGTGTATAAGTGTCCCATATATTGATTTATTTATTTTATTTTATTTGCTGGCCTAGAACTATATATTTCAAATGCATTAGGAAGAAGAATCGCTATGAGTTAAGTTTTAAATATACTATTATTATAGACCTATTAAATCCTTATACGGGTTTTAATGCATACAAATTTGAAAATAAATACATTCTCTTTTAAATGTTTCGTATTTATAATTTTAGTATGGATTTCGTGATCGTCTAGTGTTAATTTTGTGACGTATTTTGGGTCATAGCTACGTAGTGTGCCTACGTGACGGTAAACGTGTTTTCAACCTATTTTTAAGTGACGCGGCGAATGCGCGACCCATTTTCTGTTACCTGGGTCAGTAATGGGTAACAAAGTATGCAAAATGTGACTTCCAGTATATAGAAGTAATAATAATATTTGGCTATAATCTGCGATTAGAGAAAATCTATGTAATGCTGAATGTAGAGTTATCCGAGAGCTATCCATTTTCATATCTTATACAAGCCATTATACTAGTGCTCCACAAATTCACTGCCACAATCTCAAAAATCCATGACTAAAATTACATAGCATTGCAAATTATGTTTTAAGGATCCTTTTTGTAACGTGACATAATTTGGTTAGTTGTGTTTGCTCACATTTAGTAATTTTATATGATACAGATTATAAATACCTACATTAATTAGCTAACATGCTTACTGCCGTGTGGTATCAGATTGAGTAGAATAGACATTTCTACTGAGGGGTCGTAAAGGGTCACTTAGGTAAATTGACGTCAGGCAAGGTAAAATAACTAGCCAGGACATGTAAAAATATGTTTAAAATATGTTGCGCCTACCCCACTTAGATTGGGATAAGGGCAGGAGAATGATGATGAATTAGCTAACATGCCTAACTGATATTAACAACATTAAGCGCTTTACTGTGAAAGAAAATATCGTAAGTAAATCCGTGTATAGCTAAAAGAAGATTTTTTTAATTAACTTTGGAAGCCGTATCTACGTTAGGCAAGCCATAGAATCCATGAAACTGACTCAATCGGGCATCGACCTGTCTACTGCCTATTACATTGCAAATAGGGTTCCCACTCCTTGTGACTGTCGACCCAGTATGGTACTCTTTATCAATAAATAAATAAATATTAGGGTCAGTTTTTTTCCGAACTGACTAAGCTGTTAGCCCTAACGGCTTTTACAGCATCACTGGGCGGGACTGCCCAGCGCAGAAGCATCGTCGAGGTTGCAAAATGCAGAGCGCAGAAGCTCTGCTAGCGTCTGGGAACGTCGTCCTAAAGGTCCCACCTGTAAGGCCAGACCACGGCTTAGGGCGACGCGTAGTGGAGGACTGATGGTATGACTGTGATTAGTCTTTGCGACGTCGGAAGGGTGGCGAGAAGCCACGACCGACCGACCTCAGAAAACTGGGACCTCTTCTTCGCCGGCTAAGACGCTGTGTGTGTATATTGTGTTTCTGTGTTTGCGATCGTTATTTGATCGCCAGGGTCATACAGGACGCTTTTTGGAAGCTTGTATTTTCGGTGGTCAGACCTAACTATACTGTAGGCGAAAGCAACTGAAATAAGGGGGTTGGGGTGTAACTCAGATTTCTCGAAGTAGGATTTCGAAAAACTTTTAAAGAGGTGAGTAATGGTAGGGAGGTCGAGGTCTCTATGGAGGTCAACTTTCCGCATGTACCACGGACAACCAGTGGCCATTATGAATCGGTTCTGAAGTCTTTGGAGTGTGAGCAATCTGAACTTTGAAAAGTGCGCGAACGCAACGCTCGCTTAGGACATTATTGGTCTTATGCAAGTTTTGTAGAGTGTCACTTTGTTGCGGTGCGACATCTTACTTTTCTTGCATAACATCGGATTTGGGTCAGTTACAAACACTCTCGTCCAACCTCAAAGTAACTTAATACTTGTGTTATGGGTGACAGAAGACTTATAAATATGTACATGAATAATATAATATAATATATAAGTAGTATATACTTAAATACATAAATTCACCCAGACTTGAAGAGCCAGCATATTGTATTTAGAAAATGTTGGCCCTCGGTGGAAGATGAATGCTTGATGAAATTAATCCTTACTATTTCTCGAAATATTTTACTAGAAACATACATTGGCTAAGTTAATTTTAGACAGGAGTATTACAGGATTAAAGCTTTCATGACAGCACAGGATTAACTGTTAATTTTAACTGTTAAATATTTTGTCTTCAGTAGATTAATTATTCTTCTGCTCTTATCCCACTCTAAGTGGGGTCGGCACATGTTATAAACATGTTGTGTATTGTACGATCGTCCACTTGCCTGACGTCAACTTACCTTAGTCGCCTTTTAGGGTAGTCTATTCTACTCAGGCGGATGCCACTTTTTCTTCAAAAGATTATAAAAAAAATTACCTATAAGATAAGAAAGTGTTTTTTATGATAAATTTACTCTCGTACAAATGACACCCCTACCCACAGTGTCCCCGTTTTGTCACAATTTTCCTTTATAAGGCCTTCTATGTCTGATCGAGCGTTGCCCTTATATTATTAGATTTTGTATGGATTTCCTCAATGGAACAACATCTGTAATGAGGTCATGGCGTCTATTATTAGTAAGACAATATTCACGCAAATATAATTATTATGTAACTGTAATAAAGTCTATATTGGTTGCGTGAAATTCAACTTATTTAAGTTGGCTTTTACAAGTAATATTAGTATAATGGTATTTTTAAAAATTTACGGGACTGCGGTTTAATAATGTAAAATTAAAAATGTCTAGAAGTTGACCGCCGAGTTTCTTGCCAGTTTTTCCCGGTAAGGCAACATTCCGAACCAGTTGTAGCTTCATTATTCGTATTGATCCTTGACGATTCAAAAGTGCTCGAAAAAACTAGTTTGAATAAAGAATATTTTGATTTGATTTAATTTCATTTAAACCCGCCTTGTGGTATCCGGTTGAGTAGAATAGACCACCCTCCTTTCTTACCGAGGTGTCGTAAAAGGCGACTAAGGTAAGTTGACGTCAGGCAGGCGGCCGGTCGTAAAATACGTAGCCAAATCATATGACTACATGTTTGTAAAATGTTGTGCCGACGCCACTCATAAGGGCAGGAGAATGATGATTTAATTTCATATAAACCACTCATTTATAGTTCAAGTTCAAAAGTACTAGACATTATGAAAATAAAATCAAAATCAAGATGGACGGTGATAGAGATATAACTCCTGTGGCAATATGATTGAAGACATCTAATTATGTCACGAAGTAAATATGGTGTCCGTCAAGTAATAAACGCACACTGATTAGTGTAAACTCATCTATGATGTAAGCAAAGACTACGTTGGGACATAGATAATAATATAACTCCCGTAGTGATATATTATAGCAGATAAATTTGTTACATAACTATCCGAAATAATAAAACAACCAGTACTCCTTTTTTCTTCAACGGTTTTATTAATCTTGCCGACTATATTTTTAAGTTTGTTATAAATCTAAAGCTGTGATAGCTCAACGATGGGAACGTGAGATTCTCTAGAGACTCTCTTCTTTTTCTATTAAAATTTTTGTGTCTAATTGATAATTGCAATTTATTACATACTTTTCGGTGAAGGAAAACATCATGCTCAAACCTGCATATCTCTAGATAATTCTAGGGATATGTGTAACCTACCGATCCGCATTGAAGCAGCGTGGTAAGTCTTAACTCCAATCACTTTCCCTCCTAAAACGTAGTGACGAGACCTATGGCCAGTAGTGGGATAAAAACAGGCCGTTCCTTTTATAAATCTAAAATAATATAAATCCGATGATTTATAAAAAATGAAAAATGATTTATACCAGTTTCCGGTAACATATTGATACAGCTTTAGTTCTGATGACAAAATGGTCGACACCGCAAAATGGCGGATCATTAATCGGTACAGTGGTTGTGGTGGTACAAGCACCTGATTCAGACGGGATCTAACCAACAACGCCACGATCCACATCAATAAAGGAGCAAAAAGAGAGGGAGAGTGAAATCTTGAGGGTCACAATCAGCTGGTTTTACGCGTTTAAACGTTTACGTATAAACATCTACGAACGCGGCCAAAGGGCAACTCGGAACGTAAATATCAATATGGGAGCATGTTACGTAATATTGATTACGTTGAGCTTAGACATACGAATGACTTCTATCTTATGTATTGTGTACTATTTTACAATATATCCTAACATTATGTGAAAGTTTACGAGAGTTTATTTTTACCGCTTTAATTCTCCAAGTGTTATCACATTTGTATCAATTCCGCACATACCTGTGTCTGCCATTTTAGGAAACTTTCGAAGTGCTGTTCGTAGCTGTGTAGTATTTCATATTTACAAAAGTAAGAATAAAATTATTTTGCTATAATCTGCGATAAAGTAAATAGAAAATATATATAATGCTAAATGTAGAGTGGAGTATCCGTTCTCATACCTGATACATGCAGGATTCGTAAAAAAACAGATGCACGAACCTCGACCACTTCGACAATACCCGAACACTACACACATTCGTTATCACAATCTTAACAGTCGTTTCGCCCCGCAACCGAAGCATCATCAGGAGTTAGACTACACGACAAAATCGCAAAGTAAAGCTAAAGAATGATGAGGTAACCTGTAATGAATAGGACATTTATAATGTAATCAGAATATTTTAATTTAAGTACATATAATGTATCTTGGCTTTGCGATTTTTGTCGTCTTCTGATAACATTTCATTAAAAAAATGAGAAAACTTTAAATAGACGTTAGTATGTCGAGTTTAATGTACATTTGGCTACATACATTTCAACCTTTGCTTCTTGAGCGATTTTCTTTCAATTTTGTGGAGCCGTTTCGTGGAGCCTATCGTTATGCATTACGATTTTGTCGTGGAACCTATCGTTATGCATTACGATTTTGTCGTTTAGCTTATCGTTATTCAGTAAGAATTTGTCGTGGAGCCTATCGTTATGCATTACGATTTTGTCGTGGAACCTATCGTTATGCATTACGATTTTGTCGTTGAGCTTATCGGTATTCAGTACGATTTTGTCGTTGAGCTTATCGTTATTCAGTACAATTTTGTCGTGGAGCCTATCGTTATACATTACGATTTTGTCGTGGAGCCTATCGTTATGCAATACGACTTTATCGTGGAGCCTATCGTTATGCATTACGATTTTGTCGTGGAGCCTATCGTTATGCATTACGATTTTGTCGTGGAGCCTATCGCAATGTAGTACGATTTTGTCGTGGAGTCTATCCTCTTGATGATGCTTCGGTTTCGGGGTAGAACGATCATAGAGATTTTGGTGGTGGTTGTGTGTATTGCTTGTGTGCATTGTTGCTGGTGGAGGCGTCTTAGGGTTCATGTGGTCATTTGTCCTGCATTGGTTGCGTGAATTTTGCCTACACATTAGCATTGCATGCATTAGCTTAACCCGCGCGGATTATAGCACAGTAGTTCTGTTATAGTTTCTGTAATATGGAATTTCGCAAAGTAATGCCTGCTCCTATAAATCTTAAATAAATTTAACAAAACACTCTTGTCAATAAATTAAATCATTAACGAACTAAATACATCGAACAAAGGAGCATTGCTATAATCTTATCGAAAGTACTTCAATTACTGCGTAATTTTCCAACAGACCGAAATAATGATTACGAACTTGGTGCGTGTTAACAGTGTGTTTACTAACATAATTATTTACAAATGCAGTTATAAGTGTTCTTGATAGCTCTTAGTAATTATTCCATTAATACTACAGATAATAGTGTATATTATTTTATTCGTGTGATGAATTATTTTTTGCCTCCGCCGTGTGGAATCTGGCTGAGTAGAATAGACCACCCTTATTTCTTAGTGAGGTGTCGTAAAAGGTGACTAAGGTTAGTTGACCCACCGTGTGGTATCCGGTTGAGTAGATTAAACCACCCTCTTTCTTACCGAGGGGTTGGAGAGCGACTAAGGAACGTTGAGGTACTGGCAGGCAGCCGGTCGTAAAATACGTAGCCATATCATATGAAAGCATGTTTGCAACATGTTGTGCCGACCCCACTTAGAGTTGGATAAGGGCAGGAGAATGATGTGTGTAGGAGTATGATATATATAATAAATCTTAACAAATCAACGTTGATCCGACAAACCCAATTATAACAACAACGAAATATATGAGCAAATACGACATCATTTCGATAGAAAGATAATTGTCATATACAAAAGTAATAATTATATTATTTTACTATAATCCGCGATAATTTTTTTTTTATAATTATGTTACCTATCATTCATTTATAGTTAATTTTTTGTAAAGGTTTTCCGTTTCCGTTTGGATCGAACGTGAACAGAGGCGGCAGGAGACTGTTAAATAAAATGTAGTGATAGAGATAAATATATGATATTTGATTTAGTGATTTCCTCATACAATGACTTAAGGTAGGTCAGTTTTGTTAACATTTAAAAAAATAATCTTAAATTAAATATTTATTAGTGAGTTAGTTGGTTATCGTTGTCTTGGACAAATACAAGGTACTGCACTAAGCTATCATAAAAAATATATAATGATTCTCCTCTTATTTATCACACGCTTTTTGGTGAAGGAAAACATCGTGAGGAAACCTGCATATCTCTAGAGAATTCTAGGGATATGTGTAACCTGCCAATCCGCATTGGAGCAGCGTGGTAGGTCTTAGCTCCAATCCTTCTCTCCAAAAACGGAGAGAAGAGGCCTTAGCCCAGCAGTGGGCATCGTAACAGGCTGTTACTTTACTTTTTTTTACTTTTCTCCTCTTATTTAAGTCTTGACATTGACATGACATTGAAGGTGGTATTGATATTTTTTTTTTATTTCCTACAGTTCTGATGAATATATTTATTTCTAATCCTTTAATGGGCGTTCACAATGTTATTCACTTTCTATACAACTAGCTATGCCAGCGGGTTCGCCCGCGTGGAAATCAGCGTTTCACAATTTTTTTCTAGAATTCAAATTTTAAACATAAACGTAGTTATTGTGAGTTAACCATAAGAGATAGAGACATGCTATCGCGTACTTTTTTGTAGTATTTTTAAAGATCTACAATACTCTAGAACGTTACTTTAGCGTATCTCTAATGGTTTACGCAGCGCTCGCGACTAAAGCTCCCAGTAACCAAGTTTTTTAACAACTGTGCGATCTCTTCAACACAATTTACATAATACCGATATGTACTATTTACCTAAGCCATCCGGAAGTATTGCACTATCTTTTCGTGAAAACTGTACAAAAATCCGTTCAGTAGATTTTGAGAAAATCGATTACATACAGACAGACAGTTTTTAGGGACTTTGTTTTATAATACGTATAGATTATGAAATCGTGTATAATTTAAGCTATGATAGCCCAGCGGTAAGACCGAGTGACTCTCTAGAGTCGATCACGGGTCCAAACCCCGGGCAGGCACCAATGAGTTTTTCTATCAAAGCTTATGTGTCTATTTGTTGATTGCAATTTATCATACGCATTTCGTGTAAGGATAACATCGTGAGGAAACCTGCACGCAGAAACATATCTCTAGAGAATTCTATGAATATGTGTAAACTACCAATCCGCATTGGAGCCGTCTGGTAGATCTTAGCTCCAAGCCTTCTCTCTAAACATGAAAAGCGGAGGCCTATGCCTTGTTGATAGTAGCAGGCCGTGTACAATTTGTATAGTATTTAAATATAGATAGACATATAGTTATTAACCGTAGACAGGCATGAAATATAATACCAATTTGAAGCTAGTCAAATATTTAATCAAAAAACCTTAATGTTACTTTGACTTCGCTCCATTTATTCAATAGATGAATGTTTGATATAGAACTTTTTAAAAAATATTGTAGACTGTGACCTAAAAAAACTACTATTAACATGAGTACTAGCTACACGATGTACTAACACTATGGGAGTGTTTTAGTTACCGGTAGCACTAAGTGTCTGTAGGTTTCCGGGTGAAAAAATGTATGTGAGCAAGAGACCTAAGAAATCACGTACATCGGTTCTTCGAAGAATGTGCCCCGCCCATTGCCACTTCGGTGTGTTGCACGGATTAATTACAAAATATTTCACAATCTTTTAACAATGAAGGTTCAAAATAAACAGTATTGTACAAAAGTAATAATAAAATTATTTTGCTATAATCCGCGATACAGTAAATAGAATATATATATATAGTGCTACATGTAAAGTGGACTATCCGTTTTTTCATACCCGATACATGCAGGATTCGTAAAAACACATGGACAAACCTCCACCACTGCCACCAAAATACACAAGCACTACACACGTTCACTATCACAAACTCAACAATCGTTTCTCCCAGCAACCGAAGCATCATCAGGAGATAGAATCCACGACAAAATCGCAAAGCCAAAAATCGTCGTGGAGTCTATCTCCTGATGATGCTTCGGTCGCGGTCGCTCATCATCCTGCTGCCCTTATCCCACTCCAAGTGGGGTCGGCACAACATGTTACACACATGTTGTCACATGATTTGGCTGCGTATTTTACAACCGGCCTCCTTTCTGATGTCAACTTAGCCTAGGCGTATCTTACGACCCCTCGGTAAGAAAGAGGGTAGTCTATTCTACTCAGCCGGATACCACACGGTGGGTAAACTCACCCTAGTCGCCTTTTACGACACCTCGGTAAGAAATGAGGGTGGTCTATTCTACATAGCCGGATACCACACGGCATTACCATTTTTTTTACAATGTCTGCTACAAATAAGGCCTTTGAAACAAAACCCAACCTTTTCACAGCGCTTCTCTTTAGAGCTGTTGTTTGAAAACAATGCATGCAAGATTTTAACGTAATACACTCAGAAAAACTCTTTGTAATGCGAATGGGGAAAAATTTTGAATAAGATATTACACAGCTGTAACCCAGATGTGGTTACTTGGAATTTTTAAGTCGAATTCGCTATACAAGATAATATCAATTACCTTCAGAGAGCTGTGATGACCCAGCGGTGAGACCATGCGACTCTTTCGAGGAGAACACGAGTTCAAACCCGGGCAGGCACCAATGAGTTTTTCTATTAAAACTCATGTGTCTAATTGATAATTGCAATTTATTACACGCCTTTCGGTGAAGGAAAACATCGTGAGGAAACCTATATATCTCTAGGTAATTTTGGAGATATGTGTAACTGAATGTGTAAATGTTGGAGCAGCGTGGTAGGTCTTAGCTCCAACCCTTCTCTCCAGAAACGGAAAGAGGAGGCCTATTCCCAGCAGTGGGATTGTAACAGGCCGCTACTTTACTTTTTTTACTTACATAGTATACTTAGGAAAGATTCTCTTAGTACTCTGCAACAGTTTCCTCCTCGATCCTTTATTTATCTTATTTGAAACACTCATAGTGCGCCAGCCTTCAGAAAGCCTTTAATCATAATACGTTCGAATAACAAAGTCCCCAAAGCTGTCTGTATGTGATCGATTTTCTCAAAATCTACTGAACGGATTTTTGAACGGTTTTCACTAAACGGTACTGCAATTCTTTCGAAAGGTTCTGCTTAGTAGTACATTACCTTTTCATGAAAATTGTGTTAAAGAAGTCGCGTGGTTATAAAAAAGCTCGCCTACTTGGAGATTTACTCGCGTGCGCCGCGTAAACCATCAGAGATACACTTAAGTAATGTACTAGAGAATTTTTTATGATGAATGTTGAAATTCCGCGACAGCATGTCTCTATCTCTTATGGTTATCTCACAATAACTACTTTTATGTTCAAACTTTCAATTCAGGAAAAAATTTTGTGACACTGACTTTCATGCAGGTGGAGCCGTCAGCACAGCTAGTTTATATATATATGGCACGTGATTCTTCTAATTTACTAGAACCCAATGTATCGTTGTGTATGCATTAACTCAACTCCTTTGAGAGCGTCAGAGTCGACAAGTTCATCAGACTGGACGAGTCAAGTAAACATAAAAATATATAATCAAAGCATTACACAATTATGAGCGAGAATAGTTCTGCAGGTACGGCGAGTGAAGAGTGAGGTAGGATATGAGATTGTCAAGTACGCACGTGTTTTATGTGAGGTTGAATATTAATGCATTAGATAAAGTGCTATAAAGATAACATAAACGTCTGGGTTATAAATAAATTAAATGAACTCACATAAATGAACTCCTCAATGAGTTTATTTATAGATAACAGCAGGTGTATGATCTAAAGCTAAACTAATGTAAATTTACATTACAAGGTGTTCAATGTAAAATGTATATAAATTTACAAGAGTGATCAGCGAAAGTTGCCATCGCGTTTTGGCATCACCACCGCGAGTGCGATATTATCAACATTTGTATATAAACAATGAATTAGGAAGACGGGTAAAGTATCGCGGGACTAGTTTTATTGTAGAACAAAACGCTGTGTGCCCGCTACGATACGAAATGGACTCGCTGCACGCTCTGTGTGATACGTGACGGACTCGATTGCGCTTGCCGTAATATGTGACAGACTCATTACGCGCCCGCTGCGTCATGCGATGGACTCATTAAGCGCCCGCTGTGACACGCGACGGACTCGCCGCGGGCTCTCTTTGATAAGTGACTTATCGCGCGCCCATTGCGACTCGCGACGCACTCGCCACGCGCTGTCTGTAATACATTACAGACTCGCCGTGCTCTCTCTGTAATACGTTACAGACTCGCCGCGCACCCACTGCGACTTGTGACGTACTCGCAACAAATCCGCCTAACACTTTCCTGTCTATTTAATAATTTTCTACAGTTTACAAAAACTTATTATCGTCGATATTTCATCAATTGTCGACCAATTAACAAAAAACCTCAATAAATTATACACCTAAACCTTCCATTTGCTCCGTCTATTGGAGAGAACCGCATATAAATCTGTACAATTGTTTTTGAGTTAATCACGGTCAGACAATCAGATGAGGCGAGGGACTTTGTCTTAGAATGTGTAATGTTTACAAAGTATCATTTTGTATTGTGCATGCAGTGTTTTAGCCGACCTACATGTAAAATGTGTACTTGATAATTTTAGAACTTGTTTGTAAACAATATCACGGTCGCGCCGGCCAATAAATTGTCACGTCGTATTGCATGTTGAATTAATTACGAAACCGCTTATGAGGAGTTTCGAGTATGAAGACAAAGATTGAGTATAATTTTAAAAAAAGTAAAGTAGCGGCCTGTTACAATCCCACTGCTGGGAATAGGCATTCATCTCCGTTGGTTTGGAGCTAAAACCTACCACGCTGCACCAATGCGGATTGGTAGATTACACATATCTCCAGAATTCTCAAGAAATATGCAGGTTTCCTCACGATGTTCCGCGAAAAGCGTGTGATAAATTGCAATTATCAATTAGACACATCAGTTTTAATAGAAAAACTGATCGGCCAGGTTTGAACCCGTGTTCCCCTCGAAAGAGTCGCACGGTCTCACCGCTGGGCTATTATTATTAACAGCAGCTATAATTATAATATATAGCTATAATATATATTATTATAAGCAGCAGCACAGCTCTAGTATTATTAGAAAAAGGTAATTAAGGAAATAGTACTAACAGACCTGCAGGCCATTAAGACCATTGAAGGCGTAAACTAAATTATTTTGCTTTTCCATACAATGACGTCTTAAAAACGCATACTTTAAGTCGTCGCCGAATGGCCGTTCGGAATGCGTCCTAAAAATATTTGAGTAAAAGAGATAGAGTTATCTATTGTTCATATAACGTTTTCGTTTTCAAATATTACGACCCCAATGCAATCCACACTTCATGGTAAGAAAAGAAGGCGGTTGAGTTTAGGTATTGACTTTGAATTGAATCGTTTTCTAATAGTTCATGGTAGGCCTACAGGTCACGCTTTAATGTAGCTCAGTCTGTTTTCGATTTTCCAGTCCTGATATTCTGGCGAGAGTTAATTTCAATTACACAATAACTTTTGAGATGTTCATTTAAGTTATATAGTGTGAATTACTGTTTCGCAACGGGCCGACACCCCAAACCAGGGAAATTTCATCGTTAAGGAATTCGAATTTGAAAATATACTCCATACACCCGGAGCGAAAAGCCTAAAAAAAAGTTAAACTTTCGTTCGAAAAAAATTCTTTTTCAGAACTTCCCAGAAAGTTTCTATTTAAGTTCCTTAAATAAACAATTTATTTTTTAAATTTTAATTGTTGAGTTTGTTTAATAAGGATTGTAGAATGGCTACGGTGAGGCACGGCACAATAAAGTTTGGAAAAGAAGAGTTGGAGCTTAGCCCGCAATGCTGCTCCAACGTGGATTGGCAGGTTACACATGTCAATTAAGCAAATCAAGTTTAATGGAAAAACTCATTTCAACTCATGACCCCCTCTAGAGAGGCATGCGGTCTCATAGCTCGGCTATACAGCTTGTTTAAATTATCGCAAAATTTAATAACGAGGATTTTTTTAATGAATGTCGTACACGGTTGACAATGGCATAAATTATTCATAAAAGTATGTATTTAAAAATTACACGCTATTAGATGAACATTGGCAGATTGCCACGGAGTCAAGGAGAAGTCACAGCTGCCGAAAAAAAATTCATTTTTCCTAATATTATTTATAGAGTAACTAGCTGTGCTAACAACGGCTTCGCCCGCGTGGACTCATTGATTTACGAAACTTTTCCCGAATTTCTGACATAAAAGTTTATCCTAAATTTTGAACATAAAAGTATTTGTTGTGAGAGATAAATACATGCTATCGCGAACTTTTTTGGAATATTTTTATAGATCTACAATTCTCTACTATTACAAATTATATATTAAATTCAATAACAAATTATTTACTCTTAATTCAATATAGTCTTAATTGTATGTTCCCACGGCTAGCGACGCGTACATTATTTTAATATATTAAAAAATAAAAGATATGTTTATATAATCATCATCATTCGCCTGTTCTTATCCCACTCTAAGTGGGGTAGGCACAACATGTTTTAAACATGTAGTTAGAGATCTTGCATTCTAAAAGTGCACGCCCCTCCAATGTCTTTACTCACACACAGAAAACTTATGTACAGACGACATACATGCAAACTTGTTATTCTAATTGGTTACTCAGTTGCCGGACAGACACGAAAGTAGGAGTACTCATCGATCATTGCCAAAAGTACAGTAGCATGTCATAAAAAAAGAGGATAAATATATATATTTTTTTATTTTAAATAATAATTAGATAAATTTTTTCTTTAATAGAAAAATATGGAGAATTTTATGAAACTATGTGGCGAAAAAAAACGGGCAAAACTTAACATCTATCATTATTTCATCATTAAAGCCATTGCTTTAATTAAGGAACGAATTGACATGATTGATAGAAATATGTGGGAAAATATGTGTCGAAATGTGAATGATATTGAGATAGAATATATGAAAAATTTTGAATTTATAATTAATGTTGAGTCTGAATCTGAAGATAGCGACGTGAGTGAATAGCGTTAAAATAGTAAATATTTATTGCGGTTTAATTTTTTTCTTTTTTTACTAATAAAATAAATGAACAGACTTCTGTACATTACGTTTTATTAATCATTCTAATAGTTGCATAATGAATATATGATATGATCTTTATTAAATTAAGTTGGCAAGCTAGCTCTTGATTGTGAATTCACCTGATGGATGCCGATGTAGTTTAAGTTTCTTGAAAGGGTTTGGAGATTAAACGTGTAACCGTGTACGTGTAATTCAGGGTTTTTACACGACATCATACCTGAATGCTAAACCGCTTGGTGGTACGTCTTTGTTAGAAGGTTATGTCGGAAGTATCTATCTAGTCAAGACCAGGGATAAATTTTAGAAATATACTAATATGTTTTTTCTAGGATTCGAATGCGGAACTTCCCGTTTACAATCCACAGCGCTTACTATTACTCCAGGGAAACGTTAAAAACTTACTTTTTATTCTAAAGAATTTTCAACGTAAATTTGATTATAAATATTATATTAGGTCCTTACATATGAAATTGGCGTTTTCTATGGGAGGAACATAAAGTCGTTTTTTTTTTGATGAAATATATTTAATTAATCAAAGTATGTACCATTGCTATGTATGCACTTTTGCCATCTCATAGGTAGTTCATTGATCCCCTTACTAAAAAAAACCATTCGGCCGGGAATCAATAAAATCTTTGAAGGCGGTTTGGACTGCCCCATCGGAGTTGAATTTTTTTCCTTGCAAGTAGTTATCCAAATTGCGAAAAAAATGGTAATCTGTTGGAGCAAGGTCCAGAGAGTACGGTGGATGTCTAAGACATTCTAATTGAAGTTCCTCTGATTTGGTAGCCGTCTGTTGTGCAGTGTGTGGTCTAGCGTTGTCCTGAAGCAGCAGTGGCCTAGAGCGATTGACCAGCCTCGGTTATTTAGCAGCTAGCTTTTCCATCATGGTTTGCAGTTGCTGACAATAGATATCTGCCGTAATCGTCTGGCCAGATTTAAGAAAGCTGTAGTGAACGACACCTGCACTAGTCCACCAAATACTTACAAGCAACTTTTTTTTAGTCAATTTTCGCTTAGGGCAGGATTTGGCTGGTTCGCCAGGGTTCAGCCATTGCGATGAGCGCTTCCGATTATCGTAGAGGATCCACTTTTCATCACAGGTAATGATTCGATTTAAAATTCCTTCATTATTGTGCCGGTTGAGTAACGTAACGCAGCAGTCGACGCGCGTTTGTCGGTTTGCTTCACTCAATTCATGAGGTACCCACCTTTCAAGCTTTTTCACCTTCCCAATTTGCTTCAAGTGGATTAGAATAGTTTTATCACTAACACAGGAGCCTGCAGCTAACTCGGACGTGGTTTGCGATGGATCCGCTTCCACAATAGCCTTCAATTCTTCATTATCAACTTTGGTCTCCGGCCGTCCACGAGGCTTGTTCTGCAGGTCGAAATTTCCAGAACGAAAACGTCGGAACCAAAAACGCTCTGTGTTTTCTTTTGCGACACCGTCACCATACACATCATTAATCCTTCGAGCCGTTTCTGCAGCACTGGTGCCACGGTGGAACTCATACTCGTAAATAACGCGATATTTCATGTTTTCCATTTTGTAAACAGAGTGACACAAAGAAAAAAACAAAAGAAGAAAAAACAAATGAATTAGGGGGTTTGAAACACAAATGCATGAGTAAATAGCTGTATGAATTTGAATTTGGAATTCCTAACCATAAAGGTAATATTTGAGATCAAAGTGGCCAGTACGACAAAACGCCAATTTCATATGTAAGGACCTAATATAATATTAATTTTATTTTTATGCAAACGTTACTTGTAACCCGTGTAAACGGATTGGTTGAAATTGCTGCGCGCACACATATAAAATAGTCAATATTTTCTCTCACACATTAAAATAATGTAATTTGGTGGAGGGGCGTGCACTTTTAGAATGCAAGATCTCTACATGATTATGCTAGTTATTTTACGACCGCCGCCTGCCTGACGTCAACTTACCTTAGTCGCCTTTTACGATACCTCGGTAAGAAAGAGGGTGGTTTATTCTACTCAGTCGGATACCACACGGCACATATTATGTTATACAATCATATTTTAAAAGTAATTACTATTTATTATTTGTTATCTGAGGTACACATTGCTTCCATCCTTGCCAGCAACGGCTCTGTACTCCGGCGAGCGCAGGTCGGGAATTCTCTATTGGAATTATCTACAGAAAAGTTTAAATTAAGTGTAAAAACTATGCCTATACGTAAGGCATATTACACAATTTAAGATTATTTGAATGATAAAAATGCTTGGATTTGAAAGTCCTTTCAGCTCCAAACAAGACTGCAATTAAATAATGTAAATTTAAATGTTTAAAAGATTGACCGCCGAGTTTCTTGCTGGTTCTTCTCGGTAAGAGCAACATTCCGAACCAGTGTAGCTTATTAAATCTAATTATTGATCCTTGACGATTCAAAAGTGCTTGTAAAAAGCCTAATTGAATAAAGATTATTTTGATTTTGATTTCTATACAGAGGCCCTTCTCTCCACTAAGCACAACATTACCCTATTCTTGTTATTAATAACATGCTGGAGCACTATCAGGTTTTTAGTCGGTGAGAGCCCAATATTATGACATACTCGCCGCTCGTCCCCGTCGAGCTTGTACGAAAAAAATAATCTGTAGATTAGACTAAAAGTACCCGTAAATCTACCTAAAGCTAACTCTCGTCCAGTCACCCTTAATGGCCTTACGAAACGTTTATGGACGGATTCCAAATTTTTGAGTGTTAAATTGGCAGACAACTTGAACTTTGAAATTTAATCTTTGGCCATTGTTATTTATATATCATTAAAATTAGTGAGTTCCCATTCATAATATCTATCATTTAATACTTCTATATTTGGTTATTGTTGACGAAATTGTAAGTAATTGTGTACTGTTGCGAGTACAATAGGTACCAACTTATATTCAGATTATAAAAGTTGAGTTGTCGAAAACATTATTGTAGGACTATTTTTTTAATATGGGTAAAAAAGTCCACGATCGCATATATTTTAAGGATAATATATACCACTAATTTATACCAATATGCTATACCCAATTAATTTAAAGATTTGGCAATTAAACTACGGAGATTTAGAAAGCTTTTAGACGGATTACCGAGAATTTTGAGCTTTACATTAGATCTTTAACTGTTAGCAAAATTGATATTTTATAAGTTATCGCCATGTTAAAACTAAAGTAACTGTTACTATCCCAGTGCTAGGAATAGGCCTTGTCTCCCCATGTTTAGAGAGAACGGTTGGAGTTATGATCTACAACGCTGTTCCGATGCGAAGTGGTTGATTACACATATCATTAGAATTCTCTAGAAATATGTACTCTACGACAGGAGTCTATCTCCTGATGATGCTTCGATTGCAGGGCGAAACGATTGTTGAGTTTGTGATAGTGAACGTGTGTAGTGCTTGTGTATTATGATGGCAGTGGTGGAGGTTTGTGCATGTGTTTTTACGAATCTTGCATGTAACGGGTATGAAAAAACGGATAGTCCACTATACATTTAGCAGCATATATATTTTCTATTTACGGTATAGCGGATTATTGCAAAATAATTTTATTATTACTTTTGTTTCAAATATCAATTAGGCACATGAGTTTTAACAGAAAAAACTAACACGTGCCAAAATATTGGGAGAGAGAAACCCGAAAACATACAGCAATGCGGTTTCAAGCTAGATTTCAATATGATTATTCACACAAGAGTCTCGCCTCTTACAAGTTACAAATAGGGGTGGGCTCGAGCGATACTGATATTAAAAATAGCTTGCAAACATGTTGTACGCAAGCCCGTAGAAGGCCGGGTGCAAGACCAGAATGTTAAGTAGTTATGCCGTAAATGGCTACTTGCATATGAGACTAATATAATTCAATGCCCAATCGCAGACCAACGACAAGACAATATAAAGTTTAAATATTACATACTTGACCAAATAAATCTTTAAAACGAGTCAAATTTAAAAAATTAAAAACAAAATTATATGTTTTATAGAAGCAGGCGTTACTTTGCGGAATTCCATATTACAGGCACTATCTTGTTCTATCTTGAACTATTCAAGACTGCTTGTATGCGTGGCGCGGCGCAATGCGATTTTGTCGTGAAGCCTATCCTCCTAATGATGCTTCGGTTTCGGAGCGAAACGATCGTCGAGATTGTGTTGGTGGTTGTGTGCTGTTTTCTGCTGCGTTGTTGCTGGTGGAGACGCCTTGGGGTGCGTGTGGTGACTTGTCCTGCATGTGTAAGGTGCGTAAGTTTTGCTTGCTTCATACACATTAGCTTTGCATGCTTAACCCGCGCGGATTATAGCAAGGTAGTTCTGTTATAGTGCCTGATAAATGACATGTCCCTACTGTTAACCGTTGACGAGTTCCTTCGTCTGGAGCCAATCCTGTATCAGCATCACGTCATACTTATCATAAACATGCATTGTCATCGACTGGACAAGTATGTAAAATTTCATCTCAATCGGACACCGGGAAGTGGGTCAAATTCAACTTGCAAGATTCCACCTTAAGTATACACGGCAAGTTAAGTAATAGCAAAATAAGTTATCTCACATATCTTTTACGATTGAGAAAACTTTTTACAGAATACGATGAAAACACTTAGGTGTCGAAATATTGAGAAAGCAACGATAGCGACAGCATTTAATATGACATCGTATCATACTAAGTGCTATGTTATTCTGATAGAATTTTTGTAATATACGTTTTGTGTAACAGAGATAAAGGGTTTTTAAATTTAATTACATTACACCAAATTCAAATGTATATTTTACAATGACAGTAGAAAAAAATCATCGCGGGCATACAAACAAAAACGTATATAGTGTCTCATGTCTATGTTACTCGAGAAATATTTTAAACGAACTGAATACCCTTTCAGTTTTTCGAGTTAACTTTTTCTTACCTGCGGCCAACCACTTTTTCTTTTTCTAGTTTTCATATTAACGAAGGGGTAATGTCAGAATAATGTATAAAATAAAAGAACAAAGTAACCTCCCAACTGCTCTACATTTTCAAAAATTATCGTATATTAAAAAAAATACAACAACCATTACAAATTGTACACTTGGTTGTACTTGCTTGGCCAAGTTTTAAAAATTGTACAACTTGGACAAGGGTAAAGTAGCGGCCTTTTACCATCCCACTACTGAGCATAGGCCTCCTCTCTGCGTTATTGGAGAGAAGATTTAGAGCTAAGATCAGAGCTCGAATGCGGATTGGTAGGTTACACATAACCTTAAAATTCTCTAGAGATATGCAAGTTTCCTCACGATGTTTTTCTTTTCTAAAAAACGTGTGATAAATTGCAATTATCAATTACACACTTAATTTTTAACAGAAAAGCTCATTGGTGCCTGCCCGGGGTTTGAAGTCTTGACCACTCGAACGAGTCGCATGGTCCCACCGCTAGGCTATACAGCTTATAAATTTCATGATAAATATCAATCAAGCACATAAATTTTATAGAGGATTTTACACCAAAACCTTTCTAATTAATCACTCAAACTGTCACACATCACAATTCATTTGTAGAAACCGCATGAAAATCCCTTTAGTCATTTTTGAGTTATTTGCGTGCTTCGTACTACATGTAGTAAAAATAGTCCCGGATTTTATATTAAAAGAATGTTTTTTGCGTTTTGAATAATATATGTGTCATGTAAAGTACTTCAACAAGGTTAACTTAAAGGTCTTTCGTATATTTTAATCTTGTATTTGTGTGTTTAGATACTGTTTTGTAATGGTTGATTGTAATGCTTGATAATGCCGGAAAGGTATGGGTTTAATTATCAAACAATGTTTTAAAAATGTAATACATGACTATTTAAATAATCAACAATTACGCGTTACTTTTCGGATGTCCATAAGGTGTTCGAGAGCAAAATAAACGGTGGGGTTTAAACTTATAATTATATAAATCTACCTGTTGTGTTACTATATAAATCTATGTGGTGAAACAATTATTGAGATTGTGGTAGTGAATGTGTGCAGAGCTTGTGTATTATGTTATTGATGTTGTGTAGTGAATAAGTTTTTACAAATACTGCATGTATTGGTTATGAAATCGGATAGTACACACTTCATGTAGCATTACATTTTTTTTATCACGGAATATAGCTATTCATTTAAGTATCGTCGTCTATTTACTCTATAATATATTTATTTATTTACTCGTGTCGGAAAAAACTTTATAATTAAGTTAATTGTAATTAACCCTAACGGATAACTAGACGCAAGAGCATCTACTAGTCATATCGAGTCTGCGTTTAAAACTAGACAATACCCACAACAAAACTGGTAATAGTTTCAAAACTGTTTACACATTTGTAAACAACCTAACGACATATACATAGTTTAGTAAATCGTCGATGAGCTCAGATCTAATACTAAACTACATCCAAATAGATAAAACGAGTTAGAAAGTTACACGTCGCATACACATTTTGAGGTTGCAAATGGACGCATATGTCATTAACATATGCGTGTGTTAGACATGGTGTTTTATAAATACACTAGCCTGTCCGGCCCGACTTCTCACGACTACACCGCCTAAAGTGACACCCGACGTTGATTATTTTTTGCTCTCGTAATTTTCATTGTGCTTTACATAATAAGTTTTTCATTTCGCTTTAAAATCCAGAAATAAGTAAATGAGAAAAGAAACAATATAATTAAATATACTAGTGATCGCCCAGTGATCGAAATTGAACCATATTAAATTGAAATTAAAAGTTATTCAATATAAATTTAAAATATAATGTTCATACATCGCTAAGGTTTTACTCTACGCCGTGTGGTATTCGGCTGCATATAATAGACCAACCTCTTTTCTTACCGAGGTGTCGTAAGAGACGACTAAGGTAAGTTGACATCAGGCAGGCGGCCGATCGTAAAATACAGAGTCAAATCATGTGACAACATGTTTGTAACATGTTGTGCCGACCCCACTTAGAGTGGGATAAGGGCAGGAGAATGATGATGATCATTAAGGTTTTACTCTCAAAGACTAAACTACTATAACCACAGAGCCAAGGCTGTTATAAAACATGTTCTTTGTTTATAGACAAAATAAAAAAAGAAACAATTTGTGTGTGTTTTAGTGTGTCTAATTCATGGTAGTCTGTGTAATGTTTTATTTATTGATTTAATGTACTTTATAACCATTATTATTATAAGAATATTAGCGTTTTACACTTTTCCTACACACTAACTATAAGTGCGCCAAATTTCATACTCCTTCCTCAGCGAAAAAAGGTCCAAAGTTTTTGCTTCACGTATTAATATATAGATAGTATAAGACAACCTGTCACCCTGCTCTTTCGATATAAAGTTTCGGCTTCGCGTAACCAAAAAAATAAATAATAAAAGATTTTCACCAATGATCCCATTGATGCAATAATGCTGGAATATGATTCGTGATAAAAATATGTGTATCTATATCTATCTATACTTATTAAAAAACAAAATCCTCAAAAGCGGTCTGTCTGTATCTGAACGGATTTTTGTACGCTCTGTACTAAAGATAGTGCAATTCTTCCGGAAGGTTTATTTTTATAGTGCATTACGGTTTTATGTCAGGAAGGAGTACTTAAGGAACTAAACCAACCGTGTAAGAGAATTGTAGATCGACAAAAATACTACAAAAAAGTCCGCGAAAGCATGTCTCTATCTCTTATGGTTAACTCATAATATCTACTTATATGTTTAAAATTTCAATTTAAAATATTACGTTATACTACGACACATTGAATTCCACGCGGGCGATGCCGTGTGCACAGCTAGTATTTTCGTATTATACAACAAAATCTTCCTTCTTTCTTTATTGAATATATTAATATATCTACTTAAATTTATAGTATACCGCCGTGTGGTATCCGGCTGAGTAGAATAGACTACACTCCTTTTTACCGAGGTGTCGTAAGAGGCGACTAAGGTAAGTGCCGTGTGCTATCCGGCTGAGTAGGATAGACCATCCTCATTTCATACCGAGGTGTCGTAAAATACGACTAAGGTAAGTTGACGTCAGACAGGCGGCCAGTCATTGAAATACGTTGCCGAATAATGTGACAATCTGTTTTTAACATGTTGTGCCGATCCCATTTAGAGTGGGATAAGGGCAGGAGGATGATAATGATAGACGTTTAAGATACCGGCGGTACAGGGCGACCTAGTGCAAGCATCAATAGATATCTGATGATTTCATTTATATTGTAATTGTGAAATTTAAAAAAAAAATTAATACTATAATTTTTACTCTACTCCTTAAAAAAGGATAAAATAATAGTATCATTATACTATCACACATAATATTATCATTGCTTTGTACAGGGCACGTGACTTATATACCGTGCTGATAAATTGATCTTTCAGTTAATCGTTTTATAATGGTTTTAGTTATATCAGTAAATAAAGTATTAATGAGTGCGTGATACGATGTAAACACAATTAAGGGACTATTTATATATCTCTAAAGACGAGACATAATACTTATTATTATGTAATGAGATAATTTATGTGTAATAGCTTCGTAAATACACACATTATTAATAGAAGGAAACATACATTCATTATTCTCCTACCCTTATCTCACTCTAGGTGGGGTCGACACAACATTTTCTCTTCCATTCTCTCCAATCATCCGTCAACTCAGGCGTACTCCTTTTATATGCATGGCATACTTCATACAATCTAACAATCTCTGTTTTAGCCTCTCTCCATATCTATCTATCATCATTCATATTTACCACTGATTTTGTGACATGATTTCCATACCTCCTCATTATGTTTCCATACCTTCTTAATCTTCTTTTGGAGATTTTCAAAATTGCACCAACTTTCAGACAAGATAACATGCATATAATAGATGAACACTTACTGAGGATAATCAACTAAATAGCTGATTATCCTTAGTAAGTATTGTGGATACCGGGCCTTACAAATGTAAGGCAGAATATCCACCAAAGCGGAGAGGTGAGATGGTCTATAAATCCACCAAAGCGGAGAGAAAAAATGGGCTTTGAAAACGAATCTGATATCGTCATTGCCGCATTTCCTCTCCGCTTACCTTTGGTGGAAATAGATCAGCGGAGCGAAGATGTCTCATTCATCATCCTCCTGCCCTTATCCCACTTTAAGTGGGATCGTCACGACATGTTGTCACATGATTTGGCTGCGTATTTTACGACCGGCCGCCAGCCTGACGTCAACTTATCTTAGTCGTATTTTACGACCCCTCAGTAAGAAAGAGGGTGGTCTATTCTACTCAACCGGATACCACACGTTGGGCTAACTTACCTTAGTCGCCTTTTACGACACCTCGGTAAGAAATGAGGGTGATCTATTCTACTCAGCCGGATACCACGTGGCAGGTCGACTTACCTTAGTCGCCTTTTACGACACCTCGCTAAGAAATGAAGGTGATTCAACATTCAGCTTTCCATAGCCGCATTTCAAGGCGAGTTGAAATTAGATAATTTCAAATTGATTTTTTTTTCCCGTGTACGATAAATAAATGAAAAGTTGCCAAGACTTAAAAATGTTTTGGTGAGATTTCCTCATTTCATTCATTTATTGTAAAAAAAAATACATACACTTGTTACCTTCTTCAGTCAGATCGAAAAATCCAATAATAAGTAAGTCAGAAATAGCAACATATCGATGAGATACACATAATATATGTACTTTATAAAACCTACTCGACAATTGATAAACGCGAAGTACTTGAATACTTGTCTACCAACTTATGTCAGTAGATAGAGGATAATGCGCATCACCTTTAAATTCATGTACAGATATTCTTATATATACAATGCTCGTGTTACAATGCTACCATACTCCTCGAGACGGCTTGACCGATTTTTATGAAATTTTAAGCTATTGTATAGCTTCTATCGCGGGCCTTGAGCGTGGAGACCGAATCCAGAAATTCCGTAACGAAAAAACCTAACACCCCGCACTCCGACCGGCACAGCGGTGATACTTTTTAGTAGCGATCTGTGCGCCCCGGGGCGCACACGCCAGTTGACGGGTTAATGACTCTTTGAAATATCACGCTTGTTCAGCAATCCGCCTTTAGGTGGCATTATTTGTATTGGAAAACTACCGTTAAAACCGACATGTATTGAAAGATAATAAAAATATTTTGAACAATATTAACATCTCATTTATTTAATAAAAGAAAAAAAGATGTTTTTTATCGGTCACCACGCTCAAAGTGTAACTTGAATTAATATCAAAGAAAAAAGACAAAAGAATACTGCATAAATAAAATAAATATATAATTGTAATTGCATAAGTTGATAAAAAATGCTATACAATAGCTTTACCGCGGCAGTCTCCGAGTGCCACACGTATTTTTTTATGCATATTCAGTAGGTCTGAGAATCGGCTAGTATTTATTTTACACACCCCTAAGTTATAAGGGTCGTTCACCCCTAACATTTTTTCGGTCCTATTTTTTTTATCAAGTACACAATTTTTTGTGGCTAAACAACGTTTTCCGGTCAGCTAGTAACTGTTTATTTGTAACTATATATTTGGGTCCTAACAATATGCTTATGTTGAGAAAATGTTCAAGACGCCAGCTGGGTAGCGGGAGCTTATCGATTGAAGGCAGTGACGCATTGCGCTGCCCTTAAATTGCTCTGTAATATACCGATAACTCCCTTATTTAAGCCGCATTCAACTTGCCAACTTCGAATAATTTATAGAATTAAATGATTTATAGAAGCAGGCGTTACTTTGCGGAATTCCATATTACAAGCAATACAACAGAACTAACTACTTTGCTATAATCCGCACGGGTTAAGTGAATGCATGCAAAGCCAATGTGTATGAAGCAGGCAAAATCTACGCACCTTATACATGCAGGACCAGTCACCACATGCACCCCAAGGCGCAATTCACCAGCAACAACGCACACAAAAGCAGCACACACACACCCACCACCACAATCTCGACGATCGTTTCGCCCCGAAACCGAAGCATCATCAGATATATAATTTATAGAATTAGGCGTTACTTTGCGGAGATCCATAATACATAATAATAAAATTATTTTGCTATAATCCGCGATACAGTAAATAGAAAATATATATAGTGCTAAATGTATAGTGGACTATCCGTTTTTTCATACCCGTTACATGCAGGATTCGTAAAAAAACCTAGTCGAGTCTATCTCCTAATGATGCTTTGGTTGCGGGGCGAAACGATTGTTGAGTTTGTGTTAGTGTACGTGTGTAGTACTTGTGTATTGTGGTGGCAGTGGTGGAGGTTTGTGCATGTGTTTTTACGAACCCTGCATGTAACGGGTATGAATAAACGGATAGTCCACTATACATTTAGCACTATATATATTTTCTATTTACTGTATCGCGGATTATAGCAAAATAATTTTATTATTACTTTTGCCAACTTCGCTCAGTTATATATGTGACTTAAAGCAAGTATAATAATAAAATTGTTAATCGTTCCACGCCCTAGTAGTCAAACAACTGAAATAGTTTTACGCAAATAAGAAAATAATTTGCGCTTGGCACTTTACTACTGTGTCTCTTACAAAATATAACTAAATAAATCTCAATGTGATAATAAACCAGAGATATTCTCTTGTAAATATATTTTTTTACCAATAAAACAACGGATAACTTACCTACAAATTGATATTATTTCATTGTTATTGAGTTATAGAGGGAAGCTCTTAGTCTCATCTTTATAGTTTCAATTTTTACTAAAGACTCCAAGGAGTCTCTAACGAGTCCAAAGACTATTTTCCATTTTTAACTCCATTCGTTATTACTGCTCGACTTAAGACTCCAATTTAAATTATGTTGAGTCAAAATAACGACTCCTTTGTAACAATAATTATCAATGTACATTAGAAGAAGAAGCAAAAAGGATAAATGATAATTAAAACGTTATTATCACGTGAAACTTTAAAAGGCTACGTTATTTAATTATTCTTATTATATAACCGTTCAGTCTGTTATCATCTTCTCATTAATTAAAATCAAAACTATTATAACAGTGTTGTAAATTTTCATGTTTTCTTATTAAAATATGATTAAATATATAATTTCTTAGAAGATACATGAGTAAGATCTCTAAATGGATCGCAACCGTAAATCATAGTTGATAACGTCACTTATAATATCGCCAATTATTATTCGCAACACGACCTGTTCACGACTCCAGTCTTACATAATTTGCGTGTATTTAAATTGGTAATTTTAGCTTTAGGTTCACAGCGAAAGGTTAAATGCGAGAATTCGCAATTACGTTTACATTGTTGAAATAGTTTACAATTTTATAAAATACCATTTAAATATTGTCATACGCAAGTTAGTTAAAAGTAAGTAACGGCCTTTTGCTATCCTATTTCTCTGCAAATGCCTACCCTTTCCTAGGATTAGAGGTTAGGCCACGCTATTTCTTACCGAATGGTCAAGTAGGCACACCTTGCCTCAATAGTTTTTGTCTATATATCCGTTTGTCTCGGTTGATTGCACAGGGGCGTGTAAAGTGTATACGAGTATAATATGCAAGATATTATACTCGTAGATAGAAAAGGGATCGGGACAGGTACAAAAATTTCTCAGCCTCTTGTCTTCCCAATCATTTTAAAGCAACAATGAATATGTACTCGTATCTTCAACTATTTCCGTGATGGTATATAACATCTGACTTCTGTGTTGATAATTGTAATTCAACTCGTTTCTTTCTATATGGTAAACTAGCTTTAACCCGCGACTTCGTTCGCCTGGTCTGTAGTCCTGGACTAAACAGTGCTTCTGTGACACCATGAACCTCTGAAATGGAACCTTTTTTAAATTACTGATTTGACTCGGCGTTAAGGACTCCATTCCGGGCCGTTAATAAAGTCATAATAATAAAAATAAAAACATTTGACTAGACTTTGATACATTGTAAATAAAAAAACTTATTATGTTGATAATAGATGATGTTTTTCCATTCTATCATCATCATCCTATTCCTGTTGAATTTACAGGATTTCTATAGACTATATCTTATCCCGGTGTATAAGCCTTGAGAAAATATCCTTAGATTTTTCTGTTACAGTTGTCTTACTTCTATAGATAATAAAAAAATTCTAGGTATAATATTTATATCAGACGTTAAATTGTTAATATCCTTTAGTATTTTTATTAAAAATAACTCTCTTATATTCTACTTCGTGTTGAACACTCATGATTAGATGCCTTGGGTATCCAAGGTTGTAAACTTTCCTATTGTGTATATTTATAAGGTTGTTCGGAAAGTAATTTCGTTTTTCCCGACAGCGGATTTTATTGTATTTTTTTTAAACCAACTTAACAATTAAGTCAAATAATCATTATATATTTTGAGAGCTGATATAGCAAGGCTTGTGAGTGAAAGAGTTCAGCTAAATCTTCGCAGTAGTTGATTTTTATTGGTGTCGTTAGCTTTTCACACTTTGCTGTTATTCCTCTTTTTATTAAATCATTATCCTAAAGTATTGTTGGCTGATCTCGTCTTTTCTAGTTTCTGTTGTGGCGATATCAAAGTGGAACAAATAGTTTTTTTCTATTCTATTCTATTCAAATCAGATCAAATCTTGCCCAATATCCATGCGTAGCTTTGGCGATTCACATTCCCACTTTGGCCTACTTAGCGTTACAATTATTCTATTACTCACTTTCTTAAATCTGCCTTTATCCTACATTTCACTTTGTCTATATTTAAATTCAGTTCGGTAAAAATACTTACTCTTTCCGTTACAATATGTATGCGAGGTTCACTATCAATTGATGTTGATGGCATGAACAGAACAATGTGCGTGTTATTATCATTAATGAATACACTTATAGATCTCATATTACCAAGGTGGTGTTATAAATAGCAAATGAATGCAATGATAAAGTCACGTTGCGGGTAATTGTAAGAAACATTGAAACACATGGTGTTTTGAGAATGGGATTTTTATAGTACGCATGTTACAATATTAATGATAGCATTCGGATAAATAATAAAGCTAGACGCTTACTTTGTTATTTGTTCATATTTTGTGACTTGGATAATGGTCTGGACATTATTAAATTTTTAGTAGTATGTAATTTACATTCTCTTGAGGCTATGTAAAACATTTATAGAATTAGACGTTACTTTGCGGAGATCCATAATGCAAAAGTAATAATAAAATTAAGGGTGGTCTATTCTACTGAACCGGATACCACACGGTGGGTCAACTTACCTTAGTCGCCTTTTACGACAACTCGGTAAGAAATGAGGGTGGTCTATTCTACTCTGTCGGATACCACACGGCATAGTAAATATAAAAAATATATAGTGCTAAATGTATAGTGAACTATCCTTTTTTTTCATACATGCAGGTTTCGTTAAAACACATGCACAAACCTCCACCACTGCCATCACAATACACAAACACTTCACACTTTCACTATCACAAACTCAAAATCGTTTCGCCCCGCAACCTAAGCATCCTCAGGAGATACACTCCACGAAAAAATCGCAAAGCCTTTGCCTTTGCTTTCTATTATTACTTTTGTACTATGTAAAACACTTTACAGAGCAATTATACCTTTGTCATAAAGACTTTATTACTAGACCAGTAACTATTATATGACTTCAAAAAAAGAAATAACTATACGATACTAGCTGTGCCAACAACGGCATCGCTCGCGTGATATTCAGTGATTTACGAAACTTTTCCCGAATTTTCGAAATTTTGAACATAAAAGTAGTTATTGTGACAGATAGAGACATGCTATCGCAGACTTTTATCTATATAAGTAGTATAGTAGTATCTTTATAGATCTACAATTCTCTAGTACATTACTTTAGCGTATCTCTCCTGGTTTACGCAGCGCACGCGACTAAAGCTCCGAGCGAGTAAGTTTTTTAACAACTGCGCGATCTCTTCAACACAATGACATAATACCAATACGTACTATTTACCTAAACCATCCGGAAGTATTTCACTATCTTTTGATGAAAACCTTACGAAAAACCGTTCTGTAGATTTAGAGAAAATCGATTACATACAGACAGACAGCTTTTTGGACTTTTTTGTGTTTTCTTGCTCTTCCAAATTATGGATCTCTTTAACATTCACTTTTTTTTATTAGGTCACTTTAATACTAAGCGATATGTTTTTGTAAATGATATTTATATTTTTTACAATATTCTGTATAATAAAAAAACCGCCGTGTAGTATCCGGCTGAGTTGAATAGACCACCCTCATTTCTTAACGAGGTGTCGTAAAAGGCGACTAAGGTAAGTTGACGTCTGGCAGGCGGCCGGTCGTAAAATACCTAGCCAAATCATGTTACAACATGTTTAATACATGTTGTGCCGACCCCACTTAGAGTGGGATAAGGGCAGGAGAATGATGAATGATGATGATTCTGTATAATAAAAAAAATAAGTACACTAAACAACAAATGCGAACGTTGCCAATTTTTAAATATTTACCGTGACAGCCGTGGAATACGATTACTTTCACTCTTGGCAGTTTTCCTAGATTTTTTTAAATTGGCAACATTAACAACCGCATCTTAATATAGCCTTGATTTATTTAAAATAATTTCGAGCATTTATTAAGAACGCAAAACTCTCGCCAAAAACTCGTATGACGGTGTTACGGGTTCAATTCCTGTCTATCTCAATTTAAATTGTTCGCAGGTTTTACTAATGTTGAAATTATTAATTTCTAGTCTATATATATACGAAAGATGGATCTCGATTTAACAAATTCGCAAATTCTTTTGTTGTTGTGTTAATTTATGGCAGGAGAAGGTTCTTATGAAAAAAATGACAAATTTAACGGAATATCAAAAAACTAAAAAAAACTCCGTTTTTCTCTGTATAATCTATTTAACTCTTAATAAGCATTAAAGTAATGTGGGTAAAATAACGTAAGGTAATTTTCAATATAGATTACAAACAAATTTGTAAATTGTCAAATATATGTAAATATCTTTTATGAAAACATCATCATCCTCCTGCCCTTATCCCAAGGGGGGTCGGCACAACATTTTACAAACATGTTGCCAGATGACTTGTCTACGTATTTTACGACCGGCCGCCTGCGTGATGTCAACTTACCTTAGTCGTATTTTACAACCCTTCGGTAAGAAAGAGGGTGGTCTATTCTACTGAACCGGATACTACGAGGTGGGTCAACTTACCTTAGTCGCCTTTTACGACACCTCGGTAAGAAATGAGGGTGCGCTAATCTACTCAGCCGGATACCACACGGCGGCTTTGATGAAAACGATATAGACTAATTACATCAAGAATATTCCAATTCAAAAATTCGAATTTGTCATCACCTACATGCATTTGCCAAATTGACGGTCAACGAAAACATCTGTGACCATCAAATCAATCTATCCAATCCAAACATTCAATGTGTTCTGCCAACTGTTATCTATACTTATTATAAAACAAAGTCCCAAAAAGCTGTCTGTCTGTATGTAATCGATTTTCTCAAAATCTACTGAACGGATTTTTGTAAGGTTTTCACCAACATATAGTGAAATACCTCCGGATGGTTTAGGTCAATAGTACAAATCGGTATTATGTAAATTTTGTTGAAGAGATCGCACAGTTGTTAAAAAACTTGGAGCTTTCGTTTGGAGGTGTCGTAAGAGGCGACTAAGGTATGTGCCATGTGGTATCCGGCTGCATAGAATAGACCACCCTCCTTTCATAGCGAGGTGTCGTAAGAGGCGACTAAGGTATGTGCCATGTGGTATCCGGCTGCATAGAATAGACCACCCTCATTTCTTACCGAGGTGTCGTAAGAGGCGACTAAGGTATGTGCCATGTGGTATCCGGCTGCATAGAATAGACCACCCTCATTTCTTACCGAGGTGTCGTAAGAGGCGACTAAGGTATGTGCCATGTGGTATCCGGCTGCATAGAATAGACCACCCTCCTTTCTTAGCGAGGTGTCGTAAGAGGCGACTAAGGTATGTGCCATGTGGTATCCGGCTGCATAGAATAAACCACCCTCATTTCTTAGCGAGGTGTCGTAAGAGGCGACTAAGGTATGTGCCATGTGGTATCCGGCTGCATAGAATAGACCACCCTCCTTTCTTAGCGAGGTGTCGTAAGAGGCGACTAAGGTATGTGCCATGTGGTATCCGGCTGCATAGAATAGACCACCCTCCTTTCTTAGCGAGGTGTCGTAAGAGGCGACTAAGGTATGTGCCATGTGGTATCCGGCTGCATAGAATAGACCACCCTCCTTTCTTACCGAGGTGTCGTAAGAGGCGACTAAGGTATGTGCCATGTGGTATCCGGCTGCATAGAATAGACCACCCTCCTTTCTTAGCGAGGTGTCGTAAGAGGCGACTAAGGTATGTGCCATGTGGTATCCGGCTGCATAGAATAAACCACCCTCATTTCTTACCGAGGTGTCGTAAGAGGCGACTAAGGTATGTGCCATGTGGTATCCGGCTGCATAGAATAGACCACCCTCCTTTCTTACCGAGGTGTCGTAAGAGGCGACTAAGGTATGTTGACGTCAGGCAGGCGGCCGGTCGTAAAATACGTAGCCAAATCATGTGACAACATTTTTGTAACATGTTGTGCCGACCCCACTTAGAGTGGGATAAGGGCAGGAGTATGATGATGATGGTTTGAGTTTTTAGTACATAATTTTATAGAGGGAGCCTACTTTGTATTCGACTTATAAAATGTTTCATTTTTGGCTTCCGTTCTCTAGCTATTTTTCTTCTTAGATCTGAAACCAAACGTCAGACACATCTATCTAGGAAGGATCAAGGCATTATAGACTTAGTGTTTTTGGATTAAGAATCATCGTTAATCCAATCGTACTACGTCAACAGATTTCCTGGACCTGAGTCAAGGATTGCAGAACTAACGTACGGTAACCTTTCCCAATATCATTATAAGCTACTGCGTTCTAATGTAACGAAAGTTTGACTATACTATCTAATGAACACGTCGTAGTACACATACACATTTATAAACTCGGAAATATTTGTGTGCGTGTGTGTATGTATGTCTTACTTGAAATGACGTCATTTCACGCATTTCTTTTTATATGAATTCCTCTGTTATATAATATACCAGTATCTCTATAGTATATACTTTTTAAGACAATTCAAACAATACTCGCTTTTCGCTTATAAATATGGTATAATATAATACCATAAAATAAAATTCTTCTACCTTAGTTTCATTAAAATTCGACAGGATTTTCGTTTTTTTGCGCATAATTACTAGAAGGTATCGGGGGTTCAAACCCAGGATGGGCACTGTTAACGCCAGCAGTCGGTATGGTGTTGCCAAAATTGTCAAGCTACGCGACAACCACGAATTAAAATCATCAGCAACACAGACTCACGGATAGCAACACCGAAGACTATAGATTATACTCGTAAAATCCTTCCTTGTACGCGCCCGCGCGCCTTTTTCATTTTGTAAACCGTTTTCAAAATTCGTTAAATATACGTCTACGAAAATCAGCGACGTTTTAATCCAAGCCGCAATCATCAACAGGCACATATAAATTTTGTATAAAACCAAATGTGGCCAAGTGGTATTTAAAATCCTGTTTAGTGTGCCGAACAAAGTATCTGTTAATATATTACAAATACGGGTTACATCGCGACAAAATTGATAAGCTATATCGCGTGCAGATAAAATCAGTGCGGTGTGGAAGATACCTATGTGGATGCGTTCAAGTGACGGTAGTTAACGAAAATAATGACTGTAGTACTCAGGAACGAACATGACAACATGTTTGTAACATGTTGTGCCGACCCCACTAAGAGTGGGATAAGGGCAGGAGAATGATGATGATGATGAATGGCGAAAGTTTAAAATCTACCAAAGTTTTTGTTTTCTGTATATTTCGATGCTCAAAAAGACTGATATGCACATTTGGGGTGCGACATGTAATGAGCAGTATATTACTCCAGACACATCCGTCGGCGTTGATATATTTACGCGTATCATACATGCTATAAATACCACAATAACATGCACTGTTTACGTCTATATTTATAGTCAGCGAGCTGAATGTACAACATTGCTTGTCTTTAGATTCTGTCACCAGCAGAACACAAAGGCAAGCAATGTTTTGTTTCTGAACAGAAATTTCGTATAATGGAATTTGGTTTTAGACATACTACGTTATAATATAATTTCTATTGCTGAACATTATTTACATATTACATAACGGTATCCTTACCGTTTTCTTGCTGAATAGAAATTACGTATAAAGGAATTTGTTGTTAGGTTTTCTTCGTTATATTTCTATTGCTTAAGATACGATTTATACACATTACTGTTATATCTGTGACTGGTTCAAACCCTGGGCAGGCATCAATGAGTTTTTCTATTTAGGACTTATGTGTCTAATTGCTAATTTAAATTTATCACACGTTTTTCGCAGAACGAAAACGTTGTGAGGAAACCTGCATATCTCTAGAGAATTCTGGGGATATGTGAAACCGACTAATTCGCATTAGAGCAGCGGGGTAGGTCTTAGCTCCAAAACCCTTCTCTTTCAAAACGGAGAGCGGAGACCTATGCCCAACAGTGGGATAGTATCAGGTCTTTTTTTAAATTTAAACTATCGTGAGTGGTATTCATTATTAATGTTGAGAGACCGGCTATACTCACGTCTTATTTTATCGGATGAGCCCAACTAGTTAAAGTTAGTTTGGATAGTGCTTCGCTTTGCAATGATTTCGAGGAGTCTATCTCCTGAGGATGCTTCGGTTGCGGGTTGAAACGATTGTTGAGTTTGTGAACTTGTGGTGGTGATGGTGGAGGTTTGTGCATATTTTTTATTTTATAACATTAGTAAAGCCACCCTGTTGAGCTACTGCCGCTGCTAATAACAGTTATACCATCGACTCTCCAGTACATGCTATTTGAAGACTTTGGTTCGGCCTCGCAGGAGGCACCCTTAGGATGACGTCGATATTCTAAACACGATGAACAAATAGTGTTATCCTTGAATTCGGGAATATAAAATAAGACAAACAAATCAATCACTTCATACATGTTTACGAGCAACCGTTAGTTTGTTTGTTCTACTTTCCCAAACAAAGATTAGTAACGATCATTAAAATTGACTGTTAAATTTTGTCTGTTTATACACTGGATAAACCCGGCCTCATTTAGTTGTTTTTTCCTGTTTACAAACACCGAATCGGTCTCATAAGAAATCTCACTGTCACTCGGCTCTCAGAGTCAGCAGTCTCAGAGTATCTGCGTGATCAAATCAAATCAGATCCGTAAAAGAACAAATTCCTATTTCACGACCCCTCGGTAAGAATTGAGGGTGGTCTATCCTAATCAGCAGGATACCACACGGCATCATAATATGGAATAGCTTTACATGAAAAAAGATGAACTATGCATTACCTTTATTAACTCAAACCAACCGCGGTTTAAAGCAATTTTTTTTTTTTTTGTATCACGAAATAGGTACATGTCCCGAATGTCGAACTGCCGAACCCTTGATAACGATCACGCGCTCTAGCCACATAAGCATGTGATTATAATCCAATTATTATTATTAAAGCGGAAGTTTGTATACATGTACGTTTGTTTTTTTTCTTATCTACCGTACCGTTTACCGACCAACGGGTTCATTTTCGCGGAATTTATTGTAATTTATCTAAGACATAAATATCCGCCGTGTGCTATCCGACTGAGTAGAATAGCCCACCCTCATTTCGACGTTTCGATTTTTTACCGAGGTGTCGTAAAAGGCGACTAACGTAAGTTGATTCGGCGTGTGGTATCCGGCTGAGTAGAATAGCCCACCCTCATTTCGACGTTTCGATTTTTTACCGAGGTGTCGTAAAAGGCGACTAACGTAAGTTGATCCGTCGTGTGGTATCCGGCTGAGTAGAATAGCCCACCCTTATTTCGGCATTTCGATATTTTAACGAGGTGTTAAAAGGCGACTAAGGTAAGTTAACCTGCAGTGTGGTATCCGGCTGAGTAGAATAGCCCACCCTTATTTCGACATTTCGATATTTTAACGAGGTGTCGTAAAAGGCGACTACGGTAAGTTGACCCGCCGACCCGTGGTATCCAGCAGAGTAAAATAGACTTCACTCATTTCTTACCGAGGTGTTGTAAAAGGAGACTAAGGTAAGTGATTTATAGAAGCAGACGTTACTTTGCGGAATTCCATATTCCGCAAAGAATGAGGTGCGTAAATTTTGCCTGCTTCATACACATTAGCTTTGCATGCATTCGCTTAACCCGTGCGGATTATAGCAAGGTAGTTAGTTCTGTTATAGTGTTAGACTAAGGTAAATCGACGTCAGGCAGTCGGCCATTTGCAAAACATGCAGCGACATGTTTAAAAAATCTTATTCGGAAAAAATCCTATACCAGTAGTAAAATCTGTCGCAAACGTATCTTTTAGATGACGATAAACTGTTCACACAACTTTGCGCACGTGACACCGAAGTACATAGCCAGTGTTAAAATAACTATTGACATAGTCATATCAACATTTTTTTCAATATAATTGCTACAACACGCATGTACCGTGTGACTGACACGCGGCGACCTTTCTTTCTTTCCGTTTATCTCGGTCTAGGTCAACTTGATTTGCCTTTCTAATAAAAGCATTTGACTGATTAGTGTTTTCGTGACGCCAAGATTCTCTTGGGAGAATTCGAATTCAAATTCAAAATATTCTTTATTCAAGTAAACTTGTAAACAAGTGCTTTTGAATCGTCAAAATCTACCGCCGGTTCGGAAAGCTGTCCCTACCGAGAAGAGCCAGCAAGAAACTCAGCGGTTGCTCTTATTAAAAATATAAATCTTATAACTAGTTACATTTACTCATTACAGTTTTGTAAGGGGTTGAAGCGCAGCTATATCCACACATTCTCATCATCTAAGTAACCCTTAACAGTATTCTGTATCAGCTTCTTTTTAACAGTGTTTTTAAACTGCTGTAATGGCAAGGCCAAAATTGTCGCTGTAAGTTCCTCTTACCTTCTGCGCCGGGTTTTCCGGGAGCTATTTAATTCTCTATCCATACAGTGACTCACATAAATATTCGGACACTAAGTTAGTTTGAATAAATCGCTCAGTACAACGAACACCTATGGAAGGATCGGGTTGGTTTTTTTTTTCTAGTAATAAAACATTTATCGAAGTCAATAGTAATATATATATTTAAAAATAAATCCATATCTGTTCGTTGTAAAAAAATATAAAGGAATGAATGGAAGGGTATTTTTATCTACGATAGTGTCATGAAAAGTAAATTGCCAACACCTGTGGTGGAAATGCAGCTCCAAACCATCACACTGCCTCCGCTTTGTTTTGCTTTTCCTCTCGTATTTTGATAATAGTATTCTTCGTTGAGTATTGGCCTAAAAATTTCTTTTCATCCATACCTATATATATTTTTTTTACAAGAACAGATATTTATTTTGAAATATATATAATTATTGGCTTATATATATATATCTTATTACTAGAAAAAAAAAACCCGACCCGATCCCTCCATAGGTATCCGCTGTACTGAGCGACTTATTTTAAAATACCACAAGTGTCCGACTATTTTCGTGAGTTACTGTATTCCATACCCTGTCCTGACCAATTGAGGGTTTGGGTTTTCAAATCCGCCGTCCGATGCTCGGCTTTGACAGTCGGTTTAGCATTACCAAGCACGGACTTACCAATTATAATTCCTATACCTAATGTATGTAATTCTGACGTCGGTCGGTCGTGGCTTCTCGCCACACTTCCGACGCCGCAATGACTAATCAAAGTCATACCATGAACCCTCCATTACGCGTCGCCCTAAGCCGTGGTCCGGCCTCACAGGAGACACCCTTAGGACGACGTTCCCCGACTTAAGTAGAGCTTCTGCGCTTTACTCTCTGCATTTCGCAACCTCGGCGATGCTTCTGTCCCGTCCGGTGACGCTGTAAAAGCCGTTAGGGCTAACAGCATACATTCAGTTCGAACAAAATAAAATATGTAATGTTATGGAAGAGCGGGGCCTCCTGTCACAAGTACTTAAAGAAATACTAGAAACTTACTAGAATGGTCCAGATTCTGTATATAATTGTATATTGTATTTTGCAGATCTAGGGTCATTTGCCTTATGTTAAACTCTGCAAATGTTAATAACATTAATTAAGTAAACTTTAACATGCTGATACATAAATTTTGTCAAATAAGAATTATAACGGTTACCTTAGCGATAGAACATATATTCTTTAATGATTTTTAATGAGAGATTAAATAAAACTTTGAAGAGATTTATTTCAGGAATTTAAAAAAATACTTGTGATAGTTTTAGTCTAAAAAAAACGTAAATATATTTTTACTAGATGTGCCAGGACTTCACCCGCGTAAAAATTAGTGTTTCTCAAAGCGCGTAATTTTGAACATAAAAGTAGTTATCCATAAGAGATAGAGAAAAGCTACCGTGGACTTTGTGTATATATTGTGTATGAAGTATTTTTGTTAGTCTACGTTACTCTAGTACACTACCTTTGTGCATCTCTTCTGGTTTACGCGGCGCAAGCGAACAAAGCTCCCAGGAGGCGAATTTTTTTTACAACCTCGCGACATCCTTAATTAACACAATTTACATAAAACCGTATTGTACTGTCTTTTAGTAAACCCTATTAAAATCCGTTCAGTAAATTTTGGGAAAATCTATTTATACAATTAGGCGTTACTTTAAAAGTAAATAGAAAATATATTATAATGCTAAAATGGACTATCCGTTTTTTCATACCTGATACATGCAGGATTCGTAAAAACAAATGCACAAACCTCCACCACTGCCACCACAATACACAAGCACTACACACGTTGACTATCACAAACTCAACAATCGTTTCGCCCAGCAACCCAAGCATCATCAGGAGATAAACTCCACGACAAAATCGCAGTTTAGTACTGTAGTTTAGACCAGTTATACACGGACAGCTTGAAGCAGTTAGGATGGACTGCTTCAAGCTGCGACTGCACAGTGAACTACAGACTTCTATGTACGTTGATACACGAACCGCTCGAGCAGTTGCTACTGCTTGGAGCGGTTGGCAGCACGTTTATCGATGGCAGCTTCAAGCTGTTGATTCTGAGTGCAATAGCGGTCCGCGTATATTGAGGCTAACTATACAGGCTAACCGCTCGAGAAGTCCGTGTTGGGCCGGCCTTATCTTCATATGTAGATGATATTTTAATGATTGAGAGTAACATTCATGGTATCCATTGTACAGTGAATAATTTCATTGTTCATTGCACCAGGAAAACCACATACGATATTCCCAGGTTTACTATTAAGTAAAATAATTAGGAAAACTCAATAAATATTTACACTGAATTTTGACGATCACGCATCACTGACGTCAAAGGATTTGCATATACTATATAATCAGTATTTTAGAAATAAATAAACACAACAGCAGTCGAATGAATAAAAGACAGAAGTTTCGTATGGTATATTCGCCTAACGCTTAAAATGGAACACTGCGCGATAAAAATACGTCGCGTTTTAAAAGCGTTGTCGTGTGAATAGATATCTAAATACCCATTTGTTTTATTTCGACATATTATTAACGCACGGTAAAAAAATCTCTCGTGCGTACAGGGGTTAGGCCCAGCAGTGGGATAGTGACAGGTTTACTTTACTTTTTAAAGATCGTCATAAGAGTGTTTTATTTAAATTATCGCCCTTGAAGTTTAACATACTAAGACACGTGTCAATTAACAATGCATTGAAACGGAAGGATACGTATTAAGTTTCGTACTGGATATCGGTTACACGTAAGAACTTAAAATATACTGGTTTTAAACTGGACTCCGCGCGCCACTCACGTGTTTGTCGTGTTAAATGTACCGTGAAGGAGAACACATCTTATATTATATAGTACGCGGCAATAAATAATGCATATCGAGTCTAAGAGAGAGAAAATCGGCTAGATCCTGCTTCATAGAGCATAGTCTCTGTCGCACAGACTGACGAACCTGTGTGAAACGTCACATACTGAGTGACAGTGACAGCGCTCTACGAAACCGAACTGGCCGACTGTTTCGTTATAAACATCGATGTGCATAATTTAATGTACTATACTTAACTATGTGTTCCCACGGCCACGCTCGTGGAAATCAGTGTGTTACAAACACTCGTATGATTTTATCTTCCTTACTTCCATAGCATTATGTCTTACGGAATATTGCTATGGGGTAAATGCGCGGTTTGTGAAAAAAACTTTGTATTAGAAAAAAGTGCCATACGTGGCATCTACAATTTAAGTCCGCGTGCGAGAGAAGTTTAGGAAATTGATATTCTTACATTTGCTTCACGGTATATTCTAAGTAATTTAATTTTGTACATAAAAATATAAAAAATTATAAAACGATAGGTGATGTTATATAATAGACAAAGTAGGCACCGACATAAGCTTGCGACTTCTGATTTGCGGCTAGCAAAAGTACGTAAATCGTTTATGGGTTTGGGTAAAGGTTCCTATTTAAAAAAACTTGTAAAAGATTATATAAAAATGTGGAATTGCGTCCTCGTACTCCTGTCTTTTCTTTTCTCTCCGTCTCCTTTTGTTTTCGCTGACTCTCCCTTTCTCTTATCTCTCCTATTCTCTTCTCTCAACTTCTCACTATCTCTTTCTCGTAAAGAAGGATTAGAGCGAACACCCGCTGCTCTTACGTGTATTATTAAGTAACAAAGAAATTCTCAAGAGATATGTACGATTTCCTCATTATGTTTTCATTTATTTTCACCGAAAAGCGCATGATAAATTGTTAACAATAAATGTTATATGTGTGTATTTTATTAGTGTATTATTAATTTGACGTATACGACAAAACGATTGTTCCGGTCAGATATAACGAGAGATTGACATTGTGAGGTGCAATAAACTCATCATCGACTGCTACGGTAACGGCCTTCTTTCGTTATCATAAATAAATTACGTTCATATGTTTCCGAACCTTGTCAGAGGTTGCGAGATCAAACTCCGGGTTACCGGAGCTCAAATTCTATCTATACTGATATCATTAATATGAAAGTATTTCTATCTTCCTATTAATTAGTTAAAGAACACCTATTTCCGTAATTTCTAAGGGAATCACGTGGTCGTCCGTACTTCATTTTTATATACATCGCTAATTTTTTTTAATAATTCTTACAAATATTATAAATGCTAAAATTGGCTGTTCTATTTGTCTGTCTGTTTACTATCTATAACTATAACTATCACGGCTAATCTCCTGCTATATAGATTTAATTAGGTACAATTGACAATTATGTACCGGGCTAATAAATAGACAAAAAAATCTATTGTACTGGAAAAAACTTATTAGGACGTTGGAGATATCTTAACATTAAAGTTGACGCTAACGGAATCACAATTACCAGTAATTCTGTATACTTTTTGCACAAAAAGTATATAACTTTTAACATTTATTAAATATAATAAATAGGACAAATAACACACACGGTCGTTCGTCCCCAAAGTATGTAAACTTAATTCTTGCCTTGCGGGAATTATACGGGTGACATATAACTGGCCAGACGATAGAATAATTTAAATCAAATATAGTACCCGGCATTAAATAATGCACATTGATGTTTGGAACGAAACAGCCGGTCAGTTCGGTTCCGTAGAGCGCTGTCACTGTCACTCAGTTAGTATGTGACGTTACACACGGGTTCGTCAGTCTGTGCGACAGAGACAATGCTCTATGAAATAATCTAGCCAATTTTCTCTCTCTAAGCTCTCTCTCTCGATGTGCATTATTTGTTGCCGAGTACTATAATTAAGCTGTGATAGCCTAGCGGTGAGACCGTGCGCGTTTCTAGAGACGACATGGGTTCAAATCCCGGGCAGGCACCAATGAGTTTTTATATTAAAACTCATGTGTCTAGTTGATAATTGCAATTTATCACACGCTTTTCGGTGAAGGAAAACATCGTGAGGAAACCTGCATATCTCTAGAGAATTTAGGGATATGTGTAACCTACCAATCCACATTGTAGCAGCGTGGTAGGTCTTAGCTCCAATCCTTCCCTCCGAAAACGGAGAGACGAGGCCTTAGCTCAGCAGTGGGCATAGTAACAGACCGTTACTTTACTTTTTTACTTTTTACTATAATTAAATAAACAACATTGAAAGGATGTGTAACTTACAAAAGCGTCGCCTTTGGCATGCTAGTACGAGTAACATAAAACATCTGGCGTCGCGACGCTCGGTCGCCTTTGTTATTAGGTATCGTTATACGATCTTAGTACTTAGCCGCCCTCTTCAATCCAGAACTTATTTTGTTTTCCATGAACTGATGGATATTATTATTTAGTGTTGATATGAACATCCCATACCGGTGAACGTGTCAATAATAACCATGGTAGAACTCTATTAGTTGGACAAACCTATAAGAAGTTAGAAGCCGTTGAAAGCCGTTGCATTTAAGTGGCTCTATAACAGATAGAGTGAAAATTAATATGACTGACCCGTTGGCGCAGTAGGTAGTGACCCTGCCGTCTGCTCCGCGGGTCGCGGATTCGATTACCGCCGAGGGCCAACATTTTCTATTAACAATTTGTTGGTTCTTCGAGCCTGTGTGCATATTTCTATTTAAATATGTATGTTTAATTAGTAAAATTATATATGTAGTATATTTACCAGTTGTTCGTCAGCCATATATATATATATATATGTGTGTGTGTGTGTGTGTGTGTGTGTGTATGTGTAGAGTGCTATTTCCAGCAGAGGAAATAGCTCTCTAAATATTGATATGATATATGATCATAGGAAATAAGAATGAATTAATAATACCCCATTCACCAAATGTCCTACCCACAGCACGCCAGGTAAGCGGTCGAAGTATAAGTAATTGGTTTAATACCACATACCTTAAAAAAATCGTTTAACTTTTACTCAATTTTCACCTAACAGTTTCACTGATCCATTGCGAAACCGATTATCTTTGGCAATATCGACGACCATAACCAATAGATAATTTTTATCGCATTCTTTGGAAAGCGTTTAATTGATGTTTATGCGAAATAACCGGATTACTACTGATGAATCGCCATCTTTTGCCTGTGGCATCCGGCTGAGTAGAATAGACCACTCTCTTTCTTACCGAAGTGTCGTAAAATACGTCTAAGATAAGCTGACGTAAGGCAGGCGGCCGGTCGTATAATACGTAGCCAAACCATGTGACAACATGTTTTTTGACATGTGCCAACTCCACTTAAAGTGGGATAAGGAGGATGATGATAATAAATCGCCATCTTTTACGGCAGATTTAAATTACCGCATACCTACTTAGAGCGTAAGATAAGGAAGCCCAGATCTATACCCACTAAACCGATCTTCAATCCGTTTTCGTACTATCCAGCATATAATATGCCCGGACCTTTAATTGCTCACCTGGTAGGGTTTTAACGTGGAACGGGTGTTATCCTACTACTAAGTTTTTCTCTCTCATTTTTGGCAAAATCGCTCTACTCCAATGCGATTTGATTGGTAGGTTACGTACATACCAGTGATTTTTACGATATTTTCCTTCACCTAAAAATACGAAGCGTACGATAAATCAAAAATTGTTTCTTCGTTGCTCCTCCGATTCTTCCCCAGAAACTGGACTAAGCTCACAACAGAGTATTTATCCGTTTAAATATCAGAACGAACTATTTCGGAAGTGTTAATTTCGAATTTCAATTTTTTTGTCGAACTTCGATGTGGTGGCCAACATGACTTTGAAATGTTTGAATATTGAAAGAAGTCCTTCCTTTATATCAAAACTTTTGTTGAGCTTGAAAAATCTATTAATTTTCATATAAGAATAAATAAGAAATCTAGTCTGCTAAGTATAATTCTATTTGTAGATAAATAGATCGTAATTTATAGAACTATTATAATAGGGCGTATTTATTGCACTGCTCATGAACCGAATAGCGTTGGGGCAACTTTCACCGCGACGTTGCTAATCGATAAATACGAATTATTGCCTCCAGCGGTTCGCCCAACGCTTCCTTAAAGAAAGCGGCTTACATAACCTTCCCTATCAGAGAGATTGATCCGTAACGAGCCCTTAGAAACATATGTAACTAGCCATCAGCTTGAACTTCGCAAGGGTTTAGAGCGAATATCTATTTTTTTTAATTTATGTACCTACCGTAAAAACGTTAGAAAAACATCAATATCATGAATTTAGTGAGACACGTCCTTGAATATATTTTCGCTCGCCAATTAACGCTTAATTCTTGAAAGCAAATTTTGTATTCCAAATCACATATATTCATAACATACTACCAGTAAAAAATTCAGTATTTTGAATACTACCCATTTATATGAACGATTGGTGGCAAATTTAAATTAAATCTGAATTGAGAAACATGAGGTCATCGAACCAATGTCGCCGTTTTGGGCAAGTATGAAGTAAGACTTATCACGAGGACATCCGTTGACGCATGTAACGATTCTTTATACGACGTATAAAAACTTTTTATTGCAGGACATTCTAGATATTTCACATTATATTATATCTAACTGTAAGAACAAATTTCTTTAAGATACAAATAATGAGGTAAATAATATTTAGAGATTACCATGGGTTCAAATCTAGAATATTTTTCATTAGTATTTACAAGTCGATTTAATTAATACCAGAACGTCGATTAAAAATGACAAAAATACTTGGATTTGAAAATATTGCCAGCCATATACATGATTGCAGCTTATTAAATAAAAATGTTAAAGATTTACGTCTTCAATTGAGTCGCAATAAGAGTTCACGGTAGGCCTGCTGATCAGTAATAAGATCCGTAGTAGAACCGAGTTTACCGATATAACCAAGAGTGTCGCGAAACTGTAGTGGCAATGTGCGGGGCACATATAACGAAGAACTGAGGCGTTCAGGTCTTAAGGTGTTGGAATGGCAACCCCGGAAGGGAAAACGCAGCATCGGTAGACTGAGGACCTTCATAAGATCATAGGCAGCTGTGTGAACAAAACGGCTCAATGTAGTTTGGCGGTGAAGATCTCAAGAAGAGGCCTATTAGTAGTGGATGTCGTATCGGTCGATGAAGAGAAAATAGAAGCTAGTAATACATATTTGGTTCGTATCAGGCTGAGTAAAATAGACCACCCTCATTGCTGCGAGGTGTCCTAAAAGGCGACTAATGTAAGTTGACTCACCTTGTGGTATCCGGTTGTGTAGAATAGACCACCCCCTTTCTTATCAAGGGGTTATAAAATATTACTAAGGTAAGTTGACATCAGGTTGGCGGCCGGTCGTAAAATACGTAGCCAAGTCATGTGACAACATATTCGTAACATGTTGTGCCGATCCTATTTGGAGTGGGCTAAGGGCAGGAGAATAATAAAAAAGTAATACATATTTGCTCAAACCCCAAACAAGAGACTATAGCTGAAAGAAAAACAAATCAAAGTCGAAATACTTATCATCGAACCGTCAGTTTAAATGTAAAGCTTGATCGCCATATAGATTGTTGTAACGCTTCACCGCTCAACAGCGGTACGTGGCTTTGCAAATATAATTAAGTTTCCAATACAATGTACGTGAGTCACGTTCTTAGATGAATCAAAGCTTCAACCCAGTCGTGCATTGTCCATTTATGTTTGTTCTTTGTAATTGAATCAATAATGAACATGAATGAACAAATGCCTAATAATTAGGCCTGCTGATTGTCGGCGATGATCATTGGTCGCGTGATCGTCTATAATAGGTACGATCATTGTACAAGTGTCTACACGTTCGTCCGCATTATCATACTGTTACGAACATTCGAAAAGAGTTCGTAATACGTAAGTCTTAGACTTCGAATTGGACGGTGGCAGTGTTACGAACGTGCGAAAAGAATTCGTAAGCATATGTCATAAAATTCAAATTGCACGGGGGCAGTTTAAAAACATGCAAAAAGGGTTCGTAAAGTATATACATATGTCATAGAGTGCAAATTCGCTTAACGCTAATTCTCTGGAACATTCGACGTGTATCAAAACATGTTTACTTAAAAGACTTGTTTACGATCTTTTCAATGTCTCACGAATGTTCTCGAAATCGGTTCATTCGATATATAAGCAGACGTATCGTGCGCCTCGACGTTCAGTTTGCGAATAGCGATCAAGAGCGAATAAACAAGCGAAAATAAAAGTTAATTATAAGTGACCTCGGCATTCTTATTGGACAACGAACTGAATAGAGACTGTAAGTACTAAGTTTTTAAAAAAAAGTTTGATAAAGTGTTTTTAACGAGTCACCAGGTATTTCACCCAAATCCACGAAGCCATGTACGTAACAATACGATACAAACAATCATTCGTATCAGCCAGCGATTCCCTTTGATGCGTGTCCTAAAAAACTGACAATCGCCAGGTTGTAGGCGATCAGAGACGATGATTGGCCGAGTATTGACCCGTGCTGTGATAGCCCAGCGTTGAAACTGAACGACTCTCTCGAGAGTTCACAGATTCAAACACTAACCAATGAATTTTTGGGTCAAAACTTGATTCTAATTGATGATTGCCAATTTATCACACGCATTCCGGTGAAGACAAACATCGTGAGCAAACCTGCATATCTCTAGAGAATCCTGGGGATATGTGTTATACTTATCGAATACTGCATGTTCGAGGTATGAAAACGAATAGTCCACTCTACATTTAGCATTTTATATTTATTCTATATACTTTATCGCGGATTATAGCAAAATATTTTACTATTACTTTTATATTATTTATATGTATTTATTTGTAGCCTTCCTTACTAATTACATATTACAATAATTTAATTTCAAACAATAGAATTTTGAATTTAAAGCTACAATCAATTATTATTCATATTTTTTTAACCTACCAATCCGCATTGAAGCACCGTTGTGGGCTTAGCTCCAACCCATCTCGCGTAAAACGGGGAGAGGCGTATGCCCAGCAGTGGGATAGTAACAGAACGCTACTTTTACTGAAGATCACGCAGACGATGTCACACGCTCAAGCTACTAGATATATACAAAAACACATTATCATATAAATTCAATACAAAGGCACGCCATCAATGTCAGGAGCAGCTGCGAACATAAACTTACTGCGTCAATGTAACGTTTCATTATCCCGCCCTGATTTCAATATTATGTTTCTAGAATAGTCTAAAATTAAAACAATTTATTTTATCAATGTCGGTGATACACCAAGCGATTTAGCATTCATAATTTTATCATTATTTTTGTACATAAAAATATAAAGAATTATAAAACGATAGGTGATGTATATAATAGACAAAGTAGGAACCGACATAAGCTTGTGGCTCCTGCTTTGCGCCTAGTAAAATACGTATAGTACCCGGCAATAAGTAATGCTCATCGAGGCTCAGAGAGAGGAATCGGCTAGATTCTGCTTCATAGAGCATTGTCTCTGTCGCACAGACTGACGAACCCGTGTGTGACAGTGACAGCGCTCTACGAAACCGAACTGGTCGACTGTCTCGTTCTAAGTTCTCGATGTGCATTATTTATTGCCGGGTACTATAAATCGTTTACGGGTTTGGGTATAAGATTCTATAATAACATTCCGAAATCAATTTTGGCCTTGCCATTACAACAATTTATAAACACTGTTAAAAAGAGGCTGATACAGAAAGCCTACTATACTGTTGAGGATTACTTAGATGACAAGGATGTGTGGATATAGCTACACTTCTACCCTGTACAAGACAGTAATGACTAAATATAACTAGTCATAAAATGTTTATTTAAAAAAGAGCAACCGCCGAGTTTCTTGCTGGCTATTCTCGGTAGAAACAGCTTTCCGAACCAGCAGTAAAGTTGACGATTCAAAAGCACTTATTATTATATAAATGAACGCACTTGTTTACAAGTTTACTCGAAGAAAGAATATTTCGAATTGAATTGAATTCCTATAACATTTTCTATAGTAATTACCTAGAGTCATAATAGTCCAAAGTCATAAAAAAGAAAAGTGTAAATTAAGTGTAAGAAATATGCTTATGCGTAAAGCATATTACAATATTGAAGATTATTTGGATGATAAAAATGCCTGGATTTGAAAATCCTTCAGTTTCATACAAGACTGTGGTTTAATAATGTAAAATTGAAAATGTTTAAAAGATTGACCGCCGAATGCTTGCTGATTCTTCTCGGTATGAGCAACATTCCGAACCATTTGTAGCTTCATTAATCATATTGAACCTTGACGACTCAAGTGCTTGAAAGAGCTTATTTGAATAAAGATTATTGTGATTTGATTTGATAAGATAATGTGGATTTAGCCTTCGAGGCTCATTCAGCTCACGATCATTTCCTTATCCAATTAAGTAAGCTAAGGAAGGTCTTAAGTATAAATCATTCCTTAGCTTACGTAAAATTACTAGCTGACCGTGATAAATTATTACTAGGGAATTTCTAGTAAACATTATAAAAGCAATAAAAAAAATGTTGGGTTGGGCAACCATTATCACGTTGGGGTATCAAAAATAGATAGTAGCCGATTCTCAGACTTCCCGAATATGGATATAAAATTTCATAAAAATCGGTCAAGCCGTTTCGGAGGAGGATGGAAACTAACATTGTGAAACGAGAATTTTATAAACTAGTTGACAACCCAAACGTTGTTTTTCCATATAAATTATTCAAATTCAAATTCAAAATATTTTTTATTCAAGTAAACTTGTAAACAAGTGCTTTTGAATCGTCAACATCTACTGCTGGTTCGGAAAACTGTTCCTACCGAGAAGAGCCAATTAGAAACTCGTCGGTCTCTCTTTTCAAAGTATTAATTGTTATCACTAGTTACATTTAGTCATTACTGTCATATTAATGTATTCGTAGCCAATATCTAGAGTACGTTGTAAAAAAAAAATTTCAAGGGTGGACAACCATTATCACTTAGGGCTGTCAAAAATAGATAGTAGCCGATTCTTCGGACCTTCTAAATATGCATAGAATTACATAAAAATCGGTCAAGCACTTTCGGAGTAATATAGTAACTGACATTGTGACGCGAGAATTTTATATACAAGATTATATTAAAGTATCATCTATGCGAGCGCAACGGCGCAATCGGTTCATATCATTTATATCAATGAAAGTACTAACGTTCTAAAGGAAAAAACAAATTTAGATGTTGCCAGCACGATATGGCAGTGGAAAAAACCACAGCATCACATCTGAATCGGATAACGGCTATTCAGTTTGTCCATTTACTATTTGAGTCGGTAATTTGCGTCGATTGAACTATTCACGTCTAAGGTTAAGCTTAGAGCAAATGGAACTATACGTGCACGCTTGACCATCCCGTTGGCGCAGTGGGTAGTGGCCCCTGCCTTCACCTCCGCGGGTCGCGGGTTCGATTCCCACCGCGGGCCAACATATTCTATAAAATAATTTGTTGGTTCTTCGAGCCTGTGTGTATTTGTATTTAAGTATGTATTTAAAAAACTATACATGTATATATGTACCAGTTGTCCGTCACCCATAACACAAGTGTTAAGTTACTTACTTTGGGGATGGACGACCGGTATGTTAGTGTCCCATATATATATATTTTTAATGTACTATCCGTTCTCATACCTGATATATGCAGAATTCGTTAAAGCTCATTCACTATCCATCACCAAAAACAATACTACACATGCATACAGCAATACGTGTACTATCCGTTCTCATACCTAATATATGCAGAATTTGTAAAACTCATGCATTGCCAACCACCAAAATCACCACAAAACACAAGCACGCACTGCACACATTCACTGCCACAATTTCAACAATTGTTTCGCCCCGTAACCGAAATATCATCAGGATGACAAAATCACAAAGCATTTTTGGCATTGGCATAGGCTACATTTGCCATTACATTTATTTTCCTTTATCGTGGATTTTAGCAAAATTATATTTTCATTACTTTTTTATTATGGACCTCCGCAAAGTAACGCCTAATTCGATAAATTATATAAATCGAGTCTGTGGAGTTTTGTGGAATTTTATTGTATAATTTTATATGAATTACGCCATACTTTAGCACCGACATAATTTTAATCATAATCTATTTACGACTCGTTCTATTACAAGAATAATGGGTACGCCCGCAATTTTCAACGGTTGATCGATAAAGTTATTTACGTTTTAAGGTCAGGATTATAGAAGCTGCGTAAGTGGAATAATATTTAACGTAGTTATACGAAAAATTGGATTAATACTTCTAATTCTGTTTTTAATACACCATTAAAAATAATTCCGTACAGAAAGCAATATATAAAAAAGTGTCGTAATTAAATGGACTCTTTCAATTATATGAAAAGTGTTGAAATATATAATTTATAGAATTAGGGGTTACTTGGCGGAAATCCGTAATAAAGTAAATAGAAAATATATATCATGCTAAATGTCTTTATATAGCTAAATGTCTTTATGCGTTACTTTGCGGAAATCCGTAATACAAAAGTAATAATAAAATTATTTTGCTATAATCCGCAATAAAGTAAAGAAAATATATATCATGCTAAATGTCTTTATAAGTGTTAGAGTATATAATTATAATTTCTAATAATATTTTGAATTAAGTATTTAAGAAAAGAACATAATGAAGGATCTGTCTTGATAAAAATTTCATTAACATTAAATGAGATTTTATATGAATTACTGCTGATTTATTCGTCAAGAGTTTTTTGAAATTGAATATTGCTATTTTCTAATTGTAATAATTTATATATTGTTTATAATATATTGTATTGACTAGTAGATAGTGAAAAAAAAATAAACCATGATGGCGAAATGTCAAGGGAAAAAAAATTGCAAATATTAAGTTCATACAGTTTTAAGTGCAATAGACGCTAGATTTAGAAGTTGCAATAGAAATCAATACCGTAATTATTATTGTTAAAATTCCGCCGTGTGGTATCCGGCTGAGTAGAATAGACCACCCTCCTTTCTTACCAAGGTGTCGTTAAAGGCGACTAAGGTAAGTCGACCCGCCATATAGTATCCGGCTGAGTAGAATAGATCACCCTCATTTCTTACAGAGATGTCGTAAAAGGTGACTAAGGTAAGTTGACCCACCGTTTGGTATCCGGTTGAGTAGAATAGACCACCTTCTTTCTTGCCGACGGGTCGTAAAATACGACTAATGTAAGTTGACGTCAGGCAGGCGGCTGTTCGTAAAATACGTATCCAAATCATGTGACAACATGTTTGTAACATAGTGTGCCGACCCCACTTAGAGTGGGATAAGGGCAGGAGGATGATGATATTATTGTTAAAGTTATCTATATTGTGTAATAAATAATACATATCTTAAGAGTGTTTTAATACAAAGAATTTAGTAACGCAAGTATAGTGCAATGGCCATTATTAATAACCGTATATAGAGATAAAGTGTCTAATTAAAGTAGACTGCATAATAAATAGCTTGCATGCGTTTCTGAACTGAGTTCAATGAGATTTATATAGGTCAATGACGAACTGCGCAGTGAGGCGACAGTGTGACATTTTAAAGCGTTTAATTTTCAGTATTATAAAACAATATGTGTCTCTTCAACCAATAGATGTATTGGACATAGTCCTTCAAAGGTCTTCCACGTTCCTGTATATAGCGGCTCGCCGCGAGTTTTTGAGGGTATCTCCTAAAACGCTTTTGCGGTGTGGGGTTGTTATTCCAACAACTTAAAGCCCCAACTTCGTTGCAGTTCCCGAATTATGTGCCATTTCAGTTTCGCGACCCATTTAACTATGTTCGGCTCTTTCTTTTTTTTACTGAACTCCTCATTTCCGATTTGATCACTCAAAGATACTCCGTAGCTCTTTCCATCGTCCGCCGAATTACTCTGAGCTTTCTAAAGAGGCCCATAATTAGCGAAGTTTCAGATGACACATTATCACATTATCATGTGACCAAAAGAGTTATAATTATGACTAAAGGGGGGGGGGTCGTTAGAAAGACGGATAGATTGTGTGAAGAACGACATGCATATAAATGGAGTATCACCAGAGTTGACGAATGATAGAAGAGAATGGAAGATGAAGACATATTGAGCTGATCCCACTTAGAGTGGGATAAGGGTAAGAAAATGATGATGCTATTACTAACAACACTCACTGTTCGAAGTGAAATATAATCATTACTAATATATATTTAACAATATAACAAATCCTTGTATTATTATATAATACTTTTGTTTCTTAACAAAATAAAAATGTATAGCATACTGTGTCAACTTATAAATATTGTGTGGTATCCACCTGAGTAGAATAGACCACCCACATTTCTTACCGAGATGTCTAAAAAGGCGCCTAAGGAAAGTTGACCAGCCGTGTGGTATCCGGCTAAGTAGAATAGACCACCATATTCTTACCGAGAGGATAATTTATGGATTAACATATATGTAGTTTTTTTGGAAGGCCATAATTAAATGAATAAATACATTCGTTATCCTCATCCTCCTACCCTTATCCCACTCTAAGTGGGATCGGCACAACATGTTCCAAACATGTTGTCACATGATTTGGCTACGTATTTTACGACCGGCCGCCTGCCTGACGTCAACCTACCTTAGTCGGCGTTTATGACCTCGGTAAGAAATGAGGGTGGTCTGTTCTACTTAGCCGGATACCACACGGCGGACATAAATAAATACATTATGCAAACTAAATGCAGAGTAAGAAAAAATATAGAATTCCTATTACTTTTTGTTAAAACTCAATATAAATAGTTCAAACTCATATACTGCGCCTTAACTCTGCAGACTTAACACCTATTTGTCTTAGAAATTAGCTAAAGAGCTTTATACTTCGAGCTCTGACGAGGCAGCTATTATTTTATCGAGTAATTTAATTGCCCTCGTGACCGGGGGCTCGGCTGCCAACTACTGTATACTGAATACTAACAATAAACTACTGTAAACTATGTCATATACGAGTACGTCCCCACCCACCGCGATCTAGGTCCGTTGAAATTGTAGTATCAGAGCTAGTGACGAAAATTTTATTCAAAGCAAAACGTTGGGCACGAAATAACTTATAAAGTACTCAAGAGGGTGTCATTCTCCAATTCTAAATATCCTTAGTGAAAATCAGATCTCATATGACAGTTCCGTAGGAAAATGTCTTTAAATGCTCGTACAATTTTACTTAGTGACTTAGTTTGCTAAGTTGTATATATGCTCGCCTGTCATCTTAGTGAATAATAATCTATAGAATGAGAATATATAGAATGAGGCGCTACTTTGCGCAGGTCCATAATACAAGAGTAATAATAAGATAATAAATAAATAATAACGATATATGGGACATTTACACACACGGTCGTCCATCCCCAAAGTAAGTAACTTAATACTTGTGTTATGGGTGAGAGACAACTGGTAAATACATATGTATATAGTTTTAAATACATACTTAAATACATATATACACCCAGACTAGAAGAACCAACAAATTCTAAATAGAAAATGTTGGTTCTCGGCGGAAATCGAACCCGCGACCCACGGAGCCGAAAACAGGGTCACTGCCAACTGCGCCAACGGGCCAGTCAAACTTACTGCATATATGCTTGATACACGACAAAATCGCAAAGGCCACGCTTTGCAATTTTGTTATGGAGTCTATTTCCTGATAATGCTGCGGTTTCAGGGCTAAACTATTGTTGAGCTTGTGATCGTGAGCGTGTGTAGAGCTTGTGTATCGCGGTAGTGGTGGTGGAGGTTTGTGCATGTGTTTTATTAATCCTGCATGTATCAGATATGAAAACGGATAGTCCACTTTACATTTAGCATTATATATTTTTTCTATTTACTTTATCGCGGATTATAGCCAAATAACTTTATTATTACTTTTGTTAGTGACCAATCAATGCGATAAAAATTCAGTTCATTATATAGTTTGGGAAACAATATTTTGTTGGTGCTTGCTGTGCTAGGATGGTAATTTTGAATTCAGTTCAACGATTGAATGTATAAAAACCGCCTATAGTCATGTTTTACATATCGGGTTTGCCTAAGTAGCTTTTAACCCATCCGGGACTTTATCGTGTACGATGTCATATCATTTAGATCATGGACGACTACGATCTTACGAGCTTCAATTTTTTCTAGTCTAGATCTATATAGCCGACACAATTTTTGCATCCTCATCGGACAGGGAAGGATGGTAAATTGGCCGTCAGCTCTGTGGCTATACGATACCCTTACTTTTGCTTGAGTTTTCTAATTTTAGGTTATACTATATCGTTTTCAAACAATATTAACGTCATAACAAATGTTTAGTAGCGCTTTAAATTCTGGAATTTTTTGTACATTATCACTTATAGTAGCCGACTCCTGAACTATACTAATCTATTTAAACGTGTGAGGCGCGCCATGTTATATATCACTAATAGGTATTTCAAAGAACCTAAATTTATTTTTGTCTGCAATTTTTTAACATATGCGTTCGAGACGTCGTTTTGGTTTCATTTTTGCAAAAATAAGTCCAATAAATTGCCTAAACGACCTTGGGAGGTGCAAATATTTTTGTACGATGCGATCACAATGTTTAATGTTTTTCTTATATAACCGCATAAAAACAACCGTAATGGCCAAATGGTTAGAGGAATATCAGGCCTTTGGGTGTTCGAACTTGGTGTTCGTGAGAATTAAAAAAAAATCTATTTAAAATATCACATCCTGATTTGTCAATGTTATTATTCATTACTCGATGTTGTCACTTATTACGAAACCTAAATATTTATATATAATTAAAGATATGTGTACCCTGTTAATCCTTACTGAAAGAGCAAGGAAGATTTACACTCCAATCAGTAATAAAACGCGAAATCTTTCAAATATTATAAAAGCGAAAAAGTAAAACGCGCGTAATAGAACATACGTGCTTTCGGTACGTACATTTGTCAAAACTGGTCTCAGAGAAAACTATAATTAATTTTTGCCTACAAATTGGTAAAAATAGATAACAATCTTACTTTTTTTAAAACCTCGCCGTGGGTGAAACTTCGAGGCGCAGAAAGATTACTGATGCACTGAAGGTATATCAGAAGAACTAGTAACGAAGAGGCCTAGAATAAGATATATTTCTCTAAAGAGATATTGGAAGAATTAATAATAAAAGACCTAGAAGAAGATATATTGCATTGCAGAAATATTAGAAGAATTAATGATGAAGATACCTAGAAGATCAGATATATTGCACTGCAGAGATTTTAGAAGAATTAAGAACGAAGAGAGCTAGAAGAAAATATATTACACTGCAGAGATATTAGAAAAATTAATGATGAAGATACCTAGAAGAAGATATGTTGCACTGCAGAGATATTAGAAGAAGTTAATAAAGAAGAGACTAGATAATTCTAGGGATATGTATAACCTACCAATCGACACTCCACACCTTTTCTCTGAAAACGGAGAGAGGAGGCTTACGCCCCACAGTGGGATATTAACAGACTGTTACTTTTGAAGTACAAGCAAACAATCTTTTCTGTATTATTAACTGTTTGATAGTAGCAAAAACAAAGTAGAAGAAGCAGTGAAGAGATATTAAAAGAATTAATAACGAAGCGACCTAGAAGAAGATTGCACTAAAGTGCTTAAAATAATTAATACTGAATAGATCTAAAACGAGGTGTCAGACAAATTAATTCCTAATAGCTCGCCATTACCAGACGTCAGCGCTGACGATAATGCTCGACTACTTTTGTCGTCAAGTGTTGTCTAGACGGTCAAAGTACGTCAAACCGATTACTGTAATGGAATTTCGTATTATCTCAAGTTACTTTCTAGAATCGTTTTATCCAGCGTCGGATTCATTATGGAACACGACTGTGACAAATGCAACACAATAATTTTTAAGCTATCGCCGTCCATGTTTAAAATCTTACGCTATTTGGTATATTGTGGTTATCTAACATTGGCTTCACAGTATATTTTTAACAATTAAATTTTTGTACATAAGAATATACATAATTATAAAATGACTAGCGATGTATAGAATAAACAAAGTTGGAACCGACTGCGGTTCCTGCTTTGCGCCTTGCAAAAGGACATAAGTCGTTTGTGGGTTTGGGTATAAGATTCTATTAATTCCGCAATCTACTTTAACTTAACCATTACAGCAATTCAAAAACACTATTAAAAAGGCTAATACAGAAAGACTATACAGTTGAGGATTACTTAGACGATAAGAATGCGTGGATATAGCTACTCTTCGACCCTGTACAAGACATCAATAACTATATGTAACTAGTAATAAGAATTATTCTTTGAAAAGAGCAACCGCCGAGTTTCTTGTGGGTTCTTCTCGGTAGGTCAGCTTTCCGAACCAGCAGTAGATGTTGACCATTCAAAAGCACTTGTTTACAAGTTTACTTGAATAAAGAATATTTTGAGTTTGAGTATATATTAGGGATGTTACGGAGCTCCGACTTCGGTTCCAAACGGTCGGAACCTCTGATTGAATTCAAACCTCCGACTCCGACTCCGGCTCCGATAAATTATAGTCGGAGGTATAACGAAGGTGAAATTGTCATGCTAATTCGGACAGAACGCGCAGCTACAAGTTGCAACTCATCGCCCGGGGGTATCTCCCCTCGCGCGCGCAATTCTCGTTCATGTTTATTTTCAGTATTAATCGTTAGATGCGCTTAAGTATTCAATTATTTAAATCGTAGTGGTCATATTGTCTAAGTACAGTTTACGGGTCAATTTTTAAATTAATAATGAAGGAGACAGAGGTGGAAACCTCCGCATCCGACTCCGCCTCCGATTCCGAGTTCGGCTCCGATAATACAAATATGAAATCTCCGGTTCCGACTTCGGTTCCAGTAAACCCACCTCCGTAACATCCCTAGTATATATTATGGTTGATTGTGTGGTGTAAAGATCCTGTGGAGAGACCTATATCCAGCAGTGGATTGCCATCAGTTGACGAAGAAGAAAAAGTGTTGGTTGACTCCCAACTCGTAAATTTTTTTTACATGTTTTTGATTTTAAAAAAAGCGATAAAAGGCAAAGCAGGCACCAACTTATTATTTAACTTAAAAACTTTGTCATCATCGATTATTTTCCATAAAGAGTCCATGAATCCAAATATTGATTCATTATAAGTACTTGAGAAATACTAGGCCGAAGAAGGAATCCATAGTTCTTAGTACTTCAAGCAGCATTTTAAAACCAAGAACTTATCATCGAATTGAGGTATTTACGACGTCACACTTTGGTTTCTACATTCTAATTATAGCTTTTTGTCACGATATATTAAAAAGCTTAGAATGTAAGAGACATTATCGCTACATATAAATCTACAAGCGATAAAAAACCCACCCATCAAATCCCCATCTCGTTTCAACGATCAACACTTTCATATCGGACATATTGCACGCTAAAATATAATGCTATATGATATTGTGCTCAATTTTCTTAGCCATTAGGTGCTAAATGAATCGCGCGGAATGTCGCGTGCGTCGTACAGATATCGTCTCGAGTTTCACGTGAACCGTAATGATGCTGTGTCATCTTTTATTAATAGGCACTTCAGCCGTGCTACCGATGTGAAGCATTACGGATTTGTAGGTGATATAACTGTATATTGGTCTAGAGTAGAATCATGTGATTAAAATGCACAAACAGGTATGCTGAGATGAAAAAGCTGACGGGTAGCCTAACAATAGATTGAAGCATTTTTAAAGTTCTTACTTTTAAACGTGTGCGTGCATCTTAACGAATCAGTTATATAAGCGGGCGGCTTATTAATTTTGTGTGTAGCGTACACATATTTTTAACTTTTTTTTAAAGTGTCAAAACAAATTTTTGAATTAAAACTATCGTGAGTGGTATTTATTATTAATGTTGAGAGACCGGCTATACTCACGTCTTATTTTATCGGATGAACCCGACTAGTTTCAAGCCTATACGGGGCTCTTATTCATGAGCTCTTTACGCGGCGTTATCGCGGCGGTAAATGACTCATCGGCAGTCGGGCTCATCCGATAAAATAAGACATGAGTATAGCCGGTCTCTCAACATTAATAACAAAACAAATTATAAAATTTCGGCCTCTTTTTTCCAACGTCCTCTAATATTAGATCAGAGTCTTTTTAACAATACCTGTTAAAATTTGTTAGTTTTAGATTGTTTACCCAAAATGGGTGCTTCAAATTGTGGTTTTACAAGTTATACAATATTTATGTTATCTTTATTTTCTACGTTTTATTGCAATCTTCTAGCAGTTTGCATCTTACAATATATGTTAAGTTTCGCAAGGGAACATGATATGTTAAATATTTTTTTAACAATTTTTTGCGATTAATTTATTTAACAGGGCAGGTGTTTTCAAAGTTTGCTTGTGCGTCTTAAATTTTTGGCAGGTAGCCACCTTAGTGTTTGACGCTTTAATTTGCATATAGTCATAAAGCCTTCAACTTCTTCGACCTCGTATGCGTGTATGTGTGTGTATATATATGGGGTTTGCATTGTGAGCGTGCGTGTGGTTGTAATCCCTATATTAATTTTACTTATAGCATTACGTTTAGTGTTAGGTCGAAACTATAATTTTAATTTTATTGTAACTATTCTTTTTAATTTAATCGCAAACAAGCTGACGGGGCAAACGTTGTTTTGATATATAAATTATTTGTACAGAATTTCTAATGTACATAAGTAAATATATAAAATGTTGACAAAAAATTTTAGAGATGGTCAACCCTTAAGACTTAGAGGTATGAAAAATAAATAGTAGCCGTATCTCAGACCTATTGAATATGCAGATAAAAATTTCAAACCAATCGGTCAAGCCGTTTCGGAGGATTAGTAACTAACATTGTGCGACGAGAATTTTGTATATAGGATACCAGTTTCTAAATATTGATATCTAAAGAAGGATATTCATGACTTGCTTGCGAATCGTTCGCCAAACAATTCATTTATGGATACTTATGTGATCAAACAATTACAATGAATTAAATGACGTCACGTCACGTCAGTGCTCTGATCAGTGCCCAGCGGTGAGACCGTGCTACTCTTTCAAGACAAACACGAGTTCAAACCCGGGCAGGCCTTGAGTTTGAGTTGCCAATAAATGCAAACCAATGAGTTTTTCTATTAAAACTCATGTGTCTAGTTGATGATTGCAATTTATCACACGCTTTTCGGTGAAGGAAAACATCGTGAGGAAACCTGCATATCTCTAGAGAATTCTGGAGATATATGTAACCTACCAATCCGCATTGGAGCAGCGTGGTAGGTCTTAGCTCCAACCCTTCTCTCCAGGAACGGAGAGAGGAGGCCTATTCCCTGCAGTGGGATTATAACAGGCCGCTACTTTACGTCACGTCTTATTTAACGTGTTATGGAAAGTTGTGACGGCAAAAAATAGTGTTCCTCGTAGAAAAAAGAATAAAAGCTTTTAAAATCAACTACTGTTGGAACGAGGAAACAATTTGCACTTAAAATTACAAAAACTTAAGAATAAATAAAAATAAAGAAACTACTCTACTTGTTACAGACAATAGCGCTTTTTACGTTCCTCTACCAGAGACCGGCCGACCATAACGAGTCTTACAATAACGAGAAAAAATAAATTTACATCAAGAAAATTCTCATTATTTTACAATGAAAATATAACGACAATTGAGAGGTTTTTGTCGTTGATTCACGATTCATAACGATTGTCTGAGATCACGATAAGCGTTCGCTTAATCTAAGAAGTAACGAAATTATCTAAATTGGAGTTGTTGTCGTTAGGTTAGCTTTTATACTAAAAAACATATTACTAATCTTAATAACTTCTGCTCGTGATATCATTATTTTTTTGGACAATTTTTTTAATGTTTTTACTATGTACAATAGAAATTCCCTAAACATAATTTATATGGCATGTTTTACCATATAAATTACGTTTGCCAGGTCAGCTGGTAATCTATATAGTCTTGCATAGGTATGTAATATACATCAGTACCGCGCCATTACATGTAGGCAATTTGATTGTTGGGCAGAGGGGCCAATTAAATCTTACAATGCGGTGCCAAACTTAGCAAAAGATGCAAATTCTTAAATAACTACTAACTAATGTATAGTAAACTGTGATAGCCCAGTAGTGAGACCGTGTGACTCTCGTGTGACTCGAGGGGAACACGATTTCAAACCCGGCAGGTACCAATGAGTTTTTCTATTAAAACTCATGTGTTTAATTGATAATTGCAGTTTATCACACGCTTTTCGGTGAAGGAAAACATCGTGAGGAAACCTGCATATCTCTAGAGAACTCTGGAGATATGTGTAACCTACCAATCCGCATGTGAGCAGCGTGGTAGGTCTTAGCTCCACCCTTCTCTCCAGAAACGGAGAGAGGAGGCCTATTCCCAGCAGTGAGATTGTAACAGGCTGCTACTATACTATAATGATAACTTAACCTATCAATTAAGTTTCTTAAGTGAACAATTCAATTTTAATGTTAAAAGTTATATATAATATGTTACATTGGGGGCTTTTTCAAAAAAGGCTGGAAGACACTGAGAGTATCCAGGGCCTAAACTACTATTACTTTGCGAAATTAGATTTGTTGCAACTATGCGACGTAGGAAAAAAGCAAACTCCCTTTTTCTAAACCTATCATTTAAGTTTCTTAAGTGAACAATTCAAGTTTTTAATATTTAAAGTCGTGTGTTACATAGTGAAGTATAAGAATTTTAGAAGAGCTCAGGTGGGGCATGCCACAACAAATGTTGGGAGACACTGGTCTATACAGTCTGACTAGTTATATTATATAGTTGATTCAGGCTTCCCTTTTGGGCGTTAAAAAGAGAATAACAACTACAACTAATTTTCGCATTCATATTATTAGCATTGAAGTGTGGGTTTAATTCTAAACTGCTTATGAATTAAAAATAAATGCATCGCAATTTGTTTATTTTATTTCCGCGTTTTAGAACGTGGAATATTTCAGAAATGTAACGTGTTACACGAATGTTTGTGCAAGTGAAACGTGATTAAACGATTATTGGCATATTCGGGGAAATCGCATGAAATTGCTGCTTTCCAATTGGCACGACTATTTTATAAATATTATAAATGAAAAATTCTGTCTATTACACTTCTTCAGCTAATCCTTCTTCTTCAAACGTTAGACAATACGCAGACATATATAAGCAGGCAAACGTTAGATATAAGTGTCTTCACAGGATCTCCACAACACACACACCCGTATTCAAGAAGCATATTTAGCTAAGTAAATACAAATTGGCATTGCTATGCAAAGGAGGCTAGTTCACTGTGCGTTCCTCGTGTCAAGCCTTCCATTTCATAAACAATACTTAGACAACACACAACTAAAAGAACGCTATGCGTCCAATTTCTCGCTCTGATTGGTCCATTTGATGTGGCGTAGTCCAGTCTAGTTTTTAGTGTTATTAAAAAACAAACACAACCTTATTTTGTTTTTCCCGTAATTTGCAGTTGATCGTGTTAATAATTTTTTCTATGACATTTTGTCTATTGTGTGGTGTAAATAAAATATAGTTTAGTATAATGACTTCGCCTTTGGATTTAAACGCTAGCATTGCAACTCTAAGAGGTAGAACTATTTTTCTTTAATTTAATATGTATGATAATTTTATTGTATAGTTACTTATATTATTTACTAGTCAAAATAAAATGATTATACGAATAAAATATAATAAATAAATATCTAATAAATCATTATGTCGTTAACCAAAGCGGCGCGAGAACGCTATGCGTTTTTCAAAGTAGCTCCTGATCTATTTTAGCTGTGCGTCGAATTTGACAAACGTAAAGTAGAACATTTCACTCAAGTAATGTCTATGAGTTGGTTTGAATGACCCTATGCGTCCCTGAGCACTGTGCGTCCTCATAGCAATGTTTATGAATACGGGTGACAATCTTGTACCGCTTTGATCCAGCGGCTCCCCACGACCTTTTTGAGGTCGTTAGTCCACCTCTAAGGGTGGTCTATCGACACCGCATCTATAGGTACGAAGTTGCCATTCCTTAAGCTGGCTAATCCGCTAAGGGTAATCCACTGGACCAATATTGATGAAATATAAAACTTTTTTTAGTGTATATGTGTAGTGTTAGTGCTGTATTGATCGTTTTGAATAATTTATAGAATTTCGCAATACATTGCGGAATTCCATAGAACAAAAGTTATGCTTGAATAATTTTGATATAATCCGCGTGCGTTAAGAAACTATGTTATGGTAAGAGCAAAAACCGTTCTCATACATGATACATGCAGGATTAGTAACCGCAAGTATCACAAAACAGCGCCACAAACAACATAGTATGCAAGCACTACACACTTTCACTAAGACAGCATGTAAAATGTTACGATTTACCAGCTTTTTGTGACCTCTCGTAATTAATTCTCGTCTCTTAATTAGTTGGCTTATTTAGGTATTGTCGTTTAATAGGTATTGTCGTTTAAGCTGTGTATAGCCTAGCGGTAAGACCGTGCGACTCTCTAGAGACGACGTAGGTTCAAACCCCGGGCAGGCACCAATGAGTTTTTCTATTAAAACTTATGTGTCTAATTGATAATTACAACTTATCACACGCTTTTCGGCGAAGGAAAACATCGTGAGGAAACCTGCATATCTCTAAAGAATTCTAGGGATATGTGTAACCTACCAATCCGCCTTGGAGCAGCGTGGTAGGTCTTAGCTCCAATCCTTCCCTCCAAAAACGGAGAGAGGATGCCTTAGCCCAGCTGTGGGCATAGTAACAGGCTGTTACTTTTTTTTTACTTTTTAGGCAGATGCGTCACGGGCACGTTATATTGGTAATTATTGAAGTGAATCAGAAATAATTTCACTCTTACAACCGACGGCTCTCCAGCTAAAAGGCCGTTTAATAAAAGATCCAAGGTTGACCCATAATGGAAACCTAACGAAGTGAGAAACTGCAATCTTCCTCGCAGCTGAGACCTCTTATTAAATGCGATAGCCTATCACTCACGGTGCCACGCTTGCTTACTGCTTTACTAAGATACACTCAAAGTATATTTAATGGGCTGACTTTGCATGGCAAAATTCCATAGTAAAAAGTCATCATTTATTCATTCTCCTGCCCTTATCCCACTCTAAGTGGGGTCGGCACAACGTGTTACAAACATGTTGTCACATAATTTGGCTACGTATTTTACGACCGGCCGCCTGCCTGACGTCACCTCGGTAAGAAATGAGGGTGGTCTATTCGATGCAGCCGGATACCACACGGCACTTACCTTAGTCGCCTCTTACGACACCTCGGTAAGAAAGGAGGGTGGTCTATTCTATTAGCCGGATACCACACGGCATTTCCATAGTAAACAGTAATGATCGAATTATTTTCCACTACTGAGCAAACAAAACTGTGATAGTCCATCGGTGAGACTGTGTGAATATTGTGAAGGGGTGACCTGTTATGTGTCTGACTGATAATTCCAATTTATTATACGCTTCTTGGTGAAGAAAAACATCGTGAAGAAACCTGCATATCTCTAGAGAAGTCTGGAGATATGAGTAACCTACCAATCCGTATTGGAGCAGCGTGGTAGATCTAAGCTCCAATCCTTCTCTCCTAAAATGGAGAGAGCCAGCCCAGCAGTGGGATTGTAACAGGCCGTTACACTTACCTTTTTGCCCACAAAAATTAAGAATTTAGAATTGTAACGCTACTCATTGCAGTAGGGATTCTGCAGCTACTCCTGAAATTATCTAGGGATATGCAGGTTTCCTTAAGATATTTTTCTTCACCAAAAAGCGCTTAATTATTGTCCTAATATAATATATTCATAGACCATGTTAGACAAGAGAAGAATGCAATTGAAGAGGTTGTAATGTCATCAATTAACTTTTCTTCCGCAGGTCGTCGCCCGTCGTTCAGACCTGAAACTAATCGTCACATCGGCCACTATGGACTCCACCAAGTTCTCCACGTTCTTCGGCAACGTGCCCACGTTCACCATCCCTGGCCGCACCTTTCCCGTCGAGACCTTCTACTCTAAGAACGTCTGCGAAGACTATGTGGATGGCGCCGTGAAACAAGTAAGACTCTTTGTATATACCCTATACCCCCCCCCCACACACACACAATATATGTATATACATATATTGTATATACATATATTGTATTATATATTGGGGGGGGGGGGGTAAATTTGTGGGGGATGTTACGGAGGTGGGTTTACCGGAACCGGAGATTTCATATTTGAATTATCGGAGCCGAAGTCGCAATCAGAGTCGGAGGCGGAGGTTTCTACTTTCGCCTCCTCATTATTAATTTAAAAATTGACCCGTAAACTGTAATTGGGCAATATGACCACCACGATTTAAATAAATGAATGCTTAAGCGCGTCTAACCATTAATACTGAAAATAAACAAATAAACGAGACTTGCGCGTGCGAGGTGAGATACCCCCGGGCAACGAGTTACAACTTGTAGCTGCGCGTTCTGTCCTAATTCGCATGACAATTTCATCTTCGTTATACCTCCGAGTAAAATTTATCGGAGCCGGAGTCGGAGTCGGAATTGTGAATTCAATCGAAGTTTTCGACCTTTCGGAACCGAAGTCGGAGCTCCGTGACATCCCTAGTATATAATATACTCTTAGAGGCGTTACTAACTAACTAAGGATGTAATGAGCACCATCAGAAAGATGAAATGGAAATGGGCTGGCCATACAATAAGAGGAGATGAAAGGTGGCCGAAAAAATTAATGTTCTGGTATACAAAACACCAGATAAGAAAGATCAGCAAACCGAAGATGGGTGGATGACATTTTGGCTGTGGCAGGGCAAAAATGGACTAGCCTTGCTGAAAATAGAAGCAGTCAGTAGACAAACAGACATAATTGTTGAAAAATAACATTCTTATTTTAAATCAAAGTCTCTAACAAATGTCTAAATAAAGGCTTAAATAAAAAATACAGACTTTAACATACATTTATTTGATGGAAATATTGGGGGGGTCCAGACAGGGGTTGGTTGAAACGATGGGGCATATTGTGATAGTGAATGTGTGCAGTGCTATTGTAGTGTTGTGGTGTTGGTTTGTAATGCGCTTTCCTAATCTTACATGCAGAAAGCATGAAATCGAATTCTACACTCTACTTTTCGCATAACGAAGATTTTCTGTGATAGTAAAATAATTCATAATTGTTCGTATCGGTATTTTAAATAACCTTGGACCATCTGATATGCTAACAATTTAATTTTATGTGAACAGGCAACTAAAATAAATGAAATATCCAACGAAGCTAGTCACGTTGTATTACAAGATCTCACGCCTCTAAACGTAACTGCAATTAAATGCAAATCTATAACAGAACAAGTTTAATTCTATGATCCACGGACGATATTGCCCGTTCAAACCAATCGTAAATAAGATCGAGAGTTGCATGTCATGGTATTGGAATGTAGACAGTGCATTTTGCAAGTCTAGTCGGTGTCAACGAACTGGTGTCCCGAGACCGCTTTGGAACGCCGCTTCTCACTTCACGTGTTTCATAACGGCTTTGAGGTAGCATTAGCCGCAAATTCATCGAAATTCCACAATATCATTCGCGGTTGTTATGACGGTACGTAAAAAGACTGCCTCAAAGTTAAAAGAACCCTTTTAGGAATCAATGTCTCTAATTTAACAATTTGAGACTAAAATAAAATTTTCTATGGCATACTTTAACTTTTCTCCTACTCTCAGACATGCATGAGCTAAATACAATTTCTGCCATCAACTGCAACATTCTCTTAAAATAGACCACAATATTACTAAAAGACTTTTTTAAGAAACTCAATATAATTTAGTTAAACTCAAGTAGAAATCATTAGAAATCGTCAAGGTAACAAAGATAAGTTGAATCTGAAAAACTCTGCAAGGACCAGAAGTAGTATCGTATAGTATAAATATCCCTAAGACTATCTAATAAGTAATATCTATATAATAATACTAATCTAATAAGACCTTTGTCCGGCGGTCCAGGCTTAAAAAAAAACTTCTAGCTCTGATAGATAAGAATAATTGTCATTTTGTCCGAATTATTTTTTGGATAGATATTTTTATTTTAATTACCCGACACTGCTTTAAGGATAATGCACGTACTTTCTAACAACTGGGACAGTCTGGACCTAAGTAAATATTATTTCGCTGCAATAATGGTGCAATCCAAAGGATCACCATCATCCCTTATCCCACTCTAAGTTGGGCACAACATCGGCTTCGGCTACCGGCCACCTGCCTGACGTCAACTTACCTTGGTCGTATTTTACGACACCTCGGTAAGAAACAGGGCGGTCAATTTTACTCAACCGGATACCACACTGTGGGTCAACTTACCTTAGTCGCCTTTTACGACACCTCGGTAAGAAAGAGGGTGGTATATTCTACTCAACCGGATACAACACGGTGGATAAACTTACCTTAGTCGCCTTTTAAGACACCTCGGTAAGAAAGAGTGCCGTATATTCTACTCAACCGGATACCACACGGCAAACAACGCAAAATACCATGTTTTGAAATAAATGGGTTTAAAATTTTCATTGCTAAGGAAAATGCATCAAAGCTTCATTTTGCTTAACCGAACGGTCTGATATTGATTTATTAGTTCTGCCCGTAACGCTGCTGAATTAAATATGTATTTTAACATTTGCACCTATTTCTAGTGCGAAAGACACCTCTGTGAACTTGGCAGCCGACTTTCGAAAAAAAAATTTTTGAAATTACCATCGGGTTCTCCATCGTTTGTACCCGTTTGTACCACTTTAATTTTCGTTTGTACCTCAAACCAAAAAAAATTACAGAATTTTCAAAATTTGACCCGCAGCCCACTTTGGAAAATCGAAAATTTTCCAAAAGAGTCTGATTCAGGGTCGTTTGTACCCGTTTGTACCACTTTTATTTTTCATTTTTCTAAAAACCCAAAAAAGTTACAGCGTTTTGAAAAATTTTGAAAAATTAACTTATTACATTTTTAAAATTTCGAAAATCTGAAAACAGGGATCGACGCGGAATCGTTTGTACCCGCAGAAATCACTTTCGTTTTCGTTTCTACCTCAAACCAAAAAAATTTAAGAGCGTTTACAATTTTGAAAAACCAAAGATAAGATAATTTCCGCAATTTTTGAGATATTTCAATTTTGGAAACTTCGATCGATAGGTGACAGCGCCGTGAGGATTGTACCGCTTTTTGTTTCTTTTGAATCTCAAACCAGAAAAATTTGCGAGCGTTTTGAAAATTTCAAAAAAAACAATTTCCACAATTTTTGGAAATTTGAAAATCTGGAAACGGGGATCGACGCGGAATCGTTTGTACCCGCAGAAATCACTTTCGTTTTCGTTTTTACCTCAAACCAAAAAAATTTAAGAGCGTTTACAATTTTGAAAAACCAAAGATAAGATAATTTCCGCAATTTTTGAGATATTTCAATTCCGCAAACGGGGATCAATAGGTGACAGCGCCGTGAGGATTGTACCGCTTTTTGTTTCTTTTGAATCTCAAACTGGAAAATTTGCGAGCGTTTTGAAAATTTCAAAAAAATCAATTTCCACAATTTTTGGAAATTCGAAAATCTGGAAACGGGGATCGACGCGGAATCGTTTGTACCCGCAGAAACCACTTACGTTTTTGTTTGTCCTTCAAACCGAAAAAAGTTACAGAATTTTCAAAATTTGACCCGCAGCCCACTTTTGAAAATCGTAAATTTTCCAAAAGGGTCTGATTCAAGGTCGTTTGTACCCGTTTGTACCACTTATATTTTTCATTTTTCTCAAAACCCAAAAAAGTTACAGCATATTGAAAATTTGAAAAATTATTTTGTGACATTTTCAAAATTTCGAAAATCCGCAAATGGGGATCGACGCGGAATCGTTTGTACCCGCAGAAATAACTTTCGTTTTTGTTTTTACCTCAAACCAAAAAAATTCAAGAGCGTTTACAATTTTGAAAAACCAAAGATAAAATAATTTCCGCAATTTTTGAGATATTTCAATTTTGGAAACGGCGACCGATAGGTGATAGCGCCGTGAGGATTGTACCGCTATTTGTTTCTTTTGAATCAAAAACCAGAAAAATTTGCGAGCGTTTTGAAAATTTCAAAAAATCATTTTCCACAATTTTTGGAAAATCGAAAATCCGCAAACGGGGATCGACGCGGAATCGTTTGTACCCGCAGAAATCACTTTCGTTTTCGTTTCTACCTCAAACCAAAAAAAATTACGAGCGTTTTCAATTTTGAAAAACCAAAGATAAGATAATTTCCGCAATTTTTGAGATATTTCAAATCTGCAAACGGGGATCGATAGGTGACAGCGCCGTGAGGATTGTACCGCTTTTTGTTTCTTTTGAATCTCAAACCGGAAAATTTGCGGTTTGAGATTCAAACCGCAAATTTTGAGATATTTCCAAAATTGAAATATCTCAAAAATTGCGGAAATTATCTTATCTTTGGTTTTTCAAAATTGTAAACGCTCGTATTTTTTTTGGTTTGAGGTAGAAACGAAAACGAAAGTGATTTCTGCGGGTACAAACGATTCCGCGTCGATCCCCTTTTGCGGATTTTCGAATTTCCAAAAATTGTGGAAATTGATTTTTTTGAAATTTTCAAAACGCTCGCAAATTTTCCGGTTTGAGATTCAAAAGAAACAAAAAGCGGTACAATCCTCACGGCGCTGTCACCTATCGATCCCCGTTTGCAGATTTGAAATATCTCAAAAATTGCGGAAATTATCTTATCTTTGGTTTTTCAAAATTGAAAACGCTCGTAATTTTTTTTGGTTTGAGGAAGAAACGAAAACGAAAGTGATTTCTGCGGGTACAAACGATCCCGCGTCGATCCCCGTTTGCGGATTTTCGAATTTCCAAAAATTGTGGAAATTATTTTTTTGAAATATTCAAAACGCTCGCAAATTTTTCGGTTTGAGATTCAAAAGAAACAAAAAGCGGTACAATCCTCACGGCGCTGTCACCTATCGATCGAAGTTTTCAAAATTGAAATATCTCAAAAATTGCGGAAATAATCTTATCTTTGGTTTTTCAAAATTGAAAACGCTCGTAATTTTTTTTGGTTTGAGGTAGAAACGAAAACGAAAGTGATTTCTGCGGGTACAAACGATCCCGCGTCGATCCCCGTTTGCGGATTTTCGAATTTCCATAAATTGTGGAAATTGATTTTTTTGAAATTTTCAAAACGCTCGCAAATTTTCCGGTTTGAGATTCAAAAGAAACAAAAAGCGGTACAATCCTCACGGCGCTGTCACCTATCGATCCCCGTTTGCAGATTTGAAATATCTCAAAAATTGCGGAAATTATCTTATCTTTGGTTTTTCAAAATTGAAAACGCTCGTAATTTTTTTTGGTTTGAGGTAGAAACAAAAACGAAAGTGATTTCTGCGGGTACAAACGATTCCGCGTCGATCCCCGTTTGCAGATTTTCAAATTTCCAAAAATTGTGGAAATTGTTTTTTTTGAAATTTTCAAAACGCTCGCAAATTTTTCTGGTTTGAGATTCAAAAGAAACAAAAAGCGGTACAATCCTCACGGCGCTGTCACCTATCGATCGAAGTTTCCAAAATTGAAATATCTCAAAAATTGCGGAAATAATCTTATCTTTGGTTTTTCAAAATTGTAAACGCTCTTAAATTTTTTTGGTTTGAGGTAGAAACGAAAACGAAAGTGATTTCTGCGGGTACAAACGATTCCGCGTCGATCCCCGTTTTCAGATTTTCGAAATTTTAAAAATGTAATAAGTTAATTTTTCAAAATTTTTCAAAACGCTGTAACTTTTTTGGGTTTTTAGAAAAATGAAAAATAAAAGTGGTACAAACGGGTACAAACGACCCTGAATCAGACTCTTTTGGAAAATTTTCGATTTTCCAAAGTGGGCTGCGGGTCAAATTTTGAAAATTCTGTAATTTTTTTTAGTTTGAGGTACAAACGAAAATTAAAGTGGTACAAACGGGTACAAACGATGGAGAACCCGATGGTAATTTCAAAAATTTTTTTTTCGAAAGTCGGCTGCCAAGTTCACAGAGGTGCGAAAGACGCGTTTTTTGAGTTGCCACTATCGCAGCCCATGAGCGATATCAATTGTAATAAACTAAAGGAAATTTATCTTTTCTTTGTTCAAATAAATCCAAAGTTAGTTGAACCGAGAACTTGTTGCCAAAGGTCGCCAATCACGAACGACCTAACGAGTAATTGGCAAATGCATTGTTTTGAAAATATTGCGTCGCGCACGCCCACATGTATTGTTTCGTTATGTTTTTTGGGTCAATAAAATGTTGACTTGAAAACCAGAAGTTGGCGCGTCGAATGTCGGCATACTTTTTATCTATTGCAGTTCGACATATCTCTTGCAAAACATTTATCTGTATTCATCTAATTTCAAACGAAAAAAGAACAATGAAGCTACTTTAATAAGACGTCTTATTAAAGTAGCTTCTTTAGGGGATTTCCAAATTTATCTATTTATTATATTGGGACACTTACACACACGGTCATCCGACCCCAAAGCCAGGAATTTAATACTTGTGTTATGGGTGACGGACAACTGGTATATATACATATACGCACATATATAATTTTAAATACATACTTAAATAAAAATACACACCCAGGCTCGAAGAACCAACAAATTATTTATAGAAAATGTAGGCCCTCGGCGGGAATCGAACCCCCAACCCGCGGAGCTGAAGGCAGGGTCACTACCCACTGCGCCAACGGGCCAGTCAAGTTATTGAAATTTATATCGGATCTTTGTGAATTCTCTGAGGTCGTCTATTCGCTTGGTGGATAAGTTTACCGCGTCATAATTTGCTAGAAATCCCGATTTACATTACACTAAACCTAAGTGGAGAAATTTAACAGCATTGCTACGACTTGTGTTCGGAACTACAATCTTACATCATCTATCTTTTTTTTTATTTATAACAAATATGTTCAAGTTATATCTATCTTAAATTACTTACACGCTACTACTATACAAATCATGCCCACGTTCTTTTTGCTTAGTGGAGGATTTGGCCGGATTCCACCGTCATTTGTTAGGGATCCTTTTTTGCATTGGTCCTTTAAAAACTTCTTTAGGCATTTTTATTTTAATTAAGATTAACTAAGATTAATTAAGATGAACATATTAACATTGAAATCCTCTTATCTATTTTTTTTTTCCTATACGTTAGCCCCTTATGTATAAATTAAATTTATCATTATAGCTTCGGCGACTCAACATTAATGTAGCTCGTGGTTAATAATAAACCGCAAAAAGGTTTTTGTTACATGTCTTGCAGAGCAGATTGTATAACTACAATAACTGGTTTATGTAATAAAAAGATTTGGCACAAGAAGGTTAAATGTATTGTTCGTAAACTACCCCGTTCAATTTGAACTTTATGACATAGGCACTACGAACTCTTTTCGCATGTTAGTAACTTTATGTACCGTAAAGGTTTAGTCACACATAATGGGAAGCGATAGCGAATGTAACCCATCAGAAGAAACTCTGTTGGAGACGTATTACGGTCGCTCCTTAAAGGACCTATACCCAGCAGGGGACAACCTGTTCCTGACCTTCACGTTTCCCGAAACCCCAGTCCGGAATTAATGATTTTTTCTACTTGTGTGCCTAATTAATAGTTGCAATCTATCACGTGCTTTCCGCAAAAGGAAAGATCGTGAGTAAACCTGCATATCACTAAAGAATTTCTGGGATATGTGTAAACTGCTAATCTGGATTGGTGCAGCGTGGTGAGAGCTCGAACGGTTATAAAGGTTACAAAAGTCCTATACCCAAAAGTGGGACTGAAATGGGCGGCTGCTTTACTTTCTAGTAGTTTATAAAATTAGGCGTTACTTTGCGGAGATCCATAATACAAAAGTAATAATAAAATTATTTTGCTATAATCTGCGATAAACTACCTTAAATAAATAAATAAATTTAAAATAAATTCCATTTACTTTATAGTCTATTAGGACGTATAGTACGCGGCAATAAATAATGCACATCGAGGCTCAGAGAGAGAAATCGGCTAGATTCTCCTTCATAGAGCATTGTCTCTGTCGCACAGACTGACGAACCTGTGTGCGACAGTGACAGCGCTCTACGAAACCGAACTGGCCGGCTGTTTCGTTCTAAGTTCTCGATGTGCATTATTTATTGCCGGGTACTATAGATGCATTACGATTTTGTCGTGGAGTCTATCCTCCTGAAGATGTTTCGGAGCGAAACGATCGTAGAGATTTTGATAGTGGTTGTGTGTATTGATTGCGTGCACTGTTGCTGGTGGTCTTGGGATACGTGCGGTGACTTATCCTGCATGTTGTAAGGTGCGTGAATTTTGCCTGCTTCATACACTTAGCATCACATACATTCGCTTAACACAGGCGGATTATAGCAAAGTAGTTCTGTTATAGTTTCTGTAATATGGAATTCCGCAAAGTAACGCCTGCTTCTATAAATCATCTATTAAGACGTGATTTGATATTGACTTTTAAGAGCTCATAGTGCGACCCCCAGTATCATCTGATAATACATGTTGTCTTAGCAAGACAAATATTTGTTAATATTATTTAATGGGTACAAGTGTTTACGTAGTATCTAATAACATTGTTATTTTAAGAGAAAGACATGTGTACCTTTGAATTAATATAATATACATATTAAGATAAAATGATATAGATATTAAACATGAAAACATTGGAAATTTTGTAATTTTTTGTATTTTATTAATTCGTAAGTTTAGGTATATAAACCGGCTGACTCACGTCTGATTCCCAACAGTGGGACTGAAATAGGGGGGTTACTTTATAGTCTGTTAGGACGTGTTTTGATATTGACTTTTACGAGCACATAGTGCAACCTCCATATCTGATAATATATCTTGTCTAAGCATGATAAATATTTGTTAATATTATTTAATGGGTACAAATATGTACGCATCTATCTAATAAGATTGTTATTTTAAGAGAAAGACATGTGTACCCTTGAATTAATATATTAAACATATTAAGATAGGCTTAGGGATAAGGGTGATAGAGTTTTTAGAATATTAAATATAAAAACATTGGAATTTCGTAATTTTATTTTATTAATTCGTTAGAGACTATAAGTTTATGTATAGAAACCGGCTGACCCACGTCTGAGTCTACCGGGTTGGCCCGACTAGTTTCGAGCCTATCCGGAGCCCTTATTCGTGAGCTCGACGTTATCGGGACAGTATGAAAAATAGATAGCCGATTCTCAGACCTACTTAATGTGCGTATAAAATTTCATAAAAAATGATCAGGTCGTTTCGGAGGAGTATGGTAGGTATTTTATAGCATCAATTTTATACCCTTATCTCACTCTAAGTTGGGTCGGCACAACATGTTACAAACATGTTGTCATATGATTTGGCTACGTATTTTACGACCCCCACAGGAGAATTATAAATATAAGAAGATAATTAGAAATTAATTTTCAAAAAAAAAACTAATATAAATATACCGATATTAAGATTATCACTATCCTGCAAATTTGTCTAGTTTCTAATAGGTCAAATATATTTGTCTAGGCTCTCCAGATACATCTGCAGCCAGATGAAGGCGACATCCTCATATTCATGCCTGGTCAAGAAGACATTGAAGTGACTTGTGAGGTGAGCTTTCTTTTTCACAATAAAGTTCACAAAATCGATTCATCAGTAACATCGTTAGCATCGTTAGCAGGAGATGATGACTCCATGACGAAATCGCAATACGATTGTTGAGATTGTGGTAGTAAATGTGTGCAGTTCTAGTGTAGTGTGGTGTGGTAAATAGAAATATATTAAACGGTAACAGTATTTTTCCTTTTTATTTACTTAATGAAGAAACGTTTTTCTCAGAAGTCAATCCTTTTTTTTAACACCTTGTCAACTCCGCGCACTAATCAAGACTACGTCAAACGCTACTACTCTCCTCTCCGCACCTCTCCACACCGCACCTCTCCTCTCCGCGCCGCACCTCAAGTCTCGCCCGTCATCACACCTCGCCATAGCTATCACCTCCTTTTCCTTCCTTTACAATATACGAGCATACGGGACACATGCGCATACGGTCTTTGTTCTCAAAAATAAGTAATTTAATACTTGTGTCATGGGTAGACAAGTAAATACTTAGTAAGTATATACTTATATAATTTTCAATACATATTTACACCAAGACTCAAAGAACTAACAGATTGTTATTAAAAAATATTGCCGTCGGCGAGATCAAACCGCGACCCGCGGAGCTGAATGGAGGATCACTGCAAACTATGCCAACGAGCCGGTCGTTAGTTTTGTAATGCATGCGTTTTTCAAATCCTGCATATATCCGGTATGAAAACGGATAGAACTAAATGTACTGTACATTTAGTGTATAAACCACCAAAAAGTAACGTCTATTTGTATAAATCAAATGAGAATCTTCGGGATCTGATTGTGTCGATTGTGTCTATCTCCTGATGATGCTTCGGTTGCGGGGCGAAACAATTGTTGAGTTTGTGATAATGAACGTGTGTAGTGCTTGTGTATTGTGGTGGAAGTGGTGGAGGTTTGTGCATGTTTATTTACGAATCCTGCACGTATCGGGTATGAAAACGAATAGTCAACCCTACATTTAGCATTATATATATTTTCTATTTACTTTATAGCGGATTATAGCAAAAGTAAAAAGTAACAGCCTGTTAATATCCCACTGCTGGGAATAGGCCTCCTCTCTCCGTTTCTGGCGAGAAGGGTTGGAGCTAAGACCTACCACGCTGCTCCAATGCGGATTGGTAGATTACACATATCTCCAGAATTCTCTAGTGATATGCAGGTTTCCTCACGATGTTTTCCTTCACCGAAAAGCGTGTGATAAATTGCAATTATGAATTAGACACATGAGTTTTAATAGAAAAACTCATTGGTGCCTGCCCGGGTTTGAACCTATGTTCGTCTCTAGAGAGTCGCACGGTCTCACCACTGGGCTATCACAGCTTGTCAGGATTATAGCAAAATAAGTTTATTATTACTTTTGTTCTCTCCAAACTCCTCAGGTGCTAACAGAACGTCTCGGAGACCTGGACAACGCTCCAGCGCTGACGGTTCTGCCGATTTACTCCCAACTACCAGCTGATCTGCAGGCGAAGATATTCCAGCGCGCTCCGCCAGGGCAGCGGAAATGTATAGTAGCGACAAACATTGCTGGTAAGTATTTCAAAGATATTCAAAAGACAGGTTACACATGAGGGTAGTCTTTTATTGTTCGATCTGATAATGAGTATAGTGAAAATTTGCTTTTAAAAGTTAACTTAAAGAAGAATAAAATTTTATTTTACTTAAAGTAAAGTAATAAAGTAGCGGCCTGTTACAATCCCACTGCTGGGAATAGACCTCCTCTCCCTGTTTCTAGAGCTAAGGGTCGGAGCTAAGACCTACCACGCTGCTCCAATGCGGATTGGTAGGTTACACATATCCCTAGAATTCTCTAGAGATATGCAGGTTTCCTCACGATGTTTTCCTTCACCAAAAAGCGTGTGATAAATTGCAATTATCAATTAGACACATGGGTTTTAATAAAAAAATTCATTGGTGCCTGCCCGGGTTTGAACTCGTGTTTTCCTCGAAAGAGTCGCACGGTCTCACCGCTGGGCTATCACAGCTCTCAGATCTTACTTAATTATCTCAGATTTTACTTAATTAATTTTTAAATATATTATTCTGACCAACCTGTATATAACAATGTGATAGCAGTATTTGTAATTGTTGTTTGATTCGCTGCGAGGATTGTGGGTACGACGGTTGCTACCCAAGCTTAAATAAATAAACTTTACTTTATAATATTTGTCCTTATATACTCGTTGTGCCAGCGGTTTCGTCCGCGTCGAAAATCAGTTGTCAAAAAAAAATCCAAATTGAAATTTTGAACATAATAGTAATTATTGTAAGTTAGGCGTGAGAGATAGAGACATGATATCGCGGACTTTTTTGTAGTATTTCTATAGATCTACAATTCTCTAGAACATTACTTAAGCGTATCTCTGCTGGTTTACGCAGCGCACGCGACTAAAGCTCCCGGCAAGCAAGTTTTTAACAACTGCACGATCTAACACAATTTACGTAATACCGATGTATACTATTTACCTAAACCATCCGGAAGCATTGCAGTATCTTTTTGTGAAAACCGTACAAAAATCAGTTAAATAGATTTTGAGAAAATCGGTTACATACAGACAGTCAGCTTTTTAGGACTTTGTTTTATAATAAGACTAGGTTTGCCTGCGGTTTCGCCCGCGTGGAAATCAGTGTATTTATTTAAAATTTTGAACATAAAAATATTTATTGTGAGTTAACCATAAAAGATAAAGATATCTTGCCGCGAAATTTTTCGTAGTATTTTTGTAGATCTACAATTTTCTAGTACATTACTTTAGCGTATCTCTACTGGTTTACGCAGCGCACGCGACTTAAGCTCCCAACAGACGAAAATTTTTAAATCCGCGCGATCCCTCAGACAATTTAGATTTAACGGAAATGTACTATTAACTTAAACCTTCCGAAAGAATCGCACTATATTTAAGTAAAAACCGTTTAAAAATCCGTTTGTTTTATAATAAGTATAAAAATATTATTAATTATCTAATACTTGATATATAAAAAAACATAAATCACTCAAAAGTTACAATGAAATTATTTTCATATAATCTGCAATAAAATCGCGATAAATCGATTATAGCAAAAAAAACTTATTACTTTCGTATTATGGATTTCCGCATAGTAGCGCCTAATTCTATAAATCATTTAAATAACTGGTTAATGGTTAATTTACAATTTAAAAAGACTGTCTCGTTGCTGTGAGCTATAACTTACAGACAATCTTTGGTGAACGGAACCATGATAGCATCTGTTGAAAGCTAATTTTGTATAGTACGCAATGTGTAAATATTTTGCACCATGTTCCCGAAATAAAGATGGGATTTTTCATCCTATATCTAACGCTCAATTAAGGCTATAATTGTGCCAAATTGTATCCTCAAGGTGGAATTCCACCAGCGTGCAGAACTGTGCAGCACAGTGTGCGGCACAAATGTTTACTCTGGTCAACTCACTCAAGCAAACATTAACAAATTGTGCGCGAATATTCTAGAAATGTTCGCGCACATCTATTCACATTTGTGCGCGTACCCTTAACATTATTAATAATTTTAAAGAAAATGTCTGAAAATATACTGTAAATTTGTATATAATTTAAAAATAAGTGAAATAATAATAATAAAGATTATAAAATATTTCTAAATGAACATGTTTGGGCACATGTGTGCTTATTGCGGCTTATATCAAAATAATTTCTTTATAACTTTTGAGTGATCTATATGGTTTTTTTGGATTTGGTTTTTACATCAAGTATTCAATAAATAATAATATTTTTATACTTATTATAAAACAAAATCACCAAAAGCTACCGAACGGATTTTTGAACGGTTTTTACTAAAATATAGTGCAATTCTTTCGGAAGGTATAGGTTAATAGTACATTTTCGTTAAATCTAAATTAAATATGCTAAAATATGCTAAAGTAATGTACTAGAAAATTGTATATCTACAAAAATACTGGGAAATATTTAGCGACAGGATGTCTTTATCTTTTATGGTTAACTCACAATAAATATTTTTATGTTCAAAATTTTAAATAAATACACTGATTTCTACGCAGGCGAAACTGCAGGCAAAGCTAGTCTGCCGTAAGACATGCCATCTTTGCCAATAGTATAACTTTGCCCCAAGAGTAAGTTATAAGCAAATCTGCACATCTATTCACATTTGTGCGCGTACCCTTGAAACAGTGGACTCGCGTCAACGCGTACGCACTCGTTGTTCACGAACACAGTTTTGCTTCCGCAACCTGAACGAAAACATTTGTTTGTACGCGCACATCTTTAATGAGGAGTGGACGAATTAAAAAATCATTAATAATTTTATAGAAAATGTCTGAAAATATATGTTACACTGTTACACACATCATTGCATGGAGACAGAAGCTAAACGCGATATCAGCTTAGTACGTGCAGTGCGAGAACTTTTTACACAATCTTTGTAAACAAATGTGCTGCACACTATTTTGGTGGAATCCTACCTTTATAAATCGAGCTTATTAGCCGTGAAAACGTTACACTGTATTGATATACAACCTACATCATTACTCATTCACTGCTACAGCAGTAAGATTGTGGAATGCTCTCCCACCAGATCTGCGCCAGCCTTCATCCATTGCCATTATTAAACGCCGTGTCAAAGAATTTTACCTCATGCAATGAGATATTAGGGTAGTATAGTCGCACTCATTTTCACTGTGCATTATGCTTTAATTTCTTTGTATTCATTATTTTTATTTTTATTTTATTATTTGTGAGTAATTAACTTATTTTTTCTCTTCTTGTTTTTTATTTCTCTTTCTTGGTACCCACTATACTATTTTATATATATGACTCCTTCGCTTAAAAGGGTTGTCTGGAAGAGATCACTGCTGTGATAAGACCGCCCTTTGCATGATTTACATTATAATTAGAAGTTTTCTGTAAATTGTTGTTTTTTTTTCTTATATATAAAGATGTTTATCTATCTATCTATCTACAATTAAAAATTATACGTTATTTGAATTTAATTGTACTCATTTGTATCCAGAAACATCACTGACCGTCGACGGTATAATGTACGTGATCGACTGCGGCTACTGCAAGCTGAAGGTCTACAATCCAAGGATTGGCATGGACGCATTGCAGGTTTGCATACATTTATTGGATCGCCATGTCGCAAACACTGTAAGCAACGGTCTGTAACTATCCCACTGCTGGGCATAGGCCTCCTCTCTCCGTTTCTGGAGGGAAGGGTTGGAGCTAAGACCTACCACGCTGTTCCAATGCGGATTGGTTGGTTACACAATCCCTAGAATTCTCCTAAGATATGCAGGTTTCTTCACGATGTTTTCCTTCACCGAAAAGCGTGTGATAAATTGTAATTATCAATTAGACACATAAGTTTTAATAGAAAAACTTATTGGTTTGGACCCATGATCGTCTCTAGAAAATCACACGGTCTCACCGCTGAGCTATTAAAGCTTTTTAAACGCAAACACTGAATTTCAATAAATTTGATCATATTGGTGAACGGAATGAAATATTAATTAATATCTTAGGAAAATATCTGAAATGGTACTCGGGAGTCCCATATTCTTGTTACTTTACTCTAATAAAAAAAATATGTATGCATAAGTTATTTTTTTAATGGAGGTCCGAAGTTTGTATCACACGCTCTTACCATTAATCGCAGCGTTAAAATGGAGAGGATATATTAAGCTAATAATCCTTATCATCCACCTGCCCTTATCCCAGTCTAAGTGGGGTCGGCACAGCATATTTGAAGCATGTTGTTACATTATTTGGCTAATCTTTTATCAACGTCAACTTACTTTAGTCGCCTTTCTCGGTAAATAATGAGGTTGGTCTATTCTACTCAGCCGGATACCACACGCACTTACCTCAGTAGCCTTTTACGACGGTAAGGAATGAGGTTGGTCTATTCTACTCAGCCGGATACCACACAGCACTTACCTTAGTAGCCTTTTACGACACGTCGGTAAGGTATGAAGGTGGTATATTCTTCTCAACCAGATACCACACGCACATACCTCAGTAGCCTTTAACGAAACCTCGGTAAGGAATGAGGGTTTTCTATAGTAGTATACTACGTTTCCGGATACTACACAGCACTTACCTTAATCGCCTTTTACGACACCTCGGTAGGGAATGAGGGTGGCATATTCTTCTCAGCCAGATATAACACGCACTTACCTCAGTAGCCTTTAATGACACCTCGGTAAGGAATGAAGGTGGTCTATTCTACGTTGCCGGATACCACACAGCACTTACCTAAGTAGCCTTTTACGACACCTCGGTAGGGAATGAGGGTGGCATATTCTTCTCAGCCAGATATAACACGCACTTACCTCAGTGGCCTTTAATGACACCTCGGTAAGGAATGAAGGTGGTCTATTCTACGTTGCCGGATACCACACAGCACTTACCTAAGTAGCCTTTTACGACACCTCGGTAGGGAATGAGGGTGGCATATTCTTCTCAGCCAGATATAACACGCACTTACCTCAGTGGCCTTTAATGACACCTCGGTAAGGAATGAAGGTGGTCTATTCTACGTTGCCGGAGACCACACAGCACTTACCTTAGTAGCCTTTTACGACACCTCGGTAAGGAATGAAAGTGGTCTATTCTATGTTGCCGGATACCACACAGCATTTACCTTAGTAGCCTTTTACGACACCTCTGTAAGGAATGAAAGTGGTCTATTCTATGTTGCCGGATACCACACAGCATTTACCTTAGTAGCCTTTTACGACACCTCGGTAAGGAATGAGGGTGGTCTACTCTAGTCAGCCGGATACCACACGGCACATTAAGCTAATATTCCTGTATTCAGATATATCCGGTGAGTCAAGCTAATGCTCGTCAAAGAGCTGGTCGAGCTGGTCGGACGGGCCCGGGGAAGGCCTTCTGCCTGTACACGCAGAGGCAGTACCAGCAGGAACTGCTGCCCGCCACCGTGCCCGAGATACAGAGGACCAATCTGGCCAACACCGTGCTGCTGCTCAAGTCTCTGGGTGTGGAAGACCTCCTGGCCTTCCACTTTATGGACCCACCGCCACAAGTAAGTCTTTAAGGTATTGAATTCCGAGAACACCTAAACTTTAAGCAAACTTAATTTGCGGTGTCAGAAAATTTTAACAAACAGTAAATATAAAAATTATAATTAAGCGACAATGGCTTTAAAATCAAGTTTAAATTAGGTGGAAACTGAAATGAGTTTTTTTTAAGGAATTTCCACAACAGTCCAACAGGATGTCCATAATATGGCTGAAAACTAGCATAAAAAAACTCTTCAATAGGTTACGTGGTCTTTACTTCTTAGTCTATGTCCAAGAGTTCTATCTGTACATTAAAAATGCCAACTGTTTCAAAACTAATAACAATAAAAAGTCTCAAACTTACATCTAAAAGTAAGCACCCTATATTACTTTATGCAAAGCAAAGTACATGAATTGGGTTTTTTTAAAGGAATCAATCCGTTAGTCTAACGGTTACGGTAACGATAAAATTTTCCTTAAGGACACCATCTTGAACTCGATGTACCAACTGTGGATTCTGGGCGCTCTGGACGGGACCGGAGCACTGACTCCTCTAGGGAGGCAGATGGCTGAATTTCCTCTCGACCCTCCCCAGTGCCACATGCTAATAGTTTCCGCCGAAATGGGCTGCAGCGCTGAAGTGCTCATTATAGGTGAGTTTGAATCTAAGCCGATTGTTAAACAACGACGAAAATATCATCACGATAATTTACCACACATCGGGCAATATGCAAAATTTCGACTTATCTACCGGCTATCAAATCGATACAGTGTCATCTTATTCTGCATAGAGTTGAACAAATTGTAAGTTACTGCATTATATCTGCTTTCCAAACCTGATTAGGGGGAAGCATACAATTTGTCCAAACTTTTTTTTGATGAGCCCGGTTATAGTGGGTTAGTTAGTTAGTTAGTAACGGCCTGTTACTATCCAACTACAAGGCATAGGCCTCCTATCTCCGCTTTTGGAGAGAAGGGTTGGAGCTAAGACCTACCACGCTGCTCCAATGCGGTTTGGTAGATTACATATATCCACAGAATTCTCTGTACATATGCAGGTTTCCTCACGATTTTTTTCCTTCATCGAAAAGCGTGTGATAAATTGCAACTATCCATTAGGCGCCTAAGTTTTAACGGAAAACTACATTGGTGTCAACTCCGGTTTCGAGTATAAATGGACTATTTTACGCATGTGGTTGTAAAAATCCTTTAAAAATATAATTTAAAATGTGTAAAGAAGTACATGAAAATATTAAAAGAGGCAAAAGGCATTTCAAATTTAAGAAATCAAAGTCTAGACATCTTCGCAGTGCAGAACGTAATCCAGCTGCCGTTGATTGGCTTTTTAGGCGTTATGAGGTGAAATGTAGTATTTCACCCTAGTTTTGATCTTCCAGTATCGATGCTATCAGTGCCTTCAGTGTTCTACCGACCCCAAGGAAGGGAGGAAGAAGCGGACTCCGTCAAGGAAAAGTTTCAAGTTCCCGAATCGGACCATCTCACGCTTCTACATTTGTACAACCAGTGGAAATCTAACAAGTGAGCTTTTAAAGCACCTATTTATTCTGTTTTCCTTTTCTCTATCTATACAGGCGTTGTTCCATCTTGGAAGATATAATGTATATATACACAATACTTTGTATCATTAGGTAGAAGCTAAAATAAATATTCGACTCCTGCATTGTTAAGGCATTAGTATTTCTTATCCCAATTTGTAATTGGAGTTAGGTATACTATTGTTTGTACATTAAAATCTCCTATCTTTCCGTGCCATTTATTTCTTCATTTTAATTATATATATATCTATTCGAACTTTCACTTCATCGACATTTTGCGAGGGTGGGATTGCAAAAGCAATAATTGTGTTGGATATGCCTTGTCCACCTTGCTAGGACGTCCGGACCGAAACATGTAAAAAAAACGTAATTTTCTGTGGGTGTGCATAGAGTAATATATATTATGCAGAGTATTAAGAAGGTTATTTCAAGATGGCCCTCATAAAACCTATTTGTCACGCTTGGCTCCCCTAACTAATGCAGAAATTGATATTTCTGTCGTGCGTCAGCAGCGTTTAATAAATTAGTAAACTGTCATAAAATAGATTTGTTTAGGACTAAACCTAATGCAATAAAAAACGTAAGTCTGGAATGTGGTTTGACTCGATTCTCATGCTTCGTTAAATTTACTGGTCTATTTTCTTTTCTGTCCATTTTGTGCTTACAAAATTGTATCCGAATGTACTGTAGTGTGTAGCCCACGTATCCATTTACGGTAACGATTAATATGTATAGACCCAGCAGGTTTTGAGTAAAGGATTAATAAAAAGTACGTGCAAGAGCAAAGTAGTCTTTCATTAAAGGAACCTCATCACAGTACTATTAATTAAGTATTGCAAGTTGTAAGTATTTTATATGTGGGAATGTATTGCAAGCTTAAGCTGTTCATTTTCAAAATAAATCATCATACTCCTGCCCTTATCCTACTCTAAGCCGTGTCGGCACAACATGTTACAAACATGTTGTCCAATGATTTGGCTACGTATTTTACGACCGGCCGCCCGCCTGACGTCAACTTTCCTTAGTCGCCTTTTACGACACCTCGGTAAGAATGAGGTCGGTCTATTCTACTCAGCCGAATACCACGCGGCGGTGGCATTTATTTCCAAATAAATAAAAATAAAATAATATTACTCTAACTGTGAATGTTTCCCTATAGCTACTCGAGTGCGTGGTGCACGGAGCACTTCGTACACGCAAAGGCGATGCGCAAAGTGCGTGAGGTGCGTCAACAGCTGCGCGACATCCTCACGGCACAGCGCTTGCCGCTCGTGTCTTGCGGCACCGACTGGGACACTGTCCGCAAGTGCATCTGCTCAGGTAAATGTCCCTAGCTATATCAGCAGCTCTGAGATCCCACTGCTGGACAAAGGTTTCCTCTTTTTTGGAGACAAAAGTGGAAGCTAAAATAACTTTGCTGATGGGGGTTTACACATACCCCAAGATTCTAAGATATTCAGATTCCCTCACGATCTAATCCTTTATCGAAAAGCGATAAATTGTAAATATCATTTAGGTACACTAGATTAAACCCGTCACGACCCTCAGAATTGAAGACAACGACGCAAGGAAGAGGACTGAGCCTCATCCATAACTGCTTAATTATGGCAATAAAACAACTTTCAGCGTACTTCCAACAAGCGGCTCGTCTCAAAGGAATAGGCGAATACGTGAACTGCAGGACGGGCATGCCGTGCCACTTGCATCCTACCTCCGCGCTCTTCGGGCTAGGCAACTCCCCCGACTACGTGGTGTACCACGAGCTGATGATGACCACCAAGGAGTACATGCATTGCGTCACGGCGGTGGACGGGCGGTGGTTGGCCGAACTCGGGCCCATGTTCTTTTCGGTCAAGGAAACCGGCAAGTGAGTGATTTATTACGTTTTAGTTGATTCCAATCGACATTAAAAGACTGTGGGCTGAATCCGCGATTAAATTAAAAAAATACAACCTGATACCACCCCATTGTTGAGCAAAAAGCAATAGTTCCATGCTCCAATATCACAGGAATTCTTCGCAATTTGCAGACTTTCTCAGTAATCTATTGGCTGAAATAGTTTTAATTTATATATTAACATGTTTATTGACAATTTTTTTCTGTAATCCAAAGGCAATAAAATGATCCACACTACTTTTAACATGTACATTATACGTATAATTTATTTAAATTTAATACCTTAAAAGTAAAATATGCTCACTTTGTATTTTTAGAAAAGTCTTGCTTTACTTTTTAAGTATCTTTCTAGTTATCCTTCCATACTTAGTTTTGTAAATGTTGGTGCTTGCATATTTTCTTATGCTCGTTGGCACTTTATTTCTTTCATTTTAGCAAAACTATTTTTGCAATAGAGTTCCATACAAATTCATTTCCAGATAAACCAGTGTTTTATTAATGTAGATCCCTAAGAGGACGAATTCCTCATCATTTTCGCTTCAGTGGTACGTTATTTTCATAGATCGAATCGCGACAAACGCAAGGAAGCGGCAGTGCACCTCCAGCGCATGGAGGACGAGATGAAGCAAGCAGAACAGAAGATGGCAGAGGAGAAAAAGAAGAAGGATCAAGAAGTACCCGTCAAGCAGGAGATCGCAACTCCTGGCCTCAACACGCCTAAAAGAACGCCGCATCGGCTTGGACTCTAGGATTTAAGAATTTCAAGTACGATTTAGAATAATTAATAATAAAAGTATTATTAGCTGTCGAAATTCGACAAATCGTATTTGTAACTCAACTTATTCTTGATATTGAATAAGAAGCGAATGTACTACTATGACAAAAGTCGTCACAAAATAAAATAAATATATGGGACATTTAAACACACGGTCGTCCGTCCCCAAAGTAACTTAATACTTGTGTTATGGGTGACGGACAACTGGTAGATATACTACATATATAATTTAAAATACATACTTAAATACAAATACACACCCAGGCTCGAAGGACCAACAATTTGTTTATAGAAAATGTTGGCCCTCGGCGGATATCGAATCCGCGACCCACGGAGCTGAAAGCAGGGTCACTACTCACAGCGCCAACGGTAAACTGAAATTCTCTATTAATCCAAAACCACCATCTCTTCACTACTCATCAGGATATAATTATTTAAAGTAATGATATCAATTTGACGTCTTTCGTGATAAGATTTATAGAAGCAGGCGTTACTTTGCAGAATTCCATATTACAGAAACTATCACATAACTACTTTGCTATAATCCGCGTGTGTTAAGCGAATCTATAAAAAAAAGTAAAGTAGCGGCCTGTTACAATCCCACAGCTGGGAATAGGCCTCCTCCCTTCGTTTCTGGAGAGAAGGGTTGGAGCTAAGACCTACCACGCTGCTCCAATGCGGATTGGTAGGTTACACATATCTCCAGAATTCCCTAGAGATATACAGGTTTCCTCACGATGTTTTCCTTCACCGAAAGCGGTTGATAAATTGCAATTATATAGACATATGAGTTTTAATAGAAAAACTCATTGGTGCCTGCCCGGGTTTGAACTCGTGTTCCCCTCGAAAGAGTCGCACGGTCTCACTGCTGGGCTATCACAGCTCTAAGCGAATGTAGGTAATGCTAAATGTATGAAGCAAGTAAGGTACGTGAATTTTGCTTGTTTCATACACTTAGCATTACATATATTCACTTAACACACGCGGATTATAGCAAAGTAGTTCTGTTATAGTTTATTTCGTGCAAAGATATTGATTAGACGGTGAGATATGTGATGAAATTGCACCTGAATGCCAAAGGTCTAGCGATTCGTTGATAGAGAAATCAAATCATATCAAAACCTTTTATTGATAACGGCACAGTGAAGATAATAGTAAAAAAATATACAGAAATGTGACGTTACTCATCGGAACACCAGATTAAGTTGAGGAGTACCTCAACGCTGGTTTTCAATGGCGACCATTGTCACCAGGACTTAAAATTAAGCACAATAATGACGTACTTTACTCGTTATTCGTATTTTATCAAATAAGATAGATGGCGATGAAACATCTTAAGCATAAGTTACGGCTTTTACGAAACTTTTCAAACCCTCTTTATTCGTTGCACTGCTTCTAAGTAGAGTGAAGGGACATCTTAATGACGTAGTTCACTCGTTACTCGTCTTTTACCGAATAAGATAGATAGCGATGAAACATCTTAAGTATGTATGGCTTTTATGAAACTTTTCAAACCCTCTTTATTCGTTGCACTGCTTCTAAGTTGAGTGAAGGGACATTTTAATGACGTAGTTCACTCGTTACTCGTCTTTTACCGAATAAGATAGATAGCGATGAAACATCTTAAGCATAAGTTACGGCTTTTATGAAACTTTTCAAACCCTCTTTATTCGTTGCACTGCTTCTAAGTTGAGTGAAGAGACATCTTGTATGTGATCTGCAAGAATGCTTACATCTTGTAGTTTTCTCCTGCTGAACTCTAAACTTATTTTGGAGATGGACTCGATGTCCAATTCCAATGAACGAATGCCAAGGTAAATAAAATGGCCGTTAAAAATAAAGTAAAAGAACGCCGTTTATTTCATTGCTACGTTGTTATATTTTCCCGGGATTTAGAAACTTTAGATAGAACGATATTTCATGTAACGTAGTCCAGATGCTATAAAATACTTTCGCTTTACTTGCTTCAACGGTAACATACACAAAAGTTTTTGTGAAACTCAAAATAAATACAGAACATTTTTGAATACGCGCTGATGCTGAAAGATTGAGTTTAATTCCAAATATTTACGTATACGAGTAACATTAATGGCAGCTTCCATTCCATGGATCTACTATATTGAGATCGGCTCGGCACACAGATATTTATGTTGGCATAGGTCATGATATCCAAATACCATTGAATATGAGTGCAATTTCAATTACGTCATCTGTATAAGATTGTAATTAAAGTTCATATTTTGGTAATAAAATTTGATGTCATATAAATACAAATTCCAAAATGTTTGCTTAACAAAGTTTTTATATCATACTAGTTGTCCAGAGTTTAAAAAAATTGCTCCAATCGCCACCAAGCTTTACAGGATCATCCGCTGAGTCATTCTCATGACTTTCTGAAAATTTTATTAAAATTGGTCCAGTCGTTTCAGAGTCTAAAGAGTCAATACAATCAAACATTCATTTTTATAAATTAAGATGTGACAAATTACAGATGTATAGATGATATTATAGTATAGATTTTATAGAACTGATAACAAACGAGGAATTAAAAATACTCGTAGAAATTACCAAGCAATTAGCAAACCAAATCGCACGTAAGAATTTTTTACAACGCAATTTTGTATTATTTGTAATAAGTATTGACAAATCACTCGTGGGCCTCATAAGAAAGCGCAGTCACTGAGCGATGGAGCGAGCTATGCTTGTATCTCTACGCGATCAAATCAGGAATGAGGAGATCCGTAGAAGGACTAGAGTAACCGACATAGCTCATCGCGAAGCTGAAGTGGCAAAGATCTTACGAAACATCGGGAATTAAGAGCACTCCCGAACTCTTCCATCTGGCCATGGGAAGGCATATGGAGAGCTGTCAACCTTCACTAGTTGTAGAGGCAAGCAAAGAAGAAGACGTATTAATAAGTCTATGGCATTATGTCAGAGTAGTTTACTTCACGTCATTAAAGGAATATGGATAACGAAGTAACTGAAACAAGACAAAATCCTGTGGACCGAAAGTTACTTTTTTATTTTTTCTAACGTTAATCGCTGACTGACTATGGACCTCATAAGAAAGCTCGGAGTCACTCAGCGGACGATAGAGCGAGCTATGGTCGGAGTACCTCTACGTGATCAAATCAGAAATCAGATCCGTAGAACGAAGGTCGCCGATATAGCTCAGTTTGCGCAACAAAAAACTGAAGTGTGGATGGGCGGGGCACATAGTGCGGAGAACCGATAGGCTTTGGGGTTCTAAGGTGTTGGAATGGCGACCTTGCACCGGAAAACCCAGCGTTGGTGGACCCCCAACGAGGTGGACTGTGACGACCTTAAAAAAGTTAAGCCGCTGGGTTCAAGCGACTCAAGATCGTGGGGTGTCTACACCCCTTATCTCTGATCCCTTAAGATCTACATCCATTGCTTGAAAAAGAAGAAGATTGACAAATCATCTTCATTATTCTGATTGTTTTTAAATGTTCAGGGCACGTAACCATATATAGTATCCGGCATTAAATAATGCACATCGATGTTTAGATAACAGCCGGCCAGTTCGGTTCCGTAGAGCGCTGTCACTGTCACTCAGTTAGTATGTGACGTTTCACACGGGTTCGTCAATCTGTGCGACAGAGACAATGCTCTATGAAGCAGAATCTAGCCGATTTTCTCTCTCTAAGCCTCGATGTGCATTATTTATTGCCGCGTACTATAGTCCGGTTTTAAATGTGCAATCGCTATAAGTTGCTCTTTCGTCTACGTTGTAAGATTTGATATTTGTTTTTTATATACAAATAGATTCAATTCTTGAATGGATCTTAGAAATAAGCTCATAATGGATAGGCGGTTACTACCCGATAAGTGTTAAAAACAGATAATTTAAAGAAGCGTTACTTTGCGTTAATTGTACAGAATTTATGATAGAATTATTTTGCTAGAACCCGCGTTTGTTGAGAAAATCGACAAAAACGTCATCTTACAATGCATATTTTGTCGTGGAACCTATTCTCGTGATGATGCTTCGGTTACGGGGCGAAGCGATAGTAGAGATTGACGCAGTGAGTGTGTGTAGTGTGCTGTTGGTGGCGGCGTTTTGTACTACGTGTTGTGACTGGCCCTGAATGTATAAGATATGTGAACGTTGCCTGCTTCCTACTCTTAACATTACATAGATTCTCTTAACAAACACGGATTATAGCAAAATAATTTTATTATAACATCTTTTACGAAATGCATATAAAGAAAGCATTGATCTATTAATGTTCTCTGGTTTGTATATACTATTACACAATAATTTGTGTTAATATAATTACTGTAGACTAAAAGAGCAACCGTTGAGTTTCTTGCCAGTTCTTCTCAATGGATGACGGCATTCCGAACTGGTGGTAGAATCGTTCTAATTAATTCTTGCTTTTGATGAAATAATCCTCGACTACCTATTCATTATATAATTCAATTTGAAAATAACTGAAAGTAAACATCTCTTCGCAAAATCTATCTCGCAAAATTATATTTTGCACTGTGGTCGAGTGTTCAGCAACTGGTTGTAGCATGTCTTTGCTATACAATATCGTAACGTGAAAACTCAAAAATAGGTTTTATTGTGTGTTTTTAAACAATGTGATTTAAGGCTGTCTTTATTTAATTTGAGACAACTAATCAACTTGTTAAAAATTATGTCAGATTAAATGTTCATATGAGAGCAGTTTTAAATTTACGATTTCATATGTTGTTATGAGTATTTTAAGGAACTCGAAGTGGAAAAAATCGATTAATAAATAACCGATTTTTTCCCTTCATAATCATCGTTTTATAAAAAATCGATTATCTAGAAACGAAGAATCGCCTTTTTTCAGATTTTTTTAAAATAATGAATAAGAATAAAGTCTAATTGATGTGGACAATATGAATAAAGAATTACAGATGCGCTGTTTGCGAAAAATCAATTGAAATGTGTTGTTTATAGGTTTCATCCTACAACGTGTCTCTTATCTAAAAAGACAAGAAAAAAAGAGGGTTCAAAAAAATAATAAAAAGAGGGTAATAATCGATTTCTTAAAACTCGATTTATAATGTTTAAATAATCGGTTATTGTTATAAAATAATCGGTTAATATAAAAATCAATTATGTTTTGTACATCCCTAATAGAATTTCTTTTACACATTATTTATGGAATTAAGTTATACTGCTAATATTAGAAAAGTTACTTAAAATGTTAGTTTGAACTTTGAATAGGATATATTGTATGGTACGCTATAATTTAATTAATGCATATGCAGTTTTTTGAGAAAGATGAAATATTTCTCCAGGAAGCAATTATGTTAATTGAAACTTATTAACTATCGCGGATTATAGCAAATCTATGTAATTTAATATGCCTTGAAATGAGATAAACTATTTATAAATAATGTCGAAAATACATATTTGTGTCCAAAAATAAAATACTATTTCGAAATAATTACTTTTATTTAATAATAATAATTCCAAACATTAATCTAAACTATTGAGTGAAGTTTATTCCGGATTCATTCATATAATTACTTCAATATAAGTAACTAATAAGTAATAGTTGATGACTTATTCACTTATAACCAAACAGCCTTGCGAGCCGTTTAAGAACAAAGGTCTCTTAAAAGGGTCAAGCGTTCAAACCTACATACCAATGATTATTTCTATTAAAATTGATGTACCTTACCTTGGTATTAATAATTGATTGCAACATTTTTTTAAAAAGAAAAACATGTCATTTATGTTTCCTCTGCATTATGCACAGATATATTCTACTAGAGTTGTGGAGTCGTATAAGGCTATAAAGGCAGGCCGATAAGTGAGAGTGACAATAATACATAAATATATGGGAAACTTACACTGTTGTTCGTCCCCAAAGTAACTAAATACTTGTGTTAATGGGTGATGGACAACTGGTAAAAGTAGCGGCCTGTTACAATTCCACTGCTGGGAATAGGCCTCCTCTCTCCGTTTCTGGAGAGAAGGGTTGGAGCTAAGACCTACCACGCTGCTCCAATGCGGATTGGTAGGTTACACATATCTCCAGAATTCTCTAGAGATATGCAGGTTTCCAACAGGCTGTTGGTCGTAGAAGGAAATCTTAGCCCCTGAACTCTTCCATCTGGCCACAAATAGGAAGGCATATTCAGAGCTGCCAAACTTTCACTAGTTGGAGAGGCAAGCAAAGAAGAAGACGTATAAATAAGTTTATGGCATTATGTCAGATTAGTTTACTTGGCGTCATTAAAGAAATATGAATACCGAAGTAACTGAAACAAGACAAAATCCTGTGGACCGAAAAAGTTACTTTTTTTTCTAACGTTAATCGCTGATTGACTATGGACCTCATAAGAAAGCTCGGAGTCACTCAGTGGGCGACATAGCTCTATGTTACCTCTACGTGATCAAATCAGAAATGAGATCCGCAGAAGAACGAATGTCACCCACATAGCTCAGCGTTTCGCAAATCTAAAGTGGCGATGGGTGGGGCACATAGTGCGGAGAACCGATGGGCGTTGAGGTCTTAAGGTGTTGGAATGACGACCCCGCACCGGAAAACGCAATGGTGTTAAACCCCCTACAAGATGGACTGAGGACCTTGAAAAGGTCGCAGGGATCCGCTAGTTCCGAGTGGTACGGGATCGTGTGTCGTGGAGATCCCAGGAAGAAACATATATCCAGCAGTGGACATCCATCGGTTGACAAAGAAGAAAGAGAAAAAGATAATAGATAAAGAAAAATAAATCAAAATAGAGAAGTTGACAGGTTTATGTCTTAAGGATATAAATGAGATAAGTTTAAAAAAATCATTTCCTAACTTAAGTCCTTTACAAAATTCTTCAAAATCCAAAATCAACTTCACCGAACAGCGAATATGGTGGAAGCCTGAGGGCAGTATCTTGCGTCTAATTAACTTTGACTAACAACTAACTAGATCGATGACGTCATTATATTTTGCTATTCTATATCAGATTGAAAAGAAAGATGGATAGTAATTGAGTGAGGCAATTTTATAGCAGGTCTAAATGTGTGCGTAATACCGACTGGCTTAATATTGCATTTTTTTTTACCTGACTGTATGCTGTTAGCCCTAATGGCTTTTACAGCGTCACCGGGCGGGACGGGCGAGCGCAGAAGCATCGCCGAGGTTGCGAAATGCAGAGAGTAAAGCGCAGAAGCTCTACTTAAGTCGGAGAACGTCGTCCTAAGGGTGCCTCCTGTGAGGCCGGACCACGGCTTAGGGCGACTAGTGGAGGGTTCATGGTATGACTTAGATTAGTCATTGCGGCGTCGGAAGGGTGGCGAGAAGCCACAACCGACCGACGTCAGAAAACTGGGACCACGTCTTCGCCGGCGAAGACGCTGTGTGTGTGTATTACGTGTATCTGTGTTGGCGATCGTTATTTGATCGTCGGGGTCGTACAGGACGCTTTTTGGACCTATATTTTCGATGGTCGGACCTAACTGGAATGTAGGTAGAAGCAACTGAAATAAGGGGGTTCGGGTGTACCTCAGATTTCTCGAAGTAAGATTTCGAAAAACGTTTAAACAGGTGAGTAATGGTAGGGAGATCGAGGTCCCTATGGAGGTCAACGTTCCGCATGAACCACGGACAACCAGTGGCTGTCCGCATAAATCGGTTCTGTAGTCTTTGGAGCCTGAGCAATCTGACCTTTGATGAATATTGCATGCTCAATGTACAAGACATTAATAACTATATGTAACTAGTAATAAGAATTATTCTTTGAAAAGAGCAACCGCCGTGTTTCTTGCTGGTTCTTCTCGGTAGGAACAGCTTTCCGAACCAGCAGTAAATGTTGACGATTCAAAAGCACTAGTTTACAAGTTTACTTGAACAAAGAACATTTTGAATATACTAGGTATTTCGTTTTTAAGAAGGCTTAGTATATTTCGAATTTAAAATTTTTTAGTTTCTAGCATCCATCCACCTTCCTTTTTTATCTGTAGTCTGTCTATTACTAACTTATGTTATGTATATCTTATGTGTAAAAATATATTTCAAACATTACATTATAAATATATACAGATGTGATAAAATATTTTGACGTAAAACCTTACACAATATACAAATTTTATTTCACGAGTCTAATCTAATTTCTATCGCGATTATTAATTTTAGGAATTATTGCCGTACCAGGCGTGAATATGTTAATAAATCGACTTAAATTCTTTTAATTGTTTAATTAAACAGTCAAATTGTCTAATTTATATAGTGAATATTGAAGTCGATAAATCTTTTATATCGCATATTTTTGGATATACAACTAACTCTCTTAATCGTATACTAAAAGTAAACTTATTTATGTCTGGCCTGAAAATGGTGCGTTTTAGACTTGTTAAGTTATTCACGCTAGGTACTATTCTTTTAAGAATTCTTTTCTTAAGTTGTAATTCTATGCCATGTACACAACAATCTATCATTTTATCCGTAGCGTGTGGTTAATATTAGTAAGTGCCGCTCTTCCGACAAGACTGATTTGAAATATTGCTCTGAGGGCGGAAATGTGTGAAAAAACTTTGTTGTTATTGAATTATCAATAACAACATAGTTTCTCGAGCGATTACGTGAGTTGAAATAAAGAAAATTGATGATTTTAAAACGTAAACATTCCTCCCACAATATATAAAAGTATTCTATAGTTTTTGTAATTTTAAGTGCAAATTGATTCCTCGTTCCAACAATAGTTGACTTTAAAAAAAATTATTCTTTTTTCGACGAGGAACACTATTTTTTGGCCGTTACAACTTTCCATAACACGTTAAATAAGACGTGACGTAAAGTAGCGACCTATTACAATCCCACTGCTGGGAATAGGCCTCCCCTCTCCATTTCTGGAGAGAAGGGTTGGAGCTTAGACCTACCACGCTGCTCCAATGCGGATTGGTAGGTTACACATATCTCCAGAATTCTCTAGAGATATGCAGGTTTCCTCACGATGTTTTCCTTCACCGAAAAGCGTGTGATTAATTGCAATTATCAATTAGACACAGAAGTTTTAATAGAACAACTCATTGGTGCCTGCCCGGGGTTTGAACACGTGACCCACTCGAAAGATTCGCACGGTATCACCGCTGGGCTATCACAGCGGTCAATATGGTATACTCATATAAAAAAATTGAGTGTTTTCCAACAATCGAGAGCATTTTAAGCTTTAAATGCGCTCTTGTGCTCATCCGAGGAGTAATGAGTGAATGAATTTATAAATTAGGATCTAAAAAAACTATAATAAGGGATAAGTTGATCATTGTATACTTTTTTTATATAGTAATGCCTTTCTATTACTTTTTACATAAATAAATAACGCAGATGATACAAGTGTGTACTGATATTTCATTACAAGGTACTAGTCGTTCTAAACCAAAATCTTACGGAAATTATTTTTATATAAAGCGTACATCAGAACTAATCAATTACTGCCCTAAAGAGATAAATGAATGAATACAATGAGATCTAATGACTAAAACGTTAAAAAAAAACTATAATAATATAAACAAAAATCTCAACTCATAACAAAAACGTCAAAATTACCTTGTATGAATTGAATTTCAATATAATTAGATTTTAACTCCAAAAAAATCTAATTATTCATTGTTTAGATCCATCAAAACTCTACCAAAGTAGTGATGGATAATGAAGTCTTAATAGTTGAATTTAAAACTACAAAATTATCCAATTGGTTTCGTTCATTAACCGATTAAAGTAAAATTAAAGAATCGCTGCCCGCGATGCCATAACACATTGTGCGCTGAGGACAGACGCGTTGCACTTCTATATAGTAGTAGACATTTTGACGTTGCTATTTAATTATCTATACTTATTATAAAACTAAAGTCCTCAAAAGTTGTATGTCGGTATAAAAAAAAAGTAAAGTAACGGCCTGTTACTATGCCCACTGCTGAGCTAAGGCCTCGTCTCTCCGTTTTTGGAGAGAGGAATAGGAGCTAAGACCTACCACGCTGCTCCAATGCGGATTGATAGGTTACACATATCTCCAGAATTCTCTAAAGTTATACAGGTTTCCTCACAATGTTTTCCTTCACCGAAAAGCGTGTGATTAATTGCAATTATCAATTAGACACATGAGTTTTGATAGAAAAACTCATTGGTGCCTGCCCAGGTTTGAACTCGTGTTCCCTCGAAAGAGTCGCACGGTCTCACCGCTGGGCTATCACAGCTTCTGTCGATTTGTGATCGACAAAATATACTGACTGGATTTGTGTATGATTTTTACTAAAAGATTTTGAAAAGGTTTAGGTTAATTACAGTTTCATATAAATTGTGTCAAAGAAGATTCAATTCATATTTTTGTCCAACAATAAAATAAAGGGATCTACGCAAGAATCTTTGCTACGTTGGCGTTACAACTAATTTAACCTAAGTTCAAATGGACGCATTGTTGGAATGCAATATTAAATATGTATATTGCAATATTGAATAGTTCTCTTCTTATATCTTTGTCGTATTGTATTTCTTTATAACATAGACATCGACATGTCAGTGGTGCATCACTATGCCTGACGTAATTCCTGTAAGTGCGACAGAAAGCGCAACAGATTCCACACTTTATGACCCCGCGGGCAGCGACTCTTTGATACTACTATAATTAATGCAGAAGGCCTACCATGAACTCTTATTGCGACTCAATTGAAGACGTAAACGACGACAGCAAACCGCTTTCTTTTCGTACCATGAAGTGTGAATTGCATTGGGGTCGTAATTTTAAAAGGATAATTTTATATGAACTATAAGATAACTCTGTCTCTATTACTCATATGTTCTTAGGATAAATTCTGAACTCTCATTCGGCAACGACTTAAAGTGTGCGTCTTTAAGACGTCATGGTATGAAAAAGCAAAACAATTTAGTTCACGTCTTCAATTGAGTCGCAATAAGAGTTCATGGTAGGCCTGCAGGTCTTGAATTGTACTCACTATCATTTTAAACTTTGTGCCGTTCGCAAAAACTGGTAAATCGCGAAATATGGACTTTATTTGTTACATGTTCTAAATGTTTAAATTTTTATTAAAAGCAAGACTTTTTATGATTTAAGTCTTAAATATATTTACATTTTGAATCAACGTAATAATATCCGACTTAAAGTGTAATAAGAAACATAGAGACTTTGAAATGGAAAATTGTCCTATCTTATTTTTGACAACTTTTCAGGAAAAAGAAAAAACGTGATTATGAATACATTTGCAATAATTTTTATGAGAATCTTTTAAAATTAATTAATCTTAATATTTATATAAAAACAGTTGACTTTAAATATGTTTATTTATTTACAAACTTTGTAAATGATGTGCAGTTTCTATGATTGGGCCGAATGCCGTTAAAAAGTAAATTGGCTTAAAATTGAGATAGGACATATTGTCGGCTCACAGTCGATAGAGTTATTATAATAGAGTTAGGCAGCCATAGGCAAGCCTGTAAGTTAGAGTGACGCAAATAATGAAAGAAAAGATGAAATTCGCATAATCCTTGTCTAATCACTCATAAAAAGTCAGACATAGACCATTTGCTTTCTCGTTATTTCTCTAGATTGTAATAAGGCACTTATTACGCTGGATTCGCTACTCTAGCATAATAACTCTACGATAAGCGAAAAAAAAAATCTTGTCTATGCTTCTATCGATACCTTATATGATAGACAACTATCTTTATAATGTGTCGAATTCTTATGTCACAGATAAATAACGTTATTTTTAAGATTCCGAAGACCACAGACTACTATTTAATGGCGTTAAATAGTAAGGAGCGATTACTATATTAAAACTACACTTATACTGTACATTTATTTTTAGGTTCGTTTTATAGTTCATTATAAGGAGTACATAAATTTATTATTGCTATATGGTAACATCGTTTACAAGACGCGATAACCAAAATATATAAAAAAATATATAGAAACGATTCAAATGTACGTTACCATAAAATCTATACTATCGTAGATTACCTATAGAGTGATAGTAGAGTAAGCAAGCCCGTCTAAAATGTGTCCAAAGAAAAAATAGAAAGCAAATCAGTGCCATGAACTTTCAGAAAACTATTCAATTCAAAGTCAGTACTTAAACTCAACCGCTTTGTTTTCGTACCATGAAGTGTGGATTGCATTGGGGTCGTATCATGGCATTATGACATATGTATCATAGCATCATGGCATACGGTATCTTGCTATGGGGTAAAGCAGCTGATATCCAAAAAATATTTGTTTTACAAAAGCGAGCTGTTCGTGCGATTTATAATATGAAACCACGTGACTCGCTTCGTGATAAATTTAAAGAAATAGGTATTCTTACTGTAGCTTCACAATACATTTATAATAATATAGTGTTCGTGAAACAAAATATACATCTTTTTAATAAAAAAAGCGATATTAGTAATAGGCAAACTAGGAACCAAAATAAATTAATAATACCAAGGCTAAGGCTTCAGAAAGTACGTAGATCGTTTGTGGGCTTCGGTATACTTTTTTATAATAAAATTCCTCAATCAATTTTGGACTTGCCTTTACACAAGTTCAAAAAAGCAATTAAAGAGACTCATTAATAAAGCTTACTATAATGTTGAAGACTATGTCAATGATAAGAAAGCTTGGAACTAAATTGCGACCAGCTATGTACTAGACGATATTATAATCTAAGTTTGTTAACAATAGTTAATACAAAACTGTAATATTTATTTTTTAAAAGAGTGACCGCCGAGTTTCTTGCTGGTTCTTCTCGGTTAGAGCACCTTTCCGAACCAGTTGTAGCTTCTGTTTAATTTTAATTTGACGATTCAAAAGTGCTTGTAATAGGCCAATTTGAATAAAGACTTATTTGAATTTAAATTCGAATTTGAATCGACTTAAAGTGTGCGTCTTTAAGACGTCATGGTATGAAAAAGCAAAACAATTTAGTTTACGTCTTCAATTGAGTCGCAATAAGAGTTCATGGTAGGCCTCTAGGCACCTGTCTCTTTATGTGTAATTAGACAAATCTAAGAATAGATCTCTCATTTGCTGTCTCATATTATTTGTTGACGAGCCTGCTTATGGCTCTCCCATACTTTACGTATGACTCTATGGGTGTACCTTTATAATATGCATTTGCAAAATCTGGCTAAGTGTCATGCCGATGTCGATGATGTTAGGCACATTTAATTGTTTTATTTTAAAACCACTTAGCACCGTGCACTAACAGATTTATATATCTAAGAGTTAAATATTAACCCTTGTAATCATAAGAGGTATCACCAAAAATTAAATTAGCAAAGATTTGGGACACAAGTAATAATAAAATTATTTTAAATCCGCGTTAAAGTAAGTGGAAGTTTGTGCATGTTTTTACGGATCCTGCATCTATCGGGTATGTAAAAATGGATAGTCCACTCTAGGATATTTAGCATTATGTATATGTTCTATTTATTTTATCGCATATTATAGCAAAATAATTTAATTATTATTTATGTATTATGAATCTCCACAAATAACGCCTAATTCTATAAATTATTTAAAGATTTTGGATTTTGTCAATTGCGAAAGACTTACGAGCATTTTTACTTCACCAATTATTTGTATTATACTATTTCAAATATTTATTTTTAAAGTGGTTCATTTGTATTATACTCTTCCAGAAATTTATGTCCTTTTAAAGTTGGTTTAATAAATTTAGATAGGTATACGAAAAACTCAAAAATTAGACTTGCCAACCTTAAATAACATATCCTATTTTATTCAATTAAATTCTATATTACCGATATATACGTAAATATGTTACGAACAAACGAAAAGACTTCGTGACGCATGTGTCGTAGAGCTCAAATTGGACGGTGGCAGTTACGGACATGCAAAAAGAGTACGTAATATATATGTCATAGAGTTTAAATTCGCTGATAAATTGCGGTTGTTTACGAATCGTGTTCGCTATGCCCCCTAGGACTCGCGAAAGGTAGCGAACTATGTCGTCATCGGTTCGTTCGATATATCGTATTCGATATATCGTTCGACGTATCGGACGTATCGTGTGCCTCGTATACGTTATGTTTGCAAATAGCAATCAAGTGCGAATAATGAAGCGAAAACAAAAGTGAAATAATAGTGATCTCGGCTTTCTTAGACAACGGACTGTATGAAGACTGTAAGTACTAAGTTTGTAGTGAAAAGTTGAACAAAGTGTTTTTAACGAGTCACCAGATATTTTCATCTAAATCTAAATCCCTGTACGTAAAGTTTTTAATTTATCTTGAAAAACAACATTTTAAAATAGTAATTGCACCTTTAAGTAATATGATATGTTACTATGTCAATCTCAAAAAATTTGACAGCACTCAGTGAAATTGAAGTGACCAGAGAAAGGGGGGCCAAAAAATAAGTAAAAATAAACTTCGTGTACCAATAATTTCATGAAACTAAAGTTTTATTTACGTAAAAATTATATTATAAATTGTCATATTTACATATGCACTATCTTTTAAATACTATCAAATTCTCAATAAAAATATATACAATATATATCATTTACTATAACAAAAACGTTGTTGAAAGTAAATTGACTAAATAAGGACTATCTCAAGAGGTCAATAAGGGGTTTAGGCAACAATGATTATATTAATAGTGTAATTTATATTTCAGAATTCCAAATTTTTGGATTAGGTCACTTTATCTATAGATGCGATAAGTATAAAGGTAAAATGTATACATTTTTATATGCTATATGTATTCCAAATGTTAAAATTATATGAGTAATATCATAATTTTTTAAACTACCCTCATTTTCGTTACTGTACATGTGAAATTTTAATTTTAAGTTATGAACTAGGATGTCGGTTTCAAAATATCAAACTACCCTCGCAAAAGAAGTTTTTTTGTCAACATCAACAGACTACTTGCAAACCATGTTTCTGTATATACCTCTGTCGGGCTTCGGCTATCATTTGTTGTTTCCTCTCCTGGAAGCTCATCTGGCGTTCCTTGGCCGTTTTCGGGAAGACGCCCGTCGGTAGCGGGGTTACGTATTTGGAGGGGGCCTGGGAGGTGCTGGGTTGGGGTTCGACCACTGGTTCAGCCTCCGGCGTGTACGGCACGAGGCCTTCGAGAAAATTCGTTATCGTTACGTCTACGCTGCGCGTTTTTTCTGGAACAAGGAATTAAATCCTTAGTTTTATACTAGCCCGTTGGCAGTAACCGTGCTTTCAGCTACGCGGGTCACAAATTCGATTCCCGTCCTCATTAGAATAAGTTTAGTTTATTTTACCCTTCAGTTTACTTTATCCTTCAATGCAGTTTACCATCAGTCCAGTTTACCCTCAGTCCAGTTTACCTTCAGTTCAGTGTGCCGTTTAGTTTAGTTTACCCTTAAGTTTACTTTATCCTTCAATGCAGTTTAGCGTTCAGTCCAGTTTACCCTCAGTCCCGTTTGCCTTTTGGTTAAGTTTACACTGTAGTTAGCCGGTCGCCACTCACCGAGCTCCCTGAGGATGTCCTTGAGCGGCACCGCCGGCAGCACCTCCTTGACGTGCCGCGCGCGCTTCATCAGCTCGCCCTGGAGGTGCGCGCGGCGGCGGACGCGAGGCCCGCGGCCCAACTCCTCCCAGGTGTACTCCGTCACCTCCACCTGCGACCGGAGACCAGCTCTGGTTTACTGGCTACAGGTCCGAGCTGCGAAAGTCGAACGGTCGACCGTGACCGTAAGACGCAACTCATCACCGCCACAGGCAGGTTTATTGCAACGATGCATGTCGGGACTCTCTAAAAGCCAAGATAAACTCGTAACTCGATATCAATTTACTAGTTTATCTTGACACTTTATACAGGCCCCAGTTGGGAAACAATAAGTCAGCAATATATGCCCATGTCGTATAGTTGTAACAGCACGAAGATATGAATAATATGGTTGGATTATCGTCGGCACTTTTATCAACAATGTAAAAAGTAGTTATATTGGCATAACTATTACAGTTAGACGTATGATATCGCGGACTTTTTGTAGATATTATATAGATAACAATTTTTGTTCTATCATCAATAGTTTCCACAGCGCAAGCGATGAAAGATTTTTGTGACTAATTTATACACACCTTTTCACATTTTTATTAGGGACTTTTTTTAAAATAGCCCATGTTGCTCAGTGAAGATGCAGCTTTCCAATGGTGAAAGAATTTTCGAAATCGGTCTAGTAGTTTTTGTTTTTTTACATTTTCTCAGTTTTTATCACCCCGGTTCGCGCCCCTTGCCATGCAGCGCTCCTTCGAAGTATGGAGACTGGGGGGTACTTTACCTAACCGGAAATTAGAGACTCAAACCTTTAAAGCATCGGCGATAGCTTTCCTGAGCCGCTCGGCGAACACCTGATCGCTGTCGTCCTTCCTGTCCAGCGGTGGTAGAGCTCTCAACGTGAACACGGAGCACGGGGTCCATAGGAACCATAGAGCGTCCCACCATGGGAATACGTCCGACTTGTCGTTGGGCCGATGCACTGTCACGTTGGTAAAGGAACGCTCTACCGCTGCAAGAATATCGTTCCCGACATTAATTCACAGTAGACATGATTTTTTCTTGATTTTTAATTACTAGCGATTACAGCGGTTTTAGTATTTAAATACCCTAAATTATGTAGCATGTAATATACACTCGAGTCTGTGATACCCTACACCGCTTTTTATATATGGCGCAGTGGGTATTGACTCTGCCTTCAGAATGCTTTTAACGTCTACTGGAATACTTCGGACATATATGGCGTGGAGACGATGTCTTTGAAAAACACATAGTGACCGTCTACACTAGAAGCAAAAGACCAAAAAGCCGCTGACCAACTAGGTTGTCAGTTCTTCATGGTGAAACACTTTTATGAAGTACCGATGGTGGCCACTAATAGAAGTCGATGGTCAAGCCAGGACAAGGATCTTTACTAATGAAGGAACGACCGGAGATAGAGAGACAAAGATGAATTGTACGTAAAATTTAATCTTCCATCTCATTATCGTTGACTGGCCCGTTGGCGCAGTGAGTACGATTATCGCCGAATGCCAACCTTTTCTATAAACGATTTGTTGGTTCTTCGAGCCTGGGTGTATATTTGTATTTAAGTATGTATTTAAAATTATATATGTAGTATATCAACCATAACACAAGTATTAAGCTATTTACTTTGGGATCGGGCGACCGTGTGTGTAACTGTCCCATATATTTATTATTATTTATTTATTTATACCTATTCCACCCTCTAAACTATAATCGACAACAATGTATTACTATACCCACTAAAAATTGTTTTCATCTCAATTTAACCTAAAACCTATATAACCGTTATGTACTATTAAGCTAAGCCTTTCGGAGAAATTGCACTACCTTTAAATAAAAACCGTACAAAAATCCGTTCAGTAAATTTAGAGAAAAAAGAGTACAGACAGACAGCTTTGGGGACTTTGTAAATTAATATATGCGACACTTACACACACGGTCGTTCATCCCCAAAGTAACTTTTTACTTGTGTTATGGGTGCGGACATATGGTAAATATACTACATATATACCCACTCTTGGGCTTCCTCTCTCTGTTTTTGGAGAGAAGGACTGGAGCTAAGACCTACCACGCTGCTCCAGTGCGGATTGGTAGGTTACACATATCCCCAGAATTCTCTAGAGATATGCAGGTTTCCTCACGATGTTTTCCTTCACCGAAAAGCGTGTGATAAATTGCAATTATCAATTAGACATATAAGTTTTAATAGATAAACTCATTGGTGCCTGCCCGGGGTTTGAATCCATGATAGTCTCTAGAGAGTCACACGGTCTCACCGCTGGGCTATCACAGCTTTGACATATTGAAGCTGATATAAGTCAGAAGCCATCTAGTTTAACTTACTGATAGCAACTGGCTGCACTCTGTTGCCGATGGGAAAAGACCAGTCAGTGAATTTGAGAAGGCCCTTGCCATTCGTGGGGCCGCCTTCAGGCTGCACCAATACAGGCTTACTAGGATTCTCCGTGAAGTGTTCTCTGGAACAATATTTGAGCATTAACACCTTATCATTTAGGGCAAAGGGTCATGGGCGTGATCATCTAAAGATTTTCACTATTTCCCGTGGTGATATTCAGAGTATCTCATTTCACAAGCACCTGTGGTTTGTATATACTACCTAAGCATACAATTTTGAGAGCTGTGATAGCCCAGCGGTAAGACCGTTCGACTCTTTCGAGGGGGAAACGAGTTCTAACCCAGGCACCAATGAGTTTTTCTATTAAAACTCATGTGTATAATTGGTAATTGCAATTAATCACACGCTTTTCGGTGAAGGAAAACATCGTGAGGAAACTTGCATATCTCTAGAGAATTCTGGAGATATGTGTAACGTACCAATCCGCATTAGAGCAGCGTGGTAGGTCTTAGCTCCAACCCTTCTCTCCAGAAACGGAAAGAGGAGGCCTATTCCCAGCAGTGGGCTTGTAACAGGCCGCTTCTTTACTTTACTTATACAATTGACAGTGTTAAATTGTATTGTTACAAATATGCGAAAAGAGTTCGTAATACATATATCATAGAGTTCAAATTGGGAGTTCGTACACTATGTAATAGAGTTCATATTCGTTTGACGCTAACTCTTCCGTATCCCCGCTACGACTCGCGAACAGTTACGAACATTCTTGAAATCGATTCGTTCGATATATAAGCGCTCATATCAGTATCAAGCAGTCTCTTGCTGGTTCTTCTCGGTATGAACAACATTCCGAATCAGTTGTAGCTTCATTAATCATATTGATCCTTGACTATTCAAAAGTGCTCGAAAGAACTTATTTGAATAAAGATTTGATTTGATTTGATCGCGCGCCTCGACGTTTTGTTTGCGAATAGCGAAAAAGAGCGAATTAAGAAGCGAAAATAAAAGTAAAAAAGTGACCTTCGCTTTGTAATCGGACAACGAACTGATTAGAGACTGTAAGTACTAATTTTGTAATTAAAAGTTGAATAAAGTGTTTTTAAAGAGTCACCAGGTATATTTATTCAAATCCTCGAACCCCTGTAGGTAACAATATTGACGGTACTTGCATCAGGGTGTGTCGCTACCACGTAGACTTTTATACGAGCATACGTGAACACTCACTTGATTGATGTGTGAATGATACTTCATTTATTTGGTTTAAATGTTCTATAATGTACGTTATTACACCATTCGTTAAAATAACAAATACCAACGCTCTGTTTTCTCTCTCCGCACCCCCTTTGCCGCTCGCTCCAGGCTGTAGTCTATATAGGCGTGATTAATTAGGTAAAAATCTGTGATAGCCCATCGCTGAAACCGTGCCACTCTTTCGAGGGGCCACGGGTTCTAGACCCGGGCAGGCACCAATGAGTTTTTCTGTTAAAACTGGTGGGTATAATAATTACTTTGATAATTGCAATTTATCACGCGCTTTTCGGTGAAGGAAAACATCGCAACGAAACCTGCATATCCCACTTAAATTTAGTACAATGTACATTTAAATTAAAAACTATTTCTAGAGTTTACAGACATAAATTTACTTACTTTCTCACAAATTGAGCGACATTCTTTATTCCAAGAGTCGATGCAAAAAATGGTGGAACTTTCCATTTTCTTAGCTGCAAAACAAATTTTAAAAACTCAAATATTATAGTAAAAATATTTTTTTGTATTTGGATTTATTTCCAACTAGCTGTGCCTGCAGCTTCGCCCGCGTGGAAATCTGCGTGTCACAATTTTTTTCTAGAATTCAAATTTTAAACATAAAAGTAGTTATTGTGAGTTAACCACAAGAGATAGAGACATGCTATCGCGGACTTTTTATAGTAGTTTTATAGATCTACAATTATCTAGTACATTACTTGAGCGTATCTCTGCTAGTTTACGCAGCGCACGCGCCTCAAGCTCCCAGCAAGCAAGATTTTTAAAAACTGCGCGATCTCTTCAATACATTTTACATAATACCGATATGCTCTATATACCTAAACTATGCGGAAGTATAACTACCTTTTGGTAAGAACCGTACTCCGTTCAGTCGATTTTGAGAAAATCGATTACATACAGACAACTATTTGGACAGTGTTTTATAATGAGTATAGAGGTTGGTGTAAGATAAGGCGACAAGTCTTCCTTAATAAAGAGAAGTAAAACTTTACTTAATCTTACAGAAAACTGTTTAAATTTATAATAACATTGACAGAAAAACAATAGTGGATAAACTTGCCAGAACAGTAAAGAATTGTACCTTCTAAAAAGTTAGGTGTGTCCCCACACCCTAAGTTAATGTTAACTAAATTTTCCTTAACAACAAGAATAACGAGTTTTCCATTTTGAATAAAATTGCTCTTAATACAATATTGAGACTTCAATTAACATATTAATTTCAATATTGTCACATATATTGTTAAATTAATATAAACATGTCAATTTGTAACAGAACTTGTTAAACTAGTTATGATATTATGTTATACATCTAAAAGTTGTGATGGCAAAACAAATGATGTGAAAACAATTGATGGAATCATGGGTTCAAAATCTGGGCAGGCAGCAAAGTCTATTAAAAATTTATGCGTTTATTTGATCTTTGCAATTTATCACAAGGTCAGTCAACACAATATCTTGATCTCTGAACAATTACTGTGATGTATGTAAACCTATCAAACTATTTATGCAACATGGTGTCTAAGCTCTAACCCAAAAAAAAGGAGAGAGAAGGCCTATGCTCAAAAGTTGGTTAGATATTCTACTCTTGCTGTTACTGTACTCTTTTTTTAATACATACACTAATAGTTCCAAGAGTATGTGCTGCTGCTAATGAGTCCAGACATGATACATAGTTGCCAACCAGCACACTGCACTTGGGATCTCTACTGCCCTTAACCTTTACATATACGCCTGAAACAGAATTATCTAGACTTAGATGAATATTGGATAGTCTAACATTTAGCTATGTACATGGTCCAGCTGTGGTAGCCCAGCAGTGAGACTGTGAAACTCTTTCGAAGGGGTCATGGTTTCATACCCCGGACAGGCACCAATGAGTTTTTCTATTAAAACTCATGGTGTCTAACTGATAGTTGCATTTTATTTCACACTTTTCTGAGCAGGAAAACATAGTGAGGAAACCTGCATATCTCTAGAGAATTCTGGAGATATGTGTAACCTACAAATCCGCATTGGAGCAGCATGTTAGCTCCGACGCTTCTGTCCAGAAACGGAGAGAGTGGCCTATTCCCAGCAGTGGGATTGTAACAGGCCTCTACTTTAGTCTTACTTTTTTTAATGGTCCAGCTTACGGGCACTGCACACACTATCCTCTAAATGTAATAATAATAAATATTTAATATATGGGCCATATAGATACACTGTTGTCCATCTCTAAAGTAAGTAACTTAATACTTGTGTTATAAGTAACAGACAACTTGGATAATATACATATACATATATTATTTTACATACATACTTAAATATAAATACTCAGGCTTGAAGTACTGACAAATTGTTTATAGAAAATGTAGGTTATAATACTTTATTAACGAAGACAAAAGATTAATTTAATGTGCCTGAATCTATTGTTGATGGTAACCAATTTTGTTACACCACAGTTTGACAGCACAGAAGGAAGATAGTGCATACAACAAAAAGATTAAATCAAAGCTTAGGGCTTAGCAGATTGCTTTGAAAAAAATTGTTTGTAGTGTTAGCTTCCCTCATATTAAAATAAAATTTTAAAGTTTTCACCTAGATATTTTTAATAATAACCCACCATTTTAAATCCCTACTAATATGAATATTCAATCTGAGTATAAACAGATAGACGACTTATACTCAGGCAAGCCCTTTTTTTTAAGTTTTTCAATTATAAACTAGCAAAATATTTTACTGGTAGTAACTTGTTGACCTTAACTGCATGTTCCTTTGGAAAAAAATTTTTAGCATATAAAAATCAAATTTTAATTGAGACATTAATGTCCTTACAAGTTTTGTTGTTTATATTTCGTTTAGAATAAAATCTATATTTTAAAGTGACAACAATACTAATTTGACATACAACTACTTTATAATATTTTTTCATACCAAACGTCCAACAGGCAAGTGTAGATAGCAGCTGTCTTATGGCAAATTTATTTGGCAATATGATTGAGGCAATCCATAAAACTAAAGCCAGGGCTACTCTGAAGACTGTTAGTATTAATCCCAAAGGCAAATACAGTAAAAACTGCAGAACATTATCACCACTAAATCTGTAAAGAAAATGTTTATTGGGCATCTATTTTTACATTAACAAGTTCTGCCAGACTTTGTTACACTGTAAACTTTCTCTTGTACAACAAACACAGCTGACTTTACCTCTCGTCATTGGTGAGTTTGTCCAGTGTAAGAGTCATTATTTTTTAACGTTTTAATGAACACTACTCCCTAGTCATTAGAACTGTAGCAATATCGTGTTGTCAGTGGTTATTGAAAATTTTCTTGTGGAAAACCATAAAAATTTGCTAGCACGAATACGACACCAAACACAGATTACAAATTATTATGTATAAGTTAATTTCTTGCTTGCTTTACTCTGTGGCAGTCTTTTGACATTGTATTGTAGTCATACCAACTGTAGTATCTTTAAAATAGTTAAATCCTATTTGAACATACGAAGCTTGTATAAATAATGTCGACTTAAAAAATAAAATATTATGATTATGTTGAAATTGATAGTTACCATTTGTTGATATCGATATTTATCCAGTAATTAATATTTTCTAGTATTGATTACTCTGTGGGTTAATTCAAATTTGATGTGTCTGGGGTTACATATAGGGAAGTGAAAGGGAGTGGAAAAATCGATTAATAAATAATCGATTTTTCTCCCATTTCATTCAACGTGCAAAAAAATTTTATCCGTTTTAACAACTCGATTAATTGACTCTTCAGGTGAAAAGAGGGCTGGCTCCTTTTTCGCACAAAGAATTAGCGTAGTGATTCAACCCGAAAATGCCGCCAGCATTCTTAGGACCATTCCACGTGGGCATGATTTGTATAGTACTAGCGTGTAAGTAATTTAAGATAGACATAATAATTAAGATAGATAAAAAAAAATAACTCAAAAGGAAAAATAGATATAGTAATCGTCGATTTTTAAAGACTTTTTAATAATTTGCTATTTTATTAATTAATAAAAATAATTAATAAAAATAAAGACTAATTCAAGTGGACAGCTACGAATAAAAATAACAAATGCGCTGTTTATGAAATTCGATTTAAATGTGTTATTTGGCTATATGGTTTCATCCAATAACACATATTTTAAAAGATAAAAAAGAGGGTAAAACCAAAAATAAAAAGAGGGTCATATAATCGATTTTTTTAAATATCGATTCATAATGTTGAAATAATCGATTATGGTGATAGAATAATCAATCAATATACGAAAACGATTATTTTTTGTCATCCCTAGTTACATACAGAAAATTTCTTTACTGAAATGAACAAAGGAAAATATTAAAAACATCAAACTATGTGATTAATTTTATGATGTCGGGAAAAATATCTTGAAGCCTAATAGTTTTAAAATCATATATGAAATAATTTTACGCGTAAATTTAGATATTTGAAAATTGTGACTGAATACATTGTTTTGGTAAAAATGACGTCCTCGGAAAGACATCTGACCTTTGTGGATAATGAACAAGAAGGAGAAAGTAATGAATCCAACCATGAAACATCACGAAGCGGAACATGGTCAGCTCCAAACTCTACAACACTCACGCAAGTTGAAGAAAAAATGCGACGTAAATTACAGTTTTTCTTTATGAACCCAATCGAAAAGTGGCGAGCGAAGCGTAAATTTCCATACAAATTCGTAGTACAGGTTATAAAAATAGTATTGGTGACGTTACAACTATGCCTGTTTGCACATAACAGATATAACCATGTTAATTATACTTGGGATAATAGAATCACTTTTTCACATTTGTTCTTACTGGGATGGGATTCTACACGAGAGATCAACGCATATCCACCGGGTGCAGGACCCTTAGCTGTATATAAAGTGGATGAATTTTATAACAGCTTAGATTATGCCTATGCTGGCTATTCCAATTTAAGTAATGCCATAGGGCCGTATTCCTACAACGATGAGAGCAATGAAAGACCAGATCCCCAGTTCTGTCAGTACTATTACAAAAAAGGAATAATCAACGGTTTTAATGAAAGCTATGAATTCAATGCTGAAATTGAATGCAGTTGTGTAAATTTTACAAGTGTTGAAAATAAAGTTTTCAAATCACAAGAATATATACAGGATGCTGGATTAGAAATCAACTTTGCTGCATTGGTCCGGGCGGAATTGTTGTTTTCATTGAAGACTATTAATTTTAGAGCCGCAGGACCAATAACACCACCAGATTGCTTCCGATTTGACGTTAAAATTATTTTTGATAATGAGGACCATGATGGACAAATGTCATTGAGCTTATCGGCTGAACCGTACAAGTTGACTTGCAAAGGTGACAAAACATACACCACAGATAATAAAATTGACCAGATTCTACGGAGTATTCTCAACATTTTAGTTATTCTGATATGTAGTGCATCACTCATATTGTGCAGTAGAGCAATTTATAGAGCACAACTTTTAAAGACTCTTACTTGTTCATTTTTCCGACGTGCGTATAACAAAGAGCTAAGTTTAGATGGACGTTTAGAGTTTCTCAACATTTGGTACATAATGATCATTGTTAATGACATCTTGATCATAATGGGATCTGCCATAAAGGAACAAATAGAACGAAACCAGTTTACAAATGATGAATGGAATATTTGTTCTCTATTTTTGGGCATAGGAAATCTGTTAGTTTGGTTTGGTGTCTTACGTTATCTTGGATTCTTCAAAACATACAATGTTGTAATACTTACATTAAAGAAAGCTGCACCTAAGATATTCAGATTCTTATTCTGCGCTTTACTAATATATGCTGGATTTATGTTCTGCGGCTGGCTTGTACTTGGTCCATACCACATGAAGTTCAGGTCGCTCGCTACAACATCTGAATGTTTGTTTTCTCTTATAAATGGGGACGACATGTTTGCCACATTCTCTATAATGTCCAAGAAATCACCAATGTTGTGGTGGTTTAGTAGGATATACCTATACTCGTTTATAAGCTTATATATTTATGTGGTATTAAGTTTGTTTATATCTGTGATAATGGATGCTTATGATACTATCAAACAATATTATAAAGAAGGTTTTCCAAAGAACGATTTGCAAAAATTCATCGGTGAAACAAGCCTCGAACAAGTATCATCTGGATTATATAGAACACATAGTTCTTCGTCCTTGAATGCAGTTATGAATTCTCTTTTCTGTTGCAACTTTTATAGAAGAGCCTATTCAAAAATAGGAGGCGGTCAATCAACTGTCAACTTACTTTAGACACAGTAATTTATTGATCACACTTACCAGTAGCTAATTAGTTGTGTAAATATTTGTCTTATTAAGTAGTTAATGTGAATATTAGATAAAAGCTGTAAAATAGCTTATAAATTATTAAGGATTTTAACCATGTTACCAAAGAGGAAATGCAAAAAGTTTGCCATATTTTCTTCATTATATTAGGTTTAATTTAAAATGTAAATTTGGCAAATCATTTTTTTTTTAATTTCTGTTACTCCACGTAGCAATTATACCTAAGTTTAGGTAAAATATATTCCTTGGTATCTACCATGCACATTTTATCAATATGTTAAATATATATTGCATTAATTGCATGCCATTTACAATAAACTGTTATACATAAATTAACTGTTTATCTTTTGTTTTCCCAACCCACTTATCTTGTTAATAACTTTAATCAGTTTAATGGTTACATTGGTATTTTGATATGAAATCCGAGGTCAGTGTTCGTATCAGGGTATTAAATATTAACAGATACTCTGAATCATAAGTAGAACATTAATGAGGTTTATATTAAAAAATTATATAATAAGCCTCATAAGGAAGATCAGTCACAGCTGGTGATGGAGCAAGCTATGCTTGCAGTAACTACGTGATAAATCGAATGAATAGATCCATAGAAGAACCAAAGTCGCAGAAATAGCTCAGTTTTGAGAAGCTGAAGTAGCGAAGACTGTAGTACATATTGCGGAGAACTGATGGACGTATGGGTCTCAAGGTATTGAAATGGCGACCCCGCACCGGAAAATGGAGTATCGATAGACCCCCACTAGGTGAACAGACGACCTTAACAGCGTCATGGGAGCCACTGGATCCAAGCAGCACAAGATCTTGTGGTGTGGATATCCTGTGAAGAGACCTATGTCGATCGGTTGAAGAAGAAGAAGAAAATATTCACACACGTGGCATATGTGTTCTAACCATGAAGAAAGCAAACATTCTATAGATTACTTATATAGATTATAGGTGGTCCTGCCTACGCCTATGCCTTGCTGTGTCTTTTTAACATCGAAAATAAAGGTCATTGACGTTTAAAATTTGCTCAAACCACCAAATTTTAAGGGATTATCCGTCGGGTCGATCCCAGCTTCTTAAAATGTCGTTAAAAATGGTCCAGCCATTTCGGAGTCTATCAGGAACATACGTACATACTTTCTGTTTTAAATATGTATTGTAGACAGCTACAATTTTTAATCAGTTCTCAATTTATTATTGCTAGCAACACTATAGTTACCGCCCATCCAGGGGTATAACAAAATCAAAATAATCTTTATTCAAAAACCATTTCAGGAACTTTTGAATCGTCAAGCATCAATATGATTAATGAAGCTACAACTGGTTCGGAATGTTGCTCTTACCGAGAAGAACCAGCAAGAAACTCGGCGGTCAATCTTTTAAATATTTTCAATTACACATTATTGAACCGCTGTCTTGTATGAAGCTGAAAGGATTTTCAAATTCAGGCTTTCTTATCATCCAAATATCTTCAACTTTGTAATATGCTTTATGTATAAGCATATTTTTTACACTTAATTGGAATCTTTCTGTACACTGGTCTAGAATGTCCAAATGAATTGAGGAATTTTATAATAGAAGCGATATAATTAAATATAAGTGGCCAGGTCATTAACAGAGCTCCCGACGATGCTTCTGCGCTCGCCCCCCCTCCCGGTGACGCTGTCAAAGCCTTCAAGGCTAACAGCATTAGTGTCCGAAAAAATTAAAAAATAAGATTAAAAAAAACAACTCTCTCTCCTTTGCGATCGGTTCTTGCCTGCGGAATCTCTGTTAGATGGTCGATTCACGTGACTCATTTTATTTATTGCGTTGTATGGTTACATACGTGTTAATTTTGTTCTCTTTTAAAAACCCTAAAAGTACTTATAATCCTAAATAATCCGCAGATTTGGACTGAGTTGTGGTTTCGGTGTCTATTTTAAAGTTTGATTTGATTCATTTAAATTATTGAACCCTCCACGCCGTGTGGTATCCGGCAGAATAGAATAGACCACCCTCCTTTCTTACCGAGGTGTCGTAAGCGGCGACTAAGGTATGTGCCGTGTGGTATCCGGCTGCATAGAATAGGCCACCCTCAGTTCTTACCGAGGTGTCGTAAAAGGAGACTAAGGTAAGTTGACGTCAGGCAGGCAGCCAGTCGTAAAAAACGTAGCCAAATCATGTGATAACATGTTTGTAACATGTTGTGCCGACCCCACTTAGAGTGAGATAACGGCAAGAGAATGATGAAATTATTGTACCCTCCATTAATTACCGACCACGGTGAGCGGTGGCTCCGGCCGTTTTCGAATCCTCTCAAAATATTTTGGCGCAATTTTTACTTTTCTGGTGAGAGATTTACCTAAAATATCAACTAGGTATAACCCTTGGTATGTATAAAAACTGTGGGTATTATTAAAACAAACAACAAATTAATAACTTACTTTTATGCACATCAATAAACTTAATTTACAACACTACAAAATCAAATCATTGAAATAAACTTACATTTCACTTAATTACATCACTTTTAAATGGTATGGCTTTAGTTATAAAATTTCAACGGACAAATTCATTCGAAACTTAAGCGTCGTAATAAAATCCGACTTCCAAGCGAATGATATCTTTTTAAATTAATTCAATTGATCATAGAGTACAGAATACATAGAGTAGGTGACGTAGGCAGGACTGTTCACTGTAGTGTCCAATAAATAATAAGAGGGTAAATGAGAGACTCATGCACAGACATATTTACGGCAAATGGAAAATTAGTTTGCAATTTTCCAATATCCAACTAAATTTTAATATTTAGATAATGTACAAAGTGTCTTTATCTCGAAGGACACTTTAAAAATGTGTCTTCTACCCTCGAGTAGTCTAACATCTTATAATAACTCGTATGTACAATTTACAGGACTACCAAATTTGAATAATTTAGACTGAAAAGTTTTTATCTGTGAGACTTCTACAAGCATATGCTTGGGAAATATGATTTAGGATCTGGATAAAAAAATATACATACACGTACGATAAAATTCTGATAAAATTATTTTATTTAATAATAATAAATTCAAAGAATGTCCTTAAATAATAAATAAGTGTACACTATTAATAAACACTTACAACCAAAACATTCACTACTAACATCAACACATTATTTTTACATGTTAACAAGTATGGCAATATTTAATCTGTCATATAATATTTAATTTAATGACAATTTGTACATCAAGTATATTTGTCGAAATATATATAAGAATATGATATAAAAGTATTTTAGGATATAGTACAAACATTTTATTCACAAAACTTATAACCTAACAATATCAAATATTTTGTTTTTAGATTGGACATGTTTAATTCAAAACAAAATGGCCGTGAGCGCTTGATTGAAATCAAAAGTTTTTAAGCTGACAATTGCTTCCACCTAAAATTACCTAACACTAAAACAGCGACGAATCAACTAATCCAGACACTAAAATCTTTGGTAACGAGCAGTAACTAAGTTGCACTAATAAGCACAATGTGACACCAAAGATAACTCGATTTAGCCAATCATAGACTACCTTGAGTCTTCTTAAAAAAATACTCTATCAGTCTCTATGATTACTTTTTGCCATCTAAATTTGTGATTGTCTGTGGTTCTGCACCTAACATAAGTTGAATTTCGTCGACACTCTTTCCTTTAGTCTCAGGTACTACAAAGAATATGAACACGAAACCTACGAGCATGATGCCTGCGAATACCCAGAAGACCTGCCCCGGCCCAATAAGAGTGTTTAAGGAGTTAAATGTACTGGTGACTGTGAAGCTTAAAAGCCAATTTAACGTTCCAGCTGTTGAACCCACAAATGCCTTGATATCAATCAAACACAATTCACCTGCCATCATCCAGGGAATAGGACCGAAACCAATAGAGAACGCGATTATGAATAGCGATAGCGAGAGCAAAGGCAACCAGGATAAAGATTGAACTATTGAGGAGTCCTTGCCATGTTCGTCTTGCAAAAAGAAATAGACACCCAGGGCAGTCGAACATAAGCACATTACGAGAGCCGAAAAGAGCAGAAGGATCCGTCTGCCCAATTTATCCACCACTAAACTGGAGACGAATGTCGCAATCACTTGGATAACACCAATTATTATGGTAGCAATGGCCGCGGGAATGGCAGCACCAGCGCTTGCGAAAATCGTTGACGTGTTGAAAATTACAGCGTTAATACCGGACAACTGTTGGAACAACATTAAAGCGTAGCAAATTAATAGAGCTTTGAGTGCAGTTTTCTTTGTTATAGATGACACGAAAGATACAGGATTGCTCCGCGCGATATCAGCTTTCATTTGAAGGTTATTCAATTCAGAATCGACATCGTAGTTCCTACCACGTAATCTAATCAATGCATCCTTGGCCTCATCAGATTTGCCTTTAACGACCAAGTAGTTGGGACTTTCGGGCATAAAGAAGAATATCAGTCCGAAAATTATAGGTATCAACGTGCACAAGATGTTGAATACTAAGACGCTCGTGTAGCTGCCGACGGCGTAAGCGAAGAGTATACCGATTGTTATCATCAACTGGAAAAAACTGCCCAAAGTTCCACGTATAGAGTCCTGAGCTATTTCACTGTTGTACGCTGGAGCTGTGACGCAGAAAGCACCGCCGGCGACACCGGTAATAAATCTACCCGCCATAAGCATTCCAACGTTTGTCGCGAATGTGATCAGAAGCCAGCCTAAGGTGAATGGTATGACTAGCAGAAGCATTGTCGTCCTCCGGCCTATAGCATCCATTATGAGACCAATCGGAAAGCAAACAGCCGCCGCACCTAGATTGATGAGTGATGATACCCAATCGCCCTGGGCGACCGACACGTCGAAGTTATATTCGTTTGTGGTATTATCGGTGATCTTGAAGATGACTGGTGATGACCAACCGAGCATAGTACCAGCGGCCAACGCTCCTAGGGTAGCTGAAATTAAAGAAGGAATATGCATAATTAAGGAATATATAAGGAATATATATAATTTTTAGATGTAAGGTTTTTACGAATTGACAGAATAGTGTTCGTACTAACGACTTTTAGAGTATCAAAAGATGGGACGCAGAAGTGCTACTAACATCTGGGTACTTCACGCTAAATGTACAAAGAATTGAAAATTTGAGACTATTCAACACATCATCGGAGGTTACACGACCGATGACGTCAGAAATCTAGTACCTCACCCTCACCGACAATCTGTCCATAAAAAGCCTCCAACTGTGAGGCTATATTTGAGATTGCTTTGTTGCAAAAGTTACCCACAACAGAACTTATATAATGATACATTGTTTTTTGGGTCTTAGGTTCTATTTCGTATTAAAAAGGTCATTTATCTTCTCTCATTACTTTTGAAAAAATATATATTCAAATTCAAATTCAAAATATTCTTTATTCAAGTAAACTTGTAAACAAGTGCTTTTGAATCGTCAACATCTAATGCTGGTTCAGAAAGCTGTTCCTACCGAGAAGAGCCAGAAAGAAATTCGGTGGTTGCTCTTTTCAAATAAAATTTGAAAAGAGCAACCACCGAATACGCTAGTTACATTTGGTTATTACTATCTTGTACAGGGTGGAGGAGATGCCAAATCCAGGCATTTTTATCTTCTATATAATCCTGAATAGTATAGTAGGCTTTTTGTATCAGCCTTCCTTTAACAGCGCTTTTAAACTGGTGTAGTAGTAAAGATAAAATCGATTGTGGAATTTTATTATAGAATATTATACCCAAACCCACAAATGACTTATTTACTTTTGCAAGGCGCAAAGCAGGAACTGCAAGCTTATGTCGGTTCCTACTTTGTCTATTATATACATCACCAATCCTTTTATAAGGATTTTTAATGCTTTTTAATTAATGAAATTACTCATATTTATTAAATATTGTAATGCAAGAAATGTTTGAGAGTATGTTGTTATTTAAAATATTAAAATATACCTGACAAAGCGGCTATATATTGTGGCAGTTTTCTTCCTCCATCTCCCTTTGGCTCCACCAACACAGATTGTGACACTCCCACATCCGCCATTGTACTATTATTGCCTTCAGCCTGAAATAAAAAAATATATATTTACACCCACTAATACCTCTGGCTTAACAATAGCTTCATTATTCAACTTTTTTTCCAACAGTCTGTATGGTGTTAGCCATAACATTTAACTGGGTCACCAGGTGGGGCAGGTGAGCATCATCATAATACATCCCAAGGGTGACTCTTGTGAGGCCAGGTCATGGATGACACTCATGAGTTTAAGCCTTGAATTGCAAAGTAATTTTTACAGTTTAGACTAATTTTCTATTATTTTTTGTTTATTACCATGCAATATATAATATGTCTATTTGCAAAATTGCGAGTTCGAAACTGAACATGTGAAAACAATTTGTTCAATTTTTACGAGGTTAAATGCTTATGTCGATAAACAGGGTCTAATTTGGCTAAGATATCCAAAATTTAGGAATAATTTTAGTATGGATTAAAAGAACATAAAAATTCCTCTTTAAGAAACTATTAATTTTTATTTTGAAAATTAAGTAAAAAAGGGTTTACATTCTCTTGGAGGTACTCAGATGGCTCTATAATTATTGAAGAGAATCTACTTTCACTTAGCAATTGTAAATGAGGTCATAAGGTTTTATTTTATAGAGAATAAATTACACAAAAGCAATTGTCATTTTAATTTCTAATATTTTATTGTTTTAGCTGCTTATAGTAAATTGTAAGAGAAATGAAATATTTGATTTTAAATATGGAACATTTGTTATATTCTGCATAAACAATGATAAATGTTCCTTATATAGAAGTATTTAATGGCGAATGTAGCACGCAACGTTATCGTTAACGTTTCTATTAGATAAAAAAAGCTCAAACCTCATAATTTTGACTGGAACCTGGGATCGCAGGCAGCAAAGGTTCTGTTTCAGAACTGCTGTCATATCGATTACGACGATATAAATTTGCACTGCGCATTATGGAGGAAACAATGCACTTCTAATTATTTCAGACACGACTACGTAATGAGAAATTAGCATCGCAAGGTTTGTTTTTAACGAAACACCTGAAAGTGCCTCAATGTCAATATCTAACAAAACATTAACTTGATAGTCTGTGATTCTCTTGTATTGCTTGCATTTGTCAATATCACAGTGACATTGAAAATTCTCCGGCTTCTAGCCAATTTGTGTATTCTGATAAATTTAGTCAATGTTATTTATAAAACACTGATATGTAATCAACTAAATTTTTTTATCAAAATATTTTGTTATCTTTTATCTTTGTGATCGTATTATCTTTATTAATATTTTTATTATTCCTTATTTTTATAAATTCTTAATCCATACTATTTTATTAACGCCTAAAAAATGTAAGAGCAAATCTAAGTTACACCATTTAGCTTTAATATCTAAAGCAGGCAACGGCGCAAAACATTTGAATTACGGAATTATTTTGCAAACAGCGTGGTTGTTATTACTGATATATAGTACTTATCCGTATTTTTATTCATTTGCTTCATTAAAAATATGTTAAATATTAATAACTATTAAGTAACGGTCTCTAGTAGTGATAATTAAATATAAAATTCAAGATTAAATGAAAAACATCTGTGCGTTGAGATCTTTTAAAAAATTGATATGGTCTGGTTTAACCATGCCATCTTTCATGAAAATTTTGCATAAATATAGAACATGGAGGCACTATTGCGAATTAATGATCTTCAGAAAAAAAAATGGTAGGGATTAATAAAACTCATACAGCAAGTGAAATTTTGTAGAATTTTATCAAATATGCTAATATGATTTATAAATTATTAAAGCTTATTAAATCAGGCTAACAGAAAAGCCAAAAAAATACGGGCTTTCGTTCAAGAACAATAAAAAAATACGCAGTATTTAATTGAGGGTATTGAAGCTATAAAGTTGACACGAACGAAGTCGCGGGTACGGCTTGTTTTACATAAATATAAGAACATTCACGTACTACAAGCTTACTTTTGTAGTTAATACTGCCAAAATCTGTTTTTTTTTGTCCGCAATCAAGTAACCCTTACCTACATCAACGAAATTAAAATAACGACACACCGAGCTATATGTTGTTATGGTGTTTATACTGTCACGGCGGCAAACAGATAAAATCTGCGAATCATGTAATTATGTTTTTCTTCTCAGTTTTATGTTAACGTGACTAACTTACGAGTCGTGTTTGCGAAATTAAAAGTCATAAATTATATATGGTAGCTAGCATAACATCTACATTTTTCACAGTATCTCATTGTTTTTACATAATGAGGAATAGTCATTTGTCTTTTATTAGTCACCAACGGCTTAGCCACACTTATATATGGATTATTCTGTTTTCAGCTTCCCCTATCTTAATAAAAATTATTAGTTTTATTTTAAGACAATCATTTGAAATTTGGTACAACTACGGCTTAGGTACATATGGAGCAAATATAAATGAAAATATTCCCTTTTCTACCTTGAGAACAGGAACTTTGACGTGAAAAAAGTCACGGATGCAGCTTTTGGTATAAATGTATGTTTTAACTACGATACTTTATAGCTTCCATCGAAAGAAGTATATCTTGTAAATAATATTAAGTTTTCTTTCTTTGTCTTGACTCTGACTTGTCCTCTGTTCAACCACATCGAACAGGTGAATATAATTTATTTGTACGTCATTTAAAACTGTATGCAGTTTATTTAAAAAACTATATTTGCTTCGAAAAGATATTACGAAGAACACGCCAGTAATATAGCAAATTGCACTTATGTCTGAATAGAATGACGTGGTTATTTACCTACTGTTTGAATGTTAAATAATAAAATAGTGATTACAATTTTCAATTCAATTCAATTATTGTATTGGCCATTATAATGATGGTTCCTACACGGTTTGACGTCTTTACTGGATTTAATAACACGCATGATAAATAATGAATAACAAAAAATAATAGTCATAGATTTCAACTTTTATTGCTTATTCATTTCAAAACAACTTCTTGGAGTTATGTGAATTAGTCTTTTGTCCGCATATTAGCATAGACGCAATATGAAGCTAATAAAAAATACTCTTATTCCAAATGACAATATAATCTATACTTATGTACAGAAATCCCGTGATTTGATATTCATCCACGGTAATTTCTGAAACTGCTCAACCGATTGCAATTTACTTTAGAAATATGCTAGAAGGCGGTCCTTAGTAGTTTATCATTTTTATCACTGTTACTCATTATAGATTACATAACGGATATCAGACAGTACATGGTTCACACTGGAACAATAGGAGTTTTATAGGTAATTAATAACAAATGAAGTCGTTCTCCAAACACCTAATGAAAAGTAACAATCTACAGGCTACAAGCAATTGTTCACAAATGTGAACTTATATATTGAATTATTGGTGTTATAAATAAAGGGAAAATACTAACAAGATCCAAATTTTATGTACAAAAATTGGCTATACTTACGTCGCAGTTTGGACTTCATCTGGAGTCATAATCATGTCCTCTCTTACCGATATTTACGACGTGAGTGTAGCCAATAGCCATGTACATGATTCTATACATAAATTGTGAATTCTACTCATGATAGTTTAAATTAGAAAAATATCTAAGTTATAAAAGAGAACATAAGCTTAGTACGAAGTCACACACTCTTATGTTGTTATATTTGTACAATATCCAATTACCGGTTTATAGTGGGCTATAAAATTCAAAATAACAAATTAAGATGTCTCATAATAAATAAAAATAAAGTGTAAACATATGATTGAAAAGCAACTCTTTGTCCAACTTTTAAATTAATAATATATTTAGAAGATTAATACCAGTGAAGGTTTAATTATTACTAACAATTAGAATTAAGTTATTGTATTAATATTAACACAAGAATCTCAAAGATCTTTTCGCCCCGGTAACCGTCATCGCAAATCGCTTTGCGCTTTTGTCGTGGAGTTCTCCTGCTGATGTTTCGTTAGATTGTCGTAATGAATGTATATAGTGATTGTATAGTGTGCCATTGGTGGTGGTGTTTTGTGATACGTGCTGTAACTAATCCTGCATGTATAAGGTATGAGAACAGTAGTTGACAAACGCGGATTATAGCAACATAATCCTATCATAACTTTTGTTTATCGACGATTCTCTAAGAGCTGAATAATTTTAAAGGAAAGCCAATAAGCATAAGCATAAATAAAGTTTTGCTATTTAAAATGACAGAGAGACAGATGTTTATATATGTATCGATACTATGTTTTTAAAACAGTATTTTAAAGATTAAAAAAAATGTAATAAAAGATATAAAAAAGTTTAAATATACCAGATTGAGTCCCAGAGGACTCAATCTGGTATATTTAAACTTCTTTAGTACGCTCGTTCACCGCTGAACTATTACAACGTTACAAATGACAGCAAAATTAACTTTAGTATTCAATGCATATTTAATCAGATTTTCAAAGCCTTAAAACAGGGATGGAATGACATTTTTTCAAATTAAATCTAGCTTAATCTATTTATCACACAGAAATCCCCTACATACTGCTTCATGAAAATTTTTCGAACCGTTCCCGAAATTCAAATTCTATAAGATTAGCTCATTTAAAGATTAAAGATACCACGTAGGCTCGCGCGGTATGTGGCTTTGGTCGAAACGGTGGCGACGCAGACATCGAATTTGGCACACTCATAAACAAATCGGCAGTTAAAATACCCGCTGATAGCGCGGGGCTTATAGGAAACAATCCTATAGCAACACTAGAATTCACTCGCGTTGGAAACATGATTTATACTGAGTGAGCAATATTAAGAAATCGCAGATAAATATTTGATAATAAAATCTCTCGGGGTTCTGACATCTTTTCAGATATAAGATATGATAAGATAAGTGAGAATTCAATCATGTCACAGATTTCGACGATGCATATTGGTCATTTTTACCTAAAGGGATCATTATCCGTATGGTATTCGACTGAGTAGAATAGACCTCCCTCAATTCTTACCGAGGTGTCGTAAAAGGCAACTAAGGTAAGTTGACCCACCGTGTGGTATCCGGCTGAGTAGAATAGACCACCCTCATTTCATACCGAGGTGTCGTAAACGTTGACTAAGGTAGTTGACCCACCGTGTGGTATCCGGCTGAGTAGAATAGACCACCCTCATTTCATACCGAGGTGTCGTAAACGTTGACTAAGGTAAGTTGACCCACCGTGTAGTATCCGGTTGAGTACAATAGACCACCCTCTTTCTTACCGAGGGGTCGTAAAATACGACTAAGGTTGACGTCAGGCAGGCAGGTCGTAAAATATGTAGCCAAATCATGCGACAACATGCTTGTAATATGTTGTGCCGACCCAATTAGAGTGGGATAAGAGCAGGAGGATGGTGATGGATCATAGGGTTATTATTAGAGGCAAGATGAAATTGGTATATTTATTTTTGTCTAATCACATATACTCGTAAAAAAGAGAGACAGATGGACTCTCATTTGCTTGCTTTTTGTTGTAAGTAACGACCTGTAACTATCCAATTGCTGGGCATAGGCCTGCACCCTCCGTTTTTGGAGAGAAGTTACGACCTACCACGCTGCTTAAATGCGGATTGATAGTATACACACATATTTCTAGAATTCTCTAGAGATATGCAGGTTTCCTCACGATGTTTTCCTTCACCGAAAAGCGTGTGATAAATTGCAGATAACAACTTTTTTACTTTTAGTAAAATAGCGCCCGAAGTTTAAACTCACAGATTTACCCATTTAATTTTTTAACTGTACATATTTTATTACTTGTAAAGAACTGATAAAGGCGTGCCTTTATCTACAATATATCTGGTCTATAGTAACGATATTAATCAAGAATGATGTATTTTATTACCCCCATAGACCATAGATCAGCAATAAACACGCGGTCCACCGGTTTTATACATAACGTAATCAATTTTATCTATCCGATCGTATCGATAGAACTTCATGATAATCCGTCTTTCAATTACCATTATAATGAACTTTATATATGTTTACATTATACATTTAAATTACTTTAATGGACTGTCAATTTACATTATATAACGCGTACATTTTCCTCAATGTCCTAAATCACATCTGGGCGACTGGAAATGGAAATCTTTTCACGGTTAAAATCATCGAACGGTGTATCGATCTTCGAACTTTGAAAGGAAAACCTGATCGCTTACTATTTAATTTTATTACTAGCCATGGCTGCGACTTTGTCCGTGTAGAATTTTTTCCTTCGTTTAATTCTGAGTTAATAAAATAAATTAAACCAAAATAGATTTTGATTGAATGGAATTTTAATTAAAATTTTTATCATAAAAATAAAAATATAATAAAGAGATAGAGAAATACTGTCGCGGACTTTTTTGTAGATCAACAATACCCTAGTGCACTATTTTAGTGTGCCTCTGTTGGTTTACGCGGCACACACGACTATTTAACACAATTTATATTAAACCATTAACTTTTAGTAAAAATCGTCCAAAAATCTGATCGGTAGATTTTGAGAAAATCGATCACATGCAGACATAGACATAGATAGATATATTCAAATTCAAATTCAAAATATTCTTTATTTAAGTAAACTTGTAAACAAGTGCTTTTGAATCGTCAACTTTGTACAAAAATTACATTGTTTAAAATATACTGTGAAGCAAATGTAAGAATACCTATTTCCTTAAACTTCTCTCGCAGGGAATCACGCGGACTTAAATTGTAGATGCCACGTATGGCTCTTTTTTGTATAGATAGATGATTATCTACATTGTACTCATTGAATCTGTTACTTATAAAATAAAACTGTCCACGTAGATGTTCCAAGAATGCTGGCAGTGTTTCCGCGTTGATTCGCTAATCTGATACTTTGCGCGAAAAAGAAATCAACCTTGTAAGTACTTTTAACCGTCAGATATATATAAATATAAATACACTATTGGTTCGAAATATTACTCTTACAACAAACTAGCTAGAAACTAAGCGTTCGTTAAAACATCTTTGATTTATATATTTAAACTGTTTTGTACGAAGTTGGGAGGATTTTCAAATCCAAACTTTTTATGATTAATATAACCTTCAACTTTGTAATATGCCTTACCTATTAGTGTATGAGCTCTGATGTTAAATGTATTATATAGACAAGTCTAATATGAATGAATTTCTTACACATTACAGCATAACGCTGCTACTGTACTTTCATATTGTTTGCAAGTTGATGAAATCGCGAGGGGACGCAATGTTCCGGCTCACTAATTAGAACTGTAGTAATTCTAGATGTTAATTGCCACCTTCTTGCTCTAATACACCTGCAACTAACTACAAATCTATATGGGGCGTAATGGCAAACCTCGTCACAATCTGTCTCGGAAATTCTAATATGTCAGTAGTACACCTATAGAGTATGGGATGAAGCTATAGCTAAATACTGAAGTAGGTATCAACATCATCAATTCGTACCGACTTCCTGAAATACCAATGGCAAAATCTATACTTATTATAAAACAAAGTCCCCAAAAGCTGTCTCTCTATATGCGAACGATTTTATCGAAATCTACAGAACGGATTTTGTACGGTATTTTACTAAAAGGTAGGTTTGGGTTAATTACATTGCCGGTTTATGTAAAATCTATTGAGAGGTCGCGCTGTTGTAAAAAACTCGCCCAAAAGGGGAGTTCTTTTCCCATCTAAATTGTGTAAAAGAAGTCCCGCAGAAAAACTTGCTACGCTGCAAGCTCGCGCGCTCCGCGTAATCCATCAGAGACACACTAAAGTATATTATGCGGCAATAAATAATGCACATCGAGGCTTAGAGAGAGAAGTCGGCTAGATTCTGCTTCATAGACCATTGTCTCTGTCACACAGACTGATGAACCCGTGTGAACCATCACACACTAACTGAGTGACAGTGATAGCGCTCTACGAAACCGAACTGGCCGGCTCTTTCGTTCTAAACATCGATGTGCATTATTTAATGCCGGGTACTATAATGTACTGGATAATTGTAGATTTACAAAAATACTAAAAAAGTCCGTGACAGCATGCCTCAATCTCTTATGTTTAATTAACAATAGTAAATTTTATGTTGTTAATATCAATTCGAGATAAATTTTGTGACACTGATTTCCACACGGGCGAAACCGCTCGCATAGCTAATAAACTATAATGGAGGCTGTTTAAACGCTCAGTTACGAGATCGTTCTCCAGTGTTTTTTTTTCGAACTGACTAGAGAGAGTAGAGCGTAGAAGCTCTACTAGCGTCGGGGAACGTCGTCCTAAGGGTGCCTCATGTGAGGCCGGACTACGGCTTAGGGCGACTCGTAGTGGAGGGCTGATGTATGACTTTGATTAGTCATTGCGACGTCGGAAAGGTTTCTCCAGTGTTCATAAATGTATCTATGAAACAGTGCCTATCGACCTTCCGTCTCATATCCGTTTCCGCACCGGATGTCTATTAGTTGAACGCCATTCTATAAGACGTATTTCAAGTTTTATCTATGACCTAATAATATGATTATGAGTAAAGGTTTACAAACAAATTGTGTCATATCCGTTACTTGTTTTGTCTGTTAAACATGATCCAATATAAGAATTCAATAATTATTGTCTTTCTGTATGTCTTTTACGGTTTCACAGCTAATCATGAAGCAATACTGATGAAATTTGGTACAATTGTAACCTCTATTTTGAATACTTGTCGGATCACTCGCAAGTTGTTCACGACATCATCTAATTCATCTTCTTAGACACTATAACTGCTATGCTCTCCTCCCCTTATGAGGGAGATAAAATGTATAAATAATATAATTTCCAGTATTTACAGATTAAAACCTGACCTGGTTAGACCTGCATATCTCTAGAGAATTCTGGAGATATGTGAAACCTACCAATCCGCATTGGAGCAGCGTGGTAGGTCTTAGCTCCAACCCTTCTCTCCAGAAACGGAGAGAGGAGGCCTATGCCCAGCAGTGGGATTGTAACAGGCTGCTACTTTACTTTACAGATTAAAAAAAAACTCCTTTTTAAAAGATTTTATTTAACTTGCATGTGAAGGTGGAATCTTGCAAATTAAATTTGATCCACTTCCGGGCGTCCGATTGAGCTGAAATTTTACATATGGGTCCATTCCCGATGACAATACATGTTTATGATAAGCACGGTCTGATGCTACTGACAGGATTGGCTCCAGACGAGGGAACTTCTCAACAGTTAACAGTACGGAAATTAATTTCGTGAGAAGTTTTTGAAAAGATTGTAAATATACTGTAAGTCCGCCGTGTGGTATCCGCCAGAATAGAATAGACCACCCTCCTTTCTTTAACGAATTGTCGTAAGAGGCGAGTAAGGTAAATGCCGTGTGGTATCCGGCTGCATAGAATAGACCACCCTCATTTCTTACCGAGGTGTCGTAAAAGGTGACTAAGGTAAGTTGACGTTAGGCAGGCGGCCGGTCGTAAAACACGTAGCCAAATCATATGAACATGTTGTGCGGACCCCACTTAGAGTGGGATAAGGGCAGTAGAATGATGATGATGTAAATATACTGTAAGCTGTATGTGCTTTGGCAGTAACTAGCGAGCGCGGAAGCATTGGCAAAAGTGCGAATTATAAAGGGTTGAACGCAGAAATTCTACTTATGTCGATTATCATCAACCTAAAGGAACGTTCTATGAAATTGTTCACGATTTTACTACCTACAGTGGAGGACGGGTGGTATAACGGATAAGTGATCATCATAATGGGTGTGTGGAGATGGATTATATGATATAACTATGTATATACGACTTAAATAGTACTGACCGATAACAGTTTCAGCACGTTATCGACGAGATAGGAGCTACGTGCGTGTCATTGTTTGGCTTAGCAATATCGGTATTAAATCTATCTCAGAATACAGAGATTATTGGGATGCATATGGAGTTTCGAGTTAGGTCGTAGTATTCGAACTTCAGATTCGTAAGCCTATTTTATTTCCGCTAAATCCTTATGATATTTTAGTCATCGCCTACTTCTGTAGGTTTACGTGTTCTATTTAAAAAATTCTGTATACTAACAAACTATTCATAGTACATTATCTACTATGCAATAGAAAAACAAACAAATTGATGTTAAAAACGAAGCCGGGAGCGACCGAATCCAAGAGCGTTCGTTCGCAAGATCATGTCTTAGATATATATCGAAGCGACATCATGGGCGTAGCGAGATACGGGCAAGGGGGGGGGGGGCAGCTGCCCCCTCTTACACTGAAAACTGTAACACTGGGAAACTGAAAACTCGCAACATAGTGACACTATAAAAGGCTTGTATAAGACTTATAATGTACCTCACCTTCATTACAAATGTGAGCTCCTCATATTTTGAATACCATGGTTACGAAAAAAAATAGTCTAGATTATCTGAAACAATTTTGCCCCACCCCCATGTATAGAATTCTAACTACGCCCTTGAGAGACCCAACTCTGGGTGTCTAAAAAACCTCTTTCGTATACGACAATACATGTCTAATTTAAATAATCATAAAAATAAAGCGTTAAAATTGCAAAGATTGTTTTCTGTTTGTGCCGAAAGGAAAATTCAACATGCGAATTTATTATCGACGAATCTAAGCATAATAACTTTAACGTAAAACTAAGATAAATTGGACATAAAATAAAAATTTTAAATGTCAAATTACGTATTTACCGAATGTTTATGTGACCAAACTATTATTAATTAATATGATTGTCGATGGATATGTGACTACTAAGTCTAAGTCCAGGTCTCAAACTCCTCTTATAAGGTGTCCATATAAGAGGAGTTTGAGAAAGAGAGTTTTTTTACCTATTAGAGTACATCCACAACGCCGGTGGTATTCGGCAGAATAGAATAGACCACCCACCTTTCTCTCCGAGGTGTCGTAAGAGGCGCTGGGACAGATAGTAAAGTATAATTTAAATCATGTCCATATGCGTGTAATTTAGGATAAGTTGTATATTTTTGTTGTAATTAAATAAAATACAAACAATTTCATATTAGTCCCATGTGGTATCGGGCTGAGTAGAATAGACCACCCTCATTTCTCATCGAGGAGTCGTAAATGGCGACTAAGGTAAGTCGACAGGCAGACGGCTAATCGTAAAATACCTAGCCAAACCACATCACAACATGGTTATAACATGTTGTGCCGACTCCACTTAGGTGGAATAAGGGTAGGAGAGTGATGAAATAACTCCATATTCATTACACTTAGAAGTTAATCAATTTAGAAATTTGCTCTTCTTTCACTCCGCTGTCACAAATGTATAAATAAATGTATATAAATAAATAAATATATGGGACACTTACACACACGGTCGTCTATCCCCAAAGTAAGTAACTTAATACTTGTGTTATGGGTGATAGATAACTGGTAGATATATACATATATAATTTTAAATAAATCCTTAAATACAAATACACACCCAGGCTCGAAGAACCAACAATTTTTTTATAGGAAATGTTGGCCCACGGTTGGAATCGAACCCACGAGCCGCGAAGCTGAAGGTAGGGTCACTACCCACTGCGCAAACGGGCCAGTCAAATGTATGTAATCTCTTATTTTTTATGGTCGCAATTTAATAACCAGTCGTTAAAATACCTACTGTGCAACAGATCCGGTGCTGCGATCCTTGATGTGCTGAGGTAAAACCCCCGATTACGAAGTACAAAAAGTATTTCATCAAGTTAATGATGTCTGCCCCAATTTCATAACCTGAGACGGAATCTGATCCGATTTCTTAAATATTGCGCGGCGGGTGACTCAAATTATTTAACCGATCACGGAATGCGAGTTAATTGTGTAATTGTCTAGACCAGTTTAAAAAAAACGTTAAAAAGAGGTTCATACAGAAAGCTTATACTGTTGAACATAAATGATAAGAATGGGTGGTTACAGCTACTCTCCGACTCTGTACAAGACAGCAATTACTAAATGTGGAGGTTAGTGCATGTGTTTTTACGAATTCTGCATGTATCGGATATGAGAACGGATAGTCCTTTCTATCGTCCTATTCATTTTTTTCTATTTATTTATAGCAAAATGATTTCATTATTACTTTTGTATTATGGATCTTCGCAAAGTAACGCCTAATTCTATAAGTCATAAATAAAATTATTAAAAATATACAAGATAAACAATACACATAAACAATCTCTTGCAGGAAAACTTAGTTCAGGCGGTCTGCGCTGTTCGAAAGATTAGACAGTTTACAGATGTTCAAACAGCAAATTTGTTTATTTTGCTTATTTCCATAGCATTGTGTCTTATGGAATATTGTTATGGGGTAAATGCGCGGATATTTATAAATTATTGTATTACAAAAAATGAGCCTTACGTGGCATTTATAATTTAAGTCCGCGTTATTCCCTGCGAGAGATGTTTAAGGAAATGTGTATTCTTACTTTGGCTTCATAGTGTATTTTTAGCAATCTAATGTTTGTGCATAAGAATATACATAATTATAAAAGGATTGGCGATGTATATAATAGACAAAGTAGGAATCGCTATAAGCTTGCGGTTCCTGCTTTGGGTATAAGATTTTATAAAAAAAATCCTGCAATCGATTTTATATTTGCCACTACAGCTGTTTAAAAGCGCTGTTAAAGGGAGGCTGATACAAAAAGCCTACTATACTATTGAGGATTATTTAGATAATGGAAATGCGTGGATATAGCTAACCCTCTACCCTGTACAAGATAGTAATGACCAAATGTAACTAGTTATAAGAATTATTATTCGAAAAGAGCAACCACCGAGTTTCTTGCTGGTTCTTCTCGGTAGGAACAGCTTTCCGAACCAGCATTAGAGTTGATGATTCAAAAACACTTGTTTACAAGTTTACTTAAATAAAGATTATTTTTTTAAAGAATTCGAATTTGAATATACAGCGAGCAAAATCTTAAATAGGTTTATTATATAACTCAATTCCAGCTGTATAAATAAGTCACATATCGTACGCAATAAAGTGATGAAAAAATAAATAGATACAACTATCAAAAAAATATCTAGTTCTATTACACAATCGATTTTATCTTAATCTGATACTTAAGATATATTATTACGAGTGTACTTTAGTCTTTACCTTGTCGACATTATCTCTAGAGCTTAGGGAAATAGGTATGTCTTTCTGTGTACGAACCTATTTCGGTAATATTTAGATATTATATTAAGCATAGAACTATATTGATAACACCGGTAGACAAAAAAAATGGAAAGTGCATTTGACCGGACCAACCTATGGGTACGTATTCCGACCTACTAAACCTGAATTCAAGGTCAATTTATTAATTTATTTATTTGGTTTTTGTAAGAACATCAACGACAAATACATCACTTATATTATATAATACTTAAAATTAACCAGTTTACAGCTTTTATCGTCAATTACAGATGATGACGACGTGAGCATTAAGCATCAAAGCACAATTTTATTAAAAACAGAATCTATACTTATTATACCTATTATAAAACAAAGTCCCAAAAAGCTGTGTCTGTATGTAATCGTTTTTCTCAAAATCTACTGAGCGGATTCTGGTACGGTTTTCACCAAAAGATTGTGAAATACTTCCGGATGGTTAAGGTAAATAGTACATATCGGTATTATGTAAATTGTGTTAAAGAGATCGTGCAGTTGTTTAAAAACTTGCTTGCTGGGAGCTTTAGTCGCGTGCGCTACGTAAACCAGCAGAGATACGTTAAAGTAATGTACTAGAGATTTGTATATCTATAAAAATACTACAAAAAAAGTCCTTGATAGCATGTCTCTATCTCTCACGGTTAACTTACAATAACTTTATGTTCAAAATTTCGAAAATTCGGGAAAAGTTTCGTAAATCACTGTATTCCAGGCGGGCAAAGCCGTTGTTAGCACAGCTAGTATAAAATAAAGAGAAAAATTACATTATACGTGGGTACGAAATTCAATATAAGCACATTCTAAGTTATAAGTCTACACCCTCAAAATTTCGAGAAAACTTTAATAAACAGATGTACCTACGACAATCGCCAGTTTTAGGGATATATAAAAAGGTTTGTTGATTTTCTTTTATTTAAAACTTATGGTCTTATATATCTAGTAGGTTTAGTATACAGCGGATCGAATAACATGAAAATCATGCTTGGTTTAGTTCAAGTTGTTAGTTCTTCGAGAGTGAGTGTATAAATATTTCAAGTATTTTTTTAAAACTAGCTCTCACCCGCATTAGCCAAACTCCAACTCGCAAATATCTCCATCAAAAAATCAGTTCGATCCAGGAAGACTGAGGGAAATTTTAACTTTTTTTCGAGAGCATAGATTAAACTGTGTATAAAATTGACTAACCCGTTGGCGCTGCAGGTAGTGATCCTGCCTTCAGCTCCGCGGGTCGCGGGTTAGAGTCCAGCCGAGGGTCAACATTTTTATAAACAAATTGTTGATTCTTCGAGCCTGGGTCTGTATTTGTATTTAAGTATGTATTTAAACTTATATATGTAGTATATTTACCAGTTGTCCGTCACCCATAACACAAGTATTAAGTTACTTACTTTGGGGACGGATGACCGTGTGTGTAAATAATAATTTAAAAAAAATAGTGAATAACTATTGCTAATAAATATTGCAAATGCGAAAGTTCGTGTGCTACGTATATACTGTTACTAATATTGATGATATTTGGCATTAATTTCGTTTGTACACAGCAGTAACAAATATGATAAAAGACCCGTTTCTTACGGGAACAGGGAAAAATATTGAGGGTACTTAAACGCTTAAATTTGCGGGACCGAAGTCGCTGATACTTGTACTATGTGTAAATATACAACTGATAAAAAACATTAGCTTTTATCAAATATTTCATGCATATCATAAACAAGTTATGGATAAGATATAATTTATGAACACAAAAAGTCGCATGTGAAAATCCGCCATTTTTGATTTGCCGATGAAATTGCTTCACATTTATGGTTACCGAAATTACGATGGCGGATTCCGCGAAAATGTTGCCAACGTGATGTCAACGATAATTACATATTCTGTTATTGCGATTCGTATCATAATTGTTAGGTTTTGAAACGTCCAAAAAATTCATAATCTGCGCAAACTGCGTAATAATACCACCGGGGTTGGTATACAAAGAAACCAAAAACATTCTCCTTAGACTGGCCCGTTGACGCAGTGGACCCTCAATTATTATAATATATAATTACTAACATTATAAATGCAAGATGTGTCTGTCTGTTACGTTTTTACGGCGAATCCACTGAACCAATATCGATGAAATTTGGGACAATTCATGCTTATACACCGCTTATATACATATATGTTATAGAAATCCTGTACGTTCAATAGGAATCGGATGAGATTAAAAACGCCATCTATTATATCAAGGTATTTTTTTTTATTTTTGTTCCGCCGTCTGGTATCCGGCTGAGTAGAATAGACCACCCTCATTTCTTACCAAGGTGTCGTAAAAGGCAACTAAGTTAAGTTGATGTCAGGCAGGCGGCCGTTCGTAAAATACGCAGCCAAATCATGTGGCAACATGTTTGTTACATGTTGTGCCGACTCCACTTATGGTGGGATAAGGGCAGGTCTCCGAGAGCTATCTTGGCGTACGCTGCCTAAACCATTGGAGCTACACAAAGATGATGTACCGTAGTGTTGTTTGTCTTGAATAGTTCTAAATAAAAGTCCGCGACATCTACCTTTTATGTGAAAGCCACTATTACCAAAATTGTGAATCATAAATTTAATTAAATGTGATACTTTTTTACAATGCATATTTTAGTATATTTATCAAATTCTTATAAAAATCGATACATTTGTCATTTTTAGTTTTTATGTAGATAAACTTTGTCTTTCAAATAAGTAATTTGGTCGAATAGTTTAAAAGTTATCACGATATGATTGACTTGAATGGAGCGCCAAAGAGCGCCAAATAAGCGCGACGCGCGACGATTGTATGGAATTCGTCAGTTCTAAAGGTAGACATCTGAAGTTTTGAGTGTACGAGTAACTAAAAAAATACATATTTATTTATAATGACTCGTCACCACTAAATTCCACACGAGAGACGCCATGGACAAAAACTAGAATATACATTTATAGTTTTTTAATACTTAAATTCACCCAGAATCGAAGGACCAACAAATTGTTGATAGAATGGCGGTGAAGGCAGGGTCACTGCCATCTGCACCGATGGACTAATGGTATCTCTTAACAGATATCTGACTACAGTAAAATATTTCACAACGCTTCATTCAAAAACCCTGATATAAATAATGCACACACGAATTATCACTATTAATTGATAAATAATTTTAATTATGATAAAGATCGTTTCAGAACACGTGTCTTCTATGTTATCAAATTTTAAATTGTTTTTATTTACAATTTATCACCAGCTTTTCGGTGAAAAAAATTTCGTGGGGAAATTTTGATATCTTAATAGAATTCTTGGAATATATGTAATCGATCAATCAGCTTTGAAGCAGCGTGGTGAATCTAAGCTTCAAATCTTATATAGATTTGAATAGTTTCATTGCTTTTAAGGATTTTAAGGATCTACCCTTTTCTTAGCTAGTAATAAATCCTTATGCGTACAGCCGCCCCACGGGGGATTCGCACCGACTAAAACAACCTCTGTGCTCCACCACGTTGCTGACGGGGACAGCGTACCGTTGAACACATTGCCAACACCTTCGCTAGTAGCAACTCTGAAGTTGATGGCTTTTTGGTCCAGAGTTGGTGGCTCAGGGCTATCTCAAACTCTTAAAAAAGTGCACCCCCCCCCCCTCTCCACAAATCGATGCATTTTGAGCACCTAATACTTCGACCGTCTCGGGAACCTTTTTAGGTGGGCGTCCGATAATCCCCTTTCGGAACGCCCGAAGAAAATATTGCCACTGCCCTTATCTCGCATTGAAATTTGATTTCCTTGTTCTATACATATGATATTTGATCTCGTAAATGATACTTAAGACGCTAAGTTACGCTTAACGCTAAGTTATCAACCCATGCATAATAAACAGGTACCTTAAAAGCATATTATATGGGATCAACAATAGTAATCATCCTATACCAGGGGTCGGCAACTTTTTGCGTCACACATAAGAGCCACAGTTTATTTTCGAAAGCGAATAAAAACCGACGGTCACGCCGGTGTCACGGGGCAGAGGTATATTCGAAACTCAGTACAAGTGGCTAGAGATAGAAAAATAATCCTCCTTTATCGATTCAGAAAGCTTTTTAAATGTTTTTTTTTTAATAAAATAAATAATATTTGCATATGGAACTACACATCCCATCCTAATAAGTGCATATAGCTCGCGAGCCACAGGATGCCGACCCCTGTCCTATACTAAATGAGAGTCTCGGACATAAGCACACTAAAAGGACACAAAAAGTTTGTGTATACACCGAGTTAGCTGGCGAGGGATAGGCTGCATGCAATCCGACGTCGTCATTTAGACTTGGTGTTGGTTCTTAAAGATATTATCTATGTTTGCATCAACAATAGAGTTTTTTTCACAGATTAAATATAAACAATTTCCTTATTCTTTATGAATGAATAGAATTATATAAAGTAAAAAAATATTCGTCCTCTCGCGAAGGGAAGTTTGTACATATTGTAATTGCGATAATTGACTTTAGATAATTATAAAGAATGCAATCAATAAGGACAATCGTTTAATACTATTTAACAAAATAATAATTGTAATCTAAGACCTACCACGCTCCAATGCGGATTGGTAGGTTACACATATCTCCAGAATTCTCTAGAGATATGCAGGTTTCCTCACGATGTTTTCCTTCAGCGAAAAGCGTGTGATTAATTGCGATTATCAATTAGACACATAAGTTTTAATAGAAAACTCATTGGTGTCTGCCCCGGGTTTGAACTCGCGACCCCCTCGAAAGAGTCGCACGGTCTCACTACTGGGCTATCATAGCTCTTTATGTAATTCTATGTAACTCCCCCCCTCCAGATAGCACCCTCCACAATGTCGATGGGCAGGCGACGAGTATTTCAGAAATATACCGCTTTCCTCACGATGTTTTTTTTATCGTAAAGCGAATGATAAATCGCGTGATCATTTTGAATCCACTATCCTCTGAAAGTCATCAAGTCAAATCAAATCATAATTTCATTATCGCGCTAGCCCATACAACGACACACTCAAAACTTTAAAATACAGTAAAAAGGGGATTTATTATACGTACCTATACACTAAACATACTTTATCTCAATCTGGAATTTACTGGTGTGAACTCACCTTTAGACTTAGATAAAAAGATGATATTCATCATGTACTTGTATATGTAAAAAAACAAACTAAGAAAAACTGTTTTCTCTTGCCAATTCTTGGATATATGTTACAAGCAATACACAAGAAGGTGATCTATAGAAGCAGGGTTTACTTTACGGAATTCCATATTACAGAAACTATAATAGAACTATCTTGCTATAATCCGCACGGGTTAAGCGAATGCATGCAAATCTAAATACACAAGGTTGTGTGTACTGCTTGTGTGCATTGATGCTAGTGGAGGCGCCTTGGGATGCATGTGGTGAATTTCGTGGGGAAATTTTGATATCTTAATAGAATTCTTGGAATATATGTAATCGATCAATCAGCTTTGAAGCAGCGTGGTGAATCTAAGCTTCAAATCTTATATAGATTTGAATAGTTTCATTGCTTTTAAGGATTTTAAGGATCTACCCTTTTCTTAGCTAGTAATAAATCCTTATGCGTACAGCCGCCCCACGGGGGATTCGCACCGACTAAAACAACCTCTGTGCTCCACCACGTTGCTGACGGGGACAGCGTACCGTTGAACACATTGCCAACACCTTCGCTAGTAGCAACTCTGAAGTTGATGGCTTTTTGGTCCAGAGTTGGTGGCTCAGGGCTATCTCAAACTCTTAAAAAAGTGCACCCCCCCCCCCTCTCCACAAATCGATGCATTTTGAGCACCTAATACTTCGACCGTCTCGGGAACCTTTTTAGGTGGGCGTCCGATAATCCCCTTTCGGAACGCCCGAAGAAAATATTGCCACTGCCCTTATCTCGCATTGAAATTTGATTTCCTTGTTCTATACATATGATATTTGATCTCGTAAATGATACTTAAGACGCTAAGTTACGCTTAACGCTAAGTTATCAACCCATGCATAATAAACAGGTACCTTAAAAGCATATTATATGGGATCAACAATAGTAATCATCCTATACCAGGGGTCGGCAACTTTTTGCGTCACACATAAGAGCCACAGTTTATTTTCGAAAGCGAATAAAAACCGACGGTCACGCCGGTGTCACGGGGCAGAGGTATATTCGAAACTCAGTACAAGTGGCTAGAGATAGAAAAATAATCCTCCTTTATCGATTCAGAAAGCTTTTTAAATGTTTTTTTTTTAATAAAATAAATAATATTTGCATATGGAACTACACATCCCATCCTAATAAGTGCATATAGCTCGCGAGCCACAGGATGCCGACCCCTGTCCTATACTAAATGAGAGTCTCGGACATAAGCACACTAAAAGGACACAAAAAGTTTGTGTATACACCGAGTTAGCTGGCGAGGGATAGGCTGCATGCAATCCGACGTCGTCATTTAGACTTGGTGTTGGTTCTTAAAGATATTATCTATGTTTGCATCAACAATAGAGTTTTTTTCACAGATTAAATATAAACAATTTCCTTATTCTTTATGAATGAATAGAATTATATAAAGTAAAAAAATATTCGTCCTCTCGCGAAGGGAAGTTTGTACATATTGTAATTGCGATAATTGACTTTAGATAATTATAAAGAATGCAATCAATAAGGACAATCGTTTAATACTATTTAACAAAATAATAATTGTAATCTAAGACCTACCACGCTCCAATGCGGATTGGTAGGTTACACATATCTCCAGAATTCTCTAGAGATATGCAGGTTTCCTCACGATGTTTTCCTTCAGCGAAAAGCGTGTGATTAATTGCGATTATCAATTAGACACATAAGTTTTAATAGAAAACTCATTGGTGTCTGCCCCGGGTTTGAACTCGCGACCCCCTCGAAAGAGTCGCACGGTCTCACTACTGGGCTATCATAGCTCTTTATGTAATTCTATGTAACTCCCCCCCTCCAGATAGCACCCTCCACAATGTCGATGGGCAGGCGACGAGTATTTCAGAAATATACCGCTTTCCTCACGATGTTTTTTTTATCGTAAAGCGAATGATAAATCGCGTGATCATTTTGAATCCACTATCCTCTGAAAGTCATCAAGTCAAATCAAATCATAATTTCATTATCGCGCTAGCCCATACAACGACACACTCAAAACTTTAAAATACAGTAAAAAGGGGATTTATTATACGTACCTATACACTAAACATACTTTATCTCAATCTGGAATTTACTGGTGTGAACTCACCTTTAGACTTAGATAAAAAGATGATATTCATCATGTACTTGTATATGTAAAAAAACAAACTAAGAAAAACTGTTTTCTCTTGCCAATTCTTGGATATATGTTACAAGCAATACACAAGAAGGTGATCTATAGAAGCAGGGTTTACTTTACGGAATTCCATATTACAGAAACTATAATAGAACTATCTTGCTATAATCCGCACGGGTTAAGCGAATGCATGCAAATCTAAATACACAAGGTTGTGTGTACTGCTTGTGTGCATTGATGCTAGTGGAGGCGCCTTGGGATGCATGTGGTGAATTGTCCTGCAAGTGTAAGGTACGTGAATTTTGCCTGCTTCATACACATTGGCTTTGCATGCATTCGCTTAACCCGTGCGGATTATAGTAAGGTAGTTATGTTATAGTATCTGCATATAAGATGATCGTGCGTTTAAGTTCAAATGAGAGATACCTTTCTCAGCAATTGGATTATAAGCAACTAATACTTATATACGCTTATTATCGTATATAGTCTTGTATATTAAGGCTGTAAGTTGCGCCCATTAAAGAAATAACGAGAAGTGAAAGATTCAGATGGTATAGACATGTAATGAGGAGGGATGAAATTCATGTGATCAAACTAATATTAAATATGAATGTGGATATGTGACTAGCGGAAGTCTTGCAATATCTTTTAGTAAAAACCGTACAAAAATCCGTTCAATAGATTTTAAGAAAATAAATTACGTACAGACAGACAGCTTTTAGGGACTTTGTTTTATAATAAGTATAGATTATGTATGTACAATAAAGAAAGAAATAAACAAATAAAGCGCCAGTTAGAATTAAGGGCAAGAGATTATTTAGATATGATTATTATCTTTGGCAATTACTATTCATAACAACATATTTTCTATGCGTTACTACCGTTTGACCATTACTGTTATATGACACTGGGGCACAGTATACTATGAACTTTGAGTTACTAATAATATTTTGTTAACATCACTTTCAGTAGCATATCGTGGCATTGAACACATTTTTGAAAGGCCAAAATTAATGTAATTTCTTTTAATTATATTACTTCGGCCTTCTTTAAATTATATAATTAAAACAAGATAAAACTACCTTCTATAGATTATCTTCAAAAGGTCTTAATTAAACATACATTGACAACAGTAAAGAAAAATCAAGGAAAAGAGGGTACCTTGACATTAAAAATAAATAGGCTACAATAAACAATGAACAAAAAATCGTCGAAAATATTAAAAGTATTTATGCACTAAATTTATTTTCTATGGTTATTATCTATGGTAAATAAAAAAAAACTGTCACTCACCGAAAAAGTTTCTATTTGATCTAACTTTTTAATAATCCCGGTTATAAAGCACAGATATTTTTTTTATAAATTCGATTTAATTCAATGGAACTAATCAACCACAGATAATTTTCGATTTACTTTCCGCGCGTAAACCAGCGGCCTATTTTATTGAACAACACAACCACTCTGGCTGTAAGAGCGGGAATCCGTGCTTCGACGTCGACAACACGATATAAAACAGAATGCAGGAAATACAGAGTAGTTGACAAATATGACGCATGCGCTCCAACGCGTAGTGCACATTATGAAATTTTCATTACACTGTATTGTTCACTGAATAAAGATTGACCGATTATGTTTAATGGAAATTAACAGATGGCACTTAAGAATTATCGTGATTGCCTAGGTTAACTGTAATTACAGATTTTTTTCCTTAAAATGTTTCATGATACGAAATCGTTAGAATTATAATGACGATTTAAATAAAATTGCGTATTCCATACATTTTCTCTAAAAGAATCATAGTTAATAAAGATAATCGAAATATTTATTTATTAAGACATCATGAAGACCGCGCCTCGGCAAACGTAGTGTAGGACGTCCTCCGACTAGGTGGAGTGATGATATCCGCAGAGTGGCTGGCAGCGGTTGGAAACGAAGAGCTGAAGACCGAGCTCAGTGGCGTGCCATAGGAGAGAACGGGTTGCTGATGATGATGATGAATACATCATACAATCATTGTTGATATTAAATTTCATTAAGCTGTGATAGCCCAGCAATGAGACCGCGCGAATCTTTAGAGACGATCATGATTTCAAACCCCGGGCGCCAATTAGTTTTTCTTTTAAAACTTATGTGTCTCATTAATAATTACAATTTATTACACGCTTTTCGGTGAAGGAAAACATCGTGAGGAAACCTGCATATCTCTAAAGAATTCTAGGGATATGTGTAACCTACCAATGCGCATTCAGCGTGGTAGGTCTCAGCTCTAACCCTTCTCTCCAAAAACAGAGAGAGGAGGCCTATGTCCATTACTAGGATAGTAACAGGCCGTTACTTTACTTTTTTTTACTAAATTTCATATGACAATTACAATTTTTTGCACTGTTAACAATCTTTGAAATTTTTGTATAATTATTATATTTAAGTAAATAAAATTCTATTACAATTATATCTCACTGCAATATTAACTTTTAAAAACATGTTGCCACATCATTCGGCTCCGTATTTTAAGACCGGCCGCCTGCCTGACGTCAACTTACTTTAGTCGCCTTTTACGACACCTCGGTAAGAAATTAGGGTGTATTGTGCCGACCCCACTTAAAGTGGGATAAGGGTAAGCGAATGATGACAGTAATATAGGTTATACATCGGGATAACATAGAGATACGGAATAACATACTGATAGCTACAATTTATAATGAGTCGGACAAAATCTGGCCTCTGGGATTTATGTTGGCGTACGCTGGTTCCTACGTCTCCTCTGTTTTATCTGCTACCATTTGACGTTTCTCACCCCACCTTGGGCATTCAAAGATAGTGTGTCTAGGTGTATAAAGATGATAAATATGCCTGGATTTGAAAATCCTTTCAGCTTCATACAAGAAAGCGGTTTATTAATATAAAATATAAAATGTTTAAAATATGGACCACCGAGTTTCTTGCTGATTCGTCTCGGTAAGAGCAACATTCCGAACCAGTAGCTTCATTAATCAAATTGATCCTTGACTTGAAAAGTGCTTAAAAGAGCATATTTGAATAAATAATATTTTGATTTGATTTTATTTATAATCTAACTACTCAACAGTATACTAGGCTTTACTGTATCACCCTCTTTTTACTAGTGTTTTAAAACTGCTGTAATTTGATATGTGATTAATAAATAAATATAAAACTTTATTTATTCATTTTTTGTTTTGTATTCCATATGTCCCACACATACCGATAGTCATCTTAAATCAGTGAATGATTGTACCAACCTTATCATCATTGACACAAATTGATACCTTCATGATGCATGATGATAAGGACTCGCTTGGCCACTGGTGGTTTGCTTTTAAGCAACGCTATCTAATCCGTTAAAAATTTATGAAAAGGTTGAACATACTGCGAATTAGGAAATTGAATGTATTTACTGTTGGATGGTTCCGAGTGTTAACGTTTTCGTTATCCAACCTTAAGTCGTCACTTAAGGTCTTCCATTCTCTTTTGTATTGCTTCAATTGGATTCGATCCAAGAGCCAACATTTCTAATAACAAGTACTACACACGTTCAATATCACAAACTCAACAATCGTTTCGTCACGCAACCGAAGCATCATCAGGAGATAGACTCCAAGATAAAATCGCAAAGCAGTGTTGTGTGGTGTGTGGTTGCGGTGGTGAAGGTTTGTGCATGTGTTTTTAAAAGTCCTACATGTATCGGATAGTCCACTATACATTTAGCACAAATCTATATTTTCTATTTACTTTATCGCGGATTATAGCAAAATAATTTCATTATTACTATTCTATTATTGATCTCCGCAAAGTAACGGCTAGCTCTATATCTAATATATTTATTTATTTTATGCTTTTTCAGCCGTCTCTTCTATTATCACCTAACACTTAAAATGAGAGGAGGCATTTAACCATCTTTGGGACAGTAACAGAGCACTATTTAAGTCTAAGTTACCCAAAAAATGATACCACTTAGCAACATAATGATCAGATAACACGCTGCGAGTTCAAATGTATATTATCTAAATCTAAACATGACGAGTTAACGTTTTCCTCTCCATATAATCTGAAACCATCGAGTGAGATAATCGTTCCGTTTTAAGCACCGTCACTGTATTGATATAATAAGTATATGCACGAAATATATTATTTTAAATAATTTCCTTCATGTTACGTGTTGGGGAAATACCTGATTTGCTCGTGAAACAAAACGCAGGTATAATAAATATTGTTAACTATATCTGCAGGCTTACTATGAACTCTTATTGCGACTCAATTGAAGACCTAATATTAATATTACGATGTTATTATGATTAAGCATAACAATGACACCCTCATTAACGATCAGATAAACGTTTCAAGTTCAAGCTCGTTGCACGTGTTCAGAGGTAAAATAAAATAAATGGTGGGGTTGAATCGATTATTATATAACAATGCATGTTTGGATAATGCTTCGCTTTGCAGTCCTGTTATTTTTGCGTGAAAATATTTAAAACAAACATACATTCATACAAACATACAAATCTTTCCTCTTAATAATATTAGCATAGAGAGCAACAACCTATGGAGTATACTAGTAGACAGATATACTAATAAAAAATGAGCAACAAAAAATTATGATGAAAAATTAATGCTATAAGAATTGAGAACATCAAATCATCGTCATCCTCCTGCTCTTATCCCACTCTAAGCGGGGTCGGCACAACATGTTACAAAAAAAGTAAAGTAGCAGCCTGTTACAATCCCACTGCTGGGCATAAGCCTCCTCTCTCCGTTTCTAGAGAGAAGGATCGGAGCTAAGACCTACCACGCTGCTCCAATGCGGATTGGTAGGTTACACATATCTCCAGAATTCTCTAGAGATATGCAGGCTTCCTCACGATGTTTCCTTTACCGAAAAGCGTGTGATAAATTGCAATTATCAATTAGACACATGAGTTTTAATAGAAAAACTCATTGGTGACTGCCCGGGTTTGAACTCGTGTTCCCTTCGTAAGAGTCGTACGGTCTCACCGCTAGGCTATCACAGCTTAACATGTTACAAACATGTTGTCAAATGATTTGGCTACGTATTTTACGACCGGCCGCCTGCCTGACGTAAACTTACCTTAGTCGCCTTTTATGACACCTCGGTAAGAAATGATCTATTCTACTCAGCGAGATACCGTACGGTATTTGTACTTTTAGTAAATAGAATAGAATTGAGAACATCAAAGTTGTCCTAAACTTGTATAAATATGATAATGGAAAGATAATCGTCCAAGAAATTAAATGTTATAAATATTTTAACACAATAGAAATTTATGTCTGCAAATTGTTAATAATAAATACAAACGTCCTTGTAGATAGTAATGTTTATTAGCTCTTGGTGGTATTTATCTGTGGTGATATCGCTATATCTTTAGAGATGTCAATAAAGATATGGTGTTATTTAACGTTTCCACAAAATTATCTTATATTAACATTTAACATATCAGTGAATTGCTTTTATATTTTTATTGTCATATATTTCATGCTATCTGCACTTCGGACTTCGTTTGCGACATATAATATCGCACGTTTACTATTAAGGTGACCTAATTCAAAATTAGGCTTAATTAAGTTAGATACGAGCTGTGATAGCCCAGCGGTGAGACCGTACGACTCTTTCGAGGGTAACACGAGGTCAAACCCGGGCAGGCACCAATGAGTTTTTCTATTAAAACTCATTGTCTTTTTGATATTTGCAATTTATCACACGCTTTTCGGTGAAGGAAAACATCGTGAGGAAACCTGCATATCTCTAGAGAATTCTGATGATATGTATAACCTACCAATCCGCATTGGAGCAGCGTGGTAGGTCTCAGCTTCAACCCTTCTCTCCAGAAATGGAGAGAGGAGGCCTATTCCCAGCAGTGGGATTGTAACAGTTCGCTACTTTTTAAGTTAGATACATCGTAATGTCTATTTCAATGCCATTTCAATAACATCAAGCTATAATCTATTAGGATAACTAGTGTTTTTTGCTCTTCCAAGTTTTCGGCGTTTTTAACGCGTAGGTACGACTTTAGTTGGCGCTACGCTACGCTTTAGAGCAATCTGCCAAAAAACTATTTTATTTTAATTTGGTTTGGGTTTGTTTTTATTAAAACTTTAATACTAAGAAAATTCAAAACTTAGGACTATCTGTTCTCATACCCGATACATGCAGGATTCGTAAAAACACATGCATTTAACTCTACCACCGCTACAATACACAAGCACTACACACGTTCACTATCACAAATTCAACAATCGTTTCGAATTTTTTTTATAAAATACATACATACTTTGAGATAACCGCCTTGTTAACATTTAAGTCCACGTCTTTACTATTCATATAAGTGTTAGTAGTCATTATAGATAACAAATATTTTTAACATAATCGTTAAATAGCATTGTATTATGTAACATTGTGCTTAGGTTACGGAACAAAACGAAAATCGGCGGTTGTTCTTTTCAAAATATAAATCTTATAACTAGTTACATTTAGTCGTTACTGTCTTGTACAGCGTAGAAGTGCGGTTATATCCACACATTTTTATCGTCTAAGTAATCCTCAACAGTATAATGGGCTTTCTGTATCAGCCTCTTTTTAACAGTGTTTTAAACTGCTGTAATGGCATGGCCAAAATTGATTGCAGAATTTTATTATACAATCTTATAGAGAAACCCACAACCGATTTTTCGTACTTTTGCTAGGCGCAAAGCAGGAGCAGGAAATTTATGTCGGTTCCTAGTTTGTCTATTATCATATAACATCACCTATCGTTTTATAATTCTTTATATTTTTGTGTACAAAAATTTAATTGCCCAAATATACTTTGAAGCAAATGCAAGAGTACCTATTTTCTTAAAATTCTCTCACAGAGAATCACGCGGACTTAAATTGTAGATGCCACGTATAGCTCTTTTTTGTAATACAAAAAATTTTTTCACTATCCGCGCATTTACTTCATCGCAATATTCTCTATAAGACATAATGCTATAGAAGTAAGCAAAGAGCAAAGCAAGAATGTGACATTACTCCTTATGTATTCAAAATAATACTAATAATTTTCGTTATTTTCCATTTTTTAGATAGAAAACGCATTTATTTTAATATTTTTAAATGCTATTTACACTTAAGTTAACACGAACGTAGTCGCAGGAACCCCTAGTTATTATATATATGTTAAGGACGAAAGGAATCCGTCTGAGCCCAGAGGATAAAGGGTCTTTAATAACTCCCATATTAACCGGTTTAATCGGGTTAACACTGGTTGTATTTGGAACTGGATTATCAAGTCATTGTCAAATTTATCAATATTACAAGCACGTATCGCGAACTGCATGCAATCTAACAAAATATACTCGTATAACTTTATTATATACTTTAATTCAATAAAAATGAAATTTTTACCATAATCAAGTTAATATCGAGCTCTAATCGATACGTATTATGTCTTTTTTCTCCTATTTCCAAAAGAAAAAATGGAAATTTATATACGTTGCCGGTACGACCTTTAATTGTGGCAGACTTTATCACTAGTGGTCCAGCGGATTAGCCGTGAAAGTGTAACAGACAGACAGACAGAGAGAGATAGAGTGTGAGAGAGTGTGAGATGGAGAGAGGCAGACTATCGTATTTATAACATTTTAGATTATTAGATTATTAAATTTTATGGATAGTGTAATATTGTATGTCCGAATTACGTCAGAATGCGTCAAATCATAATCTATAAGTAGTGTATTTCATTTATGAAGTTCCTTTTGGAAGGGTTTACTTTCTATTAAGTGTTAACTAACAAAATTATCTTTAAAACAACACGACTAAACAATATGTGACTGATAATAATTATTATTCGCTATAAACAAATATTTATTATCAAATGGAATTATTAACTTATTATACAATATAAGTATTATATAATATTATTATATTACGTAGTACTTATGTCACAAAACAAACCTATCTACTTTATACTGTGGAAGTTTGAAATTATTTCCAACCTCACCAAAAAGTTAAAAGATTTTTCCACCAAACATGTTCTATACATACATACGTAAATATAATTTTGACATAATATTGTAATTAGATAATTTTATGTCGTGTGGTATTCGGCTGAGTAGAATAGACCACCCTCATTTCTTACCGAGGTGTCGTAAAAAGCGACTAAGGGAAGTTGACGTCAGGCGGGCGGCCGGTCGTAAAATACGTAGCCAAATCATGACAAGATGTTTGTAACATGTTGTGCCGACCCCACTTAGATTGGGATGAGGGCAGGAGGATGATGGTTGTAAGTAGATTTTATTGTTTGTTGTAATAAATATATTTTTTTTATCGATATTCCAGTATTTTTTGACATTCTGTAAATTGGAAATTTTATATATTTGAAACTAAATGCAACTTAAATTTCCATACTGTATAGCGGTAGAATATGTTTGGGTCTTATAAAATGTCAACATTTTTGTATATAACTCGTATTCATTTTTTTATTTTATTTTATAACAATGCATATGTATAGTACCCGGCATTCAATTCAGCCGATTTCTCTCTCTAAGCCTCGATGTGCATCATTTATTGCCGCGTACTATCCTGGCTTGATAATCTGTGATAGCCCAGCGGTGAGACCGTGCGACTCTTTCCAGGGGAATACGAGTTCAAACCCGTGCAGGCACCAATGAGTTTTTCTATTAAAACTCATGTGTCTAATTGATAATTACAATTTATCACACGCTTTTCGGTGAAGGAAAACATCGTAAGCAAACCTATCTTTAGAGAATTCTGGAGATATGTGTAACCGACCAATCCGCATTGGAGCAGCGTGGTAGGTCTTAGCTCCAACCCTTCTCTCCAGAAACGGAGAGAGGAGGCCTATTCTCAGTAGTGAGATCGTAACAGGCTGCTACTTCTATCTTCTACTATCCTGGCTATACTATACGTATATATCCTGGCTCCCAAGCTAGTTAAAACTGTATTTTGGGAACCAGTGCCCACCTTTACTTGGTTCAACTTACATATGTACAAGTGTAAAAAAATTACAATAAAAAAGTAAATAAAAAAAAGGAATTAAAATTAAACTAAAAAGAAGAACAAAAGATTTTGATTATGATAAAAGAACTAAAGTTTATGATTATACATACATTACAGATGAAATTAATATCACCTGTATGTTTGTATACATATATGTATTTTACGTATAGGTAAAACTAATATGCAGCCTTATAAAAAAAAGTATATATCGCACTTTTTTTTAATTTAAACTATCGTGAGTAGTATTCATAGTTAATAAAGATACCGGCTATACTCACGTCTGAAATTAATTTCACCTGTATATTTGTATACATATATGTATTTTACGTATAGGTAAAACTAATATGCAGCCTTATAAAAAAAAGTATATATCGCACTTTTTTTTAATTTAAACTATCGTGAGTAGTATTCATAGTTAATAAAGATACCGGCTATACTCACGTCTGAAATTAATTTCACCTGTATATTTGTATACATATATGTATTTTACGTATAGGTAAAACTAATATGCAGCCTTATAAAAAAAAGTATATATCGCACTTTTTTTTAATTTAAACTATCGTGAGTAGTATTCATAGTTAATAAAGATACCGGCTATACTCACGTCTGAAATTAATTTCACCTGTATATTTGTATACATATATGTATTTTACGTATAGGTAAAACTAATATGCAGCCTTATAAAAAAAAGTATATATCGCACTTTTTTTTAATTTAAACTATCGTGAGTAGTATTCATAGTTAATAAAGATACCGGCTATACTCACGTCTAATTTTATCGGATTAGTCCGAGTTGAGAGATTCGAGTTCCCGCCGGGATAAAATCGTGTAAAGAGCTCATGAATAAGTGCCCCGGACGTGTTCGAAACTAGTCGGGCTAATCCGATAAAATTAGACGTGAGTATAGCCGGTATCTTTATTAACTATATATCGCACGCTTAGTATCAAAGTGACCGAGTTCAAAATTAGGCTTAATTGACTTAGATACATTGTCATCGTTACTTCAATGTCATCTATGACATCATTCCACAAACTGTTAAAATACTATTGTTTTCTTGCTCTTCCAAGTTATGGGTCTCTGAAACACTCACGAGTTTTGTAGACGCTATGTTACGCTTAATTGCAATTTGCCTCAAAATAACTTTTTGAATTAGGTCACTTTAATCACTTTAACTTTACCATTACAGCAGTTTAAAAATACTATTAAAAAAGGCTAATTCAGAAAGCCTATTATACTATTGAAGGTTACGTAGACGATAAGAATGCGTGGATATAGCTTCTCTTCAACCCTGTACAAGACTAATAACTATATGTAACTATTGATAAGAATTATTGTTGGAAAAGAGCAACCGCCGAGTTTCTTGCTGGTTCTTCTCGGTAGGAACTGCTTCCCGAACCAGCAGTAGATATTCAAAAGCCGTTGTTTACAAGTTTACTTGAATAGAAAATATTTTGAATTTGATTTTGAATACTAAGTGTGCGATATATACTTTTTTTAAAGGCTGTATATTAGTTTTACCTATACGTAAAATTTATTTTAATACTATATTTAATTTATAAAAATAATTTGTAGATAAATCTCATCATCCGCCTGCCCTTATCCCACTTAAGTGGGGTCGGCACAACACGTTACAAACTTTTTGTCATTTGATTTGGCTAGGTATTTTAGGACCGGTCGCCTGCTTGACGTCAACTTATCTTAGTCGTGTCTTACGACCCCGCGGTAGGAAAGAGTGTGGTGTTCTACTCAACCGGATACCGGATACAAGGTGGGTCAACTTACCTTAGTCGCCTTGTACGACATCTCGGTAAGAAATGAGGGTGGTCTAATTTACACAAATGGATATCACAAGTTGGGTCAACTTTCTTTAGTCGCTTTTTACGAGACCTCGGTAAGAAATGTGGGTGGTCTATTATAGTCAGCCGGATACCAAACGGCTTAATTTATAGATAAATATATTTTTTTTAATAATATGAAATCACGCACCTTATCACCGAAATCCTCATAATATTTTAACGAGATCACCATTATATCGTCCTTTGCCAATATCACCATTTTTACACACAAAACTAACTTATTAATGGGTCTAAAAATATATATTTTTTTTGTTTAGGGTGTACAAAAATTGCTTAATGCAAGGACCAACGTATCCTTGAGCGCGAATGATTTGTAAATAGCTATTTTGCTACGCCGAAGCCTCTTATATGCGACTTATATTTAAAACATTTTCCGCCTTCTATTTTCTTACTTGATGCATATATCGAACTACATTTAGAACCACGACTTCGTTCACGACAACGTATATGCTAAAGTATCATCACTTATCCCTTTGACCGACAAGAAGAAGTAGTAGTAGTAGTAGCAGCCTGTTACAATCCCACTGCTGGGAATAGGCCTCCTCTCTCCGTTTCTGGAGAGAAGGGTTGGAGCTAAGATCTACCACGCTGCTCCAATGCGGATTGGTAGTTTACACATATCTCCAGAATTCTCTAGAGATATGCAGGTTTCCTCACGATGTTTTCCTTCACCGAAAAGCGTGTGATAAATTGCAATTATCAATTAGACACATGAGTTTTAATAGAAAAACTCATTGGTGTCTGCCCGGGTTTGAACTCGTGTTCCCCTCGAAAGAGTCGCACAGTCTCACCGCTGAGCTATCACAGCTGTTACAGCAAGAAGAAGAGGGTGTACGAATTTTTGACATCATTTTTAGATCATGTTATTAACTATATAATAATTATACCATATCTGTTTAGCTGGCCGTGTGGTATCTGGCAGAATAGAATAGCAACCAACCTCCTTTTTTACCGAGGTGTTGTAAGAGGCGACTAAGGTGAGTTGACGTTAGACAGGCGGCCGTAAAACACGTAGCCAAATCATGTGACAACATATTTGTAACATGTTGTGCCGACCCCACTTAGAGTGGAATAAGGGCAGGAGAATGATGATGATGACCATATTTGTTTAGCATTTTCTTTGTTATAAAATTCCCCATTGAATACAATAATTCATTATGTATATAATAATAACTTACATTTATTGTTGGAACGAGACATTTTTATTTCTCAAAATTAAATTTATGCGACTATATATGATAAGTAAAAGTCTCTTATAATCCTACCGCTGTGAATAGCCCTTATCTCGTCCTTTTTGAAGATCAGGATGCTAAAACCCACCACGTTGCTCCAATGTGGATTGGTAGATTACACATATCCCCAGAATTCACAAGAGATATGCACGTTTTCACGGTTTTTCTTCACCAAAATGCGTGTGATAACTACGAATCATCAATTAGACACATATTTTAAGCAGAAAAACTCATTGGTGCCTGCCCGTGATTTTAACCTGTGACCCCTCGAAAGAGTCGTACGGTCTCACCGATACGCTATTATATATTACTTATTTATATTGACTGGCCTTTAAGGTGCACAGTTTTAAGATAAAACTGAACCTAATATTTTACGATAGTATTTCTAAAAAGTAAACTAATTAATATTTACTTCACTTTAGTTTAACTAGTTTCTTAATCAACACACGTATTAAATGCGAAAGTGCTTTTGTTTGTTGTCTTCCACTCACGAACGAGTAATAAGATTTTTTTAATTTTTTTTTTTAAATATATTATTTATTTTTCGTTAAATACATAAGGATTACAATATCAAGGTTGGGGACCTTCTTTTAAGTGTAGCAACCTGTGTCGGAAGGCCATTTTTTGTTACGTTAGTTGAAGAGATGAAAGTTCCAACTTCATTGTATCTAATAATAAAATCAATGCAGAAAAACTCGCAGTCCGAAACTAGTATTCTTAGTGAGTTCTCGCGTACGTTAATATATCTGATTTCAGAGGGATTTCCCGAATTGCATGTTGGTGTATTTTCCTCGTTCTGTATCGCTTATTTATTTTAGACTTGTACTTTTACTTCACACATGTATGAATGCCGATAAAAGCCGTTCTATTATTATCCCACTACTGGAATAACGACTTTTTCGAAAAACAGTTGTAGTGTTGCTTAAAGTGCTCCAATGCTCCAGTTAAGGTTTATGTTTAAAATGATTTTAAAAGAGCTTTTGGCTAAATTTCACGTCCCTACTGTTAACTTTTGAGGAGTTCCCTCGTCTGGAGCCAATCTTAGCAGCAGCATCAGGTTATGCATATCATAAACTTGCATTATCATCGGGATTGGATCAGTATGTAAATCTTCAATTGAGTCGGAATAAGAGTTCATGGTAAGCCTGCTGGGCACAGGCCTCCTCTCTCCTTTATGGAGAGAAGGATTGGATCTTATAACTTTCACGTTGATCGCATGCACATAAATACTCGTAGATTACACACATTCCAGATTTTTCCAGAGATATTCCAATTTTGTCGTGAAGTCTATCTCTTTTACGATCTTGTCGTGGAGTCTATCTCCTGATGATGCTTCGGTTGCGGGGCGAAACGATTGTTGAGTTTGTGATAGTGAACGTGTGTAGTGCTTGTGTATTGTAGTGGTGGTGGTGGAGGTTTGTGCATGTGTTTTTACGAATCCTGCATTTACCGAGTATGAAAAAACGGACAGTCCACTATACATTTAGCATTATATCTATTTTCTATTTACTTTATAGCGGATTATAGCGAAATAATTTTATTATTATTTTTGTACGCCAGGGCTATAGAAATCCTCTTAATTCTACAGGAATATGATGACATTGCGCCATCTATTATCAACCTATCAGAATTTTTTACTCACGATGTGTCAATGGCAAATTTTATGTTAATTATATGGCAAAACAACGTGTGCCGGGTCAGATAGTCGTTTCATAAATTATTATCAACTATCAATAAAGCACGTTTTAACAGGTAAAATTCATTGGCGCGTGCTCTGGATTTGAAACCGTGACCCTTTGAACAAATTCAACGGGCAACGAGGTATCACAGCTTGATTGAATATACTTATACAAAATATTAAAAATAACAAACAAGAAACTGGATATGCCTTTTGGAATAATAAATAAACAAAATTCGTCGCACGATTCACTAAACTGGTTTTCCGAAATTTAGAACATATAAACGCAATGAGGAAATAGGAAAAGTGCGCGGTGACGTCACGTAGGTACGTGAGATATGAAACGTATGGGCCAAACTTTAATTCCACGTGCTTGGAGTGACGTTCAATGTAACTTTTGGTGTAACTGCTCGCTATGATATTTTTATAGCAAAAGTATACCAGATATATTGGTATAAGGATATATATGGCTTGAAAGCTCGACTTCTAGCTACGTGATTTACGTGTTGTGAGCTATGACAAAGATGTACGTGAAGAGATTTACAATTTGTTACCAACAGTGTGAAGGGCAAGTCATACTATTAATAGTAACATTTATTTCATTTTTATTTATTATTTATTAGTTTATATACCGCGGATGTCGTGTAGTATCCGGCTGAGTCGAATAAACCACCGTCATTTCTTACCGAGCTTTCGTAAAAGGCAACTAAGATAAGTTGGTCCACCGTGTGGTATCCGGATGAGTAGAATAGACCACCCTTTTTCTTACCGAAGTGTCGTAAAAGGCGACTAAGATAAGTTGACCCACCGTATGGTATCCGGATGAGTAGAATAGACCACCCTCATTTTTTATCGAGGTGTCGTAAAAGGTGACTAAGATAAGTTGACCCACCTTGTGGTATCCGGATGAGTAGGATAGACCACCCTCTTTCTTACCGAAGGGTCTTTAAATACGACTAAGGTAAGTTGACGTCAGGCGGGCGGCCGGTCGTAAAATACGTAGCCAAATCATGTGACAACATGTTTGTAACATGTTGTGCCGACCCCACTTAGAATGGATAAGGGCAGGAGAATGATGATGATGATGATGTGTATATCAAAACTAATAAATAATTTCTAATTTCTATTGTCTCTATTTTAAAAGGGTAATGTCTATTTAAAAGTCGTTGCTAATTGCTGTTTATATAAGAGCAAATTAATTGCAACGCCCTTTGTTATCACATCGACGATGATTATTGCGTAATAGATTAAGTTCAAACATGTTTTGACGTCCCCGTTTTGTAAACATGATTATATTAAATAGATTATGTCTTTGTTTTGCTCTTGCTTCAACCCGTGTCCCAGTTTGGAGTTCGATGATTACAGTAGAATATAATTTTATTAAATACATAAGCCCAACCCAAGATAGCCCAGCGGCGAGATCGTGCGACTCTTTCGAGGGGAACACGAGTTCAAACCCGGGCAGGCACCAATGAGTTTTTCTATTAAGACTCATGTATCTAATTGATAATTGCAATTTACCACGCGCTTTTCGGTGAAGGAAAACATCGTGAGGAAACCTGCATATCTTTAGAGAATTCTGGAGATAGGTGTAACCTACCAATCCGCATTGGAGCAGCGTGGTAGATCTTAGTTCCAACCCTTCTCTCCAGAAACGGAGAGAGGAGGCCTATTCTCAGCAGTGGGATTGTAACAGGCCGCTACTTTACTTTTTTAAATACATAAGCTATGTCCGCGATTGTTTTCGCATCAATTTAAGTTTAGGATATTTTATACCCTAAATTATATTACATATACATGTTTTTTTACCAGAAATAAGAAAGGGGATTTATTTAGTAGCAGTATATAATAGGATATATATCAGTTGTCCGTCACCCATAACACCAGTATTGTTACTTAATTTGGGGATAGACGACCGTGTGTGTAAGTGTACCTTATATATTTTATTTTTTATAGCACAGCGTGTCACAAAGTTGAAGTGGCGATGGGTGAGACACATAATACGTAAAAAGGATGGGCGTTGAGGTGTCAAAGTGTTAGAAATGCGACCCCGCACCCGAAAACGCAGTGTCATTTGACCCCTTACGAGATGGACTGAAGACCTCAAAAAGATCTACCGCTGGATTCAAGCGGCACAAGATCGTGAGTCGTAAATAGCTCCTAAATCCAGGAATACAGGTCCATCGAATGAAAGAAATAGAAGCGGCTTAGCCGTAACAGTTATAATATTGGTGAGATATCTTTCTTCAAGCGATTGTCTTGCGTGTGTTAAAAATTTATAGAATCGGAACGCATATATTTCTTTAAAAGTTCAAAGTCGCAAAAGGCCAAAATAACCGGACTGGGCGTCGCATCGGACGTGACATTGGTGGAACAACCAGTTTTTCACGATGTAGAGAACATAAGTACAACGTGGGTTGTTAACACGTGGTACATCCTTTTATAATATTACACAAACTCCCCATTAGCAAATTAAACCTTGCGTTATGGGTGACAGATAACTGGTAAATATATACATATACTTGCCGACCGGGCAAACCATTAAAAATAAATGAATGTTTGAGGTGCATAAGCCCTTATCACTTAGTGATATGAAAAATAGATGATAGCCCATTGTCAGACCTACTGACTATGCATATAAAATTTCATAAAAATCGGTCAAGCCGGAGGATTGTGACACGAGAATTTTATATATAAGATATAATCTATACTTATTATACAACGAAGTCTCAAAAAGCTGTCTGTCAGTATGTAATCGATTTTCTCAAAATCTACCGAATGGATTTTTACGGTTTTCACCAAAAGATAATGAAATACTTCCGGGTCGTTTAGATAAATAGTACATATCAGTATTATGTAAATTGTGTTGAAGAGATCGAGCAGTTGTTAAAAAACTTGCTTGCTGGGAGCTTCAGTCGCGTGCGCTGCGTAAACCAGCAGAGTTACGCTCAAGTAATGTACTAGAAAACTGTAGATCTATAAAAATATTCCAACAAAGTCCGCGATAACATCCTCCTATTCCTATCTCTTACGGTTAACTCACAATAACTACTTTTATGTTCAATATTTCAATTCTGGATAATTCTAATGACACGCTGATTTCCACGTGGACGAAACCGAGGGCACATCTAGTTACTTAAATACATAAGCTGTGATAGCCCAGCAGTGAGGTCGGGTGGCGAGTTCAAAACCCGGGCAGGTGCCAATGAGTTTTTCTAATAAAACTTATGTATCTAATAGATAATTGTAATTTATTACACGTTTTCCGGTGAAGAAGAAAAAACATCGTGAGGAAACCGGCATATTTAATGAATTCTGGGGATATGTGTAACCTACCCCCGCATTGGAGCAGCGTGGTTAAATTATATCATCTATAATGATTTGGTCTCTTTTTGAAAATATACTCCTATTTAATTTTTTTTATAAAATACTTGGAAATCACTGCGAGAAAAGCTTTGAGATAAATGTTGTTAGAAAATTTTGGGACGGGATTTGAACCCGCGACACTGGAGCTTTAGGCATAGTCACTGCCACCGGCGCTAACGGGCTGGTGGCAATAAAGTTTTTCTTCAAAATGGGTATGCCTCAGCAAAAACGCGGCTTAAAATATATATGTTCTATAGTGCGTAGTGGCTCCTAGTGCTAATTCTTCTCAAGAAAAAGAGATATAAAGCTATTAAGAAAACACAGTAACAGGCCGTTTTTCTACAACCAATATTTAAAATAAGCTATTGCAAAAAACTACAGTCACGTAAGGCTAATACAACAACGTCAATCCTTGACATTGCAGCAGGTTGCTTTGCGTGTTGACTTGCGTTGGTTTTTCAAGACCATGACCCCTGTATTGCGAAGTCAATAATTGCTTCGATACGTCACAAGGGTTGTCAAAATGGAAAACCTAATTAAATATTCTGAATTATGGTACAATTGAAGCTTTACTGGGTTAACATATACATTTAAAAATTCATTTTCCCTTCGGTAACAGAAAACTTCTAGTTCGTAACTGCGGATATTTAAACAAATAGAAGTTGAAGCAAGCGATGTTTTGGGAACAACTTGTTATGGTGTCTTTAAAAGTTAAAATAATCTATCTATCTGTACTTATTGAAAAACAAAGTCGCCAAAAGCTGTCTGTCTGTTTGTAATAGATTTTCTCAAAAACTACTTAACTGGTTTTTGTAATAGTATTTAGGAGTAGACATTATGGTTTTATGTAAATTGTGTCAAAGAGGTTTCGCAGTTAAAAAAACTTGCCCTTTGGGAGCTTTAGTCGCGTGTGCCGTGTTAACCAGCAGAGATACACTAAAGTAATGCACTAGTGATTGTAGACCTACAAAAATACCACAACAAAAGTCCGTGACAGCATATCTCTTATGGTTAGCTCACAATCACTATTTTTATGTTCAAAGTGTATGAGAATGTATGAAAAATTTTGTGACACTGACGTCCACGTATATTTCAAACCTACATATATTTAGTATATAATTTTCATATTGAGATAGCGGTGTTAGTTTAACCCTTTTTCCAACTTTAGGACAATGACATGACATTACTTCATTACATTCACCATCATCAACATTCATAAACAATTTTCCCTTACCTAAAAACCATTTTCCATATAGAGGCGCAAATTAAACTCTTGTTTCGTTAGATTGTTCCAACCACAAACACAAATATTGCACATATCTTATTCGGTATGTCTGTTATTGTATTTAGATTCTACGTAGATCCGGTACCACGACTAAATCGTTATGTTATGGAAAACAGTAAAAAGCAAAAAAGTATCACCCATATTAGACCAGTCTACAGAAAGGTTTAAATTAAGTGTAATATACGTAAAGCATATTACAAAATTGAAGATCATTTGGATGATGAAAATGCCAGGATTTGAAATTCCTTTCAGCTACAAGACAGCGAATCAATAATATATAATTGAAAATATTTAAAAGATTGACCACGGAGTTTATTGCTGGTCCTTCTCGGTAAGAGCAACATTCCGAACCAGTTGTGGCTTCGTTAATCACATTGATCCTTAACGATGAAAAAGTGCTTGAAAAAGCTTATTTGATTAAAAAAATTTGATTTGAAATTAAAAGATGCAAAACAATAAAATGGCAGTGGGCAGGACATGTTAAGAGAAAGCAAATTAAATGGACAAACTACATTCGGAATGGGACGCTATAGAGATGGCAGAAGAAATAAAACCGCTCGGAGATACCTTGGCAAAGTAGTTTGCTCTGGATCAGCGACTTTGGATGGATTGGGATAGCGAGAGAAAGGAGAGATAGACAGAGAGAGAAAGATGTCTGTACAGGAGGCCTAACGAAAAAATATACTAGGTCTTCATCATAATGTTGTAAGAGCGAACAGCAATAAAGGGATATAGCAATTTATCAATAATAAATGTATGGTTTATGACTTCCGAAATATCCATACTGACTTAACATTCTTGTGACATAACTTTCGCTTTCCCTAGAAATTATATTTGCTACCCGCAGGTAGAGATATTTGGCTAGTTATTTTACAACCGGCCGCCTGCCTGACGTTAACTTACGTTATTGAGTTATCTATTCTACTCAGAAGGATATCACACGGTGGGTCAATTTACCTTTATAAATAAATATATGGGACATTTACACAGACGGTCATCCGTCCCCAAAGTACGTAACTTAATACTTGTGTTATGGGTGAAGGACAACTGGTAGATATACTACATATATAAGTTTAAATACATACTTAAATACAAATACACACCCAGGCTCGAAGAACCAACAATTTGTTTATAGAAAATGTTGGCCCTCGGCGGGAATCGAACCCGCGACCCGCAGAGCTGAAGGCAGTGTCACTACCCACAACGCCAACGGGCCAGTCACCTTAGTTGCCTTTTACGACTCCCGGTAACATATTATGTAAGTGATCTATTCTCCTCAGCCGGCGGGTCAACTTACCTTAGTCGCCTTTTACAACTCCAGGTAAGATATTATGTAAGTGATCTATCAGCCGGATACCACACAGCGGGTCAACTTACCTTAGTCGCCTTTTACGACTCCCGGTAATATATGTAAGTGGTCTATTCTACTCAACTGAATACCACACGGAGGTTCAAATTACCTTAGTTGCCTTTTACAACTCCCGGTAAGATATGTAAGTGGCCTATTCTACACAGCCGGATAGCACACGGCGTGCAGTGTTATTTTATTTATTAACACTTGTATTACCAGGTATACTGAGTACTATCACTAGATGTAGTCACTTTCTAACCACACTACTGTGCACGTAAGAATTACCTAATAAACATAATTTTCTTATTGCAAAACGCAAATACTCCATCACTTTAATGTACCTGTTTTGCAAAGGAAATATGCAGTGAGGTGCTCCTTGTTGACTTGAATCGCATTGTTGTCATGACAAACAATGCGATGAATATATTGTACGTAGATATGTAAAATATATGTTTTTAAGATATCAGGTAAAGCAAAAGTTGTTTAAACAGTTTTTATTTGCCTTTACACTCACAATTTTTAATTGAATTTGAATTTCTAATTTCAACTTTTAACATAAAAAAGTAAAAGTTACGGCGTGTTACTATCCCACAGGGTACTGGGTAAAGGCCTCCTCTCCATTTTTTGGAGAGAAGGATTGGAGCTAAGACCTACCACGCTGCTCCAATGCGGATTGGTAGGTTACACATATCCCTAACATTCTAAAGAGATATGCAGGTTTTCTTACGATGTTTTTCTTCATCGAAAAGCGTGTGATAAATTGTTATTGTCAATAAGACACATAAGTTTTAATAGAAAAACTCATTGGTGCCTGCCCGGGGTTTGAAGCCAAGATCGTCTCTAGAGAGTCGCACGGTGATAGCCCAGACCCACTCTGAGCTATCACAGCTTATAGGGCTTTGAATATTGATTAAAATTAAAAAAATAGTAATCATTTTGTTTACTTATTATGTTCATAATTTCTTTGAAAGGATGATTGATTATATAAATGACTTATGACTCAAAGGACTAGATGCTAACGTAGACACACAGGTTAAAAGATAATTACTGAAAGTGATTTTTTAAATTATAATTGTAAATTTACTTTTTAACATATTAAAGTAATAACGATTATTTAGTTATTTTCTTCGTTATTTCTTCGATCGCTAGTCTGTGCTAAAATTTGATTAAAAGGAATCTTAATAAGCTCTGATATACTTTTATATTGTTTTAAGTAGTTAGTTAACGCCTTAACGCGTGTTTTTGCCTTTTTACGTGATATAGAATACAACACATGTTAGAATGATTACAGTTAACATAAAGGAAGTTCATAAATAAAGATTATATTATTAATTCAATAAACCGTAATTGTAACTCTGAATGTAATATAGTTGACAAAAAATATATTATTCTACGAATAACGATACTTTGTAGAATTTTATGAAGCAAAAACTTACGACCTAGACTCGTTAATCATTCAGTTATTATACGTGATGTATCTAACGAGTATTTAATGCGTCTGGTCAAATCTATAACCACAACGGTCAGTCATATAATTAATGTAATTTTTTGGGTATTCTAGAATGCAAATATCTGTGGCAGATATTAGCGGTTGCAAATGTTTAGTATTTAAATCTATACATATGTGCTATGCTAAAACATATCATCTATTTGACCGCGCAAGTCATTCTATTCTTACTCTAGATATCTTCGCTTCTTCTTTTTTTCTTTGAATTAATCTTTGCGATCGTTTTAAATTTGGATTTACTTATTTACAATTGATAGGAGCACTTTATTGATTCGTGAATTGATTTCTTAGGCATTGAAGTTCTTTTAGCAGAAGTATAAACTGATACATACATACAATTTAAGATTCGTATGTTCCTTGGCGGGCTGGCTGAGACCAGACATTCGACTGGAACGTTAATAAAACTTTGGTGGCTGATAGTAGACATGCGATTGCAAAGAGTTAATACGTATAAATTCATATTATCTATACTTATTATTATAAGCTGTGAATGCCCAGCGGTGAGACCGTGCGACTCTTACGAGGGGAACACGAGTTCAAAACCGGGCAGGTACCAAAGAGTTTCTCTATTAAAAACTCATGTGTCTAATTGATAATTGCAATTTATCACACGCTTTTCGGTGAACGAAAACATCGTGAGGAAACCTGCATATCTCTAGAGAATTCTGGGGATATGTGTAACCTACCAATCCGCATTGGAGCAGCGTTTCTCTTAGTTATAGAATTGCTTGCTTCTTAACATAAAACAAAAAATTCTTATATTATATAACAAGAATCTACAGCAAAATAAGATGATGAACATATGGCACGCGGGTTAATATTAGTCGTTTGGAGTCGATACTTAAATTCCTTAGCCGCACAGAACTAAAGTCTTTATAAACTAGCTGTTAAAAGACGTTTTTACTGAGCTAAGTAACCTGATAATACAAGAGTACTTAGCTTGGTAATCGGATCAACTAGGATCATCAAAAAATACTTAAGATACACGATGTTTATAAGCAAACAAAATCTGATCGTGAAAAACTCCAAAGTACGAAATAAAAATCAAATATACGGTTTACAGTTTGGGTATTAAGATTACATACACATAAAACAATGTCAACATTCGCGTTTGTACACATTGTAAAGGTGTTGGTTAAATAACTGTGTGCAAATTGAAAGTCGTGGAAACAAACGTTTTATTTGATAATACTGATACCACAGATCGTACTAAGAGAATCGTGTGATTTTTTTGTAGATTTTAAATTTGATTATGTCGTATATTTAGATATAATGAGTTTTAATGCTAGAAACTGGCTATATCACGCCGCATAAAGAGCTCACGAATAATGACCCTGTATGGGCTTGAAACTAGTCGGACTCTCGCGATAACAAAAGTTGTGATAGTAACCGAAAACGAAAGGGTTTCCGCCGCGATAAGACCGCTTAAAGGGCTCACGAATAAAGGCCCTGTATGCGCTTGAAACTAGTCGGGTTCACCCGATAAAATAAGCTGTAAGTGAGCCGGTTTCTATACATTAAATATGAACACCACCTTAGTTTCAATTAAAAAAGAACGAGCTTTGTATATGTTCGCACCTACTGCGTACACTTCGATAGCCACAGTTGGTGAGCGTAATAAGGATAGGCAGACAACCAGCAATTTCTCCACCCCGAATAATCAAAGTATACTGACCTTTCACTGGGAGGCTTCTTTGTAGGGTATGGTGTCCACGCCGCTCCGGCCGGAGTATAACAAAGCCACTTTTATTAGTGGAATCACTAATGTAATAGTTCTTCCGTTTTAGTACTTAACACAGCCACCAGTCTTTAATATTCCGTATATATTAATAATAAATGTCCACCGAACACCGATATTAACAGTGCTTGACCGCGAGTACCGAGTTCACCGTGTTGCGCGGCCGACCGATCTCTTTGTTCTTTTATTGTGACATTTTTGTGCCACCTACCCGCACCGCCTTAGGTGCAGTAATCCCCAATTACCCTCGGCAGAAAAAATTGCCCGAACAGTATCTCATACTTCCGTTTCCGCTTTCTTTCTTCTTTCCGCTAGAGGCAAATTCACATTCCCAAAGAAGAAAAAAAAAATGTTTTCGTCTATAACCTTTGTAGCGTTGTTAAAGTCGCGAGCGTTTATAAAATATGATCGACTAAATCCCTGAATTCTTATTCGCTTATTATGGCGGTCGGCTTACTATTGGGTGTCAATGTCCGTTATTTGTATCCCTATAAAGGAAGCCGGGTTGGTGAACATTTGAAATTTTAATTGGGAAAAATGTTACCTTTTTTTAATTCCGTGCTTGCCATCTTTCTTCTACATACTATAATTTCATTTTTCATACTAGGACTAGGAGTGTCATACTGGGACTGGTTTTAGAAGAGATAATTACTTCTAGCACCTTTAATTAGAACAAATCTTCTATAAATTATTTAAAGGTTATTTTACAAACCCTTATGGAGAATAGTATAAAATGTTAGTTAATTTATGTAATTGTAATGTATATAGTTGTAGTTTATGTAAAATGTAGCTTATTTATGTAGGTATCGTGGTTCAAAAAAGAATCCTTACTTGATATTTTACGCGACCGTGTACATAAATTATAGTGTACGATGAGCCACGCGTCGGTATATAAAATTTGTAACATCAAGAGATCTAGAAATTCTTATTCGTATAGGTCAAGGTCGTTTTCGAATTCAAATTGGCAATCAATATTTGCTAGAATGTAGTGATAACATTTTAATAATAATAGTATGTTTAATAAATTATAACATAGTGCCCGGCATTCTTCGTAATAAATTTCTATATTGGTTATAAAAATATACCAGTTTTCATGGGGCACATTGGTTGGTGTCTGTCGAACAATATTATTTCTAGAAAAGTTGTATGGATAACAATCGATGTAATGTGGTTAGAGTGATTGCGGGCTGCACCCATAGAGTTGTTTGTAAAGTGGACAAATGATATCAGTGAAGAAAATACAAATATTCTATTAAATAAATAATCCTTCCATTATACGTCACAAATAGATAATGATATAGTATACCTAAATAAACTTATAGTATAATCTCCTTAATCATTTTGTTTTTCAATTGATGGAAGTCTTCTTTCAAGTCTGTCCAAAGAAGACTGTCTGTCTGAAGAAGACCTAACAAGACTGCGATCTCTAGTGCGGGATCGGTTCTCCAGCAGGCCTACCATGAACTCTTATTGCGACTCAATTTAAGACGTAAACTAAATTGTTTTGCTTTTTCATACAATAACGTCTTAAGTTGTTACCGAATAACCGTTCGGAATGCCTCCTAAGAACATGTGAGTAAAAGAGACAGAGCTATCTATAGTTCATATAACGTTTTCCTTTTCAAACATTACGAACCCAATGCAATTCACACTTCATGATACGAAAAGAAAGCGGTTAAATTTAGGTATTAACTTTGAATTGAATCGTTTTCTAAAAGATCATTGAGACCCCTATCTACGGATTTTCGTACTAATTTCCCCGCCGTCAGCCAAATTTTTTGCTGGTACTTCTCTGTAAGAGCATTTTTGATAGTGAACGTGTGTAGTGCTTGTGTATTGTGGTGGCGGTTGTGGAGGTTTGTTGTGTTTTGCGAATTCTGCATCTCTTATTTAATCGGGGATTATGGCAGAACAATTTCATTATTACTTTTTTGAGCTGTATGGTATCCGGCAGAATTACCGGAATTACCCTCATTTATTACCGAGGTGTCGTAAGAGGCGACTAAGGTAAGTGCCGTGTGGTATCCGGCAGAATAGAATAGAACATCCTCCTTTCGTACCGAGGTGTCGTAAGAGGCGACTAAGGTAAATGCCGTGTGGTATCCGGCTGCATACAATAGACCACCCTCATTTCTTACCTAGGTGTCGTAAAAAGCGACTAAGGTAAGATGACGTCAGGCAGGCGGCCGGTCGTAAAATACGTAGTCAAATCATATGACAACATGTTTGTAACATGTTTTGCCGACCCCACTTAGAGTGGGATAAGGACAGTAGAATGATGATGAATTTCATTATTACTTTTATATTATAGACCTTCGCAAACTAACGCCTATTTTTCTATAAATTGTGATATATCAACTTATGATTCATCGTAAAATTAATACAGTAATATAGGTTTAGAATAACATAGGTCGTCTTTAGATATTTTCACAACCAAAAGTTTTGTACAGCTTGGAGTAAAATAAAAAATATATTAATATATAATCGTCGGCAAATCGACAGACGTTATCTCATTAGATGTATCCGAAATTAAATAATAATGTTTTCAGGCCAGATTTTTTCTTTAATTGCATGTGATATGTATCAGAGAAAACAAAATATACGAGTAATTGCGAAAAGATTACGTCATATCAGTTATATAATATATTAAATGTAAAAAATTTGCCTCCACAATTTAGAGTTAGCACAACTTTATATATATTTTTTGTCATTTTAAAATAAATGTATTTTATGTATGGATAAATTTTTTATTACGAAATTTTTGAGGAATTGATTAATGAATGCCTAAAGAATTTCCATTAGTTAATTATTTCTGTAATCGTTTCGCAATTGAAACATTATCAGAAAATAGACTCTATTCTATTCTGCATGTATCAGATATAAGAATGAATATATATAGAATAGATCACTCTCTTTCTTACCGAGGGGTCGTAAAATACGACTAAGGTAAGTTGACGTCAAGCAGGCGGCCGGTCGTAAAAGACGTAGCCAAGTCATGTGACAACATGTTGTAACATGTTGTGCCGAACCCCCTTAGAGTGGGATAAGGGCAAGAGGAAGATGAGGATGATGATATAGCAAAATATATTTTCAGTACTTTTGTATTATGGACCTCGGCAATTTAACGCCTAATTCTATAAATTAGATTTTCTTTCTCCGTGTAAAATGCTTTTACCATTACGTTTCTACTATTGAAAAGTAAAGCAGAATATATAAATTATAAAAATGATTTGGTAGGAAACAATTTATGACTGATATGTAAAGCAATGTTAGCAAAAAAACTAAATTACTCGTAATATAACTTGGAATTTATGACATTATAATAAACAAAAAAAGCAATAAGAAAATCGAGGAAGCAAAATGTTGAGATAAGTTAATTAAACAAAATAATTTATGTGATTTCTTAATTAGGTCCCAACCCATTTGTATTCAAATTCAATTAAATAAATTTCAAATATTCTTTATTCAAGTAAACTTGAAAACTTTTTGAATCGTCGACTCCACTGCTGATTCGGAAAGCTGTTCCTACCGAGAAGACCCAAAAAGAAACTCGGTGGTCACTCTTTTCAATATAATTCTTATTACTAGTTACATTTAGTCATTACTGACTTGTACAGGATTGAAGAGTAGCTCTGAGTAACCATTCATTCTTATCGTCTAAGTAATCCACAAAAGTATAGTAGTAGCCTTTCTGTATGACTTTTTTAAAACAGTGTTTTTAAACTGATGCAATGGCAAATCTTTAATCAATTGCGGAATTTTATTATAGTTTCTTATACTGTAACCCACAAACGACTTATATTATAGTACCCGGCAATAAAAAATGCACATCGAGGCTTAGAGAGAGAAATCGGCTGCTTCATACAGCATTCTCTCTGTTGCACAGATTGACGAACCCATGAGTGACAGCGCTCTACGAAACCGAACTGGCCGGCTGTTTCGTTGTAAACATCGATGTGCATTGTTTAATGCCGGGTACTATATGTACTTTTGTAAGGCGCAAAGCAGGAGCCGCAAGCTTATGTTAATTCTTACTTTGTCTATTATATATTATACAGCCAATCTTTTTATAAATATGTATATTCTTATGCACAAACATATTTATGTATAGATTTAGGGCTCACGTCCAAGTACGAATCGAATTCTTTGTTATAAAGTAACGGACTGTTACTATCCCACTGCTGGGCATAGGCTTTCTCTCTCCATTTTTGGAGAGAAGGGTTGGTGTTTAGAGCTATCACGTCGCTCCAATTGCATTTGCCACATGCGCATTGGTAGGTTTGACTGATTCCAATATGCTAATATTTTCTATAAACAATTTGTTGGTTTTTCGAGTCTGGGTGTAGATATATGAATAAGTTTGTATTTAAAATTATATAAGTATGTCTGTCACCTGTACTTTGGACACGGAAAGTCGTGTGTGTTGTCGTGCTATATATTTATTTATAATTGTTCTTTATATTCATTTATTATTATTTATTACATATCCCTAGAGATATGCTGATTTTTTTAAAAGCTGTGAGAGCCTAGCGGTGAGACCGGGCGACTCTCTAGAGACGACATAGGTTCAAACCCCGGGCAGGCACCAATGAATTTTTCTATTAAAACTTATGTGTCTAATTGATAATTGCAAATTATCACACGCTTCGGTGAAGGAAAACATCGTGAGGAAACCTGCATATCTCTGGAGCATTCTAGGGATATGTCCAACCTACCAATCCGCATTGGAGCAGCGTGGTAGCGTCTTAGCTCCAATCCTTCTCTCCAAAAACGGAGAGCAGAGCCTTAGCCCAGCAGTGGGCATAGTAATAGGCCTTTTCTTTTTTTACTTTATGCAGATTTTAAATTATAGGTGATAAATTACAAATATCAATTACAATTACAGAAATTCTCATTGATATTTGAGATACCTACTCTGGTTTGAACATGTGATCCTCTCAAAGAGCCCCACGGATTCACCGCTGGGCTATCACAGCTTTTATAAAGTTTAAATATTTTATTTTTAAAAAAGTTGATTAAAAATTTTTCCTCAAACCCGCACACGTACTACAACCCAATTACAATTTTTAACACCTTATAACAACCGGATTAGTGAATTTATTTACAGAGTGAGTAAATATCGTGTTTAACTAAATAATGTTTTGCAAACATTAAAATATTTTGGTTAGAACATCATATAAAGAAACGTATAACAGATTCTGGTTTAAACATACACCTCTGTTTAAGTCGCAATATTTTGACAACAAAATTCGTGCGCAAAAAGTGATTCATTGCTTCCAAAAAATATTGTGATGAGTAAAGCAAATCTATACATATTATAAAAACTCTCTGTCTGTATGGAAACGATTTTCTCAAATTCTAATGATCGCATTTTATTGTGGTTGTTACTAAAATGTCCAGCAATCCTTAAGATTAATAGTACATTCTCCGATATGACTAAACCGTTTTTGATGGGATTTTTACTAAAGTTGTGGACCAACATGTAAGCAACGTTTTATAAAGTTGTTTATTTATTAATTGTTTGTTTATTTTTAATTTATTTTAATAATAGAAATGAAATAATAACAGAAAACACATACAGTATGTAGTGATTTACTTAGTTCAACTACAACTTTTAAAATTGCGGTCTAATAGGTGCATAGCACCTCAAGCTAACTAAACTCCATTTACTGCGTAATAAAAATATATGTATAGGAACAAAATAGTTATCAATAGAATAACCAGCGATGCGTGATGAATTACGCCTCCTTATTCTTGCCTTAAAATGATTAAAATCAACTTTGTTTGAACATAGTAAGGAGAAAGATTGGTAGAAAATATGGTTTGTTTTAATCAACCCAACACCTATGCTTGGGTACTAGCACAAACTTATATAATTTTTATTAATGCGTTCAATGAAATCGCTGTAAAACTTAATAACCCAGTAAATATACAACCTTGTGTCTAGACTTCAGCCATTTCACCCCGACCTACATACTTTATTGTAAATAATTAAACTAGTCTACATTATTTTCATTTCTGGAAATCGAAGTTATTATAAGTTTAAAGACCAAGAGGCCGCTCACCAACTTGGTGAACGGACCAATTGCGACAGTCCTGCACGATGAAACACTTTTATGAGGTAGCTATGGTGGCCACGAATAGAAGCCGATGGAAACAATGGATCAAGCCGAGAATAGAGTCTTGCCAGGACCACGTTCTTCAGTCATGAAGAAACGACCGGAGAGAGATACGTTTAAATCAAATCTAAGAGACATGCCTATACGTAAAGCATACTACAAAATTGAAGATTTAGATGATAAAAATGCCTGGATTTGAAAATCCTTACAGCTTCATACAACACTGCGTTTAATAATGTTAAATTGAAAATATTTAAATAATGACCGCCGAGTTTCTTGATGATTCTTCCCTGTATGATCAACATTCCGAACCAGTTGTAGCTTCATTAACCATATTGATCCTTAACGATACAAAAGTGGTTAAAAGAGCTTACTTGAATAAATAATATTTTGATTTGATTTGGTCGGTTCAGAAATTTGAAATCAGCTACAAGTAAAAGTTGCCAGTTTAAATAACACAAAAAATTCAATTTCAATTGGCAACCCTGTAAATAAATCTTTCTTTAATAAGGTATATAAAATTTGAAGTCATCAATAATCCATTAAGAAAAGTAGATGGCAGTAGTTATGAATAAAACTTGCTAGTTTAAATAAACCAAATAATATATCATTATTTAAAACGGTAACCCTGACTAAATCTTTCTTTAATTAGGTGTATAGAATGCTTTCAATCGAATACAATAGGATTACAAGAAATTCTTCTAAATTTTCCACTAAAAGTGCGTTATACTCCATACTAAGTCTGTCTGTTACAGTTTGAAGGCCAATCTACTGAAGCAATATTGATCAAATTTAATACGACTAAAGCTCATATATCGGGCTTATGTATTATAAAAAAAACTACAATTACTCCTCTAAGACCAGGCAAAAATACATATTTACTGTATCTTAGCATTAAAGTTGAGTTTAATGAACTTGCGTACAGGGTGTTTCATATAAACTTTAATTGTTAAAAGATCATGATTGATTGATAGGCATTAAATTAATATACTTGCGTACACAGTGTTTCATATAAACTTTGTTTGTTAAAATATTTTGATTGATTGATAGACGTCATTAAATAATATGTGCATCAGAATTTATGAATTAGATTGGACCCGCCGTGTGGTATCCGGCCGAGTAGAATAGACCACCTCATTTCTTCATCATAATTAATAGAAATAAGAAAAAACAAATTAATTAATAAATTTTAGATTAATAAACTTATTTTCAGGGGCCGCCATAGAGTGATGTCAATACGTGCGCCATATTTTCCTACATATGTTTTCCTTCATCATTTCTTATGCACACTGCGCTCTGCTGCAACATCTTCCGGTTTTTGTTTCCGGAGAGTCATAATCCTTCGAGACATAAAATAAATATCCAAGGTAAGTGCATTATCCTATCACTTATTGAATATAAAATTAAATTTATAATATAATAAAATTACTATAAAATCATAGAGTTATCATACATAAAGTCGGGGAACTACTGTCAGGCTTGTGCCAATAAAAACATTCAACTGTTTGTTTTCTTATTCAAATTTAAATTCAAAATATTTTTTATTCAAGTAAACTTGTATACAAGTGCTTTTAAATCCTCAACATCTACTGCTGGTTCGGAAAGCTGTTCCTACAAAGAAGAACCAGCAAGAAACGGTTGCTCTTTTCAATGTATAAATTCTTATCACAAGTTACATTCAATTTTAGCTTTGCCATTGCAGCGGTTTAAAAATACAATCAAAAAAAGGCTAATACAGAAAGCCTACTATACTATGGAGGATTATTTATACTAATTATATTAGACGATAACAGTGCGTGGATATAGCTACATTTCGACCCTGTACAAGACATTAATTACTATATGTAACTAGTAATAACAATTATTCTTTGAAAAGAGCAACCGCCGGGTTTCTTGCTGGCTCTTTTCGGGAGGAACAGCTTTCAGTAAATGTTGACGATTCAAAAGCACTTGTTTACAAGTTTACTTGAATAAAGAATAGTTTGAATTTGAATTTAAATAAGAATGGATATTGAACATGTAGACTATACCTCTATAATAAAAAGTAACGATATTTAAAGATAATATATTCTGTTTATACATATTCGATCTATATAATCAACCAATGTGCGTAGATCGAATATGCTGATACATCCTTATAATTTAAATATCGATTAAAATTTTATACTGAGTTATGTTGAAATTAAAATTTCGAGTTCAAATTTTTAATTAATCGGCAAAAAAAGTATAGATATATAGAAAATTTAAGCAGGCCTGTTCTCTTTATAAAGAAAAACGAATGCGAATTCGTTACTGCGACACAGGCAGGTATTATGTCACGAAAAATTATTTTGTATGCAGATTTCCTCACAATATTTTTTAAGTCTGCCAATTTCATGCTAAGAGTTTTTACCCGCGAACTCTTGGTGATGATATGTTACAGGCCCTTTCAGCAATTTTTTTAACAAGTACCACGGTATATAACGATAGATTTAACGAGGGAACAAAAAACAATTACAGAAACAATAACAACTACTTTGCTACAATCCGCATGTGTTAAACGAATGTAGGTAATGCTATGTGTATGAAGCAGGCAAAATTCACATACCTTACACATGCAGGACAAGTCACCACACGTAACCCAAGACACCGTCATCAGCAACAATGCACACAAGCAATACACACAACCACCACCACAATCTCGACGATCGTTTCGTTTCGAAACCGAAGCATCTTCAGGAGAATAGGCTCCACGACAAAACCGCAATGCAAAAAACAATCAAAAAAATAAAAGTTCGAATTAAGAAATAATATTATTCTCTAAATAACATTACCGAATGGATAATAAAAAATATTAAAATGAAACGTTTAATTAAAGTGTTTCAAGAATACTAAAATTGCATCAAAATTTCAGAAACATATTTAGAAATGTTTCAAAGAGTATATTTATAATATTTCATTATTTTTACTTTATTAAACAGCTCACGTTTTGGTTTTGAACCTAATGAAACTAATTAACGTATTGATACAATCCGTTATGCATGGGAAGTCACGCTAAAAAAAACAAGGCTGCAACTAGCATAAATAGTTTGTATATTTTTTTTATGCAATAAAAAAAAGTAAAGTAAAGTAACAGCCTGTTACTATGTCCACTGCTGGGCTAAGGCCTCCTCTCTCCGTTTTTTTTGGAGAGAAGGATTGGAGCTAAGACCTACCACGCTGCTCCAATGCGGATTGGTAAGTTACACATATCCCTAGATTCTCTAGAGATATGCAGGTTTCCTCACGATGTTTTCCTTCACCGAAAAGCGTGTGATAAATTGCAATTATCAATTAGACACATAAGTTTTAATAGAAAAACTCATTGGAGCCTGTCCGGGGTTTGAACCTATGTCGTCTCTAGAGAGTCGCACGGTCTCACCGCTAGGCTATCACAGCTTTTTATGCAATACGAGCTGGTAAATATAAAAAAAATATATACCTTTTTGGTCATCGAAACATTTTTCTCCGACAGCATAAAACCTCCGTTGTCATAACAACACTTTTTCCTATTCATTCTCCGATTTAATATAATCACTTATACCAAACGTTTTTATTTATATTGCTATGTAAAACAGTAGACGTCACTTATCACAACACACAACTTAAAAACCTTGAAAATAATAATGTAAATGTAGCGTCATCAAATAACAATTTCACGACTCTTTAGAATCATCAAAAAAAAAACAATTTATTGTCTATACTCTATTTTTACTTTCGCGCGAAAAGTTGACAGCTTGACGGCGCAGGTAACCCGTCTAGTTAGTAGTACAGAACTGAACTGGCGGTGATTTTTACTCTTTACCCGAATAAATACAACATTAACTGCACTAACCGGAACCGTTTTTCGCAGTGTACGCTTAATTAATCCATATTTTGCTCATACTTTACTATTGACAACCTGTAAGGCTCATTAGGGCAATTATTTAAGTCGATATAATACCTTTTTTAAAAGACTACTATAAATCCTATTCAAATTTGTTTTACAAAATTGTTTCATCATATATAACTTATTATTCACTATTCACAATTAAAGATACTCTGCCTTTTATTAAAGTAATAAGGCAGTTAAATTTTATAGTATGAATCATATTTGGATTTACATTTATTATATTATAATAGATATTTTATATAATTTATAGAATTAGGCGTTATTTACGGAGATCCATAATACAAAAGTAATAATAAAAATATTTTGCTATAATCCGCGATACAGTAAATAGAAAAAATATAATCGCAAAGCTTTGAGATTTTGTCGTGGAGTCTATCTTCTGATGATGCTTCGGTTGCGGGCCGAAACGATTGTCGAGTTTGTGATAGTGAACGTGTGTGTATTGTTGTGGAAGTGGTGGAGGTTTGTGCATGTGTTTTTACGAATCCTGCACGTATCGGGTATGAAAATGCGGATAGTCCACTATACATTTAACACTATATATATATATATATATTCTATTTACTGTATCGCGGATTATAGCAAAATAATTTTATTATTAATTTTGTTAGATATTTTATAACTCTATAACCAATGGTTGTTTACTGCTTTTTTTTTAATGTCAGGAAAATCATTATGGGTCATCACCGCCCGACGGGGACGAGCGGTAGGAACGGGGAGACGGCAGAACCCTATACGATCTTATATATTTTAGATGCATCTATTATTTGAGATGTTTTTCATCTCATCCTAATAGATTAGATGAATACGTATGTTAATACATAGTAAGAAACTACACTTTAAAATCAACTCTAACATCTGTTCTTTAGACTATGCAGTATACTAAAGCAGCCTTTAGTTTTCCTGCAGATCTCCTCATTTCTAACTAAGCAGAGATATTTCGAGCATAGCTCTCTTTGTGATGGATTTCAACCTTTTTTAAGCCCTATTGTCAGCAAACAAGCCTCAACTGTCTGTGTTATCACAACACGCATTGTCCGCAGACTACCGCATTCGAGCATTCAGAACTCCTATACTGGCGTACGGATAACATTAATTTAATAAACTCTACTATTACTGCTTCAAATGCTGTAATCAATAAATTGAACTGTATAGTACGTCGGTCGCAAAGGTTATTGACACGAAGAAACGACGAACTCAATTATTTTTTAAGGAAGTTATTTGAAAATTGACGTTTAACGTAACCATAATTAAAAAGTGTTTTTATGGGTTCAATATGGTGAACTTTTTCTGTGGTCCCTTATTAGTTCTATGCTCATTTTATTTGCATCGTGCATTCTTAGACAATTTATAATATTTTTACACAAAGCCAAAACAGTAAAAGTTGAATATCTAGGCTAATATATGAAGAGAAATATCCTAGTTTTAAAAGATATAACTAATGAAATAAAGTGCAATAAAGAATTCATATATGGTCTGTCACAATGAAGCAAAAAAAGTTTAGAAATTATTAAAATGTCGTTCAAAAGCGGTCTCATAGCAGAAGCTATTTGAAGCTTCCGAATTGAAGAATTCAGAGCCTTGACGGCTATTCTTGGTAGGAACAATTTCGAACTAGCAGTAGAATTGAGGATTTTAAAATGCTTAATGATTCTTTGTACTACGCATTTAAACTTCACGATAGGCTAAACCGTCTCAATAATTTTGGTGCTTCTACGGATATTCAAATTCAAATTCAAATTCAAAATATTCTTTATTCGAATAAACTTGTAAACAAGTGCTTTTGAATCGTCGACTCTATTGCTGGTTCGGAAAGCCGTCCTACCGAGAAGAGCCAGCAAGAAACTCGGTGGAGCTCTTTTAAAAAGGAAGATTCTTAATGCTAATTACATTTTGTCATAGCTATCCTGCACAAGGTCAAAGAGCAGCTATATCCACGCATTCTTATCATCAATGTAAGCCTACACGGTATAATAGGCTTTCTGTATCAGCCTCCTTTAAACAGTATTTTTAAATTGCTGTAATGGCAAAGTTAAAATTGATTGTGGAATTTTGTTATAGAATCTTATACCCAAACCCACAAACGACTTACGTACTCTTACAAGGCGCAAAGCAGGAGCCGCAAGTGCAAGCCTGCAGGTCCGATATGATCGGATCATCCCTGATATCATGACCTAAACATAAACTAACCATAGCTCTTTCCAAATATCAGCGAGCCAGTTTGAGATTTCTTATTAGGCCCATAATTGGCAAACCAGTTGGCACTTGCCATCTCTGGCAGGACGCACTTTTTGAACTTTTTTTGTGGTTATGTTTTGGTATTACGATTTTGTCGTAATGCCAAAACATAATGTCTTGATGATGCTTCGGTTTTGGGGCGAAATGATCGTAGAGGTTATGGTGGTGGTTGTGTGTATTGCTTGTGTGCATTGTTGCTGGTGGAGGCGTCTTGAGATGGATGTGTTGGCTTGTCCTGCGTGATGTGTAAGATGCGTTAATTTTGCCTGCTTCATACACATTAGCATTGCATGCATTCTCGTAACCCCCGTGGATTATAACAAAGTATTTATTTATTTATTTATGTACCAAAATTAAAATATATAAGAAAATACAGGTAAAAGAAAACAAGTACAAAGGATTACTTATCTCTATCAGAGATCTCTGCCAGCGACCCTTGGTGGTTTGATACTTTTAATAGTAAGTGGAAACGTAGTATAGGTACATTAATAGTTAAAAGATACATTGTTAAATACACTATAAAACAATTATAAATTAAATATGGATAAACTTACTTTCTTATAATCATAAAATAGAATACATATATATAATACAAGTAAGTAAGTATAGAATACATATATATAGTACAAGTAAGTAAGTAGTTCAGTTATAGTTCTTTTTTCGTTAAGTGTTGTATTTTAGACAAAACTATCTAGCTTAACTTTCTTTACGCTACCCATACGAATCGAATAAAATTATAAATAATTTAATACATGGTTAACCAGGAACATACAAGCGTTAGAATGTCGAGAATCGCTTTAATTGCAAATTGAATTATTTATACAATATGTTTTCAAGCCTTATCCACATTCCGCCGTAATCAAGTTTTTATACTCTGCGACTGATGTTATCAACCAAATTTCTTTTGAAGAAATTTCATCATTCTCCTGCCCTTATCCCACTCTATGTGGGGTCGCCACAACATGTTACAAACATGTTGACACATTAAGGTTACATATACAAGATAACACGTAAAGACATTAGGAATTCAACAGATTGCTAGGTGAGTTCCTTATTCCGATGTTAATGAATAATTTAAATTGAAATGTATCATGCTTTTCTTGACCTTGAAATTAAATCTAGACAACACTAAATGGTACGCAGTTAAGTTTACGTCATATTTGCTTAGGGAAATATAAATGTTTGGTACATGGTTCCTTTACTTCAGGGCAAAAAAGGCAATAAATATTACTTTAATCATCTCCATCATACAAACATGTTACAAACATGTTGTCACATGATTTGACTACGTATCTTACGACCGTAAAAAAGAGGGTGGTCGATTCTACTCAACCGGATACCACATAATGGGTCAATTTACCTTAGTCGCCTTCTACGACACCTCGGTAAGAAATAAGGGTGGTCTATTAGTCAGCCGGATACCACACGGCTGCGGCGGGTCGACTTTCCTTAGTCGCCTTTACGACACCTCGGAACGCAATGAGGGTGGTCTTTTCTACTCAGCCGGTTACTGCACGGTGTTCTTTTGTAGAAATTTCTCTTAAGGATTCTTCATTTTCCCCCGCTCGTCTACTCTTGGTGATCTTGGCACTGTCTCTATCACTGCTGATTCGCTCTTGGGATATATCACCTTAGACGTGGTGTAACTTATTCGTATATCATGCGAAGGATCTTTCCTCTTGAACTTCGTTATTCTCTTTCTTTGTTTACTCTCAATTGAAATAGTGATGAATCCGAAAATAACCCAGATTGTTTTGAGTAATGCTAGTATATAGACAATAAGCTTTGATTGTGAGAACGTGCGACTCTTTCGAGAGGTTATGGGTTTAGCAGGCACCAATGACTTTCTTTGTTAAAACTTGTGGCTAAAATCCGCGTTGGAGCAGCGTGGTAGATCTTAGCTCCTATCTTTTTCTCCAAAAACAGAGAGAGAAGGCCTATGCCCAGCAGTGGGATAATAACAGGCCGTTACTTAAGTATATAGACATTTGATCCAAGTGATTTTTTCTTAAGGAGTATCTGCAAAAGCATAATGTTTTCAGAGCTCTGAGGCATTAATCTGAATTTTAATATTATTATTTAATATTATTATTGTGATATCATCATCATCCTCCTGCCCTTATCTTACCCGAAATGGGGTCGGCACAACATGTTACAAGCATGTTGTTACTTGATTTGTCTACGTATTTTGCGACCGGGCTGACGTCAACTTACCTTAGTCGCCTTTTACGATACCTCGGTAAGAAATGAGGGTTGTCTATTCTACTCTTCTATTATTCTTTTATTATTGTGATATCAATAATATTATTATTTTTTATTTTATTAAAAGTTAAATAAAGTCGTTATCGTGACGTTCCTATGTCGTCGCCATCCCGTGAGAGCTTCAGTGGCGATATACTTAATCACAATTAAATCTGTCAGCTAGCCTACCTGTCGTTGCAACGTTCACCGACTCAAGTTTTCTAGGTCGGCCGAGAAAGGCGGTCCTTATGGCCTAACTGCCTACGAATTAAAATACCTACGTAATGGATTGATATAAAATGTGATAATGATAAAAGAACTGCGATAGCTGACATTCATCAGGATAAAGTAAATTCAAAGTCTGGGCAGTCATGAGTTTTGTTTAAAGAACAATGGGTCTCCTATAAAAAATGTATGAGCCAATTGATATTTACCAATGGTACCCATGACTTGATTGGCATCGACTGCAATGTTAAATTACTCTCAATTATTTAAAGAAAAACAGGAATAAGATGATCATGGGCTGCAATAATGGCACATAAAAAAAACATGTTTTGCGATAAACGGGTTTAAAGTTTTCATTGCTAAGGAAAATATATAATGTGCAATATAATGTGTATTTTGATATGTACACCTATTCCTAGTCCGAAACACGTGTTTTCTTGAGTTGTGCCACACTGAAGCCCATGAGCTATATATTAGCTTAGTATATAAATTTCAATTGAACTAAATTTTAATCAATATTGCTCAAAGAGCTCTGAAAGCGCAACAGATATAAAGTCAGAATGTTAGACTTTCACATTTATAGTCATAGTATTTATCAATCACTCATCGATGAAGGAAAATATTTTAAGGAAACCCTTATATCTTTGATTGACAATACAAAAGTGCAATAATTATTTGCCGTGGTATCAGGCTGAGTAGAATGAACCACGCACATTTCTTAGCGAGGTGTCGGAAAGGCGACTAAAGTAAGTTGACCCGCCGTGTGGTATCCGGCTCAGTAGAATAGAACACCCTTATTTCTTACCAAGATATCGGAAAGGCGACTAAGGTAAGTTGACCTGCCGTATGGTATCCTACTCAGTAGAATACACCATCCTCATTTCTTACCGAGATCTCGGTAAGGCGACTGCGGTAAGTTGACCTGCCGTGTGGTATCCGGCTCAGTGGAATAGACCACCCTCATTTCTTACCAAGATATCGGAAAGGCGACTAAGGTAAGTTGACCTGCCGTATGGTATCCTGCTCAGTAGAATACACCATCCTCATTTCTTACCGAGATCTCGGTAAGGCGACTGCGGTAAGTTGACCTGCCGTGTGGTATCCGGCTCAGTAGAATAGACCACCCTCATTTCTTACCAAGATGTCGGAAAGGCGACTAAGATAAGTTGACCTGCCGTGTGGTATCCTGTTCAGTAGAATACACCACCCTCATTTCTTACCGAGATGTCGGAGAGGCGACGAAAGTAAATTGACCTGTCGTGTGGTATCCTGCTCAGTAGAATAGACTACCCTCATTTCTTACCAAGATGTAAAAGGCGATTAAGGTAAGTTGACGTCAGGCAGTCGGCCGGTCGTAAAATATCTAGCCAAACCACGTCATAATATGTTTATAGCATGTTGTGCCGACCCTATTTGGAGTGGGTAAATGGGGTTTTGTATATATGTGTAGGAGAAAGATACCTGCAATAATATTTCCGAAATGCATCGTAAAATTCTTATATTCTGAAACCTAATAGTACTGAACACAGAATCTTCCGGAATCTAATACAGTATGCGTTTGTCGTAATGGAGGTATATAGTTTCCTCAATGCGCGATCGAAGGTAATTTCAAAAGCGCTATAAATCTCACAGAGTGCAACGTTCTGCAAATTGTGAGGAAAACGAGTTCCTGGTCAACGCACCTCACTGGCATTATAAATGCCCATGGCTTTAGTGGGGTTGCGATCAAGATAATCGTTTTTATAAGACCGGATGCTTGAAGTAAAAGGCTTTGTTTTTACTCTCAAATCCTACTAATATTATAAATGCGAAAGTTTGTGAGTATGGATGGATGTTTGTTACTCTTTCACGAAAAAACTATTGGACGGATGTGGATGAAACTTTACAGCTATATAGGTTTTACATCGGAATAACATATAGGCTATTTGTAATGATTTTAAGTAATATAAAGATATATATATCATCATATCAATATAGTTCTGGCCTCTGAGAACTATCTCGGCGTACGTTGCCTAAACCATTGGAGTTACACAGAGATGATATACTGTTTGTCTTTAATAGTTCTAAATAAAACCCCGCGATAACATATGGACCACCTTTTATGTGGAAACCACTATGACCAAAATTGTGAATCATAAATTTAATTATTTTAGATACTATTTTACAATGTACATTTTAGTATATTTGTAGTGGGCTTATTTATCTTAAAGAATAATTAATAAAAAAAATAAAAAATAAAATATATATAATATAATAAATATAATAATATAATAAATCATAAATAAAATAATATAATATGTATAAATCGTATATATAATGTTAATTTTAATTGTATAAGTTTATTTCATTATTTGTAAATCATAAATATAACATATAATAGTTTAATAATATTCTTCCACATACACGCGGCCAAGCGACGGCTAATTTTATATATATATTGCACCTCGCCGCGCGGACGGCGATAACATCCAAGCCTACCCGCCGCAAGCCGATGAACAGCGGCGCGCGGCCGAGAGACTTACCTTCGTAGAAATAATATAAATCTGTTGTTTACTATTCGCGTATGCTTTTCGGGCCGTTCATTTTTGTTTTACGATATATATATTTTTGATATTAAAATACTGTATAAGCGGATCGAAATAAAACAATTATTGTGTTTAATGTTTTGTGTTAAAGCAAAATAAAGAACTATTTAAACTATTGTTGGTTTGAACCACCTAAACTGGTGACCTCCTGACGTTAAAGTGATTACGACACGATGAGTGACAACAGCAGCAGTGATTGTGATCCTGGTACAAGAAATGTTACATCTCGACCGGCGAGAAAGGCACGCCCATCACCAGTGGCCGGAAGGAGTGATGAGATGGAGCCGGCAGACACCAGACATTACAAGGTGAGGGTGCCTAAATTCACGCCTGATGAAGTAGAAGTTTGGTTTGCATTATTGGAAAGTCAGTTTGAATCATATGGCATAAAAGACGACGCGACCAAATTTACTCATGTGCTATCCAATTTAGACATTGTTCACGCGAAGGCAATTAAAGATTTGGTGGTCAATCCTCCCGAAAGGCATAAATACTCAAAAATCAAAACTGAGCTTATACGCCGACTTTCGGCCTCTCATGAAAAGAAGGTGAAACAGCTGTTAACACATGAGGAGTTAGGAGACCGCAAACCCTCACAATTCCTGCGACATTTACAGGACCTTGCGGGTCCGTCTGTCCCAGCCGATTTTGTAAAATCAATCTGGAGCCAGCGTTTACCCAGCAACATCCAGACGGTGGTGGCATCACAACCTACGCTCTCGTTGGAACAGCTGGCTGACCTCGCAGACCGGGTTCACGACATCGTCGCACCATGCAACATCGCGGAGGCATCGACGAGCAATGCCGCCAGCGTCAGCAACGAGATCGCCGAGCTGAGGAAGATGGTGGAACGGCTGGCGCTGAGAATTGACGAACAGGCTAAGAATCGCGGTTATCCCCATGATAGGTCGAGACAACGGCAGCGTACGACGTCTCAACGATTTAATTCGCGTTCGAGGTCTAGGTCGGCAGCTGAATATAAAAAATATCCAATGTGTTGGTATCACCATACTTTCGGTAATAAGGCAACCAAGTGTATAAAACCATGTGATTTCGCGGGAAACGCCGCGGGCAGTCGGTAATGGCGACCGGCGACTGTCCAGGTGCGGGTCGCTTATATATAACGGATAAAAAAAATAATATGACATTTTTAATTGATTCCGGAAGCGATCTCTCAGTAATTCCTCGTACTGCTTTAAAAGACTCGCGACAGAAAAGCAATTTCAAATTATGTGCTGCGAATGGTTCTACTATTTATACGTATGGTTTTATGCACTTAGTTTTGAATCTAGGCTTGCGTCGTGACTTTGCTTGGCGATTTATTGTAGCCGACGTCACTAAGCCAATAATAGGTGTCGATTTTTTATCCCACTATAATTTAATTATTGACATCCGCGGTCAACGCCTTATCGACGCCGGCACTACATTGTATACCACGGGTTTGCCTGCTTTATCAGCCGAGGACATATCGTCTGTCAAAGTTATTTTAGGTGACTCAGAGTATCATAACATTCTTAATAAATATCCTAAGTTATTAAATCCATCAGGTATGCATCACACATCCAAACACAACACAGTCCACCATATTCGGACCACACCTGGGCCACCGGTATCGTCAACGCCACGCAGGTTGGCGCCGGATAAATTAAAAATTGCAAAGGCTGAGTTTGAGGCCATGTTACAGATTGGTACCTGTCGACCATCAGAATCTCCGTGGTCTTCACCTCTTCACCTCGCGCCGAAGAAGGACAATGGTTGGCGGCCTTGTGGTGACTACCGTATGCTGAATGCCCGAACAGTGCCTGATAAATATCCTATCAGGCATATTCACGATTTTTCCCACAGCCTCGCAGGATGCAGCGTCTTCTCAACCATCGACCTGGTCAAGGGTTATAACCAAATCCCAGTCTATGCCGATGACATTCCGAAGACAGCTATCACCACGCCGTTCGGTCTTTTCGAATTTCCTTATATGACGTTTGGGCTTCGAAATGCCGGACAGACGTTCCAGCGCTTCGTGGATGAGATGCTCCGTGGAATGGATTTTGTGTACGCTTATATAGACGATTTTTTAGTTTTCTCCCAAGATCAAGAGACTCATAGGCAGCACCTGCATCAGCTCTTTACCAGACTTCAAGAATACGGCATGGTGGTCAACGTCAGCAAGTGTGTCTTAGGGGCCTCCGAGGTAGAATTTCTTGGCTACACCATCTCAGCTCAAGGCACCAAGCCACTACAAGCTAAGGTGGAAGCTATACGCAGCTTTCCAGCTCCCAAGACGGTAAGGGAGTTGCGGCGATTTCTCGGCATGATAAATTTCTACCGTCGTTTCATTCCAGGTGCTGCAGTTCCCCAAGCCAAACTTAACGCTCTTCTTACAGGCTCCGTGAAGGGCTCCCATCCAGTCAACTTCTCGATGGAGGAACTGGAGGCCTTCAACGCCTGCAAGAATAGTCTTTGTAAGGCAGCTTTGCTAGCGCACCCCGCTTGCGACGCGAAGCTTGCTTTAGTAACCGATGCATCTGACAAAGCAATCGGAAGTGCTCTGCAACAATTAAGGGAGAATTCTTGGGAACCACTCGCTTTTTTCTCTCGTAAGCTCAGCCCTTCCCAACAGAAATACTCTCCTTACGACAGGGAACTTCTCGCCATTTATGAGAGTGTGAGGCATTTTCGCCATATGTTGGAGGCCAGAGTTTTTACGGTCTATACAGACCATAAACCTCTAATTTTCGCCTTCAACTCGCACAAAAATAACTGTTCTCCAAGGCAGTTTCGTCACCTGGACTTCATTTCGCAGTTCACCACAGACATCAGGCACATCTCAGGTAACGACAATGTCGTAGCTGATACTTTGTCTCGTATCGAAGCTTTAGCGCAGCCTGTCGACCTTCAGATGATAGTTGAAGCTCAAACGGTGGACGGCGAAATGAAGACACTTATGACTGGTAGCACATCTCTACGCCTTAAAATGATCACGCTATCAAGTCTTCAAGGACAGTTATGTTGTGACGAGAGGGACGGCAAATTAAGACCTTTTATCCCAATACAGCTGCGTCACCAAATCATCAACAGTCTGCATTCATTGAGTCATCCTGGTGCTAATGCTACTGCTAAGCTTATATCAGATCGGTATGTATGGCCAGGCATCAAACGAGACTGTCGCGAATGGGTGCGCAATTGCATTGAATGTCAGCGATCGAAAGTAACGAGGCATGTCTCGGCTCCTTTAGGCAGCTTTAAGCTACCAGAAGCTAGATTCTCTTTTATACATATCGATCTGATTGGCCCACTCCCTTATTCACAAGGGTTTCGATATTGCCTCACGGCTATAGATCGCTTCACGCGGTGGCCTGAGGCAATACCTTTGGCTGATATCACTGCAGAGACTGTAGCTAAGGCATTATTGCATGGCTGGGTCTCCCGCTTTGGTTGTCCATTAAATATTATCACCGACCGGGGCAAACAATTCGAGTCCTCATTATTTAAGAGCCTATCCAAGCTAATCGGTTTTCAGCATCGCACAACTACGGCTTATCATCCTCAATGTAATGGTTTGATTGAGAGGTTCCATAGACAGCTGAAAGCAGCAATTGTATGCCACAACAGTAATTCGTGGGTGGACGCATTACCGCTTGTCTTATTAGGCATCCGTAGCGCAATAAAGGAAGACCTTAAAACATCTTCAGCTGAGCTACTATATGGGGAACCTCTCCGTTTGCCGGGTGATATGTTCGAAGCTATGGAAGATTCTGTCTCTGACATGGCTGATTACGTTTCACAGCTGCGTACGTTCGTTAAGGACCTCCGGCCGTCACCCACGAATCAGCATAGTGGAAAACGGCCAACATTTATTTTTAAGCAGCTTGGTTCAGCATCGCATGTGTTTCTTCGCGATGACAGCATCTCAGGCTCCCTTAAACCAGCATATTCCGGTCCTCATGAGGTTTTGGAACGAGGTGAAAAGGTTTTCAAAATCATATATCACGGAAAAGAAGTATCCGTATCGATCGATAGGCTAAAACCAGCCTATTTAATTTACGACCCAGATGTCACACAAGCCAACACATCTCATCCAAACCAATCTCACACGAACATTCCTCACGCAAACACACCTCATACAAAATCACCACTTATTCATCCAAACATAATAAACGATCATCCCAGCTCTGAAGTCCATAAGCCTAAAATAACTAAATCAGGACGTAGGGTAAAGATTCCTGATTTTTATCGCCCGTAGGACGGTCTCTAGGGGGGGGTGATGTAGTGGGCTTATTTATCTTAAAGAATAATTAATAAAAAAAATAAAAAATAAAATATATATAATATAATAAATATAATAATATAATAAATCATAAATAAAATAATATAATATGTATAAATCGTATATATAATGTTAATTTTAATTGTATAAGTTTATTTCATTATTTGTAAATCATAAATATAACATATAATAGTTTAATAATATTCTTCCACATACACGCGGCCAAGCGACGGCTAATTTTATATATATATTGCACCTCGCCGCGCGGACGGCGATAACATCCAAGCCTACCCGCCGCAAGCCGATGAACAGCGGCGCGCGGCCGAGAGACTTACCTTCGTAGAAATAATATAAATCTGTTGTTTACTATTCGCGTATGCTTTTCGGGCCGTTCATTTTTGTTTTACGATATATATATTTTTGATATTAAAATACTGTATAAGCGGATCGAAATAAAACAATTATTGTGTTTAATGTTTTGTGTTAAAGCAAAATAAAGAACTATTTAAACTATTGTTGGTTTGAACCACCTAAATATTTATCAAGATCTTATTAAAATCAATACATTTGTCGCTTTGAGTATTTGTTGTAGATAAACTTTGTCTTTCATAATAAGTAATTTGGCCGAATAGTTTAAAAGTTGTCACGATATGATTGAATTAAATGGGCTTCCATAGAGTGCCTAATATGCGCGGTGAGCAAAGATAGGGTGGAATCCATCAGTTTGAAATGTAAAATGATCTGTTCTTAATACACGAATACACTTAAAACACGAAACTTAATGTGGCAGACCAAATTCCATGCGAGCGAAGCCGCGGGCATAAGCTTGTAAGTTATAAGTAATTAATATATTGTAATTATAACTCAAACCAACTTTCTATCTATACTTATCATAAAAAAGTCCCCTAAAACTGTCTGGCTGTGATCGATTTTGTCTAAATCTACTGAACGGATTTTTGTACTGTTTTTACTAAAAGGTAGTACAATTATACTATATTGTGACACACTGTTTTCCAGGCAAGTAAAGGAAAAAAATATACAAGTTATAAAAAGGTAAAGTAGCCTGTTACAGTCCCACTGCTGGGAATAGGCCTCCTCTCTCCGTTTCTGGAGAGAAGGGTTGGAGCTAAGACCTACCACGCTGCTCCAATGCGGATTGGTAGGTTACACATATCTCCAGAATTCTCTAGAGATATGCAGGTTTCCTCACGATGTTTTCCTTCAACGAAAAGCGTGTGATAAATTGCAATTATCAATTAGACATATTATTTTATATTAGAAATATTAGACACATGAGTTTTAATAGAAAAACTCACTGGTGCCTGCCCGGGTTTGAACTCGTGTTCCCCTCGAAAGAGTCGCACGGTCTCACCGCTATCACAACTTATACAAGTTATATCTATCCTTAATTAATTAGTAATATACAGTTCACGTCCTGCTATGAATGATCCCAAAGTGATCGCTTAGCTGATTCTTTGTGCGTAAAAAGTCGGTCCGTTTGTCTCATGAATTTTTTTAATTTTGTGAACAAGTATTTTTGCATCACCGACTTTACTACTGCTTCAAAAAACTGCTTTAACCGAAAATCTTGCTAGTAACTCTGCTGTTGCTCTTTGCAAAATATATTTCTTTTGACTAGTTATATTTCACTATTGCTATTTAGTGCTAAGTCAAATAGTAACGCATTTTTAACATATACGTAATCCTCAAATCATGAAGGCTCTCTTTAAAAGCCTCTTTTTGATAGCTATTTTAAACTTGCTTAAAGACAAAGTTAGATTAGTAGAATTTTATTATAGAATCGTATTAAAAAATCCACAAACAATTTACGTTTACAAAAGACCTTACTTTGCTTTCTTTTTTGTTTGTTTGCGTAAAGTCAAGCTAAAAAATATGCTATGTTGTCAAATATTTCGAGTAAAAATTTTATTGCATATGAAATGCTATTATTTCGTTTGAACTGCTTAAAATTTTCTCTGGACGAAATTCTTCTAAAAGTATTTTAATGATTTTGATGTTACGGTTAAAATACGATTGTTTCTTATAATAATTTATAGCATTCACTGTAATTAGGAAACCGGAGCAAGAATATAAGCACGCCACAGTTAGAAATTAGTTTTATCGTTTCAAATATCTTTCACAGTGGCACAAATATGCCATATCTCACATTCATTCATATACTTATTACTTTTACATTCAAGTAAAAGTAATGGCCTGTTGCTGTCTCTCTGGAGGGATACCTTCTGTAACCGTTTTTGGAGAGTTGGGTTGGAGCAAAGATAGGTTACACATATCCCGAAAATCATATTCCGGTTCCGATGAAAAGCGTGTGATAAATTGCAATTATCAGTAAGACACATAAGTTTTAATCGAAAAAGTCATTGGTGCCGGCCCGGGAATTGAATTGTGAGCCTCTCGGGTTAATCGCATGGTCTATTACAGCTTTCAAAAACCATTTATTATTATTTATTTATCTTATGATCGATATAATTCTTCTAGTATATGTTCTACCGGGAGTTTAATTCCCTTACTAACGAGGGCAACAATGTATATAAGAAATGTAGTTTCCGTTAATTTTTCTAATATTCTTACTAAACGTAAGCTTTTTTTAATACAATTATATTTGCAAAAGCGTTTTCTTAACTTGCTTTACTCTCGGCATAATGATATGACAGTATTTTTTTTATATTTTTCAGATTAGAATATGAGTTCTGAAATAGTAGGATGTACCTATTTTGAAATCAGTTTCTTTTTATTTTTAAAACTTCGAGTCTCTTAGGTTTTTTCAAACCACATCGCTACAAGAGTATACTGGTTTGAATACCGAAAGTTTTTTTTAAATCGCAAAGTTGGGTTTGTCCATAACGTGATTTTACATTGCGAAATTCGCCAAGCTGTCTTGGGTTTATTTAAAATCCTTCTTCGTCGCTTCCTTTATTTGAATGAATACAATTTGTAGTCAAGTCAGTAGAGTGAATATAAATAGTAAATAGTAGATATTAATATAATATTTATTAACATGTATGCCGTGTGGTATCCGGCTGAGTAGAATAGACATTAGTTCATACCAATTTGTCGTAAAAGGCGACTAAGGTAAGTCGAAGTCAGGCAGGCGGCCGGTGGTAAAAAACCCTAGCCAAATCATGTTACAACATCCTTAAAAGATGTTGTGCCGACCCCATTTAGAGTGGAATAAGGCAGGAGAATGATGATTTAAGTTATATTAATTAGGTATTGCCTTTTTTGCCCTGAAGGAACCGTGTACCAAACATTTATATTTCCCTAAGCAAATATGATGTAAACCTAACTGCGTAGTATTTAAAGTGTTGTCTAGATTTAATTTCTAGGTCAAGAAAAGCATGATAGATTGCAATTTAAATTATTCATTAACATCGGAATAAGGAACTCACTTAGCAATTTGTTGAATTCCTAATGGCTTAATGTATTTTAATTTATGAATGAACCTGATAGTTCCGAACGTTTTTGAGTTACCATATATGAACCATTATATAAACCAGCTAATCAAAATATTAGAATCAATCAAAAACTAGTTGCAGACGCGGCTTTGTTCGCATTGACAGTCTTAAAATACCTTCATTTATGTATGTTTTTATCCTGTTCCCGGAAGGAAAACGAGAATTTTTATATTCTGTATGTTAGCTCGGTATATAACCTTCATTTATACAGAATTTGATCAATATTGCTCTAGAGGATAAGCCCTGAAAGCGTAACAAACAGACTCATAAACTTTCGCATTTATAATATAGCAGCTACGCCCGCGGGTACACCTGCGTGGTTAATCAATGTCACAAAGTTGTTTTCGCGTTAATTCCGACCCAACAGGAATTCTAGTATTAAAAGTAGCCTATATCTTGCTCCACAAACTCCTCTATCTTCCAGTGAAATTTCAATCAAAATCGGAACTAGAGAGCTATTCCAGGGAATGGTACCATTAACTTAAACCTTCCTCAAGAAATACACAATCTTTTGGTGAAAACCGTACAAAAATGTGTTTAATAGATTTTAATAAAATCGATCACATACAGACGGAGATTTTTGGGGATTTTGTTTTATAATATGTATAGATATAGATGTATAGCAGTATTAATATGATATTCTTGATACAAGCCAACAATAGAAGTCACAACCACAATAAGATCGCTGTCAGACGCAGAGCTAATTCGCTCAGATAGCCCGCATCCTGTTTTGATAACTGCCTACCGACAACGAATAGCTTGTCCTAATATCTACATCTATTACTTCACACAGTAATTCGTACATAACAAGATGTATTATTGAAAACACTTCGAATACTTAACTAAAGAAATCTCAGTATTCTAAAACCATTAAATATCCCTTGATGTATCTGACGCATTTTCTTATGATTTTCCGTAGGAGGCTAATTCGGAATCGGTGTTTAATTAAGAAGAAGAAATGCAAGTATTAACTAACTTTAAAACATAGGACAGTAAGATTTTTTTATTACTCTTGACTATAGTCAAGAGTAATAAAAAATCATGATGTAATCAATCAAGAGTAATAAAAAAAATCATGATCAGCAATGATTATAATCATGCATGATAAGAAGTGATAAGGTAAGTAAGAAGTTAGAGTTGGACGCTTGTCTAGAAGATACCATTTCTCTAGCTTTTGTGATACCCATATTATAAGTGGTGGGAAATATAAAGAAAATGTTGAAATTAACAGAACTAAAAAATTAAACATTATTTAACATTACTCAGTATTCAACAGATATTTAAAAAGTTTTATAATTTACCAGATTAATACAGATATAACAAAAAAACTAAGCCAAATTACAATTATAGGCGAACGAATTTTCAGGTGTATTTATTTTTATTTACTTATTTATTCATTACATGTACACTTACAGCTAAAACCAACGCATACATGATATATATAGAAATATATTTTCGACATCATTGAACAAATATATATAGCTATCCTTAAGACCTCTTTTCCGAATATATTATACCGTGCATAACTGTTAAAATACTTCTATAGTGATCCATCATATCGTGTCGTGTCTATACTCGTCGAATTAAAGGTAGTTTTAGAACATGAAAAAATATGTGTAAATGGGAGGCCTCAAAACATACTCATATCTAAAAGCAAATATTTAAAACAAGCTTTTACCCGCGACTTCGTCCGCGTGGACCGTAGTCCTGGAATAAACAGTACTTCAGTACATTATAATAGCTCAGTTAAATTTATGCAGTAAACAGAAATCAAAATATATAAATTTTTTTTCTAAAAAAAACTCCTTCGACGTAAGCTGAACAACGTGATAAAGAAAATCTTTTTTATTACAGATTTGACTCGTCTTTGATACATAGTGAATTAAAAAACTTTGATAGGTTGATAATAGTTGGCGTTTTTAAATGTCCTCCTGTAAAAATCCTGTAGAATTAACAAGATTTCTATAGCCTATAGGTTATTTAGGTATATAAAGAATAATTGAGCTAAATTTTATCGACATTGGTTCAGCGGATTCGCTGTGAAAGAGTAACAAACATCCATCCATACTTACAAATATTCGCATTTATAATATTAGGTCCTTACATATGAAATTGGCGTTTTCTATGGGAGGAACATAAAGTCGTTTTTTTTAATGAAATATATTTAATTAATCAAAGTACCATTGCTATGTATGCACTTTTGCCATCTCATAGGTAGTTCATTGATCCCCTTACTAAAAAAACCATTCGGGCGGGAATCAATAAAATATTTGAAGGTGGTTTGGACTGCCCCATCGGAGTTGAATTTTTTTCCTTGCAAGTAGTTATCCAAATTGCGAAAAAAATGGTAATCTGTTGGAGCAAGGTCCGGAGAGTACGGACTACTATTTTACAATTCAAATTTTAGTATATTTATCAAACTCTTATCTAAATCAATACATTTGTTGCTTTCACTATTTCATGTATATAAACTTTGTCTTTCAAACATGGTAATTTAGTCGAATAGTTAAAAAGTTATATCGACATGATTGATTGAGCAAGGTCCCGAGAGTACGGTGGATGTCTAAGACATTCTAATTGAAGCTCCTCTGATTTGGTAGCCGTCTGTTGTGCAGTGTGTGGTCTAGCGTTGTCCTGAAGCAGCAGTGGCCTAGAGCGATTGACCAGCCTCGGTTGTTTAGCAGCTAGCTTTTCCATCATGGTTTGCAGTTGCTGACAATAGATATCTGCCGTAATCGTCTGGCCAGATTTAAGAAAGCTGTAGTGAACGACACCGGCACTAGTCCACCAAACACTTACAAGCAACTTTTTTTAGTCAATTTTCGCTTAGGGCAGGATTTGACTGGTTCGCCAGGGTACAGCCATTGCGATGAGCGCTTCCGATATCGTAGAGGATCCACTTTTCATCACAGGTAATGATTCGATTTAAAATTCCTTCATTATTGTGCCGGTTGAGTAACGTAACGCAGCAGTCGACGCGCGTTTGTCGGTTTGCTTCACTCAATTCATGAGGTACCCACCTTTCAAGCTTTTTCACCTTCCCAATCTGCTTCAAGTGGATTAGAATAGTTTTATCACTAACACCGGAGCCTGCAGCTAACTCGGACGTGGTTTGCGATGGATCCGCTTCCACAATAGCCTTCAATTCTTCAATATCAACTTTGGTCTCCGGCCGTCCACGAGGCTTGTTCTGCAGGTCGAAATTTCCAGAACGAAAACGTTGGAACCAAAAACGCAGTGTGTTTTCTTTTGAGACACCGTCACCATACACATCATTAATCCTTAGAGCCGTTTCTGCAGCACTGGTGCCACGGTGGAACTCATACTCGTAAATAACGCGATATTTCATGTTTTCCATTTTGTAAACGGAGTGACACAAAGAAAAGAACAAAAGAAGAAAAAACAAATGAATTAGGGGGTTTGAAACACAAATGCATGAGTAAATAGCTGTATGAATATTATGATTAAGGTAATATTTGAGATCAAAGTGGCCAGTACGACGAAACGCCAATTTCATATGTAAGGACCTAATATTAGTAAGATAACACTACCTTTGCCGGCGTTATCGCCTGTTTGCAACTTAATGAGTACAATTATGTATTTCAGTCAAGTTACATAAAACTGTAATAAACTTAATTATCTTTTCGTTAAAACCGTACAAAAATCCTTGCAGCAGATTTTAAGTAAATCGATAACAAACTGACATACAGTTTTTGGGGACTTTGTTTTATAATGTGTATAGGTAGAGTTTTTCCGGACAATTTTCAGCAATACTCTACCAAGATTGCGAGGTTTCTTTACGTTGCTTCGTTTAAAGCAATCGGTAGGCAGGGAGCAATCGCGGGCAGCAATGGCCGCAATTCCGCAGAGCAGAAGGAGGCGGCGGAGCGGTTCCGGGAACTTTTGTTCTGGATCCAATCTGCCGCTGGCGAGTCCAGGTGGTAGCGACTTGCCCGAGCCCATCGTCTGCCACCCTGATGGGGACCTTCGGGCGTTCCGAACGGGGTATATCGGACGCCTGGCTTACAGGTCCCCGAGGCGGTCGGTGCATCTGGTGCGACTTCTCTTTCGAGAGGTCTTTACCCAGAGGAGGTGTTCTCTGTGATCAGAACTGTCGGCGGAGATGGGGGCAATGTGTATAACGATACCCCTCTCCTTGCCATCGGCAGCGTGGTGGAGCACACAGGTCGTTTTAGTCGGTGTGAGTCCGACATAACGGCGGTATCTATAAGGGGTTTTTTCCTGTATTAAAAAAAAAGCCGTAGAACTTAGGATACTCGCGAAACACGTAATTCGGCTAGAATTAACGTTGCTATTACAGTTATTTCTATATTGTAAGGTATCATCCAAGTTTCATACTAACGGCAGTCTCGAATTGCGTCATCGTCCGCAATAATGTGATGGTAAAACAAATATTTACGTCCGAAAACCCGTAGGGTTGATATGACGTCAAGAATATGCAAATTAACTTTTTTGCGAAGCAAATGTATAAACAATGTATAAAAGGAATAAATGTTGTTAGAAATATATTTTATAATATTATAGCAAAAAATTGTTTATAATGATATTTGTCTTAACTTCAGGCATTATTTAAATTTAAACAAAGTATTGTATCTTGAGCTATATATAACTCCATGGTTATTATACTAGAGTAGGGAAGCCAGCTTAAAATGTGCGCTATTGAAATAAAGAGAAAGTAAATATGGGTGCATCTATCTGTCTCTCTTTTTTATGTGATTAAACAAAGATGAAGTATACGAGTTAGCCGTGTGGTATCCGGCAGAATAGAATAGACCACCCTCCTTTCTTACCGAGGTGTCGTAAGAAGCGACTAAGGTATGTGCCGTGTGGTATCCGGCTGCATAGAATAGACCAACCTCATTTCTTACCGAGGTGTCGTAAAAGGCGACTAAGGTAAGTTGACGTCAGGCGGGCGGCCGGTCGTAAAATACAATAAAGCAAAATCATGTGACAACATTTTTGTAACATGTTGTGCCGTCCCCACTTAGAGTGGGATAAGGCAGGAGAATGATGATGAAGTATACGAGTTAGATCTGCCCTCTCATTATTTATTGTGTCACTATCATTGACAGGCCTGCCCTATTCTAGTATTAATAAGTTTATGACTACCGCGCGTATTCGCGTGATTGTTGCTACTTACTATAAACGAAATTTTTGTATGATACTTTTAAAACTTCCTATACATATAATACAAGCTGGAGCCGTGAGTTTACCTTCACCTCAATTTTAATGTTAAAATAACCCTTTTATCGTAATATCAAAGATTTTTTTTAATTATATATACTAGCCGGTTATATAAGGTTCAATTGCACCAAACTTAATTAGTGCAAAGTTCTAATTCTATAATAAAATACAGCAGTTTAAAAACACTGTTAAAAAGAGGCTGATACAGAAAGCCTACTATACTGTTGAAGATTACTTAGATGATAAGGATGTGTGGATATAGGTGCACCTCTACCCTATACGAGACAGTAATAAATAAATGTAACTAGTTTTAAGATTTATATTTTAAAAAGAGCAACCGCCGAGTTTCTTGCTGACTCTTCTCGGTAGGAACAGCTTTCCGAACCAACAGTAAAGTTGACGATTCAAAAGCACTTGTTTACAAGTTTACTTGAATAAAGAATATTTTGAATTTGAATTTAGTGGATTAGCCGTGAAAGTGGAACATTTTCGCATTCTCTTAATAGTATGAATTATTATATAAAAAGAAAAACAGATAATTTAAAACACAGATATTATAAAAGTTAAATATTTTGGTTATATTTGAGAGACAAAACATGTTTTTTTTCAGAAGTCCTACAAAAAATTTTTTCATCATCTATTCTTGTGAGATAAAATTAGTTATTTTTACTAACCTTTGGTAAAGTTTTAATAATCATTAAGGAAAATTTAGGTATAGTGATTCGACAAAAAACAATATAACATAAACAAGGAGGATACGAACATAAAGTGTAAAAAGCAAGCCTCATCGTAACTCATTCATGACTCGACAAATTCACGGAATTCTCTTAAAATTTAGTTTTAATTCCAAATCGTAATCAACAAAACCCATGATTTATAATTATTAAATTGTCGTATTTAGTCGATTCTAAGCTGTGATAGCCTAGCGTTGAGACCGTGCGACTTTCTAGAGACGACATAGGTTCAAACCCCGGGCAGGCACCAATGAGTTTTCTATTAAAACTTATGTGTCTAATTTGCCATTTATCACACGCTTTTCGGTGAAGGAAAACATCGTGAGGAAACCTGCATATCTCTAGAGAATTCTAGGGATATGTGTAACCTACCAATCCGCATTGGAGCAGCGTGGTAGGTCTTAGCTCCAATCCTTCTCTCCAAAAACAGAGAGAGGAGGTCTTAGCCCAGCAGTGGGCATAGTAACAGGCTGCTTATATAATAAAAGTATATAAGAAAAAGATAAAAATAACTAATTAATAGGTTTAATAGGATAATTTTAAATCGGGGATATCACGACTGTGTTAACATGTTACACAAACATTGGCAGTGGGCAAACGTGTCCGATGAACAAACATTGGGCTTCTTAATTAATACCTCCGCTATTTCTACAAAAATATTATTAGTTCTATTATCAGTATTAATATTTATGGTTTAAAAAAACCTAACATGTAACATACTTTTAATATTCTAATGATATTTACTATTATTTGAGTCTGGATGTATTTATTTAAGTGTTCATTTAAAAATTATATATATTTACCATAGCCCAAGTAGTAAGTTAATTTGGGGACGAACTGCTGTGTGTGTGTAATTGTCCCATATATTATAATATTTATATAATCATCATCATTCTCCTGCCCTTATCCCACTCTAAGTGGGGTCAGCACAACATGCTACAAACATGTTGTCACATGATTTTCCTACGTATTTTACAGCTGCCTGTTTGACGTCAACTTACCTTAGTCGCCTCTTACTACACCTCGGTATGAAAGGAGGGTGGAGGCTGAAATCATTGAAATAATGTTGACAACTTATGTTTAGTGACCTTATGTTTATAATGCGTCCATTCGGGTGCCTAAAAAAATCAAGCTTAACAGTAATTATTTTCTGCGTGTACTTGTATAACATAAATAAATAAATAAAAAATAGAAATAAAAAGCCTTTTAATTTCTCACCAAAAAAATTGTTATACAAAGAATTATTGTCAAATGTCCTAATTATAAAAAAAAGGCAGTCAACTGTTAAATAATTATAAGAAAAATGTCAATAATAAATTAGTCAAATTTCATTTTTCGATTTTTTTTTAGTTCGTAAGAATCCCTCTTAGGATAAAGGCCTCCTCCAAGTTTACAATCGCGCATACAAAATATATTCCCTGATTTCGAGATTATCAAATTAAAAAGTATATACATCAATCATCACTCATACTTAACTCAAACTTAACATAACTCAAATAATATTTCATATATTACGTATTAAATACATAAATGGAATTATATGAATAAAATAGAAGAATTATTTCTAGTGTAATCATGATGCAAACGTTATTTTTATTCATAAATTTTATCACAGAATAAATGGGGGGTTAATAAATGACATAACGTAACAGTTCCTTAACCCACTTAGGTACCTTTGACCTTCCTAAACAACCCTGTGAAATGACCTTTACATGACATTACATCATAACATACCTTCTTCTCTAACAGCACAATAGTTTCAGCACTGGCTTCCTTTTTCTCTGACATATTTGCACTATTACACACAAAAACGTAATAAGTTTTAAAAGTAATTTAAATATATTATTTTTCACGTGATGCGACGTCGTTATTCGTCTCTACAACTGACAGTCACCCTGAGTCGACGCATGCGTATGATATCCCGATTATGGACCCCTATTTGCGACCAATACGTCCTTAATGGCCAGATGAATTGTTAGGAGTCTGTATTCGTGAGATGCTCTATTATTCCTTATCATTCTGACGCACTTAGGGTCAGACTAGACATAATGATAATGAGAATAGAATAACGGACTTATGCAATTGTTTTACTTAAAAAACTAGTTTTCAGAAACGCATTCAATTCTGTAATATGTTGTTAACTGTAAAAATATTGGGTTGGTGTCGTTGAACGGTGCTTAAACATTACGTTCCCTTTAAGTTACCAACTTTAATTAAGGTTGCATCACGATGCCATAACACGGTCCTTTAATTAAAAACCTATAGTTGCGTATAGCTATTTAATAGTGTATTGAGTTCGAGTTAATTTATCAAACCATCAGCATTTTGTCCCATTCTGTACTCAAACTCAAACTCCAAAATATTCTTTATTCAAGTAGACTGTTTACAGTACTTTTGAATCGTCAAATGTTTTCAAGAAGCTACCACTGATTCGGAAGTTTGCTTGGTGCGTAGCAGTTAAGATATGCTACTATCACTTAAATAATCTTCAATTCTATAATAAGCTTTATGTAGCAGCATCGTTTTAAGATAATTTCTAAACTTGTGTAAACGCAAGTTTAGATAATGTTGAGGAATTTTATTATAAAAACACTAGTTGACACGGCAAACGTTGTTTTGGCATGTAAAATACTACAGAATTTACTTGATTTTTGACGCATTGTAAATAAAAAAAACATAATAGGTTGATAATAGATAGCGCTTTTGAATGTCATCCTATTCCTGTTGAATTAACAGGATTTTTATAGCCTATATGTTACCCCGGTGTATAAGGAGTAATTGTGCCAAATTTCGTCGATATTGTTTTAGCGGATTCGTCGTGAAAGAGTAACAAACCTCCATCCATACTCACAACTTTCGCATTTATAATATTAGTAAGATTAGTAAGAAGTAAGATGTACCAAGACCGACAAATGATTTTTGCACCTTTTGGAGGCGCAACCTTAGCGTCATTAGTTTATTTCGGTTTCTAATGTTTCTGTCGTATCTATTACTATTCATACTATATAGGTGAATATTTTTCCTTACAAATAGCATATTACTATAGATATAGTGAGAAGCTACAGTCATGACGCCTATTTCTTTAAATTTCTCCCTCAAAAAATCACGAGGTTTCATTTCATTTCATACTATAAATACCACGAATAGCCTTTTTTTGTAAAACGAAGACCCTATGAACTTCTACTTACTTATTACTTGGAATCATAGCTTATATGAAATGAAATGAAATATTAATTTATATTAAAAAGACGCTAGTATGTCGTGTGGTATACGGCTGAGTAGAATAGATCACCCTCATTTCTTACTGAGGTATTATAAAAGGTGACTAAGGTAAGTTGACCCACCGTGTGGTATCCCGGTAAGTAAAATAGATACCCTCTTTCTCACCGAGGGGTCGTAAGAGGCGACTAAAGTAAGTTGACCCGCCGTGTGGTATCCGGTTGAGTAGAATAGACCACCCTCTTTCTTACCGAGGGGTCGTAAGAGGAGACTAAAATAAGTTGACCCACCGTGTAGTATCCGATTGAATAGAATAGACCACCCTCATTTCTTATGGAGATGTCGTAAAATACGACTAAGGTAAGTTGACGTCAGGCAGGCGGCCGGTCGTAAAATACGTATAACTTCATTTAAGTTAATTTGAACTCAAGTGTAAATGATGATAACACTAGACCTTATGTTATGTTATTTAGAATTGCAAATTTTATCTCAAAATTGATTGATGTATGCATTATGTTTGATTAATGTGCGACCTCTCTATGTTTATAATTATGTTATTCAGTACTTGTTTCGCAAATATATCTTACTAATATTATAATCCTATCCTACTAATATTATAAATGCGAAAGTTTGTGAGTATGGATGAATGTTTGTTACTCTTTCACGAAAAAACTATTGGACGGATTTGGATGAAACTTTTCAGTTATATAAGTTATACATCGGAATAACATATAGACAACAATTTGTAATGATTTTATAAATATAACGATACATGTCAATAAAGTCGGAAAAAATCTGGCTTCCGAGAGGCCTAAACCGTTAGAGTTACACAAAGATGATGTACCGTCTTTAATAGTTCTAAATAAAAGTCCGCGACAGCATATATCTATCTTTTAATTGGAAGCCACTATGGCCAAAATTGTGAAGCATAATTAATTAAATTAAATTAATATTAAATTAATTAAATTAGATACTGTGGCAGAAGAAATTCCTCGCGAGTGAAGCCGCGGGCAAAAATTGGTTATTCTTTAAATATATTTCGATTAGAGGAAAGTAACGTAACCGAATATTTTCAAACTCAAAATTGTTAAAAATTAAGTCTCCACTCTTCTTATGACTAATTTAAATTATCGTAATAGTGGTATTATCTCCCACTTATCATATTATCTCCCGCCGTGTAGTATACGGCTGTGTAGAATAGGCCACCCTCATTTCTTACCGAGGTGTCGTAAAAGGCGACTAAGGTAAGTTGACGTCAAGCAGGCGGCCGGTCGTAAAAACATGTAGTGCCGCCCCCTCTTAGTGGGATAAGGGCAGGAGAATGATGAAGTGCACATATTAACATAACTGTGTGCAAGATATTCTTATGATACTCTTATGGAGTTCACGATCGAATTTAATCCCGTAAAATCTGTTACATATGGCATGATTTAAGAATCATTCCAGCAGGCCTACCATGAACGCTCATTCGGCAACGAGTTAAAGTGTGCGTCTTTAAGACGTCATGGTGTGAAAAAGCAAAACAATTTCGTTTACGTCTTCAATTGAGTCGCAATAAGAGTTCATGGTAAGCGTGCTGGTTATGGAGATGCAGTGCTGATGTATTCGTCTTTCTTTATTTTTATTCTTTATTAATTTATCCGGCTTACTCTCTCTGTTTTAGGAGAGAAGGGTTGGAGCTAAGACCCACCACGCTGCTCCAATGCGGATTAGTCGGTTACACATATCTCCAGAATTCTCTAAAGATAGGTTTGCTTACGATGTTTTCCTTCACCGAAAAGCGTGTGATAAATTGTAATTATCAATTAGTTTCAACAGAAAAAGACATTGGTTTGCCCGGGTTTTGATTCGTAACCGACTTGAAAAAGTCTCACGGTCTCACCGCTTCGCTATCGCAGATTTATTTACTTGTATAAACCATCGATACTTCTGCGCTAATAAATCTATCGTCTCTTTAAATTTACATATAATAGTTAGTAAGTAATGTTATCCTACTAATCCTACTTCCTACTACTAATATAATAAATGCGAAAGTTTGTGAGTATGGATGGACGTTTGTTACTCTTTCACGAAAAAACTATTGGACGGATTTGAATGAAACTTTACAGTTACAAATGTTTTATTTTGGAATAACATATAGGCTACAATTTGTAATGATATAATGTAATATAACGATACATGTTACTAACGTCGGAAAAATCTGTCCTCTGAATGCTATCCTGGCGTACGCCGCATAAACCAATGGACCTACACAAAAATGATGTACCGTAGTATTGTTTGTCTTGAACAGTTCTAAATAGAAGTCCGCAACAGTATATATCTACCTTTTATGTGGAAGCGGCTATGACCAAAATTGTGAATCATAACTTTAGTTAAATTTGATACTATTTTACAATGCACAATTTAGTATACTTCTAAAACTGTTATAAAAATCAACTCACTTTCAGTATTTTATGTAGATAAAGTTTGTCTTTCGCACTAAGTAATTTGGCCGAATAGTTTAAAAGTTATCACGATATGATTGCCTTAAATGGGCTTCCATAGAGTGCCTAATATGCGCGGTGAGCAAAGATAGGGTGGAATCCATCAGTTTCAAATGTAAAATGATCTGTTCTTAATACACGAATACACTTAAAACACAAAACTTAATGTGGCAGACCAAATTCCATGCGAGCGAAGCCGCGGGCATAAGCTTGTAAGTTATAAGTAATTAATATATTGTAATTATAACTCAAACCAACTTTCTATCTATACTTATCATCAAAAAGTCCACTAAAACTGTCTGTTTGTATGTGATCGATTTTCTCTAAATCTACTGAACGGATTTTTGTACTGTTTTTACGAAAAGGTAGTAGTAGTAATCACGATATGATTGAATTGAATGGAGTGCCATAGAGTGCTTAATATGCGCAGTATTTTAATGTGGCAGATTAAATTCCACGAGCGAAGCCGCGGGCAAAAGCTTGTGTCAAATAAAACATCAAAAATTCAGTATTAATAAATTTATTTTATATTTAATCTTAGATCTGGGGCCGAGTTGCATCTTATATCGACTATATAATTAATTTAATACTAACTAATCGAGATGGCATTGTTATAATATCAGTCAACATCACAACTGTAATTTATTCCACTATCAATAGAATTACATATTATTAATTATCAATATTACATTAAAATTACATACACACAATATAATGTATATCAGTTTTTAAACAGCGATACTCACGCAAACCATAAACAATATATAGATCAAATTTTGTTTAAGAGAGAATTATAATTATAATATACATTTATTAAAATACATGCCTTTAAATTTTATCTCAAAATTTTTGGAAGACAATAACCACCGATTTTTTTGTTTCAGTAGAAGCAATATAATGAATAAATAAGCTAGATGTCATTTAATTTTAAAGATGGCAGCCTTTCTACCAAATTAAAAATATAAACATTGAAAAGCCGTTGTCTTTGAATAACAATATGTTTTAAATTTGATAAACTTAATATTTTACGTGGTCTATGTTTTACAATATATAATCAGTAATATTTAGAAATATTTTATTGCAAGTCTATAATAATTCTCTATAAAAAATAAACATACAAAATCATACATAAAATTTATATGGCACGACGAATTTATGCAAATTTAATATAATATTCAAAAATCATAAATTTGTCGCAAACGAATAATAATTTGAAAAGTTTAATTTTTTTTTTTCATAAAAAGTATTCTAGTAAAAAAACAATTAAAGATACCCACACTTCCCAAAAAATCAAGTGTTAAATTTATTTCCGAAATATGAAGTGCTAAAAATAATAAGTGCCTATAGAATATAAGAAAAAAAAAACTTAATAAGCTATAAAAATATAAAATTCGCAATTTCAATAGTTTAATTCAGGTATATATTTTTTTAACCGTGTGGCAAGATCTGTACATTATGATAATGGTTTAAAGCTGGTTAATTAAAATCTAATTGATTTTATATAAACGCCACAATGTTACGACTGCAAAATTTATTTGTACACAAAAGTATAGTCATTACTATGAGAACGTGGTAATTAGTTTAAAGAATTAGGCGTTACTTTGCGAAGATCAATAATACAAAAGTAATAATAAGATTATTCTGCTATAATCCGCGATACAGTAAATAGAAAATATATATAGTGCTAAATGTATAGTGGACTATCAGTTTTTTCATACCCGTTACATGCAGGATTCGTAAAAACACATGCACAAACCTCCACTGCCATCACAATACACACACGTTCACTATCACAAACTCAACAATCGTTTCGCCCCGCAACCGAAGCATCATCAGGAGAGATATAATTTTATATTTTTTTACAAAATCATTAACGGACAAATAAATTTTACAGCGACATAATCGAAAGACTACGTGTTAAATATTGACGTAAAATAAAATATGACTGTGATGAAAGCGAAACTGTTTCTAATGATGCTTTGAGAACGATGATCTTTTGAAAATTAGATATTTGAATCCATACTAAAGTAGCAGCCTGTTACAATCCCACAGCTGGGAATAGGCCTCCTCTCTCCGTTTCTGAAGAGAAGGGTTGGAGCTGAGACCTACCACGCTGCTCCAATGCGGATTGGTAGGTTACACATATCTCCAGAATTCTCTAGAGATATGCAGGTTTCCTCACGATGTTTTCCTTCACCGAAAAGCGTGTGATAAATTGCAATTACCAATTAGACACATGAGTTTTAATAGAAAAACTCATTGGTGCCTGCCCGGGTTTGAACTCGTGTTCCCCTCGAAAGAGTCGCACGGTCTCACCGCTGGGCTATCACAGCTTAAATCCGAACTAATATTATTATAAATATGAAAGTCTGCCTGTTCACGCTTCCCTTATGAAAATATATAGGAAAATTTTGGTACAATTGAACCATAATTTGTAATAAAATTCCCGTTTTTTTTCTTGAGAGTATTTTAACATTGAAGTTTACACGAACGGAGTCGTGAGAAAATTAATATTATTGTTGCTTATTGTCATGTGAAAGATATAACAAGAAATAAATAAAGAAAATTGCACGGAAAGGAGCGTAACATTTTTTTAATTATTTCTATTAAAGAAATTGAGTATTTTGAAAGTTATTTTTTCCAATACGGTATTATTTTATTTCACGTCAACGATAATAAATAGTAATTAAGTTTAGATATAATCTAGAATTAAAGTTAGATTTCGAAAGATCTTCGATTCATTAACTATTAGGCCGGTCCTACTACTCGTTGGTTGTGTTATTTTAATTACTATCGAATAATCTAATGAATTATACAATTATATAGTAAATATTAATCTAATTGACGATATTTATGTTTCATTCTATTTACATTATTTACACTGGATCCTTGTTCTATTGATTAATGTTTACTGGAACATTAATTATGGTAAAGTTAAAGACTCGCTGCCCGCGGTACTATAAAGTACCTGTGATATAGCGATCGAGATATAGCGTTGCCGCGTAGTAGATTCTTAGTAAAGTAACGACGTGTTACAATCCCACTGCTGGGCATAGGCCCCTCTCCATTTTTAGAGAGAAGGATTGGAGCTAAAACCTACCAATTATCAATAACAACATAGTTTCTCGAGCGATTACGTGAGTTGAAATAAAAAAAATTGATGATTTTAAAACGTAAATATTCCTCCCACAATATATAAAAGTATTCTATAGTTTTTGTAATTTTAAGTGCAAATTGATTCCTCTTTCCAACAATAGTTGACTTTAAAAAAATTATTCTTTTTTCGACGAGGAACACTATTTTTTGGCCGTTACAACTTTCCATAACACGTTAAATAAGACGTGACGTAAAGTGGCGACCTATTACAATCCCACTGCTAGGAATAGGCCTCCCCTCTCCATTTCTGGAGAGAAGGATTGGAGCTAAGACCTACCACGCTGCTCCAATGCGGATTGGTAGGTTACACATATCTCCAGAATTCTCTAAAGATATGCAGGTTTCCTCACGATGTTTTCCTTCACCGAAAAGCGTGTGATAAATTGCAATTACCAATTAGGCACATAAGTTTTAATTGTAAAACTCAATGGTGTCTGCCCACGGTTTGAACCCATGATCATTTCTAAAGAGTCACATGGTCTCACCATAAGTGCCGATAATTTAATAAATAGTTTTCAAGTGTGATTTAATGATTAATTACATTTAGAAGGTATAATAAAGGTAAATGCATGTTTAAATGATCTAATTGATAATTGCAATTTATCACACGCTTTTCGGTGAAGGAAAACATCGTGAGGAAACCTGCATATCTCTAGAGAATTCTAGGGATATGTGTAACCTACCAATCCGCATTGGAGCAGCGTGGTAGGTCTTAGCTCCAATCCTTCTCTCAAAAAACGGAGAGAGGAGGCCTTAGCCCAGCAGTGGGCATAGTAACAGGCTATTACTTTACATTTTTTTTATGTTTAAATGTGCATCTATATAGTTTATGTGATATTTGGACGTTGCCGATAAAATGGAATTTTTGGAACGCAATATTAAACGTTTTCGACTTGAAGCGCGTATTGTGTTATCATTTTTACTGGATTTTAACGATTTAGAAAAATTTAAGAGTATTATTTTAAATAAGCTCGTGAAGTTACTGATAACATATATGTAGTTAGTTTATTGTTTCTTTTTTTAATTATAATCATCGACACGTCAGTGGTGCATCACTATGGCTACCGTAAGTACGATAGAGAGCGCAACAGAGGGCGTCCTATTTCCACAATTTATTATCTCGCGGGCAGCGAGTCTTTAATACTAGTATAGAAGCAAATTATCGAATGTACCTAATTGTTATTTATGTAAGATGAAATGAGTTTGATGCATCACTGCTGCTGCCGTAAGGATAGTAAGTGCGATAGAGAGCGCAACAGAGGGCGTCCTATTTCCACAATTTATTATCTCGCGGGCAGCGAATCTTTAATACAAGTATAGAAGCAAATTATCGAATGTACCTAATTGTTATTTATGTGAGATAAAATGAGTTTGAGAGAGATGCATCACTGTTGCTGCCGTAAGGATAGTAAGTGCGACAGAGAGCGCAACAGAGGGCGTCCTATTTCCACAATTTATTATCTCGCGGGCAGCGAATCTTTAATACTAGTATAGAAGCAAATTATCGAATGTACCTAATTGTTATATATGTAAGATAAAATGAGTTTGATGCATCACTGTTGCTGCCGTAAGGATAGTGAGTGCGATAGAGAGCGCAACAGAGGGCGTCCTATTTCCACAATTTATTATCTCGCGGGTAGCGAATCTTTAATACTAGTATAGAAGCAAATTATCGAATTTACCTAATTGTTATTTATGTAAGATGAAATGAGTTTGATGCATCACTGTTGCTGCCGTAAGGATAGTAAGTGCGATAGAGAGAGCAACAGAGGGCGTCCTTTAATACTAGTATAGAAGCAAATTATCGAATGTACCTAATTGTTATTTATGTGAGATAAATTGAGTTTGATGCATCACTGTTGCTGCCGTAAGGATAGTAAGTGCGATAGAGAGCGCAACAGAGGGCGTCCTATTTCCACAATTTATTGTCTCGGGAGCAGCGAGTCTTTAATACTAGTATAGAAGCAAATTATCGAATGTACCTAATTGTTATTTATGTGAGATAAAATGAGTTTGAGAGAGAAAGTAGCATAAGATAAGAGGGTATATGAAGTAGTAAAAAGAAGAGAGACTTCTAAACCATGATATGTCTGTATCTGACCACTGTTAAGATCAGTAGCCTATTGTATTTTACTATCTATCTAATTTAACAACTATTTAGATTATTAATGTTGAGAGACCGGCTATACTCACGTCTTATTTTATCGGATGGGCCCGACTAGTTTCAAGCCCATACGGGGCTCTTATACATGAGCTCTTTACGCGGTGTTATCGCGGCAGGAACTGCCGGTGGGAACTGCTACTGGTATAGCCGGTCTCTCAACATTAATAATGAATACCACTCACGATAGTTTAAATTCAAAAATTACTATTTAGATTAATTAGTACCGCAATAAGAGAATTATATAATTTATCTAATACATTCATGAAAATATTTACAAATAATATTAGTGCAGATATAAAATTGAAATAGAATTTGTATTATTAGAGATTGTATTTTAATTTTTTTTTTAATAAATATTATTATTCTTATAGGAATAATTTATAGAGTTAGGCGTTACTTTGCAGATGTCCATAGTAAAAAAAAGTAATGAATTTTTTTTTATATAGTAAAAAAAAATGATTTTTTTTTTATAGTAAAAAAAAGTAATTAAAATATTATTTTGCTATAATCTGCGATTAAAGAACACACATGTAATGCTAAATGATGACTGGCCCGTTGGCGCTGTGGGTAGTGACACTGCCTTCAGGTCCGCGGGTCGCGGGTTCGTTGGTCCGAGGGCCAACAATTTCTATAAACAATTTGTTGGTTCTTCGAGCCTGGGTGTGTATTTGTATTTAAGTATGTATTTAAACTTATATATGTAGTATATCTACCAGTCGTCCGTCACCCATAACACAAGTATTAAGTCACTTACTTTGGGGACGGACGACCGTGTATGCAAATGTCCCATATATTTATTTATTGTTATTATTAAATGTAGAGTTTATTATCCGTTCTCATACTTGATACATGCGAAATTTGTAAAAGCTCAGGCACTACCCGACTACTAACTCAATATTAATAATATATATATATAGGACACACGGTCGTCCGTCCCCAAAGTAAGTAACTTAATACTTGTATTATGGGTGACGGACAACTGGTAGATATACTACATATATAATTTTAAATACATACCTTAATACAAATATATACCCAGGCTCGAAGAACCAACAAATTGTTTATAGAAAATGTTGGCACTTGGCGGGAATCGAACCCGCGACTTGCGGAGCTGAAAGCAGGGTCACTACCCACTGCGCCAACGGGCCAGTCAATGGGATTACATTTCTGGTTTTTGGGCAATTGATTTGGGAAATTAATCTGGACCTAAAGTTGAGTACGTTCATTAGAAACTCACACGCATAATATCATAAACGCAGGGTGACGTCATCGTCAAGGCTGCACTCCACGGGGCAGCAGGAGACCAGCTCCTCGAACGACATGCCGTCCATGGTCATGGACACTGATGAGATGCTCCTGAAGAGCGCCTCTGGGTCCAGGTCCTCGGGCAGCTTGGTGAGGAACTGCGCGGCGGAGATGAAGTCCATGTCTTTAAGCTCGTCTTGGTACAGGTGGAGGATACCTGGAGGTTGAACACAATCGTTGGAGCTACTACTTTTGCAACATTAATTTTAATTCCTACCCACATTTCCTGACTACATTATAAATCACTATAGGAATTGACACAACGATATGAATTTTAATCCACCCGCCGTGTGGTATCCGACCGAGTAGAATAGATCACCCTCATTTCTTACCGAGGTGTCGTAAAAGGCGACTAAGTTAAGTTGACCTACCGTGTGGTATCCGGCTGAGTAGAGTAGACCACTCTCTTTTTTACCGGGGTATCGTAAAAGGCGACTATGGTAAGTTGACGTCAGGCTGGCGGTCGGTCGTAAAGCACCTAGCCAAATCATGTTAAAATATGTTTTAAACATGTTGTGCAGACCCCACTTAGAGTGGAAATAAGGGCAGGATAATGATGATGTATTTCACCAAGAAATTTTTAAAACTCACAAGTTAAAGGATATAGTTCCAAAAAAAAAAGTTTTTAGATTAAACAAATAACTATGCTGCTAGACGTATCGGTGTTACGGACGGAATGCAACCTTTGAATTATTTGTGTCTGAAAATTTTAAATATATTCCTGAACCTTGTAAACACCCCCTGTGTTTACAAGGTTCAGGTGTCGGCACAACATGTTTGTAATATGTTACAAACATGTTGTGCGGTTAGAGTGGGATAAGGGCAGGATGATGATTCCTATATCGAACTCAAAAGGGCCACTAACCAAGCGCCGCGTTGAAGAGGAACGTGTCCCCGTCCCTGAGGAACACGTCCCAGAGCCTGCAGGCCGCGTCCAGGGGCATGGCCTTGGCGAAGGCCGTGTAGAGCCACTCCAGGAGGTACAGCTCCGGAGCCACCACCTCCGCCAGCGACGGCAGGTTGTGCTGCAGCAGGGTGCCGTACGCCTTCCACAGACGCTGGGAATAGACATTACTTAGTTAATTTTTTTTTGCATGTCAGTTAATATATATAATAAAGTACCCAATGATATTTGTTCCACACAAACGTGCGGGCGGATGAAACAACCTCCGAGACCTGGGCCCGCCGTCTCGGCGTCTCAACCTACCTTATGCGGCCGTCAGCTGTATGTGGTACGGCCTCATGAGTCACTGCGTGTATATGTGTACGTGTGTGTGTGTGCTTGTATGTACTTGGCCGATTCCCGAACCCGTTGGCTCGCCTCTGCAGTCTTCCACGGACACGTACTGTCTATTTCTCTCGGAGTATACACTTCACTATATCGGCTGAATAACACCCGGTGTGCACACAACCTTCGTAAGGTCACACGTTATTAAGTCGTCCTTATGTCAGGGAATAATATCCAACGCGCATCAAAACCGTGGACGGTCGCGTCTTATCAAACACTTCACTTAAGGTAAGTTGACGTCAGGCAGGCGGCCGGTCGTAAAATACGTAGCCAAATCATGTGACAACATTTTTGTAACATGTTGTGCCGACCCCACTTACAGTGGGATAAGGGCAGGAGAATGATGATGAGTTATTGTGCGTTTATTGCCTTTTAAGCACGCTGTGACTACCTTTAATTGGACTTATATGTTATAAATAATAAATAACAATATGAAATAGAATCATTTTACTTTAACTAGTAGTTCTATGGAATAAATAAATATCTATTCCTTATTAATGTATAACATCCAAGATACACAGATCTATAGAAATTTCATATCAAAAACTGTTCTATGTGAAACAGAATCGGCAATGTCAAAAAAACAATATAAATTTTGGCAAAATACATGAAAAAATCGAGCTGTAGATTGATTTTTATTAAAATCTGACATTCCGTTGTGAATCTCACCTGCATAGTGTCGCCGTCCCTGGTGAAGGCGGCGCGGAGCACGGGCCCGTCCAGGAGGTTGGAGAAGCAGACGAACGCCTGAGGAGCTTCCATGTTCAGGATCAGCACGGCCGCTATGAACGACATGCCCTGGAGACACCGAATATCAGCATGTAGGAGTACACACACAATACACTTGCAGAATAGTGTAAGAAAATAAAGATTTTTGTTTCCTCACATTTTTTTTTCATACTAGTAACCGCCATTTCAGGCAAACAACATGTATTTCTAATAATAAAATTTGTATTTTTCTATGGCCTACAAAAGAAAATTGGGTAATTTTTAAACTCTATTTTGAGTAAGTCTGTTAGTTTCATCTATATATGTATCGGACTCTTTTGTTCCGCGCAAACGTGCGGACGGATGAAACAACCTCCGGGACCTGGGCCCGTCGTCCCGGCGTCTCAACCTACCTTATGCGGCCGTCAGCTGTATGCGGTCCGGCCTCATGAGTCACTGCGTGTATATGTGTACGTGTGTGTGTGTGCTTGTATGTACTCGGCCGATTCACGAAACCGTTGGCTCGCCTCTGCACTATTCCACGGACACGTAATGTCTGTTTCTCCCGGAGTATACACTTCACTATATCGGTTAAATAACACCCGGTGTGCACACAACCTTCGTAAGGTCACACGTTATTGAATCGTCCCTATATCGGGGAATAGTAATCCAACGCGCACTAAAACCGTGGACGGTCGCGTCTTCTCAAGCGCTTCACTGATTAAACGCGTCACTAAATCTGAGAATAACACCCGAAACGCAAATTTACACACGTGCGTAAGAAAAAGAATGCCGCGTCCAAGTCGTGCACGGCCTCCCTGTATCGTGTCTGTCGGGTGACTGGCGGGGGGCCGCTCTGGTCGTGAACGAATGCATAAAACGGCCTAGCTTGCGTTCGCGTCGCGTCACGCGCGTCAATTTATTCAAAACATCCTTTGAACTCTGTTTTGACCTATTGAGTGGAGAAATTTGATTCAAACTTTATATAACCTATCAAGAATCTGTGAAAATACAATAAAATAAATAACTTGAAAAAAAAATTTTTTTTTATTTAACAGAGTGGAAAATGAATAGAGTTTAAAAAAAACTAAAAAAACATACTTCAAAGTGAAGTATTATTATGAAAAAAACGTGAGTTGCTCGCTATATATACGAATAAGATGGGATGCCAAATTTTTATCTCATATGTTAATCCTGGCATATCAGCTGCAATCGTTTCAAAGTTCATCAATATCACTGCAGTGGATGAGTAGATAAACTTAAATGACAGAAAGGCAACTTTTGCATATCTCTTAGAATTATCTGTAGTTCCACATATAAGTCAGTAGACGAGCCCTCATTAGGAATTGCAAACCCCTGTCACATTTTGCATAAAAGTATCAAACAACTCATAATAAAAAAAAAACAATTATGTGAAAAATAAAAGCCGATATCATTCGAATTTTATCGCCTCATCTCCCGAATCAATATCCGATATCAATCATATCATCAATATCCGATATCAAATACAAATATAAATATAATATAATATAAATATATATACATATAAATAATTATAAAAGGATTGCCGATGTATATAATAGACAAAGTAGGAACCGACATAAGCTTGCGGTTCCTGCTTCGCGCCTTGCAAAAGTACGTAAATCGTTTGTGGGTTTGGGTATAAGATTCTATAATAAAATTCCGAAATCAATTTTGGACATGCCATTACAGCAGTTTAAAACACTGTTAAAAAGAGGCTGATACAGAAAGCCTACTATACTGTTGAAGATTACTTAGATGATGATGATGTGTGGATATAGGTGGACTCCTACCCTGTACAAGACAGTAATAAATAAATGTAACTAGTTCTAAGATTTATATTTTAAAAAGAGCAACCGCCGAGTTTCTTGCTGGCTCTTCTCGGCAGGAACAGCTTTCCGAACCAGCAGTAAAGTTGACGATTCAAAAGCACTTGTTTACAAGTTTACTTGAATAAAGAATATTTTGAATATGAATTTAAATTTGAATCTTTTAATATAATAGAATTACTCAATTATGCAATTTAATAAATGACACAGGATGTTTAGCTAAGAAAAAAATTTCGTTCCTACTTAATCTAAATTACCAAGATACTGAAAATCTTATCGTATTAGTTAAGTGATTAAGTATATTTAAGTAAATATGTTTTTATTTAATTAATTTATATTTAGATACATATGTATAAGTTACTATCCGTTAATTTAGAGACAAAAAAATAGAAGAAAAAATTTGCCATCTCTTTTTTATTATATTTTTGACTGGCCCGTTGGCGTTGTGGGTAGTGACCCTGCCTTCAGCTCTGCGGGTCGCGGGTTCGATTCCCGCCGAGGGCCAATATTTTCTATAAACAAATTGTTGGTTCTTCGAGCCTGGGTGTGTATTTGTATTTAAGTATGTATTTAAACTTATATATGTAGTATATCTACCAGTTGTCCGTCACCCATAACACAAGTATTAAGTTACTTACTTTGGGGACGGATGACCGTGTGTGTAAATGTCCCATATATTTATTTATTTATTTATTTATTTATTATTTATTCTATACCGCAACGTCCGATTCAAAATAAATAAGTGATAACATAATAAGAACGAATTCCACGATACAAGCATGCTTAGTGTGGAATTCATAGTTTAAGTCATATTTTGTAGATTTATGAGTTCTGTTTTGAATAAAATGACTCGGCCGCCGGAGACGCGACCGGCGGAATCAAGGACGTTTATGCATTCGATTGCCGACGCGAGCGGCCGACCGCTAGTAACCTTTCAAACACGACAAGGACAGGCCGCGTGCGCCTGTATACGGCATTCTTTTATAACGTACACGTGTAATTTTGCGTTTCGGGTGTTATTCTCAGATTTAATGACGCGTTTAACCAGTGAAGTGTTTGATAAGACGCGACCGCCCACGGTTTTGGTGCGCCTTGGATACTATTCCCCGATATAGGGACGATTCAATAACGTGTGACCTTACGAAGGTTGTGTGCACACCGGGTGTTATTTAGCCGATATAGTGAAGTGTATACTCAGGGAGAAACAGACATTACGTGTCCGTGGAAGAGTGCAGAGGCGAGCCAACGGTTTCGGGAATCGGCCAAGTACATACAAGCACACACACACACGTACACATGTACACGCAGTGACTCATGAGGCCGGACCACATACAGCCAACGGCCGCATAAGGTAGGTTGAAACGCCGGGACGACGGGTCCAGGTTCCGGAGGTCGTTTCATCCGTCCGCACGTTTGCGCGGAACAAGTTCAATACAGATTATCATTATCATTGCCTACGTAACATACCTGTATGTATCCAATATCAGGCCTGTAGCAGACGTACGCTGCCAGTAATTCGTGAAGCACATCAAAATAGGGCCCGCCCGGTTGGAATATGCACAGGTGCGGGAACGTCCTAGCTATATCCAACTGTATCAACTCCATAGAACATTCGTCGCTGTAGTCCAATAAATTCGGATTCGATCTCGAACAACATTTCTTCGGGCCCGGATCGACGGCCAAAGTCTTCAGATTCTGCTCGCTGAAATTCCTCGGCAAGCCAAGCCTTTGCTTTTCGATTTTATCCTCCTTCCTGTCGTCGGTCTTCGAAGACCTCTTCGACGATCGCTCGTCGGATCTGGCGAATTCATCCGCCGATAATCTGTCTTCCTCCCTTTTGGGATCGAGTTTACAATTGCACGAGTTCTGGTTGACTTTTAACCGTTTCCGCCTTAGTTGGGCCTCGTGTAGTTTCTGTTTCGCTTTGGTAACGTATTCCTGGTACATGTCGTGAGTTATTTTCAGTTTGTTCTCGATAGCCAGTTGCCAGACTCTACCCCTAATTGCCGGTGGGAGTCCGCTCCACCATAGTTCCAGAGTGCGCTTTGCGTTCTTCCTGCGAAGTTAAATTTGTCTTGTTTTTTAACTAGCAAGAAACAAAAGTAATGATAATATTAACTTGATATAATTATTTGATATACGAAGCTGTGATAACCTGAAGCTGTGATAGCCTAGCGGTGAGACCGTGCGACTCTCTAGAGACGACATAGGTTCAAACCCCGGGCAGGCACCAATGAGTTTTTCTATTAAAACTTATGTGTCTAATTGATAATTGCAATTTATCACACGCTTTTCGGTGAAGGAAAACATCGTGAGGAAACCTGCATATCTCTAGAGAATTCTAGGGATATGTGTAACCTACCAATCCGCATTGGAGCAGCGTGGTAGGTCTTAGTTCTAATCCTTCTCTCCAATAACGAAGAGAAGAGACCTATTCCCAGCAGTGGGATTATAACAGGCCGCTACTTTACTTTTTTTACGAGATATCTATGACGAAATATAAGTTCAACCCTTCAACTTGATTGAAAGGGCTAACCTGCATAGTGTCGCCGTCCCTGGCAAAGTAACAGGCTGTTACATTTGATATATAAAATACTTGTGTTACAACATGACTTACTATACGCTTCCGAAACTACTTGACTGTTTTTTTATGAAATTTTATGCATGTATAGGTAGCAGCTATTATTCAAACCCCTAAGTGATTAGGGTTGTCCACCCCTTATCCCTTTTTTAAAATTTTATTTTTATATAATTTGCACTAGAAATTCCAAATAAATAATTAATATGGCGAAACAACGTTTGTATGGTCAGCTAGTAGGAATATCTTATTGTTACTAAAGTAACATATTACTTTAGTAACAATAAGATATTCCCACTTATTGTTACTAAAGTAATATGTTACTTTAGTAACAATAAGATCTTACTATTGATCCATAGATCACCGTAAAGTAACGCCTAATATATAAGTTATTGGCAAACAGTAGTTAACTAAATTACGCTTTTATGAAACATTACATTTAGCGAATTGAACATATCTCATAGTTCATGTGCATTCATTGATAATTACTAAAATAATTTTCTTTGGAAAACATCTGTAAGCCTATCTTGAATCAGTATTTGAATTATATTATTTTTGAATGATCTTTAGATAAAAATATATCAATAATAAATATACTTTTACACCTTATGTAAGAAAATCTCTTTAAAAAACCATCCTTTGAGTGCAAAAATGTCGTCAGACCAAAATAAAACTTCAGCATCTCATGAATATTTCGCATCATTGTGACAAAGACGCGGGAAACTGCTAGCAATCAGAAATATAAGATACAGCAAAAACAAAACGCTGCAAAAATTATGTATTAGAAACGAACACAGCTGAAACAATAAACAACAATAGCTGGTGCAAAGAAAACAGAAAAAATTACAATGGTATTCATGTACAACCGCACCATTGTTAAGATTACAATACACGTAACCTGCTTCCATTGCCGGATGATGAATTTGCGTCTGTGACCGATAACGGAGATTGGAATAACAAATAACGCACAAATTTGGCCAAATCGCAACCACCACGAGATGAAATTGAACATAGTCCTACTAATATTATAAATGCGAAAGTTTGTGAGTATGGATGGATGTTTATTACTCTTTCACAAAAAAACTATTGGACGGATTTGAATGAAACTTTACAGTTACATATGTTTTGTTTTGGAATAACATATAGGCTACAATTTGTAATATAATGTAATATAACGATACATGTTACTAAAATCGGAAAAAATCTGTCCTCTGAGAGCTATCCTGGCGTACGCTGCATAAACCAATGGACCTACACAAAGATGATGTACCGTAGTATTGTTTGTCTTGAACAGTTCTAAATAAAAGTCCGCGACAGTATATATCTACCTTTTATGTGGAAGCGACTATAACCAAAATTGTGAATAACTTTAATTAAATTTGGTACTATTTTACAATGCACATTTTAGTATACTTATAAAACTGTTATAAAAATCAATACATTTGTCACTTCCAATATTTTATGTAGACAAAGTTTGTCTTTCACACTAAGCAATTTGGCTGAATAGTTTAAAAGTTATCACGATATGATTGATTTGAATGGAGTGCAATAGAGTGCTTAATATGCGCAGTATTTTAATGCGGCAGATCAAATTCCACGCGAGCGAAGCCGCGGGCAAAAGCTTGTCATATATATAAAGAAAGAAAGACTCTTAAAACGATCGATACAATTAGGCATTATTTTGCTAGAATCAAAAGCTTTGATAGCCCAATGGTGAGACCGTGAAGAAATTTTGGAATTTTCATCGACAACTCTTATTTGCTTAAGGATATGACAAAACAAGGAATCGGTATCGGTGTAGTGAAATATCGTAAAGAAACCTGGATAAAGAATGAAGAGCAGCGTGGTGGGTTTCAGCACAAACCCTTGTCTCCAACAACAGAGATTGCCTATGCCTAGCAGTGGGATAAGGACAGACCGTTACTTTACTAACTTTTTATGACAAAACAATACATGGTGACAAGTCCGGCACATGTCTATATTTTAAAGATAATTTTAATATGTCATTCTAACTTCTTTTTGAATTGGAATATGTAACTCAAAGCTGTGATAGCCCAGCGGTGAGACCGTGTGACTCTCTAGAGAAGATCATGGGTTTAAACCCCAGGCAGGCACCACTGAGTTTTTCTATTAAAAGTTATGCGTCTAATTGATAATTGCAATTTATCAAACGTTTTTCGGTGAAGGAAAACATCGTGAGGAATCCTGCATATCCCTAGAGAATTCCAGGGATATGTGTTACCTACCAATCTGCATGAAGCAGCGTGGTAGGTCTTAGCTCCAATTTTGCTCTCCAAATAACGGTGAGAGGAGGCCTATTCCCAGCAGTGGCATTGTAACAGGCCGCTACTTTACTTTATTTTTTTATGTGTAACCTATCCAATCCGTGGTGGGTCTTAGCTTCGGAGCTAAGACCCACCAAGGGTCGGCCCTTCTCTCTGAAGACGCGCCCTATATCCAGCAGTGGGATCATACCAAGCCATTACTTTACTGTATATACTTACATGTTATGCCAATCTGGTAATATGCTCTGCGTCCACTCCTTGGCGTGCCTGGCGAGCCTCTCCTCCAACCTCAAGGACTCCTGGAGCCGCGCATGTCTCGCCGCCGCCTCGCGCTCGACCCGGCGTCGCGCTGCCTCTACCATGCGGGCGTGCTCCGCTTTATGCCTAAGTGCCTCCTCTGTACATTTTGCTGGAAGGTTCGAAGGTCTGAAATGAAATAGACGATACCTTCAACATGTAATAATCAAAAGATAGAGTTATTACACTAGTATCGAGGACAACCTAAAATGTGTTCATCTATACTAATATTATAAAGAGGAAAGATTTGTATGTTTGTAATGTTTTCACTCAAAAACTACTGGACCGATTTAAAAAATTGGAACCACTGGAAACATTGGAAAGCTGCTTTTTCACTGAGCAACATAGGTAATATAACATTAAAAAGAAAAATAGGCATCCCTAATAAAATTTTAATAAAGTGTGAAAAAATTAGTCATAAAAATTTCTTATCGCGTGCGAAAACTATTGATTATAGAACAAAAAATTTTTTACAGTATTATACAAGGTATCAATAACTACAAAAAAAAGTCCACGGTACTATATGTCTAACTATTATAGTTATGTCAATATAACTACTTTTTTACAATGTAAAAGTTGATAAAAGTTCCGACAATAATCAAACCATTTTATTAACTGTTTCCAATACCTGTAAAATATTTTTGAAATTATTGAAATCGGACATTCCAATAAAAATATGTAAAGAATTTAAAAATTACGATCTAAAGAAAATAATGCCATAACAATTGTAGCGTTTTGTATATTTATACCTATGAATACCTTCCGTTAAAAAATTCCTTTGTCTTGACTATTGATAAGTCCCAGGACCAAAATTTCAATTTACAAAAATAAGTCTTTAGGTTGACTTAGTAAACTTTCCACTACAAAGAGGTCGGTATGCACGCGGGTGAAACCGTGGGGCATTGCTAGTCGAAAATAAAGAGAATACAAATGAGGCTATCGATTTGTCTCTCTCTTTCATATGTGATTAGACAAAGACAGTGTGGGTCTCTGGTCATCCCTCTCGTACTATTTGTTGGCCTTTCGCACTCACAGGCCTGCTTATGGCCTCCACTACTCTATGTATAATAACTCAATGTGTTTGACATTTAGTAAGACCATAGACAAATAATATTAAGTACTATTAATATTAATATCTGCTCAATTTGAGGAATACCCTAGTCTGATGGTCCATATTCTAATCTAGCTGCCGCAACATCGTCTGCATTAATTTTATAATTTCTCTTGAATCAACTACATGGTCAAATGCTATAACATTAAATCAGTAAACGGTTCCTTTACTACAATTAAGTTTCATGTCACCGCACCTATCGTACGAATATATTGCGATAATTTATCTTTTCTTTTTTCAAATAAAAAACCCATGTGTTCATAGTTTCTTGAGAAAAAGCGTTTATAATTAATCGATACACAATTATCCAATCATACTATTAAATAGAACGTTACAAACTGGTAAGCATCGCAAGCTCAACCGCAACGTGCTCGCAAACTATAGTTATACAAACACGATACCCGATAATTACTTGTCGATTCGTAATCGTTAAAATAATTAGCGAATCAAGTGTTGCTATTGAATCGACATTGCTAATTTAGCACAGTTTTAATTGTTGCAACAATTTGCTACATGGTTGGTTCGTCTTCTTATTTAACCGATGGACCTCCGCGACATTTTTGAGGTGATTAGTCCGTCTCGTAAGGGATCAACCGACGCTGCGCTTTCCGTCCATTGGTCTACATTTTTGGTTTCAAAATATTAGTTTTATTACAATAAAAACAACAAACTCTGTAAGATATAAACACTTTGCTAGATAGCTTTAGTATACTTTCTCAGGACAGCCCTCATGGCTAACCTGAATGGCTAACTTCCAGCGGCGGAGGACATCTGGCAGTCAAAACTCTCGTGGAGAACACAGCATTCATAATTGGAGACGAATATACTACGACGACTATAAACAAGAGACAAAGTCCAGCTACTACGCCTAGATTTGCAAAACAAGATATTCACCAAAGTCGTCGACACTCATTATGGGATTCTAAGCCAGATCTTTTGAATTAAAATCTCTCAGTGCTTATAGACCAAACTTTTTTTAACAGTGCGTGTTGCGAATGGTGATATGAATACCACTAGCCAGCTAGGTAGATCCAATTTCGAGAAAGAGGTAAGTCGCCGAATCCAACTCGGATGGGCAGCGTTTGGGAAGCTACGCGAGATCTTTTCGTCCGAAATACCTCAGTATCTGAAGACCAAGGTTTTTGAACAGTGCGTGTTGCCAGTGAGGATCTACGGATCAGAAACGTGGTCGCTGACTATGGGCCTCATGAGAAAGCTCAGAGTCGCTCAGCGGGCGATGGAGCGCGCTATGCATGGAGTTAGAGACACTCCATCCATGTGATCAAATCAGAAATGAGGAGATCCGTAGAAGAACTAGAGTCACCGACATAGCTCAGCGGGTCGCGAAGCTGAAGTGGCGTTGGGAGGGGCCTATAGTGTGGAGAACCGAGGGGCGCTGTAGGGGTCTTAAGGTGCCGGAATGGCGACCCCGCACCGGAAAGCGCAGCGTACAAGTTGGACAGACGACCTCAAAAAGTTCGCGGGAGCCGCTGGATCCAGGCGGCGCAAGATCGTGTGGTGTGGCGATCCCATGAAAAAACCTATGTCCAGCGGACGTCCATCGGTTGACGAAGAAGAAGAAGGGAAGAAAATTTGTTTAAAGTCATATATAAGGTGTCGTAAGTAATCTTAGAGTATTTCAGATAATATGTTCTGATTGTCTATGAATTATCAAAAAAATGCGAGATATAAACCGTCGAAGAAAAATTCACTGATAATCCAATGGGTAGGGAAGCTGTAGGGGCAAAGGGCGGGTACATAGTTCGATGGCGACCATGCACCAGAAGACGCAATGTAGGTAAGCTCCAAATTTGATGGACTGACGTCCACGTAAAAGGCGTAAGGTCCCTTGAAGACACGAAGAAGAAGAGACATGGACGTTACAAGACACGGGCACGTCCATCGGCCGAATAAAAAAAGACATTCTTTTAGATTTAGAATAATCCATATATTGAATAACATGCGCCTTATAAATCATACTTTTATGATAATTACAAAAATCTATTCATAACGTTGTTATTTACCATCATTCTCTGTTAATTGCCATACTCATTGCTCATAAACTAGCTTCAATTACATTTAATCCTACTAATATTATAAATGCGAAAGTTTTTGAGTATGGATAGATGTTTATTACTCTTTCACGAAAAAACTACTAGACGGATTTGGATGACACTTTACAGTTATACAGATTATTCATTGGAACAACACATAGGCTACAATTTTTAATGATTTTATGCGCGAAACGAGCGAAGTCGCGGGCAAAAACTTGTTTCTTATAATACTCAACACAGCCACGGTGCGCTGCAAAGCTTGACTCTATTTACTCATTTTACTATAAAAAAATTTAGAAACGAAAAGTACTCATATAACTTATACGCAGATATACAACAGTAAGATGTTACTAAATCTAAATTTTCAGGTTTCAGGTGACTATTTATTGATATTTGTGGATACAACTGCAACCACTCAAATATATTAAAACAACGTTATGCTGTGTACCGCTTAACGCATTTGACGAAATTTTGCATACAGCTAGATCTAAAATAAGAACATCACATTCTGGTTAATTGCATGAGATGATTCAAGAGAAAACCAAATAAATATTTGGATTTAAGTTTATAGAAAAACCCGTGCACTGCGGCATGCCCCGCAAAATCCCCCGGCAGCGGAATTGAAAATGGTCCGAAGTCTCACATATGTATATAGTTTACAAAAAATTTCGTTTTTCTTTCGCGAACAAGGAAAACTTTACTACTACTTTACTTTACAAACGTTTAATTTAGCGCTAACGTCGTCGCGCGTACACCTTATTCAATGATATAGTTCGTATTTTATACATAAATGAGTATAATGCAATGAGCAAAAAAAAGTAGTACTATTCAAGAGTCAGCTTTAAAAAGTCAATCCCCAGTCTGACGATACAATAAGCCATGTAATAGACAAAATAATAAGCATAAACCGCTTGTAAGTGCATACACAACACGAGGTAATAATCGTAGGAAATTCCCGAGTAACTCGCAGCCGATTGCAGCTCGCTCCCTTTCCACTTCGTGACTTGCCATAATATATGAGGTTTGTTCAGGTAAATTCGACTTTGAACCCTAACACTATGGAAAACAGGGCAATTTACAGACTTATTTAGAACTCCACTGTCATCAGTTAAAGTGCGAAGTGAAGTGGAACGTGATCGTAAATAAATCAAGGAATATTTCTAAAACTACCGTCTTCTTAGTTGTCTCATACGATATTATAAATTCGAATTTAAATTCAAAATATTCTTTACTCAAGAAAACTTGAAAACAAGTGCTTTCGAATCGTCATCATCTACTGTTTTTGGATAACATTATTTTATAAATTATTAGATGCACCAGCTAACTCGCTTTAACTTATTATACTTTAAGTTATGTAATATATATTATAAAAGTAACGATAGTATTATTTTGTTATAATAGTCAAATTCAAATTATTCTTTATACAAGTAAACTTGTGAACAAGTGCTTTGAATCGTCAAAATCTACTGCTGGTTCGAAAGCTGTTTCTACCGAGAAGAGCCAGCAAGAATCTCGGCGGTTGCTCTTTTCAAAGAATAATTCTTATTACTAGCTACATATAGTTATTAAAATATTTAAAAATATAATTACCAATTATTTGATATATTATGTGTCGTCAAAACTGATGAAGGTAGGAAGATGGCGGTATGCGAGCGAAGTCATTCTATAGAAATGGCGGTCGGTAAGAGAGGACTCTCTTGGATGTGAAACTGAATATGCTATTGATAACGGAATTAGAATGTCTTACGCAAGTAAACTTGCAAAGGAGTGCTTTTGCATCATCAACTTTACTGCTGGTTCAGAAAATTGCTTCTACCGCGAAAAGCCGGCAAAAACTCGGCGGTTGTTATTTTCAAAATATAATTCTTATAGTTAGTATTATTTATATAATCCTCAATACTCGAATTTAAATAGGTATGGTATGTTTTGAGAAACTGAAATTGCAATTTTTATATAATTAATCTAACTATGGACATTTGCCTTTTTTATTTGTTTCGAGGAAAATTTTCTTGAAAGAGCATATTTCTAACAAAATCTTGCTAAGGACGGTACTTTATATCTCAGTGATATTTTTGAAAACAGATTCTCTCTTAAATTATTTATAAACGAAGCTCACAAGTAGGCTAGTGGTGCGGCTGCCAATTTTCCTCTTCGTATAATGGAGGCCAATGACATGCCACTGCTGAAGGTTAATTTAGTGTATTAATAATATTTGTACTAACAATACTGAGAGCTCATATTTTGCCTACAGAAAGACCCAGAAACTAAATTTGGACACCAAAATTAATTACCCGTTTTGCCTTGATTCCGATTGAGATCCGGCTCGAAGGACTGTTTGTGGCTGTTTCTGGTTTCTTTGATATCCACAAGATGAACGACGAAGGGTTTGGCCAATGATTTTTTTATTTCTATACGTTTCTTATTACTTTACCTAAAATATTAATCCATTTCTTACCCGTTCTTAGTATGCTAATTACAATGACATTGGTTGATGAGTAATTATGGCAGATGATCAATGTGGCAGTTGAGTCGCTCGTCGATCACCAGAGATGGCGCTGGCTATCAATTGCCAACAAATACATAAAACTGCAAAACAGCGTCATGTATCGGAAATGAATTCACAATATAATTGATAACGAATCGATTACAGTTATTTTGATAATGTGCTTATGTAATATCGATAATGTAGGAAGCGAGTGAGTCGTTTCCCACATTGACGTCTAAGACGGAAGCGTCACGTAATAGTGCTGAGTATTCTTACTCGGGATTATTACGCACTGTGAGTTTCTTAGGCAGTTATTGCATTAAATTATGTTAATCATAAGCTAAGTAAGAGCTGTGATAGCCCAGCGGTGAGACCGTGCAATTCTTTCGAGGCGAACACGAGTTCAAACCCGGGCAGGCACCTATGAGTTTTTCTATTAAACTCATGTGTCTAATTGATACTTGCAATTAATCACACGCTTTTCGGTAAAGGAAAACATCGTGAGGAAACCTCCATATCTCTAGAGAATTCTGGAGATATGTGTAACCTACCAATACGCATTGGAGCAGCGTGGTAGGTCTTAGCTCTCCAGAAATGGAGAGAGGAGGCCTATTCCCAGTAGAGGGATTGTAACAGGCCGCTACTTAAGTAAAATAGATTAACGATACTTTACAATTCCACTTCTGGATAAGAACTACGTTTCTCATTTGGAAGAAAGGATAGACTTCAGACTTATGATGTTGATGAATTTTACAAAATTCTGTTGTCTGTCTATCACGCTTTCAAGGCTAGTCCGCTGCATTAATATTGATAAATTTGGTCAACGTATACGATATAAAAGTTTTGCTTTCAGGAACAGGAATATAACCAACCCACTTTGCATTAATGAGGGTACATAAAAGCTATGTTAGCGTAAACGAAGTCTCGGGTACCCTCAGTATGTGAAATATAAATAAATAAATATATGGGACACTTACCACACGGTGGTCCGCCCGCAAAGTAAGTGACTTAATACTCGTGTTATGGGTGACGGACAACTGGTACACTACATATATAATTTTAAATACATACTTAAATACAAATACACATCCAGGCTCGAAGAACTAAAAAATTGTTTATAGAAAATGTTGGCCCCCGGCGGGAATCGAACCCGCGACCCGCGGAGCTGAAGGCAGAGTCACTACCCACTGCATAAAACGGCCTGTAAATATTTTTTCACATTTCCTCGATATGTAAACAGTACAAAGTAAAGCGTGAATCGTTAATATCAATTAAGCATTATGTTTAATTCAAAACTCATAGATGGCTACTCGGTATTCAAACCCGTATACTGGTAGTTATTGTATTGTTACGTACAGGTGTTCGTGGATTTGGATGAAAATACCTGGTAACTCGTTAAAACACTTTATTCAACTTTTTATTTCAAACTTACTACTTACAGTCTCTACACAGTCCGTTGTCCAATAAGAATGCCGAGGTCACTAATTTATTTATTCGTAATTTGTTTATTCGCTGTTGATCGCTATTCACAAACTGAATCTCGAGGCGCACGATACGTCTGCTTATATATCGAACGAACCAATTTCGAGAACATTCGATAGCCTTGAAACGATCGTAAACATGTTTACCAATAACATACACGTCAAATGTTCCAGAGAATAAGCGTTAAGCGAATTCTATAACATAGGCATTACGAACTCTTTACGCATGTTCGTAACAATATTATTAACATATTCATACGCATCAAGTTCTCTATAAATGAGAGAGACCCTGACCCAGAGGTGGCGCACTCTCGGGCTCAGAGTTGCTGCTGACAGGGATGGGGGCAATGTGTTCGACGGTACCGTGTTACCGCCACCACCAGAGCACTCAAGTTGTTTTTGTTGGTGTGACCTCGACGCACCCACGGTGGGACCCATAAAGGGTTTTTTCCTGATTAAAATTGCAATAAACAATTGCGCTGGTCATAATGTGAACGCGTGATAGAAATATTTGTAACACCTGCATGGAAGCCATAGAGCGCAAATGTGACAAATGCCATGTTCGAAATGTATTTCCAGTAAATCCTATTATAGCAACTCTATCAAGCGTGCCAGTCAAACATATGAATTTTTAATTTTTCAAAATGATGTCCTGAGAAGAACCAAATAATTATATTCAGAAAAGAGCAACTGCTATATTTTTGATGGCTTTTCTCGGTAGGAACAGCTTTCTGAACCAGCAGTAGCATTGACAATCCAAAAGCATCTGTTTACAAGTTTACTTGAATAAAGAGTATTTTAAATTTGAATCTAACAATAATTAGTGGAGTTAGGGTAACGTTAGGTTATTCGATGCAAAATGAATGTGGTAGTAATTCCAGATTTAACTAGAGCCTAGAGCTAAAAGCTGAAAGCGCATCTCCTCAAAGTTGAGTTCTAAAAAGTGATGTTTAAATCAGTGCAGTGTAACACTGGACGTGTTTAAGTAGAGGCCTTGTAATGTATACCCTATTTCAGTACCCTATTTCAGTGTAGTGTAATATCCGTTGAAGCCATTTCGCTGTTATTACATGCTATTCAACTCGGCATCGATTATATAGGCAGGGCGAGTCAGTAATTTCCTACAAGACGTCTGGAACGGAAACGACGGCGCGCTGTGCAATTTGCCCGGTCATAGTCAAGCACCATTTGTATTTATTGGCCCTTACGTTTCTGCGTAACGTATTAACCTCGGCTCCAAAAGGTATTATTGTCTGCCATTACGCTGTTTATAGCGTTGATTTCTTTCTCTAGGCTGTTCAATTAGATGCCCTTAGTATAATTTTTTATTACATAAATTAGAGCTGTGGCAGCCCAGCGGTGAGACCGTACAACTCTTTCGGTCACGGAGGTCAAGAAATAGACTCTACGACAAAATCGTATAGCATGTGCATGCGTTTTTTACGAATCCTGCACGTTACCTGCATTTTCATTTTCATACCTTTAGCATTATCTATATTATCTATTAACTTTATCGCGGGTTATATCAAAATAATTTCATTATTACTTTTGTATTATGGATCTCCGCAAAGTAACACCCCATTACATAAGTTATCTATTATATTATATTATTTTGCTATATACAAACGTGTATTATTATTTATTTATTTTTATCTTTGCCACTACAACAGTTTAAAAGCGCTGTCATAGGGAGGCTGATACAAAAAGCCTACTTTACTATTGAGGATTATATAGATGATAAAAATGCGTGGATTTAGCTACTCCTCTACCCTGTACAAGACAGTAATAACCAAATGTAACTAGTTATAAGAGTTTTATTTGAAAAGAGCAACCACCGAGTTTTTTGCTGGCTCTTTTCGATAGAAACACCTTCCGAACCAGCAGTAGATTTTGACGATTCAAAGGAACTTGTTTACAAGTTTACGTATGTACGTACCTACGTAGTTTAAGAATAAATAATAATTTGAATTTGAATATTACAACAAAATAATACTATCGTTACTTTTATAATATATATTACATAACTTAGAGTATAATAAGTTAAAGCGAATTTGCTGGTGCATCTAATAAGTTATAAAATAATGTTATTCAAAAACCAAGTTATTGAGACCGCGTTAGCATAAAACGCAACTGATTCATATTCAAATCGTTGGAAAACTAGTTATTTGATACAAAAAATGTACACGCGAATTCCATTCAGGCTAAGGTTTTTTGTTTCTCGTAATGTTATCGGTATCACGTAAATATTCCATTGTTTGTTTCATTAAATACTTAAACAATTACTTCTATATTGTATCGATAACTATTGTTGGATATACCAACATCCTCATCATCCTCCTGACCTTATCCCACTCCAAGTGGGGTCGGCACAACATGTTACAAAAATGTTGTCACATGATTTGGCTACGTATTTTACGACCAGCTGCCTGCCTGACGTCAACTTACCTTAGTCGCCTTTACGACACCTCGGTAAGAAATGAGGGTGGTTTATTCTACACAGCCGGATACCACACGGCATATTGTTGGATATACCATCATCATCCTCCTGCCCTTATCCCACTCTAAGTGGGGTCGGCATAACATATTACAAACGTATTGTCACATGATTTGGCTACGTATTTTACGACCGGCCGCCTGCCTGACGTCAACTTACCTTAGTCGCAATTGTTGGATATACCGTTAGCTCAAATTAAATCATTCTAAACTAGATCTTTGATGTCAAAGTAGTACGGAATAAGGGAAAACATACAAACGTATTTTTACAATTTTAATAATTACAAACTATACCCGCGACATCTTCGGCGTCTACTATAATGGTACATCTTCGTGATCAGAGATTAAAAAACGATTAGGGATGTGAAAAATATATCGATTTTATATTAATCAATAATTTTCTTACCATAATCGATTTATAATAATCGATTGATATAGTTTGTAAAATTATATCAAAGGCTTTTATAGAATTAGGCGTTACTTTTCGGAGATCTATAATACAAGAGTAATAATAAAAAATATTTTGCTATAATCTACAATACGCGATTGTATGTTATAGCAAAATAATTTTTATTATTACTTATGTATATAAAAGGCATTTACTTGACTCAAATATTAGACAAATAAATGTATGCATAGGCTTAGAATCGCAATCGACAGAATCAGTCGTAGAGCCTATCCTCCTGATTATGCTTGGGTTACGGCGCAAAACGATAGATTGTCGTAGTGAGTGTGTGTAGTGGATGTGTGGTGTGTTGTTGGTTGCGTTTTGTGATACGTGTGTCCTGCATTTATAATGCTTTCTACATTTAGCATTCCATAGATTCTTAACAGACGCGGATTATAGTATAATAATCATAAATTCCATCTAGCCACATAGTTCGTAACTTCTACGTGCACGGATAAAAGCAGGTAGGCCAGCAGCAGGCCTACCATGTACTCTTATTGCGACTCAATTGAAGACGTAAACGAAATTATTTTGCTTTTTATATTTTTGCTTTATACCATGACGTCTTAAAGACGCACACTTTAAGTCGCTGCCGAATGAGCGTTCGGAATTAAAAGAGGCAGAGTTATCTATAGTTCATATAACGTTATCCTTTTCAAACATTACGACCCCAATGCAATTCAAACTTCATGGTACGAAAAGAAAGCGGTTCGCTGTCGTCGTTTACGTCTTCAATTGAGTCGCAATAAGAGTTCATGGTAGGCCTGTTGTTATCAACATTAACATTTATTCAAATGTCGGTCAATCACACCCATCGGAGTCGCGAGGCACAACACGGCCTCGATACGGGGCTATTGAACTACCCACAGTGCCGGTGAATATCCTTATTATAGTTCATAGATTGTAATCCCAAGTAATGTCGAGGTTAAGTAAATTTTTTCAAATAACTCACCGTATAACATGCCATAAAATATGTCTTTCTTTGAAAAACGGGCAAAAACGATTGACGCTTGTAGCAATTCTTTCAAGCAACGTCATTGCGCCGCACTTACAATTTTTGGACTGATAGCTAAACGGCTAAGCGGATTTTGGTGGGACTGTTACTGCAAGGTAGAGGAGGTTGTGGAGCCATAAATAAATATACGGGACACTTACACACACGGTCTTCTGTCCCCAAGTAAGTAACTTAATACTTGTGTAATGGGCGACGGACAACTGATAGATATACTACATAAGTATAATTTTAAATACATATTTAAATACAAATATACACCGAGGCTCTAAGAACCGACAAATTGTCTATAGAAAATGTTGATCCTCGGCGGGAATCGAACCCACGACCCGCGGAGCTGAAGGCAGGATCACTACCCACTGCGCCAACAGGCCAGTCATAAGCTACTTTTTTCCCTAGAAATTCCGCGAAGTTCGGATTTAAGCGGAAATAACTTTATAACACACTTGTAGTGTTCGCTTTGATGTATTAATATAGACTAATGTTGTATGAATATAACACAGGCTCACACACGCACTACAAGTAACAACATGTCACTACACGTCCACTCTCATCAAAGGCTCTCGTGTACTAAACGTGTGTGCGCTTGAGACAGTGTTATGTTTCTTTGTACGTAAGTGTTAGTGTGAGTTAGTGTGAGGATATTCATGTATGTGTCTAGTATATATACATACAAGTTAAGATACACATATGTCAACCCACATACACTACAACACTGATTTCCACGTGAGCGAAGCGGGTAAAAAGTACTCTTAAATGTAATCCACTGTGTTACAAACAAGTGGTTTATTATACCTTGTTGCGTTGTCGAAATTGCGGACATCTACCGAGTGCAATAACAAATACAAGTAATCGATTTCAAAATATTACAGCTAAAGTGATATTTCACTTTAGCTGTAATAACCAACTAGTTATGTCGCGGTCGTGTGAATAATGTAATTTAATTATCGTGTTATAAGGACACAGTTCAATGTTTAATTACACAGGTACAATAATACAAGATAATCCATATTATTGTTGATGCAAAACTCTATCCATCTATCTGTTACGCTTTCATGGCGAATCTTTTGTAACGTAATTTATGAAATTTGGTACAATTCAGGCTTACTATACCATATAACAATATCATCCTCCTGCCCTTATCCAACTCTAAGTGGGGTCGGCACAACACGTTACAAACATGTTGTCACATGATTTGAGTACGTATTTTACGACCGGCGGCCTACCTGACGTCAACTTACCTTAGTCGTATTTTACGACTCCTCAGTAAGAAAGAGGGTGGTCTATTCTAATCAGCCGGGTGCCACACGGTAGGTCAACTTACCTTATGCATTTCTTGGTTATAAAAATACACCAGTCAAGATAAAAGATGTTCCTTAAGGCTAATAACACCTCATACAGAACTTGTAAGTTTAAAAAAACAAATAACTTCATATAGAAAAAATATATAACAAAATTATAGTTTTCTATAATTATAACAATAAATTAAATCGAAAAAAATATCCAACAAATATGTTGGTGCAGTGGGTAGTGTCCGTGCCTTCAACTCCGCGGGGTCATGCGGTTCGACTTCCGCCGAGGGCCAGCATTTTCTATAAACTATTTGTTGATTCTTCGAGCATGGGTGCATTTTTGTATTTAAGTATGTAATTAAAATTTTACATGTATATATTTACCAATTGTTTGTCATCCATAACACAATGGACAGAATCCTTATAGTTTAAATGTGTCCTTATTAATTAATAATAAAAGAAGTAGCTCTCATCATATACATTATTAAATATAGACGATATGAGAATGAGAGAGAAGGACGTTGAGCGAGAAACTAAAATATTTGTAAATAATGCTCGATATCCGAATAAACCATTCTTAGATTAAAAATTAATTTAATTACTTATACGAATAGGTATTCTACATATATTCGTGATCTTATGCGGTAAAACTGAAATGTCAGAGAGCAGATTCAATCTCATGGTCTAATGTAACATTCCTTGAATCACCCAACCTGTTTTATACAGGAACAATTTTTCTTTTGTATTCCTCAGGTTAGTATTGTTTGTTCATTAAAGATGAACATCTTTAAATTAATAAAAAAAATATGGGACACTTACACACATAGTCGTTTGCCCCGAAAGTAACTTAATACTTGTGTTTTGGGTGACAGTAAAGTAAAGTAAATGTAAAGTAAAAAGTAATTTGGGTGACAGACAACTGTTAAATATATAATTATCACTATATAATTTAATTATATATGTATATATAATAATTATATATTATTTTTATATTTATATATATAATAATAAAACTTTTAAAAATGTACGCTATTGTAAGTGATATTAATAATTAATGTATATTAACCATCCGCGGCCGTTCTTATCAGAATATTCGGGCTCATTCGATAGAATAAGACGTGATTATAGCCGCTTTCTATACATTTATTTGACGTGTTATTTTTGATCCAGGCATCAATTACGTTTGAGGATTAGGACTAAGTGGTAATTTTTAACGGCAGTTATATTTCACTAATTATTGTCAAGGAATTTCGCTTTTAAGACTTTCAACGGAGACTTCTGCAAGCGTGATAAGTGCAAAAATATATTAACAGAAAAAATAACGTACGTATAATTGGAATGTAAATACGATTGCAAAATCCGTAGGTAATACGAAGGTCATTGAGAATTGTAAGGACTCGTGAGATACGCATTATTTTTGTACGTGATTGAGATCTATGTCAAGATTTAATACCAACGATAGTCTGTTGGGTACTAATCGTGTGACAACAATTATTCTCTGACTAGATTCCCAGGTAGCAACAATTGTCTAAATATCGGATAAGACGGCTGGTTGCGTCTAGGTAGACACTTTTATGTTAGACACTCTTCGAATTCTTCTAGATTAACTTATATTTCAATACCGAGCTTTTATAAAAATTAAGGAATAAAGTGTACGTAAGAGTTCACAGCTACTTATTGTTTAAGGTCTACTAATGAGTATTAAAATCCATACAGTCAAAGGGAATCGTAATACAAAAGTAGTTGAAAAATAATTTATAGAATTAGGCGTTACTTTACGGAGATCCATAATACAAAGTAATAATAAAATTATTTTGCTATAATCCGCGATACAGTAAATAGAAAATATATATAGTGTTAAATGTATAGTGGACTATCCATATTTTCATACACGATACGTGCAGGATTCGTAAAAACACATGCACAAACCTCCACCCTTTCCACCACAATACACACGTTCACTATCGTTCAAAACAAAAGAAGGAACACAATATGATTTTTTCATAAAAAGGACAAAAGGCAGATAAAGAGAAAGTCATAGAATCAATGTTATGAGACAGATAAAAGAAAAGGAAGGCATGTTGTGTTATTTGAGAAAGCACGATTGTTCCAAAAAGAGATTTTTAGAAAAACCCGCATCGGCTTGCGAACAAAAAAATCAATAACTGAAGTACATCAATTAATGAAAAGATGACTTTTCACACACTATTCAATTAAACACCGAACGTCTATTGAAATATATAGCGGGGCATAATACGGAACATCGCCATCTAGTTTATCGTAGGTAAAGAAAAACATCTTCCTCAGTCGTTCACTCTTGACAGAGTGTTCGGGGTATCATGATGTTTTTTCGTCCTTTATTGTAGCACTTTCAATGCGTCTCTATGTCGCGGTCTCTAACACATTGGACTACGGATAGTTGAGATGTTGATCGTATCAGTTCCATTCAACGCGTGGGTGATTGACTGCGTGACCTCTAGCCTTCAACTTGTCGCAGGACAACTCAATTCAAATCAAAGCAAAATATTCTTTATTCAAGTAAACAAGTGCTTTTGAATCGTCAACTCTACTGCTGGTTCAGAAAGCTGTTCCTACCGAGAAGAACCAGCAAAAAACTCGGCAGGAAATTCTTATTGATTTACTTCTTCTTATTAATCTTACTATTCAACGAGTCTTTCCATAAATTGTTCGTTTCGAATAATATGGCCAAAGTATTTGAGAATTCTTATCTGCACTGTAGCAGATAATCTCGTTTTAATTTTGAGATTCTCTAGTATCGAGGTGTATAAAAAAGAAAAACATATCAAACTTAAAATAAAGCAGTGCAACAATCAAGCTCACCTGTCATGTTGGATGAGAGCAATAGAACTGGCAACTAGATCATCGAATTGCTTTTCACTAGCCGAACTCCCCTGCCTCTTGTGATGATGAGGAGTGTTCGCAGCCGACGACGTAGGGGTCAAAGTCTTCTGCACTTCCGTTGTTAAACTTTTATTGAGGTTGCCGTTGGATTTGCTACCAAACAATCGCCAGGACGAACCAACAGATGAGTCTTGGCTCTTTGTTGATGAACTGCTTTTCCATGGAAAGACTCCTCTGTAACAACGAAATAAAACTTATAAAAACAAATTACAAAGTGTTATTTAAACTCGAAATAATATCGTAAATTAGAAGCATATTTCACGCTTAGTATAGTGACCGAATTTAAAAACATTGTTTTATGGCAAATTGCAATAAAGCTTAGCGTAGCGCCTACAAATCTCATGAGTATTAAAGAGGCCCATAAATTGGATCAGACAACACTAGATTGTTTAATATTTCGTACCGTGATGTAAATAGATAGCACTGAAACAAAGATTAGTACGTTTTTAACTCAATGAAGAATAATTTTCAGTCAGTTTAATACTCAGTGAGATATGAAATTAGGGGAATTTTTACAGTTAAGTTCAATATTTGAGATTATTTCAGTGATAGTAGCATATCTTAACTGCAGTCAGCTACGCACCGAGCTGCAACGTTTAATTTGTAACTATCAATCAAATTGTAAAAAAATATATTAAAAAAAAATGGCTGCCGAGTTTCTTGCTAGTTCTTCTCGGTATGAGCAAACTTCCGAATCAGTGGTAGCTTCTTGAAAACATTTGACGATTCAAAAGTACTGTAAAGTCTACTTGAATAAAGAATATTTTTAATTTGAGTTGACGCAAATAAAGTATTTTAATATATCAAAAATTTTTCATCATCATCATCCTGCCCTTATCCCACTTTAAGTGGGTCGGCACAACATGTTATAAAAATGTTGTCACATGATTTGGCTACGTATTTTACGACCGGCCGCCTGCCTGACGTCAACTTATCTTAGTCGCCTTTTACGACACCTGGGTAAGAAAGAGAGTAGCCTATTCTACTCAACCGGATATCACACGGTGGGTCAAATAGCCTTTTGCGAGACCTAAGTAAGAAATGAGTGTGGTCTAATCTACTCATCCGGTTACTACACGGCGGGTCAACAAAATGAACAATTAAAAAAATTATAAATCCATAATTACTGCGATTTCGTATACAATTATATAGTTTTACATCATAGCTACATTAAATATCCATAGAATTTTATCTCGCTTTGTTACAGCGCGCGAACGTGGAAGAGTGTCCGGAATGTCATTGTGTGATAATTTAATCTCGCCGAGATCGTGGGCGCTGTTCGCGATAAGGCGCTTCTCGAAAACGCTCTATGGAGTAACTGTTTCAACGATAATAGCAAAAGGTCATTAGCTGTTGTTATCAAAACTGGAATTATATTAATAATAATTATATTGATAAATAAATATAAATAAATATATGGGACACTTACACAATACGGTCATCCTTCCCCAAAGTAAGTAATTTAATATTTGTGTTATGGGTGACCGACAACTGGTAAATGTACAACATATATGTATATATTTTAAATACATATTAAAATACAAATATACACCCAGGCTCGATGAACCCACAAATTGTTTATAAAATATGTTGGCCATCGGAATCGATCTCGCGACCCGCGGAACTGAAGGCAAGGTTACTACCCACTGCGCCAACAGACCAGGCAAACTCACTCATTTATTATCAATTTTTTATATGTAAAAAAAACATTAAAAATACAAAAAAAAATTGACATCCATGGAGAGCAGAGACCTAAGCTCCTATCAATTAGGATTAAAGAGTAAAGAAGCTCCTACAATACGTGCCATCTCAAGCAACACTGCCTTCTGTATACTGCCCTCGAACCAACAACTAAACGTAAGCCTAATTATAAATTATTACTTTCGGGTACATACCACGGTAATTTGTTTTTGATTCGCCGATATTTCGACCCAGTTGCATGGATCGTGGTCACGACGGAACTGCAGGTAGGCGGTACGTCAAGCTGAGATGTTAGGGGCAGTATCTAACTACCCTCCGTCGAAATATCGGCGAATCAAAAACAAATTACCGTGGTATGTACCCGAAAGTAATAATTTATAATTATGTCTTCAAACCACGAATATTCAAGTATAAAATCATTAAACGTAAGCCTCTTGAGATATTGCTCGAGTTTACGCTAGTAGACCGTTTACCGAAACAACAATAAAAACAATTATAGCCAATATTCCATCATATAATCTCATGAGCTAGAAATGAGATCAAAATATTTCTTTAATTAATAATAATAATTATTATTCACACATTTCCTTCACGTTGTTTTACAGTTGAACGACGTGAAGTACAATTCTCACTGCTGGAAAATGATTTTACACAGCACATTTAATAGGCGTCTAGCTTACTACGCTCGTATATGTTAGATAGGCAAGGTCGTGAAAATTGTAAGTCAACCTAAACTCGTGGCTAGTTGGATAGATGACATAAAAAGTGGTTCCTTTTTTACACGGCTTTTAGAGCGTTACCTCTCGTAGGTACGAGAGGTTTTTTTACCGTGCGTTAAAAATCCGTCAAAATGAAACAAACGGGTATCCAGCAGGCCATACATGATTTCATGGCCATACCATAAACTCTTATTGCGACTCAATTGAAGACGTAAACTAAATTGTTTTGAATTCAAATTCAAAATATTCTTTATTCAAGTAAACTTGTAAACAAGTGCTTTTGAATCGTCAACTTTACTGCTGGTTCAGAAAGCTGTTCCTAATGAGAAGAGTCAGCAAGAAACTCGGCGGTTGCTCTTTTTAAAATATCGATCTTAGAACTAGTTACATTTATTTATTACTGTCTTGTACAAGGTAGAAGTGCACCTATATCCACACATCCTTATCATCTAAGTAATCTTCAACAGTATAGTAGGCTTTCTGTATCAGCCTCTTTTTAACAGTGTTTTTAAACTGCTGTAATGGCATGGCCAAAATTGATTTCGGAATTTTATTATAGAATCTTATACCCAAACCCACAAACGATTTACGTACTTTTGCTAGGCTTTTGCTTTTTCATACCATGACGTCTTAAAGGCGCACACTTTTAAGTCGTTGCCGAATGAGCTTTCGGAATGCGTCCTAAAAACATGTGAGTAAAAGAGACAGAGTTATCTATAGTTCATATAAAGTTGTCCTTTTCAAACACACTTCATGGTACCAAAAGAAAGCGGTTGGGTTTAGGTACCGACTTTGAATTGAATCGTTATCTAAAAGTTCATGGTAGGCCTGCTGATATCTGTTAGAACGACAACGCATTTAAAAGCGACGTATTTTTATCACGCAGCGTTCCATTTTAGGCGTTAGGGCGAGGGGCGTTAAGCTGAATACACCATAAGAATACATATATATACACCATAAGAAACTTTTTATAACGCCTATTTGCGGAATTTTAACGCGACGTATTTTTTACGCCCGCGCGAACGAGGGGTTACCAGGTGAGTTGGACAGAAGACAAAAAGAACAGAAACACCGTCGAGGTTGTGAAATGTGGAGATTGCGGTGTGTTGATTTAACTAGGTTTTAGGTGGAAGCCACAATTATTTACAGTTTGGTGAAAAGTAATAATTCTCATCAACATTTCTTATACAATATTCAACTTCCTTACTAATTTGAATTATTATGAAGTTCTTACTTATTTTTTTTATTATTATACTATAGGAGACAATCGAGTTCTTGACACAATGTATAACTAAGAACAATTGAAATCAAAGATCAAAGAGCGCTGTGTCGTCATACAAATATACTGGTTTTAAATTTATGCAAAAAATGTGATACTTTTGCAAAACAGTTACGAATAGAAGAGGATAATATGAGAATGATATATTATTAAAACTATTTTTAGGTTATGCGACAGACAAACAATAAATCACAGTTATTTGTTTGGTTACAATTACGTTTCCTGTTTGTCATAATTAAAGGATATAATTGTCTTTGACGTATATTTATTTACATATGGAGGATTCTATTTATAATTGATTTAACATCATCATTCTCCTGCCCTTATCCTACTCTAAGTGGGGTCGGTACAACATGTTAAACATGTTGTCACATGATTTGGCTGCGTATTTGATGACCGGCAGCCTGCCTGACGTCAACTTATCTTAGTCGTATTTTATGACCCCTCGGTAAGAAATGAGGTTGGTCTATTCTTCTCAGCCGGATACCACACGGCGGTTATAATTGATTAAACATTAAATCTAAATACTAATAGTAAATATGCGAAAGTCTGTCCGTCTGTCTGTTACGCATTGACATCTAATCCACTATCCCTAGTGAGGCAGATGAAATTTGGTACATTAATAGATAAAATACCAAACTAACAAATAGAATAAAAACCAGTTTTTTTTTCGGGAATAGAAAAAATCCACAAAGTACAAGAGTAATGATAACATTACTTTGCTATAATCCAATATGAAAACTCCACAGTCCTCTCTACATTAAGCATTATATATATTTTCTATTTGCTTTATCACGGATTATCGAAAAAGTAATTTTATTACTATTTATGTATTATGGATCTGTGCAAAGTTAATTTTATAAATTACCAACAAAGTACATAATTGAAGGAACTAAATCTTTAAATTTCGACGTGAACGCAAAGTTGAGGGTACCACCAGAATATTTAGGTAACTTGAAATTTGATCACTTACATGAAAAGCGGGTATTTCGTTTCTAAATTGCACATTTATTTTACAAATCGCACTTGAGTAGGCCTCATCGTGACTTGGCCAAAACTGAAACTAATTTTTGCTAACGATAAAAATTGCTCTCATACAAGTTTCGCATACGACTTCTCCGAGTCGATATATTTATTTATAAACGACTAATCAAATTTCATCAATAGGACCGGGAGATTAGCCTTGGATGCGTAACAGACAGTCATACAGATACAAATCGTTGGAGTTTTGACACTATTGCAGCCCATGAGCGAAATGATAATAATATAGGCCTTTAAGGTCACATCTAGGTAAGATTAATAACGCAGTATTCGCAAAATTCCTCTTCGGAATAGGATTGGAAACAAACACAGAATCAATATAAAATACGAAAAGCATGTACCCTCTTTTTTACGAAAATAATGCAGACGGAGAAGAATTAAATTTGCATGTCTGTAGTTTATTTAGAGTAGGAGTACAGAATGCTAATACTTTTATGTAATAATGCATAAAATACTTTAAATTTATGATAAATACTAAATGTTTATTTCTTACCGAGATGTCGCAAAAGGCGACTAAGGTAAGTTGACGTCAGGCAAGCGGGCGGTCGTAAAATACATAGTCAAATCATTTTACAACATGCTTAAAACGTGTTGTGCCGACCCCACTTAGAATGGGATAACGGTAGGAGAATGATGATGATGATGATGTAACGTTTAGTATTAAAGTGACCGAATTCAAATTTAGTTAATTTAAACTTAATTGAGCTAGGATAAATTGTAATCCTTATTTCTTTTAACTTTAAAAAATAGTGTTTTCTTGCTCTCCCAGGTTATGGGTATCTTTTTTTCGTATTTATGCAGAACTAATGTAACATCTTCTATTCCGATTTATCGTCCGTACAAAAATCGTTGTGCTAATACTATAAATTTTGAAGTTTTACGTGAAAGAATCAGCCATTTCTAAAGTACTCCAAAAAACAAATGTCTATGGAAGTATAGTGGATACCTTTAAGCTTTTATTTCTATTACTTTTTATATATTTACTTCTAATTCTCTTTTTTAATGTGATCCGTTCGAGTAGCTTTGACACACACATACATATGTGCAGTAGTATATTGCATGTCCAGCAGGCCTGTCATGAACTCTTATTGCGATTCAATTGAAGACGTAAACTAAATTGTTCTGCTTTTTACATGACGTCTTAAAGACGCACACTTTAAGTCGTTGCCGACTGAGCGTTCGGAATGCGTCCTAAAATCATGTGAGTGAAAGAGACAGAGTTATCTATAGTTCATATAGCGTTATCCTTTTCAAACATTACAATCCACACTTCATGGTACGAAAAGAAAGCGGTTGGCTTTAGGTACTGAATTGAATCGTTTTCTAAAAGTTCATGGTAGGCCTACAGATCATATTTTGGAGTTTTATGATGTGAAGCTCAACATTAGGTAACTTTAGCACTACGCGTGCGTCCGTATGTCTTTAGCTCAGCTTTATGAACAGACAAACATTAAATATTACAAGTATGTATATACATACGTATATATTTAGATTAATTGTACAACAGCGTAACACAGACGTCACATGTCCTTCCAACAATTTTCGTTGAACGTAATAAATATTGACTTATCAAAACCCGATACAATGAAATATAAATCATATTTCTACTTCAGTAGCGGTTGTTTTTGAATATCAGCTAGTTGGGGACAATAACAGGCACCAGATCGTATCATCAAACACAACTGTTATTATTTTAATGGCAATTTACTTCACGATTTATTATGATTCGTGAGTAGAAAATTGCATTTTAACAAAATAAAATAACTGATTGCAATAGGGTAGGAAGTAGAAGAATTAATTCATAATTTTGTTTCTACAAACACGAATATCTTTTGAGAGGTGTAACCTACCAAGCCGCGTTGGAGAAACGTGATAGATATAAGCTGCAATCCTGCTCTCCCAAGGAGAGGGGAAGCCTATGTATACGAAAAGTTAAAATTAAGTTTAAGAGATTTGCTTATATGTAAAGCATATTACAAAATTGATTATTATTTGGATAATAAAAATGCTTAGATTTGAAAATCACTTTAGCTTTGTGTTTAATCATTTCAAATCTGGTTCTTCTCGGTAAGAGCAACATTCCGAAACAGTTGTAGCTTTATTCATCGTGTTGATCCTTGGGGATTCAAAAAGCTTGCTTTAAAAGGCTTATTTGAATTAAGATAATTTTGATTTGATTCGATTTATGCCCAGCTGTGAGATAGTAACAGGTGATTACTTTACTTTTTTATGTAGATTGTCGGCGCCGTTTTGAGTTGTGCTAAGGAAGTTATTTTGAAATATAAGTAGCTGACATATATTTTCATATGGCTGTGAGTCCGATACAGTCCACCACAGCGCGTCGCTTTAAGCCGAGGTCCGGCCTCACAGGAGGCACCCTTAAGGCGACGCTCCAGGATGCTGCGAGCCTCGCTCGAGACTCGCTCTCCCAGTTTTCACCCCGGCGATGCTTCCGCACTCGCCCCCTCTCTCGGTGACGCTGTAAGAGCCATTTGGGCTAACAGCATTAGTTAGTGTCCGAAAAAAAAATTATTCATATGGGTCGAAATTTGGTAGTCGTAATATCTTCAATAAGTCGTGGTGTAATAATTATCGTGGTGTTGCACTGGTGACGTGTCGCTGGTAATGTTTGTCATAAGAATTTTGTTTTCAGTTTTATAATCTTTGTATTATAGTATCAGAGTAGATAAATATACATATTACATAGATCTTAACGAAAAATTTTATAATATCTTCAAACACAAGAGTATATGAATAATCTAAAAATTTCATCATATTTGTGTGTAGTCCACATGGACGAATAATTACGTGAAGTCGCCGCGATTTCGCTCGTACTAATTTCATCGTTAAAGTACCCTCAATAATGATTTTTTTTGTAGTAGCAAACTTTCGAATCAGTGGTAGGTTCTTTAAAAACATTTTTTCCTTTAAAACGATTCAAAAGTACTAAAAACATTCCACTTGAATAAAGAATATTTTGATTTTGAATTTGATTATAAACCTCTAAGCAGACGAGCTTTAGTATCGTAGTAATTTTTAGAAGCAGATGTTAGTTTAGGAAATTCCATAATATAAAAGTAATAATAGCATTATTCTGCTAATATGGAACTTTAGCGTTTTGATGATTGGATTTAAAGCCAACTAGAAGCCTGAGATTTTCTTTTACCGTTCGTTGCTGTTTAGTATCTTACATCAATATATCCCTAAGGCTCTAGGAAAAGATTTTTAAATTTTCAAACGAGCAGCTCCAGTCTGAAAATATACCATATACCTTAAGAGTTATAAATAACTAGGAACACGAAATTACACCTAAAACTTCGGCTGATAACGCTTCCCGCCTCCATCATCACATGTCGTTAAACGGGAAGAAAAAGGGGCCTATAGATAGCTGTTAACAGGTATTTAAAACATCCGACTGTAATTAAGTACATGTGCAACGGATGCTGTGGGATTTATCACCCATGATGGGTGTAAATCCTGGACGTATACGAAGGTTAACAAAATCGTATCGTTGATCAGTTTTGACCTTTGTCTAGATATTATTAAAATCAAGTCATTATCTATACTTATTATAAAGCTGTCTGATTGATCGTGATCGATTTTATCAAAATCTACTGAACCGATTTTTGTACGGTTTTTAATAAAAGGTAGTGCAATACTAGCGAAAGGTTTTAGGCTAATATTACATTACGGTTTAATGTAAATAGTGTATTGAGCAAATTGTAAAAAAAACTCGCCTGTTGGGTATTTTAGTCGCGTGCGCCGCGTAACTAACAAAGATACATTAAGGTAATGTACTTTAGATTTGTAAAAGATTATAAATAAGCGTTAATCTTATAATATAATATATTAATCTTACTTTATATTGGCCCGTTGGCGCAATTAACAGTAACCCTGCCTTCCGTTCGCGGCTGCGGGTTCAATTCCCGCCGAGGGCCAACATTTTCTATGAAAAATTTGTTCGTGCCTGGGTGTATATTTGTATTTAAGTATGTGTTTAAAATGAAACATGTATAGATTTACCAGTTTTCTATCACCCGTAACACAAGTATTTTATACCTATTCCCCCCTCTAAACTACACTCAACACCGGTTTGTTACTACCCCACACTAAAAATTGTTGTAAAACGATCTCTTCAACTCAATTTTCATGAAGCCATAGTACATATACTATGAACCTAACCTTTTAGAGGAAATGCACTACCTTTTAGTAAAAATCGTACAAAAATCTGTTCAGTAGGTTTAGAGAAAACACTACAAATTGTCGTAAAACGACCTCTTCAACTCAATTTTCATAAAGCCGTGAATCTAAACCTTTTAGAGGAAATGCACTACCTTTTAGTAAAAATCGTACAAAAATCCGTGCAATAGATTTAGAGAAAATCAATCACAGATAGACAGCTTTGGGGACTTTGTTTTATACTAAGTACACATATATAAGCTGTGATAGCCCAGCGGTGAGACCGTGCGACTCTTTCGAGGGGAACACGAGTTCAAACCCGGGCAGGCACCAATGAGTTTTTCTATTAAAACTCATGTGTCTAATTGATAATTGCACTTATCATTAATTATGCATTGATTGCTATAGATATTGCATTGAACTCTTTTCGTATGTTCGTAATAATATTAAGAAATAATAATAAAAAGCTGGCCTCTTTGGATTCTTCTTTGGAATCAAGCTGTGATAGCCCAGTGGTGAGACCGTGCGACTCTCTAGAGACGACATAGGTTCAAACCCCGGGCAGGCACCAATGAGTTTTTCTATTAAAACTTATGTAAATAATTGATAATTGCTATTTATCAGACGCGTTTCGGTGAACGAAAACATCGTGAGGAAACCTGCATATCTCTAGAGAATTCTGAAGATATGTGTAGCCTACCAATCCGCATTGGAGCAGCGTGGTAGGTCTTAGCTCCAATCCTTCTCTCCCAAAAACGGAGAGAGGAGGCCTATTCCCAGCAGTGGGATATTAACAGGCTGCTACTATATACACATATATATTTAGATTTACATGTAGTTTTCGCAGCTTCGAATGGGCGAAAAAAGAAATAAATGGTTATTATTCTTGTAAAAGTGTTTACATGATCTCATCGCGGCCGGAGGTGTCGCGTTATGTTATGTGAGCGCGTACCAAGCGCGGGCTGATACCGCGCTCGCGGCGTTTTTGTTACGTCGACGTAGGGACCTCGAGTTAGCGTTAGCGGACACGTTAAGGATTACGTTTTACATATTGATACGTTGGCACTTTTATATCGTACTGTCCAGCCACGCGTTGCTGTGACCCAGTTTGGTTTCGAATTCCCCTCGAAACACTCGACAGTAAAAAAAACACTCCGATCACCAGCAAACTCTACGGTTATACGCTGTGTCGTTCTAAAGATTGTCTGGAAATTTCATTCGTTTCCGAATCTATAAAGGACATACAGACATACATTAATTTTTATATATTACTAGGTGTCCACGCTTTCCGCCGTGTGGTATCCGGCAGAATAGTATAGACCACCCTCCTTTTTAACCGAGGTGTCGTAAGAGGCGACTAAGGTAAATGCCGTGTGGTACCCGGCTGCATAGAATAGACCACCCTCATTTCATACCGAGGTGTCGTAAAAGGCGACTAAGGCAAGTTGACGTCAGGCAAGCGGCCGGTCGTAAAATACGTAGCCAAATCATATGACAACATGTTTGTAACATGTTGTGCCGACCCCACTTAGAGTGGAATAAGGGCTGGAGAATGATGATGACTGGTGTCCACGCTTTGTTGTGGCTCAGTGCGATCGTCACCAAACTTTACAGGATCATATACCGAATATTATCATTATAAAAATTTTCTGAAAAGTTCATTAAAATCGGTCGAGCTTTGCAATGTGTAAAAGACGTACAGACACACTTTTTTTTTACATATATGAAGAAGATAACTGATGCCTGACACCTATGATCATTTCCAACCAACTTTTCTATACTACATATAATATAACAACTCATTTCGGAAAAATTAACAATAAACAATTTCACATTTATAATAGTAGTAAGGAATACAACAGAACTAACCACTTTGCTATAATCCGCACGGGTTAAGTGAATGCATTCAAAGCCAATGTGTATGAAGCAGGCAAAATCTACGCACCTTATACATGCAGGACCAGTCACCACATGCACCCCAAGGCGCAATTCACCAGCAACAACGCACACAAAAGCAGCACGCACACCCACCACCACAATCTCGACGATCGTTTCGCCCCGAAACCGAAGCATCATCAGGAGGATAGGCTCCACGACAAAAATCGTACTGCAGTACAGTGTACTACAGTAGTAAGGAGTTAAAAAATACTTTAAATATCATAAAAACATTATTCCCTATTTTCTGAACGAAAATAACCGAACAAAAAATTATATTATACATAATTATTTAGTAACGTAACGTTCTTGACGTAGTAGAAATATACTCAACCTTATAATATATAGACAATTAGCTTGAAAACTGGTTCCCACGACATGAACGCTTAGGTGAACGCCGTAATGATAATGTATTATTTTTGTTGTATTACAATACTTATGCATCCCACTGTGATATGTATCTGGTCAGGGTAGAGGCTAATGACGTCATAATGTAGGGATTACATAGTTATTATAATATATTTCATACTAAAGTCGAAAGCCGTGATAGCCTAGCGGTGAGACCGTGCGACTCTTTAGAGACGACATAGGTTCAAACCCCGGGCAGGCACCAATGAGTTTTTCTATTAAAACTTATGTGTCTAATTGATAATTGCAATTTATCACACGCTTTTCGGTGAAGGAAAACATCGTGAGGAAACCTGCATATCTCTAGAGAATTCTAGGGATATGTGTAACCTGCCAATCCGCATTGGAGCAGCGTGGTAGGTCTTAGCTCCAATCCTTCTCTCCAAAAACGGAGAGAAGAGGCCTTAGCCCAGCAGTGGGCATCGTAACAGGCTGTTACTTAAAGTCGTAGGGAGGCCTGTAAGTGAGTGTCGAATAATAAGAGAGAGATGAAACTTATATACAAAGGTAATAATAAAATTATTTTGCTATAATCCGCTATACAGTAAATAGAAAATATATATAGTGCTAAATGTACAGTGGACTATTCGTTTTTTTATTACCCGTTACATGCAGGATTCGTAAAAACAAATGCACAAACCTCCACCACTGCCACAACAATACACAAGCACTACACAAGTTCACTATCACAAACTCAACATTCGTTTCCCCCGCAACCGAAGCATCGTCAGGAGATAGACTCCACGACAAAGTCGCAAAGGGATTAGGTTTGCGCAAAGCTTGTGTGTTTTAAGCTTGCAATGTTTGTAAAGACTTTAAGGGTATGACGAGACTATACGAAATAGTATGATCTAAGCAAACAAAAAAAAAATCATTATACCTGAGTTAAACGATAGAACTTCTAATAGTAGAATGGAGTCCACGTTCAAAAAAGTAAAAATTGGTTTCGGTTCCGTGTACTCTTTCTTCTTATTTACAGTTTGTATTTAAGCAAATATCAACTTAATTTGTCTGCAAAACAAATAACTCAGATAAACAATTTTTTTGCCTTTTGTGTTATCTTGAGTTCAAATATTCATCTAGTAGGTACATAGTTTTTCGTTATTTTTATTTTCCTTTCATTATTGGCTGTATTTCACTTCGTGTCTCTTTCTTTCTATTACTGAAAGGTTGACTGGAAAAAATCCCTTCTAGGGATAAGTCCGCCTTTGTACATGTGTTTTTTTTCTCTTCTTTCAATATATATGTACAATAAAGAAATAATAAACTAAAAACCATTGTGTGCGAAACAGAATAATTAGCTCTACTAGATATTCTTATTAATGTTGAGAGACCGGCTATACTCACGTCTTAACTAGTCGGGCTCATCCGATAAAATAAGACGTGAGTATAGCCGGTCTCTCAACATTAATAATGAATACCACTCACGATAGTTTAAATTCAAAAATAGATATTCTTAAGTCGTCGCGATTCATAAAGTCTTCTAACACGCCAGTGCGGTCGCACTTGCGAAAGTTTACGAAAGCCTCGACGCGTGAGCAACAGTGTTATAAAATGTAGGCAATTTGCCAGATAGAAACTAAAGTGAAATTCTATACAACAGAGTAACTAGATAAATGTAGAAACGTAATGCAAATGGCAGTTTCCAGCCTATTGTGATGGATTTAGATTTGATTATTCCATTTATGCAATCATCTCCTCCTGCCCTTATCCCACTCTAAGTGGGGTCGGCACAACATGTTACAAACATGTTGTCAAATGATTTGGCTACGTAGTTTACGACCGGCCATCTGCCTGACGTCAACTTACCTTAGTCGTGTTTTATGACCCCTCGGTAAGAAAGAGGGTGGTCTATTCTACTCAACCGGATACCACACGGTGGGTCGACTTACCTTAGTCGCCTTTTACGACATCTCGGTATAAAATGAGGGTGGTCTATTCTACTCAGCCGGATACCACACGGTGGGTCGACTTACCTTAATCGCCTTTTACGACACCTCGGTAAGAAAGAGGGTGGTCTATTCTACTCAGCCGGATACCACACGGCATTATTCCATTTATGCAATATAAAACAAAATTAATGATAATACTATTTTGCTTTAATCCTTGACAAATTCCGATAACATTATTTTCAATAATAATAAATTCCCACTGCTTTTTGCGGAATCTACATGATGATTACCGAACGCTAAAGCTCTTAAATATATTCTACAACTTAAAATTCATATCACAAAGCGATAATCCATGGCGAAACGCACAACCCATGCGAAGTTTAAACGTTGTGTGTAGGGTTGCCAACTATACTCCTAAGAGTATTGCACTGTTTCTCACTTCATCGTACTTTTCACCAATGAACAAAAATAAAGCACACAAAATACTGCTTTCAACATCGAAATGCTTCACATTGTAAGTGTAAGACGATCACAGAATTTGCACACAAAGTGCAGAGTAGCCACGAACAAACCGCAATAAGACTTTATTTTACTTATATGCTACTGTGCCAGCGGCTTCGCCCGCGTCGAAATCAGTGTGTCGTAAATTTTTTCCTGAATTTAAATTTTGAACGAAAAAGTAATGTGAGTTAACTATAAGAAATAGAGACTTGCTATCGCGGGTTTTTTTTGTAGTATTTTTATAGATCTACAATTCTCTAATACATTACTTTAGTGTACCTCTATGTAACAAAAGCTCACAGCAATCGAGTTTTATAGAACCGCGCGACCTCGTTAACACAATTTACATAAAATCATAATACGTTATAAACCTAAACCCTCCTGAAGAGTTGCACTATCTTAAAGTAAAAACCGTACCAAAATCCGTTCAGTAGATTTCGAGAAAACCGATAACATACAAGCAGTCATCTTTTGGGGACTCTGTTTTATAATATGTATAGATTTAGGTGAAGCTATGGTAATTAAAAAAAATTTAAGTTGTGCGAGAGACTAAACAATATTTATTTAAAAACATTATTTCAAATATTTGATAATTTTTCTAAAATACTGTTTCATACCTTAATAATAATTATTTCTTGTCAAAAAATACACTCAACCCTAGTTGTGTGCATACAAACAAAGAAGTCCACATAATAACAGAAGACAGAGGTCCGTTTGCGCATTGATAAAAATTTTAAGTGAACAGTATGGTTTTATTTATGGATGAATAGTGTGTTTTATCTAATGATGATATTTGTAGAATACTTGAAAGGCCAGTGTTTTAAAATACACAAGAAATTCATTTAGGTTTAATTTTAATGTTATCACTCATGTCACAGAGAAGATAACCCGCGGGGAAAAACGCGTGCATCGTGTAAACTTTGATCGCTACTATTCTTAGTACTTATAAATATAATTAAGAGGAAAAAATATAAAGGAATGCCTGTCCATTGATAAAGCAAGTCTACCTAAGTTAGACAAATCTAGCTATTTATATCATCAATATTATAATGTTTTATGCTTTAATCAACTAAGGCGATATATCGTAATGAATCACATATTCATACTATAGAGCTACTTTTTATCCAAGTACCAGAGCCAATATAGACGTTTATAATTTAATAATTAATAATAATTAGCAATTTATAATTTGTTTATATATATAAAATATATTTTTTTTAATTGTGGAGTTCTATTTCGAAGGGAATTCGAAACCAGATTAAGCCAGCAAAGCGTGGCCAGACAGCTAGTTTATCATATTTATATTGAATATAATGCGAAGAGGAGATGGCAATCTTAAAAAACTGGTCATTGTTGGCAACACAGAAGGAAAGAGATCCCGAGGCCGGTCGCCAACACGATGGTCTGACCAAGTGAAAGAAGCCACCTCCTCATCCAAATTCTATCAGGCGGTTAGGGCTAGTTTAAACCGGAATAAATGGAGGCACAGCGTACGAAAGAAGGGCTCAGGTGACCACGATCCTCAGTAATGAGGGACCGATTGAAGAAGAAGATTAAATATAAAATGTTGCAAAGCTTAAGTAGAGTAGGGTGTAGCGCATATAGGAAGCGATTAACGTTGGTGTCTCAAAATACTTGAATTGCGACCTTGCACCTGAAGGCGCAGCGTAGGCAGACCCCTACTAGGTGGACAGATGACCTCAAATGGTAGAGGCAACCGTTGGATAGAGGCGCCACAAAAACATGTGGCGTGGAAATCTTTCTTCTTCTTTACGTGCCTCTCCGACTAATGAAGGTTGGCAGTCAGCTCTGCATATGCCTTATTTGTAGCCAGACGGAAGAGTTTGAAAACGCTCTTAATTCCCGTCCATTCCCGGATGTTTCTTAACCAAGATTTCCTTCTAATACTAGGTCTCATTTTTCCAGCGACTTTCCCCATCATTATCAGTTGCAATAGCTCGTATCGGCCATGCCAGAGTACGTGGCCCAGGTATGAAACTTTGCGTTGTTTGATGACTGAGAAAAGTTTGCGTTTTTGTTCTACTCGCCGTAGAACGTCCTCATAGGTTACTTTTTGAGTCCACGATATAGACATCACACGTCTGTATGCCCATATTTCGAATGCTTCTATACGTTTCCTGAGATCCTCTTTTACGGCACATCCGTATAGAAGCAAAGGCCAGTGGAAGTCCTTAGAAGAGACTTATGTTGAACAGTGGATGTCTATTAGTTGAAGAGAGAGATATTACACAGGGAAATAAGCAAGAGAATACGTCAATTAAAATTTATACTTTATTTAAATTAATTAATAAAATAAATCAATAAAACAGTGACACAGACAAAGTCGCGTTTATCTTGTAATGTAAACAACCGCGTATCGTCGCAGAGTATTGAATTGTATTCAGGACACGATTGTGCCTATACATTTATTGGTCGCTGGTATCGCATTCCACGCGTTCGTGACCTTCTGTTAATAATAAATACAATAGAGCTTATCAAATATTCGCCAACTGTATTACAGTTTTGGTACTGCAATTTATAATGTTACCATAAAAGTACAACAATTATTGGACTGTACTGGGGAAGTTTGCCAATTTAGCAATTGGCAGGTTACGCGTGCCTAAATTGACATGTTTAATTTCAGCGAATGTTAGTGCCTAGGTATTACCCAACATAGATATTAAGATATTGCTTACCAAAAAGTAGCGCCCTGTTATTATCACAAAGTTGGCCACAGACCTCCTCTCTCCCTATTTGGAGAGAAAGGGTGGAGGTTAGACCTATCAAGCTGCTCCAATCCGAATTGGTAGTTTACACATATCCCGGTTATTCTCAAGAGATATCCAAATTTCCTCGCGATGTTTGTTTTCACTTCAAGCTGTAATAGCCCAGCGGTGAGACCGTGTGACTCTCTAGAGACGATCATGGGTTCAAACCTCGGGCAGGCAGCAATGAGTTTTTCTATTAAAACTCATGTGTCTAATTGATAATTGCAATTAATCACACGCTTTTCGGTGAAGGAAAACATCGTGAGGAAACCTGGATATTTCTAGAAACTTCTGGGGATATGTGTAACCTACCAATCCGCATTGGAGCAGCGTGGTAGGTCTTAACTCCAACCCTTCTCTCCAGAAATGGAGAGAGGAGGCCTATTGCCAGCAGTGGGATTGTAACAGGCCGCTACTTTACTTTTTTTTTGTTTGTCTTCACCGTAAAGCATGTAATATTACAAATTACGCATTTAAGTTTTTAAATAGAAAACTCATTGGCATACGGTCTCATCATTAGGTTATCACAGCTTTTGTGTAAACTGCTTGATATACAACTAATACCTACCCGTAACTTAGCATAGACTTCCGTACAGTTTTGTTTTTAAATGACGGAAAGAGTCAACGTCTTAAGAGTTTTCATAAAAAATGGTACCTAAACCCTTTGAGATATAAAAGAGCAATGTATGATAAGATTATTTTTTTCTGTCTTATTGATAATAGATTTTAACGTGTAAAGAAAATAAGGAAGTAAACTTCTGCACACACTTTCGATTTTACTACTGAAAAAATTCGAAAGTATTAAAAATTTGACTTACTTTCATTTATTCGCGAATTTAATTGGGCACGCGTTTATAATTCACTGATACTAGCGTCAAGGCCTCACTTTATTGATATTTATTATTGCTAACGACAATTTACAGTTACATAGTCAAGAAAGATTGTGAATTTTATTTTTGTACTATATGTAATGTGAAAAAATATATATTTAGCTCTACGAAAATAATTATGGTAACGATGTCGTAGCAAGTATCTCGGGACGACGCATTTTAATATATAAAAATGAGCTTCAAGCATTAATCTTGCGAATTTCCGAATGTTTTCATGAATTAGCGTGAAAGTGTACAAACTTTTTAAATATATTTTATAAAAGTTTCATCGGTTATTAATTAAAGAAAATGTACATTCTTATAAATATCAAACAGTATGATTTTTAAGTATACAGATCGCAAAAGCAAAAATTAAAACGGCTAACCAATACGTTACGTATACGTTGATAAAAATATAACATATGTACTTAATAAAATAGTAGTCCACCAACTTATTCAAATTCAACATATTTTTTAATTAATTAGAATTTAACGAGCCTTTTTCCAAAAATAATAATAAAATTATTTTGCTATAATCCGCGATAAAGTAAATTAAAAATATATAGTGCTAAATGTACAGTGGACTATCCGTTTTTTCATAACCGATACATGCAGGATTCTTAGAAACACATGCACATACCTCAACCACTGCCATCACAATACACAAGCACTACACACGTTCACTATCACAAACTCAACAATCGTTTCGCTCCGCAACCGAAGCATCATCAGGTAATAGACTCCACGACAAAATCGCAAATCTTTGCGATTTGTGAGTTACTTTATCGTGGATCATGGCAAAATAATTTTATTATTACTTTTGTATTATGGATCTTCGCAAAGTGACGCCTAATTCAATATTATTATATGACACTTGCTACGAGTTATGGTAAATTTTCGCTTACTGCTTTCAATAATAAATGAATCATATAAGTATTATATTTGCGTAAGCAACACTTCAGAATATGCAATCGTTAATCTATTACAACATAATATTATCTGTAATAAACATAAATTGAATTAAGATACAGTAATATAGGATTATTTTTATAATGTGGAATGTAATAGTACCGTATGAAGTTTTTATCCGGACTTTCAAATTTACAAAACGTCGCTAAAATAGGAAGTGCCTGTCGATAAAAACATCTGTGGGCGTAGAAATATCAATCTAGAGGCGTACTAACGACGGGAAATGTATATAGAGTATTTTACTACACACGACTCTTCCGTTACTGACTGACGACGCATACTCTCTGCGATAATCCTACCCTTCTCCGCAAAAAGATAATCCTACCCTTCTCTCCTCGATAATCCTACCCCTTCTCTCAAAAAAGATAATCCTACCCTTCTCTCCGCGATAATCCTACCCTTCGCTCCAAAAAGATAATCCTACCCTTCTCGCCGCGATAATCCTACCCTTCTCTCCAAAAAGATAATCCTACCCTTCTCTCCGCGATAATCCTACCCCTTCTCTCCAAAAAAGATAATCCTACTCCTCTCTCCGCGATAATCCTACCCTTCTCTTCAAAAAGGAGTCCTAGACCCCGTAGTGGAATCATAGCAATGTCTTTTACAGATGTCGTAAAGCCCCCGTTGAGCTATAAAGAAACTTTTTAAGCGGGTTCTTATTTACGAAATGTATGTATAATATTCGGTACTAAATTTTTAAACTTTAAAAAAATAGAAATAATCTGTTTCAGGAAAGGTACAGGCAGCTAACAGATGGAAACATCGACGCGTTATTTAAGCAAAAGGTTGAAATCGTGATCATTCGGATTAGGTATTTGAAATATTTTATGAACCGTGAAGGCAGACGGAGAGATTCGATGCTATGGCGAATCGGTAAATTGCCACTATTGTAATAGCCGTCAGTAGCCAATTGGAATCAGTTATAGCACTTCTAGTAACAGAGACGTGATATAATCTTAACTTTTACTTGATGTGAAATTAAATTAACTCAGTGCGTATGCCTTTTCATTAGGTCCTTACTTTATCCTGCTAATTCGTACAATATTATGAATGCAAAAGTCTGTCTGTCTGTTACGCTTTCATAGTTAACTCTTTTGGCCAATATTGATGAAGTTTAGTACATTTGCTAATACACCAGGGTAACATATCGCACGCTTATTATTAAAGTGACGAAATTCTAAATTACCCTTAATTGAGTTAGATACACTTAGATTACGCAACGAAAATTAAAAAAGCTAGTGTTTTCTTGCTATTTCAAGTTATTGGTCTCTTTACCTCTCGCAAATATTGCAGGGCTACGCTACCCATTATTGCAATTTTTTCACAAAACAACTTTGCTCAATTAGGTCACTTATACTAAGTATTCGTATATTAAGCGTGCGATATAAGATAAAAAGTCCCATTTTTTATTTAGGAAACCGCGTTCTTTACCGGGTTCGTAGGAAATTTTTTTTAACGATAAGGTAAAATATGAAAAACGGAGAGGTGTTTCATTGCGAGATAATTCATGGTCCTTGAGAAAATAATTTTGACTATATATAAGATATTTATTTATTTATGTACCATAAAAAACGTCAGGAGTATATTATTAAGTAAGTATTAAGTATGTTATTATAAAAAAACGTGTGCAAAGGTCAACTTATCCCTTTGACAGAGATCTCTGTCACAAAGTGGGTCAATTCCTTTTTACCTATTTTAAAGTTTATGTAAAAAGGTAATTATGTATTTAGTTTTTAAATAGTCTTTTCACCGAGTGTGAATTTCCTGCTCGTATTGATTTATTAAAAAAATAATAATTAAGAACTCTTGAAAGTAAAATTTAATACTATAATAGTCCTTGTACATTATATATCATAGGCGGAAAAAACATCTTAATATTGACATTTTTGTAAAAAAATTCAGATCAAACGGACACCGAGAAGTAAGTCACATACAAAAATCATCCATATCAGTTCACCCGTTTTTGCATATTCAAGTACCATTGACCCAAGATATAAATCCTTATAATAACTAGTTCGTACGGATGGTCGTTTTAAGACATGGTTGGTTGCAATATCTCAATAACTACATTAACAGAGTTTAGCAACAGTTTAGCTGCGTCCGGTGACAATCTCAGGACGGCACTTACCGTGGGAACCGAGCAACTAACTGAAACGTCTGATGCAAAAACACATGAACAACGTTATCGGAAACCCGGTAAACATAAAGCGATCTACACATCCATACTGATACTAGTATCATTTTTGAGAAGATCTGTCTGTCGGTTTGTTACCCCTTAACGGCTAAACCACTGGAACAATTTTGGCGAAATTTGGCACAACTAAATCCTTTTTTATGGTGAATAACCGGTAAAATAGGCGAGCGCACAAACGTCGTCGAAAGTGTGTGGAGAGCTGGTCTAGAGGTAAACTCGCAGCATCCTGGGAGCTCCGTCTTGTAGCTGCTTCCTGAGAAGCTGTATCTCGACTTAAAACCATGCATGGTGGACGACAGAATCACTCTTATGGGAAAGACTTAATCTCATAACAAGTCGTCTATATTTTCTGGATTAAAACTTTTTATCGTTTCAGTAATTGATTGCGGATTTTTATTATGGAATCTTATTCCCAAACCCACGACAAGGCGCAAAGCAGCAGCCGCAAGCTTATGTACCATTTTTCTTTACACTCAATCAATAAATAAGAAGTAATATTTCTCATGAGTAAACCGATTAAATCTCTTTCAACAACTTATCACAATGATGACGACAAATTCAGATTCAAAATATTCTTTATTCAAGTAAACTTGTAAACAAGTGCTTTTGAATCGTCAACATCTATCTACAGCTGGTTCGGAAAGCTGTTCCTACCGAGAAGAACCAGCAAGAAACTCGACGGTTGCTCTTTTCAAAGAATAATCCTTATAAGTTACATATAGTTATTGATGTCTTGTACACGGTCGTAGAGTAACTATATCCACGCATTCTTATCGTCTAAGTAATCCTCAATAGTATAGTAGGCTTTCTATATTAGCCTTTTTTAATAATGTTTTTAACTACTGTAATGGTAAAGTTGAAGTAGATTGCGGAATTTTATTATAGAATCTTATACCCAAACCCACAAACGACTTATGTACTCTTGCACGGCGCAAAGCAAGAACTGCACGCTTATGTCGGTTCCTACTTTGTCTATTATATACAATGGTTTTTTTATATTATTGACCAACTATTTGGAGGGGGTTGTATTTAAAACATGCTGTAATAGTCTACCATCCTGATACTATTTGCGACCCCGCAAATCTAATAAGCTGACTTCTGGATATGATTCTACGACCGATTTGGTTATAACACAACGTTTGACATTATGTACTATTGATCTCCGGCCCTTGTATTTACACAAGTCGACGTCTCTCTTTGCAAATATTCGCTCAACCTATTTACGAGTCGACCCCCACCCAGGGCGTCCTACTTCGAGAATTGCGGCACAACAAATATCAACATATCGTTTGCCTTTAGAATTAGGTCAAAGATTTATGTCAACGACGTTATATGTCTATATTGCTAAAGCAAACTTCAATAAAATATTTTAATTTACTAATACAGCTATATCCTATGCTATAGTTACCCACGATCCATAATCCATACCTATATAACAAATGCGAATGTCCATGAATGTCTGTCTCTGAACTGCAAGCCGACGATGAACTCTCATTGCGACTCAATTGAAGACGTTTGCTTAGCTATAATTTACATAACTACAATCATAATTTGATTCAATGAAAGATGTTAACATTCGCCGTGTGGTATCCGGCAGAATAGAATAGACCACCCTCCTTTCTTACCGAGGTGTCGTAATAGGCGACTAAGGTTGCGCCGTGTGGTATCCGGCTGCATAGAATAGACCACCCTCATTTCTTACCGAAGTGTCGTAAAAGGCGACTAAGGTAAGTTGACGTCAGGCAGGCGGCCGGTCGTAGAATACGTAGCCAAATCATATGACAACATGTTTGTAACATGTTGTGCCGACCCCACTTAGAGTGGGATAAGGGCAGGAGAAAGATGATGATAGATGTTAACATTAAGGTCAAAACTAATGAACAATAGTAACTCACATTGCTGGCATTATCTTCCTAGAAGTTAGTACGTGAGGTCTACAACAATGAGACAGATAATATAACATTTTCCAAGCACATAACTTAGTCGGAACACTGTGTTTATATAAGGCAAGAATGCGACTGGTGAACAGGTGGCGATAATATTATATTTATATTGTTAAAGTTCTTTTTTGTATTATAATTAACTGAAAATATTGTAAACATACTTATTATTATATAAACATACGGGTTACATCGCGATAAAATCGAGCCGAACCTAATATAACCTTTAAAAATGTATAACCTTTGTATTAGGTTATACATTTGTAGAGCTGTGATAGCCCAGTGGTAGAGCTGTGATAGCCCAGCGGAGAGCTGTGATAGCCCAGCGGAGAGCTGTGATAGCCAAGCGGTGAGACCGAGCGACTCTTTCGAGGGGAACACGAGTTCAGACCCGGGCAGGCAAAATGAGTTTTTCTATTAAAACTCATGTGTCTAATTGATAATTGCAATTTATCACACGCTTTTCGGTGAAGGAAAACATCGTGAGGAAACCAGCATATCTCTAGAGAATTCTGGAGATATGTGCAACCTACCAATCCGCATTGGAGCAGCGTGGTAGGTCCAACCCTTCTCTCCAGAATCAGAGAGATGAGGCCTATTCCCGGCAGTGGGATTGTAACAGGCCGCTACTTTAGGTTATACGTTTCGGCAGAGTAAGCATGTTTACAAAATGACAATATTGTTTTAATAGAGTATAAAAAAGAACACAACAACAACTATTAAAAAGGCGAACGCTAAAGCATCGCCAAAGATGAGAAGTGCTGATAGTAGTCATACTAAATCTTTTTTTTTCAATTGAAACTATAGTAGTATTCACAGTTTATGTATAGAAAACCGGCCATACTCATGTTGTATTCTATCGGGTTGGCCCGATAAGTTTTGAGCCAATCCGGGGCACTTATTCAATGACTAGGTCATGGTGTCATAGGTACACGGTGTTATCGAGGCGGGGACAGTTCCCGTCTAATCAAAACAAGTCGGGTTATCCCGATAGAATAAGACGTGAGTATAGCAGGTTTCTGTACATAAACTACTATAAAAATTCCACTGAAGAGACCTCGATCCAAAAATACACGTCCATTATTGAAAACAAGAACCAAGATTATTTTAAGTTCTGAAATAAAATTACCTCCTGATTATATAACAACATTTGGCAAGAGTTCTACAGTTCTACTTTAAATGCCACGTTAATGCTTCTGTAGGTAGAAATATATTTCCCAACTATAATCCCCCTTTACCGCACTGAGTAGAGCAAAATTACAAAACAACGCAATTTCTTGGTGAGACAGTCTCAAGATGTGCTTGATAATTTTGCAATCTTTTAGACGTGCTTAAACGTACAAAAGTTAAATGGGTTTCTATATAAAAAGTCCTTACGTAGTCTTTGGTTAGAAGGGACAATCATTGCGTTAATATAAAGAATGGCATTTCTGTACTGCAGTGTATGGGGGTTGAGATACGTCAGTATTACACTGTGTATTTATATAACAACAATGACTGGCCCGTTGGTGCAGTGACCCTGCCTTCAGCTCCACGGCTAGCGGGTTCGATTTCCGCCGAGGGCCAATATTTTCTATAACCAATTTGTTGGTTGGTTATATTTAAATTTTTTTTTAATATTTAAAAATTTGTAATTAATGAGTTTGACCGGGCTGTTGGCGCAGTGGGTAGTGACCCTGCCTTTAGTTCCGCGGGTCGCGAGTTCGATCCCGATGGCCAACATATTCTATAAACAATTGTGGGTTCTTCGAGTTTGGGTGTGTATTTATATTTAATTATGTATTTAAAATTATATAGTATAGCTACCAGTTGTTCGTCACTCATAACACAAGTATTAAGTTGCTTACTTTGGGGATGGACGACCGTGTGTGTAAATATCCCATATATTTATTATTATTATTATTTATAGCAAAAAAATTATCTTATTCAGAATAAAGTCATAACCTTTAGACAGACTTTCTCATATTTTATAATAAATATCAGTTGGTATTTTGTCATTGCCACTACAGCAGTTTAAAAACACTGTTATAGGGAGGCTGATACAAAAAGCCTACTATACTATTGAGGATTATATAGATGATAAGAATTCGTGGATATAGCTAATCCTCTATGCTGTACAAGATAGTAATGACCAAATATAAATCTTTCTAAGAACTTTATTTGAAAAGAGCAACCAACGAGTTTCTTGCTGGCTGTACCAAACCAGCAGTAGAGTTGACGATTTAAAAGCAGTTGTTTACAAGTTCACTTGAATAAAGAATATTTTGAATTTTAATTTATTAGTACCTACTGTATCAGATCTTCTTTTTAACCAACAAAGAAATAAACACTTTCTATTAACTCCTAAAACAGCATCGACCCAACTAGCTGAGAGCAAAACAATAAACTCGATTCTCTCATTCACGAAGGAAGTGTATGTTTATTTTCGTAACGCAGCCGCCGGTATCTGTAAGAAAGTGTGTAAAGAATGTGGAGTTTATATAAGCCTAATATGAAATGCGTACCGTGTTGTTATACAGATGGCGAGGTGTTTATACACTACTAAATAAACCTAAGCGTTCTTTGGCTCAAGTCTGATATTTATTTTTAACGATTTGGTATTGCCCGTTGCCGTGGCAACTTTGAAATAAATAATTAACAGAAGTAGGCTTTACTTTGCGGAATTCCTTAGTATTGTTACGAACATGAAAAGAGTTCCTAATGTGTATGCCATAGGATTCGAATTGGACGGCGGCAGTGTTACGAACATGCATACTTTCATAGAGTTCAAATTCGCTTAGCGCTATTCAAAACATGTTTGTCGGTAAACATGTTTACGATCGTTTCAAGGTCTATCGAATGTTCTCGAAAACGATTCGTTCGATATATAAGCAGAGGTATCGTGCGCTTCGACATTCAGTTTGCGAATAACGATCAAGAGTGAATAAACAAGCGAAAATAAAAGTGAATTTTTAGTGACCTCGGCATTCTTATTGGACAACGAACTGTATAGAGACTAAGTACTAAGTTTGTAGTAAAAAGTTTATTTAAGTGTTTCTATTGAGTCACTGGGTATTCATTCATCCTAATCCACGAACCCCTGTACGTAACAGTATAAAAGTTTTGATCGAATTATTTTGCTATAATTTGCGTTTGTTAACAAAATCTATGTGATGCTAAGTGTAGGAAGTAAAACCGTTCTTAATAATCTATACATGAAGGATTAGTTATCGCACGTAATCGTACCGGTGGTGGTGGTGGAAGTTTGTGCATGTGTTTATACGAACTCTGTATGTATCAGGTATGAAAACGGATAGTCCACTCTACATTTAGCATTGTATCTTATATTATCTATTTACTTTATCGCGGATTACAGCAAAATAATATTTCAATTAGTATTTGTATTATCGACCTCCACAAAGCAACACCTATTTCTACAAATTATGAAAAACAAACTGATAAATGTGAAGTGACCCTCAATAGAAAAACAAAGCGTCAGTAGGTAGTCCCAGCCTTCCAGCGTACTATAAAATTCTATGCCTAGTTTTCATTTAGAAGCGGCATTGTTTAACAGCCACTAACCCCATTTTTCTAGGGTTGCAGAGCGTAAATAGGCTCTTTAGTCTGTAGTATCTGCAGCGGAAAATTAATTCTTCACTTTTCCAGACGCTCTAATAACACTTTTTTGTATTCAAGTTTTAATTAAAAATAAAATCTGGAAATATTTTTCAATTACTCAAGTACTTCTATGTAATTTCTTGTACAAAGTAAAGCAGTAAAGTAACGGCCTGTTACTATCCCACTGCTGAACATAGGCCTGCAGGCCTTCCATGAACTCTTATTGCGACTCAATTGAAGACGTAAACTAAACTGTTTTGCTTTTTCATACCATGACGTCTTAAAGATACATACTTTAAGTCGTTGCCGAATGAGCGTTCGGGATGCGTTCTAAAACATGTGAGTAAAAGGACCAGAGTTATCTATAGTTCATATAACGTTATCCTTTTCAAACATACTTCATGGTAAGAAAAGAAAGCGGTTCGTTTCAGGTACTGACTTTGAATTGCATCGTTATCTAAAAGTTTATGGTAGGCCTACTGCCCTTTCCCTTTAGATAGAAGGGTTAGTGCTTAGATTTACCACGCTGCTTCAATAGGAGTTGGTAGGTTACACATATCACCGGAATTCTTCAGAAATATACAGGTTTTGCTCACGATGTTTTCATTCACTGAAAGTGTGTGAGAATATATAAGAAAGAATAAAAAACCATTGTTTGTAGTCTCTTTAGTAGCGCACATAGAAATCCTGCATGTATCGGGTATATATTTTTATATATACCCGATACATGCAGGATTTTTATTTATTTTTCTATCCCGCACTATATATTTTTCTATTTACTGTATCGCGGATTATAGAAAAATATTTTTTGTTATTACTTTTGTAATGCCTAACGTCAACTTACCTTAGTTGGATTTTATGAACCCTCGGTAAGAAAGAGGGTGGTCTATTCCACACAACGGATTTCACACAGTGGGTCAATTTGCCTTAATCGCCTTTTACGACACCTCGGTAAGAAATGAGGGTGGTCTGTTCTACTCAGCCGCATCAAATATAATCAATGTATAACGGCGGGCTTATCTGGAATAATCCGATTCCGACAGTTCTTGTATGTATGTTTGTTGTATCCATACTAACATTATAAACAGTATGAGTTGGTTTGTCCTTCTTACGCTGCTAAGCGAAGCGCCGTTTCGATCGAATTTATTGTATTTAGATACATAAAGGGCAGTAGAAGCCATAGTAAAAAATCCGTAATACTGCAGTCAAAATTGACGATATTACAGGCAGTAGCCAATATTACGATGCCTAAGTGTATGGTTTTGTTTGTTTATCTATTAATGGATCTAATTTTTGGAACAGTCCAATAGTTTGATGGTTAGTACAATGGTTCAAGCATGTTACACGTGTTCGAGCGCAAAATAGATGGTGGGGGTTGGATCAATTAGTATATAACTGTGCTTACCTTAGGTTATGAGTCGCTTTGCGATTTAGTCGTGGAGTCTATCCCCTGATCATGTTTCGGTTGCGGAGCGAAACGATTGTTGATTTTGTGATAATGAACGCTTGTGTATTGTGATGGCAGTGGTGGAGGTTAATGCATGTTTAGTAACGAATCATACGTGTGTCAGGTATGAAACCGTATAGTCTACATTGCGTTATATGTATTTCCTATATACTTTTTATGCAACATTTTTATTATTACTTTTGCACGATAGTGGGCTAAAAATCACTCTTTCATATAAACGATGATTATTTCAGTATTAAATTTCACACAAAGTTGAGAGTCGAAGCTAGTTATAATATGAATATCCTTCAAATGTAGGTTAAACACTACTAGCAATATAATAATTAGAACACTTGACACATAATCAATATGGAAGCATATTAAACACGATCCGACCTTGCTACGGACTTTCCGATATCGGTTCGTATCGGGTTCAAATGATATATCGAATTGCAGGCAACGCGGGCCGCGTGACGTCAATGATTTCGTCACTCGTCATTATAAAGCAGAGGTCGATATGCGGATATCGTTTTTCACGTGTTAAGCCACTCGATGCTGATTGTAAAAAAATGTAATACAAGAGATGATTAACACGAAAGTAATAATGTTTATTACTTTCTGGTAATTTTGCTTAGGTTGAGTTAATTGTCTGTGACACTTCCTTCTCTCCCTATGTTAATGTTGTATAGTACCAGGCATTAAATAATGCACATCGATGTTTAGAACGAAACAGCCGGCCAGTTCGGTTTCGTAGAGCGCTGTCTCTGTCACACACGGGTTCGTCAGTCTGTGCGACAGAGACAATGCTCTATGAAGCAGAATCTAGCAGATTTCTCTCTCTAAGCCTGGATGTGCATTATTTATTGCCGCATACTATATTTTATTACGCTCTCTGAGGAATTATACGAATTATTGAAAACAACAGCGCTTTCTATCATCTCTCATCAAATACTAGAGATTATTTTGCTATAATCCGCGATAAAGTAAGTAAAAAAAATATATAAATGGGATATCCGTTTTTCTACCCGATACATGCAATATTTGTACTATCACCAGCTCAACAATCGTTTCGCCCCGCAACCGAAGCATCATCAGGAGATAAACTCCACGACAAAATCGTAAAGCCGATGGTTGAGAACGGATAATCTACTCTTACATTTAGCATTATATACATTTCCTATTTAGTTAATCGCGAATTATAGCAAAATAATTTAATTATTACTTTTGTATAGTAGATGTAAAGTAACGCCTAATTTTATAAGTCATTTAGATCATTAAAATGTTAATCTATAGTAATTTAGATTTATAGATATGTCAAACATGCATTTCAATCGCATTTGCTAATTTGCATTATGTTTGTTATAAAAAATCAATTGGTGGTTTGCGTTGTTCATCTGCGTGCTGTTGTTTACGTACAATAAAATTATTTCCAGTAATAATACTATATTGTGGTTAATATTTGTTTAATACTTTATGATTATCCTGCGGTTTATTCATAAATTAGCTTGTACGTACGACTTCGTCTGCGAGGACTTCAGTACCCAATAAAAAACAACCTATATCCTCCTTTGGATGTACAAAAAGGAAAAACAAACTATATGATTATTCAAATTCTAATCAAAAATATTCTTTATTCAAGTGAACTTGTAAAAAAGCGCTTTTGAATCGTCAACTCTACTGATTCAGAAAGTTCCTACAGAGAAGAGGCAACAAGAAACTCGGCGGTTGCTCTTTTCAAAATAATACTTATAACAAATTACATTTAGTTACTGTGATGCATTAAATTACATTGATATTTTGTATGGGGTGAACAGTAGCTATAATATATATGTAGTACTTATATTATATTAGTATTGATACGACTTGTTTTGCTTGTTTTGGGATCGGGACCATCACAATGCTCAGTAGTGAGCACACGACTCAAGGAGGAGGTTTTTGCGCCAAAACGGATTTACAAACACTAATAACGTACCTATCTCATGTTCAATTTATAAGAGAGTTTCTGTATTTACGAACGCATGACGCGGTAGGAAAATTGGGAATATTTGTAAATACAATTTTTCGGAGACTGGGTAAAAAGAGTGTTTCGGAAATAGACTTGGCACTCCGAAACCAAGCTGCCATACGCAGTGTTTTATTTCGATAAAACGTCTTTTACAACGGCAGCGGACAGGACAAACGGGCGCAATATTAAAGAATGGTGCGTAGAAGCTTTCTTATATAAGCCAAAAAAAAACCGATTAATACTGATATACTATTAAAGTGTGAGCTGTGATTCAAATCCGGGCAGGCACCAATGAGTTTTTCTATTAAAACTCATGTGTCTAGTTGATAATTGCAATTTATCACACGCTTTTCGGTGAAGGAAAACATCGTGATCGTGATCGTGAAGGAAAACATCGAGATACGCAGGTTTCCACCTGCGTATCTCTAGAGAATTTTGGAGATATGTGTAACCTACCAATCCGCATTGGAGCAGCGTGGTAGGTCTTAGCTCCAACCCTTCTCTCCAGAAACGGAGAAAGAAGGTCTATTCCCAGCAGTGGGATTTTAACAGGTCGCTACTTTACTATTAAAGTAACTGGTAAGGTCTTTAATGCGGCGTCAGAAGAAAGATATGCCAGTAATACACGCTGCGGTTTCTTCTTGTGCAAGATGCTCCACGAGCCTCAACGCTGATTTCAGTGACACCCTCTAAGCGGATTTCCATAAATACTCAGATGGCTAAACTGAATAATAGTAGATGCCTCATATTAATAATTTATCACGCTCTTTCATGAAAGGAAAATATCGTGAAGAAACCTATCGTGTATCTCTCCAGAGCCTTAGGATTGCGGGTACAGGTTATATAACTATAAATTAAGGCTGGAATGCAAGGTGTTATCAAAATATGCATATGATTTTAAATGATATGCAATTGGAAACGAAAAAAGAATTAGTCTACAAGCAAATAGGGCTACTTTTATATATAAAAAATGTTATTGAATAAACGAGCGCTTGGCTGCAATCATGCCTGATGGTAAGCGATGATACAGTCTAAGATGGAACGCGCTTGCTTTGAAAATGCCTATTCACTCCTGTTTTTATATATTTTATGGATTGGTTAAGATCGATTTTCCTGTATCGAGTCGAAATGGAGATTCTCTTGTTGGGATATGAATAACTTAGCTGTGCGATGATAGAAAGGCGATTAAGGGACAAGGTCAAGAAGTAACTATCACTTAACCTCTCTGAAATCTCAAAGAAACTTCAAGTTGTCAATGTTTCCGAACAACCGTATAATCGGCCTTAGCAAATGATCCCTGCATCCTGTCAATTTTCCAAGTGAATAATCGAGAACAATCGAGTCGGACACTTCGTCACCTGTTTCCAAGTGAGCAGGTCACGCTTCAATCGATACGGAGCCAGGGTACGATCGCCGTTTATTATACACAAATTTGAAAGTCAATTCAGCGGATTATCATCCTCATTATTATAGTAAAAGCAATGAAAGAATTATTTTCCTTGAATTCGCATTACAAAAAAGGAATTAAAAAAAATAAATAGCGGATTATAGCAAACTAATTCTATCATCATTTTTGTACTATAGATTTTTGTAAATGCCCCCGTGTGGTATCCGGCAGAATGGAATAGACCACCCTCCTTTTACCGAGGTGTCGTAAGAGGCGACTAAGGTAAGTGCCGTGTGGTATCCGGCTGCGTAGAATAGATCACCCTCATTTCTTACCGAGGTGCCGTAAAATACGACTAAGGTAAGTTGACGTCAGGCAGGTGGCCGGTCGTAAAATACGTAGCCAAATCATGTGACAATATGTTTGTAACATGTTGTTCCGACCCCACTTAGAGTGGGATAAGGGCAGGAGAATAATCGGGTTAAAACGAAACTTTTAACTTAGGTCATACATATTTTTTTAAATATCCATGAAAGCAGACACGAAAGATCGTTTACAGTGTTCTATCACGCGAGTATACATCAAATTTGTTCCTAATTATTATTCAACGACGTTATGTACATCGACGATATACTTTACCATTACCATTTTACTTGGTTCATTAGGTTGCGGCTTTCCAACAAGTGCGTACATTACACAAGTATTTAATTAACTTCCCATAGTCTCTACACACATTATACCAACTACGTAACTTAAACGAGGAGTCATGCACGCTCACCATATACTTTCACCACACTTTTTTCACATCATGTGCTCGGCTGGCATTGTTATAGCCGAAAAATTGTGAGCGTCACGTCATACGAAGATTCCATAACTGATATAATTAAATGATAACTTTCTATTGTCCAAGCAAAATTTTTTTTATTATAAAAATTGCTGTTAGTTCTAACGGTTTTTACAGTTACGGCATGTGATGGACGTAAGGAGAAGCATCGTCGATATATGGTCTTATAAAATAATAATATCGCTATTCCAGTAGAACAATGACGCAACTGTTAAAACTAAAATTTCATTGGAAACCCAAAATAAGAAACAAATTTTTGGAGCTTCAAAATTTGAAATACTTGTAGAGTGGAAATTAATCAAATGACTTAGAATAATGATAATATACATATATCTACACAAAATATGTCTTACTTTTATGTTAACTACTTTAAAAAAAATTAATTTTTTTGAGTCACCTATATTATTTTAGTTTTAGCAATTGTGTCATTGTTCTTCTGGAACAGCGATATATAAAATTTTTATAAAGCAATTTTACTCATCATAATAGCATTTTCAATAAGCAGAATTCATAAGAATATTTAATAATCTAAGTTCTTTTAGATTGTAGATAAATAGATTAGTAAAAACGTTATGTAGGTAAGATATCACGCAGACCACCTTAATCTCCCTTTGTTACTTTCTAGTAGGCGAAATCGCGTCCGGTTGGTAATCTGTGATTGAATAAAAAAACAATTGTATTGCATTTGTTGAACAGTCAGCTTTCACAATCTGATATATGTATTATCAATTCTTTATTTAACCCTTTATTAGGCCGAGGAAACTAGGAAAGTCCCGAAAATAAAATTTTAGTATATTAGTTGGAAAATCAGTGGAAAATTTGGTGGCTGCTCTGCAGCACTGCCCATACTAAGAGGGTAATATAAACATTTTTATTTGCTGGCATCTATTCTGCCTTAACCTTAAAAGATTTAAGGGAATCGAATTTGATACTGTTCCAGAGTTCCATATGTGGTTGATTGACCACTAGTGCTAGAACTTTAGCACATAAATAAGTTTAAATTTTGTCTTAGGAGCACCTTAGGATCTAAACCAAGTTAAAATTTTGTATAACATGCAGCTCAGAATGTAAACGAAGTTCACCCATTCAATTTTAGTATGAAGAGCAACATAGAACCTAAACCTGTTCCAGAGTTCCATACTATGCAATATTATATAATCTCATCCACGAAAATCAACAACCGATATAAGATCAAAGCGATAAGCAATCTTCAAGAGATAATAACACAAGTGTATGGCAAAATATAGCAAAATGACGAAAGAAGCATAATGGTTCTAAGCAATACCATATAGATCAAAAAATTCTCGGCTTTCGTTTGGTAATATAAAAAAAATTATAGAGGATTCTTAAAAGATGGTGCGAAAGAACTCACGGATAAAACTAGTAGTATCCAAAAAGGATACCGTATCCCGAGCATGGCATATCCTACAGTATTTTTTAACATTATATTCAAAAATTCAAAATATTCTCTATTTAAATGAACGTAAACAAGTGCTTTAAAATCGTCAACATCTACCGCTGGTTCCGAAAGCTGTTCCTACCGAGAAGAGTCCCGAGTGAGAGGAATCCAAAAGTACGATACCGATTGGACAAAAAAACATGAATTATATTATGGGTGGCGACTATTGGGTACACAAACTCATTATCCAGATAAATCTATTTATTTAGGTACAGTTAATTATAATTAAAATTTATCTTATACTATGTTCTATGTTCTATGTTCTATATAACTAAAGCGTCCGGTCCCACCGATGTTAGGTAGGACAAAGGCGAGGTTGAGCGAAGTGTCTTTCCCAGGCGTGGAACATTACACCTCCGGTGTCGAGTGGAGTCTGGGAAAGCGGCAATCGCTGAGTGGACGTAATACATGTGACATTAAAAAAATTCCTAGTTAAGAAAATATATCATATTCAAATTCAAAATATTCTTTATTCAAATACACTTTTAAGTTAGCTTTTTATGGTCAATTCGTTCATACTGCTGGTTCAGAAAGCTGTTCCTTCGGAGAACAGCCAGTAAGAAACTAGGCGGTTGCTCTTTTTACAAATATAAATCCTATAACTAGTAACATTTAGTCATGTACCGTCTTGTACAGGGTAGAAACGCAGCTATATCCACACATTCTTATCATCTAAGTAATCCTCAACAGTATAGACTTTCTGTTTCAGCTTCTCTTAACGGTGTTTTCAAACTGCTGTAATGGCAAGGCCAAAATTGATTGCGGATTTTTATTATAGAACCTTATACCAAACCCATAAACGATTGACGTACTTTAAAGCATAGATAGTTATGCGTAAACACTATCGTTTATGAAATCTTGCATTGATATATATGGTGTTCCGTTTCCCATCAACGTAGTGAGCGCAAAAAGTGAACGCCGATTGAGTTTTCTCACGCGACGGTTACCCTACACACCTGTTGCGATGAGTGTTCCGTAAGACAGTCTACTAAAATAAAGTTATTTCCTATACAACATAATAGAGTTATGTAAACTGTGTTACCATAACGCGTACGCATCTGTTACGCCATGCCAAACGTGTATTAAAAATAAAACTTACTACAAAGCAAGTTAACAAAAAGAATAACTTGTAATTCGAGTTTTAGTTCAAATCTTTCGAACAAAAATAACGCAAGCTACACCAGCAATTTCGTTCTAAAACTTAGGTTTAAAATACCCTCAATTAAGAGTTGAATTTTTTACCTGTTCTCGAAAGAAAAACTGCCTTTTTTACTCTATGTGTTAGTCCGTCATAAAAGCTAGAGTTACACAAAAGTTCATAAAATAAATAATTGCCCAAGTATAATTAGTACTGTAACCGTAAAAAAAACGTAGCCGTAAAAGCGTAACAGACAGACCGACTTTCATATATAATATTAGAATGGGCAGCAAAAAAAAATACAAATTATGAACCAACGAATGAAAGTTACGGAGTTGAATTTTAACCAAGTTTAACCATAAGTACATTTGAACAAAACATATATAGATATAAAATATTAACATAATAAAAGCTCCTTTTGTGATCCAAGTAGACTACCCATAGAGTTATTATACTAGATATGGGCGGAATATTTCTTACTCTGAACCAGCATAATGCATACTCAGCATAAACGTATAAACGTATTTAGTATAATTTGTATTTGTTCATATATTACCTTTTTCCTTTCTTATCTTTTATTATATATTTTTACAAAGTAGTGTAATAATAATATGTATGTAATAATGAGCTGTGATAGCCCAGCGGTGAGACCGCGATGCTGTTTCGAGATGGTCACGGGTTCGAACCCCGGGCAGGCACCAATGAGTTTTTCTATTAAAACTTTGCAGTAAAATTGCAGTTTATCACACGCTTTTCGGTGAAGGAAAACATCGTGAGGAAACCTGCATGTCCTCCTTATGTCCTCTACTCTAGTATAATAACTATATAAGACTGCTAAAACATCAAATATCTTTGTTATGAATTCTCAAGCACATGAGTCATAGCGTTGTTCATCGTTTATGGGGCAGTTGACGAATCGTAATACGATGCTGCTATGATTAACCGCAATTAGTGTTCCGGTTGGAAGGAAATAATAAAATGATTCCATATATGTAAGATGCAAATATTATAAATAAATATGGATTTTATTCGCGGAACTGTGTGTACGAAAGTGCGAAAATATATACAACGTTGCTCGTTGGCATGTGACCGCTCTAAATATTCGGAATATTTATGAAGAATTATCGAAAAACAACTTTTTTAAATACTTTTGATGAACAGGTTCTGTTTTGCATTTCTGACATATTTTCAAAATTGTTGGCTCGCTTTCCATTCTGTTTGATATTTCTTAACGCTGGAAGACTATTTAATGATTGAACTTTCAACAAAAATCAACTTTGAAAATATAATACTGAGATTTATTTAAAAGTTACCTATTTTAATATTAATCATGTTGCCTTAAGAGCCCCGTGGCTTTTTTGCATGAGAGTGGTGGACATTTTCAAAATGTAATTAAATTTATATTTATTTTGTAGTTACTTCTTTTCAATAATTTCATGAACATAAAAAAAATATTTCGCGCGATCGCATGCCGACGACCCACAAACATTCTATAGACAAGCTGTACGCTTGTAAACGTCAACTTAAATGTTAAAATATCTATAATAATTTCCTTTAGGCGATGGAAAAATGGTAATTTTTTTATGGTATGTTAGTCTCAAGTTTACCAAATCTTCATCAATATTGTTCAAGAGAATTAACCATGACAGCGAAATAGATAGACAGACTTTCGCATTACATATTTTTCAATTTTCATTTAAGCCTGTGTTGCTATGTGTGTAAAAATATACAAGAATATTCCTGAAAAAATTAAACAACTTGCCTTTAATAAATTTAGAACTAGTCTTTGCGTAGGGTTAAATGAATATAATTTCTATGATATCAGGAATTTTTACACTGAAATACCTATTAAACTTAACTATTTATAATATTAAAAAATTGTGTATGTGTGTATATAATGTAATTTATTTTAATTAATTACATTTGTTAATAAATATATTTTTAAACATTTATCAATATTTATTATAATATCAAAAAATAGTGAAACTAAATATTTATCTTCATTATTTTTTTAATATTTATATAGTTTAGAATAAGCTTTGCATGCCGGTAAATTGGCGGAGCGTGAGAACTATTTTTTTTAAGTCAACTTCATAAAACCATGTTCCAAGGAAATGTATTAAATAAATAAATAGTCTCACTGTCCCTCACTGATAAACTCTTGCGCCATTAACAACTAAACAATAGAGTTTGTGGTATTTGAGAGTATTACGTAAATGAATTCTCTACGGTATCGCCAAGCACGTAGAGTGCTGATCTCACGTACAATAATTTCGTACGCGGCATAACTTTACCAGATTGCTGTGTGAATGACCGGCATGAGAGAAATGCACGATCTTTGATGATGATTACTTTTCTAATCTCAGATTACTAAACTTTTTAAACGATAGGCTCAGTTTAGTATACCTTTTCAACATAATTTCTAGAATTTTGAACATTCATCCTGCCCTTATCCCACTCTAAATGGGATCGGCACCATGATTTAGCTACGTATTTTACAGCCGGCAGCCTGCCTGACGTCAACTTACCTTAGTCGTATTTTACGGCCCCTCGGTAAGAAATAGGGTGGTCTATTCTACTCAACCGGATACTACACGGTGGGTCAACTCACCTTAATCGTCTTTTACGATACCACGGTAGGTAATGAGTAGAATCTTTAGCGTTCATGGAAATAAAATAAAAAAATTTACAATAAACTTTAAGTTCTGAAAGCTGATGCATCTATGTAAATTTATTATGTATATAGTATGAATTACTAATATTATAAATGTGAAATCTTTCCGTGTTTCAAAGCTAATCCGATGGAGCAATATTGATTTAATTTAACAAAATTGTAGCTTATATATAGGGGGAAATAAGGATAGAAAAATCATAATTTAAAAAAATATATACAATATATAATTGTTTCTGGGGCCACTCTAAACAGTGGCTTTTCCCTCTTTTTTTTTCGAACTGAATGTATGCTGTTAGCCCTAACGGCTTTTACTGCGTCACCGGGCCGGACGGGCGAGCGCAGAAGCATCGTCGAGGTTGCGAAATGCAGAGAGTGGAGCGCAGAGCTCTACTAAAGTCGGGGAACGTCGTCCTAAGGGTGTCTCCTGTGAGGCCGGACCACGGCTTAGGGCGACGCGTAGTGGAGGGTTCATGGTATGACTTAGATTAGTCATTGCGGCGTCGGAAATGAGTAGAGAAGCCACAACCGACCGACGTCAGAAAACTGGGACCCCGTCTTCGCCGGCGAAGACGCTGTGTGTGTATTACGTGTTTCTGAGTTTGCAATCGTTATTCTTCTCCCTCCATTCAACTGAAGGTTCATTTGTAACAAAAAAACCCTTAGTAAGGATGACAATTATTGATATAATGTATATATTTTTCAAATCGGGCCTTGAGATTGGAACTTAATACAAAATTCTTATTTCTATTGAACCATTTTGCTTGGGTTCAAATGCATACCACAAAAAATATCTAACACATTCACAGGTACCAAGCGTAAAGGAATGCTATTGTTCGGATGTTTATGTCCAAAAGAATGTTCATGCTTTTTGTTACAATTGTGAAATCGTCACAATTGAATGGGACATTAAAAGTTTCGCAACGTAATTATATTACACGACCGTATATAATATACAGAATTGTTAAGGACGGTTTAAACCAAACGAACATAGAGCTCGAACTAGAACAGGGGCATTATTTATCGATCTTTTAGCATAAAGGAAAGATCCTCCTTAGCGTTTATACCAAAATATCAACGAGCAAGAACGAGAATCAAGAAGTAGTATTTTCGCACAAGATTCAGGAAACGAGCAGGTCCGAACACTCGAGAACGCTTCTGTTCGCACGCTCTAGCCTATAGCACTGCTTACATCGAACTGACTGTATGCTGTTAGCCCTAACGGCTTTTACAGCGTCAGCGGGCGGGACGGGCGAGCGCAGAAGCTTGGCCGAGGTTGCGAAATGCACAGAGTAGAGCGCAGAAGCCCTACTAGCGTTGGGGAACCTCGTCCTAAGGGTGCCTCCTGAGAGGCCGGACCACGGCTAGAGGGACGCGTAGTGGAGGGCTGATGGTATGACTGATTAGTCATTGCGACGTCGGAAGAGTGGCCAGAAGCCACGACGTCAAAAAACTAGGACCTCGTCTTCGCCGGCGAAGACGCTGTGTGTGTGTATGACGTGTTTCTGTGTTTGCGATCGTTATTTGATCGTCAGGGTCATATAGGACACTTTTTGAACGCCTATATAAGCGAGCGAGCATTATTATGGAGGCTGTACTCTCTGTGTGAGACTATACAAGGTAGCTCTCACCTCGGCTCGGTATGCCACGTGGTGTCTCGCCTACTCTCGCTCCGATGTCGGTTTATGTGTCCGAGTCAAAGGGTGTCGCGCCGTCTCGCATAATCGACGAACGCTTCACTGTTCACTCTCGAGAGTGCACATAGTCATTCCGAGCCGATCTCACGTCTAAACATCGATTGCTCTCTATCGAGGATATACAGCCGCCTTCAGATTACTCCATAGAATATTTGCGGATGCGGAAAGAACACCGAAGAAATGTTCTATGCCTGTTTACAGTAACCGAATTTCGGGGTGGGGATACAATAGTATTCGCTCGTCTGTTGTAAATCGACCTTTAGATTATTCGCGAATTAAAAAAAAATCTTATTCACAGAGGATTCGACGTTTAATTAGATATAAGAACCGCTAAAAAGTAACTGTAATAAAAAAAATACGGCGTATCCTACTACTACAACGTGGGGAAACCTCATATCTCTTGAAAATTCTGTGGTGTAAACTAACCCGAATTACGCGTGATGTGTCTAAGTTCCATCCACTATACTTGCCCAATAATTTTAAATTCAAATTCAAAAATATTCTTTATTCAAGTAAACTTGTAAACTAGTGCTTTTGAATCGTCAACTCTACTGCTGGTTCGGAAAGCTGTTTCTACCGAGAAGAGCCAGCAAGAAACTCGGCGGTTGCTCTTTTTAAAATATAATTCTTATAACTAGCTACATTTAGTCATTACTGTCTCCTACAAGTGAAGCTATATCCACACATTCTTTTCATTTAAGTAATCCTCAATAATGTAGTAGTCTTTCTGTGTCAGCCTCTTTTTAGCAGTGGGATAGTATATCTTTCCATACATAACTGGAAGATGGAATATATGCATTTCTCTATCTGTTAGGTCAAACACGAATTTTGCGTCTGTTATTAGCAAATTTTGTATTCATTTATTTTAATATATTTTATTATTTTTTTGTCTATGAATCTATTTTAAAATATAATCACTAATATATTGTTTATTGCTGTTTTAATGACACAATCATCTGAATTACGATATGTATTGCATTTATAAGTGACGTTATTCAGACCCCAACTAATTACTGCCATTATAACTAAACGTAATATTAAAATTATCTCGTTCGTTTATTGCACCAATATACTAATATAATAAATGCATTAGCATGTCTTTCTGTTACGCATAAACGGCTTATCCGGATCACCAATATTTACGAAGTTTGGCAAAATTAAAAATCATACATCGGGAAAACATATACAAACTTCCGCTCTTCTTTCAAAAACAGGGAAAATCATATATTGCGTTATTGAGAGTACTTAATCGCATAAGTTATCGCGAAGCAAGTTGCGTGTACCATCAGTTCGTAATTATAAATACGTATGTATACATTTAGAATACATTTATAAATAAATTTTCGGTCGATCATTTTTTTTTTATTGTTTTGTCCGTACTGATTATGCTGTTACCCCCTTACGGCTCTTACAGCCGAGCGAGTGCAGAAGCATCGTTGACGCTGCGAAATGCGAAAAGTAGGACAGGAGCACAGGAGTAGCACAGGAGCTCTATTAGTGTTGAAGAACGTAATTGGCGGCACCACGCGCTTTTAACTATTGGAAGATTATGGCCTAATATTTTATAAAACTAGACGAGTCAATTTTCCATTTAATACCTTTTTTTATTTTGTTGTGTACTATGCTATTACATACACCTTTAAATAAAATAAAACATATTAAGAAATATATAAGACAATTGAAAACATGACAGACAACCGGTAAATATATACATATATATCATTTTAAATACGTACTAAAATAGATCCAAACTCGAAGAATCAACAAATTGCTTTTAGAAAATGTTGGTGACCTGCGATCCTACGCCAACGGCGCAACTGGTCAAATTAATATAGTACGCGGCAATAAATAATGCTCATCGAGGCTTAGAGAGAGAAATCGGCTAGATTCTGCTTCATAGAGCATTGTCTCTGTCGCACAGACAGACGAACCCGTGCGAAACGTCACATACTAACTGAGTGACAGTGACAGCGCTCTACGAAACCGAACTGGCCTGTTTCGTTCTAAACATCGATGTGCATTATTTAATGCCGGGTACTATACCTTTATTACATTTAAAATCCTGTATTGAATACTTCAAAATATATTCAAAGTTAATAACATCGTCAAAAAAAGCTTTCGATTTATCAGACTTGGACTATCCGATCGATCGTTCAGATATGTGATTTGTTACGTTTAGTTTTTATCACCTGACGCACAACTTTGTAATGGTTTTTTTTAAAGCCGAGAAACCACTTTAACACCTGCTGGGAAGCCGGAGACGTTACGTAATTTAAGAACGATTAAAATAACTCCGTTACTGGAAATAAAAAAGTTAAACCATCCTTCGTAGCTTTAAAATTGTCTTTTTTTTTCTTTAATACGGTTTTGTTGTTTTTTGTTGTTAACAAAAACTTTGCCTTCAACAGCCTGATTAAATTTTCAAACTAACAAATCCATACCAATATTATAAATGATAAAGCGTGTTCGTTTATCCTTCTCTAACGTTAAAATGGAGCATGATAGTTGTGATTTTTAATATACAGAAAGTTAAAGCAACATAAACATAGATCAGTGTTTCCCAACCTACGGTCCACGCCCCACAGATGGGCAATTTAATTGGAAAGAGGGACAATTCGAAAATAGAGTCGAGTTTATTATTATTATTATTTATTTATCTTATTTATAATTAAACTAATTTTGTTGCTTACATCTTTTACTCTACCAGACTGCTAAGCAGTTTGTCGGCAGTATGCTCTCATCACCTAAATATAAAGTTAATATAAATAAAAAACTAGCACCCCTGGCATCTGCCCAGCGACAAAACCTACCCTACGATAGAATCTTGGATTCGGATCATACTTCAAATAACCATTGGTCAGGTACAAGGGTGCTCGTGTATGTATTAGTTAAACAGTACAAACATACCCAATAGTGTGTACGTATTGAAGTGCAGTTTTGTCACATTATAAAAAAAATCATTCTAACAAGTAACAAGATAAATTCGTTGTGAACTTAGTTTAAGCCTTTCGTCCGAATTTCGGTTACGTCAAATTTAACGAAAAAGGCAAATTCTTTTTTCTCAAATTGATCATTCAAGTTTCTTAAGTTAATTAAATTTTTTAATATTAAAAGTTATGTATGCTACAAAGGGGTACCTGTGGGTCAGGTCCTGTCTTAAAGTGACCCCGCCCTCCGCTAGACGATGCATCTGGAGCACCAGTTGCATCGACTACCTCGGGGACCTTATTAGGAGATTAGCCAAGGACACTCTAACCAGTAGGCCTACCATGAACTTTTAGATAACTATTCAACTCAAAGTCAGTGCCTAAACCAAACCGCTTTCTTTTCGTACCATGAAGTGTGTTTGAAAAGGATAACGTTACATGAACTATAGATACCTGTGTCTCTTTTAATCACATGTTTTTAGGACGCATTCCGAACGCTTATTCGGCAACGTGCGTCTTTAAGACGTCATGGTATGAAAAAGCAAAACAATTTAGTTTACGTCGTCAATTGAGTCGAAATAAGAGTTCATAGTAGGCCTGCAGAGTTCAATATTAATGCGAGTGCGGTTGCTTTTGTCATTACGATTCAAATGCATAAGACAGAAAATGTTTTCTCTTAGCGCAGTTATAAACTGGAGTGAATGTCGCTTTCGTCTCATTATACTGTTGACGTAATCGTCAGTCAAGAGACCGATGAATGCATACACAAACAAGAATATGACACAAACGATAATAATGGTACACGAATCATTGGTTGTTAGTGGGCACGAAAATAGTAGATAGATAGAATACTCTTTATTGCACACATAACAAAAATTACAGGCACTGGATCAAATATAGGTACAATAAGGCGACCTCATCGCTAACCAGCGACTACTTCCAGGCAACCTTAGGCGTTATGTTTTAATAAAATAACTGGTATGATAGTGTACCACAGAGTCATCATCATTCTCCTGCCCTTATCCCACTCTAAGTGGGGTCGGCACAACATGTTACAAACACGTTGTCATATGATTTGGCTACGTATTTTACGACCAGCCGCCTGCCTGACGTCAACTTACCTTAGTCGCCTTTTACGACACCGCGGTAAGAAATAAAGATGGTCTATTCTATGCGGCCGGATACCACACGGCAGAAAGTGTACCACAGAGTATATAAGGATAATAATACAATTTTGCGCTATATATAGACACATTTAATAGAAAAACTCATGGGTGCCTGCCCGGGGTTTGAACCCATGATCGTCTCTAGAGAGTCACACGATCTCACCGCTTGAGATACATATTCCAATTCAAAAAGAAGTTAGAATGATATATTAAAATAATCTTTAAAAGATAGACATATGCCATCGCGGACTTGTCACCATACATTGTTTTGTCATAAAAAGTTAATAACTAACGGCCTATCCTTATCCCACTGGTAGGCATAGGCTAGCTCTATTTTTCGAGACTAGGATTGGTGCTGAAACCCACCACGCTGCTCTTCATTCTTTACCTACGATATTTTCCTACACCGATACCGATTCCTTGTTTTGTAATATCTTTAAGCAAATAAGTAAGCGTTTTCAATGAATGCTCCAAAATTTATTATTAAAAAAGCTTTTAATGACTGTGATAATTTTTAAAATTATTAATCTATGCTCAATATATTAAGCTGAAGAGTTTGTTTGTTTGTTAGATTGTTTGAATGCGCTAATCTCAGGAGCTACTGGACCGATTTGAAAAGTTCTTTCGAGTGTAAGAACTATCTTACATGGACTACCATCTTATGGACTAACATTTATCGAGGAAGGCTATAGACACATAGCATCACGCTAAGATGAATAAGAGAGGAGCAGCGATAAAAAATATTGCGAAAACGGCATAATTTAAAGCTTTCCTTGCGTGCGCTAAGGGTAAAAGTTATTGAAATATCATGTATTACAAAATTGTTCTCCTTAATGAATGTCCGAGACAGCATATGTCTAGCTTTTAAGGTTAACCCACTTTAACCATAATTAATATAAGTATAAGGGTTTACTCAAATAATAAGACTGCAGCCCACGCGAACGAAGTTGCACATAAAAGCTAGTTAATATAATTTTACTTATCGATGACTGTACCGAGATATACAAGTGACAAAGTTCGCCACGCGTGTTACTCAAGACCAAAAACAAAGGTATTGTACTGATTATTTAACTAACTAACCACACTTATAGAGGCACAATGAAAACACGAGCTGTTATGACCATTACCATAAAAATAGATCAATAGTTCTATTTATTTTACCAGTGACTGTTATACACACTAACATAAAGGTTGTATTTAAATGTTTTTTTTTGGAATTACTATGTGCCGTTCGTACTGACAGCTTTTACAACTTCACTAAGGGAGACCGGCGGGCGCAGAAGCATCTCCGACAGTGCGAAATAAGGAGAATAGAGCGCATAAACTATAACTAGCGTCGAAGAACATTGAAACAAATAAGTATTGTACTAGCTAGCGTAGTGGGTTATAAGCTCTAATCTATCTCGCCAAAAAGAGTAAAGTAACTGTTAAATGTTAAACTGTAAAATAAACTGCACATTTTCTTACGTAAATATAAAACAACACCTTCATATAAACACTATTAAAAAAATTACTGAGCTTATAAGTGATATTTATATTTTATTATAAATAGATTTTATTCCATTTATTATATTAGGTCCTTACATATGAAATTGGCGTTTTCTATGGGAGGAACATAAAGTCGTTTTTTTTTTAATGAAATATATTTAATAAATCAAAGTATGTACCATTGCTATGTATGCACTTTTGCCATCTCATAGGTAGTTCATTGATCCCCTTACTAAAAAAACCATTCGGGCGGGAATCAATAAAATCTTTGAAGGCGGTTTGGACTGCCCCATCGGAGTTGAATTTTTTTCCTTGCAAGTAGTTATCCAAATTGCGAAAAAATTGGTAATCTGTTGGAGCAAGGTCCGGAGAGTACGGTGGATGTCTAAGACATTCTAATTGAAGCTCCTCTGATTTGGTAGCCGTCTGTTGTGCAGTGTGTGGTCTAGCGTTGTCCTGAAGCAGCAGTGGCCTAGAGCGATTGACCAGCCTCGGTTGTTTAGCAGCTAGCTTTTCCATCATGGTTTGCAGTTGCTGACAATAGATATCTGCCGTAATCGTCTGGCCAGATTTAAGAAAGCTGTAGTGAACGACACCGGCACTAGTCCACCAAACACTTACAAGCAACTTTTTTTTTGTCAATTTTCGCTTAGGGCAGGATTTGGCTGGTTCGCCAGGGTTCAGCCATTGCGATGAGCGCTTCCGATTATCGTAGAGGATCCACTTTTCATCACAGGTAATGATTCGATTTAAAATTCCTTCATTATTGTGCCGGTTGAGTAACGTAACGCAGCAGTCGACGCGCGTTTGTCGGTTTGCTTCACTCAATTCATGAGGTACCCACCTTTCAAGCTTTTTCACCTTCCCAATTTGCTTCAAGTGGATTAGAATAGTTTTATCACTAACACCGGAGCCTGCAGCTAACTCGGACGTGGTTTGCGGTGGATCCGCTTCCACAATAGCCTTCAATTCTTCATTATCAACTTTGGTCTCCGGTCGTCCACGAGGCTCGTTCTGCAGGTCGAAATTTCCAGAACGAAAACGTTGGAACCAAAAACGCACTGTGTTTTCTTTTGCGACACCGTCACCATACACATCATTAATCCTTCGAGCCGTTTCTGCAGCACTGGTGCCACGGTGGAACTCATACTCGTAAATAACGCGATATTTCATGTTTTCCATTTTGTAAACAGAGTGACACAAAGAAAAAAACAAAAGAAGACAAAACAAATGAATTAGGGGGTTTGAAACACAAATGCATGAGTAAATAGCTGTATGAATTTGAATTTGGAATTCCTAACCATAAAGGTAATATTTGAGATCAAAGTGGCCAGTACGACAAAACGCCAATTTCATATGTAAGGACCTAATATTATTATATTTATTGTATATACTATAATATTATTTTATTATTTCATATTACTTTTAATTTATTTTTTGTTCGTTAATATAAAATACGTTTGATTTTTATTTTAATTAATTACAATTATTATAAATATTTACTTTTTTATAATTAAAAACCGGGACCAGGCGAGATTCCGAGCCCGTCATTGCATATGACGTTGTTTTTTTAACATTTTTATCTTAATTTAATTTATTGCAATAAAGAAATTACAAAGAAACAAACAAACAAATAAGACATGTCTATCTTACTCCACGCGATTATTTTACTTATAGACCGATTTTGAGCCAATTTGAGCCCGACATAACATCATTAAGGATCAAAAGCTATAACGGCCACTATTTAAAAAAATAATTATTTTTAAAATAGCATCCAACTATAGAGAATGGGAACCTTGGAATCACGATTACGAATAACGACCGATGCAGTTAATGAGTCAAACACTGTTATATCGCCAAGGTAAGACGACACGATCTTAGAATGCGAACTCTCGAGAAGAAATATCGCATAAAAACTGCACTCTTCGAGGCCGATAGGCATAGTTCAGTTATACGAGTATTTTTATAGACTACTAGCTGTGCCAACAACGGCTTCGCCCGCGTGGAATTCAGTGATTTGCGAAACTTTTCCCGAATTTTCGAAATTTTGAACATAAAAGTAGTTATTATGAGTTAACCGTGAGAGATAGAGACATGTTATCGCGGACTTTTTTTGTAGTACTTATATAGATCTACAATTCTCTAGTACACTACTTTAGCGTATCTCTGCTGGTTTACGCAGCGCACGCGACTAAAGCTCCCAGCAAGCAAGTTTTTTAATAATTGCGCGATCTCTTCAACACAATTTATATAATACCGACATGTACTATTTACGTAAATACCCAGATGTATTTCACTATCTTTTAATACAGACAGACAGCTTTTTGGGACTTTGTTTTATAATAAGTATAGATAACAAAAAAACGAAAAACCAAAACTAAAATATAACTGTAAAACTTTTTTGCGTGAACATTGTAACCTTGAACATAAATGTAGCATCTGTATATAATACCGTCTAAACAGACGCATCCTGTTCCATATTTACTACAAACTCAAAAAAATATGCCAACTCACCTATATACGGACGAAGCCACACAAAATAACTTCATCCAAACTGCCTTAAAAACAGTCGCATAACTGTGAGTCTCTCACGAGTTTTATATCCAACACCGTAATACAAAGGGATGCCCAATTTACTTTTTATTATAAAACCGGCAATGAACACGCCGCTTATGTGCACCATCTTAACATTTGATGCTGAAACGACCGATTGGAATGTCAGATGGTTAGCGTTGGCTTTCGTGAATAGGTTGACCAAACAACAAATATTTTCCATTCAAATTCAAATTCAAATAAGTCTTCATTCAAATTGGCCTATTACAAGCACTGTTGTATCGTCAAATTATAATTAAATTGAAGCTACAACTGGTTCGGAAAGGTGCTCTAACCGAGAAGAACCAGCAAGAAACTTGGCGGTCACTCTTTTAAAAAATAAATATTACAGTTTTGTATTAACTATTGTTAACAAACTTAGATTATAATATCGTCTAGCACATAGCTGGTCGCAATTTAGTTCCAAGCTTTCTTATCATTAACATAGTCTTCAACATTATAGTAAGCTTTATTAATGAGTCTCTTTAATTGCTTTTTGAACTTGTGTAAAGGCAAGTCCAAAATTGATTGAGGAATTTTATTATAAAAAAGTATACCGAAGCCCACAAACGATCTTCGTACTTTCTGAAGCCTTAGCCTTGGTATTATTAATTTATTTCGGTTCCTAGTTTGCCTATTACTAATATCGCTTTTTTTATTAAAAAGATGTATATTTTGTTTCACGAACACTATATTATTATAAATGTATTGTGAAGCTACAGTAAGAATACCTATTTCTTTAAATTTATCACGAAGCGAGTCACGTGGTTTCATATTATAAATCGCACAAACAGCTCGCTTTTGTAACAGTGAGTGTAATTAAAAAAGTGTAAGTAAACTTACAAATGTATATAATATAATTAGTCGAATTAGGCGATACTTTGTGGAGATCCATAATACAAAAGTAATAATAAAATTATTTTGCTATAACCCGCCATTATAATAACGCGCTTGGCGGTTATGTCGTGGAGTTTATCTCCTGATGATACTTTGGTTGCGGTGCGAAACGATTGTCGAGTTTCTAATAGTCAACATGTAGTGCTTGCGTATTGTGATAGCGGTGGTGTAGGTTTTGTTCAAGTATAGTACGCGGCAATAAATAATGCACATCGAGGCTTAGAGAGAGAAATCGGCTAGATTCTGCTTCATAGAGCAATCTGCTTCATTGTTTCTGTCGCATAGACTGACGAACCCGTGTGAAACGTCATATACTAAGTGACAGTGACAGCGCTCTATGAAACCGAACTGGCCGGCTGTTTCGCTCTAAACATCGATGTGCATTATTTAATATCAGGTATGAAATCGGACAGTCCAATCTACATTTAGCATTATATATATTTTCCATTCATTTTATCGCTGATTATAGTAAAATAATTCTATTATTACTTTTGTTTCAGTAGTAGTTGTTAACAACGGGAGTGTATTTACTAACCATTGAGTGCTTTTGTGAAAATTATTAAACAGAAAAGTTTGGACATTTGATGGTCACCCTACCGGTGAACAGGTTTTCCCAGTATCAGGTTTAGGGTACCAGACGTTCTACGTTACGTATGCATCGTGTCCGCTTAATTTTATAGCGCATTGTTCCACCAACTGGTTTATTTACTTTTCTTTTGCTTTCAAAGTTATAGCTTCAATGAAATGTGTTTATATTTGTATTGTTTGAGTAAGATAAATTCCAATAACATTTCAAGTTAAGTGGCATTTCCAGAGAACACTATAAATATTTCTTGGATATTCGTAATTTCGTAAATTCGTAACTTCGTGATCGCGCAGTTTGTAAAAAACTTGCTTGCTGTGAGATCAAAGTCGAGTGCGCTACGTAAAACAGCAGAGATACGCTAAATTAATGTAGTTGAGAATTGTAGACCTATAAAAATACTACAAAAAAGTCCGCGATAGCATGTCTCTATCTCTCACACTTAGTAAGTAAAGTAGTAGTAATTCCACGCAGGCGAAGCCGTTGTTGGCACAGCTAGTACATATATAAATTCTAAATCAATACTGAAATTCACCCAGATTCGAAGAAGCAACAATTTATTTAAAAAAAGTTTTGGTCCTCGACGGGAATTGACCCCGCGCCGCAGGAGCTGGTGGCTTTACTTAATATTTTTGACCAGTCAAAAATATTAAGTAAAGCCAGTTAAAGGGTATCAATTTAAACCTTATCAATATCATTAAAACACAAACCAAAGTCAACTACCTCATAACATTGAATGAAAACATATCTGATAAAAATGTGGCTTCTAATAACTATAATCGTTGCTGATAAGCTATCAACTATTATATCTTACATTTACATATAAAGAGTTATAGAGTTATTTAGATATAGAGAGTTATCAAATTAAAGATAAGTCAAAAATACATCACTCGCTGCTGTATAAGCTATTCAAGGTAACATATTTTTTAACGATGTATTGTTTTGTTACAATCAGAGAAAATCTAATGCTATAAATAGAGTTTACTATACGTGTAAATAGATGTTGAAATGGTATTAGCTACAGAGAAATCACATAATTATGCCTTACACGTAGAAAGTCATTAGTTTTACAAACATACTAATGTGCAGATCTAGTTGAAAGGGGTTAGGCCGCTCTAGAGACCGGAAAAATACGTTTCTGTGAATTTTTTTTTGAAAAAATATAAAATAAATCGAGATGGCAAAGGTTAACGTTTATTGTGCATGTGATTAACTTCTTCTTCTTCAACCGATGGACGTCTAACCCTGGACATATGTCTCTTCACGGTATCTCCACACCATAAGATCTTGCGCCGCTTGGATCCAGCGGCTCCCGCAACCTTTTTGAGGTCGTCTGTCCACCTCGTAGGGGTCTACCGACGCTGCGCTTCCTAGTGCGGGGTCATCATTCCAACACCTTGAGACCCCAACGCCCCCCATGGGTTCTCCATACTATGTTCCCCGCCTATAGCCACATCAGCTTAGCGACACATATGATTAACTATGTAACAATTTTTAATAAATGAATAATTAAAAAATTAGGGCTGTGCAGTCGTATTGATGTACTTTAGACTTTATACTAAAATACAGTCCTTCGTTCCGGTCATAAGAGGCTCCCTGCCTACATGGCAGTCTTGTACTATATTTTGGAAAAAAAAGGTACTTTGAAATATTTCCCAGCCATGTTCTTTTGGAATGTCATTGTTGAGATCCTAAGGAATTAATTAAAACGTTAAACAAAACGATTTTTCGAAAATCCTAGAATGGCCTATCCCCTTATATCTTTAGTCAGATTACAGTGTACTTTACTAAAATAGAAATTTAAGAATTTTACGTAGTAAGCTTACCATCCCACTTCTTTAATTCCCGTTGGAAGTTGCTATAACGTTTAATCTGGCATATCGTCACGCGCGACCGGTAAAATTAAAGCAACAGATCAAAGACCCATAATTAATGCGCGTCGGGCTGAACTCTACGAAATGATCTAAAACCCCGTTAGTAATAGAAAAACTTTTATCTCTGTTAGGCTTATGTAAGAGTATTAAGAAAAAAACAGGACACACTGATAAATAAGCAAGGTAATACGATTGGAAATACGATTGCGCAAAAGCTTAGATAAGATAAAATTTGACTGTCAGCTTATATGAAATTTATGCACAAAATCTTTTTTTTTATTAAATGTTTCGTAGTTACACGTAATTATACAACAGTGTATATTATACAACAAATTATATAAAAGCTCCGTACAGTAACTAAGAAGTTAAACTACAGAAGTTAAACAAGGCTTAAGAAATAAGTTAAGTAGTAAAGTAGCGGCTTATTACAATCCCACTGCTGGGAATAGGCCTCCTCTCTTCGTTTTTGGACGGAAGGGTTGGAGCTTAGACCTACCACACTGCTCCCATGCGCATTGGTAGGTTACACATATCTCCAGAAATCTCTAATGATATGCAGCTTTCCCCACGATGTTATCCTTCAACGAAAAGCGTGTGATAAATTGCAATTATCAATTAGACACATCAGTTTTAATAGAAAAACTCATAGGTACCTGCCCAGGTTTGAACTCGTGGCCCCCTTGAAAGAGTCGCACGGCCTCACATCTGGGCTATCACAACTCTTGCTTAATTAAAATAAGAAGAAATGCTTTAATATAAATATCTTATACGACGGAATAAACTACGTTGAAAATTCAAATGACGGTAGTAGTACGTAATTTTAAATGGTATTTGCAATTTAGTAACTTTTTCTGGGGTTTATAATTAAATTTATTCCCTCAACTAAACGCGGATTCGATATGACTACAAGACACTCTAGCGTCTAGGTCGTAACTTTATAATGTGCGCTTGTTAAATCTAAACCTATTTAAAGGAACCATTAAGTTTCATATTATTTATCAGGCGGTAAAAGGACTCTGTAGAAAAAAAATCTAGTTATTCAATTCCAAATTAATGTTAAATCGACTATTACTTGGTCTCTTGAATATTAACTAGTAACTTGTCTACTCTCCTTATATTCACACTGTGCGTGTATACATCCAGTGTCAGAAGGAGACTGTATATCCATTTTCTATGGCTATCCAACATACACATACATAAAACAAGCTGTACCCGCGACTTTTTTACCACCTAAATGATGAAATACCCTCAATTATTTTTTTCATTTTTCCAAAGGATAAAACGGCATTTTATTCTTTATTTTTATTCACTTTGCACCGAATTTCACCATTGCTCCAGCGGATTTATCGTGAAAACGTAACAGACAGATTTTCCCATTTACAACATTAATATAGATTGTAATTGTTTATATCGTCAATCGTCACAAGACTTGATAAACGGTTCCGGAAGCTAAAGGTCAGAACAAGAACCGTGGATTTTTATATTTCTGTATTTTTGTATATCCCCGCTAAAACTCAAATAATTCACGATGAAAAATCTAATGGTTTTTATATCGCACGCATAGTATTAAAGTGACCTAATTTAAAAAAAAGTTTCTGGCATTAAGCGTAACGTAGTGCCCACAAAGCTCATGAGTGTTAAAAACTTGAGAAAGCAAGAAAACACTAGGTTTTCTTAGGTTTAGGCCGTTTTCTAGCGTGATTTCACAGATGGCATTGAAGTAAGGATTACAATGAATAACTCAATTAAAACGAATTTTGAATTCTGTCACTTTTATACTAAGCGTGCGATATAAGCATTTTAACTGATTAGCAATGACAAAGTTTGAAAACGAAAATATCACTAATATTTTATTATATACAACCAACAGCATTTAAAAACATCAGCACTATTAGTTACACGCACTATAAACAAAGAAGTCGTTTATAAAGTATCAATATAATAGGTACAACGTACATTAAACTCAGAAAATAGGCCTCAGTCATAAATGTCAATAGAGTTTAACAGAGCGACTCGTATCGATTATATACAAACACCGATAACCCGAATAACGCCGATACAAAGGTTATATTTACATAAAATACTTCCACCAAATTGTAAACCGATGACGCACAACAAATATGTCCTGACGGTCCTTATTTGTAATCTAACCAAACCTATAACGTAACGCGCATGCGATATTTAATTAGCAGACAACTCACATACAAATCGCACACAGTAACATTCCAACCTCTTTACAAAACAGTATGAATTACAACAGTTTATTTCGTATATTAATATTATTAAACTGTTATTAGAAATGTAGCATATATTTCTCTCTAATAACAGTTAATATTTACACGCAGTCAGGACTAACGGTATCGAATGCTAACAGACGCCGAGAGAAAGCGCCGAGGATTCCATTCGAGTGAAAGCACGACGCCGGTGTACAAGTCTCTACGTATCGGATAGTACAACTTTAAAGAATGCTCGTGATAACGTCGTTTGCGATAACGATAACTGTCGCTTCCGGGATATATTGGTACGTGAACAGACATAAACCTATCAAGCATATACTGAGCGAGGCGAGATGCTTTCTGGACATGCAAGGGGCCGGCGCTGGAGGTCTCATCGACGACTGGATAAGCGTATGGTGGAACAAAGTAGACTTGCCAGACGCGAAAAATAAAATCGCCGTCATAACAGGGGGAGCTCGGGGCATCGGTGCCGAGGTCGTTAGAGGCCTTTTGAAGTCCAACATGACCGTAGTTATGGGCGTCAGAAACCCTGATTCGGTAAAACCGTTGATAGAGACTATGGAAAACGGTGATAAAATACAAGCATATCCATTAGATCTGCAATCTCTGAAGTCGGTGAAGTCATTTGCTGATGTTGTCTTGGAGAAGTTTCCAGAATTACACATCCTAGTCAACAATGCTGGTATAATGTTTGGAGATTATAAGCTTACAGAGGACAGGATAGAAACTCAGTTTGCCGTTAATCATCTGAGTCATTTCTATTTGACGCACCTATTGTTACCCGCTCTGAAGAAAGCCGGTAGTGTGGAGGAGCCAGCAAGAGTTGTTAATGTCACTTCGTGTGGCCACTTTCCAGGGAAAATACATTTTGATGATATCAATATGAAGGAACATTACGACACAACAGCTGCATACGCCCAATCTAAATTAGCTCAGGTAATTTATTAGTATAAATTCTAAAATTAAGTGGTATAACGGTAGATAAATATAATCTTCATCATCTGTAAAAACGGTTGTCTATTTATAATGCAAAGTTAATTTACTTAAAATTAACAAGCAAGTTTAAAGTTGGTTACTTAGTTGTTGATGATGAAGTTATCATTTTTTACAATGTAATTATTTTGCCATTATAACTTTTGTATTATGGATCACGCAAAGTAATGCCTAATTCTATAAATTATTTCCAAAAAAGCAAAATCACCTACTACTATAATATTTAGAACAAAAATGGGAAGTTTTAGTTAAGTTGCATTATCTCATCCATCACCTTACATCAAGAATGGTCAATCAAGTAATCTTTAATAATAAGACAACAAAGGGAACATATTTATGAACAGCAGGCTATATAAGCAAGAGTCTTTTGTTAGGAGGAAGTTTATGAATATTTGAAAATTCCTGTAGATTTATTTTTTAAATTGTAATTCTTTTTTTTACAGTTGTATGTGCACAAAATACTTTTATTTACATGTTTGTTTCAGTTAATGACAGCAAGGTACGTCAATAAGCTTATGGAAGATAAAGACTGTCCAGTGAAATGCTACTCAGTGCATCCAGGAATCGTTGATACTGATTTATTTGAGAAGTCAAACTTTGCTAAATTTCCATTAATCAAAAAAATTTTCTTCAAAACCCCTGAGAAAGGGGCTATTTCGATTCTTTATGCGTGTTTCAACAATGACATTTTAAAAAAAGGTGGTCTATACATATCCAATTGCAAAGCAGGTTTTAGCAACAACTTCTCCAAAAATGAAAAGTATCAAGATAAACTATTCAAATTGTCATGCGATCTAATAGGAATTGATTCAGAGAAATTTGGAAGGAACTAAAATTGACTATTATTTTGGGACTGAAATATGTTGTACTTTTGTAATAAATAAATAGTAAATTTTAACTTTAAAATTTGTAACTTTTTTAATCTACAAAATACTATGTTTTATATGCTTGTATACCTCTTATAGTAGTAAATTATTTATTGAACATTATACTATCAATAAAATACCTGTTTTTTTATTACCTACATACTTACTTTGATATTATAACAGAATTAAATTAAATTTATGAAAAATGAATTAAAATTATATCTTATAATCCTGATCCCTTAAAACAATCATTTACATTTTTTTATTAATCTTCTGTTTATTTTTTGATTATTTACCTGACAGAGTTGACATATATGTACTCTCATTTCTATATACATGTACAAACAAGGATTGTAGTGAAAGAGAAAGGGATACAATACACATTCTATCCCATTCATCATTTATTTCATACATCTACAATTAATGTATAGTCAGAAGGTAAACAATAGTTGTTGGAAAAATAACGAAGCTATGTTGATATTGTCTATGCTACAAGAAACTGAGATTCATAATAAAAAATAGTGGACACTTAAATGTGCAGTGTTTTTAAGAAACAAAAAGTGTAAGAAAAAAATCAATGATGAGAAAAAAAAATAAGTATGTATTCCAACTAAAACTAAAAGCAAAAGCATCTTATTAAGAATTTTACTGAAATACCTTGTTATATTCAAATAAAAGTGACAGAAAGTGATATCAATTTAACAGACTATTTATAAAGTTTTTTAATGTTTATAAGTTTCTAAATTTTATAATTTTAAAACAATTTTAGTTATAAATATTTCTCATAAAAACCATTTATATTTTCAATTAAAATCAAATATATCACTGACCTGCTAAAGAACCCAGAGAGTCCTTTCTTCTTTAACTTCCCATTCTCTTGAACAGCACCAACTTCAGCCAAGTCATCTTTAGATGCACTGGATCCCAAGGAACACTCGGACAAACTTGAGACAGTGCTGGAGAATGATCCACCATCCTTGCCTCGCTGGTGACCACTAACACTTCCACCCCACTGAAGAGTACTCTTGGGAGAGTCGCTGGTGTCACTTTTCTCACATGTCGATATAGAATAATTGCCTTCGTCACTAAAACTACTTTTCTTGGACAACTTATCAATATCATCAGAGATCTCTTCGGCAGGTTTTTCAACCTTAGGGCTTACAAAATGCAACTGCTTTGTTATTGGATTATAAGCTAGTTGTATATTATCTAAAGCTTCACTAAGGCGCATCCCGCCTTTTTGGCACGGCGTCGACATTGCAGAGATTCAAATATCGAACTGCGTTCACCAACCACATCCATTTTTCAAACGAACGCACACATTTTTCGCTTTAATGCCATCATCTAGCATAATGATAATGATTTGCAAATGTTAGCATTACAACTAGTTATCTTAATTCGTTATTTACAATAGACATCACAAACGAAAACAATTGATGTAAATAAATCATTAATTTTTTTGGAAAATAAATAGAAACTACTTATATGATCTTCAGTTTACACATACATAGTTGTAATTTATTAATTTATTTATACTATATTTTTGTTATAGTTTAAAAAATAAAAACGGTTTGTATTACAACTAATCATACGGAACTAAAACCCCAAAGGAAAACTACACACCCACCACCTTTTCCTTTCTACTGAAAATAAATTGACATTTCATATTACACTGCAGTTCGTAAACTCTATGTGAATGGTAAACCTGCCAACACAAAACTTAAGGTTATTCGACTGAATAGGAATGTCTTACAATCATAAAGAAATATATTAAATTTATAGTCATTGTAACTTCGTCGTATTATATGCTAACGACGTTTCTAAACGCATTTGATACTGTCATTGTCATATAATGCGTTTAGTTATTGCTTGTTTATTTAATTTTTATCTTTATTTGCTATTAGATTTCTAAGAAATCTTTATTTGTTTTTAATTAGTATAGTATAAATGAAATCATTTCTCATCATCACAATTATAAATGATTTTCTGAACTATGCTTTCCTTTTATTCATACAAATTATAATGGGACGAGAATTTTTATCTATACCTATGTTAAATAATATTTAGTAGTTACCATATATCTAACAAAAAGTTATGGAAATATTAAATTAAATGTATACAAATAAAGGAAATATTTGATATCTAGTATTTAAATAATGAAATTGGTAAAAGAATTGACGTCGTAGCCATTTCGGGAATTACTTCACCCATGTTTCAGCCTATCATTAAAAAATGGATCTAAGTCGACCCAAACTTATTTTTTTTCACAATTTATCGATATAGGTATATTAAAGACATCATACAGTAAAGCAAACTTGCTGGAAACATCAGAAATATAGAATGCTAGAGCAGCTTTTTCTTCTCGAATGTGTCTTGTGCTGTTAGTTAGGTGGGATGGGCGAGCGCAGAAGCTCGCCGGGTTGAGTATCCAGCTTGGATCATTTCAACAGTGTATCTTTTTAAATAAATAAGTATTTGTAAAACTTAATATCGCATCAGATAAAATATTCAAAAGCATATGAGTTCAAACAAAAACATTACCAGAATATGAAAATAATTTATTTGGTGTTTCATTCCTGTTACAAATATTCCATACCACGACCACGATTTTATCACAGATCAGCGTCGCGGACAACAAAAGGATTACAAAAATATATATTTATTATTATTAACTATTTACAATTAAATACATTTTACGCACAAAGTTAACAAAAAAACAAAGCAATACTAAGAATCACTCACGGACACTCTCAATTTACATTTATCTATAATAAATAATATACTAAGAAATATAATTTCAACTCTTTATCGCGCTGGGATCTGTATTATGCAATTCAGGAAATAGCTCCAATATGCATAAATCAAGCAAATTGTACACCAACTGAAACAAAATTTAAATAAAATGATAACATGGTATTGCTGAACAAAATTATGTATTATACAGGATATATATAACAGTCACCACGACAATAGTTTGATATTGCGTTGAAAACTTATTATGTATAGAAACCGGCCTTATTTAAATGTAATTCTCGCATAGGATATGCAAGGGTGTTCCCTTCGCCTCCAAGCAGTGTCTGCACGATTCAGTGTCTGACGGCTTCAGGTTTTCGTACGTTACAATCTATACTTATTATATAACAAAGTCCCAACAAGCTGTCTGTCTGTATGTAATCGATTTTCTCAAAATCTACTGAACGGATTTTTGTACAGTTTTCGCCAAAAGATGGTTCAATACATTCGAATGGTTTAGGTAAATAGTACATATCGGTATTATGTAAATTGGATTGAAGAGATCGCGCAGTTGTTAAAAAACTTGCTTGCTGGGAGCTTTAGTCTGCGTAAACCAGCAGAGATACACTAAAGTAATGTACTAGAGACTTATAGATCTATAAATATACTAAAAAAAGTCCGCGATAGCATGTGTCTATCTCTCACGGTTAACTCACAATAATCACTTTCATGTTCAAAATTTCGAAAATTCGGCAAAAGAAATTTAATTTCGCAATATATCATATATTACATATTTTAGTACATTTTATTTAAGGCCTGGAATCGCGTCTTTTAAAACATTTCGAATTCATAATTCGAAACACAAACATGGATAAAAAAATTGCAACCACAATTTATTCTAAAACTCAACTTAAACGGTCTCAAACGAATCAAACCGAACCGATATGGGACGATTCAATAACGTGTGACCTTACGAAGGTTGTGTGCACACCGGGTGTTATTTGTGTTATTTAACCGCGTTAGTGAAGTATATACGCCGGGAGAAATAGACAGTACGTGTCCGTGGAAGACTGCTGAGGCGAGCCAACGGGTTCGGGAATCAGCCAAGTACATACAAGCGCACAAACACACACGTACACATATACACGCAGTGATTCATGAGGCCGGACCGCATACAGCTGACGGCCGCATAAGGTAGGTTGAGACGCCGAGACGGCGGGCCCAGGTATCGGAGATTGTTTCATCCGCCCGCACGTTTGTGCGGAACAATACCTAATGCCGTTAAAGTAATTTGGCTTAAATTAGAGATAGAACATATTCCGGTAACAGTCGATATGAGACACCCATACTTATCTTTGTCTAATCACACATGCGAAAAAGAGAGATAGATAGGTAGCCTCTTTTTCCAATGGACACAGGCTGAATCATATCTAGAATAATAGCTCTATAGAAGTTATTAAACTGATTCATCGGTGTACCTGCTTGTTGAGCTGCGGGTTCTGTATCAACTCAAAGGCAGTAAGGGTGGCTGTTGGCAGTCCAGCTCCCAGAGCCAGGGTGGCTATAGGAGGTATCGCTTGGAGTAGCTGATTTCTGGCTAACTCGCGCTGTTGCAACGGATCTGAGCGGGGAGTGGTTTTCTTTCCGAAGAGAAGACCTGCATGCAACATTCAAAAGTAATAACAAAAAAAGTAATTAAATTATTTTTCTATAATCCGCGAAAAAATTAATAAGAAATATATATAATCCTAAATGTATAGTGCACTATACGTTTTCATACTTGATACATGCAGCATTCTTTAAAAGCACATGCACAAACCTAAAACATGAATAAAGAAGGAATAACGCCAGTTGACGAATGACAGAAGAGTGTTTAATCACGGAGGCTTTCGACCTTCAATATGTTTAATTCAAGAACTATTGAACTTTATAAATAAATATAAGGAACAGTTACACATACGGTCACCCATTCCCGTAGTAAGTAATGTGTATGTGTAAAATGTTGTATGGGTGACAGACAACTAGTAAATATATATATATATATAATGATATTATTATATATATAATGATATTATTTATTTTCATTCGAAAAACATAGACTTAATTGCGTTTCTGTAAATAAAAGAAACAACATTTAGAGCCCTATTTTCGGGTATATCTTCTAAATAAACTATAAACAATAAAATATAATTTTCCTAACGAATTTAATTAAAAGTCTCTTTGACAATCCGCTGACACAATCTCAAAAACAGAAAATATAACTAAATAAAACCTTATGGTTTTCTTTATATATATATTTAAACACATACTTAATTACAAATATACACCCAGGCTCGAAGGACCAACAAATTATTAATAGAAAATGGGAATCGAACCCGCGACCCGCGGAGTTATAGGCAGGGTCACTACCCACTACGCCAACGCAAAGTGACTGCACTTTGCGTTACTCGTTTAATTATTAAAGATACAAAAAAGGATAATAAATGTGCGGTTCAAACGTCAAGAGAGCGAATGAGTAATAAAATCTAATAATAAGATCGGTTCTTCTTTTGTTACTTTTAAGAAAATGACTATCAATTTTTTATGATAGTTAATTTTAGTTAAAAATAATAATAATAATAAATCATTGCATGTTGTGTTTACCTTAATATAGTTAAGTAATTAGCAATAATTTTAGTATGTATTATCATAAGTAAGATACATTAACTGCTGGTGAACCTAATGAAGAGGAAAAAAAAATCGAAGATGATGACGTCACTCCTCCAGATGCTAATAGATGGCGCCAATCAAATCAAATCAAATCAAAATAATCTTTATTCAAATAAACCATTCAGGCACTTTTGAATCGTCAAGCATCAATATGATTAACTAGCAAAGCCCCGCGGTTTCACCCGCGTCCATACAGATCTCGTGGTATTGGAAAGTTTACGAAATCGGACTATAGATTTATTTTGTAGATTATTTAATTATATAAAACGGGTATCATTAGTATTCTTGGAATAAGACTTAACTCACCAAGTGCAGGCCCTGCTATAACGGTAGGTTAGGTTTGTTATGGCATTATTTGATTTCGATTTACATTCTTAAATTCGTAAAATCTTTTGATTGGGATGTCGGATTTTAATAATTTAAAAAGTATTTTACAGGTATTGAAACAGTTATTCATAAAATATCATTTAATGGGATAAGGATTAATACAGAGATATGAATAAAATGGTTTGATTATTGTCGGCACTTTTACCAACTTTTACAATGTAAAAAAGTAGTTATATTGGCATAACTATAATAGTTAGACATATGGTATCGCGGACTTTTTTGTGGATTTTGATACGTTCTATAATACTGTAGAACATTTTTTTGTTCTATCATCAATAGTTTCCGCAGCACACGCGATGATAGATGTTTACGACTAAATTTTTACCAAGTTATTACAATTTTATTAGGGATCCCTATTTTTTTTAAAAATGTCATATAGCCTATGTTGCTCAGTGAAAAAGCAGCTTTCCAATGGTGAAAGAATTTTTGAAATCGGTCCAGTAGTTTTTGTATTTTTGTTTGTATGTATATTTTAACAAACATACATACAAACAAACATACAAATCTTTCCTCTTTATAATATTATAATAGTATAGATGAAGCTACAACTGGTTCGGAATGTTGCTCTTACCGAGAAGAACCAGCAAGAAACTCGGCGGTCAATCTTTTAAATATTTTCAATTATACATTATTAAACCGCTGTCTTGTATGAAGCTGAAAGGATTTTCAAATCCAGGCTTTCTTATCATCCAAATGATCTTCAATTTTGTAATATGCTTTACGTATAAGCATATTTTTTACACTTGATTGGAATCTTTCTGTACACTGGTCTAGAATGGATTGAGGAATTTTATTATAGAAGCGAATAGCGAGACCAACAAATGAGTTGTTTACTCTGCTGAGTCGCGACGCAGGTATCGCAAGCTGTTTGTGACCTCTCGTATGTCTATGATATACATCAAATTTTGTTTTATACGTACTTATATTTTTCCGTACAAATAGAATATTACTATATATATTGTGATGCTACAGTCAGTGTGCCTATTTCTTGGAACTTTTCGCGAAGGGACTCACGTTGCTTCATATTATAGATAGCCCGTATGGGTCTTTTTTGGACAACAAAAATCTTTTCTATATCGGCCGCTTTACCCCACAGCATTATTCCATATGACATAATGCTATGGAAATGAGCAAAATAAACAAGTCGCGCTTCGTCGTTCGCAATCGTCGTTCAGATGCGCCAATCTCCGCTTACTGAGATGGGTAGGGGCAGAAGAATGATCCAATTCTCTCACCGTGTCCCAGTCGTATCAGATGCGCCAATCGCCGCTCACTGAGTAGGTCATATAGAAATTTATTGAGCATCGCGTTGAACACGTCGTCTGCGACTTGTTTTGACATGCCGATAAAGTTCCCAACGATCCCTGTCACGATGGCTCGCCCCTTTATCACTTTGGACACTGAAATTCATATTAACGTTAGCAACGTACTAATATTTCAGAACTCTCTGGCTGTTTTAGTTAAATATTAAATAAATATATAAATTTTTTTTTAATAGTGACAAATGAACTAACTAAAAAAGTCCACAGACTTTATGTCCGTGCCCTTTTTTAGTTAGTTCATTTGTATTCTTTTTTTTATGTTATTGTACTTAAAACGAACTTACTCTAATGCATCATTAATTTTTTTTTACATTTATTACAACTACAGCTAAGTCTGTATACTTAGTTTTTATGTGCTTTTATATGCATAAATATGTTTTATATAAATTTATATAAATATATTTATATATTTAAATAAATATAACATATTTATATAAATATAATATTATTTATATAAATAAATATAAATATAACATATAAATAGAACATATTTAAATAAATGTATTTATAGACATGAACTTTAAAATGGTAAAGCTAATTAAACATAAAGACTGATTAGTTTACGTAGCTAAAACCTGTGAATATGGACTCAAAAATAATTTATTTAGTTAAATTGTTAGGCCCTTGATAATGACTTACACAAGTACATGAAGCACTGCGAAAACCCAACCACAGTGTCCTGGTACTCCATATCGCGTTTCATCACAACCGGTTCAGTGTCGAAATTGTTCAGGAATAAAGGCGTGTGTATGTTCCGTACGTTGGTTTGTCTTTTTGTCGCTTTCAGTTCCAATTCTAATTCGTTGACTTCATGGGCTTCCTCCACTTCCTTAGTACCTTGTTTTCTGAAAGAAACCGATCTATCTATAATAATTGATATTTGTGGGTAAAATTACGTTTAGCACAGAATTCCGCTTCATTTACTGAATTTTGGTTTAAATTCAACACGCCGCTCGCAAATTATAATAAAGTAAAACCAATGAAAAGAATAATAATAATAAATAAATAAATATATGGGACACTTACACACACGGTCGCCCGTACTCAAAGTAAGTAACTTAATACTTGTGTTATGGGTGACGGAAAACTGGTAGATATACTACATATATAATTTTAAATACATACTTAAATACAAATATACACCCAGGCTCGAAGAACTAACAATGTTTTTATAGAAAATGTTGGCCCTCAGCGGGAATCGAACCCGCGACCCGCGGAGCTGAAGGCAGGGTCACTACCCACTGCGCCAACGGGCCAGTCATAATCATAGTCGTAAGAATAACTATTACTTAATTATATTTTTAGGACCCAAAGTAGGGTTTATAAAAAGAGAACAAAATTAACACGTATGTCATCATACAACGCAATAAATAAAATGAGTCACGTGAATCGATCAACTAACAGAGCCTCCGCAGGCGAGAACCGATCGTAAAGGAGAGAGAGCTCTGTTTTTTTTTTCGATCACTAACTAATGCTTTTAGCCCTAATGGCTTAACGCCTTAAGTGGGCGAACGCGGAAGCATCGCCAGAGGCCTCCTGTGAGGCTGGCTTAAAGCGACGCGCTGTGGTGGACTGTGTCGGACTTGTGGAAAAGTCCTAATGTCATAACGAAGAGAGCTCTGTTAATGATCTGGTCACTTATATACCCCTGGAGGTCGGTCACTATAGTGACTGGCCCGTTGGCGCAGTTGACAGTGACCCTGTCTTCGGCTCCGTGGGACGCGGGTTCGATTCCCGCCGAGAACCAACATTTTCTATTTAGAATTTGTTGGTTCTTGGAGTCTGGGTGTATATATGTATTTAAGTATGTATTTAAAACTATATATGTATATATTTACTAGTTGTCTCTCACCCATAACACAAGTATTAAGTTACTTACTTTGGGGACGGACGACCGTGTGTGTAAATGTCCCATATATTTATGTATTATTAATTTAAAAAAAAAGTGTTGCTAGCAATAACAAATTGACATTGCTACAATATTATAAGAACTTTCTAAATTTATTGGTAGGTTGAAAATATAACACTGTTTGGAAATCAGGTAAAGCAATGTTCAAAGAAAAATAAGTATTTTTTCTATTACGTATATTACTAGATTTGTTAAAGCTACAGGAAGAAAACGAATGCCCAAATAAGGGGCAGACGGGTGAAATAGTCTTTAAAATGAATTGAAAACACATCTATAGTACGCGGCAATAAATAATGCACATCGAGGCTAGATTCTGCTTCATAGAGCATTGTCTCTGTCGCACAGACTGACGAACACGTGCAAAACGTAGCATTTTAATACACACACAGAAAGAGACACACACACATGTATTTTCATTTTTTTTCTTTTTTCTTTTTAAGTTTTTGTTTTTCATTTTAACTTTTAATTTTAAGTTTTTTGTTTTTGTTTTAATTAATAGTAGACAGTGAACCGTCGAAACGATGTTGTGTACATCTATAATTGGTGCATGTATCAGATGTTTTCTTATTTTTGTATGTAGCCTAACCAATTTTTAATACGTGTGCTGTTGATGTTCCTAAATTATTTTTTTAAAAAAACGTCACATACTAACTGAGTGACAGTGACAGCGCTATTTAATGACGGGTACTAGGACTAGGATAGTACTTACGAGTACTCTACTTGAATAAAAACAAATCCTGGTCCAACAAACAGCTTCTGCGCATCACTCCCGAAATTTCGAATCCTATTTATATAATACGAGTAAGATATCACATTTTATCAATACTTACAGCGCTTGGTATCGTTCCTTGTCAGACGAGATGAGGAAGTTCCTGAGGAAACTCTCGAGATGTTGCCCCTTCTCCTTTCTCAGCTTGTGGGCGACCGACTGGTAGATGTTACCGAGGTCTGACGCTGATGCGTTCAAAGTTGAAGCCTGTACCACCTGTTGAGTATAGATTAAAAAAAATATAACAATATATGCGGGAGATGGAATGAGCTATGCTTTGGGAGTCTGCATAGACAAAATTATGACGAGCTGGAGAAGAAATGAGGTTTGAACGAAGTTTCTGTGCGGTCAAACTTATGACAATATATGCGAGTGACGGAATGAGCTTTACACGGAGTTTGTGCGTGGTCAAAATTATAACAAAATATGCGGGAGATGGAATGAGCTATGCTTTGGGAGTCTGCATAGACAAAATTATGACAAGCTGGAGAAGAAATGAGGTTTGAACGAAGTTTCTGTGCGGTCAAACTTATGACAATAGATGCGAGTGACGGAATGAGCTTTACACGGAGTTTGTGCGTGGTCAAAATTATAACAAAATATGCGGGAGATGGAATGAGCTCTGCTTGGAGTTTCGACATGGTCAAAATTACAATATACGCGAGAGACGGATTTTGTGTGTGCTCAAAAATATGACAATCTATGCGGAAACTATGCTTGGAACTTCAGCATGATCTAAGATATGAAAACATATGATCGGAGATGTAATGAGCTATGCTTCGGGAGTCTGCATAATCATAGTTATGACAATCTATGCGGGAGATATAAAGAAAGAAAGAAAGATGTATTGACTTATCCTTGGATTTCAGCATTATCAAAGATATGACAATATAGGATCGGAAATGCAATGGAGTTTGCGTCCGATCCAAAATATCGGAGATGTGGAATGACCTATGTTTGAGTGTCTTCATGATCAAAACAGATAGTAGGAATTCGTAGTGATAACGTGTATAACGTGTTCTAACTTGGCGTGATGCTCAAGTTGCGATATGCGAGAAACATAGTTTGAAAATATGATGGACGTAGCTCCTAGAGATTTTAGAGAGAGGAATTCAGAATCTAAACAATCAGATAAACGTAAATTGCTTTAAGTTTAACGATTGAACAACTTAGTTTAAGTATACCAATCTATTAGATCCATAAAATTGCATTTATATACGCCGTGTGGTGTCCAGCAGAATAGAATAGACCACCCTCCTTTCTTACCGAGGTGTCGTAAGAGGCGACTAAGGTATGTGCCGTGTGGTATCCGGCTGCATAGAATAGACCACCCTCATTTCTTACCGAGGTGTCGTAGGAGGCGACTAAGGTATGTGCCGTGTGGTATCCGGCTGAATAGAATAGACCACCCTCATTTCTTACCGAGGTGTCGTAAGAGGCGACTAAGGTATGTGCCGTGTGGTATCCGGCTGCATAGAATAGACCACCCTCCTTTCTTACCGAGGTGTCGTAAGAGGCGACTAAGGTAAATGCCGTGTGGTATCCGGCTGCATAGAATAGACCACCCTCATTTCTTACCGAGGTGTCGTAAGAGGCGACTAAGGTAAATGTCGTGTGGTATCCGGCTGCATAGAATAGACCACCCTCATTTCTTACCGAGGTGTCATAAAAGGCGACTAAGGTAAGTTGACGTCAGGCAGGCGGCCGGTCGTAAAATACGTAGCCAAATCAAGTGACAACATGTTTGTAACATGTTGAGCCGACCCCACTTAGAATGGGATAAGGGCAGCAGGAAAATTATCAGCATTTATATAAACTATACAACAGGCTGAATAAAAAATAATATAAATATCATAGAATGTTGGATGGGTGAGTCCCAGACATAAAAACATTAACTCACCATGGAGAAGTCACCGTCTACAGTGAGGAACAAATGGAGAAGCTCGCTACTCTGAAGTAGGTTTATTTGTATGAGCCGCTGCAGAAAATCCTCGTATTTATAACGGAGCGTCTCTAGAGGGCTATTGTCTCTGGAAAGAAAATACATTCGCTCTACATCCGTCTCTATTGAAGACAACATGAAGGTAACATTCCTAACATGCGTTTTAAAAATCCCTCCTATCCAAGACGTCACAGGAGATTCCAAAGAAAAAAAAAAGTAAAAGTAACAGCCTGTTAATATCCCACTGCTGGGAATAGGCCTCCTCTCTCCGTTTCTGGAGAGAAGGGTTGGAGCTAAGACCTACCACGCTGCTCCAATGCGGCTTGGTAGGTTACACATATATCCAGAATTCTCTAGAGATATGCAGGTTTCCTCACGATGTTTTCCTTCACCGAAAAGCGTGTGATAAATTGCAATTATGAAATAGACACATGAGTTTTAATAGAAAAACTCATTGGTGCCTGCCCGGGTTTGAACCTATGTTCGTCTCTAGAGAGTCGCACGGTCTCACCACTGGGCTATCACAGCTTGATACCTAAGAAGAATCCAAAGAAGCCAGCTTTTTATTATTATTTTTTAATATTATTACGAACATGCGAATAGAGTTCGTAATGCATATGTCATAGAATTCAAATTGGACGAGGGCAGTTTATGAACATGCAAAAACAGTTCGTAAACTGTATGTTATAGGGTGTTTTTTTAATAGTGACATTACTTACCACAGACTTTATGTCCGTGCCCATTTTTAGTTAGTTCATTTGTATTTTTTTTTTATGTTATTGTACTTAAAATGAACTTACTCTAATGCATCATTAATAATTTTTTTTTTACGACATAAGTATGTTTTTGCGGGCCTGTTTTTGCAGGCCAATATGTGACCCCCGAATGCCCCCTAAACTAAAGGGAAAAATTTACACATCGGTCATAAGACCTGTCGTAATGTATGGATCAGAATGTTGGGCAATGAAAAAGATGGATGAAAGAAGAGCACATGCAAATGAGATAAGGATGTTAAGGTGGATGTGTGGTGTGACAAGACTTGATAAAATAAGAAATGAGTATATAAGGGGAAGTCTGAAAGTTGCGCCCATTATAGAAAAGATGAGAGGTGCAAGATTGGGATGGTATGGACATGTAATGAGGAGGGATGAAAATCATGTGATCAAACGAGTGTTTAGTATGAATGTGGATGGATATGTGACTAGAGGGAGGCCTAAAAAGAGATGGTTGGACTGTGTGAAGTATGACATGCATATAAAAGGAGTAGCGCCAGAGTTGACGAATGATAGAAGAGAATGGAAGAGAAAAACATGTTGTACCGACCCCACTTAGAGTGGGATAAGGGTAGGAAAAAGAGATGTTATATGAGTATGTTTTTGCTATTATTTTAATATTTTCAATAGTTTTTCGGCCACCTCCATATTTTTGTCTTTTATTGCCATTTTGATGTTTTGATCTCTTATCTCTGTAGATGGTGCTTTTATTGCCTTAAGGATGAAGTATGTCATAGGGTTTAAATAATGCTTAACGAGGATAGGCTCCACGACAAAATCGTAATGCATTACGATTTCTTTGGCTTTGCATGCATTTACTTTGCATGGATTATGGCAAAGTATAGTACTCGTTAGTAGATAATGCACATCGAGGCTTAGAGAGAGAAAATCGGCTAGTTCTGTTTCATAGAGCATTGTCTCTGTCGCACAGACTGACGAACCCGTGTGTGACAGAGACAGCGCTCTACGAAACCGAACTGGCCCGCTGTTTCGTTCTAAACATCGATGTGCATTATTTAATGCCGGGTACTATAGTTCTGTTATAGTTTCTGTATAAAATGTGACTTAGGTCCTTTAGCTTTCACCTACAAATATATGAGTTATGATACTGTTGACCTACCTCCTCGACGGTAACGGCAGTTCCGCTAATAACGCTTCTCCGTGGAACTCCAACAATTTGCTTCGAAGCAAGTGAAAGTCGTGTTCGCTTCGGTCCAAACTGAACAGTGTGGGTGGTAGCCCACCACGCACTCGGTGCACCGTCAACGTGAAAACTCGGACAGAGCCGCGACGTGGTGGTGGTTGCTGGAATATCGCAAACATGGTAAAATAAAGCCCAAAAAGAGATGGTAATATCCAAATTCAAATTTAAATATTGATGATAGAACAAAAAAATGTTCTACAGTATTATAGAACATATCAATATCCACAAAAAAACCCGCAATACCATACCATACAATAATGTCTACCTAATATAGTTATGCCAAAGTGCCGACAATAATCAAACCATTTTATTCATATCTCCATATTAATCCTTATCCCTGTAAATGGTATTTATAAAAAAAAACTGTTTCAATGCCTGTAAAATACTTTAAAAACTATTGAAATCGGAAATTACAATCAAAAGATGTAAGATGTACCGGCAAAGAAAATGCCAAACCAATTCATTACCAACCAATTCATTACCGACCATTATAACAGCGCCTGCAACTGATGAGTTATTATGAGTTATATTCAAAGGTGAATTATTCCGCACAAACGTGCGGGCGGATGAAACAACCTCCGAAACCTGGGCCCGCCGTTTCGGCGTCTCAACCTACCTTATGCGGCCGTCAGCTATATGCGGTCCGGCCTCATGAATCACTGCGTGTATATGTGTACGTGTGTGTGTGCGCTTGTATGTACTTGGCCGATTCCCGAACCCGTTGGCTCGCCTCAGCAGTCTTCCACGAACACGTACTGTCTATTTCTCCCGGCGTATACACTTCACTAACGCGGTTAAATAACACAAATAACACCCGGTGTGCACACAACCTTCGTAAGGTCACACGTTATTGAATCGTCCCATATCGGCGAACATTAATCCCAACGCGTACTCAAACCGCGTCGCGGTCGCGTCTTATCTTTATAGTAATCGGAACGCTTCACTAATTGACCGCGTCACTAAATACTTATATCAATATCAAAAGTCAATACAGTCGTGGTACTATCTAAACCACACCCTTTACTGGTTAAAACGCGTCATTACGCGCGTGCGTCCTTCAATAAGATCGTATACAGGGCGCATATCGTACATGCGCGCGGGCGTCCTGTCTTATCGAAATACAAAACGTTACTAAAACACTATGTAATAAACGCGAGCGGCGAGCCTACGTGACCCGCACTCGAATGCCCGTTCAGTGAGCCTCGACGCGAGTCTACCGATAAGCTCGCTGGCTTGGCGCGCCAATTTATACAAAACAAAAGGATACCCACGGATATAGCCATATCACTTAAAAGAATTCAATTTCCAGTTAACACTTTATTTGTGTTAACTATTATTGACTCAGGGCCAAACTTCTAATTTACAAAAATAAATGTATAGTCCGAATCAGTAGACTTTCCACTATCACAAGATCGGTATGTACGCGGGCGAAACCGCAGGGCATTGGTAGTGGAATATATATAGTACAAAATTGAGAGCACTCATCATCATTCTCCTGTCCTTATCCCACTCTAAGTGGGGTCGGCACAACATGTTACAAACATGTTGTCACGTGATTCGGCTACGTATTTTACGACCGGCCGCCTGCCTGACGTCAACTTACCTTAGTCGCCTTTTACTATCCCTCGGTAAGAAAGAGAGTAAGTCTATTCCACTCAACCGGCTACCACACTATGGGTCAACTTATCTTAGTCGCCTTTTACGACACCTCGGTAAGAAATGAGGGTGGTCTATTCTATTCTGCCGGACACCACACGGCATAAAATTGAGAGCACCATAAAGCTAAAATTTACACGGACGAAGTTCCAGGTTAAACGAGTAATAAAATACAGAACACTCCTCACCAGTCTAGTTTCAACGTTGGTCAACACCACTTTGTATGTACTCAAATGATCCATCGAGTCTTCCGCAGCTAAAGAGTCCAGGTACTTGAGAATGTCCACGTTGTCCAGACTCTCCTCGTCCTGCAGGTCCGCACTGATCGACTCCAGGATCTGGCCGTCTATCAGTTGCGGTCTTAACGAGTTCTTCAGTTTAGCTCCAAGCTTCAACATATTTAACTTGTCTTGGGGTCTGCAATGGTAATAATAATAAATAAATATATGGGAAACTTACACGGTCGTCCGTCCCCAAAGTAACTTAATACTTGTGTTATGGGCGACGGACAACTGGTAAATATACTACACATAAAATTTTAGATACATACTTAAATACAAATACGGTATGTATTTGTATTTATGGATTTAAAATTGTTATAGGCTCGAAGAACCAACAAATTGTTGATAGAAAATGTTGGCCCTTGGTGGGAATCGAACCCGCGACCCGCGGAGCTGAAGGTAGGGTTACTACCCACTGCGCCAATGGGCCAGTCGATAATGCAATTCCATAATCCATTTTGGACTTGCCTTTACATAAGTTCAAAAAAATCGATTAAAAAGACTATCATCATCCTCCTGCCCTCATCCCACTTTAAGCGGGTTACAAACATGTTACAAACATGTTGTCATATGATTTGGCTAAGTATTTTACGACCGGCCACCTGCCTGACGTCAACTTACCTAGTCGTCAACTTAGTCGCCTTTTACGACACCTCGGTAAGAAATGAGGGTGGTCTATTCTGTGCTGGACACAAATGCTTAGACTCTGTAATGGTAAACTCTAGCGAGTCTCATCTGATTGATGCCAAATTAGACCAGCTTGGCACAACTGGCTTCCGTACTGAGTACTGAGTAACGGAGTACCTCTAAATGGAAGACTATAAAATTATAAGTGCTTGTTTTTTTTTTTTTTCAAAACATCAAAATGGCAATGAAAGACAAAAATATGGAGGTGGCCGAAAAACTATTGAAAATATTAAAATAATAACAAAAACATATTTATGCATATAAAAGCACTTAAGAACTAAGTAAAGTAAGTAAGTAAAAAAAAAAATTAATTAATGATGCATTAGAGTAAGTTCGTTTTAAGTACAATAACATAAAAAAAAAGAATACAAATGAACTAACTAAAAAAGGGCACGGACATAAAGTCTGTGGTAAGTAATGTCACTATAAAAAAATAAATAAATAAATTATAAGTGCTTGCAAGAGCTTATTTGAATGGATTATCTTATTTGATATATAAGTTATAAATTTCTTACCTTTTGATCATTTGTTTCTGATAGCCGATCGGTATTCTGGGACCAATGTGCAATTTGTAGAACTGAAACGAAATAGGAATTTAGCTGTTATTTTGTTAGACTATATTACTGTGGTATAACTACATTACTATGATATAATTTAAATAGCTGCTATATCATCATTCTCCTGCCCTTATCCTATCTCCGCTGTTTCTAGAAAAATATTATTAGTTCTATTATCAGTATTAATATTTATGGTTTAAAAAAACCTAACATGTAACATATTTTTAATATTCTAATGATATTTACTATTATTTGAGTCTGGGTGTATTTATTTAAGTGTTCATTTAAAAATTATATATATTTACCATAGCCCAAGTAGTAAGTTAATTTGGGGACGAACTGCTGTGTGTGTGTAATTGTCCCATATATTATAATATTTATATAATCATCATCTATATTAGGGGAAGTATGAAAGTTGCGCCCATTATGGAAAAGATGAGAGGTGCAAGATTGGGATGGTATGGACATGTAATGAGGAGGGATGAAGATCATGTGACTAAGCGAGTGTTGAATATGAATGTGGATGGATATGTGACTAGAGGGAGGCCTAAAAAGAGATGGTTGGACTGTGTGGAGTATGACATGCGTATAAAAGGAGTAGCGCCAGAGTTGACGAATGATAGAAGAGAATGGAAGAGGAAAACATGTTGTACCGACCCCACTTAGAGTGGGATAAGGGTAGGAGAAAGAAGAAGAATCATCATCATTCTCCTGCCCTTCTCCCACTCTAAGTGGGGACGCCACAACGTGTTACAAACATGTTGTCACATGATTTGGCTACGTATTTTACGACGTCCTGACGCCTGACGTCAACTCACCTTAATCGCCTTTTACAACACCTCGGTAAGGAAATAAGGGCGGTCTATTCTATGCAGCCGGATACCACACGGCACTAAAAAGCTGCTATAAATATTCATATTTTTTAACTGTCGGGCTAACCCGATAAACTGAAACGTGAGTATAGTCGGTTTCTATACATATAAAATTGTAATCCTTATGACACCCTGATTGATTTTCACGTAGAAGCCGTCGGCACACCTAGTTTTTAATATTTGATCTTTAAGATCAATCTGCTCGAAACAGGTCATTTGAATAAAGGTTGCTTTGATCTGATTTAATTTGATCTATCACTGAACTACCATTTACAAAAATGAACATAAAAAGTTAAATATTAAACATTATTCATATTGCTACGCTTCAAAATAAAAATTTGTACAAATAACTATGCAATTGCTTGTCCTAACACTTCACTTCGCACTTCCAACAATATAAGGATATTGTGTAATAATGGGATACTTTACCTCTTCACTGTGTAAGAATTTGGGCAACATAATTTTCTCCAAAGCCCCATGAGACTGCCGAGCGGCCTGGTATAAAGCTCGACTTGTCTGCAACCTGGAAATATGGTGTTTATACCATACCATAATGGTAACTTGTGCGACTTCGTTCGCGTAAACATTAATTTTAAAATATCCCATTAAATTTAACTATCGCACTGTTGGGCATAGACCACCTTTCCTTTTTGAAGACAATCTGCTTCAATGCGGATTGGTAGGTTACACATATCCCTAGAATTCTCGAGATATATAGGTATTGTTCCGCGCAAACGTGCGGACGGATGAAACAACCTCCGGGACCTGGGCCCGACGCCCCAGCGTTTCAACCTACCTTATGCGGCCGTTAGCTGTATGTGGTCCGGCCTCATGAGTCACTGCGTGTATATGTGTACGTGTATGTGTGTGCTTGTATGTACTTGGCCGATTCCTGAAACCGTTGGCCCCCCTCTGCACTCTTCCACGGACACGTAATGTCTGTTTCTCCCTGAGTATACACTTCACTATATCGGCTAAATAACACCCGGTGTGCACACAACCTTCGTAAGGTCACACGTTATTAAATCGTCCCTATATCGGGGAATAGTATCCAACGCGCACCAAAACCGTGGACGGTCGCGTCTTATCAAACACTTCACTGGTTAAACGCGTCACTAAATCTGAGAATAACAACCGAAACGCAAAATTACACGTGTGCGTTATAAAGGAATGCCGTGTTCCGGCGCACGCGGCTTATCCCCATCGTGTTTGAAAAGTAACTAGCGGTCGGCCGCTCGCGTCGCCCGCCTCTCCGGCGGGCGAGTCAATTTTATTCAATTGCTGGTATTCTCACTATGTTTTCCATCACCGAAAAGCGTGTGATAAATTGCAAATATCAATTAGATACATAAGGTTTAATAGAAAAACTCATTGGTGCCTGCCCGGGGTTTGAACCCATGATCGTCTCTAGTGAGTCGCACGGTGTTACCGCTAGGCTATCACAGCTTTATTTCGAGAGCTTTAATTCTCGAGATATACAGATATCCTTACGATGTTTTCCTTCAACAGAAGGGATTGGAAAACATATTGGTATCTACCCGTGGTTTGAACTCGAGACACTCTCGAAAGAGTCGCACGTCACCGCTGGACTATCACAGTTCTTTCTTTCTCCTACCCTTATCCCACTCTAAGTGGGGTCGGTACAACATGTTTTTCTCTTCCATTCTCTTCTATCATTCGCCAACTCTGGCGCTACTCCTTTTATATGCATGTTATACTTCACACAGTCCAACCATCTCTTTTTAGGCCTTCCTCTAGTCACATATCCATCCACATTCATACTAAACACTCGTTTGATCACATGATTTTCATCCCTCCTCATTACATGTCCATACCATCCCAATCTTGCACCTCTCATCTTTTCCATAATGGGCGCAACTTTCAGACTTCCCCTTATATACTCATTTCTTATTTTATCAAGTCTTGTCACACCACACATCCACCTTAACATCCTCATCTCATTTGCATCTACTCTTCTTTCATCCATCTTTCTTCCATCTTTTCCGCTGGACTATCACAGTTCTAGACTACAATTTCGGAATCGTTTATAAATAAAGAGAGAGAACGTGACTATTTTAGAGGAGGAGCATCATGAGAAATTGGACTCTATATGTTAAGCATTATGAAGTATTTTTCTATGTACGTCACAGTGTTTATATCTTTAAACGAGCTTATCTTGTATAATCTGAATTTCGGAAATGGCTCCAATGATTTTCATGAAATTTATAGAAATTAAGAATGTAGGGGTTTTGGGGTTGATGAATCAATCAAGCTAGGTTTAATTTTAAAAAAACGTCGTTTATCCCTGTTTTCAGGCATTGGAAAACTCCTAAAATATAAATGGAATACAAAGGTTATTTTTGCTGGCATTTGTAAAGTTGTAATACCTGAGTGGTGAACGGGCGTACTAGTGAAGCCAAAATCTGAGATCAAATCCCAAATATCACTAGCTTTTTATTTCTTTTTTATTTAATTTTTTTATATCTTTTCAAATATACCGAGCAAGGCTCTGTCAATCAGGTAAGTTACTGGCCTGTAACAATCCCACTGCTTTTGACTGTCAGCTTATATGAAATTTATGCACAAAATCTTTTTTTTTTATTAAATATGTTTCGTAGTTACACGTAATTACACAATATATTATACAACAAATTATACAAAAGCTCCGTACAGTAACTAAGTAAACAGTAAGGCTTAAGAAATAAGTTAAGTAGTAAAGTAGCGGCCTATTAAAATCCCACTGCTGGAAATAGGCCACCTCTTTTTTTGGAGAGAAGTGTTGGAGCTAAGACCTACCACGCTGCTCCAATGCGGATTGGTAGGTTACACATATCTCCAGAATTCTCTAGAGATATGCAGGTTTCCTCACGATGTTTTCCTTCAAATCAATTAGACACATAAGTTTTTCATAGAAAAACTCATTGGTGCCTGCCCAGGTTTGAACTCGTGTTCCCCTTGAAAGAGGCGCACGGTCTCACCGCTGTGCTATCACAGCTCTAGGCTATCACAGTCAACTAGGTACTTGATATTAAATACCTTGCAACGCATTCAGGGCCAGCGTCCAGTAACTCCTCGAGCTCAAGAAGTAGGGCATCCGGCAGCTGAATTCTTGGGAACTGTGACGACATGTACCGAGAGAACAACTCGCAAGCCTCTCGGTGTAGCGATGCCTTTTCTTCTACCGTTAATTCAGGGTTTAATATTCGGGTTTGGAATGATTCTGAAACCAATAAACTATTGCGTTATATTTCTATGAAATTAGTGACCAAAAACTTAACAAAATTTTGGCAATTTTGATGTGGAGTATGTTTACTTATGATTCTTCTGTAAAGTAGTGAATGTTTGTAGTGTTATGTGATACATGCTGTAACTAATCCTGCATGTATAGAGTATGAGAACGGATTTTGCTTCCTGCACTTAGCATTACAAAGATTTACTTTAACGGATATAATTTTACAGATTTAAGCAAAATAATTCTATCATTGCTTCTGTCCTAAAAATAATGATAGAGAGGAAAATAAGACTTATCTTTAACTAATCTTATATATAAATACAAATGTTTGTCTGTATGTCTTTTATATACAATTTTGGCTGGCCCGTTGGCGCAGTGGGTAGTGACCTTCAGCTACGCGGGTCGTGGGTTCGATTCCCACCGAGGGCCAACATTTTCTATCAACAATTGTTGGTTCTTCGAGCCTGGGTGTGTAGTTGCATTAAAGTATGTATTTAAGATTATATATGTAGTATATTTACCAGTTGTCCGTCACCCATAACACAAGTATTAAGTTACTTACTTTGGGGATGGACGACCGTGTGTGTAAGTGTTCTATATATTTATTATTATTATTTATACCCCGAATCGGCCGCACCCGATTTCAATGATATATTCAGACAATCTTTAAAATGTCCCAGCGGATGATACTGAGGGTTTGGAGGAGATCGGAGCACTGCATTTATCTGTTGAGTTGTGCTTCGATGGGAATTCAAAACTAGACCAAGCCACAACAACGTGTGGCCGCACAGCTAGTAACACAAAAATAAAGAGACACAGATAGGTAGTCTGATTCGTTTTTTCTTGTTTAAAATTTCGATAGAATAATATGGTTCTATGGACCACCTTTATTTCTTAGAGGTGTCGTAAGAGACGACTAAGGTAAGTTGACCCGCTTTGTGGTATCCGGCTGAGTAGAATAGACCACCTTCATTTCTTACCGAGGTGTCGTAAAAGGTGAATAAGGTAAGTCGACCCGCCGTGTGGTATCCGGCGGAGTAGAATAGACCACCCTCATTTTATACCGAGGTGTCGTAAAAGGCGACTAAGGTAAGTCGATCCGCCGTGCGGTATCCGGCTGAGTAGAATAGACCACCCTCATTCCTTACCTGACTAAGGCAAGTTGACGTCAGGCACGCGGCCCGTCGTAAAATACCTAGCCAAACCATGTAACAACATGTTTCGACACCACTTAGAGTGGGATAAGGGCAGGAGGATGATGATAATATGTCTGGACCCCCTTCTCTACAATAATAACTCTATGTGAAGAACTCACTGATATCTTTATAGAACTGCAGCAGATAGATGTCGGTGGTGGTCTTCAGGTGGTGCAGCAGTGCGTAGAAGTGGTCCTGGTCGTTGAGGAGCAGCTCGAGGTCTATCCTCAACAGCTTCGCGCGCGCTCCGTACACCGACTCGTTCTGTCTCACGAAATTCTCCAAGAACTCTACCTGTTGAGAAATCTTTTAATGAAATAACTAAAACAAAAGTAATAATAACAATTATTTTGCTATAATCCGCTATACAGTAAATAGAAAATATATATAGTGCTGGATGTATAGTGGACTATCCGTTTTTTCATACCCGTTACATGCAGGATTCGTAAAAACACATGCACAAACCTCCACCACCGCGACCAGAATACACAAGCACCACACACGTTCACTATCACAAACTCAACAATCGTTTCGCCCCGCAACCGAAACATCATCAGGAGATAGACTCCACTTTTGTATTACTTTTCAAAAATGTTATGCGAAATAGGCGTATAGCATCTCAAAGTCCTGTCAACTGACGCCATGAAATTCGAAAGCATAATACATACAACAGAGAGGCCTTAAGATTGTCAACGACTTGGGATCAAGTGATTAATAAATACATCTCGCAAAAGAAATCATTGCAAGCTATATGGCGTGCAGATAATATCAGTGTTGTGTGCAAAAGACCTAAATCCATAAAGTAAATATCGCTACTGCATATTGAGGGATTTAAGGCTATATAGATTTCTGGGAAGATTATGTATGTACCTTATAATTAGGTGTAGAGGGCAGGGCTGCCATGGTCTCGTCACCGGTGGCCAGCACTATCAACGTGTTCAGTATGTGAGGATCGGCCAGCACGTCCGTGAGCGACAGCAACACCCAGCCCGCGAATATCTCCCGGATCAATACTCGAAACACTCTGGAATTCAATAAGATAAAAGCTGAAAAAGATAACTAAATATTTGGACCTAGCTCATGAGATCACCGACATGTGGAATATTGTAAAAAAAAGTAAAGTAACGGCCTGATACTATACCCACTATTGGGCTAAGGCCTAGGTTACACATATCCCCAGAATTCTCTAGAGATATGCAGGTTTACCGAAAAACGTGTGATAAATTGCAATTATCAATTAGTTTTAATGGAAAAACTCATGTATATATGGAAAAGGTGCAGAACGCTTATGTTTTGAATGAATGCATTTAAAATACTTTAAATCTATGTCAGCAGAATGTGGATGGATATGTGACTAGAAGGGGGCCTAAAAAGACATAGATGGTTGGATTGTGTGAAGTATGACACGCATATAAAGGAATAGCGACTGAGTAATTTATATAATTACGCGCTATTTTGCGGAGAAATGCAAAAGTAATAATAAAAATTATTTTGCTATAATCCGCGATACAGTAAATAGTATATATATATATGTATATAGTTCCAAATGTATAGTGGACTATCCGTTTTTTCATACCCCGGCGTCTGTTTTTTGCCCTGCAACTGAAGCATGATCAGGAGGTAGACTCCACGACAAAATCGCAAACGGATAGTCCACTATACATTTAGCTCTATATATATTTTCTATTTACTGTATCGCGGATTGTAGCAAAATAATTTTTATTATTACTTTTGAATAGGGACTGAGTTGACGAATGATAAATAAGAATGGAAGGTGAACATATTGATTTGACCCCAATTAAATGGTAGGAGAATGATGATTACGGTACTGTTTTTTAACTTACGTATTCTGACATTCGACAGTCCTCAGTAAATGCGGTAGTAGGGTCTCTGTGACGCATCGCAGGTAACGCAACTCAGCTGAGCGATTACTCGCCGCCACATGTATAGTATGCCTAATTCCCGCTGTGCTCACAGAGTAATGCCGCAACGCACATGGCACTAGGCGCTCGCATATAAACCGAGCATAATTTATCTGTAATAGTAATAAATCAACCGTTTAGTGGGCAGTGTTCATTTAGCGATGGAGCGAGCTATGCTCGGGATTTCTCTACGTGATCAAATCAGAAATGAGGAGATCCGTAGAAGAACTAGAGTCACCGACATAGCTCAGCGTGTCGCGAAGCTGAAGTGGCGATGGGCGGGGCACATAGTGCGGAGAACCGATGGGCGTTGGGGTCTCAAGGTGTTTTGAATAAAATGACGCGCGTGACGCGACGCGAACGCAAGCTAGGCCGTTTTATGCATTCGTTCACGACCAGAGCGGCCTATCACCGCCAGTCACCCGTCAGACACGAGAGAGAGAGGCTGCGGGCGACTTGGACGTGGCTTGGACGCGGCATCATTTTTCTTACGCACGTGTGTAATTTTGCGTTTCGGGTGTTATTCTCAGATTTAGTGACGCGTTTAATCAGTGAAGCGTTTGAGAAGACGCGACCGTCCACGGTTTTAGTGCGCGTTGGGTTACTATTCCCCGATATAGGGACGATTCAATAACGTGTGACCTTACGAAGGTTGTGTGCACACCGGGTGTTATTTAGCCGATATAGTGAAGTGTATACTCAGGGAGAAACAGACATTACGTGTCCGTGGAAGAGTGCAGAGGCGAGCCAACGGTTTCGGGAATCGGCGAAGTACATACAAGCACACACACACACGTACACATATACACACAGTGATTCATGAGGCCGGACCGCATACAGCTGACGGCCGCATAAGGTAGGTTGAGACGCCGAGACGACGGGCCCAGGTCCCGGAAGTTGTTTCATCCGTCCGCACGTTTGCGCGGAACATAAGGTGTTAGAATGGCGACCCCATACCGGAAAGCGCAGCGTCGGCAGACCCCCAACGAGGTGGACAAACGACCTCAAAAAGGTCGCGGGGAGCCGCTGGATCCAAGGGGCGCAAGATCGTATGGTGTGGATCTCCCGTGAAGAGACCTATGTCCAGCAGTAGATGTCCATCGGTTGACGGAGAAGAAGAAGTGGGCAGTGTTCTCTGTGGTACAATTCCCCCATAATCCAATCTCGTTGAGGCTAATATATTACAAGCTATGCCTAAGCCTTCTATCACTTCTTTGACTTAAGTGTTAAAATACATCTCATTTATGAACAGTATGTTTTTTACAGTTCCTGAAGGAAAAATGGGATTACATTTAACCAATAGCTTGGTATATAAGCTTTGCTTGTACCAAATTTTTTACAGGATAGCTGTGAAAGCATAACAGACATTAACTCACAAATTTTACACATATAATATTAGTTTGGGTTTGCCATTTCATTTTAAGAAAGTCGATATCATCAAAACTGTTTCAATTCTTCTTTTTTTTGTACTATTATAAAGCACAATCAGAATCAAAGTAATTTTTTGAAGTAGCGATTTTGCCAAAAGGCTAATAAGAAGCTTAATATAACAGAACTAAGTACTTTTCTATAATCCGCACGGGTTAAGCGAATGCATGCAAAGCCAATCATTTAAGAAACTTAATGCTAACCTAGACTGATAAATTAACTTCTAAACTACACTATCACTATACACTAACTCAAACATCCTAACTCTAAAGTCCTTTTCAATTTTAGTAGCCAAATAAATAAAAGTAATTCTAAATATATCTAGGGTTTTGTACTATTAACACTAGTAGGTTAATAATGTAGGGTGTTTTAAAATTACCTTAAGAGCCCGCCTGATCAGAGAGGCAGATGCATATCTAAGTTGATGTCGTAGCTCATCCACAAAAAATGGTTGTAATGTAATCTTGCTATACCATGTATTTATAAATTGTTCTAAAATTGTATTATAAAACTGTAATATGAAAACCAAGTTTTAGTTAAAACATAAATATGTTTCTGATTAATAATTTGGCAAGTAAACGTCTGAAATAATTAGTACGAAAAAAGGCAATCATACATCAATTGTTACGTCACTGAACATAGTTGCAATGTAACTGGTCATGTGACAGAATGACATATGGTTACAGAATGGCAACATACCAGAGGTCTTATTTGGAGACACTTCTAGAGTAAAGGAATGTAAGGATCATAATTTTCAGTTATAGGAATACGTAAATCATGAGGAGAATTTAGTTAAATTCACACGTTACTTAAATGTACTTAAATTGTATGTCACATTTAAAATATTCTATCATAGATTGTTTTTAATGACCATCTTTGTTGTATATTTTTTATTCTCAGAAAACATTAAGAAGTATCTGCTTTGTTTTTGGTTTTTTATTCTACTATGAACCATGACATGATAACATTTAGCATTTTATAGTGATATATATACAATAATAAATATTTTACCAACTACTGTATATGTTTCCAGAACCAATGCAGGTGTTATTAAATCTAAGGTATCAATAAACCATTTAAATAAATAAATATATGGGACACGTGAGTGTGAACATGAAACTTTCCCTTTGGTACATATTTCAATGAGTACCAAGAGGTCGATCGTTACAATCACTTACATCTTCTATGGCTTGGTCCAATTGTTTATGTATCTGCAGGTCTGTCCAGGGCTCTGCAGATATCTCTGGATCATGTCGATTGCAATCTTTTGAACCGCATGTATCGCAGCTCTGAAATAATATAAAATATTTGTAAATACTAAATGTTATCATGTTAAAAGAACAATTACCTAATGAATACTTATCAATAAAACAATATTATTAATTAATGACTGACACTTAAAGTGCACTCTAAAAGGTATCAATTGGTTCTACGAATATCGCTGTTATCAAATGCGATTTGCTCTACTACAATTCAATAAGGAACTTAATGTAGGACATTATTTATTAAAAAAAACTCGATATCAATAACTTACTGTGACAGGAGCATCGCCCACATCGTCCGTAGGCAAGCTCTTTGCTAAGTAACATGTTATTTGTTCCACGAACCTTTGCAATATATTCAAATTTAAAGCGTAATAACAAGCCAAACAGCCGAACACATAACTAATAATTATTGTGACCAAGTGAAATCTGTAACAACAACTTTCGTGTAACTAATCAACTGAGAACAATCATGTAATTATTATCGATACCTGTACGTATCACACCTGTAAATATATAAAATAGAAAATAAAGCAATTATAATTCCTGCGCAAATAATATAATTTTGATTATCAATTTTTTCAGTGAACTTCGTTTGACATCTTTCAGTCATGGTTAGGCGAACACTGACGTTTGTAAATAACGTTAACAGTTTATATTGCCATAAATTAATGTTTATATTTCCAATACGTGTATGTAACGAACTCGTTGCAGAAAAGACACTTATTGAAAAAGATATTTATTTTTAACTTGAATGAGTAATCATTTTAATATAATATAGATAATTATTCACAATAATATAACGCGTGTATCTGAATGATGTTAAGTTTTACTTGCTGAGGATTTTAGATTACTGCTCTAAGGTTATTAAACATATAATGCAGCTGTTAACCTTAAAATAATGTTTGTTTTTAAGATTTAACATTTATTTCTTTATTACTGTAATCTTTGGTTTTAACTTAAAAGAGTATCAAGATAAAAATACATAAATATTTGAAATTTGATGTTCAATGTTTTATGTTCTTTATTAATAGGTGCCTAATATATTAGGTGTAAAACCTTAGTGTATATTTACTTGATTGGTTATATAATTTTTAATTCATAATTTACTTAAGTATTCTTAGCGAGTTGTGTTCCACATGTTTAATTAAGAAACAAGAATTAGATTGACATCTAAAAAAAAGCATTTTCATGTGCCCTCAATAATGATTGTATTTAATTAGTTCAGAGGTCATCATTATCTCACATATTTATTGAAGTTATCAAAGTGTGCTCATTAAAATAGTAAGGTCTTTGTAATTTTTCTCATATTTAAAGTAGATACCAATTTGTTAAAAGCATTGAAACATAGCTTGATTGTTATATTTAAATTGGGCTTTCACTCACTAATTTAAGGGGTAAGAGAGAGTTTCTATTTATATTCTTTAAAAATTGTAGTCATAATCAACATTTGTTTATACAAACATGTAATAAATAAAGTTCTCTTTTATTTAAAAGATATTTTTATTTCATAATCCACAGTTTTAATCATTTGTTTTTTTTTATGTTAATCTACTCAGGATTTACAAAATTTCTAGAATTTTCTGGATAACCCTTTTTTAAATGTAATAGAGTTAAAAAGTTCTTTAAGTAACCAAAGGCATAGTGATATCTGAAGAACTTGAATAGTATACAAAAAACCTTTTTTGTTACAATAATGCAATTATTGTTTGTTTCCAGCAACATTATGATTATTCAAAGATTTTTCTTTCAAATGACAAAGCAATGTATTATAAGGCAGTCCATTCTTCAATCAAATCTAAAGCAATCATATTGTGAATTACATCATAAATACAGCAATACAGCTACAGATCGAAAATTCACAGACCGACATGAGTGGGTCATGGTCGAAAACAACATTGGAACAGTAGGAATAAGTAGCTATGCACAAGAATCTTTAGGAGATGTAGTTTTTGCACAGCTTCCAGATCCAGGAACAGAAGTTAAAGAAGGTGAAGAATGTGGAGCTTTGGAAAGCGTAAAGGCGGCTAGCGAAATATACTCTCCAGTTAGTGGCATTGTCACTGAAAAAAATGGTGATGTTGAGAAGAAACCTGGTTTAATTAACTCTTCCTGCTATGATAAAGGTTGGCTGTTTAAATTAAAGCTTTCTCAGCCTGAGGAGCTAAAAGAACTGATGTCGGAAGCAGAATATGAAAAGTTTTTGAAAACAGATGTCGAAAAAGACCATTGACTATTTTGTGGTTCAAAATGTTTGTTATTTATGTTGTTTAGTCTGAATATAAGTTATTGAAAATACATTTATTTTTTAATTATCAGTTATTGATCATAATCTATTCAAATATAAACATAATTATTATTATTTTGCTGTAATGCGCGTTTTTAGCAACAAAAGCTTTCGTTAATTTTTTACTATGGAATTTTGCAATTTTATCTATTCAAGTAGGCCTTAGCACAGCTGCACATTGGAGATAAACTTATAAGACTATCAGACTATCAATAGAGCAACATAAATGACCTAATTAGTATTCTGTTAAAATTTAATTACTTAGTTAAATATATATTTTTAAAAATACTTCAAAAGTTTTTGAAAATCTAAACGGTTTTTTAAATAATGTAAAATAAGAAGACTTTAAAATTTGTTTATTAAACCCTTTTCTAATCACTAGAAAATTGTGTTGTAATTGTTACATTCACTTTATATTATTGAATAAGTAAATATCTATTTATATTTCTAGTTGGCATTGAATATATTAAAATTTAATTTCGGTTCAATAATAAGACAAATAGTGCAATAATACTAAAGAATACGCCATTAGTGAGTTCAGGAGCAAAATCATTTATTATAACCATAGACAAATAAGTATAAACATAACAAATACATTTATTTAAGTGCATTACAAACTAACTGTATAGTGTATCACAACAATCATATTTGATATAAATGCTGCTGGATTTTAAGCAATACATAAATAATTTGTCTTTGTTTTTTAAAAATATATCACAAATTAACCTTAAACGACTTACAAGCAATATAACAGAAGTAACTAATTTGCTATAATCCGCACGGGTTAAGTGAATGCATGCAAAGCCAATGTGTATGAAGCAGGCAAAATCTACGCACCTTACACATGCAGGACAAGCCACCACGTGCACCCCAAGGCGCAATTCACCAGCAACAACGCACACAAAAGCAGCACACACACCCACCACCACAATCTCACCGAAGCATCATCAGGAGGATAGCCTCCTGATGATGCTTCGGTTTCGGGGCGAAACGATCGTCGAGATTGTGGTGGTGGGTGTGTGTGCTGCTTTAGTGTGCGTTGTTGCTGGTGAATTGCGCCTTGGGGTGCATGTGGTGGCTTGTCCTGCATGTGTAAGGTGCGTAGATTTTGCCTGCTTCATACACATTGGCTTTTTGCATGCATTCACTTAACCCGTGCGGATTATAGCAAAGTAGTTAGTTCTGTTATATTGCTTGTAATATGGAATTCCGCAAAGTAACACCTGCTTCTATAAATCACTTAAACGACTTAATTCCAGGTCAATAATAAAGTAATAAAAAAATCACAAATAAATCCTTACATATAATATTATTACAAAAATTTCTACCATGGTCCTCAGTATTTGAGTCTATGGTATCTTGAGGATTTTTAAAAATTTAAACAATTACCAATTTTATCAAAAAGTCACAATGAGTTGATGTTATATTACTTAATAAAAATTCTAAAAAAAAAACTGTATATCATAATATCTTATAATAGGAAGATTTAGATTTATCGTTATGATTTGAACTATTCACTCACATACACACCTATATTAAATACAAGTTTAACCTAACACTGATACTCCTTTACTAAATGAAAATGAACCGATTTGAAAGAGATATTAGGTATTTTTATTTTTATTTCATTACGTTTTATTTTAATGATTGACATGTATGAATTGTTTAGTGAAGAATAACTTTTAAATCTGTGCAGTTCTCCATGTATAAATTGCCATCTTTGTTTGATTATATATAATAGAAAAGTCAGTAAATCACTCTTTGGTTTGCGCGTGTTCAATATTCAAAATGATATCAATAATGCACAGCTTTTTTTAAAAATTGGTATCATCAATAATATAATATCTTAAGTTATACCACGACCTAATTATTTACACATTACCCATGAATGTATGTTAATAAATTTAATACAGATATATATAATATTTACTTTTGAATCTTTTCCTAATATAATTTTATTCAAAAACATTTAGAATTTAAAACTTGCGATATTTTAATTACATCGTCATTGTTTACAAATATTTTTTTTTCTATTCAGCACATGCACACATGCAGAGTCTGCTGTGTTGTCCAATTTTTATTCGTAGTTGTCCACTTTAATTAGTCTTTACTCTAATTATTCTTTAAAAAAAGCAAATTTTTAATAAGTCAGAAAAAAAGGACTATTAAATAATAAATTATTTCCTTTCGAGTTAATAGATTTACAAACCGATTTATTTTGAAAGAAGAAATTCGATTATTTGTTCATCGATCTAGGTAGGTTTTATTATTAAAAAACATTTTATTCTTGGCTCTGAAAAACTGCTACATTATAATTAGAATATAAAGGTCCTTAAATTCGTATCTTATATATTCTTTTAAAAACAATTTGGATTATTTTATTTTACGTATGATATATATATATAGAATTGATATTATGTTAAATATATAAATAAATATATAAAGATAAGGTTACTTGATTATTTTCCAAATTAATTAAAAAATATAAAAGGGTCCTTTTAATCACTACCTAAAAAACATATTTTATGAAACTTCATAGCTTTATGCTATTTTTAGTGCTATATTTTAATTAAATTTACAGCCTTCAAGAATCTTGTCATAGCAAGAGCAGTATAACACAAGCGATTTCAATATTAGGCAGATCGTTCGCTAATTATAAAACGGCTCCTGCGGTGAAGAGTCGAGAATTTGTAACGACAATTTCGAATCCCGAACGAACGAACGAAAGGAATCCCCTAGTTTGTTTAGGAGCGAAGAATCAATTGTATTGTATACGGATTCTAGTCTTTTCATGTAACAGAAGTGCGAACGAAAAAATTTTATATCACTACTAAATAATTTTATTAAATTATACTAAAGTGGCACCACGTAACAAACATTTATAATAATACCCATAATAATAACATATCGTAAATGTAAATGGTTTATAAAAATCTATTAATATCAAAATAATTTGTATATCTATGGCAAAAAATGATTATTTAATTGATTATTTATTTAATTGAGAAAAAAATGATTATGACAATTTTGTCTATGGTTTATATAATTTTATATTGAATTTTACCGGTCCTAGTGAATATCAAAATACATTTATAATATAAATATAGACTTATGACTAGAACATTATAGAAACTTTTACTTATATTACTACACGTTATACATACTATTATAATTGGCATAATTTCTCACTAAACTTTTAAATGGGCCTAAATATGATATCTTATTTTTTTTTAACTAGTCAGATTAAAAAAAATGGTATGACGTGTACGGAAATGTTATTCACAACGTTCAACGAAGGTTTTTTAATAAAAACGTATTATATTTTTAACCTTTTAAAAATCCAGGAGATGGCAAAATTGTGAAATTCAACTACTTTTTCAAAATAAAATTGCAATATTCATAATAAAAGCAATATTAATTGTACTCTTAAATAAATAAACAATTACCACATAACACCTTATCCATATTATATCATGAACTAGTTGTGCTTGCGACTTCGCCCGTGTGAATATCAGTGTATTCAATTAAAATTTTGAAAATTAAAATTAACCATAAGAGATAGAGACACGCTATCGCGGACTTCTTTATAGTATTTTTTGCGGCGAGTTTTGTTTACCACTCTGTAACCTATTCAACACAATTTACATAAAACCGTAATATATTATTAGCTTAAATGGACCAGAAGATTTGCACTACTTACCTTTTAGTAAGAACCCAGAAAATCAATTACATACAGACAGTTTTTGAAGATTGTTTTATAATAAATATAGATTTAGTTCTTTTAATTTTTCTGATTTATTTAATCCATTTAAAAAACAAATATTTGTTATTTATTTTTTTACCCATTTGACACTGAAAGACTTATCTAAAGCCAGGTTTATACGAGCTATAGTGAGTACACTGTTTTTGTTGAGGTCAAAATTGGTTTCCACGTCGTTTATAGTGACAGATTTAATGTTGCTTTGACCGAGGACTCTTATGGTGTTGATGGAGGGCACGCCATAGCCCCACCATTGCACTACACTGATCAGCTGGTTCTCCTTGACCTTGAACTCGATATGGCTGTACTTTTTCTCTTCATAAGTATCTGTAAGACAAATAATTTATAAAAAAAAAAGTAAAGTAGCGGCCTGTTACCATCCTACTGCTGGGAATAGGCCTCCTCTCTCCGTTTCTGGAGAGAAGGGTTGGAGCTAAGATCTACCACACTGCTCCAATGCGGATTGGTAGGTTACACATATCTCCAGAATTCTCTAGAGATATGCAGGTTTCCTCACGATGTTTTCCTTCGCCGAAAAGCGTGTGATAAATTGCAATTATCAATTAGACACATACATAATATACAAAATAAATATCGAGTGTAAAATAATTTATACTTGATATTTATTCAGTATTAGTGATGAAGCAAACTTTAAATATCCACTGGACAAAGACCCACCTTTGGGCCCTCTGTTATCTTTGTACCATTTTTATGAAACTGACCTGACGGAACTGCAAATGCGTGGTGGGTTTCATGAGGGGTTAAAAAAAAAATTCTCCACGTAATACATATATGTAATATACAGGATAGTACCAATTGTACGTTAATTTTAATCCTAGTGATTTACACACCTCAGCACCCTAAATAGAAAAAAACAGTTAATTCAGCGAACTATTTTAGGCATAAGAATTATTTTACGTTTTTTTTAATATAAGAAGAAGTGGTCTATTTTACTCGGTAGCATCATGTATAGATTACTAGCTTTTGCCTGCGGCTTCGCTCGCTAGGAATTTTGTGTGCCACAGTATCTAATTTAATTAAATTTATGATTCAGTTTTGGTCATAGTGGCCACTATAAAATCCACGTAAAAGATAGATATATGCTGTCCCTTATTTAGAACTATTAAAGGCAAACAATACTACGGTACATTATCTTTGTGTAACTCTAATGGTTTAGGCAGCGTACGCCGAGATAGCTCTCGGAGGCCAGATTTTTTCCGACTTTATTGACATGAATCGTTATATTACATGAAATCATTACAAATTGTAGCCTATATGTTATTCCGATGTAACTATATATCTGTAAAGTTTCATCCAAATCCGTCTGATAGTTTTTTCGTGAAAGAGTAACAAACATTCGTCCGTACTCACAAACTTTCGCATTTATAATATTAGTAGGATTAGTAGGTGTTTTGAATAAAATGACGCGCGCAGACGCGAGCGCCTCATTTTATACAGGCCGCGTGCGCCTATATACGGCACTCTTTTACACGTGTAATTTTGCGTTTCGGGTGTTATTCTCAGTAGTGACACGACTTTATTGACATTTGAGACTGAAATAAGTATTTAGTGACGCGTTTAACCAGTGAAGCGTTTGAGAAGACGCGACCGTCCGTGGTTTTAGTGCGCGTTGGGTTACTATTCCCCGATATAGGGACGATTCAATAACGTGTGACCTTACGAAGGTTGTGTGCACACCGGGTGTTATTTAACCGATATAGTGAAGTGTATACTCCGGGAGAAACAGACATTACGTGTCCTTGGAAGATTGCTGAGGCGAGCCAACGGTTTCGGGAATCGGCCAAGTACATACAAGCACACACACACACGTACACATATACACGCAGTGACTCATGAGGCCGGACCACATACAGCTGACGGCCGCATAAGGTAGGTTGAGACGCCGAGACGACGGGCCCAGGTCCCGGAGGTTGTTTCATCCGTCCGCACGTTTGCGCGAAACAGTAGGATTCGTTTTTTTTTTCACATGAAAAACTTACTGATACTGTCTCCGTCGTCCCAATAGAGCTCCCCCTGGGCCTCGCCGTCGACATCCGGGACCACTAACAGTTGCAGCGGAGCGCTCCGGGTAATGGCTGTGTTGACCGGACCTTTAGATGGGGGCTCTTGAAGAGGTATTATAGCACCACCCTAGAAATAATGTATTCTTCTTTTATCTAATATAATATTCTATCTAATTTTTTTTTTTATATTTTAGCATACAAATGATAAAATAACAAGAAACACACAAGATTACAGCCTACTAGAAATGAACACAACATGCAATTAATATAATACATTGGTTTGGTTCACCTAAGTTAAGTTCGTTAAGCTAAGTTACTCTCTAAGTTATTCTGAGCTACGTAGGCATTTACGCAAATTGTTTTTAAATGAGGCTAAAGAACCACAGAAAACATCTACAATTCAAACCCGGGCAGGCACCGATGAGATTTTCTATTAAAAACTCATGTGTCTAATTGATGATTGCAATTAATCACACGCTTTTCGGTGAAGGAAAACATCGTGAGGAAACCTGCATATCTCTAGAGAATTCTAGAGATATGTGTATTGGAGCAGCGTGGTAGGTCTTACCTCCAATCCCTTCTCTTCAAAAAACGAAGAGAGGAGACCTATTACTTTACTTTTTATTACGTTACTTTACTTTTTTATACTAATATATAATTGAAGAGTTTGTTTGATTGATTGATTGTTTGAACGCGCTAATCTCAGGAACTACTTGACCGATTTGAAAAATTCTTTGAGTGTAAGATAGTTCATTTACCGAGGAAGGCTATAGACTATATAAATTATATATTATATATAATTTATATATTATATATAATTTATATAATATATAATTTATCTATATATATAATATATATAATATATATAATATAATATTATAAATTAGACGGCAAAATTTAAAGCTTTATAATACCGATATGTTCTATTTCCCTAAACCATCCGGAAATATTGCACACTATCTTGTGATGAAAACCCTACAAAAATCCGTTTAGTAGATTTTGCGGTAATCGATTACATACAGACAGACAGCTTTTTTGGACTTTGTTTTATAATAAGTATAGATATATTCCTAAGGGCGTCTTCCTGACTGTAGAATAGAATAGTAATATACTTTAGTTTAATCTGTAGTTCTGTTTTTTTAACACCCAACCGACGCCAACGGGCCAGTCAAATTTAATTCGATTTGATTAACCCTTTATAAAGCCGCACTAAAACTAGGAAAGTTACGAGAATAAAATTTTACTATATTTTTTTGTAAATGTTTATTTTTTCCAAAAAATCGGAAATCAGTGGAAAGTTTGATGGCAGCATATATGTAACTAAGCTGTGATAGCCCAGCGGTGAGACCGTGCGACTCTTTCGAAGGGAACACGAGTTCGAACCCGGGCAGGCATCAATGAGTTTTTCTATTAAAACTAATGTGTCTAATTGATAATTGCAATTTATCACACGCTTTTCGGTGAAGGAAAACATCGTGAGGAAACCTGCATATCTCTAGAGAATTCTGGAGATATGTGTAACCTACCAATCCGCATTTTTTTTTTTCAATCCGCATTGGAGCAGCGTGGTAGGTCTTATCTCCAACCCTTCTTTCCAGAAACAGAGAGAGGAGGCCTATTCCCAGCAGTGGAATTGTAACAGGCTTCTACTTTACTTTTTACTTTTATATATGAAACTGAAAAACAATTTTTTTTCAGTTCTGGCACACTAAGAGGGTAATATAAACATTTTTATTTGGTGGCATCTATTCTTTACCTTAAAAAGGGTTAAACTTACCCTAATAGATACGATATCTTTGTCAGTGATGTCTATGGATCTGCCCTGGGCGAGCAGCCGCCCGTCAGCGAAACTGTACCAGGGATTATCCCCCGGGAACAATGCGTTGGTTGTGTTCGCACCTTCTGTTAGGATCGCTGAGATAAGGACGTTGGGACCTATTAGGAATTGTTCATCTATCGGGTACACCGCTTTATTATCCGGGAATCTGAAACATTCAAATTTTCTTTAATAAAAAGCACAAGATGTTCCAAAAGTAATAATAAAAAAAGTAACAATCAATCAATCAAAATAAGCTTTATTCAAGTCAGCTCTTTCGAGCACTTTTGAATGGTCAAGGATCAATATGATTAATGAAGATGATTAATACCACTGGCTCGGAACATTGCTCTTACCGTGATGAACCAGCAAGAAAATCGGCGGTCAATCTTTTAAACATTTTCAATGATACTATTATTAGATAATTATTAATCCGCTGTCTTGTATGTTAATCCGATGTCTTGTATGTTAATCCGCTGTCTTGTATGATGCTGAAAGGATTTTCAAATCCAGGCATTCTTATCATCAAAATAATGTTCAATTCTGTTATATGATTTACGTATAAAACATGTTATAAATATGTCCGCATGATTTGGATAAGACCGCCAGATTGTAATTTTTTTTTAATTCGTATTATTTTCATTCTGTATATTTTTGTGGTTCAAAAGTGATAATAAAATTATTTTCTATAAATCGCGATACAGTAAATAGAAAATATATATAGTGCTAAATGTATAGTGGAAGTGGAGTGAATGTATTTTCATACCCGATACGTGCAGGATTCGTAAAAACACAGCTTTGCGCTTTTTTACGTAAAAAAGGCTTTGCGATTTCGTCGTGGAGGCTATCTCCTGATGATGCTTCGGTTGCGGGGCGAAACGATTGTTGAGTTTGTGATAGTGAATGTGTGTAGTGCTTGTGTATTGTGGTGGAAGTGGTTGAGGTTTGTGCAAGTGTTTTTACGAATCCTGCACGTATCGGGTATGAAAAAACGGATAGTCCACTATACTAGTCTAGTTATTGTTGTTATTTGCTATTTTTTTTTTTATTTGCTATCTTGACATTTTGATTTTTTTGTAACGAGAACTTAGTATATATTTGTTTTTTTGACATTTTGATGCTTTAATATGTTTGACATAATTTAATATTCCAATTGTACTGTATTTTTTTTAAGCATGTTGTGTCCACCTTTAATTAGGGTAGCATTAGACCTTGCATATGTATGTAATAATAATTAAGTTTGACAATTACTGTATACTCTGTTGGCGGACCTATAGTATAAATAAATAAATAAATATACATTTAGTACTATATATTTTTTCTATTTACTGTATCGCGGATTGTAGCAAAATAATTTTATTATTACTTTTGTATTATGGATCTCCGCAAAGTAAAGCCTAATTCTATAAATTATTTTTTGTGGTTCATTCATTCATTCATTCATACTCACTCGAAGAACAGAGGCCTCGCTACAGTCTCCCCGTAGAGGTGCGCCCTCCAGAATAGGTTGTAATAGTAGGGCAGGAGGCGATATCGCATCATCAGAGCAGTGCGGCTAGCGCGGACCACCTCCGGACCCATGCTTACTGGATCTTGGGGCTGGAAACCGAAATTTTGCGTATATTTTTAGGAATTAAACTTTTGTGAATGAATGAACACTTTTATTGAACACCACATTAATTACAATAAAACTAAATACAACAATAATAAATAAGACAAAAGTAGTGATACAATCTGGCGGACTTATCGCTAAATAGCGATCTCTTCCAGCCAACCAGTTTGATGAAAGGACAGAGTTACAGATATATAGTAGGTGTGTGATGGTGTGTGTACATACAGCAAAGAATATTAACTAAAATATACATGCGAATATATACATACATATTAGGTCCTTACATATGAAATTGGCGTTTTCTATGGGAGGAACATAAAGTCGTTTTTGTTTTAATGAAATATATTTAACAAAAGTAATAATAAAATTATTTTGCTATAATCCGCGATACAGTAAATAGAAAATATATATAGTGCTAAATGTATAGTGGACTATACGTTTTTTCATACCCGTTACATGCAGGATTCGTAAAAACATATGCACAAGCCTCCACCACTTCCACCACAATACACAAGCACTACACAAGTTCACTATCACAAACTCAACAATCGTTTCGCCCCGCAACCGAGGCATCATCAGGAGATAGACTCCACGACAAAATCGCAAAGCGAAGCGTTATGCAAACAAGCATTGTTATATAGTAATCGGTTCATCCCCACCTTTACCTCTGAACACGTGCAACAAGCTTGAACTTGAAACATTTATCTGATCGTTAATGAGGGTGCCATTGTTATGCTTAATGATTTCTAATTGTTCCAAAATATTCAATTTTAAGCTTTTTTCACAGGTGTGCAGTATTTCGAAACAATGGTCATTAGGAACTTTATGACCGCTTTCTAACAAATGTTTCGCGAAATGTGAATTTAGTGGCTTATTATTCCTGAAAGCGGCCATATGTTCTTTAAAACGGGTTTCGAAATTACGACCAGTCTGACCCACATATGTATCATTGCATTCAGGACATTTTATTTTGTAAACACCACTCTTTTTCGGGCTTTCTAATTTATCTTTATTATTGCATAATATCTTTTTTAAAGAGTTATTACTTTTAAAACCTAATTTTATATTTGACTTTGTTTGAAATATAGCTCAAATTCGTTCTGACAATGTTCCAAAATAGGTCAAACTGGCTTTGTACTTATTATCTTTGTTATGTGGCACCGCATAGAAGTGTTTTGCCAATTGCAACTTCTGTTTGTTTTTTAAAATATTTTGTACTAATTGCTCATCGTAGCCATTGGAATTCGTAGCCGTAGAAAGCCCGAAAAAGAGTGGTGTTTACAAAATAAAATGTCCTGAATGCAATGATACATATGTGGGTCAGACTGGTCGTAATTTCGAAACCCGTTTTAAAGAACATATGGCCGCTTTCAGGAATAATAAGCCACTAAATTCACATTTCGCGAAACATTTGTTAGAAAGCGGTCATAAAGTTCCTAATGACCATTGTTTCGAAATACTGCACACCTGTGAAAAAAGCTTAAAATTGAATATTTTGGAACAATTAGAAATCATTAAGCATAACAATGGCACCCTCATTAACGATCAGATAAATGTTTCAAGTTCAAGCTTGTTGCACGTGTTCAGAGGTAAAGGTGGGGATGAACCGATTACTATATAACAATGCTTGTTTGCATAACGCCTCGCTTTGCGATTTTGTCGTGGAGTCTATCTCCTGATGATGCCTCGGTTGCGGGGCGAAACGATTGTTGAGTTTGTGATAGTGAACTTGTGTAGTGCTTGTGTATTGTGGTGGAAGTGGTGGAGGCTTGTGCATATGTTTTTTACGAATCCTGCATGTAACGGGTATGAAAAAACGTATAGTCCACTATACATTTAGCACTATATATATTTTCTATTTACTGTATCGCGGATTATAGCAAAATAATTTTATTATTACTTTTGTATTATGGATCTCCGCAAAGTAACGCCTAATTCTATAAAGAAATATATTTAATTAATCAAAGTATGTACCATTGCTATGTATGCACTTTTGCCATCTCATAGGTAGTTCATTGAACCCCTTACTAAAAAAACCATTCGGGCGGGAATCAATAAAATCTTTGAAGGCAGTTTGGACTGCCCCATCGGAGTTCAATTTTTTTCTTTGCAAGTAGTTATCCAAATTGCGAAAAAAATGGTAATCTGTTGGAGCAAGGTCCGGAGAGTACCGTGGATGTCTAAGACATTCTAATTGAAGCTCCTCTGATTTGGTAGCCGTCTGTTGTGCAGTGTGTGGTCTAGCGTTGTCCTGAAGCAGCAGTGGCCTAGAGCGATTGACCAGCCTCGGTTGTTTAGCAGCTAGCTTTTCCATTATGGTTTGCAGTTGCTGACAATAGATATCTGCCGTAATCGTCTGGCCAGATTTAAGAAAGCTGTAGTGAACGACACCGGCACTAGTCCACCAAACACTTACAAGCAACTTTTTTTTAGTCAATTTTCGCTTAGGGCAGGATTTGGCTGGTTCGCCAGGGTTCAGCCATTGCGATGAGCGCTTCCGATTATCGTAGAGGATCCACTTTTCATCACAGGTAATGATTCGATTTAAAATTCCTTCATTATTGTGCCGGTTGAGTAACGTAACGCAGCAGTCGACGCGCGTTTGTCGGTTTGCTTCACTCAATTCATGAGGTACACACCTTTCAAGCATTTCACCTTCCCAATTTGCTTCAAGTGGATTAGAATAGTTTTATCACTAACACCGGAGCCTGCAGCTAACTCGGACGTGGTTTGCGATGGATCCGCTTCCACAATAGCCTTCAATTCTTCATTATCAACTTTGGTCTCCGGCCGTCCACGAGGCTTGTTCTGCAGGTCGAAATTTCCAGAACGAAAACTTTGGAACCAAAAACGCACTGTGTTTTCTTTTGCGACACCGTCACCATACACATCATTAATCCTTCGAGCCGTTTCTGCAGCACTGGTGCCACGGTGGAACTCATACTCGTAAATAACGCGATATTTCATGTTTTCCATTTTGTAAACAGAGTGACACCAAGAAAAAAACAAAAGAAGAAAAAACAAATGAATTAGGGGGTTTGAAACACAAATGCATGAGTAAATAGCTGTATGAATTTGAATTTGGAATTCCTAACCATAAAGGTAATATTTGATTTGAGATCAAAGTGGCCAGTACGACAAAACGCCAATTTCATATGTAAGGACCTAATAATATGTATACTTAGTTATTATGTGCTTTTATATGCATAAATATGTTTTTGTTATTGTTTCTCCATTCCACGTTACCTTGGCGTCGTTACTGTTGTGATTCCTGGAGAAGGGGTAGAAGGCGCCCAGCTGCATCCACCGCTTGCAGAGTTCAACAGTGGTGTCCTCGATGAAACCGCAGATATCCGTCCCCATCATGGGCACACCAAATAAACTGAAGCTCAGCAAATCTATACCAAATTTTAGGATGCACAATTCAAATAATGAACATGTGTTGTGAACGCAGCATCATCATTCTCCTGCCCTTGTCCCACTCTAAGTGGGGTCGGCACAACATGTTTAAACATGCCGTCACATGATTTGGCTGCGTATTTGACGATCGGCCGCCTGCCTGACTTCAACTTACCTTAGTCGCCTTTTACGATACCTCGGTAAGAAATGAGGGTGGTCTATTCTATGCAGCCAGATACCACACGGCACATACCTTAGTCGCCTCTTACGACACCTCGGTAAGAAAGGAGGGTGGTCTATTCTATTCTGCCGGATACCACACGGCATGTGTTGTGAACGCAGCCACAACAATAAATAAAATAAATAAATAAATATATAGGACATTTACACACACGGTCATCCGTCCCTAAAGTAACTTAATACTTGTGTTATGGGTGACGGACAACTGGTAGATAATACATATATAAGTCTAAATACATACTTAAATACAAATACACACCCAGGCTCGAAGAACCAACAATTTGTTTATAGAAAATGTTGGCACTCGGCGGGAATCGAACCCGCGACCCGAGGAGCTGAAGGCAGGGTCACTACCGACAGCGCCAACGTCACACCTTTATAATGTCAATTTTTTTTACGTTAACGGACTTGTAACGGACAATATACTCTTAAATACGGACAATAAGAGCAGGTCTACTATGAAATCTTACTGCGACTCAATTTAAGACGTATATATACTAATTGCGACTCAATTGAAGACGTAAGGTTTTTCGCTTTTTCATACCATGACGTCTTAAAGACGCACACTTTAAGTTGTTGCCGAATGAGCGTTCGGAATTCGTCCTAAAAACATGTGAGTAAAAGAGACAGAGTTATCTATAGTTCATATAACGTTATCCTTTATATTAACTTTACCTTTACAGCAGTTTAAAAATACTATTAAAAAAAGGCTAATTCAGAAAGCCTATTATACTATTGAGGATTATCTGGAAGATAACAATGCGTGGATATAGCTTCTCTTCAACCTGTACAAGACATTATTAACTATATGTAACTAGTGATAAGAATTATTGTTTGAAAAGAGCAACCGCCGAGTTTCTTGCTGGTTCTTCTCGGTAGGAACAGCTTTCCGAACCAGCAGTAGATGTTGACGATTCAAAAGCACTTGTTTACAAGTTTACTTGAATAAAGAATATGGTAGGACTGCTGAGCTATAAATCCCATCTTTGTATCATTTACAAGCGCTAATAGATATCTTTATAACAACTAAGAAGAAACAACATACAAAGTTATTTATTGACTGTTATAGTGACATAGACTTGTTCAATATTAGTAGGAAAAAACTAGACAGAAATTTTTAATAGACATATTAGTGCCCATATAGTTCTATGAAATACACACACACACAAACACGCACGTTCACACACACACACACACACACACACACAAACACGCACGTTCACACACACACACACACACACACACACACACTTATTTTATAATTTATAGTTATAGTTTGTATTAAATTGTTAAAACGCTGTTGGATTACTAAATAAATAAAAAAAAAGAAAGATAATAATAAAATTATTTTGCTATAATCCACAATAAAGTAAATAGAAAATATATATCATGCTAAATGTATAGCTTTGCGATTTTATCGTGAAGTCTATCTCCTGATGATGCTTCGGTTGCGGGTTGAGACGATTGTTGAGTTTGTGATAGTGAACGTGTGTAGTGCTTGTGTATTGTGGTGGTGGTGGAGGTTTGTGCATGTGTTTTTACGGATTCTGCATGTTTCGGGTGTGGAAATATATAGTCCGCTATACATTTACCACCAATCAAATGCAAATTCTTTGAGATTTTGTCGTAGAGCTTATTTCATGACGATGCTTCGGTTACGGGGCGAGACGTTGAGATTGTCATAGTGAATGCTTGTGTAGTGTGCTGTTCGTAGTGTTGTCATGTGATACGTGCGGTCACTAATCCTGCATGTATAAGATATGAGAACAGTTTTGCTTCCTACACTTAGCATTACATATTTATTATTTAGATTTTCTTAACAAACGCGGATTATAACAAAATAATACTATCATAACTTTTGAATTATGGAATTCCGCAAAGTAAGGGCTACATTAATCAATAATTTCTAGTAAGTGTTAAGCTGTGATAGCACAGCGGTGAGACCGTGCAACTCTTTCGAGGGTTTGCGGGTTCGAATCCCGGGCAGGCACCAATGAGTTTTTCTGTTAAAACTAATGTTTTTAATTGATAATTGCAATTTATTATACGCTCTTCGATGAAGGAAAACATCGTGAGGAAACCTGCATATCTCCAGAGAATTCTGAGGATATTTGAACTTACCAATTCGCATTGGAGCAGCGTGGTAGGTCTTAGCTTCAAACATTCTCTCCTAAAACGGAGAAAGGAGGCCTATGCCCAGCTCTGGGATAGCAACAATGAATAATAAATAAATAAATATATGGGACATTTACACACACGGTCGTCCGTCCCCAAAGTAAGTAACTTAGTACTTGTGTTATGGGTGACGGACAACTGGTAGATATACTAGATATATAGGTTTAAATACATACTTAAATACAAATACACACCCAGGCTCGAAGAACCAACAATTTGTTTATAGAAAATGTTGGCCCTCGGCGGGAATCGAACCCGCGACCAACGGGCCAGTCTACAGGCCGTTACTTTAATTGTATATTTCTTACCGGGTATTGACATGCGAAGGTCGTGCCATCGGCTGAACACGTCCCCGCTCCAATGCCCCGACCAGCGTGCCAGTCCCGGGAACGACGCCCGAGACAACACAAACGGTCGCTTGCCCCGGATCTCAGCCATCGCACTGAGATATTAGTTTTTTATTTTTATTTACAACAAAACTGTACATAATTTATAGAATTAGGCGTCATTTTGCGGAGATCCATAATAAAAAAGTAATAATGAAATTAATAAATAAATAAATAAATATATAAATATAAAATTATTCTGCTATAATCCACGATAAAGTAAGAAGAATATATATAATTGTTTTGAATAAAATGACTCGGCCGCCGGAGACGCGACCGGCGGAATCAAGGACTTTTATGCATTCGATTGCCGACGCGAGCGGCCGACCGCTAGTAACCTTTCAAACACGATAAGGACAGACCGCGTGCGCCTGTATACGGCATTCTTTTATAACGCACACGTGTAATTTTGCGTTTCGGGTGTTATTCTCAGATTTAGTGACACGTTTACTAGTGAAGTGTTTGATAAGACGCCACCGTCCACGGTTTTGATGCGCGTTGGATACTATTCCCCGATATAGGGACGATTTGATAACGTGTGATCTTACGAAGGTTGTGTGCACACCGGGTATTATTTAGCCGATATAGTGAAGTGTATACTCAGGGAGAAACAGACATTACGTGTCCGTGGAAGAGTGCAGAGGCGAGCCAACGGTTTCGGGAATCGGCCAAGTACATACAAGCACACACACACACGTACACATATACACGCAGTGACTCATGAGGCCGGACCACATACAGCCAACGGCCGCATAAGGTAGGTTGAAACGCCGGGACGACGGGCCCAGGTCCCGGAGGTTATTTCATCCGTCCGCACTTTTGCGCGGAACAATAATGCTAAATGTATCGTCGCCTATCCGTTTTTTTCATACCCGATACATGCACAGTTCGTTAAAACTTATACATAAGCACTACATATGTTCACTATCACAAACTCAACAATCATTTGTTTCTTCAACTGTCTGTCACTGACGTTTTTTTACTGTCTTTAAACTAAGATTTAGATTTAAGGAACGGTCGCCATTGAAAACCAGCGTCGAGGTACTCCTCAACTTAAGCTGAATGCTGTTCCAGTTAGTAACATCACATTTCTGTATATTTTTTTATTATCATTTTTACTGTTATCTACTTTACTGTGACGTTATTAATAAAAGGTCTTTAATTTGCTTTAAAATCGCTGTTTTCAAAACATAATTCTTATTAGCAGTTATATTTATTCATTGCACGATGAATGCATTACATGATGATACCGACAATCGACCGTGTGGTATCCGACTGAGTAGAATAGACCACCCTCATTTCTTACCGAGGTGTAGTAAAAGGCGACTAAGGTAAGTTGACGTCAAGCAGGCGGTCGGTCGTAAAATACGTAGCCAAATCATTTGACAAATTGATTGCAACATTTTATGCCGATTCGAAAATTAAACGCAAATTTACACGTGTGCGTTATAAAAGAATGCCGTATACAGGCGCACGCGGCCTGTCCTTATCGTGTTTGAAAGGTTACTAGCGGTCGGCCGCTCGCGTCGGCAATCGAATGAATAAACATCCTTGATTCCGCCGGTCGCGTCTCCGGCGGCCGAGTCATTTTATTCAAAACATGTATTTTATATTCGACCTATTTATTTAAACATTAACAATCATATTTATAAAAATCAATATATATATATATATATATACGCCACCAGAAGTAGGAAACCTATGGCGCATTAGGCGCGTTGGTGGTATTCAACAGTAGCTATATCCACGCACTCTTATCGTCTAAGTAATCCTCAATAGTATAGTGGGTTTTCTGTATTAGCCTTTTTTAAATGTTTTTAAACTGCTGTAACGGTAAAGTTAAAGTAGATTGCGGAATTTTATTATAGAATCTTATCCCCAAACCCACAAACGATTTACTTTTGCTAGGCGCAAAGCAGAAGCCGCAAACTTATGTCGGTTCCTACTTTGTCTATTATATAAATCTGTCGCTATCATTTACTTTTTTTGTATTTGATTTTTATTGTATACTAGTTGAGGCAAACGTTGTTTTGCCATGTAAAATACTATAGAATTGACTTGATTTTTGACGCATTGCGAAAAAAAAAACTTTGGTAGGTTGATAATAGATGGCGCTTTTGAATGTCATCCTATTCCTGTAGAATAAACAGGATTTTTATAGCCTATATGTTACCCCGGTGTATAAGGAGTAATTGTGCCAAATTTCGTCGATATTGTTTTAGCGGATTCGTCGTGAAAGGGTAACAAACATCCATCCATACTCACAAACTTTCGCATTTATAATATTAGTAAGATTCTGTGGTAATAAACAATAAAGAGTTTTATATCTATTTATCTAAATACTCACTTGTGTGTCGGTATAGCCTCAGCGAGCGCATACATGTTGTGCACGTCGTAATGTCTTCCTGCAAAGTGCTTGGCGTCCATGCAGAGTGTCTTATACTTAAGTCCTTCCTCGGGGATGGAGATGGGTTTGTATGGCAGATCTTCCGCCTCACATTCCCCGTACAGCGAGCCGGAGAGGAAGTTCGATGGTTCGTTCATGTCCTGGAATCAGGCAGTCCAGAATACTAGTTACATTAAGGATATTCATCATTCTCCTACCCTATCCCATACTTTACTAGCTTTTAAACGGAACTTCGTTCGCGTGCACTGCACGGACTGTCTTATATTTGAGTAAACCGTAATACTTATATTAATCGTGGTTAAAGTAGCCGTTAAAGCTAGACATACGCTGTCGCGGACTTTTATTTAGAACTTTTAGAGGGGAAGAATTTCGTTGTACATGATTTTTTCGGGTGACATATAACCAACAATGTGTTTTTGAGTAAAGTTACACCATCGTTTAAATATTGACAATAATATATACAATAATAACGTCATTCAATTGCCTTCTTGTAACCCCTTCACTAACACCTAAACTTTATGGTATGGTATTAAAGTTCGGAATGTAGTTAAGTGTTGTTTTTAGATATTTTCAGGCAATTTTAATCAGATACAGTTTAAGATGAAAGTGAGAAGAGAGGGTAACCTTTTTACATGACAAATTAATTCAACAAACATTTTGCCATAAAATGCCTCTAATCATGATCCTCCTGCCCTTATCCCACTCTAAGTGCGGTCGGCACATGTTACAAACATGTTGTCACATGATTCGGCTACGTATTTTACGACCGGCCGCCTGCCTGACGTCATTACTTTAGTCGCCTCTTACGACGACTCGGTAAGAAATGAGGATGGTATATTCTATACGTGCGGGTACGCCCGCGTGGGCATCAGTGTTTAGCAAGTAATAATCGCTCCAATACCTCCTCTAATACCCGGCACCACTTTTATACCTATTCCCCCCCTCTAAACTACAATCGACACCGGTTTGTTATTACCCCCACTAAATAATTGTTGTAAAACGAACTCTTCAATTCAATTCACATAAAACCGTTATGTACTTTGAACCTAAACCTTTCGGAGGAATTGCACTACCTTTTTAGTAAAAACCGTACAAAAATCCGTTCAGTACATTTGGAGAAAATCGATTACATACAGACAGACAGCTTTGGGGAGTTTATTTTATAATAAGTATAGATTATACATTATTAAACCGCTGTTTTGTATGAAGCTGAAAGGATTTTCAAATTCAGGCATTCTTATCATCCGAATGATCTTCAATTTTATAACATGCTTTACATTTAAGCATAAGCTGTGATAGCCTAGCGGTGAGACCGTGCGACTCGCTAGAGACGACATAGGTTCAAACCCCGGGCAGGCACCAATGAGTTTTTCTATTAAAACTTATGTGTCTAATTGATAATTGCAATTTATCACACGCTTTTCGGTGAAGGAAAACATCGTGAGGAAACCTGCATCTCTAGAGAATTCTAGGGATATGTGTAACCTACCAATCCGTATTGGAGCAGCGTGGTAGGTCTTAGCTCCAACCGTTCTCCCCAAAAACGGAGAGAGGAGAGGATTCCCAGCAGTGGGATTGTAACAGGCCGCTACTTTACTTTTTTTTAAATTGTATCAAATTTCATCAATATTGTTCCAGCAGATTAAAGCTGAAAGCGTTAGACAGACAGATTAGCATTTATTATATTAGAATGGATTGACGAACACCAATATTTTTTAGGGATCCTCGCTCATAGACCGACATATAAAGATGATGTCGACCAACGAACTAGCCGATTCAGCTGAATTTGTGCCTTTAATGTGTATAAAGGACGAGCCCACTTCTGAAGGAGGTGAGTTTATAAGATTAAAGTTATTATTTCAAACAAAACGCCATTAAAGATGTGATAACTTTTGAGTAAGGTCGCTTTTTGGATAGAAGGGATGGAGCTTAGAACAGCGCGCTGCTCTAATGCGGAATGGTAGGTCACATATATTCCTGGAGCCTGCAGGTGTCTTAGCTCCAACCCTTCTCTCCAGTAACGGAGAGAGGAGGCCTATACTTTTATAAGCATAAGCACATAAATAACTTACAATCCAAGCGCCGTCGTATTTGACCTCATGATGAAACTCAGCCAGCATCTCCTGCCAGTACGAAGAAGCGTTGGGATGAGTGAAGTCAGGCCACACCGTGGATACAGGGTTCCACACCTGTAAAATATCGAGAGATGATTCAAGTAAGTATTTAGTAAATATGCTGAAAGGAGAGTGCCAGAATTGGGCCTAAATGTTACAGAAACTCCACATACATCAAAAAATTCTTAGTTTTTTTCTGTTTAAATATCACTATAAATATTATAAACTTTCAATGGAAATATGTTAGAAAACTTATTTAATAATGATATTTATAATGGTATTAAAGTAGTTAGTGCCTTAAACGGAACGTATCATTGTCAACGTATTACCTTTTTAATTGCCTAAACAGCGCTGGATTCTAGCGTTTTAGTATGTCAATTATTAGTCATCTTTTAGTACATGTTGCCATAGACTAGTAACTAAAACGTGTTTTCTCGAAATGTTTGTTTTTCTGAAGACAAAAAAATCAATGATCAACTTTTACTTCAATGAAGATAGCTTATTGTTATATTTTTATCACCAATCCTATCGTTTTTATTATGTTCTTATGGTATTTAGCATGTACTTGTAGTTGTCCATAACCTCAGATTATAACTTTTATTTTATAGTTTCCCCAAAGAAATTAAATAAAATAATAATTGATCCTAAGATAACAAATATTTTTCTATCTTACAATACAAAAATTAATACTGTAACGTCTGGGCCCAAAGATGTATGAAATTCTGGCACTCTCCTTTGTAAAAGCGTTCTGGTTCTTTTCTTTCGGCACAACAAACAAAATTCTATACAATTTGATAAAAAATGGTTACATTGTCTCTTCGTTACTTAATATTTACTTGTTTACAGTCCATATCGAATATCTTTAAATAAGCTAATCTTGCATATATATGTATGTTTTGTATAAATTCACGCGCGCGACGCGGCGCGACCGGCCGGATCAACGACCTTCATGCATTCGTTCGCCGGCGGTCACGTCCGCCAGTTAGTAACGTTTTGGATTACGATATGACAGGACGCGCGCGCACCTGTATACGACCTTATTGTAGAACGCACACGCGTAATTATGCGTTTTGGGTGTGGTTTATTGTTTATTGACTTTTGAGATTGATATAAGTATTTAGTGACGCGTTTTAACCAGTAAAACGTGTGAGAAGACGCGACCGTCCGCGGTTTTAGTTCGCGTTCGGGTTAATGTTCCCCGATATGGGACGATTCAATAACGTGGGACCTTACGAAGGTTGTGTGCTCACCGCGTGTTATTTGTGTTATTTAACCGATATAGTGAAGTGTATACTCCGGGAGAAATAGACAGTACGTGTCCGTGGAAGATTGCTGAGGCGAGCCAACGGGTTCGGGAATCGGCCAAGTACATACAAGCGCACACACACGTATACATATACACGCAGTTATTCATGAGGCCGGACCGCACATAGCTGACGGCCGCATAAGGTAGGTTGAGACGCCGAGACGACGGGCCCAGGTCTCGGAGGTTGTTTCATCCGCCCGCACGTTTGTGCGGAATAATGTATATATTCAAAATTCAAATATATATATAATTAATTCAAGCGTTGGTTTTAATAAATATCTCGTCCCATTACCCACAGGAAAAAAGATATTCATTTATCCAAAATCGGTGCTATCTCTATATTATGACGTGTATTTTAATATATAATATAATTATATATAATTTGAATTTTCGAAACAGCTCTAACGATTTTCTGGCATTGATAAACCGTTAAATATAATGAGAATTCAAAGGTTAATTACGCTGTCATTTGTCACGGTAGCTGAAATAGGAAACGAGCGGTATAGAGAAGTGAAAAATGCTGCGGTTCGAGCCCCATCTACCCAGTTATTTTTCCTTTTTTTTTCAAGTTTCATCATTTTTATATCTTCTAAAAAAATACTGAGCCAAGCTCAGTCCTCCAGGTGCTTAGATCAATCTACAAATATGTCACAAGTGTGGATACTTTTACAACAGTTTGATAATTTGCGTTGTGGGAAGATTGCTTAGTTCAGCAGCCTACGTTGTTCGAAAGATAAGACAATTTACAGATGTCGAAACAGCAAAACTTGTTTATTTTGCTTACTTCCATAGCATTATGTCTTATGGAATATTGCTGTGGGGTAAATGCGCGGATAGTGAAAAAATTTTCGTATTACAAAAAAGAGCCATACGTGGCATCTACAATTTAAGTCCGCGTGATTCCCTGCGAGAGAAATTTTAGGAAATAGGTATTCTTACATTTGCTTCACAGTATATTTTAAACAACGTAATTTTTGTACATAAAAATATAAAGAATTATAAAACGATAGGTGATGTATATAATAGACAAAGTAGGAACCGACATAAGCTTGCGACTCCTGCTTTTTGTACTTTTGCGCCTAGCAAAAGTACGTAAATCGTTTAGTGGGTTTGGGTATAAGATTCTATAATAAAATTCCGAAATCAATTTTGGCCATGCCATTACAACAGTTTAAAACCACTGTTAAAAAGAGGCTGATACAGAAAGCCTACTATACTGTTGAAGATTACTTAGATGATAAGGATGTGTGGATATAGGTGCGCTTCTACTCTGTACAAGACAGTAATAAATAATAAATAAATCTAACTAGTTCTAAGATTTATATTTTAAAAAGAGCAACCGCCGAGTTTCTTGCTGGCTCTTCTCGATAGAAACAGCTTTCCGAACCAGCAGTAAAGTTGACGATTCAAAAGCACTTGTTTACAAGTTTACTTGAATAAAGAATATTTTGAATTGCACGAAACATATTATGTTCACAGATTTATCATCAACTCACCTTCCCAACAAATGGCTGGTCCGTAGAGTTTTTAACGAAAACATCCATTTCAAGGCCGCGGTCGAACGGGGGATACTCGCCCGGCTTCTCTGAAGCGCTCACTCCCGGGTCTAAAATGACAAATTTTGACAAAATTACTCTTCATCCATACTAATATTATAAATGCGAAACTGGCTGTCTTTCTGTGCTGTTTGTTACGCTTTCACAGCTAAGTCGCTAGACTAATATGGATCAAATTTGGTACGGTTAGAGCTTACATTCCGACTATAAAAAACAGTGAATAAGAAGAGGGTATTTTACCACTGTTTGAAGCGAACAATTTCGCGGTTACAGTTGGTATATTCTGTTGTTGTTAAAACCTTACAATATCGCAATATTGGATGTTGAGCCCCGGAGTAATTTATTAAAATTTGTGAAAAATAGCTCATAATGCTCGGGACATAGAGTTCAAATTTACTCGTCGTTACACTGAAATTACCGGTTGTTTACGAATTGTGTTCCGTATCCCTATCACTGGAACAATGATTAAAGATAAAACTCTCTGATCAATTAGTTTGCTATAATTTATAAATAATAAATAAATATGTGGGACACTTACACACACGGTCGTCCATCCTCAAAGTAACTTAATACTTGTGTTATGGGTGACGGACAACTGGTAAATAATATATATAATTTTAAATACAAATACACACCCAGGCTCGAAGAACCAACAAATTGTTTATAGAAAATGTTGGTCCTCGGCGGGAATCGAACCCGCGACCCGCGGAGCTGAAGGCAGTGTCACTACCCACTGGCCAGTCAAATAATATATAGTTTAGTATAGTATAACGCGACTCGGGTTTTCATTATCCCAATAAGCATCAGTAAAGAGGTCGGAGGTAAAACAAGCAATACAATAGTGACCTAAGCTAGACCTTCTCTGTTATGAATGTTGAGAGACCGGCTATACTCACGTGTTATTTTATCGGATGAGCCCGACTAGTTTCAAGCCTATACGGGGCTCTTATTCATGAGCTCTTTACGCGGCGTTATCGCGGCGGGAACAGTTCCCGACGTAAGTATAGCCGGTCTCTCAACATTAATAATGAATACCACTCACGATAGTTTAAATTCAAAAATTCTCTATTATGGTACAGTAGTAAATTTTTGTACTGAAAGTTTCACACGTCGGAAAGAAATGGTGGTGGCCTATTCTACTCAGTCTGATACCACACGGATACACGAATCCTCCTAACTATATTAGTGTTAATTTGTTTCCCTTATTTTCCATTATCTCATACCACACGGCGGATACACGAATCCCCCTAACTATATTAGTGTTAATTTGTTTCCCTTATTTTCCATTATCTCATACCACACGGCGGATACACGAATCCTAACTATATTAGTGTTAATTTGTTTCCCTTATTTTCTATTATCTCATACCACACGGCGGATAGACGAAACCTAACTATATTAGTGTTAATTTGTTTCCCTTATTTTCCATTATCTCATACCACACGGCGGATATACGAATCCTTAGTGTTAATTTGTTTCCCTTATTTTCCATTATCTCATACCACACGGCGGATACACGAATCCTCCTAACTATATTAGTGTTAATTTGTTTCCCTTATTTTCCATTATCTCATACCACACGGCGGATACACGAATCCTAACTATATTAGTGTTAATTTGTTTCCCTTATTTTCCATTATCTCATACCACACGGCGGATACACGAATCCTCCTAACTATATTAGTTAATTTGTTTCCCTTATTTTCCATTATCTCATACCACACGGCGGATACACGAATCGTCCTAACTATATTAGTGTTAATTTCTTTCCCTTATTTTCCATTATCTCATACCACACGGTGGATACACGAATCCTCCTAACTATATTAGTGTTAACTATATTGTTGTTTCCCTTATTTTCCATTATCTCACTATACTCGGCGACCACTTACCAACGAGTATGACGTAATGCATGCCGTGACTGTGCAGCTGCTCTACGAACTGCGGCAATCCGGCGAACTTGACAGTGTCGTAAGTGAAATCGTTCGCCGTGCTCATATAGTCCAAATCATTCCACTGGACGTCCTAAAGACATTTTGAATGAGTGAATGAATGAACACTTTTATTGAACACCACATTAATTACAATAAAACTAAATATAACAATAATAAATAAGACAAAAGTAGTGATACAATCTGGCGGACTTATCGCTAAATAGCGATCTCTTCCAGCCAACCAGTTTGATGAAAGGACAGAGTTACAGATATATAGTAGGCGGTGTGTGTACATACAGCAAAGAATATTAACTAAAATATACATGCGTATATATATATACATATACATAAATATATAAACAAATACATAAATACATATGCATAAATATATAAATAAATACATACAATATACAAATAGATATATAAATATATTTAAATTAACATATAAAAAAATCGTCACACTTCAAACGTCACTGTAATACAGCAAGAGACAAAAAATGCTGTTTAACATGCTTTTTTTTTATGTACGGACATTTAATTTATGTACGGTTAATGACAGCTGTGATAGCCCAGCGGTGAGACCGTGCGACTCTTTCTAGGGGAACACGAGTTCAAACCCGGGCAGGCACCAATGAGTTTTTCTATTAAATCTCATGTGTCTAATAACTAATTGATATGCAATTTATCACACGCTTTTCGGTGAAGGAAAACATCGTGAGGAAACCTGCATATCCCTAGATAATTCTGGAGATATGTGTAACCTACCAATCCGCATTGGAGCAGCGTGGTAGGTCTTAGCTCCAACCTTTCTCTACAGAAACGGAGAGAGGAGGCCTATTCCCAGCAATGGGATTGTTTTGAACAAATTGACGCGCGCGACGCGACGCGACCGGCCGGATCAACGACCTTCATGCATTCGTTCACGTCCGCCAGTTAGTGATGTTTCGGACACGACAGGAAGAAGCCGTGCGCGCCTGTATACGGCATTTCTTTTATAACGCACACGCGTAATTATGCGTTTTGGTGTGGTTTTTAGATTTAGTGACGCGTTCAATTAGTGAAGCGTTTTGAGAAGACGCGACCGTCCGCGGTTTAAGTGCGCGTTCGGGTTAATGTTCCCCGATATGGGACGATTCAATAACGTGTGACCTTAGGAAGGTTGTGTGCACACCGCGTGTTATTTGTGTTATGTAACCGCGTTGGTGAAGTGTATACTCCGGGAGAAATAGACAGTACGTGTCCGTGGAAGACTGCTGAGGCGAGCCAACGGGTTCGGGAATCGGCCAAGTACATACAAGCGCACACAAACACGTACACATATACACGCAGTGATTCATGAGGCCGGACCGCATACAGCTGACGACCGCATAAGGTAGGTTGAGACGCCGAGACGACGGGCCCAGGTCCCGGAGGTTGTTTCATCCGCCCGCACGTTTGTGCGGAACAGGGATTGTAACAGGCCGCTACTTTACTTTACGGTTTACTAAATATTTGATTGCGTGAATAAATAAAAGCGAGCGATTACAATAAAAAGTTTTTGCAACATTTCGCGTACGTTTCTGTTAATATATATAATATTTTAGTCAAACGAAAAAAGCTGTGAGAATGATAGAAATGATGACTTACAAGAGGTATTACTTCTCTGTTCTTCTCCATAACTTCTCTAGTCACGTTCAGACTGCCGTAATCGTACCTTGAAGGATAAATATTATTAAAAATTATATAAAGTAAAAATGAACACGCTGGCAAGATGGAAGATACTAGGTAAGGACGAATTAGAATCGCTGGACCAATAACGATTAAATTTAGCACAAATAAAGTTTATACACTGGGCTAAAATCTATAATTACTATAAAACAAAGTCCCAAAAAGAACATCGTTTACATACAGACAGACAGTCTGTATGTAAACGAATACATAATCGAATACGTAATGGGAATTCTACATTTATAATTTTAAATACATACTTAAATATAAATATACACCCAGGCTCGGAGAACCAACAAATTGTTTATAGAAAATGTTGGCCCTTGGCGGGAATCAAACCCGCGACCCGTGGAGCTGAAAGCAGGGTTACTACCCACTGCGCCAACGGGCCAGTCAAATAAATAAATATATGAAAGTCCGAGCGGTTACCCATATTGTGACGTCACACCACGTCATTGTAAAATAAACTATGTAACGCCCTTAAATGGTTCACGTCATCAATAAAGGTTTTTCTTTATTTAAACAATGAAACTATTAAATTACATTTTAATCAATTCAAATAATCACTATTATCTATTATTTTATTCATTTATTTTTCAACTTTAATCTATTTATAGTGTTTCGTTATTTTTATTTTTCTTACTTCCTTTTTTTTCCATCATCAATTTTTTTTTCTTTTCATTTTCTTTCTGTTACTCATAGGTTGGCTGGTAGAGATCCCTTTTAGGGATAAGTCCGCCTTTTGTTTATACAATAAAGATAAATAAAAAAAAAATAAAAAAATAAAAATAAAAATAAAAAATAAATAAAAGCTGCTCACTTGCACAGGTGGAACCCGAGGGACCAATATGGCGGCATGAATGGTCTGCCGATTAGTTCAGTGTACTGCGCTACCACATCGCTGGGCGTTGGGCCCAGGAACACGTAGAAGTTGAGAACACCCCCGAGCACCCTGTATGTTATCGCCGGTGTCGGCTGTAACACTATGTCTGAAATTAAAACCATCGTAATGAGTTTACTCAGGTATACTGAAAATTTATAGCTGCGTCTACATCCTCCATCCATACGTCACATATCTGGAAATGTTACAGTCGGGCGACCCTTACCATTTAAGGGTATCAAAAATAGATAGTAGCCGATTCTCAGATATACTGAATATGCATATAAAATTTCATAAAAATCGGTCAAGCTGTTTCGGAGTAGTAAAATTCGGTTAAATTCTCTAAGATAAGAGAAATTATTAATACGCAATGTTGTATAAAAAATGTTATATGATTTGGCTAAGTATTTTACGATCGGCAGCCTACTTCACGTCACTTATCTTAGTCGCCTTTTACGACACCTCGGTAAGAAATGAGGGTGGTCTATTCTACTCAGCCGGATACCACACGGTCTCACGTGGAAAAAAATATTTTATAAATGTATTTTACCCATCGCGTGCGAGTTAAGAAGCAGTACACCATGACTTTTGCCATCATTCTCCATTGCCACGTAGAATGGTTGCGTTCCGTACAGATTGACCTGAAATTTATTAAATGAATCTAAAGGTCAATTTCAAAGATAATATAACAGGACTTTTTTATGACCAAAATATACAATTAGAAATAACCTTCTAAGCATTTTTCCGTATTTTAGAATGTGACTGTGGCGTAGTGAAAAAATTTTGGCCATAGTGGCATCGATCTGGCGCAGCAAGATACATGTCATTATCTTTAGCTCAGTACAAGACATACATATCAAGGCATCTAATAGTCTATAGAATTCAAATTCAAAATATTCTTTATTCAAGTAAACTTGTAAACAAGTGCTTTTGAATCGTCAACTTTACTGCTGGTTCGGAAAGCTGTTCCTACCGAGAAGAGCCAGCAAGAAACTCGGCGGTTGCTCTTTTTAAAATATAAACCTTAGAACTAGTTACATTTATTTATTACTGTCTTGTACAGGGTAGAAGTGCACCTATATCCACACATCCTTATCATCTAAGTAATCATCAACAGTATAGTAGGCTTTCTGTATCAGCCTCTTTTTAACAGTGTTTTTAAACTGTAATGGCATGGCCAAAATTTCGGAATTTTATTATAGAATCTTATACTCTAACCCACAAATTTACGTACTTTTGCTAGGCGCAAAGCAGGAGTCGCAAGCTTATGTCGGTTCCTACTTTGTCTATTATATACATCACCTATCGTTTTATAATTCTTTATATTTTTATGTACAAAAATTACGTTATTTAAAATATACTGTGAAGCAAATGTTAGAATAGCTGTTTCCTTAAACTTCTCTCGCAAGGAATCACGCGGACTCAAATTGTAGATGCCACGTATGGCTCTTTTTTGTAATACGAAAATTTTTTCACTATCCGCGCATTTACCCCACAGCAATATTCCATAAGACATAATGCTATGGAAGTAAGCAAAATAAACAAGTTTTGCTGTTTCGACATCTGTAAATTGTCTTATCTTTCGAACAGCGTAGGCTGCTGAACTAAGTTTCCCTGCAAGAGTTTTTATGTGTGTGCTCTATTGGAGTTTTGAATCCAAGGTCACTCCCAAGAATACACAAAAGTAATAATAAAATTATTTTGTCATAATACGCGATAAAGTCAATAGAAAATACATATAATGCTAAATGTAGAGCGTCCACTCTATCCGTTATTTCATACGCAATACATGCAAGATTCGTAAAAATATATGCACAAACCTCTATCATCGCGACCACAATACACAAGCACTACACACCTTCACTATCAAAATCAAAATCAAAAATCAAAAAATATTTATTCTCATCACAAATACATTATATAAATAATATACAGAATCTGGGACCCTCCTAGTAAGTTACTAGTATTTCTACTAGTACTTGTGACAGGGGGCCCCGCTCTTCCATAACATTTCATACATAATGAGAAATATAATTATAGCAAAATAATTTAGATTATTACCTTTGAAAATATAATTGTTAAGTTCGTGCTTGTATTGTGTATGTGTTTGTGTTAGTGTGTGTGTGTGAGTGTGAGTGGGAGTGTGAGTGTGAGTGTGAGTGTGAGTGTGAGTGTCAGTGTGAGTGTGTGTGTGTGTGTGTGTCTGACTATCATAATTTACAACATACTATTAAGCAAACTTTTACGTTAATATACGAGTTTCTTTCATTCTGTAAAATATGTACATGTTAGCGAGCAAAATATATCATAGCATCGTTCAATACATAATTTTGTAGTGAAAAGGTGAATAAAGTGTTTTTAACGAGTCACCAGGTATTTTCCTCTAAATTTACGAACCCGTATACGTAACACTAAAAGAAAACAAAACTTACATTTTCCGAAGGCGGTATATCCCTGTTGAATATAGTGAACGTTTTCCAATTCAAATCATTCAAGAAAGCCGCCTGTTTCTCCCCAAGTCCGTATAGGTGTTCTGACGATAGAAGAGAGGAGATTTGCAAGAACTTATCTGATAGAATAAGTCCGCCCACATTTTGCGTATCAACTCTGTGAATGAAATTAGTCAAAAAAGATTTATAAAAACAACTAGCTGTGCCAACAACGGCTTCGCCCGCGTGGAATTCAGTGATTTACGAAACTTTTCCCGAATTTTCAAAATTTTTAACATAAAAGTGGTTATTGTGAGTAAACCATAACAGATAGAGACATGCTATCGCGGACTTTTTTGTAGTATTTTTATAGATCTACAATTCTCTAGTACATTACTTTAACGTATCTTTTAAACATAAAAGTGGTTATTGTGAGTAAACCATAACAGATAGAGACATGCTATCTCGGACTTTTTTGTAGTATTTTTATAGATCTACAATTCTCTAGTACATTACTTTAACGTATCTTTTAAACATAAAAGTGGTTATTGTGAGTAAACCATAACAGATAGAGACATGCTATCGCGGACTTTTTTGTAGTATTTTTATAGATCTACAATTCTCTAGTACATTACTTTAACGTATCTTTTAAACATAAAAGTGGTTATTGTGAGTAAACCATAACAGATAGAGACATGCTATCTCGGACTTTTTTGTAGTATTTTTATAGATCTACAATTCTCTATTACATTACTTTAACGTATCTTTTAAACATAAAAGTGGTTATTGTGAGTAAACCATAACAGATAGAGACATGCTATCTCGGACTTTTTTGTAGTATTTTTATAGATCTACAATACTATAGTACATTACTTTAACGTATCTTTTAAACATAAAAGTGGTTATTGTGAGTAAACCATAACAGATAGAGACATGCTATCTCGGACTTTTTTGTAGTATTTTTATAGATCTACAATTCTCTAGTACATTACTTTAACGTATCTTTTAATCATAAAAGTGGTTATTGTGAGTAAACCATAACAGATAGAGACATGCTATCCCGGACTTTTTTGTAGTATTTTTATAGATCTACAATTCTCTGGTACATTACTTTAGCGTATCTCTGCTGGTTTACGCAGCGCACGCGACTAAAGCTCCCAGCAAGCAAGTCTTTTAACAACTGCGCGATCGTTTCAACACAATTTACATACTACCGATATGTACTATTTACCTAATCCATCCGGAAGTATTGCACTATCTTTTGGTGAAAACCTCACAACAATCGTTTCAGTTGATTTTGAGAAAATCGATTACATACAGACAGAGCTTTTTGTGATTTTGTTTTATAATATTAAAACATTTTTTTTAATGAGGTTGCGACTGGCCCTTTGGTTGAGTAGAGACCTTCAGCTCCGCGGTTCGTGAGTTCGATTCCCACCGTGGCCAACATTTTCTATCAACAATTTGTTAGTTTTTCGAGCCTGGGTATGTATTGGTATTTAAGTATGTATTTAAACTTATATGTGTAGTATATTTACCAGTTGTCCGTCACCCATAACACAAGTATTAAGTTACTTACTTTGGAGACGGACGACTATATAATGTGTAAGTGTCCCATATATTTATTATATTTCATCATTATCATTCTCCTGCCCTTATCTCACTCTAAGTGGGGTCGGCACAACATGTTACATGTATATTTTACGACCGGCCGCCTGCCTGACGTCAACTTACCTTAGTCGCCTCTTACGACACCTCGGTAAGAAGTGAGGGTGGTCTATTCTATGCAGCCGGATGCTCACGGCACATACCTTAGTCGCCTCTTACGACACCTCGGTAAGAAATGAAGGTGGTCTATTCTATGCAGCCGGACACCACACGGCATACATTTATTATATTTATTGATTAGTATTAATTATAAACACGCCGCGATAGCCCAGCGGTGAGACTGAGTGAGTTTTTTTATTAAAACATCGTGAGGAAACCTGCATATCTCTAGAGAATTCTGGGGATATGGTGTTACCTACCAATCCGCATTGGAGCAGCGTGGTAGGTCTTAGCTCCAATCCTTCTCTACAGAAACGGAGAGAGGAGGCCTAAGCCCGGCAGTGGGTTAGTTATATATTATATCTAGTATAAGTTTATAACAGAAAAACTCATTGGTGCCTGCCCGGGGTTTGAACCCGTGACCGTTCTAAAGAGTCACACGGTCCCACTGCTGGGCTATTACAGTTAGAATAGTAACGGGCTGTTACTTTAGTTTTTTATTGAACCCGTGACGGTTCTAAAGAGTCACACGGTCCCACTGCTGGGCTATTACAGTTAGAATAGTAACGGGCTGTTACTTTAGTTTTTTATTGAACCCGTGACCGTTCTAAAGAGTCACACGGTCCCACTGCTGGGCTATTACATTTAGAATAGTAACGGGCTGTTACTTTAGTTTTTTATTGAACCCGTGACCGTTCTAAAGAGTCACACGGTCCCACTGCTGGGCTATTACAGTTAGAATAGTAGCGGGCTGTTACTTTAGTTTTTTATTGAACCCGTGACCGTTCTAAAGAGTCACACGGTCCCACTGCTGGGCTATTACAGTTAGAATAGTAACGGGCTGTTACTTTAGTTTTTTATTGAACACGTGACCGTTCTAAAGAGTCACACGGTCCCACTGCTGGGCTATTACAGTTAGAATAGTAACGGGCTGTTACTTTAGTTTTTTTATTGAACCCGTGACCGTTCTATAGAGTCACACGGTCCCACTGCTGGGCTATTACAGTTAAAATAGTAACGGGCTGTTACTTTAGTTTTTTACTGCAAGGATTTTGCTAAATCGAATTGCTGGTAAAAAATACTTACAAAGTAACGTTATCCTCATTTCGTATGACCTTAAAACCAATTGCGGAGCTGTCGACTTGCACGCGATACTTCAGGTTCGATATCGGACCCGACACCATAGGAATCTCAGGGTACGTAGGTTCAAATCTCTTTTGTTCAGCATCAGAAATCTGTAGGCAAGATATGTTCACTTAAAAAAAAAATTATATGTTTTAGCTATTGATTTATACAATTAGGCATTACATTGCGAACTAATACAAAAGTAATGAAAATATTATTTTTGCTATAATCCGCGATTAGAAATCTTCTATGTAATGCTAAAAGTAGAGTGTACTATCTATGTTAATACCTTAAGAATGCGAATTTCGTAAACACTACAAACTTTCACCACAACAGTACACTAGCACTGCACACATTCACTACCACAATCTCAAAAATAGTTTCGCCTCGTAATCGAAGTATCAACTATGCGATTTTGTTTTGTCTAACTCCTGATAATGCCACATTCAAGTAGTATTACAAATACATACATAAAATAAATAAATATATGGAATAATTGCATACACGGTGTCTGTCCCTAAAGTAAGTAAAGTACCCGGCATTAAATAATGCACATCGATGTTTATAACGAAACAGCCGGCCAGTTCGGTTTCGTAGAGCGCTGTCTCTGTCACACACGGGTTCGTCAGTCTGTGCGACAGAGACAATGCTCTATGAAGCAGAATCTAGCCGATTGTGTCTCTCTAAGCCTCGATGTACAGTATTTATTGCCGGGTACAATACTTGTGTTAATGTGACAAATATATACATATATAGTTTTAAATATATACTTAAAATACATATATACATGCCTTGTGGTATCCGGTTGAGTAGAATGGACCGCCCTCATTTCTTACCGAGGTGTCGTAAAAGGCGACTAAGCTAAGGCAACCCACTGTGTGGTATCCGACTGAGTAGGATAGACCACCCCTCATTCCTTACCGAGGTGTTGTAAAAGGCGACTAAGGGAAGTCGACCTACCGTGTGGTATCCGGCTGAGTAGAATAGACCACCCTCATTTTTTACCGAGGTGTCGTAAAAGGCGGCTAAGGTAAGTCGACCCACCGTGTGGTATCCGGTTGAGTAGGATAGACCGCCCTCATTTCTTACCGAGGTGTCGTAAGAGGCGACTAAGATAAGTCGATCCACCGTGTGGTATCCGACTGAGTAGGATAGACCACCCTCATTTCTTACCGAGGTGTCGTAAGAGGCGACTAAGATAAGTCGATCCATCGTGTGGTATCCGACTGAGTAGGATAGACCACCCTCATTTCTTACCGAGGTGTCGTAAATGGCGACTAAGGTAAGTCGATCCACCGTGTGGTATCCGACTGAGTAGGATAGACCACCCTCATTTCTTACCGAGGTGTCGTAAAAGGCGACTAAGGTAAGTCGATCCACCGTGTGGTATCCGACTGAGTAGAATAGACCACCCTCATTTCTTACCGAGGTGTCGTAAAAGGCGACTAAGGTAAGTCGATCCACCGTGTGGTATCCGACTGAGTAGAATAGACCACCCTCATTTCTTACCGAGGTGTCGTAAAAGGCGACTAAGGTAAGTCGACCCACCGTGTGGTATCCGGTAATAGACCAACTTTCTTACCGAGGTGTTGTAAAAGGCGACTGAGGTAAGTTGACGTTGACGAAAATACGTAGCCAAATCAACATGTTTGTAACATGTTTTGCCGACCCCACTTAGAGTGGGATAAGGGCAGGAGGATGATGATGCCTTAATATACATATATACACCCAGAATCGACGAACCAACAAATTGTACATATAAAATGTTGGCCTTTAGTGGCAATGGAACCCGCGACTCGCTGAGCCGAAGGCAGGGTCACGGCCACCTGAGCCAACGGGTCAATAGCGTATTATAATGCTTACTTTAATCTGCAGTACGTCATCAGAGAGGTAGTAAAAGTCGAGACGGGCCATGTTGAACTGTTTGGGGTAGCCCGAATCCCTCCCCCTCCCATAGTACACCCTCATGCTATGCTTGTTCTCAGTGCTGTTGATGAACTGGTACGTGTCGTAATGGGGAGGGTAGAAGCAGTAGGGGGCCTCTGGCACAGTGGTCGCTTTCCAGCAACAGCCTTGAAAGTCGAAAGATTAAAGTAAAGGCCTGTTACTATGCCCACTGCTGGGCTAAGGCCTCCTCTCTCAGTTATGTCATGTTAGTATCCCAATACTTGGCATAATTCTCCTTGCTCCTTTTTGGAAATAAAAAGGGCTTTTAGTTCAGACCCAACACGCTGTTCCAAAGTAGATTGGTAAAGTAAAAAGTAAGTAAAGTAACAGCCTGTTACAATCCCACTGCTGGGAATAGGCCTCCTCTCTCCGTTTTTGGAGAGAACGGTTGGAGCTAAGACCTACCACGCTGCTCCAATACGGATTGGTAGGTTACACATATCCCTAGAATTCTCTAGAGATATCCAGGTTTCCTCACGAAGTTTTCCTTCACCGAAAAGAGTGTGATTAATTGCAATTATCAATTAAATACATGAGTTTTAATAGAAAAACTCATTGGTGCCTGCCCGGGGTTTGAACCTATGTCGTCTCTAGAGAGTCGTACGGTCTCACCGCTAGGCTATCACAGCAGTCGAAAGTTTAATCCTCAGCAATCTTTTTGAATTTAAACTATCGTGAGTGGTATTCATAATTAATGTTGATAGACAGCTATACTCACGTCTTATTTTATCGGATGAGCGCGACCAGTTTAAAGCTTATACGGGGCTCTTATTCACGAGCTCTTTACACGTTGTTATCACGTGGTGAACTGATTCTGATACTAAGTTTCCACCGCGTTCCGTTAAAATAAGACGTGAGTACAGCCAGTCTCTAAACCGTAGTAATTATATGTACGAGGTGTAGCTCCCTACATGCCCGTTTCCGCGTATTTTAAACATAAAAGTAGTTATTGTGAGTTAACCATAGAGACATGCTATCGCGGACTTTTTTGTAGTGTTTTTATAGATCTTCAATTTTCTAGTACATCACTTTAGCATATCTCTGCTGGTTTACGCAGCGCACGCTACTAAAGCTCCCAGCAAGCAAGTTTTTTGCTGCGCCATCTCTTCAACACAATTTACATAATACCCATATGTACTACTTACCTAAACCATCCGGAAGTATTGTACTATCTTTTGATGAAAACCGTACAAAAATCCGTTCAGTAGATTTTGAGAAAATCGATTACATACAGACAGACAGCTTTTTACGACTTTGTTTTATAATAAGTATAGATAGATATAGCCGATTGAGACTTTATATTGACTCCAATTGAGAAACAATAAGTCAGCAATATATGCCCATTTTGTATAGGGTTGTAAAAGTACGCGTGGATATGCATGCTTGAATGGGAGCATTTAAGCCTGCGTGCATATTATTGTGCATGCGTGCGTCTATGCGTGCGTGTGTACGTGTGTGCGTGTGTGCGTGCGTGCGTGCATGCGTGCATGCGTTTACTACATACCTCGTTTCACGCAATCGTCTTCGCTCGCACCGCTCTGCGGGTGACAGTCGAAACGCATATTATCCGGTAGTTGTCCGCACATTTCGCGCAATACTTCTATCGGCCTTTCTGTGTATGAGCTCTTTTTATTGTAATCCTTTTTGCGGTCCGAATCAGTAAGGTCGATTTTGTTTTTCGTCGACAAGTTGTTGTGGTCGTGATAACGATTTTCCGTTGGTACCATCTAAGAAAAGACAATTAGTTTATAGAATTGCGAAGATCCATAATACAAAAGTAATAATAAAAACTATATTGCTATAATCCGCGATACAGTAAATAGAAAATATATAAAGTGCTAAATGTATAGCGGACTATCCGTTTTTTCATACCCGATACATACAGGATGCGTAAAAACACATGCACAAACCTCCACCACTGCCACCACAATACACAAGCACTACACACGTTAACTATCACAAACTCAACAATCGTTTCGCCCCGCAACCGAAACATCATCAGGATCAGGACTCCACGACAAAATCGCAAAAAAGACAATTAATTAAAAAAGTTAGAACCGTTTTAGTAATAAAACGATAACAAATAAATAAAAATATTGGACACACACACACGGTCGTCCATCCCCAAAGTAAGTAACTTAATACTTGTGTTATTATTATTATTTAATTTTTAATTCAGATACAAAATCCATACTTAAATACTTAAATTAGTTGTTAGTAACAATTTATCTTAAAAACTATATTAGTAATAAACAATAACCTAACCTTACCTAAACTACACTAAGAACTAACATTATTTACACAAACTGTACACCACTGCATGTGCACCATTCCAGTGGTTCAGAAAGGGACTGTCAAGTTTGCACCACAATGTTTTGAGAAGGGAGTTGGCAGTGTTCCCAAGTCTGAACATAAGTGAAGCGGCACGCCTGCGCAAGATCGCGTAAAAGTCATCCACGCGAACTTCCGCAAACATAGCCGATGCACTACAATATCTGGGCCTCTTCAACACCGCTCTCAAAACATTGTTATACTGAACACGCAAGGCGCTGTAAGCTCGCTGCGTATGGTTGATCCACAGACCGCACGTGTAAAAGGATTGGCAATATGCTCTAAACAAAGTTAGTTTGACTTCAATTGTACATCGTGCAAATCTGCGGGCCAGCATGTTGCCGCGAACTGACAGCGCCCTTCGCTCACGTTCCATGTCCCTTTCGTCTTCCAGTGTGTCTGTTACTACGTGGCCAAGGTACTTAAATTCTTTAACCTGGTTCAGGGGAACTCCGCCCAGCTGTATATTGGGAATATAGGTGTTTGGTTTGTTATTTCCCCTGAAAACAAGAAATTCACTCTTATTAGAATTATATTTAAGTCCATTGGCCTCCGCATAACCTTCACAAATCTGGAGCAGCTTTCGTAATCCTCTGACTGAGGGACTCAGTAGAACCATGTCGTCGGCATAGCTAATGTTATTCATTGGCACGCCATCTATTGAACATCCAACGCAGGCTCCACTGAGCTCCTCGATCAGCTGATTAACGTACAGATTAAAAAGCTTCGGTGAAGTCAGACCTCCCTGACGCAAGCCACATTCCATTCTGTACGTTTCACTAAATGCATCGCCCCATTTGACAACATTCGATTGATTACCGTACCAATATTCAAATAGAGCTATGATCTCGGGCCGCAGGTTGGTCTCATTTTTCATTTTATGCCATAGCATCGAATAAGAAACCAGGTCGAATGCTTTGGACAGATCCAAGAAACAAGCATAGACGGGAGTTTTTCTATCCGTGTAGTACCTGACTGTCTGCTTGAGACACAGCACGGCACATTCAGTAGATAAGTCTGGTTTAAAACCAAACTGTGCGTCGTGTATTTTAATCGAATTCCTTAGCTGTGCATCAAGCAGAGAGTCTAATACTTTAGCTATGATTGTCGCCAAGGATATCGGCCGGTAGTTAGACCTGTCTGCTGCGTCACCCGTCCTGTTTTTAATTATTGGTACGACCAAAGTTTTCATCATAGCATCTGGTAAGTAGCTATGGTTAATACACCTATTTAAAAGTTCCACAAGAACCCTGGAAAGGTGCTCACCAGCATAACGTAGGTGCTCTACGCTCAGACCATCATGTCCTGGCGATTTTCCACGCTTCATACTTTTGACCGCTTGAATAATATCAGCTTCAGTAAATTGCAGTGAGTTGCCCATGAGAGTCCGAGCGCAGACATCACCTTGGAGATCGTTGTTCCTAGGCCGAACTTTGAAATCTCCCTTAAACATGTTGGCAATATTTGTACAACCGCTCACTCCACCTATTTCCACAGGAAGATTCTTCCCTACACTCAAGTGCCTGGTGTTTCTCCAGAACTGACCAAAACTTTTTGCTCCATGCAATGATGCCAAGATATCCATTTTTATTTGTTCTTGGTGATCTTGGCACCACTTCAAATTCTTTTTGAAAGTTTTGCGCGATTCCGTCATCCTAACATAATCATCCCCACAAGTGGGCCTTCCGGACAGAACCCACACGTGAAAGCAATGACGAGCCTCCATATGCGCCTGTTTGACATATTTGTTCCAGCCCGTTAAATAGCCCTTTTTAGGTCGTCGGCGAGCGTTGTAACTAGATGTGGACGCACACTGAAGTATTTTTACAACCTCCGTGTAAATATCATCTATGATTAATTTGTGCTCCGCCTTATTACACAATTTGTCACAGCACCCCTTGAGTTCTACAGGAAAAACTATTGAACTTAACTTATTATTACATAATTCGGTATATAAATTTAGCTGCTCGCTATCTCTATGTCCCCATATAATTTTGTTCATAGTCTGGGGTGTCGGTACATTTATATCCAATATGCTAAAATTACAGTATAATTCAACAGAAAAATGATCAGACCATGATACGCTATACATTATATTAACCCTCTCAACATAACTTCTAGCCATCTTAGTTACAAGGCAATGGTCTAACCAACGTTTACAACCATGTACGTCACTAATATAGGTATAAACATCATTATTACCCCCTAAAAACTCATAGTCAACGCACATCCAATCCTGATCCATACAAAATAATTGCATTTCATTAAAAAATAGCTCATTAGGATGGGCATTAAAGTCACCTAAAATATACGCCATGTTTACACCGCTGTCCTCTATAACCGCATTAATTTCACTCAAGCAGTCTGTAAAATCAGGAAGATTAGCCGCACAGTCTTTCGGCATATAGACAGAGAAAAATAAAATTGTATGCTCCCGCACCAGACACTTAATCGCGCACAGTCGCACACTATCACACTTTACCACAGTTACCGACGAGAAAGCGCTCTTACGCCATAAGAGCGCGACACCTCCGTAAGGACGGCCGCGTAAAACTCCCGCGCCCGTATCAACAGCCGACTTGCCAGTCGACGCGAAGTCACCATGAACGGCAGAAAGGTATGCAAGGTCGTGGGGAAGCAGCCATGTTTCCTGCAGAGCCACTACATCTGCCGTTCTACACATGTCTCGCACAATATCTACCGACCGCTTCAAGTTCTTACAATTAAAACTAACCAACTTACACTGTCTAGTGTTAAATACGTTTCTATCGTTTATATGTGCCATTTCTTAACTAAGTTTATTATAGCCTTAGTTAGTTAATTATATTAATCAGCCGCGACTTTATTTTTAAATATTATGTATCTCCTAAAATATACACCTTCCGGCCAAAAAGCTTTATCCGTAAATTGTGTCAGTTTATTTTTAGGAATATAGATTTTAAAAGAAATATAATCCCTAGAAGATTTTATATTCACTTTTTCTGGAGCTATATGTATCTGTGTCTTACTGTATATATAATCAGTAATGTCTCGTTCTGTTGTCTCTTTTGAAACGTTATAAATGTACAGTGGTACTTTTATACCTGCTGCCTTAAAATTCGTAGAAATATCTGCCGCGGCAGTACCTATCTTCCCCTTGAAGCGAGATGTCTTACGTTTTTCAACCCGTATCCAGTCCTTATCCTTCTCGATATTTGACCTTAAAGCATCTGCACATACATAACGCTCACCGTGTGACGGCACCGAGTCGACTGGGTCGGTAACCTTTGCCGTAGTCAAAGAGGGCAACGGCGCACGCGCTCGCTCCGTAGATCGCTCGCGCGCTGTAGTTATCTGTTGCAGTTGCGGGACAGAGACAGACTTATTTGTAAATGCTGCAATACTCGCGAAAGACGGAGATGTACTGTGATCACAAGGAATCTCGACAGTCTGTTGCGGAACGGTTATATTTTGATCTTGAAAATTATAAGACGCGATACTATTATCAAGGCCGGTCATTAGGCCCGTTTGCCCGCTGCTGCCGTCAAAACAATCCTGCATGCAAAACCCACCCCTCTTTTTATTTACATAGAGATCGTTGCTTATTATTTCAGAATTAGTATGCAACGGTTTTTCTATTCCATTTTTAAATTTATTAAAGTCTTCTTTTGTAACAAATCGTTCTTGATCTATACTTTTTTCCTTCAATATGCTCAGTTCCTTTTGAATGAGCAATATATCCTTTAATAAACGCGTAACATCGACGTGATCAAAAGACACTGGCGGCAGTTTCTGGAGGTCTCTCGCCACGAATATAGGAACAACCTCCGGCTCAGTCCCCTTTAATAGGCTGATGATATCCTCTATATTTTTCTGGGTTTTGTTTTCACCTTTCCTGTTGACTCTGCGTTGAGGTAAGGAGTCATACAATAAGCCCTTAGCTTCTTCAATATCACTGTTTGAAAACGCTGAACGGCATATAGAAGCCAAACTTACATCGTTCATTACATCGATTTTATTTTGAATAAACGCTAAAACTTCATTTATTACAATGTTGCAACTTGTACACTTTACTGTGGTAGACATGACATTGCATTACTCATTAGGTCAATGACACATGACCGCACGCGCGCTCGATCAGTTGAGGACTGTGGGTAACGGACGACTGGTAAATGTATACATATATAATTTAAAATATAATACATAAATACAAATACAAAATGTTGGGTCTCGGCGGGAATTGAACTCACGACCCGCGGAGCTGAAGGTAGGGTCTCTACTCAACCAACGGGCCAGTAGCAATCTCATTAAAAAAAATATTGTTTTAACATTATAAAACAAAATCACAAAAAACTTTCTGTTAGTATGTAATCAATTTTCTCAAAATTTAACGGACCGGATTGTTGTGCGGTTTTACCAATAGATAGTGCAATTCCGGATGGATTAGGTACATATCGGTATTATGTAAATTGTTTTTAGAAAATGTTGGCCCTCGGCGGGAATCGAACCCGCGACTGATGCGCGGTGCTGATGGTTGGGTCACTACCCACTGCGCCACCGGGCCAGTCGAACGATAGGAAAAGAATCATGTTTTCTAAAAGCAGTGTTCCTACGAAGCATATCTAAGGAACCATAATAAGCCGTCCACGAAGTAATACTTGTGTTATCAATGACTGACAACTGTTAAAAATATAAATAAAAGTAACGGCCTGTTACTATCCCACTGCTGGGCATAGGCCTCCTCTCTCCGTTTTTTGGAGAGAAGAGTTGAAGCTAAAACCTACCACACTGCCCCAATGCGCATTGGTAGGTTACATCCCTATAATTCTCTAGAGATATGAAAGTTTCCTCACGATATTTTCCTTCACCGAAAAGCGTGTGATAAATTGCATATCAATTAGACACATAAGTTTTATTAGAAAAACTCATTGGTGCTTGCCCGGTATTTAAACCCATGATCGTCTCTAGAGTCACAAGGTCTCACCGCTGGGCTATCATAGCTTAATAATATACATAGATAAATTTCAATAAATACTTAAATGCACATACACTCGAATAATTAACAAATAGTTTTAAAAAATGTAGAGGACCACCTCGACGGAAATCGAACTTGCAACGAGGAGCTGAAGATAGTCTTACTGCTACAAACGCCAACAGACCAGTCAAACAGTTGATGAACAATTTCATGAACATTTAATCTGAGTACGACCTACATTTTTGCCTATCATTGATCATAAAAAACAGTTATTGTTTAATAGCGTTGTTTGATATTGTTTAAAGCATAAAAGGTTCATTTTAAAATATTTATTTAGTTCGTTGTGATCTATACCTCCGCCGTGTGATATCCGGCTGAGTAGAATTAGACCACCCTCTTTCTTACCGAGGAGTCGTAAAATACGACTAAGGCAAGTTGTTTCAGGCAGGCGGCTGGTCGTAAAATAAGTAGCCAAATCATGTGACATGTTGTGCCGATCGATAAGGGTAGGAGGATGATGATGTTGTGATTCCATACCTTTTCTATGATAGGCGAGACATGTTGTAAATCGTCGGTATGAACGCGTTGCCAAAGCCTCCTACAAAAATAACAAGTAAAAAATGCTTTAAAAAAGGCTTTAATAAAATTTCACGTCCCTACTGTATTATCATTGTCATTCTTATCATAAACATGTATTGTCATCGGGATTGAACCATTATGTAAAACTTCAGCTCAATCGGACACCAGGAAGTGTGTCAAATTTAACTTGCAAGATTCCACCTTCAAAAGCTTACATTGCAAGTTAAATAGTAGCTTTTAATAAAGGCATACATAAGATATACTGTGGACTAAGTTCGCATAAATCGATTCTGATGTATCAAATACTAGCGTACCATCCACGCGTTGCTGAGGCTCAGTCTAGTTTCGATTTCCCCTCGAAACAAAACTGTCTCTCAATTCAAATAATGCTTCGATCGCCACCAAACTTACAGGTTCCGGTCATTTCGGAGTGTACAACATACATATAGTACGCAGCAATAAATAATGCACATCGAGGCTTAGAGATAGAGATCGGCTAGATTCTGCTTCATAGGGCATTGTCTCTGTTGTACAGACTGACGAACCCGTGCGAAACGTCACATACCGAGTGACAGTGACAGCGCTCTACGAAACCGAACTGGCCGGCTGTTTCGTTATAAACATCGATGTGCATTATTTAATGTCGGGTACTATACATATTTTCTCTTTTATTTTACACACACACACTAACCTAATTCAAAATTAGGCTTGATTAAGTTAGATACATTGACATCCTTATTTCATGATATCTCGCTACGAACTTTTAAATAAGATAGTGTTTTGTTGCTATTCCAAGTTGTGGGTGTCTTTAATACTGGAGTTTTGTAGGCGCTCCGCTTTATTTTAATTCGCTACAAAACTTTTTTGAATTAGGTCACTATAATACCAAACGTGCGATATTTGGATTAAATAATCTCTTCTCACTCACTTATAGTGGTCATCCGCCCACCGTCCACCGAGAGCACCACCAACGGCCCACCATGCACCCATGCACAGCACACACAGCAAAGTGGTAGCCACCATCCCTGGGAAAAAGTTGGAGCTGGACTGCCAACAAACCCTCAGACAGTTACGGTTTGGAGAGAATCTTTCATATCTGCAAAATCAAAACATACATTTTGACATTACTTTTTGATTTGACTTTCAAATCGCAGCAACGTGCGTACCGTTGACCGTGGCCTTAAAACGAATGCGCGAACTTAGACCACAACTCTAGTGCTTATTGAAAATTCATTCTGTTAAAAACTTTGTTAAAAGGGCGAAAGGTTTCCAGTATTTCCTTGGACATATTGCAACTCAAAACGATAGCGAAGAGATTTGAAAACGAGTACAGACGAATATTATACAGCATTTTGAGAGCAAGCGATTTCATACATGAAGACTATAACTGTATGTATTTGACTGTGATTAACATTCGGGCTCCATTAAAATGACTTCTTTAAATTCGCAACTGATGGCCCGCGCAATTTTATGGTAATATCTAGATTATGTATCTTACACTTTATGAAAATCCAAAAACACTTATAGAATTCAAAATCATCTTAAACAAATTCGTACCTATCACATTTTATTTAAACTACATATATCAGAATAAAACTCACAATTTTGTAAAACAGGTCTCTTTTAAAATACACAACAATTTTTTCTAAGTAAAGAGCCTTGCATGGAAAGATGACTTTAGCAAAATAACCAATAAAGATTGAAGAAATGTTATTTATTGAAATTTCGCCCATTCATTAGTTATCTAGAGTGGCTCTACACATTCTGATAAATAGATAACCTCTTTGGCGCATTGGTTTGTGTGTGTTATTACTGAAGGTTCGAGGTTCTTTTCTGATGTAAAACGCAATATATATTTTTTGAATACTTCTTATACTATAATCTCTTGTTTGAGGTCTCTAATGGTCTGATACTGTGCTTCTTCTCTTCATGAAGATAAGAATTGGCAGGTCACCCATATTTAAAGGATTTTCCAAAGACATGCTGGATTATCCAACTTATCACAATATTTTACAGATATCAATTACACACATAAGTTTTGATTGAAAATTTATAAGTGGTGATTCAGTTTGAACCCGTCACTCTTAGTAAGTGTAACCCAGTCCAATGTACATATCGCACGCTTACTATTAAGGTGACCTAATCCAAAAAATGTGTTTCGTTGGCAAATTGCAATAAGGTTCAAAACTCGTGAGTGGTAAAGAGGCCCATAGCTTGGAAGAGCAAGAATACACTAGTTTTTTTAATAGTTCGTTACTTGATATCAAGAAAAAAGAGTAACGTTAAAGGCTAGTCAATTAAACCTAATTTTGAATTAGATCACTTTAATACATATTCAAATTCAAACTATTCTTTATTCACGTAAACTTGTAAACAAGTGCTTTTGAATCGTCAAAATCTACCGCTGGTTCGGAAAGCTGTTCCGAGAAGAGCCAGCAAGAAAGTCGTTGGTTGCTCTTTTCAAATAAAATTCTTATAACTAGTTACATTTGGTTATAACTATCTTGTACAGGATAGAGGAGTTGCTATATCCACGCATTTTTATCATCTATATGATCCTCAATAGTATAGTAGGCATTTTGTATCAGCCTCCCTTTAACAGCGCTTTTAAGTTGCTGTAGTGGCAAAGATAAAATCGATTGCGGGATTTTATTATAGAACCTTACACCCAAACCCACAAATGCCTTATTAACTTTTGCAAGGCGCAAAGCAGGATTCGCAAGCTTATGTCGGTTCCTACTTTGTCTATTATATACATCGCCAATCCTTTTATAATATAAGAATTATTGTTTGAAAAGAGCAACCGCCGAGTTTCTTGCTGGTTCTTCTCGGTAGGAACAGCTTTCCGAACCAGCAGTAGATGTTGACGATTCAAAAGCACTTGTTTACAAGTTTACTTGAATAAAGAATATTTTGAATTTGAATTTGAATATTCAAGAGCCTAAAACGGAAATGGACAGGACACATGCTTACAGAAGAAAAGGAGAAATGGTCAAGACTAGTAACGGAATGGTATCTGCATGATAGTAAAAGGAGCAAGGAAAGATGATATAAAAAGGATAGCTGGTCCAGTATGCACAAGGATTGCCAAGGACATGACAAAATGGAAAACATTAGAGGAGGCCTTTATTGAAGGCTAATATTAATATGATTTAAATCATGGAATATAATTTATTAGTTGTTTAGTTATTTTTTTATCAAAAGTGTGCACTTAAGGCTATATCATATTATAAGTGCATATCTCATACATTGACGCAAGTATTAAAAACGTAAACATTATTATTAAAGGAAAATTTTAGAACCTTTTGACTTGAATATACTTATGTTGATATCTTTACAATTTACTTATCATAAGAGTATCTTCAAACGTTATATGATAGGCAAGGTGCTTGATTAATCTTCTTTAGATTATGGGTACTCCTTGTTAATTTTTTTGCCAAATTGGAATATTAAAAAAAAAGTATAGATTTTTTCGAGAAGAGGACCTTTGCGGAACCAATACAAATACTTATTACTATATACCTGTAGGCCTACCATGAACATTTAGAAAATGATTAAATTCAAAGTCTGTATAGTACTCGGCATTAAACAATGCACATTGATGTTTAAAATGACACAGTCAGCCAGTTCGGTTTCGTAGAGCACTGTCTCTGTCACGTAGTATATGACGCACGGGTTTCGTCAGTCTGTACGACAGAGACAATGATCTATGAAGCAGAATCTAGTTGATTTCTCTCTCTAAGCCTTGATGTGCATTATTTATTGCTGGGGTCGTAATTTTTGAAAAGGATAACGCTATATGAACTATAGATAACTCTGTCTCTTTTACTCAAATGTTTTTAGGTGGCGTTCCAAAGACTCATTCGGCAATGACTTAATGTGTATGTCTTAAAGACCTCATGGTATGAAAAAGCAAAACAATTTAGTTTACATCTTCAATTGAGTCGCAATAAGAGTTCATCATAGGCTTGCTGTGCTTGATTGCAACAATAGGATGAAGAAATCATGGATGTGGGTTCATGATATATTGGAGCTGTACATTAGAACATATAATGTAGGTAGACCTTAACAAGATACAGAGACTGACTAATAAAATGTCAGTGAAAATTTCATAAAAGTTTATTTATAGTTAAAAAACTCTATGCATTAAAAAAATCTCTAAACATATAACTTCATAATAATATAACAAACAAATATTTCACATTATCCCATGATAAGGAATTTTGTCTGCCACAGTATCTAATTTAAATAAATTTATGATTCACAATTTTGGTCATAGATGTTTCCACATAAAAGATAGATATATGCTGTCTCGAACTTTTATTTAGATCTATTAAAGATAAACAATACTATGGTACATCATCTTTGTGTAACTCTAATGATTTAGGCAGCGCACACCGAGATAGCTCTCAGAGGCTAGATTTTTTTCCGACTTTATTGAAATGTTATATATCATAAAATCATAACAAATTTTAGCCTATATGTTATTCCCATATATAACTTATATAACTGTAAAGTTTCATCCAATATATAATAATATCTAAATCCGTCCATTAGTTTTTTCGTGAACGAGTAACAAACATCCAACCATACTCACAAACTTTCGCATTTATAATATTAAGTAAGTATGCCATGTATTCCATTACCATGTTATATTGTACAAGAAATTAAAAAACATACCCATTCATGTTTCTTTGTTTTCAGACATTTAGACACATTAGTTTTTTTTAATAAAATACTGCTGGCAAATAAAGCAATTAAAATTAATAATGCACACATAAAGATTAACAAACAATAAATTATTGCACTATCAAAGGTCAATATACTAAAATACAACACAACAATGCTGACTAAATATTGACCTTTAGAGCAAACAAAACAATCATATTTCATCATCATCTATACTTATTATAGAACAAAGTTCAAAAAAGCTGTCTGTCTGTATGTAATAGATTTTCTCAAAATCCACTGAATAGATTTTTGTACGGTTTTCACCAAAAGATAGTGCAATAGTTCCGGATGGTATAGGTATATAGTACATATCAGTATTATGTAAATTGTGTGGAAGAGATCGCGTAGTTCTTAAAAAACTTGCTTGCTGGGAGCTTTAGTCGCGTGCGCTGCGTAAATCAGCAGAGATACGCCAAAGCAATGTAGTAGAGAATTGTAGGTCTATAAAAATACTTCAAAAATGACCCGACAGCATGTCTCTATCTCTCAAGGTTAAATCACAATAACTACTTTTATGTTACAAAACACGAAAATTCGGGAAAACTTTCATAAATCAATGAATTCCACACGGCCGAAACCATTGTAGGCACAGCTAGTATATTCATAAAAAAATAATATAGTACAAACATAGTAGTCTGTTACTTTACTTTTACTACACTTCTATTGCGTTTACAAATGTGAAATTATTTTGACACAGGATTAAGAAAATTACCAGATCCTAGGTAGCGAGACTTTACTCAAGCTCTAACAGTGTCCTGAATATGTTAGTGTGCAAAATGGAGTTGTCCATATATGCAGGTTTTATGGACATATTGGCGCGACTTAAGTTATTGAGTGTTAAATTGTAAATTTCACCTAATTCAAAAAATAAAGCTACATATCCTATGTCTATACACATACAATGTAACTTTATTCTTCGGTGGTGGTGGTGGGGTGATCTGTAATAATGAAAAATATGAAATAAAAATATGAACATAGTTTATAAGTTTGTTATAAAACATTAAAACAGTACTGTAAATAAAATAAATTTGAATTTACTTTTACTATATTCCACATATTACTATACATAGCAGTTTGAAAACAGTCTCCTCTCCCTATGAAGTAAAATTGGAGTACAAGACCACATATGTTGCTCCAAATTATCTGAATTGGACTGCAGAGAACTTAAATGTATCTTGGTGAAAAAAAGAAAAATAGCAAGGCAAAATCTTTTGTTAGCCTCATTTAAATTACTCTCTACTTTTGCAGGTACCAAACAAGTAGAAACCAAAATCTTGTATCAACTATTTCCAACAGTGGACATAAATATAAGTGGACATTATGAGGATGTTACATTTGGATTTGAAATATTATATTTGACAAAAAATGTATAGGTGTTATAGAAGTTAGATCTCAATTTTTCATATAAAGAATTAAATTACAAATAAGACTATGAAAAATGCATATTTTTCAATTTAAAATGTCCATTACAGATTGAAACTTGTTTTCTAATAGACACCTACCTGAGTTCTCTTGCAGACTCCGTGTCCGTGCGAGGCTTCGGTATTACGCCGCTGAACAAGTGACCGCGAGGTTTATCAGCTCTTCCAAAAGGAGCAAATGATAATTTTCTTTTATACGATGCATTTTTTGGGCCATTCAATGAAGTTTCAGTGTGCATACCAACATTACGGGTGGATGGTTCACCGGTCTCTGCTATATTCGAGCTTTTGTCGCTCTCATAATAAAGTCTGTAGTTAATATTGTCATTTAAAGTTAATAAATCAGTCTTGGCGCCTGGGGACTTGTCACAAAAATCTTCAAAAGATACGATTTCGTAATCCTCATCAGCATCTTGGCATTTTTCAGCTTTATAAGGTATTTTTGGCATTTTTTTAATAACTTACGAATCGCGATCGAAATGTAGCTTTAGGAGTTCATTTAGTTAATTTCAGTGTTTCCTTTATTCAAGCAAATAACATTGACACCGATATCTGAATTTACAATTTGGAAACGTTTACGATTGTCCTTCACAAATTCAAGAATATAACACAAAATCATAGCACAAAATAGATTTATTTTGATTCGAAAATATAGATCCATTAGTAGTCTATGGGATCCATTGTCTCTGGTTTTGCTATATTCACAGAAGATATCATAAATACTGACTACAGCTGCTGTAAAGTAACCCCTCGTACGCACGGACGTAAAAATTACGTCGCGTTAAAATTCCACAATAGGCGTTGTAAGAAGTTTCGTATGGTATATTCAGCTTAACGCCCTCGCTCTAACGACTAAAATGGAACACTGCACGATAAAAAATACGTCGCGATATAAATACGCTGTCGTGTGAACAGATACCTGGATACCCATTTGTTTCAATTCGGCGTAATTTTTACGCGCGATAAAATTCATCTCGTGCTTACGAGGGGTAATGGTATATAATTAATATTTTGGAAATTGTTAAGATAATTATATACATATTATATCAATAATGAAAATATTTTTACTTATTAAAATTTTAAATACGCACAAAAATATAATAATATTTATAAAATAATGATAATGTGGGTAGTTAATTAAAAGTGAACTATCAAAAACATATAATGTCAAACATTAAATGCGTGAAAATTATGGTGGAATATTGAAAGATTACGTTTTTATAATTAGAAACCCTCATAATGAACTGGAAAAGTGCAAAGATTCTACTAGTTTCTACAGCTACAGCTGTAGTTGTTTCTCAAGTGGTTAAAAAAATATGCAATTACTTTTTTAACTTAAAAACAAGTTCCACAGAAAAATTGGCAAGCGATGAAGTGTATAGTGATGAAATGACTATCAGAAACCGTGATATAAATGACGTTATATTATTTTCGGACGACGTAGCTCGTCACACTATAAAAGTGCCATCTAACAAAGATTATATAATATGCCAAAGTAGAGAATTAAACTGTTTCAAATTAATTAAATACATAAAATCAGCTCGTGAAACCTTAGACGTTTGTATGTATCTCATAACAAGCGCTGAAATTACTGAACAAATAATAAGGTTGGGACAAAGGCATGTTTTAATTAGAATTGTTGTTGATAGTGATATGGCTTTCACTCCTCCATCGCAAATTAATAAATTGAAGGAATACAGTAAGTACTTAGTATTAAACATACATTTAAAAATATTATGTTTATGATAATACATAACCATCATATGATAATGGGAATACATTATGATGGACGTATCCATAGTCAAATTGTTACATTTGCAGGTTTTATACAAGTGCAGACGAATAAAAAATCAATTCTAATGCATCATAAGTTTTGCATAGTAGATGGACCAAAGGCTGTTAGACGAAAATCCATATTGAAATCACATGCAGAGAAATTAAATATTCATGCAAAATTTCCAAAATCTGCTCCAGAACTTGCAAAACTGAAACATTGTAGAGGTTTTGTCATGTCTGGATCATTAAATTGGTCAACTCGAGCTATGGTTTCGAACAATGAGAGTGTTATCGTTACTTCACATCCAAATATTGTAAATAAATTTGAAAAAGAGTTTGAAAGTTTATGGATTGAAGACGAAACTGTAAGTATTAAATAGTATTTTATTGTATTATTGTTAATCTCGTTATTTACTTTTCAAATATTGGGTTAATATTTTTTGTTTTCATTCCAGTCTCTCCTATCGACACTTTGACGAATAATCACTTAACTCTAAATAGACAAGCCTCGTTGAGTTTTAATAGAATTATATAATTGCGGTAAGTTTTAAGCCATAAGTGTATATATGTGAAAAATAACTTAATGATACTTAAGGCGATTTTTCATAATGTTTTAAAAATTAATAACTCTTTTATAACAATGTATACACTGTAACAGATAAAAAAACAGGACATTCGAAAAATAATAGTTAATTTAATATTACATATTGATAATAACTAATTATTTTTCTTAAATAATAATCTCTGCATTAAGTCTTTGTTATTTTAATCGAATAAAATTTGTAATAGCGAAATGGTATCAATAATGAAAGTTTTAGGAATCGCTTTTTTTACAATTAAATAGAATAGAATGTTTTTGTACATTAGTCTGAATTAATCCAAAAATTGAACAATTTTCCAACACCTAGTCGTGCGTTTCGATTCTTCGATTCTTGAATTGACAGCTTACTTACAGGCCCATAGACAATTCCATGTGCACTTCAAATTTCAATTCAATTTCGATCGATCATATGTTTTCTTTGTGTAGTTTTTTCAGCCGCTGATATTCGAATTGGTTATAAAGTTTATACTTTATTTTATGGCTAGAATCCTTTAATAGTATTTAAAGAGTATAACTTAGGTTCGATATGCTGAAAATGTGATTTAAAGTTGTCTTTTTTCAAGTTCTTATAGGTGTAGTTATAAGTGCACGTGCTTACATTTTTCAGTCAATTTTTGAAATTTCGGCCAGGAAAGTACCCTGAAAGTTTTCGTAGAGTATTAGGAACTTAATGTCCATCGTTTTAGGGACTTAACAGTTTGATTTTTGTCGATCTTACGATGAAAACGTGGTTTTTAAGTAAGTTTGAATTTGGAACTGTACTTTGGTTATTTTCATTTTAAACTTGCCCAGCGAAAATGCGTTCCTGGTTTTGAAAGTACAAGAATAAAGTGATAGTGGTACGTATTATATAAGCCTCGTTAATTATTTAAGTACAGAAAGCTTTTTCAAAATCAAATCCTAGATTTTATGAAGGTCACTAGATAAATCATGTCATTTTTTATAGTAATATTGTTAGTCAAGTGCCTTATTAGGAATTAGAAGTAAATTGTGAAATACTAATTATGAACTGATGTTATAGAAAACATTGTTTTTTCCACACCTTATCAATCCTGTGCTCGGTCTTATTGTTTAAAAAATTATAGGTACCTATTGAATATTATTACCTAATTAAACAACTTATTAATTAAACAACTAATAATTATAACATAAATCATTAAAATAATTTGCATCCCATCAGTGGAGTAAATTTATCTATTTAATGAATTTTAAAAAATGTATGGTACTTTACTAATATACTTTAAATCTTTTCTCTTATTCTCTAATGATTCATAAATATTGTGTTTTAAATTGTTCTATAAAAAACAAAGATGTTAGAATCCTTTTAATTTAATCTCCAATAAAGTTAAAATAAGATTTGGCTTTATTCTCTTTTGATACAAATTTAGGTTAAAACAATTCTTAAATTTATGTTGCAAATTGATTATGAAATAAAAGTATTACTACGGCTTAAGAACAAAAATGAAGGTTATTCCAATGGATTAGTCTATCATATGCCAGTCCACAAATAAAATTATTCTTCAAAAAATTTCTTAGTGAGAGCTTAGGTATATTTTGTCATAAATGTCCAGTAAATTATGTTTCATTTCTTAGCAAAAATATTATTGAAGAAAAACAAATTGTTTATCTGTTCATAGTTTAGAATAACCATTTTCTTTGTTTCAGATAATCGCACAAATGATGCAACACCACATGTGCAAGTGTAAAAAGTATGCTATGAAATGTCATCATGTGCAGCAATATATATACCAAAATAATAATTATAAAACGTGAAATCTAAATTATTGTGTCTCTGTGTGTGTGAGTTACTGGCAGATTATTATGCTGAAAAAAAATTGTGTTTATGAAGTGCGCCTTGGATGCAGTGTTTTCTCATAGATGGCGTTGTTATCTTTGCTGAGCAAGTGAGGAGGCTGTTTTGCTATTTGTCACTAGGTGACGCTGGTATGTAAAATGTTATTATTGAATTTTCTTAACACTGCCATCTAGTGTCGAGTGTCCACAATGTTAGTTTTAAGGTGTCTTATAGATGGCGATAAAAGTCACAATCATAAATAAACATATCTTTGAAAAATAATGCAATATAATAATAACAAAATGGCGATTAAAGAATAAGCTACATAATTTTAATCTCCTTTAATCTAAAGTCTCCTGGCATGACCTCTTTTCTCTAGAAGATAATATGTAACAACTATATCTTAAATACTTTTTGTATGTAGATATGCAAGTTTATTTTTAAGAAGTTTATTTTAAAAACAAAAACCGTCTTCGAAAATTTTCTGCAAATACAAATAAATAGGTTTTTAAGAAAAATCATAGATCCACACAGAAGCTTGTATCTATGGTTTGAGTCTTGCCTTTTAACTACTTAACTGTTCTTACATTTTACTTTTCCAATGTTAATTAGTTTTGCTATTTTGATAACTTACTACTTCCTCGCTTAGGGACTGTGATATTTATTAAAGTAAAGTAAATAAATAATTGCCTGCCTATATTTTACATAATACTAGCAAACCTGGCCATGGGTCTCTGTACCTGTTTTTTTAAATATTTATATTGGCACGAGCAAACCTCAGGGCTACCTGAACATACAACTTAAATGTTGCCAAAAATATTTGATTACATTCCCAAAATTAATTAAGTTAATTATTATTTTTTATATATATAATAATATAAAATTACTTTATTGACTAATATGAATAAATGAAACACTTCATGTGTTATGATTTCATAGGAATTATGGTTGGTCAGTCAAAACAGAACAAGCATAAATTTAATAATTAACATTTTTTGTGAATGTTAAAGGAACTCCAAAACTCATTTACAATACAATCTTTTATTCTTATACTAAGAATTTAGTATTTATATGTATTTTTTTTAATCTAGTCTAGGCCATTTAGTGATGTCCTTACCGAGATGTTGCCTTAATTGGCGATTAGCGATTACTGTTGATAATTCATGTATCCTACATGTAATTAAGAAAAAGGATAGTTACACTCTACATTAGGCATCTATAATTATTATAAAACAAAGTTCCTAAAAGCTGTTTGTCTATATTTGATTGATTTTCTCAAAAAAGTTTTTATTAAAAGGTACTGCAATTCATGCCGAATGTGTAGGAATATTTACCTACAAAAAAACGTATTATTTTTTTTAAATTTATTTATTTGTTTATACATGACAATTTTTTTAGTAACAGTATAAAGGTGTAAACATAAACTTATTAAAGTTTTACCATACACCAGAGTCAGTCGACAATTGTGTTAACAAAACAAACACATATTTTTTTTCATACTGTATACATTAACGTTTACAATACTATTATAAATATTAATATATAAACAAAAAGAAAAAAAATTGTTGACGATTTTATAATTGCTATTGTAATAAACCGTAATATACTATTGTATATTATGTATTAGAGAATTGTAGATCTACAAAAATAATATACATAAGTATGCGAACGCGTATTTATCTCTTATCGTTGACTTATAATAAATAATTTTCTGATCAAAATTTCAATTAAATACATCGATATCCATGCGAAGCCGTAGCCACACATATATTTTCTTTTATCGCGGATTATAGTGAAATATTATTTTCATTAATTTTGAAAATTTCTACGTAAAGCTCCACTTATAATCCCTAAGACCGGTCAAGTAGTTAACAATAATGCAGCCATATAATTTAATGGCTGACAGCTTGAAATCCATCGCCGGCGAACAACTTTCCTTTGATACTTCATTGTTAAACAAACAAAACGTTTTATTACAATAATATGCCCATATTCTGGGAAGGTGTTTCTATAATGGCGCAATACAAACGATGTTTAACGCGATAGCATACTAACTGCGCTATTACTCTTCAATTTTAGCGTTCTGTGGTCAAAGTAGGGATAATGCAAAAACCATTTTCAGTAGAATTTTAAATCGCTATTACTGACTACTATCGGTATAGCCGAATGGGCATGTAATGATATAAGGGGAGATACGTGAAATTTATAGTAATTTACAGCATTAATAAATTGTGATAGCCTAGCGACGAGTCATGAGTCTTTCGAAGGGTCACCGGTTCAAACCCCCGGCAGGCACCAATGAGTTTTTCTATTAAAAATTAGGTGTCTAATTGACAATTGGAACAACAGTAATAATAAAATTATTTTGCTATAATCCGCGATACAGTAAATAGAAAATATATATAGTGCTAAATGTATAGTGGGCTATACGTTTTTTCATACCCGTTACATGCAGGATTCGTAAAAAACATATGCACAAACCTCCACCACTTCCACCACAATACACAAGCACTACACAGGTTCACTATCACAAACTCAACAATCGTTTCGCCCCGCAACCGAAGCATCTTCAGGACATAGACTCCACGACAAAATCGCAAAATCGCAAAATAATTTTATTATTACTTTTGTATTATGGATCTCCGCAAAGTAACGCCTAATTCTATAAATGACAATTGGAACTTATCACACGCTTTTCGGTACAAGAAAACATCGTGAGGAAACGTTCATATCTGTAGAGAATTCTTGGAATATGTTTAACCTACCAGTCTGCATTGGAGCAGCGTGGTAGGTCTTAGCTCCAATCCTTTTCTCCAAAAACGGAGAGAGGAGGCCTATGCCCGGCTGTGGGATAGTAACAGCGTTACCGATCGCTCACAGATGTTAACTGTAAGAACTAATTAAGAGAATAGACCATAGAAGCCAAATTAGCGTCGGCTAACTTTGTCCTAAGGTACCTACGTATAATGAAAAGCTTTTGATACAACTAAGGTCGTACGTGTGACACGATAGATTCGAGCCTATCCTGTTGCATAGTGTTTTTTGACTTGTAGGTAAATTGAGTGTTTGCGATCATAAATGCCATCTTGAATCATTAATCCTATTAATATACCTAACAAATCGTAGATTATGTAAATGTATTCCTATTTACATAGCCGCAAGCAAAACTGTTTGAAGACGTGACCTTCATCCAGGATTAAACCCAATAAGGGTTCAATCATGAAACGAGTATCTTTGAGTGTTCATTAATAAAAATAAACTTAGTTGTTTTATATATATGGGACACTTACACACACGGTCGTCCATCCTCAAAGTAAGTAACTTAATACTTGTGTTATGGGTGACAGACAACTGGTAAATATACTACATATATAATTTAAAATAAATACTTAGATACAAATATATACCACAGCTCGAAGGACCAACAATTTTTTTATAGAGAATGTTGGCCCTCGGCGTAAATCGAACCCGCGACCCTCGGAGCTGAAGGCATGCTCACTACCCACTGCGCCAACGGGCCAGTCAAAGTTCATATTTAATATACAGTTAAATATTTAATAGTCAATCTTTTTCTTCTTTAATATAACTAATTGTGTATTATTTAAAATGCAAAACTTTTTAATTTCGTTAATCTATTGTTTTAGTCAAAGTTTTTAGATTGGTTAATTCTCTCATATAATATAAATACATTTATGTGTGTACGGAACATAGAATAATAGAGTTAGAATTGACTTTATTTATAATTTAAAGTGTTCACATTTTTTTAATCTTTGACCCAAAGCGGGAATGAAGAGTCGTAAAGATCGTTATCATAATAAAAGCGTGTGATACACTAATTCTAGTTTTGAGTTATTCAACTAAATGAAATAAAAAGTAAGTAAGGATGACAACTTTTTTGTCTCCTACTTCTTTTATTCCGTATTTCTTTCAGGCAGTATATCCGCCTTCAGACTAGATTATATCTATCCTTATTATAAAATAGTCCCCAAAGCTCTCTGTCTGTATGTAATCGATTTTCTCAAAATCTACTGAACGGGTTTTAGTACGGTTTTTACTAAAAGGTAGTGCAATTCCTCCGAAAGGTTTAGGTTAATAGCACATAACCGTTTCATGTAAATTGAGTTGAAGAGGTCGTTTCACAACAATTTTTGGTGGGGTAGTAACAAACCGGTGTCGATCGTAGTTTAGAGGGGGGAAATAGGTATAAAAAGCGGTGTAGGGTCTCATGCCGAGACTCTAGCGACTATAACATCCTAAGCACTGAGATTTACGCGGGCGAAGCCATACGTATTTCTAGTATTTGTATAAAGAGAAGTAATCTGTTCTTTTCTATCAATTTCCAGCAAGATTTTTTTTTAAATAGAGAGTTGATTTTGAGACGGGCATTAGCTACTCAAATATTAATTATTCTAAGCAGAAAAATCTTAGGGTTTAGGTAAAATATTCCCTCCAGCTTAATGTAAGAGTTTTATTATTTTAATTTGAATAAAACCCGGGCACTCATATGTTGTGTATAGTTACACATTTTTTTTTAATTTTGTTTCATAAAAGATATAGGCTAATATTTTATTGCGAAAGTCAGGTTGTAACTTTTTCTCGATCAAACTTTAAAGTACATTTACTCAAGGTTCAAAAACAAATACAGCCCCAACAGTCATAATATGAAAGTCTTCACCAACCCTTTTTATTTTATTTAAGCAACTTCCATTGTTTTTTCTTTCTTTCTTTTATATATCTCTAACTGATACCACGCAAATGCAACTGATATTATGATATTATTTTGTCTTGATTTATGTTAGTTTTTTGTAGTTTTTAGTTTAATATTTGTATCTTACATTTATTTTTATTGTAATTTTATGCTGGTTTGGTTGTATCTAGCTTATTTTTATATATATTATATACTGGTTTCTGTTATTTTGCTCGGTCAGCAGCTGAAAATCAGCGCCGTATGTCATTACTTCCTGTGATGACATGCGGCAACGCTGAGCTGTGAGCCCTTTCTGTTATTTACGGAATAAAGATTTTTCATTTCATTTCAATAAAATTTTGTACTGGTGGATATGCGGGGCGCGTGCAAGTAGTCGAAGCGTCGAAGGTATGATTGCGGTAGATGTTGTGGATAAAGCTTGTGATTTTATATTTGTCGTTGTAAATCTTAGAATCTTTTTAGTACAGCTATAAGTTGAATATTATATTAATGTACTGAATACTTTTACTTAGTTTTAAAATATTTAGGAACATTATTATTTTAGTAGCCTTCGTCCGTACCAAAAATCACGTCAGTCCTGCATTTATTTTGCGAAGAAAAATCAAAAAGAAAATAGCATTTATAAGAGTCAATTTTAGGTGTTATACTGTTATAAGAAAAAAATAAGAGAAAACTTAGTACATGGCTTAAAAATGTAATGCAAAAGAGAACACGGGCCTCCTATGCTAATAAATTACCGGAATAGCATAGCGCAGCTGTGGACCGCCGCCCTAACCCCTAAAGCCGTGTGACTCACGTACCGTTTTACATATTAAAATGTTTTTATATTTACAAACAAAGCCCAGAAGGGTAACAGCACCGGACGTATCCAGAAATGGATACTAAGTAAAGGAAGTTGGGAATAAAGAGGCGTTTTGATATGCGACTGATATTATGACGATAAGGCAGCGCACTAGGCGTTCGACATGGCGACGTCCGCGTGGGACTTCTGTATAAAATGATAAATTAAATGATGATATTCTTAATATCATATCTACTCTTCAGTATCGGTGATAATCGTTATTGTGTGATCCTCTGTAATCGGCACGATCATCGTCCAAGTGTCCACGCTATCGTCGATCAGAAACCGCCGTGTGGTACCCGGCTGAGTAGAACAAACCAATAAGTATAATGTATACAGTGCTGTTGACTGATTAATAGAAGGAATCGGGTCCATCACGATGCTGAGCAGTGAGCAAACGACTGAAGGTGGAAGATATTATATTAGCTGTCTAGGAGTCTCGCCCGCGTGGAAATCAGTGTTATTGAATTTTTCCCGAATTGACATTTTGAAAATAAAAGTAGTTATTGTAAGTTAACCATAAGATACATAGAGATATTGTATCGCGGACTTTTTCGTAGTATGTTTTCGCGCGAACCCTTTAATACAATTTACATAAACGTTAATGTACTATTAACTAATACCTGTAGTTTTTGAGAATATCATTCATATGTATAATATGTCTATAGATTAATATTATTAAACGGCAGTCTTGTATGAAGCTGAAAAGATAATCAAATCCAAGCATTTCTATCACCCAAATAATATTATAAACAGACTGATAGCACCGTCAATTATGTACTATACTATTATTTCCTGATCTCGAAAGTAAAGTGGGAATTTTTATATAAAACAAGTCGCGGTATTACCTTCATAACAAATTCAACCAGAAATATATTAAAATATGTTTAGTAAACCTGCAATGTCTTTGAAAAAACCCTGTATATGTGTACCCTAGCAATCAAGCAAGCATAAGTGCAAGGATAAAAAAACACTAAGCGGGATTAAGCTCCTTTAGCCATTGCCCAGCACTGGGATAATAACAGGACACACATATAGACAGAAATGTGCATTTACCATTTAGTGCTCGATACCGAAGGTCAGAACAATTGTATTGGAAATAAATGAACAAAGAGACAAAGCCGTGAGTTTACAAATATATGGAAATATTATTTTATCGAAGTCCATAATAACTTGTTAGCTGTGTTTTCTGTTTGCGAAATAATAATTTTAACAGTAATCTATACTTATTATAAAACAAAGTCCTCAAAGCTGTGTGTCTGTATGTAATTGATTTTCTCTAATTCTACTGAAGGGATTTTTATATGGTTTTTACTAAAAGGTAGTGCAGTTCTTCCGAAAGGTTTAAGTTGATAGTATAGAACAGTTTTATGTAAATTGAGAGGTCGTTTTAGAACAATTCTTAGTGGGGGTAGTAACAAACCGGTATCGATTGTACTTTAGGGGGGAATAGGTATAAAAAGCGGTGTAGAGTTTCCGAAAGCCTCTGCCGCGGCCGCCGTGATGCAGACTTCTTCAAAGTCAATGTGTTAGATACAGTCCTCCAAAACGCGCCGCTTTAAGCCAATGTTCGGTCTCGCAGGAGACACCCTTAAGGCGACGCTCCCAATAAGTTGCGAGTGCCTAAAAACACTCGTTTACTTATCAATTTCACCCGGCGTAGCTTCTGCGCTCGCCCATCCCACCGGTGACGCTGTAAAAGCCATTAGGGCTAACAGCATTAGACACATTCGAAAAAAAAAATCAGAAAGCTAGTCTCCTGTCGAGACTTGAGCGACTATTACATGCTAAACACTGATTTCCACGCGGGCGGAGCCGCATGTATAGCTAGTCTAATATATAAATTAAATAAAATTTAAATTCTTAACTTTTGATATTTGGGTACCAAAACTGACTATGACTGACTTCGTGGGTTAGCTGGTTCACTTTTTTTTATATTCATAATGCTTTTATTACTTTTTTATGGTACATAAATAAAAAAATATATTCTGTCACAATGTTAGTAACTACTACTATATACATAAATACTACTCCGAAACAGTTTAACCGATTTTTATGACATTTTATATTCAGTAGGTAGTATAGTATCAGCTACTATCTATTTGTCATACCCTTATGTGATAAGAGTTGTCCACCCCTGACTTCTTCCGCGCTCGGTTTTTTATTTCCCAATATAATACATTTAAATTAAGAAGAATTCGGCGTAAAAGATAGCCAAAATGTGATTTATAAAATGATTTATAGAAGCAGGCGTTACTTTGCGGAATTCCATATTACAAGCAATATAACAGAACTAACTACTTTGCTATAATCCGCACGGGTTAAGTGAATGCATGCAAAGCCAATGTGTATGAAGCAGGCAAAATCTACGCACCTTATACATGCAGGACCAGCTACCACATGCACCCCAAGGCGCAATTCACCAGCAACAACGCACACAAAAGCAGCACACACACCCACCACCACAATCTCGACGATCGTTTCGCCCCGAAACCGAAGCATCATCAGGAGGATACGCTCCACGACAAAACGATCCACGGCAGTACGATTTTTGTCGTGGAGCCTATCCTCCTGATGATGCTTCGGTTTCGGGGCGAAACGATCGTCGAGATTGTGGTGGTGGTTGTGTGTGCTGCTTTTGTGTGCGTTGTCGCTGGTGAATTGCGCCTTGGGGTGCATGTGGTGGCTGGACCTGCATGTATAAGGTGCGTAGATTTTGCCTGCTTCATACACATTGGCTTTGCATGCATTCACTTAACCCGTGCGGATTATAGCAAAGTAGTTAGTTCTGTTATATTGCATTTATAAAATGCTTTACGTAACAGATATATTAAATTGATAATAATAAATTCTGTATGCGTTGAAATAGTGTTCCATTATTTCATTGTGGGCGATTTTATTTTGAATTTAGAATGAATTCTTATACCAGTAAAATATAAATTGAAGAAAATTGAAATTTTAAGTTCCAAAATTCAAGTTTCACAGAAATGTTTCCCGGGGACTAGGCTTTTTCCGACATTTTCAAATATCGGCGTGTATCAAACAATTTGTTTAAGACCTTGACAAATTATACACAAAAACCTTTCTTGTGAATCACTCTGTCTATTTGCAAAAACGACATAACAATCCTTTCAGTAGTTTTTGAGTTTAACGCGAACGAACAGACAGAAAAAGCGGCGGGTAATTATGTTTTTTAATGTATTGAAGTGCGATTTAAATCTTATTGTACTGTGTGTGTATCATAAATTGTAGTTTTGATAAGAATTATTTCATTGGTTTACTCTTAACCGGGGCATTTGAATAGATATGTCGCACAATTAACAACTTCAGAAGTGGGATTAAAAATTTAAACTTCATACAACACAATTTATTAGTTCGTAAAAGTAGTCATAAACGTGCGTAACCACTTTGAATTCATATTATTCAGTTATTACTATAATTTATGATCAATTTGTATAAGTGCGTATTGCGAGAAACGCGCAAGAATATATTTAAGGGTACCCCCTGTTTTCAACCGTCTCCGTTTGGCAACGAGATAAAAGCCGATGTACCCGCTGTCAATAGGCGAATAATTGAATTCTACTTTTCTATAACAGTAACATCACCTGCATGTATCCTTAGCTCTATTTAATATATACAGGGTGTTTGGTAATTTTATGTACGTTAATAACAATATTTATACGACTGCCGCGTTGGCACAGTGGGTAGTGACCCTGCATTCAGCTCCGCGGGTCGCGGATTCGATTCACGTCGCGGGCTGACATTTTCTATGTAAAATTTGTTGTTTCTTCGAGCCCGGGTCTATATTTGTATTTAAGTATGTATTTAATATATATATATGTATTTTCCAGTTGTCCGTCACCCATAACACAAGTAATAGGTTACTTACTTTGAAGATGGACGACCGTATCTGTAAGTGTCCCATATATATTTATGTTTATTTATGGTCAACTTGTGGAACTAGTTTTCGCCGATTTCGGATATTTTGAAACGAATCGGGAAAACAAAACATTCACGACAAGAGTTTCACTGTGGCACATATAAAAAATCGTTTAATCTCTTGTTGTAAACGAGCTTTAAAGATGCAAACGTGTGACCTACCTATTTATCTCTGAGTAATATATCTTATATCGAAAATAACCTTTTGTTCTTCACACTAATAAAAATCATGTGTATTGATATGAAGCGTTAAAATTATAATTGATATTTGAATTGGCATATAAGACTATGAATAAGAATATCTTTATTTATATAATTGCATTACTAATCTAACACTTATACAAAAAAAAGTTCAAATAAACCGATAATAGCAGTGCAATACTATAAAATATTAGCTACTCTACAATAGTTGAGTTAGCAAAACACTGATTTTCAGTAAAAAGGTAAAGTAACGGCCTGTTACTATGCCCACTGCTGGACTAAGGCCTCCTCTCTCCGTATTTGGAGAGAAGCATTGGAGCTAAGACCTACCACGCTGCTCCAATGCGGATTGGTAGGTTACACATATCCCTAGAATTCTCTAGAGATATCCAGGTTTCCTCACGATGTTTTCCTTCACCGAAAAGCGTGTGATAAATTGCAATTATCAATTAGACACATAAGTTTTAATAGAAAAACTCATTTGTGCCTGCCCGGGATTTGAACCTATGTCGTCTCTAGAGAGTCGCACGGTCTCACCGCTAGGCTATCAAAGCTTCTTCACAGATTTTCAGTAGCAGCCAAATACCAATTCTAATACTTATACTAACCACATATGTTATTGCTATAAGTATGCCATTGAAACATAAGGTTGAAATGGGTATTTATGCCACAGGTCCGTGCTTATCCTTACCGCTGAGGCCAATAAATAGGCGGCTACCTCTTTTTTTTAGATGACATAATAGGGGGTCCACCAACACTGGTTGCGATACCAAGATCTTGGTACTCTTAATTCTATCTGAACTAAGCTCATAACCCTGTATAGATAGATTATCAAACTTTAAAATAAATTCACTATTTTGAATCACGCTGTATAACGCTAAATGTCTTCTGCCATTATGCACTTAAGATCAGGGTTTTGGCGAGATTTATTTCGCTGTGGATTAAGCAATTAGGCCCCTATTTATTGGGGGACAATGAAGATTTACGAGCGATAACATTTCGCTTGTTACGACCTTTTGGAGTGCTAGTTCAGTCCAGGTGCTATGAGTTGCTCGGATTTTTTTCGAAAAGCTTTGTTCGCATTCTCGGGTTTGGTTTCTTTGTACAATGGCCTTAAGATTTGCACAAAGCGGCTTGTAAAAGCGACGCTATAGAAGAAACTGCACCTTGAATGCAATATTAGGTATATTTCATCTTGACGCACGCCGGAATTGCATTTTCGACGCACACAGCCCAAAGTCGGTTAGGCATACATGAGTTTTCTACTAAAACTGTACTTAATTGGCATCGATGAATACAATATCTAAACTTTCTCAACCATCATTTCGCCGCATAACCGTGGCAACATTAGGATGAACTCCATGATAAAATGATAAAAGTGCGAAGTAACGCATTATCCTAGCAAACTACTAATCGGCTAATCGCGGGTTATAGCCAAATAATATTAGCACCATTTTTATTATCGGTGAAAAACTTTAATTGATTAAGTTTTATATGCTTTACTTTGCGAAGGTCCATAATACAAAAGTACTGAAAATATTATTTTTCTACGGCCGATAAAAGAAAGCCGTGTGGTATCCGACAGAATAGAATAGACCACCCTGCTTTCTTCTCTCTACGCTCTACGAAACCGAACTGGCCGGCTGTTTCGTTCTAAATATCGATGTGCATTATTTAATGCCGGGTACTATACTTTAGTTAGATCGGTTGATTGTCTCTTCGGGAGACAAGATGGTTGGCTCCATTTATGGGACCATTCCTCATGTATAGTAGTAGCGTGTAAGTAATTAAAGATAGACATAACTTGTAAATTTTTAAATAATTTATAGAATTAGGCGTTACTTTGCGGAGATCCATAATACAAAAGTAATAATAAAATTATTTTGCTATAATACTTTGCGATTTTGTCGTGGAGTCTATCTCCTGATGATGCTTCGGTTGCGGGGCGAAACGATTGTTGAGTTTGTGATAGTGAACGTGTGTAGTGCTTGTGTATTGTGGTGGCAGTGGTGGAGGTTTGTGCATGTGTTTTTACGAATCCTGCATGTTACGGGTATGAAAAAACGGATAGTCCACTATACATTTAAAGTGTTAAAAAATATATATTTTCTATTTACTGTATCGCGGATTATAGCAAAATAATTTTATTATTACTTTAGTACATTTTTCTTGTAAATACAATAAAAAAAAACTAATTGTTAGTATATGAACTTACATCTATCAAATTTCATCAATATTGGTCCAGCGTATTAGCTGTGAAAGCGTCACAGACAAGCTATCGCATTTGTAATATTTGTATGGATGCATTATGCATTTCCCCTTATTTGTAAAATAAACCCGACTTTATCGTATATGGCATGAACCAAAGACCGGCAGGCTTTCAACAGACTATATGAATGGATATGTCCTAAAACAACATTTATTTAAAATCAAGCAAATACGGGACGGTTCGATAATAGAATTTAGAAGAATAAATTCCTTACCACCTTGCTTTTTAAAATCCGACGTTAAAGTTATGAATAAATAAGTAAACATCCTGTTATTATAGTTAACATTAAAGGGATTCTATATGCCGTGTGGTATCCGGCTGAGTAGAATAGACCACCCTCATTTGTTACCGGGGTGTCGTAAAAGGCGACTAGGGTAAGTCGACCCACCGTGTGGTATCCGACTGAGTTGAATAGAACACCTTCATTTCTTACCGAGATATCGTAAAATACGACTAAGATAAGTTGACGTCAGGCAGGCGGCCGGTCTAAAATACGTAGCCAAATCAATTGACAACATGTTTGTAACATGTTGTGCCGGCCCCACTTAGAGTGGGATAAGGGCAGGAGGATGATGTCGTTGTCGTGTAAAAAGGTTTCCTCTCTTCTCACTTTCATGTTAGACTGTATCTGATTAAAATTGCCTGAAAATATCTAAAAACAACACTTAACTACATTCTGAATTTTTAATATCATACCATAAAGTTTAAGTGTTAGTGAAGGGGTTACGGGAAGGCAATTAAATGACGTTAATATCGTATATATTATTGTCAATATTAATTATACGATGGTGTAATTTTACTCAAAAACACATTTTTGGTTAAATGTCACCTGAAAAAAATCATGTACAACGACATTGTTCCCCTCTAAAAGTCCTAAATAAAAGTCCGCGACAGCATATGTCTTGCTTTAACGGTTACCCACTTTAACCACAATTAATAGAAGTTAATTAATATAAGGTTTACTCAAATAATAATAATAAGACTGCAGTCTACGCGAACGAAGTTGCATTTAAAAGCTATTAAAATATGTTATGAAGGAATTGTAAACGAAATTAGCCGTAGAACATTTATTCATGTACAACTAATTGCATGTCCATGTATACTTTTCTTTCCGGTATATGAATCGTGTTACAAATCACCATCGATTACCGTGAAGCGTGGATTAATGGATATGATGTGAGTTCACGATGTTTTATACATAATCCAATTACGCCATTGTCGGCATCGCTTGCGACCGTTAATTCTGCCCGCTCCTCAAATACCACAAGTTTTCTCGCTTGCGCGCGCGCCACTAATAAACATAATTTTATGTCGGACATAAAAAAAAAGTTATTTACGGTAAAATATACGTCTAAAGAAACTCAAAACGTTCATCGCAATTCCTACCGGGTGATTCGAATACGGGAACCGTAGAGTTGATTATGGAACTTGTTCTTTTTTAATTCATTTTAGTGAGGCGATAACATTAATGTATCAATTGTTTGTAGTCGATATACGCCGTGTGGTATCGGGCAGAATAGAATAGACCACCCTCCGTTCTTACCGAGGTGTCGTAAGAGGCGACTAAGGTATGCGCCGTGTGGTATCCGGCTGCATAGAATAGACCACCCTGATTTCTTAGTCGTAAGAGGCGACTAAGGTAAGTTGACGTCAGGCAGGCGGCCGGTCGTAAAATAGGTAGCCAAATCCTGTGACAACATGTTTGTAACATGTTGTGCCGACCCCACTTAGAGTGGGATAAGAGCAGGCGAATGATGATGATGTTTGTAGTAGATATCGTCGTCGTAGTACTAAGCAAATTGGCTTTTACAAGTATGATATATAAATACTTGAAATTTATGTAAACCTTTGTTTTGGTTTTTCGTGGAAAACTTTGTAACGAATATGTACAAGCTTTTCATCAAAATGTCTGTTTATTTTGTCGATAAAAAGATTTGTTCGGTTAATTATTTGTGTGCCTTAGTTGATTTTTTCTTAAGCAAGGAAAATTTATTGTTTTTTCCTCCATTCGACCTATTCTCTGTAATTTTTTAATCTATACATTTTTTTTAACTTTTGAATTTCACATTCTGTAAGAATCAAATGAAATAGTTGCTTTTAATATTAATCGTGAAAGCGTAACAGATAGACAGACTTTCGTATTTATAATATTAAGTAAGGACATAAAAATATTTAAATGTAAATTCTTTAAAATCAGATTTAAAAAAATATATATCATGTTTCTTGATCGGAAAAATATTTCTATATAAAATGATTCCAAGATATATTTTTAGAAAGAGTTCGTTTACAAAAAAAACGGTTATAATGTCTCCACTCACTAGGGTCAGTATTCTTTTGTATGATGTAATTTACTTTTTTCAAAAGTACATCATACAAAAACTCAATCGAAAATACTCGCTCCGGCACATTAATTTCGCGTGCCACGCCACAACAACGTAGCCGACAAAGGGGTTTTCTATGTAAAATCGAACATTAAATAACGTATTAATGATAATGCACATCGTTAGTACACGCGAGCGTCTAGACCGGAAACGAGGCCGTTTCATGCTAAATATATTCTCTCCCCCGTTTTGTGGCCTAAGGCTTGAAGATATTGCCTGAATCAGGCGCAAATTTTCCAATTTTTATGGCTAGACTCTGATATAGTATCCTGTTTGTTGAATTTCATAGTCATTGGTTTTGCGATCCTGTATGTTCTAAAATTTTTGAGATCTTCTTTCTTCTTTGTCAACCGATGGACGTCCACTGCTGGAAATAAGTCTCTTGATGTGATCTCCACAATACACGATCTTATGCTGCTTGAATCCAGCGGTTCCCCGCAACCTTTTTGAGGTCGTCAGTCCATCTCGAGGGCGTCTACCCACACTGCGTTTTCCGGTGCGGGGTCACCATTAACTAATGAGATATATATGTATATAACTAAACTTTATAAAGCTGACTAACCTTCGCTATTCAAAGACGTACCCCAAAAAAGAAAAGTATATATTAGGTCAAAGCTAAAATTTTATCTAGGTTACAGCAAATGAATTATCAACAAACTGAAGACTTAATGCCAATGACTCGATGACTTTCCGTTTCATCACACACCACACTCACACATTCAACATAATCGTACATAACCACACTCACTCACACATGTGTGTGCACACTGTCTTTGTTGTAATATTTTATTTTTGTTTTTATAATATTAATTTGCTTATAACTATGAGGATGGCATATGCATCACAGTTTTATACTATCGCAATGCCATCCTTGCATGTCTGGCAATGAAATGTCTTAGTTAATTTAAAGATGTCTTTAACATATGTATATATAAATAAATAAATAAATAAATAAAATAAATCTTTCCACCTATTGGGGAACGTCAAAAAAGTTGCGGTGAGCCGTTGGATCCAGGCGCACAGGATAGGGTGGTGTTCAAGTCATTTGAAGTCACCTATATCCAACAGTGGGCGTATTGAGATATATACAGAGAGAATATATAATAGACTCACCCTATTGGTGGACTGAAAACTACAAAAACGTCGTTTGGAATCACTGGAACCATGAGCTATATGATTTTAATGCTTGGAAATCACTAGGTTAATAGGATCCATGGTGTCCACCCCTTGGTAGACACCATGGATCTATTACATCCTAGGAGGCATGATGACAATATAACCATATGGATAAAATTATGTAGCGTTGCAAGTGCTATATATTCAACATTAATCACTAAAGTGTATTTGAGTGACTGTAACTTTTGAAGTTCTCAAAAGGATGAGGTGAGGTATTTGAATGAGGTGCTTATTACTTAAAAGAAAAGGATCAAGAAGCCGCAGTCCAACGCGATGGTCTGACCAGATCACCAAGTTGGTTTCCATCTAAGTTCACGATGCTTTACAAGTCGCAAGAAATCGCAGAACCTGGAGACCGATTATCCGAGAAAAGGTGATCCGTGGAAGAGGTCACGACCCTCAGCACTGAGGAGGACTACGCAAGGAGGAGTTTTTTTACTTCTTCCGTTGAAATGGTTCTCAGGAACTACTAAACGGTATAAGCTGTGATAGCCCAGCACCGTGTGACTCTCTAGAGGTGATCATGGATTCAAACCTCGGGCAGGTACCAGTGAGTTTTTCTATTGAAACTTATGTGTGTAATTAATAATTGCAATTTATCACACGCTTTTCGGTGAAGAAAAATATCGTGAAGAAACCTGCATATCTGTAGAGAATTCTAGGTATATGTGTAACCTACCAATCCAAGCTCCAACCCTTCTCTCCGAAAAGCGGAAAGAGGAGGCCTATGCCCAGCAGGGGTATATTAACAGGTTTACGTTACTTTACTTACTTACTTTTACCACTTAACGTAGGAAAAGATAGAACTCGTCTCCGAGACATTCGACTGTCATTGAAACTTGAATTAAGAACTATTGGAGCTAATTATTATATCCAGAGTACAGTGTTACGTTATATTATAGGATCATGTTTTATATAATTTGTCCTAACGGAATACTTCGTTATGCGAACAAATTCTCGTGAATATAAACAACCTCGCCCCTCATAAGCCCCAACCGTTCCCACAGTTAATCTCTAGAAAAACATCGCAGAAAATTGCGATTGGAAATCGGGGTATCTCAGAATCAACGACGGCGCATTGCACAATGCAGCAACTATAAATACATCACAATGGCCCGATCGGTATCGGTCCCAACGAAAAAATGGTAAGATCGGGGCAATTGAAAGAAAAAGGGAGCCTGAGGTGCTTGGACATCTGCCGCATACGGTTAGGTGCCTTATACTTTACGACTAGGGTTACCATACGTCCCGGTTTAACTGGAGTTATCCCAGTTTCACATTTTGAGCCCAGAATACCGACCGGTTAAGTTAACCAATTTATGTTTTTATTAAGCCTAGACTTTTAAGAGTTTATGTGTAATTTCAGTGTGAAATATTTATTAAAAGTTAAACCAGTCGAGGATGATGAGTACAAGAGACTACAACTTAATCACTAGGCGATGCGTTCATCATGTTCAGTTGTGGATTCTTGTCTCGAGACATGCCGCGATTAGAAATCGAAGTGAGATTTGCGTACTTTTTTCTGCTTTTCTTATCAACCTATGAACGTCCATTACTGGACATAGTTCGTTTTAAGGGATTTCCAAACTTGATAAAGCCTTCATAAATATCTATATAAAAAAAGTAGCGGCCTGTTACAATCCCACTGCTGGGAATAGGCCTCCTCTCTCCGTTTCTGGAGAGAAGGGTTGGAGCTAAGACCGACCACGCTGCTCCAATGCGGATTGGTAGGTTACACATATCTGCAGGATTCTCTAGAGATTTGCAGGTTTCTTCACGATGTTTTCCTTCACCGAAAAGTGTGTGATAAATTGCAATTATCAATTCGACATATGAGTTTTAATAGAAAAACTCATTGGTGCCTGCCCGGACTTGAACTCGTGTTCCCCTCGAAAGAGTCGCACGGTCTCACCGCTGGGCTATCACAGCTCTATATAATCTGTTTAATATGTATCAGTGCGTATTATAAAGCTCAGTCACCCTACAAAACTTTGCACGTTATGGCAAATCTAAACTATATCGAAACAGTCTGGACCGTAATTTCTTTGGCAGCACGTGTTCCCTGCAGTGCAATTTGATAGAAAAAAAGCAACGCTCCCTTGTCTAGGGGACAAAAGTGAGATTATCTATTGCGCGATGCGTTGCTTCGACGCTTCGGTACATGTTATTACAATAATATGCCTCCGTTATAATTTTTGATACGCGTTTTCAAAAAAGCTCTCATATAGTTACATATTATAATGAATGGGGTTTATTATATTGAAAACCATCAGTATATGTACTGATTTCAGTCATAAAAATCTGTGATTAAGACTTGTCTATGAGAAGTTTAAAATAAATTTTATATACTAATTTCGTTCAATTAATCAGATAATATAAATCCGGTGCTAAATTCGCACGTAAAAATGGAAAAAGAAATAAACATTCCTTCCCATTTATATGTATATTTACTGTAAAATATATGAAATGAAGAAAATCCAAAACACCTTTGTAAAATTTGTAATGAAATTTCAGCGGTTAGCTCTCGATTAATTTAGTTTTTTATAGGTTGTACTTGATGGTGTCATGTTGAGAACCAATGCTTGTATTTTAAGATATTATTTTCGCGTCGTTTCCGAGAAAATTCTTTGAACACCTAAAGCAATGTATTCAGCAAATAGCACGAGTGTCTCGTAATATTTAGAAGGTTATATCAACTGTCAACATTCGTGTTTAGTCATGTAAAGGCGGGTTTAAACCTAACGAACATAGAGCTAGACCTAGAACAAGAGCATTCTCTCTCTATCTTTGTGTAAACGAAAGATCGTTCTTAGCGTTTACATCTAATACATTCCTTAGAATCTTTGCGAAGGCAGAAAGAACCAGGAAGGAATGCGCCATGTCTGTTTACAGTAACCGAATTTGATAGCGCTGGGATAGAATGAGCATTCGCTCGATTTAAATCGGCCTTCAGAGTATTCCATAGAAAAAAGTTTAAAAAATATGATTTTGGAATAATAGAAAATATATATAATGCTTAATGTAGAGTGTACTCTCCGTTCTCACACCTGATACATGTAGAATTTTAAAAAACGAATGCACTACCCATGCTTTGCGATTTTGTTGTGGTGTCTATCTCCTGACGATGCTTCCGTTACGGCGCGAAACGATTATTAAGATTATGGTAGTGAATGTGTGCAGTGCTTGTGTATTGATTTCATCTTCGCTCTTTTATTATTTCTTAGATACTTGCATCCACAGACCTGCCTACGGCTCCCTTACTCTAGTATATTAACTATATGGTTGTTTACGGTAACTGAATTTGATATAGTGGAGAAAGAATGAGTGTTCTCTCGGCTGATGTAAATCCACCTTAACATAACAACCGAAGTTCTTGTTGATTTTATATAACGATCCTTAGAAACTACAATAAACTTGTTACTATTGTATATTTGTACTATGTGTATTGTAAAGCAACAATAAGTTAATAAACCGTCGCTGAATACGAGGAAAATTGTCTATAAATTCGACTACGAGTCGGAATAACTGATCGGTTGAAACACTTTATTCCTAACGATTCTCCAACGATTTACGGGTTCAAAACCGAGCAGCTCGAAATAAGTTTTCTATACAAATTAAATAAAAGAAAACTAGCGCCTAATATCACATTTCTTTCGTATTCAAATTAATTTTAATTCAAGCAAACTTGTACTTGTTACCATCTTTGTCCTTTTTGAATCGTCAACTCTACTGTTCGTTTAGAAAATTGTTCCTACCGAGAAGAGCCATCAAAAAAAAAATTCGGCCGTCGCTCTTTTCAAAATTTAATTATTTTAACTTAATTAATATTTCTTTATTGCTATCTTGTGTAAGGTCGGAGAGTAGTTATATCGACGCATTTTTATCCTTTATGTTATCCATGTTATTAGACGCCTTTTAATATTTATGGAATTTAAATACAATCGTAAATTCGCGGAATGCTGATTGGTACTTTCTATTGGATAAATCCATTGTTGAATGCATGGATGACTCATTCATGAACATCTTAGCAACTTTCTGTATTTTGTTCCAGTTTGTTCATTGAATATTTAAATTAATATATTTAAATTAATGATGTCGTTAAAGTTGAGTTTAACTGGCATGTATTACCGAACCGAAGCTGTCACTCTTGTCAGTCAATGACTATGTGTGCGTTTCGCGTCGGAACGTTGCTTGACGCGTTAACATCAGTCAAGTTCGCGCCGAAATTTGAAATGAGAACGCGTGAGAAAACGCCCGCGGCCATTTTAAAATACGTTCAAAAACTTTTTAAACGACTCTTGGGATTTTTTTTTTTTACTTTGATTATTGTATAATTTAACAAGAGCGTTTTAGTTTTTACAAGATACTGAAGGTTTACTAGCGTGTATATTTGTTAGCGTAAAATTACAATGGTTTTACAAGGGTTGTTTATAAGGGAACGTTTTGTCTTTGAGGTGACTATCACCTATATATATAGGATTTTGTAGCCGTTGCGTGATTTACTATTTGGCGACACAGATGCTTAAACAAGGAGATTCAAAGATTAATAGATATTAAGTCTCATTAGGGCACCTAGTATGTTTTAGTGACATTGATACAGTCACTTTTTTCCTCCTTTTACCAAAAGGACCTTTATAGGATATAACTCTTTGCCATAGAATAAAGCGTAATTTTTTGTACATTTGTAAATTTTTTGACCCTATTGCGCATTATTATATTTTTTATATTTTATATATGTATTATTTTAAATGAGCACTTGTTATACTCAAATAACTACACCGTTTTAATGCTGAAACGGTACACACATTCAGAAACTATCATCTCTACAATATAAGTAGTATCACTACACTAGCATAATCTTATATTATAAAGACCTCGTGTAATTGTCTCGTTAAACAAACAATGTTGCTAAACCGTTAGGATAACCTTACGCTACGAATTGCCTCAAAATATTTACACAAAATTTAATTGCGTTCAGGGCTACCGCCTAGGGATAATAACACCGAAAATATCTCAGGGTATTTAAAAGTTTTAAATACCATTTGTATTATAACTTCCCTATAACACTTATTTCTTTAGTCTTATGGATTAGTTTTCTCCTGTGTATTTCAGTTTCGTGTTGTATTTATTGAACGTAAACTTTTCTTGTTTATGTATGCGAAGCTCAATCCGGTCATTGTTGAGAATTCAGCATTCGAAATTGTGTACTAATGCATATATTGTAGTCGAATAAACAGGCTGATCGTAAACGCATACAGGCGTTGCGGACTGGAGAGCAGAGTTGGAGAGGGACGTTGGAGTATTCCTTGAACGAAACATCGGCCCAACGCATCGATAATTATGGAACTAAAAACCAAGACCAGACTTTCCTCCACGAATCTCCGCAAGATTTTTAAAGTACTTTGGATACGTGGTGACCTAGAAAAGTTGCTCATCATGGGCAAGATAGAAGGCCCAAGAGACGGACCTCCATGCGTTGGACTGACCAAATTCTCTCAACACTCGACTCCAGTATTAGTGACGCCATCTAACCCGCAGAGGACAGCGCCAAGTGCCGTTTGAAATGTGGTGCTGGAGAAGGACGTTGAAGAAGCATTTCATAGACGGAACATCGGACCTACGCATCGATAATTAAGGAACTCCAAATCGAGACCATACTATCCACCACATCTCTCCGCAGGATTCTTAAGTGCTTTGGACACGTGGTGACCTTGAAAAGTTGCTTATCATGGGCAAGGTGGTAGGCCCAAGGAACGGACCACCATGCTTTGCACCGACCAAATTCGCTCAACACTTGACTTCAGTATTAGTGACGCCATCTACCCCGCAGAGGACAGAGCCAGTCCTTATCCAGCACCAAATTTCAAAAGGCACTTCCTTTGGAAATTTGGTGCTGGATAAGGACTGAAGAAGCATTTCTTCGACGGAACATCGGACCTAAGCATCGATAATTAAGGAACTTCAAATCAAGACCATATTATCCACAACATGTCTCCGCAGGTTTCTAAAGTTCTTTGGACCCGTGGCGACCTTGAAAAGTTGCATATCATGGGCAAGGTGGAAGGCCCAAGGAACGGACTACCATGCGTTGGACCGACTAAATTCGCTCAACATTCGGCTCCAGTATTAGTGACGCCATCCACGCCAAGTAGCGAAAAATAGACGTGAATAAAGTGCTTTATAAAGGTCACGACCCTCAGCATTGAGGATTACGACGCCAGGAGGAGTAATCGAATAAACTAGCGACCGCCCAGTGATCAAAATGCACATTTTACATAACTCATAGAACTAGCCGTTACTTCCCGCGATGCCATATTACAAAAGTTATACTATAGAACTATATTGCTATAATCGCATTGCAATTTTGTTGTGGAACCAATCTCCCGATGATGCTTCGGTTACGGGGTGAAACGATCGTTGAGGTTGTCATAGTGAATGTGTGTAGTGCTTGTGTAATGTGTTGTTATTGGTGGTGTTTTATGATACGTGCAGTGCTATTTCTTTCTGCCTACAATGAGAATTATTATGTATATGTGTGTGTATTAATTTAACTTTTTTTCTTTCAACATATATATAACACTATGTGAAGGTTATAGACCCAACTAAAGCGTAAAGTGTGGTTATATTTAAGTGGCTCTAAATCCTGATTAAGATGTAACCTATCGATAATCCTAGGATAAAAAATTAATTAATTAATTAAAAAGATTTTTATAACAAACGCGGATAAAAGCAAAGTAATTCTATCATAACTTTCGTATAGTACGCGGCAATAAATAATGCACATCGAGGCTTAGAGATAGAAATCGGCTAGATTCTGCTTCATAGAGCATTGTCTCTGTCGCACAGACTGACGAACACGTGCAAAACGTCACATACTAGTTGAGTGACAGTGACAGCTCTCTACGAAACCGAACTGGCCGGCTTTTCGTTCTAAACATAGATGTGCATTATTTAATGCCGGGTACTATATGTACATTTACCATTAAGTATTTGATCGAAGGCCATATTAAAAACAGATGAACAAAGACAAACATATTATTACATGTCAATAGTCCATAAATAAATTTAAAATAAATATAAATGAACTTGCATAACATCATGTAATATAAATAGCTTGCATTTTTCCCACGTTAGGACGTAAAACTAATTAGCAATTTAAAGTGATTCGGCAAGGACGCGCCGTCGGGCCGCGTGGTGACAATTAATTTAACATATTAATGTGTGCCACCAGGCGTCTCCGAAGCGCTTCGGATGATGGTTCCATCTAATGAAGTGAATCCATGCACTTTGTGTACAGATGTCAACAGTTAATTTGATCATTTAGTCAAACGTAACATTTGATCAAATAGCAATTGAATTTTTGTGCATAAGAATATACATAATTATGAAAAGATTGGTGATGTATATAATAGACAAAATAGGAACCGACATAAGCTTGCGGTTCCTGCTTTGCGCCTTACAGAAGTACGTATAGTACGCCGCAAAAAATAATGCACGTCGAGGTTTAGAGAGAGAAAAAAGGCTTCGTAGAGCATTGTCTCCTTCGCACAGACTGACGAACCCGTGTGAAACGTCACATACTGAGTGACAGTGACAGACTTCTAAGAAACCAAACTGGCCGGCTGTTTCGTTCTAAACATCGATGTGCATTATTTAATGTCGGGTATTATAAGTCGATTGTTGGTTTTGGTATAAGGTTCTATAATAAAATTCCGCGATCGATTTCAGCTTTGCCATTACAGCAATTTAATAATACTGTAAAAAAAGGCTATTACAGAAAGCGTACTATACTGTTGGGGATAACTTAGACTATAAGAATACGTGAACATAGCTACTCTTCGACCCTGCACAAGACAGTAATGACTAAATATAACTAGTAATTAGAATTATTCTTTACTAATAGAGCAACCGCCAAGTTTCGTGCTGGCTCTTTTCGGTAGGAACAGCTTTCCGAATCAGCAGTAGAGTTGACGATTCAAAAGCACTTGTTTACAGGTTTACTTGAATAAATAATATTTTTAATTTGATTACTTAATCATGCACCAAATATCATCATCATTCTCCTGCCCTTATCCCACTCTAAGTGGGGTCGGTACAACATGTTGGAAACATGTTGTCACGTGATTTGGCTACGTATTTTACGACCGGCCGCCTGCCTGACGTCAACTTTACCTTAGTCGCCTTTTACGACACCTCAGTTAGAAATGAGGCTGGTCTATTCTATGCAGCCGGATACCACACGGCATTTGCCTTAGTCGCCTATTACGACACCTCGGTTAAAAGGAGGCTGGTCTATTCTATTCCGCCGGATACCACACGGCTTCGGGCACCAAATAATATTGTGCAAATGATCATATCATCATAATCATCATCGAAGAATCAACAGTTTGTTTATAGAAAATGTTGGCCTTCGGCGGGCCACGTACAGCGCAAACTGGCCAGTCATACATAGATAACTTGACATCCCCTATAGCTTCCACTCTTTAAGCCCTTCTCTAGGTCAAAGTTGAGGACCCTAGAGGAAACTGAGGACACTTGCGTATCTCCTTAAAGTATGTTACATTCCATCCCGAAATTGATGAGCTTGTGAGGTCTACAAGGTAAAATTATCATAAATTTTGAAAATAAGAGATTTGAAAGGTGTGGGATAAATAATGGATGCTATCTTTATAATCTATATCTATACTTATAATAACACAAAGTCCCAAAAAGCTGTCTGTCTGTATGTAATCGATTTTCTCAAAATCTACTGGACGGATTTTTGTACGGTTTTTAACCAAAGGATAGTGCAATACTTCCGGATGGTTTAGGTAAATAGTCCATATCGGTAGTATGTAAATTGGGTTGAAGAGATCGCGCAGTTGTTAAAAAACTCGCTTGCTGGGAGCTTTAGTCGCGTGCGCTGCGTAAACCAGTAGAGATACACTAAAGTAATGTAGTAGAGAATTGTAGGTCTATAAAATACAACAAAAAAGTCCCCGACAGCAGTTCCCTATCTCTCACGGTTACCTCACAATAACTTTTCCCCGACGCTAGTAGAGTTTCTGCGCTCTACTCTCTGCATTTCGCAACCTCGGCGATGCTTCTGCGCTCGCCCGTCCCGCCCGGTGACTCTGTTAAAGCCGTTAGGGCTAACAGCATACAGTCAGTTCGGAAAAAAAACAATTACTACTTTTATGTTAAAAATTTCGAAAATTCGCGAAAAGATACTTAATTCACTGAATTCCCTGCGGGCGAAGCCATTGTGGGCACAGCTAGTTGCATTATAATACATTACAAATAACAATACAAAAATAGGCTTCCGACTATGGTTTGTAATTAGTTCATTTTCTACTAGGGAATGTCATAAGTTTAACACCGGCTCACCAGTTACAGGTGCCACCTGTACGATAAGCTTAAAAGGTCAATGCAGTAGCTCGGACAGCTGGCATTCTTGGACGGTCATTGTGCATACCATGTTTGGGGTGATTTGTTTTTTGTTGTATATAAATGTTTTTATTTCTGCCCACTGTACTTGTATTTGTCATGTTCCGTAAAATAATTAAAATGATAAGGAGTAACTAGTGTTTTTATTACTACTATTTAAACTATCTTTTATGATCTGAAGTGTCTTTGATTATATTATACATCAATTTTTTATCACAAACTTACTCAAGCGCTTTCGACCAAAAAACATTTAGTGAAATTCCTTTTAACCAATAATCGCCAAATGGTCAAGTTTTAAATCTGAATCAAACTTATTACGGAAAGCATACTCCTTTTATGTGATGAAAAATTTTATGTAGGGAAACGGAGTGGATTTAAAACAAATGACATACCATTTTTGTCTGATTTTGACAGTATAAATGTAAGTAATATGAATATAAAATTTTATCTATCTGTTAGATATATAATACATTTTTATGTCACTCCTCCACATTTTAAGTCTGTCAAATCTCACAACCACTCCAGGCGTCCAACGTGCTTAAAAAGGAGTAATGAGTTTTTTAAATTCACGTATGTACTATACGTATAGTCTGCTTAAATAGTCGAAGTTGGAGAAGTCGACTTATGTATAGCACCCGGCAATAAATAATGCACATCGAGGCTTAGAGAGAGAAATCGGCTAGATTCTGCTTCATACAGCATCGTCTCTGTCGCACAGACTGACGAACCCGTGTGTGACAGTGACAGTGCTCTACGAAACCGAACTGGCCGGCTGTTTCGTTGTAAACATCGATGTGCATTATTTAATGCCGGGTACTATAGTAATTTATCGATTATTCGCGTTACGAGCTTTTAATTCTCAATTATATAATTTACGCATATTGCAGTCTACAATTCAGCATCAGTCCTTGGAATACAACTTAAATAACGCTTTAACCCAAACGCAATCTTCTATTTAAAGTGTCGCATTGAAACAGTTTTAGGAAACTAAGCACGTTTCCTCGATAATATGGGCCCAGTTGTAACATTCGTGACCATTCGACCCTATTTAGGAGTTAATACGATTTGCAATACCTTTCTACTTGTTTGGGAATTAGTGTAGATTATAGAATACTGTTTGGATTGTGAATTCCGTTTTAAAAGTTGCATCAGGTGCCTTGAGTGGAGACTATAAAATGAAGATATCTTCTTTGAAGAATATCTTAATATTATAGCATCGTTTTTAAGTGTTTAAATCCTTCTTGTTACCTTTTTGAGATCATCTGTACACCATAGTCATCTAGCAACGCTTTCGTGTTCGGTTGCCATTCAAAATCTTAGTATTGCAATACCCATATTTTCTTAGTACTATGTGCCCTGCCCAGTGCCACTTCAGTTACGCGTATAGGTAATTTTCTTTATCTACAGATCTCATAATCTAGAAACACTTCAAACATAGTTTGCTTAATGATTTGCTGTGTTTATGAACCACAATCCTCATCTGATAATGGTCATACGATTACTTAAATTATAAAAAATATGTATCCGCCGAGTTTCTTGCTGGTTCTTCTCGCTAGGAGTAAATTTCCGAATCAGTGGTAGCTTCTTGAAAAACATTTGAGGATTCAAAACTACTGAAAATAGTCCACTTGAATAAAAAATATTTAGAAGTTTAATTTGAATTTGAATTAGTGGTATTCACAATAGATTCAACCTGTATTGTACACCCCAATAAAATCCATTTCGAGAACATATTTTTATGCGATATGATTTCTTTCTTCATACGCTCCTTGCATTAAAGAAAAAAAAATTGGAAATCAATGATTATCAATATTTGAGTTTATAAACTTGCATGTATGTGCAGACTTGCGTGTGTTCTTTCTACAGCTTTTTTACTCTTGATAAGTTTCACTTAAGGTATTCGGCAAACAATTTGTGTTGTGTGAGTTGGGAATTATTCCTACAAGTACTGAATAGAAAAACTTGTCCCAGAATAAGATGTTTAAAACAAGGATTCCGTGTGGCAGGAATCTAATTTGTCTACTTTTATCGAGTAACTTGTGAGTTCGGCGCACGTATTTTAAACGCAATTATGTGTGTCATTGAAATATAACGGAAAGGGACTGAAGGAACAAAATTGTTTACTTTCGCAAACGAAAACGATAAAATTTATCTGTATATACGTTTTCACGGTTAATCCGCTAGATCATTATTGTTGAAATTTAGTATAATTAAAACTTATTTACCGTAATAACATACGAGATAAAATCACGTTTTCTCTCAGGTACAGTTAAAATATTTGAACACTAAACTGAAGCTCACGAAGTTGCGGGTTTTGGATTTTATTTAATGACTTATGTATGTGATTATGAGCATTTCCTGGGATCTCTGTAGTAAGGATTCCGTTTAATTTAAACCGGTCGGCGTTTCGAAATGTTGACAAGAGTAAGGTTTTTGTTCGGGATGTTTAAATTCAAATTCAAATTCAAAATATTCTTTATTCAAGTAAACTTGTAAACAAGTGCTTTTGAATCGTCGACTTTACTGCTGGTTCGGAAAGCTGTTCCTACCGAGACGAACCAGCAAAAAACTCGGCGGTTGCTCTTTTTAAAATATAAATCTTAGAACTAGTTACATTTATTTATTACTGTCTTGTACAGGGTAGAAGTGCACCTATATCCACACATCCTTATCATCTATGTAATCTTCAACAGTATAGTAAGTAGGCTTTCTGTATCAGCCTCTTTTTAACAGTGGTTTTAAACTGCTGTAAAGGCATGGCCAAAATTGATTTCGGAATTTTATTATAAAATCTTATACCCATACCCACAAACGATTTACGTAGTTTTGCTAGGCGCAAAGCAGGAGTTCATAGCTTATGTCGATTCCTACTTTGTCTATTATATACATCACCTATCGTTTTATAATTCTTTATATTTTTATGTACAAAAATTACATTGTTTAAAATACCTATTTCCTTAAACTTCTCTCGCAGGGAATCACGCGGACTTAATTTGTAGATGCCACGTATGGCTCTTTTTTAATACTGCGAGCTAAAAACCTAAAATAAAAACAGGTAGACAGAAGTGCTAATCAAACCGCTTTCACATTTTGCGATAGTCTACTGGTCCTAATTAGTTCATCAAATTTTTAAAACTTTTTTTGAATTGAACTAGTCGGGCTAATCTGATAAAATAAGACGTGAGTATAGACGGTCTCTAAACATTCATTTTTCAGAACTTTATTATTTGTAATCCTTTTTTTGTTAAAAAATCACTGAACTGACTTCAGTTATGCACATGCCATCTAAACGCAAGCGCGTTCAAACCCAGGGTTTTATTTCCCTTTTCTGGATGCGGGAGGATACTAATAGAAACATTCCAGAATAGTAATAATTGTTCCATATTCGTAATGATTATGGAACATGAAATCTCCTAGCGGTATGGCTTTGCCGGCAGCGTAATGAATAGCGACAGATATAGTACCCAACATAACCCAGGTTTGGGTTAGACTTTGGGACGGGAAACTATATTTGATCAAACTCCGAATTAAACTTTGTCCTTTGGCTAATATAATTCCCTTTAATATTACAAGCAATATAACAGAACTAACAAGTAGTTAGTTCTGTTATATATATGCTATAATCCGCACGGGTTAAGCGAATGCATGCAAAGCCAATGTGTATGAAGCAGGCAAAATTTACGCACCTTATACATGCAGGACAAGCCACCGCATGCACCCCCAAGGCGCATCCACCAGCAACAACGCACACAAAAGCAGCACATACACCCACCACCACAATCTCGACGATCGTTTCGCCCCGAAACCGAAGCATCATCAGGAGGATAGGCTCCACGACAAAAATCGTAATGTCCCTTTAATATTTTTAAAATTTTGATATTCCAATAAAAATAACGCTTATTTGAAAATTCCATCCTAAAAATTCAAGTCACGTATACACAATAGGTGCGAATCTAACCGCCGGGGGGGGACGATTTAATCTTAGTGGAATGTCGGAAGCTCATAACGACTCCAGTTCTGAGTTATGGACCAATAAACACGAATGATTTGAATATAAAGCGACCAGACGGCGACTATCGCTTTGTACACGATGTAGAACCGCTATAAGTTACTAGAGAATAACGCAAGATGCTGCAAAGTGTACCCTAGTTTATAGCTAAAGACGTATTTATGGATAGCTATTGGAATGAAATAGCTGTTCGATAAATATTTATTACAGATCTTTTATTTATCACATTGGTATAGTATATATGAAGACAAATGTCCTGATTGATTTGTCATCGTAGAGAGCGTTAACATCGATATCTCTTAGTAGCGGCCGGTTACAATCCCACTACTGGGAATAGGCCTCCTCTCTCCGTTACTGGAGAGAAGGGTTGGAGCTAAGACCTACCACGCTGCTCCAATGCGGATTGGTAGGTTACACATATCAACAGAATTCTCTAGAGATATGCAGGTTTCCTCACGATGTTTTCCTTCACCGAAAAGCGTGTGATAAATTGCAATTATCGATTAGACACATGAGTTTTAATAGAAAAACTCATTGGTGCCTGCCCGGGTTTGAACTCGTGTTTCCCTCGAAAGAGTTGCACGGTCTCACCGCTGGGCTATCACAGCTGATATCTCATATCAAACATGAAATTCATTGGCTGGGTTTTTACGACTACCTATCGTTTAGACATCTCTGAAATTCTATTTCTATGGTTGTAAAATGACCTGTTCATTATAAAATAGGACCCTTAAATATCGGTTATCATTCCTGTCACTCATGTAAATCGCTGTAAGCACAACGCAATCTTCTGTGATTCTCTATTGCATATCGCTTTCAAGACTATACAACTACAACATACAACATCCTGAAACTAATTTACTAATACAATGAAAAAGTAATTTACATTCATAGTTACTAGTAGTAACTTCGATCTTTAGTTTTGTTTTTAGTGTACGGTACGGTTAACTATGAACTTATTGTCCCTGAAAGAAAAATTGGGAATATTTTCATCTTCTATGTTAACCCGGTATATAAGTTTGAATTTTACCAAATGTTAATCTACATTTTTTCAATTGGATTAGCCATGAAAACGTTAGGGACGGACAGACAAACAGGAAGATAGATAGACAATTTTTCGCACTTATAATATATGTATGGATTTTCATATAAATATATTGTTTATTATTTTCGGACATGATTGTGTGACGAAGAAAAATCTTGAAAAGACCGTAATGTTTCTACGGTTGAGAAAGATGGATATCAAAAATGCATGTGTTCTTTATTTGTTTCATATTTGATCCATTGATCTATGTGACTTTGGGTAAAACTACCAATAGGTAATGATGGTCTACGCATACTAAATCGCAGGCACAAACTAGGTTGCAATTATTAAAGTACATATTGTTGGTACACTTTTTGGAACAAAATTATCGTTAGACATTTTGCTACAATCTATATTATTTATTAGATACATTCCAAACTTCCATAAAATAAATTGCGTAAATATTTTGCCTTTCGCCTTGTTCCCCCTCAAGGAGATAAAGCCACTAAATCTTCTTGTTGTTTTTCTGACAATGATTTGTCTAGACTTTTGGGAGCAATGTTTCCAGGCTATCTTTCAATTTAAGATATTCTCTATGAGTTAAGTTATTTGTTATGTCTGTCCATTTTGAACCCTTCTACCTAATGTCTGGGGCTTCCGCGCCCTTCAATGGCTTTTATAGCTCTAATCCCCCTCTAATAGTACTTATAACGACTTATTTCGTTCGGACAATTGCAAATTGTCGTGAACGACTCGCAATGAATTTTAATAGAGCAATATTTGAGCACATAACTTCTATTTTGACATTTCATACGTGTCTATGTATAAAGTATTAGAATTTGCTACATTATGGAATAGCCGTGATTGTTTAGCGTTTACGCCCCATTCTTTCTTACCTTCGTGCTTGTGTAATGTGGTGGTTGAGGTTTGTGTATTTACAAATCCTACATGTATCGGGTATGAAAGCGCATAGTGCACTCTACGTTTAGCATTATATATATATATATATATAAATATATATATATATATATATATATATATATATATACATCCCGCTTCACATCAGGCATCCTTTCATTTTGCATTATTGTAACGTCCATCACTTGCACTTGGTTTATGCAAGTGCTTTCGGCGAATACTGGCTAATAAACGTTTAGGAATATTGGTAAGCAACTTATTTTCATGGAAAAATTAACTGTTTTAATATACAAATATATGTATATCATCATGCAAATCGCTGTTGTTTAAGACTCCCCTTTAGACTCCTAATCGTCAGGCTTCCTGTGTATACTAATTAAATAACATTCAATTCTACGACTATTTTGCATCCAATAATGCGACGTTGCCAATTTGTGTATTGTGTACGTAAGTATGAGGTAACGAACATCGTTACACTAACCTATAAAAAAAGCTGTTTCAGACTTGATTAGGCGAAGTTCAATCAATTTATTTTCGATTTTCCAAATGCTCTATGATAAAAAGCCCACTTTTGACTTCATAAAAGCAAAAGTAATAATAAAATTATTTTGCTATAATCCGCGATACAGTAAATAGAAAATATATATAGTGTTTAATGTATAGTGGACTATCAGTATTTTCATACCCGATACGTGCAGGATTCGTAAAAACACATGCACAAACCTCCACCACAATACACAAGCACTACAGAGGTTCACTATCACAAACTCAACAATCGTTTCGCCCCGCAACCGAAGCATCATCAGGAGATAGACTCCACGACAAAATCGCAAAGCGAAGCGTTATCCAAACAAGCGTTGTTAAATAGTACTTGGTTCATCCCCACCCTTTATTTTACCTCGGAACACGTGCAACAAGCTTGAAATAGAGACATTTATCTGCTCGTTAATGAGGGTGCCATTGTTATGCTTAATGATTTCTAATTGTTCCAAAATATTTAATTTCAAGCTTTTTTGCAGGTGTGCAGTATTTCGAAACAATGGTCATTAGGAACTTTACGACCGCTTTCTAACAAATGTTTAGCAAAATGTGAATTTTGTGGCTTATTATTCCTGAAAGCGACCTTATGTTCTTTAAAACGGGTTTCAAAATTACGACCGATATTAATACGAATATATTAAATGCGTAGTAGTTCAGACCAGCCTTTTTCTCATGAAAAACGACGAAAACCGGAAAAAATGCAAATAGCGTTATCATAGTAAACGACCTTCCAACTTAAAATTGACATATTTTTTATTTGCTGACCAATGGAACTAAAGAATGAGGCTTTCTCCATGTTAATGAAAACGGCGTCCAAATGCCCTAAAAAACTGGAATCAAAAATTCTTCAAACAAATCAGCTTCAGACCGGCCTAGTTCTCATAAAAAGATGTATGCTTCTCTTAGACATGGTAACATATGTAATCCAGTAAGGAAGATTGCTTCATGAACACCGAAAAACGTTATAAATGCAAGTACCAGTATCATAGTACACAACCTTTCACCTTATAATTGACATCTCTTTTTTATTTGCGGACCGATTGAAATAAAACATACCCTATATGTTAAGTTAGACTTCTTACTATTAGGTCCTTACATATGAAATTGGCGTTTTCTATGAGAGGAACATAAAGTCGTTTTTTTTTTAATGAAATATATTTAATTAATCAAAGTATGTACCATTGCTATGTATGCACTTTTGCCATCTCATAGGTAGTTCATTGATCCCCTTACTAAAAAAACCATTCGGGCGGGAATCAATAAAATCTTTGAAGGCGGTTTGGACTGCCCCATCGGAGTTGAATTTTTTTCCTTGCAAGTAGTTATCCAAATTGCGAAAAAAATGGTAATCTGTTGGAGCAAGTTCCGGAGAGTACGGTGGATGTCTAAGACATTCTAATTGAAGCTCCTTTGATTTGGTAGCCGTCTGTTGTGCAGTGTGTGGTCTAGCGTTGTCCTGAAGCAGCAGTGGCCTAGAGCGATTGACCAGCCTCGGTTGTTTAGCAGCTAGCTTTTCCATCATGGTTTGCAGTTGCTGAAAATAGATATCTGCCGTAATCGTCTGGCCAGATTTAAGAAAGCTGTAGTGAATGACACCGGCACTAGTCCACCAAACACTTACAAGCAACTTTCTTTTAGTCAATTTTCGCTTAGGGCAGGATTTGGCTGGTTCGCCAGGGTTCAGCCACTGCTTTTTGCACTTTTATCACAGGTAATGATTCGATTTAAAATTCCTTCATTATTGTGCCGGTTGAGTAACGTAACGCAGCAGTCGACGCGCGTTTGTCGGTTTGCTTCACTCAATTCATGAGGTACCCACCTCTCAAGCTTTTTCAGCTTCCCAATCTGCTTCAAGTGGATTAGAATAGTTTTATCACTAACACCGGAGCCTGCAGCTAACTCGGACGTGGTTTGCGATGGATCCGCTTCCACAATAGCCTTCAATTCTTCATTATCAACTTTGGTCTCCGGCCGTCCACGAGGCTTGTTCTGCAGGTCGAAATTTCCAGAACGAAAACGTTGGAACCAAAAACGCACTGTGTTTTCTTTTGCGACACCGTCACCATACACTTCATTAATCCTTCGAGCCGTTTCTGCAGCACTGGTGCCACGGTGGAACTCATACTCGTAAATAACGCGATATTTCATGTTTTCCATTTTGTAAACAGAGTGACACAAAGAAAAAAACAAAAGAAAAAAAAACAAAAGAATTAGGGGGTTTGGAACACAAATGCATGAGTAAATAGCTGTATGGATTTTAATTTTGGAATTCCTAACCATAAAGGTAATATTTGAGATCAAAGTGGCCAGTACGACAAAACGCCAATTTCATATGTAAGGACCTAATATATATTAGTGAAAACCGCGACCAAATCGGATCAGCGGTTTCTGAGATTAGCGGGCACAAACGCACAGATAAACAGACAAAATTTTTAAAAACTATTGTGTCATGTTTTGGAGCGTGTTTAGGGACGACTACAGGTATTTTTTCTTGAAAATATTAAATGTACAGATTTGACATCTCAACGATATTATTATATGCATTGAGGGTTGAATATCTATATATGGGCGATAGGATGCCTAATATTATAGAATATGAATGTTTTTACTCATTCGACGTCTGTATAATACAATTTTTTAAATTAATTATATTTCCTTCAGTTTTGGGCCCAAAGACCCAGATAAAATTACATAACTAATGTATGTAATCAAGTATATAATAAAATAGCTTCTCGATTGATGCCTACCAACTACCTATATATGGACGTCGATTGTTGTGCAATATGAAATATTTATGGCCATTCTACATCCGTATAATGCAGTTCTATTAGTAAATAATAATATTTTGAATTAGAAAAACAGTTATTGGCATTAAATTGGTTATCGGGTTGAAATTAATTTGTACTCAATTTTAACGTTACCTACGCTACATTTGTACAGAAGTGAAATGTTCATATATCATGCATGATTTATGCTTATCCGACATTCGTTTGTTATTTTTATAATAAACGAATTAATTAAACTATGGATTATTTGTAAAATCAGTTTAGGTACGAAATTTAAATTACAATGAATTTGTACTCGTTACAGTAAGAACATATTACAACATATAAATCACTTATATTAAAAAAAAGTATTAATTAAATTTTAGCTTTTCAACAAGCATTTCTTGAAGGTACCCAAGTTGACATCAATTTAGAAAAGCAACTAAAGAAAGCTCGTTTCATATCCAGATAGGTAAGAAGAACGAATTGAAACTCGTCATTAAATTAGAGAAATCAACATTTTTCATTACGACGTAGGTTTTTATAGTTGTATTTATTCGGCATTTCATTAATTTTTTTGGACGTCAAAAAACAAACTGAATGTACGGACGCGTGTATAAAGAATACTCGATGGGCGAAATGAAAAATAATTAGAAAATCAAAACATTGGTAAACAAAACATTTGTATTTAATTAAGGGCACGATTTGGCAACGTCGCTTCAGTAAGCGGACGTAACATACGGCATGCTATGAAAACATCGGCAAACAGCAGTGGCGCTACTGTTTTTAGCGATGACAAATTGCTGAACTACGAAAATATTCAGTACCTTCAACATGGAACCCAAGTGACGCCCAAATTTTTTTTTTAATTTTTACATTTCTGTGCTCAGTATAGAAAAGTGTACGCGATCCTCGCAATCTCTCGTTCAACGTCCGTATATCGGACGCCGTAAGCAGGTGGACGTCACATTATATGCAAAAAGGCCCATGTAGGGTGCAGAATAGGTTATAGGATGTATATATATATATATATATATATATATATATATATATATATATATATATATATTTCCTATTTACTTCATCGGGGATTATAGCAAAATAATTTTACAATGAATTTTGTAATATAGATTTCCGCAAAGTAACGCCTAATTCTGTAAATTATTTAAAAATGTTTGATTTAAATTAAAATCACTGTGTTTCGTATTTGGAGTTATAACTCTTTCTTATAATAGAATATAATAATAGTCTTTCTTATAATACAATATAATAACATAATAATAGTCTTATAATAGTAGCAGTTTACAGAATTTCATACTGGATTTACAAACAGTTAGGTTTTATTAGCACGTAAATACCTTGTCGTTTACTTATTAAACAATTCGCGTTGATATCGAGCTATAAAATATTTAATCGCTTAAGGGAATTATGTAGATAAGCTAAGGCGGCTGTTATTCGCCATACATATCTTGTGGTTTACATCTTAATAGATCGCTTTAATGTAATATGTACCTATAAGATATGATTTATATTTGGGACGGAAAATATTTGTCGATATTTACTTCTTCCCCTTTTTTTAGAATATAATAATATATAATATAATAGTAGAATTTAATAAACAGAAACACTGCTTTACTTACGATGATACCGGATCTGTTTCGATATTTTGAATACTATTGCTTTAACGAATACAAATGTTTATATTTGTTCCACATATAAAATTAAGCATCCTATCTCATTTGTAGCGTGGGTTTAGAGCTTAAACTCAACACGGTGCTTTGAGGTGGTGTTCCGCACAAACGTGCGGGCGGATGAAACAACCTCCGAGACCTGGGCCCGTCGTCTCGGCGTCTCAACCTACCTTATGCGGCCGTCAGCTATATGCGGTCCGGCCTCATGAATCACTGCGTGTATATGTGTACGTGTGTGTGTGTGCTTGTATGTACTTGGCCGATTCCCGAAACCGTTGGCTCGCCTCTGCAGTCTTCCACGGACACGTAATGTCTGTTTCTCCCGGAGTATACACTTCACCAACGCGGTTAAATAACACAAATAACACGCGGTGTGCACACAACCTTCCTAAGGTCACACGTTATTGAATTGTCCCTATATGGGGGAACAGTAAGCTAGCGCGAACTAAAACCGCGGACGGTCGCGTCTTCTCACACAATTTAATGGTTAAAACGCGTCACTAAATACTTATATCAATATCAAAAGTCAATACAGTCGTGGCACTACTAAAAACCACACCCAAAACGCATAATTACGCGTGTGCGTTATACAATAAGATCATATACAGGCGTACGCGTCCTGTCTTTATAGTATCCGAAACATCACTAACTGGCGGACGTGACCGGCGGCGGACGAATGCATGAAGGTCGTTGATCCGGCCGGTCGCGCCGCGTCGCGCGCGTGAATTTATACAAAACAGGCGGTTTGTGAGGTTACATATACCCTAGCAGTTCTCCAGATGTTTTCTTTCATCGAGTAGAATGTCATAAATTGTCAATATAAATTCTACATATTACTGAAAATTTAGAGATAGAATAAAATGTTAAATGTAATGATCTTAATAAATAAGGGTTCATTATTTTCTTATGATGCAGAAATGGCGGCCATCTTAGTTCTTTGATTTTCCGAAAAATGGCTGCTATTTATCTAGAACAAAGTAGGATGGAAAATTGATATAAAGACTATAAAACGAGCCTGAGACCCTCGCGTATACGCCGACAATAGGGGTGCTTCACATAAAAATAATGTCGTTCATCATTCTCCCCTAGACCTTGCAATTAGCTCATGGGGTACGGAGACATATTGCCGTACTTTTCACCTTTTTTCAAGTGCCGACCTTGTAAATCTTTTTTATAACTACCCACCATAAACATGGCTAGACAAATTAACATCCAGCCGAATTACTTTTGTGTCGCGTTATGGCAAAGTTATTTCTATTCCCTTTTATGGTTGAATGTTGCTGTTTATTTCTCATAGCCGGATATTTATGGTGAACTAATAACCAATTACGATGATTAACGGCTCCCATATCTCCTGACTCTCGGCAGTCTTATATGTCTAGAGATTAAATAATAATGATGTAAATACTTTTTTTATGGTGGTATTACTAGGTTATACAATCTATTTTGTCATAACGAATGACTTATTTAGATACATATTTGTAGGATCTCTCTAAGAACAATGTTTAGACAAGATCTTTTCTCAAGATTATAAGTAATTCTGTAACTAAGCAGGCGATAAAAATGCCTAAGCAGATGATTTTGGGATCATATTAGAAATGAGGAGACCAATAAAAATACCAAAGTGATTGATTAAAATAATGGGAAGAGACGTTGATTGGTTCAAAGATTTATAGAATTAGGCGTTACTTTGCGGAGATCCATAATACAAAAGTAATAATAAAATTATTTTGCTATAATCCGCGATACAGTAAATAGAAAATATATATAGTGTTAAATGTATAGTGGACTATCCGTATTTTCATACCCGATACGTGCAGGATTCGTGAAAACAAATCGCAAAGCTTTGCGCTTTTGTCGTGGAGTCTATCTCCTGATGATGCTTCGGTTGCAGGGTGAAACGATTGTTGAGTTTGTGATAGTGAACGTGTGTAGTGCTTGTGTATTGTGGTGTAACTGATGGTTCAAAGATCCTCAATGGAAAGGCTAAGTTGATTAATCTTCCGCAAGCAAACCTTAAAGGTCCTACGGAGATGGTGGATGTAAGGCACAAGATCATGTTGCATAAAAATTCCCTGAAGGCAACTAGTAGTAGACGTCCATTTCCTTTAGATATACCTAAAGGTTTGCGATCGTGAGCACATAGGGCGGTCGATACTTAATTTTGAGACCAAATATTGGTCGAACGCAGTTCTTATACAGGAAGTTTGCTCGAGATATATTGGCCCTAATCCCTTCGCATACGGTGATTTTGGAATCTTGTTTATTTTTAATTTTGACGATTTTGACTTATTGAAACATGGAAAAATGTTACTCTTTATATAGGTTAGAGATAGATTATTAAGAGAGGTAATTATAAGTGACACCGTTTTAAAATAATTTATAGAATAAGGCGTTACTTTGCGGAGATCCATAATACAAAAGTAGTAATAAAATTATTTTGCTATATTCCGCGATACAATAAATAGAAAATATTTATAGTGCTAAATGTATAGTGGACTATCCGTTTTTTCATACCCGTTACGTGCAGGATTCGTAATGCACAAACATGCACAAACCTTCACCACTGCCACCACAATACACAAGCACTACACACGTTCACTATCACAAACTCAACAATCGGTTCGCCTCGCAACCGAAGCATTATCAGGAGATCGACTCCACGACAAAATCGCAAAGCAAATTGCAAAAAATCTTTGCGATTTTGTCGTGGAGTCTATCTCCTGATGATGCTTCGGTTGCGAGGCGAACCGATTGTTGAGTTTGTGATAGTGAACGTGTGTAGTGCTTGTGTATTGTGGTGGCAGTGGTGAAGGTTTGTGCATGTTTGTGCATTACGAATCCTGCACGTATCGGGTAAGAAAAAACGGATAGTCCACTACACATTAAGCACTATATATATTTTCTATTACTGTATCGCGGATCATAGCAAAATAATTTTATTATTACTTTTGTGTAAGTGACACGCTAAGGTGAGAGAATTAAGATTTAGCAAACTCACTAAAATATGCTACCGTAAGACTTGAATTAAGATATAATAATCAATAACAAATCTAATAAAAAATATCATCTTAATATATTCAAAAACTATTTAAACCTCGGTAAAGGTTACTAGCCTTTACCTTTCAGTTTATTAAAACTTTAATAAAGAAATTAAAAAAAATTGATTAATTTATTTATTCACGTTATCATCATTCTCCTGCCCTTATCCCACTCTAAGTGGGCTCGGCACATGTTACAAACATGTTGTCACATGATTTGGCTACGTATTTTACATATTTTATTTTACGACCGGCCGCCTGCCTGACGTCAACTTAGCTTAGTCGCCTCTTACGACACATCGGTAAGAAATGAGGGTGGTCTATTCTATTCTGCTGGATACCACACGGCCTTTATTTATTCACGTTAATAGAACAAAATCAGCCTTGTGTTGTGTTGCATGTGGCAACAATATAAATTTTATATTGAGTGTGTGGTGCGTCCGAGTGTGCGTGCGTGCGTGCGTGGATGGGTGCGTGAAATTTATTTGTAGCTGATTATAATCTTAATGCTGAATTCCATTAAAAAACGTAAACCGAGGGTCATTAATTTTCGACTTTGTGTCATACCACGGATACAAATATTGCTAAGCATACGTAAGTATTCAATTAACAAAAATAAATCTGTAGTATGACTTAGTTGACTTTCCACTACCACGACATCGGTAGGTACGCGGCTAAAACCGCCGGGCAATACTAGTTATTAATTTAATTAGGCTCAGTAAGACTTGAATGCATCATCAACCTCAATGACTCTCGCCCTAATTCAGTAACAATCAAAAGTCGAATGAATACTAGCTTAGTTTAGAAGTGCCTGTTACAGACTGACGAACTTCATCCGAGAGTGCGTTATCGCATACTACCAAATAAAATAATTATAATTACCTATAGATAAATAATGAGCTGTGATAGCCTAGCGGTAAGACCGTGCGACTCTTTCGAGGGCAACACGAGTTCAAACCCGGGCAGGCACCAATGAGTTTTTCTATTAAAACTCATGTGTCTAATTGGTAATTGCAATTTATCACACGCTTTTCGGCGAAGGAAAACATCGTGAGGAAACCTGCATATCTCTAGAGAATTCTGGAGATATGTGTAACCTACCATTCCGCATTGGAGCAGTGTGGTAGATCTTAGCTCCAACCCTTCTCTCCAGAAACGGAGAGAGGAGGCCTATTCCCAGCAGTGGGATTGTAACAGGCCGCTACTTTACTTTACTTTACTATAGATAAACAATATATGAAATAAACTAATCTTAAATTTTTTATACGTATAGATTTCTGAGAAGCAATTAACACCTCACCCCCGGGTGCCGGATGTTTGTTTCAGATCTGATAATATTTTGGCAACTACCTGCCTATTTTTCTACCTGCCAGGCCTTGGGTGAATCTCAAGAAATTATTGGCTTGGCACGTTATTTACGGTTTCTTGACATAACAATCAATGTTAATTAATATTATTGACAGGCCCGTTGGCGCAGTGGGTGGTGACCTTGCCTTCAGCTCCTCGGGTCGCGGGTACGACTCCCGCCGAGGGCCAAAATTAAAAAAAAATTGTTGGTTTTTCGAGCCTGGGTGTATATTTATATTTAAGTATATATTTAAAATTATATATGTAGTATATTTACCAGTTGTTCGCGATACCATGATTGAAAAATATAGTCTACATTTTCTGAGACAATTTCTGCACGCGAAAACTGCTTTATTTCCATCTACTTATTATTATTTTAAGATTATGATTTTAGGCTTCATTTAGAGACACCGAGAACACACAATATATTACATCAAATTTACTAAAACAATATAGTCTATAACTTTTAACCGAGTATAGAATTCTGGCTACGCCCTTAGTGATAACCATTCGGTACAACTTGTGCATTACTGTTCTTGCTGCTTATTTATCGAACCATAATAATCGAACCTGAACTAACCAATATTTCACGGAGGTCAAATTAAAACGGTCACCATAACTTTTACATAACAATGGAGATAGCCATCACAACAAAACCGGGAACGCAATCCATCCACTGATTTGATAACCGTTCGAATTGCACCGTAAAACGCTGTCGTAAACCCTCGCACTTACATTGTTATTAAGGAGTCGTTTGTTTTATGCGCGCATATTAAACACAACTTCAAAATATTGCGAATCTCCGCTGAGGGTCGGTGCTTTGCTAGAATGATCGATTAGGAAATGTTAGGAACGATTCATTTATCTTATACTAGCTGTGCTTACGGTGTCGCCCGCGTCGAAATCAGTGAGTTAATTGAATTTTAAACATAAAAGTATAGTACGCGGCAATAAATAATGCACATCGAGGCTTAGAGAGAGAAATCGGCTAGATTCTGCTTCATAGAACATTGTCACTGTCGCACAGACTGGTGAACCCGTGTGTGACTTGAAACCGAACTTGCCGGCTGTTTCATTCTAAACATCGATGTGCATTATTTAATGCCGGGTACTATAGTTATTGTGAGTTAATCATAAGAGATAGAGACATGCTATCGCGGACTTATATGTGGTATTTTTGTAGATGTACAATTCTCTTGTACATTACTTTATTTAATCTTGCAGGTTTACGCGACGCATTGTGCGACCTCTTTAACACAGATTACATATACCGTATTGTACTATTAATCTAGACCTTCCCGAAGAATTGCACTACCTTTTAGTAAAAACCGTACAAATATCGGTTCAGTAGATTAGAAAATCTTTAGGTTTACATTTATTATTGGTTTGAACCTTAATATTTCTTTTGTAAGAACACGTCCTAAAATATTTGCTTTGTCATTATATTTAAATGGGTAAAAAGTGCAGTTGCAAATAATAAAAAAACGTTACGTTTTGATTAAACCGTCAAGAATTCAGGTTTATAATCTACTTTTAATCCTTTAACGGAGGAAATAATGTCAAACTTCGGTTTTGAGATTACTTACTTTGATGGTGAGTTTTTTTTAGGAAAAGATTAAAACAGATTATCCACTGATATTGATTCTAGTTTGTCAAAAAGAGCAATTTTTTGAAATTTCTGGATCCTAATCTGTACTTATTTAATACAAAGTCCCCAAAAGCTCCGTCTGTATGTGATTCTTTATAATTTTGTTTTTATGTATTTTTGCACGGTTTTACTAAAACATAGCGCAACCCAGTTCAAAGGGGAAATATGGATGGCATATTACGAACTGTGTTTTGTAGTTTTGTAGTGGTTTGTAAAATGATGTCGCATAGATTGGTCTCTAATGCTTCACCTCTGTATAATGCCTAAGCTGTGATAGCTAGGCGGGTAGGACCAAATGATGACCAATGACCAATTTGGTCATGCCATTACAGCAGTTTAAAACCACTGTTAAAAAGAGGGTGATACAGAAAGCTAGAATACTGTTGAAGATTACTTAGATGATAAGGATGTGTGTATATAGGTGCACTTCTACCCTGTACAAGACAGTAATAAATAAATGTAACTAGTTCTAAGATTTATATTTTAAAAAGAGCAACCGCCGAGTTTCTTGCTGGCTGCTCGGTAGGAACAGCTTTCCGAACCAGCAGTAAAGTTGACGATTCAAAAGCACTTGTTTACAAGTTTACTTAAATAAAGAATATTTTGAATTTGAATGAGTTTTCTATTAAAACTTATGTGTTATTGATAATTGCGATTTATCAATGGTTTTCGGTGAAGGAAAACGTCCTGAGCAAACCAGCATATCTTTAGAGAATTCTGGGAAAACGTGCAACCTACCAATCCGCATTGGAGCAGCGTGGTGTGTCTTAGCTCGCCACCTTCTTTACAAAAACGGATATAGGAGAACTATGCCTAAACTATGCCTGAGAACTAAGCCTATTATACTATTGAGGATTACCTGGAAGATAAGAATGCGTGGATATAGCTTCTCTTCAACCCTGTACAAGACATTTATAACTATATGTAACTAGTGATAAGAATTATTGTTGGAAAAGAGCAATCGCCGAGTTTCTTGCTGGTTCTTCTCGGTAGGAACAGCTTTCCGAACCAGCAGTAGATGTTGACGATTAAAAGCACTTGTTTACAAGTTTACTTGAATAAAGAGTATTTTGAATTTGAATTTGAATATGCCCAGCTGTTGGATATTTACAGGCCGTTACTTTACTTTACTGTGTAATTCCACGTATTTGAAAATCTTTTTCAAAACTTTTATTATTACATTTTATATAAAAATCGCTTTTATGAAGATGTTTAATGTAATGTTTTTATCGTGTTCCGAGTTCTTTAATTAATGGGTTAAATAAAACTTTTAATTGCCGCCAAACTTATCTTTGTGTATTTTTCGAAGTGACTGATAAATCAATCCTTAATGTTACAGGTCCAATACCCTATACGGAGCAATCAAATTGTCTTTTTTCTCCATGTTTCTAAGTTTGCAATTTTTTTTCCGCATTCTCTTAACAGTTAGTTATACTCGAGTGTTACTCACATTTGACACTTGTGATCATTTGAGATCAGTCAATGAAATTGCTCGAATCGTCTAAAAATAATTTATAAATTTAGGCGTTGTTTTGCGATGATCCAAAATACAAAAGTAATAATAAAACTAATTTGCTATAATCCGCAATAAAGTATAACGAAAATATATATAATGCCTTATATAGACTACTTAATTTAATCTTTACGTAATATAATTATTATTTTTGTACCTACTCGAATCGTTATTCTTCCTTATCCCGCTCTAAGTGGGATCGGAACTGTTTTTATCTTCTATTCGTAAACGTTAGCGTTAAACCTTCTATAAGTATATCATACTTCATACAATCCATCCATTTCTTTCGCTACATACATCATTCATATTTAAAACTCATTTGGTCATATGATCTTCCTTCTTCATTATAAAAAAAAGTAAAGTAGCGGCCTGTTACATTTCCACTGCTGGGAATAGGCCTCCTTTCTCCGTTTCTGGAGAGAAGGGTTGGAGCTAAGACCTACCAAGCTGCTCCAATGCGGATTGGTAGGTTACACATATCTCCAGAATTCTCTAGAGATATGCAGGTTTTCTCACGATGTTTTCCTTCACCGAAAAGCGTGTGATTAATTGCAATTATCAATTAGACATATGAGTTTTAATAGAAAAACTCATTGGTGCCTGCCCGGGTTTCAACTCGTATTCCCCTCGAAAGAGTCGCACGGTCTCACCGCTGGGCTATCACAGCTCCATACAAGTCCATACCAACTAGAAATTTCCAGTTATTTGTATTGGTCACTAGGTTCTGAGTCGTTTTGGGATATATTAGCATTGAAATTTTCGTAAAAATAAGATTTGTTACCAAAGTTATAGACACGTTTGAACATTAATCAAGATTTTATGACTAGCACGGCGCTAAAAACTGTCCAGTGCATAAAATATATTAATGAAATTTCTAAAACAGACAACAATCGAACTCAACAACTTTACCGTGAACCGGGCCACACACGTCTGAACTAGGTGTTGTTGATAAATATTAATCGCCTTTCCGACAATCTAACAACAATTACTGGTCCATGGCCTGCGAATGAGACAGGTATATACAATTTTAAATAGCGGGAAAGAAATAAAAGTATAGTCTGAAAATATTAAGCGTGTGCCTGCCTGGCAGACACCTGGAGCGTGAAGTGATTAATATAGCTAGGGTTAGCACCTTGCGTAAAATAGATCTTGATACTATCTTAACATGGCAGGCACATAACTTTGACTAGGAACATTGCAGAAGTCCCAGGGTTGGAAGAAATGCGGGCGACTAGATTTTGATATATTTATTATCGGGAGCATATATAAAACTTTGACTAAGAACATTGCAGGAGTTCTATGGTTAGCAGAAGTGTGGGCGAAAATTTTTTGTTTTTATATATGTCTTGTAGGATGGTGCAGTCTTTTTATTTTTTATTGTTCTAATGACTAAGCACTGGAAAAATGAGTTGGTAGCTATGTGGACCCTAAGTGGACAGATGGCTTCGCACCATGCCTTTATGTCCAGATAATAGATTTGACGTGAAACTCCAATAAAGAGACAAAAGTATTGAGATTATTAGTTTTCTATAATACGCGATAAAAAATATATATATGTAATGCTAAAGGTCGAGTGTCTTTCTTTCTAATTCTATCCGTTCTTATACCTTATATATACAGACTTAATACTCAATGCAAAACTCAACTCAAACTCAAGGCAAAAACTCATGCACTGCCGGCCACCAATGTCACAAAAATACAAAAGCAGTGTGTACGATCTCCGCCACAATCTCAACAATCGTTTCGCCCCAGAACCGAAGCATCGACAGGAGATAGACTCCACAACAAAATTGCAAAGATTTGCGATTTTGTGAATATTTTCAGTACTTTTGTATTATGGACCAACGCAAAGTAATACCTAATTCTATAAATTATTCAATAAAGAGACCTTGAGTAACAGACGGGAGTGAATCAACATCAGTTAAAAAGAGAAGAAAGACCTTATTTTGGTTCTGGTATGATGCGTAGCTTAAAAAAAGTTTATGTGCGCTATCCGTCAACCCTAAAGGCATTTATTTTTGCAGTCAGATCGGATGCTTAGTTAATGCAAATGAGATTAACAAAGTCGTCTCAGACCCTCAGCGCAGCGGAGCGTCCAGCGTGGTTAATTGATAATATCAATAAATAATCCCTTCTTACCTCTTTAAACCATAAACCGGCTACTCAGTTTGTATTGAAAACACGCTGCCTTAATTGTAATACAATGTGTTTTATTTAGTACTAATTGAATTCGACGTTACGTCAATTTAAGCGTTAAAATACTAAGAATTATGTAAACGTAAAAGTTATGATAACTTAACATTAAGACCGTGTGACTTTATCTAGGAAGTCACAAGTTCAGAACCCGGAAAAGCACTTAATGTGTTAACTGATATTTGCAATTTATCACACGCTGCTCAGTGAAGTAATATGTCGGTGATCGCTAGAGAATTCTGGGGATATATATTACCTACCAATCTACATTGCAGCAGCGTGTTGGGTCTAAACTAAAAGCCCTTTTTATTTCCAAAAAGGAGCAAGGAGAATTATACCAAGTATTGGGATACTAACATGATGGTACTTAAGCGTTAAAATACTAAAAAGGATCATTCATCATTCGCCCGCTCTTATCCCACTCTACCTGTTAAAAACATGTCGTCACATGATTTGTCTAGGTATTTTACGACCGGCTGCCTGCCTATCGTCAACTTACCTTAGTCGCCTTTTACGACACCCCGGTGAGAAATGAGTGTGGTTTATTCTACTTATCCGGTTACCACACGGCGGGTCAACTCATCTTAGTCGCCTTTTACGACACCTCGGTAAGAAAGAGGGTGGTCTATTCTACTCAGCCGGATACCACACGGCGTAAAATACTAAAAAGAATAAAAAGTTTTTACTATGCCCAAAAGAATTTCTTTTACTATACACATATTACGCGGGTATGAAGTTTAAATTGTATAACATTTGAACTATATTGTTGAAACAGATAAGCCACGAAAGCGTAGACAGACAGACTTTCGCATCTATAATAGTATAAACTAGTGGGGCCTGTTGAATACATAATTCATCTTGATGATGCAATCATGCGATTAATTACCTCGCACGGACAATGGTTACGATGTCCGTTAAGATTCAAAAGCCATAGGTAAATGCCCCTTCAACCTTTACTGCACAAGAACAGGCGACTAGAGCGTTTCTAATTCAACTTTTATCATAAAATTACTGGCCCGATGGCGCAGTGGGTAGTGACCCTACCTTCAGGTCCGCTGGTGGTGGGTTCGATTACCGCCGAGGGTCAACATTTTCTATAAACAATTTGTTCGTTCTTTGAGCCTGGGTGTTATATTTAAGTAAGTATTTAAAATTATATATGTAGTATGAATTATATATGTATAGTTGTCCGTCACCCATAACACCGTGTGTGTAAGTGTCCCATATATTTATTTATATATTATTTATTATATTATTTCATTAAAAATCAGGTGACGCGAAGATTACGCGCAATATTGTCGTCCTTAAAATAATTTTATTCAGTGTTACAATTTTTTTTACTTACAAAAAAAGGTACGAGTTATATCTATCTTAAATTACTTACACGCTAGTACTATACAAATCATGCCCACGTGGAATGATTCCAAGAATTAACAAAGAAGATCAGCTATATCCCCTTGGTCCCTTACACGAGTGTGCCAGGCTATCAGTTATTAGAGATAGGCGTTAGGCGTATACTTGGGAGGCGAATAACATCTGTCCCTAAAGTCACTTCATGATGACCACGACCGCTGTGACAATAGTGACACGAAGAAGTAGATCAGCTATTATAGCAAAAGTAATGAAAATATTATTTTGCTATAATCCGCGATACAGTAAATAGAACATATATATAGTGCTAAATGTATAGTGGACTATCCGTTATTTCATACCCGATACATGCAGGATTCGATTCGCAGATTTTTTATTATTACTTTTGTATTATGGATCTCCGCAAAGTAATGCCTAAGTCTATAAATTATTTAGAATTAAATGAATTAACTAAAAATGGCATACCAATTAACATTACTTTTATTATTCCAACTAGCCGTGCCAACGGCTTCGCCCGCGTGAAAACCTGCGTGTTACAATTTTTTTTCTAGAATTCCAATTTTAAACATATAAGTAATTATTGTGAGTTGACCATAAGAGATAGAGTTTGTAGTAGTTTTATAAATCTACAATTCTCCAGTACATTACTTTATCGTATCTCTGCTGGTTTACGCAGCGCACGCGACTAAAGCTCCCAGCATGCAAGTTTTTCAACAACTGCGCGATCTCTTCAACACAATTTACATAATACCGATATGTACTATTTATCTAAACCATCAATCATCTTATTCATTCTATATTATATCAGTGGAAAGTGCTAATTTCTGTCTACCCCATACGTCTAAGATTTTAAGTTTTATTATAATTGTTTGTTTCCCTTTAAATAAACAAATAAATAAATCTTGTGGTGAAAATCGTACAAGAATCCGTTCAGTAGATTTTGAGAAAATCGATTACATACAGACAGACAGCTTTTTGGGACTTTGTTTTATAATAAGTATAGATATACGGCGCCTCATAATTATTGTATGCAGCTTTAATAGTCTGTTATGTTTGGGATTAGATTGTTAACACATAGGCTTTAACAATGTAATCCCTGTATCTGGAAAATCATCAACCGTACCGTTTCAACGAGATCGTTTACTGCATCTCATTTTTGAAGATTATCATAAACGGTCAGTAATAGTAATTTGAAGTCTTAACGGGCGTTCAAAGACGCTTATAAATATCACTAAATATGTTTAGACCAAAGTCAACAACCCAGCGTAACGCGAAGTTGGGCAATTATATAAAATTATTCCGATTTGCCACTTATTCCATTGTGTAAATAAAATAGGAAACTACGTAGGATGTCATAAGTCTTTAAATTGTTTAATTATTTGTTATTACCAATTTCAGCAAAAGGTGATACAATGTTTCTAATGTGTGCGCATGTATCTTATTCGATTTCTCATCGCTTCAATTCAACATTGGTAATAATATACATAGATTATCGTAATTTATCAGAATGTTGGTAATGTAGCAAGTGATAGCCCAGCGGTGTGACCGTGAGATTTTGTGTAGGAGGTCGCGGGTTCAAAGCCCGGGCAAGGTACTAAAGTGTTTTTTGTTTAAACTTAGTGTCTAATTGATAATTGCGATTTATCTCTCTTCGGTGAAGGAAAACATCGAGAGGAAACCTGCATAACTTTAGAGAATTCTGGAGATATGTGTAAACTATCAATCTGCATTGGAGCAGCGTGGTAGGTCTTAGCTCCAACCCTTCTCACCAAAAACGGAGAGAGGAGGCCTTTACACCCAGCAGTGGGATCATAACAGCAGGCCTACCATAAACTCTTATTGCGACTCGATTGAAGACGTAAACGACGACCGCGAACCGCTCTCTTTTCGTACCATGAAGTGTGTTTTGCATTGGGGTCGTAATGTTTGAAAACGTTATATGAAATATAGATAACTCTGTCTCTTTTACTCAAATGTTCTTAGATCGAATTCCGAACGCTCATTCGGCAACGACTTAAAGTGTGCGTCTTTAAGACGTCATGGTATGAAAAAGCTATACAATTTTGTTTACGTCTTCAATTGAGTCGCAATAAGAGTTCATGGTAGGCCTGCAGGTCGTTACTTTACTTGACAACTTTTATAAAACTCTTCAATTCAAATGTCTCTCTTGCGGAACACCTAACGTTTTCATAAACATATCAGATTTGTTACCGCCGATAACAACTTTAGACGTCTTTGACATAAGTATGATTCACGCCTGTACAATACAAACAAATTCACACTATAATATTATGATTATGATAAATACGCTGTTTATTTTTTGGACGTTTCGAAATGTTCACACGATGTCGGCTTTCGTTACACAGTTGGTCAGAAATTATGATTGTTATAAAAACCGAGTCCCATGACAAATGTTGGGACAAGAACGTCTACTAGTTTGAATGTAAATCGTTTATAACTAGCTTTCGCCTATGGTTGGGCCTCTAAACAAATAATAATGAAATAAAGGGAAACGACGAAATTGTTTTCTCATAATAGGGCTGGATGTATGCCTACTGCATTGAGGATTAAATAGATGGAAAAATGTGTCGATATAGCTACTCCTTTACCCTGTACAAGATAGTAATGAACAAATGTAAGTTATAAGAATTATATTTGACAAGAGCAACCACCGAGTTTCTTGCTGGCTCGTCTCGGTAGAAACAGCTTTCCAAACCAGCAGTAGAGTTGATGATTCAAAAGCACTTGTTTACAAGTTTACTTGAATAAAGAATATTTTGAATTTGAATTTGAATATGTGTCACAGTGTTGGTTACCATACTCCTCTGGAAAATCTTGACCGATGTTTATGAAATTTTAAATGCATATTTTATATGCAGTAGACCTGAGAATTTTTTTCGACAACAATTTTCGACTAACACTTTTCCCTCTCACTAGTACTTATTCTTATATAATTTATTTCCTATTTTGCAATGAACATCAATAAATAATAACAAGTTAGACTAATCGACAAACCCAGCAACAAACAACATTTTACCTTTTATTTATTTTATTATTTAGAAGTACGATAATTACCTACGATAATCAATGTAATCTTTTTCAATACATACAAGCATTCTCTTGCCTTTATCCCACTCTAAGTGGGGTCGGCACAACATGTTACAACATGCTGTCACATGATTTGGATACGTATTTGCGACCGGCCGCCTGCCTTACGTTAACTGACCTTAGTCGCCTTTTACGACACCTCGGTAAGAAATGAGGGTGGTCTATTCTATGCAGCCGGATACCACACGACACATACCTTAGTCGCCTCTTACGACACCTCGGTAAGAAAGGAGGGTGGTCTATTCTATTCTGCCGGATACCACAGGGCGTCAATGTAATCTTTTTCAATAATCGTAGAATTAAATCTACGAACCTTGGTTTCGAAAAAGAATCGGTAACTGTTACAGATAATCACTTTACTCCGTCCTATTTCTTGATCCTTTTTAAAAATAGATCCTAAATTACTTACGTAATAAGTTTATATAACAAATGTATAAAAAAATGGCAACAGAAAATAAATTATTGATGTTATGGCCAGCAAATGCAAAAGCATATGAAACAAGGAAGTTTAAAACCCCATGGAAAAAGACCATGAAATTTATTACCGGTAACAGAGCGATAAACTGTAAGAATAAAGTAGGTGCCTGGACAATAGATGATCGAGTCTTTATATTTTCCGAGTTAACTTCGCAAATGGGATGGGAAAACGACAATTTTTTCTGCACTTTATGGACCGTGACCTGCCCGTATAGAATAAGATTAAGTGGCCACCATGTATGTAGTACTTTGTCATTATATCATTAAGTGTTAATATTTTGCTTATGTTAATTCGCTTTATATTCGCATTCATTTAAGTAAGGCTAGTATTTTATTGATATATAGACTGTGAACCAGCAATACATCTTATCTCAATTTTAAGCCAAATAACTTTTTAACGGCATTGGGTACTACTGCCAATCATTTACTGTATCAACATGTATTATCACTAGAAAATTAGTAAATCATCATAATTCTCCTGCCCTTATCCCACTCTAAGTGGGGAAGGCACAACGTGTTACGAACATGCTGTCACATGATTTGGCTGCGTTTTTTCGACTGGCCGCCTGCCTGACGTCAACTTTCCTTAGTCGCCTTTTACGACACCTCGGTAAGAACTGAGGGTGGTGTATTCTATTCTGCCGGATACCACACGGCGCATACCTTAGTCGCCTTTTACGACACCTCGGTAAGCAATGAGGTTGGTCTATTCTACGCAGCCGGATACCACACGGCACTTACCTGAGTCGCCTCTTACGACACCTCGGTAAAAAAGAGGGTGGTCTATTCTATTCTGCCGGATACCACAAGGCTATAGAAAATTAGTAAATAAATAAACATATTTTAAGTCAACAGTTTTTTATTTCATAAAATTATTGCGCATGTATGAATAATCACGTTTTTTGTTCTTCCTGAAAACTTGACAAAAATAAGACAGGACAATGTGCCAGTTCACAATCGATATTTACATCTAGTTAAGTACTTAGAGACGATGTGAATTTCGTATACATATCGATATCAACGATTTGAACGAAATTTCTAGAGCATTTTTCTGAGTAACAGCAAATTATGGCAAAAATAATAAATGGTTGGTTTAGTAAAAATGCTAAAATTAATTATTCATTTTACCGAAAATTCTACGAGTCATCCGACGTCTTAAAGGCATGAAAAATGATCTGACGGTCAGGACAGCCGACCCGGGAAAATCAGTCGATAATTAGCAACGCTCGCTAACATGAGATGCAGGTTGAGTTTATAGAGTTAGAAAGAAAATATAAAGTAGAAGTAAAGCGACGGTCTGTTACTATCTCACTGCTGGGCGAAGAGATCTACGACCGTACCCTATTACGATACACGAAACGAAAATAAAAAGTAGTAACAGCCTGTTACTATGCCCACTGCTGGGCTAAGGCCTCCCCTCTCCATTTTCAGAGAGGAGGATTGGAGCTAAAACCTACCACGCTGCTCCAATGCGGATTGGTAGGTTATACATATCCCTAAAATTCTTAAGAGATATGCAGGTTTTTTCACAATGTTTTCCTTCACCGAAAAGCGTGTAATAAATTGCAATTACCAATTAGACACATAAGTTTTAATAGAAAAACTCGTACCTGCCCGGGGTTTGAACCCATGATCGTTTCTAGAGAGTCGCACGGTCACCACGGGGCTATCACAGCTTTGAAAGAAAATATATAAAAGTAATCCCAGATTTCTTTTTTAAAAGAAATTGTAATAAAACGTTCACTCACATTATTGATGAATTTTGGAAAAATATAGCTATCATTTAGGATAAAAAAAGTATTGTTTTTACTCTGGCAACGGGGAAAAACACACAATTGAGAGCATTTTCAAAAACTAAAGTTGACGCGACTAAAGTTACTGGTACATCAATATAATATATTTTATTATACATATAATATATTTTATTATTTGTATTTCTTTTTGATATTTCTTCTTCTTCTTGGGGTGCTTTTCCGATTATGGAAGATATGCAGTCGGCAGCGCTTACTTCATTTATTTTTCGTGAAGTCAAAAAAACTCAGCATCACTCACGATTCCACTGTGCACACTCGGTTGTTGAATATTTAATAACTAATAATTTGTGAATTTTAACTATCTTTAGTAGTTCATCATAGTTTATGTAAAAAAACCAGCTATACTCACGTCTTATTCTATCAGGTTAACCAGTTCTCGTCGCGATAATGCCGTATAAAGAGTTCATTAATCAGAGCCCAGAATGGGCTCGAAAGTAGTCGGGCTAACCCTATTGGGTTAGAATAAGATGTGTGTATAGCCGCTTTCTATACATAAACTAATAACTATTATCTTTGCAGGTAGGCTGATAAATGATATTTATAAAAAACAGAAACGCATATATACAGCGAGCAATTTGTGTCTCGCTCTGTAATAAAATGTTGTAAATGTGTTCTATTTAAAATGTCGGTTATCACTAAGGCAAATTTCCCAACTTAACTTTTTATTCCGCATTCCGCTGGTTTTGCTCCAAATAAAAGAGTCAGTAAATCGTCTACATTTCGTCCCACGTAATGTGTGGACGCTTAAGGAGAAGCTGTGAGCTGAAAAATTGCTTTGAACATGCATACCATATAAACTATTGATTGCAGTGTAGTGTGCAATTTATTTTACACCTAATAATATTTTGCTCAGCAGTTATAACAGAATTATTTTATTCTAACGATATCAGGGAAACGGTGTCAAGACCTGGAGCTGCGGCGGAAATGGCCGAATCCGGCAAACGGAGAAAGTATGCATCTCTCGTTGAGAGTTATATATTTGTGCCGTTTGCAGTTGAGACCCTAGGGCCATGGAGCCAAAGTGAAAAATTTTTTTTATCCGTTTTAACACATCGGTTGATCGCCTCTTCGGGTGACAAAAGGGCTGGCTCCTTTTTCGCACAAAGAATCAGCTTAGCAATTTAACGCGGAAACGCTGCCAGCATTCTTGGGACCATTCCACGTGGGCATGATTTGTATAGTAGTAGCGTGTAAGTAATTTAAGATAGATATAACTTGTACATATTTGATACTATAATCTAAATTTGTTAAGTTATGCTAAGTGCATGAACAGGACAATAGATATAACTTGTACATATTTGATACTATAATCGAAATTTGTTAAGTTATGCTAAGTGCATGAACAGGACAACTCACCACACGTATAGTAGTACCCCATTAAATAATGCACATCGATGTTTAGCATGAAACAGCCGGCCAGTTCGGTTTCGTAGAGCGCTGTCACTATCACTCAGTTAGTATGTGAAGTTTCACACGGGTTGTCTCTGTCTGTGCGACAGAGACAATGCTCTATGAAGCAGAATCTAGCCGATTTCTCTCTCTAAGCCTCGATGTGCATTATTTATTGCCGCGTACTATATCAAAATGCCGCCAACAGCAACAATTCACGCAAGCAATACACACAATTTCTACCTACTACAATCTCTACGATCATTTCGCCCCGAAAGCGGCTATCATATATATTACTTTATATACGTTATATGAGTGATAATATAAAGGTAAGGTTTCCTGTAAATTTATGTAAGTAAAGTAAAGACCTGTTACCATTCCTGGCTGGGCGTAGGCCTCCTCTCCTTTTTTTTGGGAGAAAAAGGTTGGTGCTAAAACCTTCCACGCTACTGCAATGCGGATTGATAGATTACACATATCCCCAGAATTACCTAGAGATATGCATGTTTCCTTTCAGCGTATGATAAAATTAGACACATAAATTTTACCAGAAAAAACTATTGGTGCTTCCCCCGACAGAGTGACGTGTCACGCAATCTGTCAATCTCTCAATCGTGCCCTAATCCCACTCTAAGTGGGGTCGGCACAATGTTACAAACATGTTGTCACATGATTTGGCTACGTATTTTAAGAGCGGCCGCCTGCCTGACGTCAAGTTACCTTAGTCGTATTTAACGAGCCATTGGCAAGAAAAAGGGTAGTCTATTCTACTCAACTTACCATAGTCGGGTTTTACGACACCTCGGTAAGAAATGAGGGTAGTATTCTACTCAACCGGATGCCACACGGCATATCTGACCGCTGGGCTATCGCAGCTTTAATTTTATGTATTTTCATGATTGTTAACAAAATTGGTACATAAAATTAAATGCCACTCATATTATACTGATATTTCTATTACTATTCCGTACACTATATGTTCCATTCATTTATATTTTATGGTTTAATGACATAGTAGTAAATTTTACTTTCACTTTGTAATTTTTATGAGCGTCATTAACTTCATATGCGGTATATAAGTATAAATTATATACTTCTATAACTAACTAGTGATACATGCAACTTCGTTCGCGCCATTAAGTTTAAGTTAGAAAGTAAGAAGATATTTATTTGAAATAATGTATCACTTCAGGGTAACAAACTTATAAACTATAAAACTTATATACTAAATATGTCTTTACTAATAACTAAATTCTTAATTATGCAAGATGTGTTTCTTCCCTGTTCACTAAAGAAAAACCGAAATTTTTATATAACATATGCTATCTCTGTATAAGCTTCAATTGTCCCAATTGTATCAATATTGGTCCAGCTGTTCAGCCCTGAAAGCGTAACAGACTTTCGCATTTAAAATATTAGCAAGGATATGGCCGGTAGCTTTGCCTTAACCAACACATGTAGTATTATTTATAATCGTTTGTTTAGCATGTATTTTAAGCATATGCTTGCGTAATGATTGTATTTCTTACACACATACATACTCTGATCGCGCCTTTACTCAATATAGATATATATCTATATTGAGTATAGATATATATATGAATAATATTATTCATTAACTTACTAGCTTTTATCCGCAACTTCTTTCGCGTGGACTGTAAGCCTTGGAATACTTCCCAACCCTGCAAATATCTCCATCACAAAAATTAAATCGATCCGAGGAGACTTGTCTTTTTCCCGAGAGTTATATATATATATAGTTTAATAATTTAAGAAAAAATAGCGTACGAATTACATGAAATATATTTCATCTATTATATCTTATTTATTAGCTATTATAATAGCTTAGTTAAATCTATCCAATAAACAAAAACATAAATATATAAAAAAATTCTTAACATAACTTTTTCGACGTAAGCCAAACAACGTGACGAACAGCGTGAATCTTTAAATTACAGATTTGACTTGAATTTGATAATCGAATAAAAAACTACACTAGGTTAATAATAGATGGCGTTTTTCAATTTTATTCTATTCCTGTTGAATTGACAGAATTTCTATAATCTATATATCACCGCGGTGTATATATGGAATAATTGTGCCAAATTTCATCGATATTGGTTCAACGGATTCGCCGTGAATTCGCCTACTTTATTGGTGTGCTATGCAGAAAGAGGAAAGGATTGGAGCTTACACCCACCTTGCATGTGGATTGTTAGATAACGCGTATCCAAAGATTTCCCATTATCCAAGATTCAAGAAATCCTAATTTTCCCATGACAATAAACCTGGTATTACATAATTGAGGGCGTTTTTACTAATTTATAGAATAAAGCGTTATTACGGTGCGTGCGTGTTGAGATCAATTATACAAAAGTAATAATATTTACTGCGTGAGTTGACACAAAAGACAGTTGGTTACAGTTTTGTACTACTAAAAATTTGAAAATGAACGATAATATAAAACGTAATTATCATCATCTTCTTCAGCCATTTTGTGTCCAATCTTAGACGTTGGCCACGTCCATACTAATCCATGCCACGAACTTGTACTCTCATCCATTCTCGACCTGCATGCATTTTTATTAGTTTTATGTCGTCCACCCATATCTTGGGACGACGGCCATTTGATCTGCTGTTAGCGCGTGGTTCATTTACATACTTCCTCGTTTACACCGGATCCTAATATTAGGACCGGTTCGATGTGAATACGTCTCCTTAACTAGTGGTATGCATAATTGGGCCAGGATGTCGGGAATAACCGGCTGACTCACAGTGTGACACGCGGACGCCCACCAATAGACTTTTTACTATTGCACTTTGTGAATCTATCTACAAATACGATATAAATATTCTTATTTTAATTGATAGAATAAGGCGTTACTTTGTCAAGGTCTGTGATACAAAAGTTATTATAATATCATTTTGCAATAATCTCGA